>CATQJL010000316.1:27714549-29041577 GCA_958299035.1 Cylicocyclus nassatus
GAATTCGTATTCGAATGTACTCCGTATTCAAATTATTCGACTTTGTTGCAGAGCCAACTACTGAGTATCAAGCTCACTTCATCCGCATTTTTTTCGCAAAACTCGGTATTGCATCTTTTGCAACCGGTATACCTTTGAACTGTATGGAGAGTCGCATTCTCCCGACTGCTTGCGACAGTAAAAAATCATATGTGGATTTTAACTGACGTTTTTTTAATAAATGAGATTGTTCGCACTGCTGTTGGCACCAAATCAGCAAAGAAGATTTCAAATTCAAGCTCATGTTCTGAGTTCATACTGAGTTGAAATGGCTGTTCTTCTTTTTTTGCATTGCTCATGCTTGCGGTACGCAAAGCCCACACTAGTGAGCACTCTTGCTCGCATTAATTTTGCAAAATTGCCTATTCGTCACCTTGGAGTTTTTTGCGACTTGGTGTATATTGAGTAAAGGACATCGCAGTTGTAGTGCAGGATTAGACGGCTTAGATCGCCGTACGCGATTTGCCAGTTACGAGATGTCTTCAGATGTAATGGCAGCTTACCACAAATGTTTAGTGTGTACAACATACTAAAAACATAAATGCCCAGCATTCTGTATTTCAGAATAGATTTTGGACAATTTTATTGCCATACCACGTCGCCACTGAAATGCCGGCAGTATGCCCAGGGTTATAGGGGCATTCGTGCTCGCTTCGCGGAGGAAACCACATGCCTTCGTCCACGACTAGCTTATACCACACAAGACGAAAATCTCCGATGAACAGGCAATATATCGTAGCATTTGTGGAATTTAAGCACATATGTGGCCACCTTATTGCTTCAAAAGATCGCACACCTAGCGCTATAAATCCGAACAGCTCGTTAGATGCTTACACCAAGTTGCGATGTTTCTCATTTTTAGGTTTTAGCTCCAGCCAATTTTATCTTTACTCTGCTAAACGTCTTTGAAATATAGTGGAAGTCTGACAAATAAGGTCTGCTGTCGAACAAAGCCGCAGGATCAAAGTGTACAGATGCGGTTCTTACCGGTGCAGGTACGGTGCATAACGCCCAAGGATCAAGAAGTGCAGCCGCTTACGCGACCCGCGCGACCGCTTGAAGCTGGCTGGTGCACCTTCATGGATTATGGATGAAAATTTACTTTATCGATTTTTGGAGAAGTTTGAGCTGCGGAGCTGGGAGTTGGTACAAAAGGGTAAGTGAAGCTGCTGATTATGGATAAATTTTACTTTATCGATTTTATCCACTTTTGGAAAATCTTGAGCTACGAGGTTGGGAATTGGCGACTTTATCGATTTTTGGAAAATCTTGAGCTACGAGGTTGGGAGTTGGTACAAAGGGGTAAGTGAGGGTGCTGATTAAAACCGAAATCTATTATTGATTTCAGCAATTTTTGGAAAATTTTAAGCTAGGAGTTGGTATAGGGTATACTAGGGGGCTGATTATGATTGGATCGGCTGTAGCCAGATATGTCGGCAAGTTTGAGATGTGATTGCTTTAGTTATTCGATAAATTATTCGAATATTTATTCGAAATTCGACTTCCAATGTTCGAATGTATTCGATATTCATTCGTTCGATATTTTTGATTTTCCGAATTTATTCGAAATTCATTCATTCGATATTTTTTGATTTTCCGAATTTATTCGATATTCGTTAATTCGAGATTTTTTATTTTCAATCTATTCGATATTCGTTTATTCGATGAAAAATTATCGAATTACCCAAGTATATCTGTCAGCTTGCATCAGTAAGGTTGAGACTGCTCTCTTCGTGATCACCATTGTCAATGAATCGGTGCTTGAAGAACTCCCAGCTATCTGGTCATTTGTACTCTCAATTTTTAAGAATTGAACCAAGTATAAAACACTTCAAAAAGGTACCATACTGTGTGTCAGTCGTTAAGCTCGATTTTGCATTTCTTTATCGCCTCTCAGCAATCGCTACAAGGTTGTTAAATTGTGCTTCAGTCAAGTTACTCAGGTTTTGCAAGCTTAACCCGGCAGCCTCAATGTCTTCAGGCATCACCTACAAAAATCACTGCTTTTTACACAGTTATTCAGAAACCCGACACATACCATAATGGTTTTATCAGACTGTGATGAATCCTTGAACGTCAGTTCATGGGGTGCTTTGGCACATGATTCAGTGATTGCGTGTTCTTCATATAGAAGAAGCAGTTTCGTATCCTGAAAACTCACTTGCTGTCATCACGAACGAATGACACAACCTCGTAATCATGCCAAACGATTGAATGCTCAATTGACAGGTAAATGATGTCATTTCGAAATGATGCTACCAAATGAGTCAAACTTGATTGCAATAAAAAACCGTCAGAGAAAACAGAAAAGCCCTGCTTCTATGGAATGATTACGGAAAAAATAAGCGACGCTCCCAGTCCTCCTTGAATGAATGTTAATTTGGAGCGAAATCATGAATATTCGTCGAAAGTATGCGTTACCAATGATTTTAAGCCGACGAAGCGCTCTCATAACTAGACCTAAAAGAAGAGAACACTATATGAAGCGTGAAACACATCAAAAGAAAGGAAACTGGAATGGACCGTGGTGGATTGAAAAAGTTAGGCGCTGAACAGACGAGTACCATTAGTGCATGCAGAAATGAAAATGTTGACCGTGGAATGAAAGCTTCCCTCCGATACCTGTTGGGTCAAGCACGCCCGGTTAAACCCGAACGACTCACAAAGCCGATCGATTGTCTTGATACACGTCGGAGCAATCCCGACCAGATTGCCGGTATAATTGGGTCAAACTTTGTCCCGAAACAAAACGAAAGTGAGCGGATTTCCTGCGGTCATCAACCGCGAATGTAGCTGCTATGTCTAGCCGAAAACAACAGACATGAAAACGCCATCGACCACAAAAACACCGAGAACCTACAGATGGTATCACAACACGCGGCATGTTCATCTACCAACCTTCAGACAAGTACACCATTCAATTTTATATATACAATACCGCTCACGGAATGTGCAAAATTTCCGTGAATGTCGCGAAATTCCGAAAATTCCGCGAACTTTCCGGAATATCGCGGAATTTTCGAAATTTTGCGACATTCACGGAATTTTTGCACATTTTGTGAGCGGTATTGTATATAGAATGATAGTTCGTGAACTTTAGCTGCAAAATCAATCACCATCATTACCATGCTTGTCTTCACCGTCTTCGTCGTCTACTCATCATTATGCTTTTACATCGCTACACAGCAACGCGGCGAATCACTTGCGACATGCGAAAATGTGCATCGCGGTGGATTGTGCGCACGCTCTTCGTCTTGAAGTAAGAATACGATAACTAAAGGGAAGATACCAATTTTTGCTGGCGATCTGGAACGAAGTGCAAACATCAGATGCGCCTTGTTGAGCTGAAGGCAAATCAATTTCCGCATCTGTTGCAAAATTTTCTAGAAAAATTTATGAGCATTTGGGAGTGCAGACATGGCAGGTTTAGTGGCACTTTCGAAAAACAGTTGTTCAAATGCACTAAATTATGCTTCTGTTGAAGCGTGTATCTCTTCTATTTGCCCTCATCTACTGTCTTTTTCAACCCGGAGTAGGCGAAACATTCCAAGTGGAGCAGCGCGTCCGCACCGCCACTGGCCCAGCGAGATAGATTACAATGAAGATACGTTGTAAAGCGGCGCGAATCGTTGCGAAGCGGCCTCCCGCCAATCCAATTTCTGACTAGACTGAGCTGAAACTCACTATAAATCTACCTAAGTGGCTGCACGGGCGGTTGCGCGCGCGCCATCACTGCGTGCTGGGACTTGGGCAGTCCGCATTGGTGTTGCAGTCCGCATTGGTATTCGGAGTTCTGAAGTGGATGACTGTTTTCCGCTACCATAGGATCAGTGCGCTTAACATTTTTACAGTTTTAAACGAGTAGTTTTTTTTGTTCCATGAAAGTCGAGAAAACTGCGCAAGGCCGTTCGACATTGAAAATTACTTGATGTTACTCTTTCAACATCCTAAACCAATAAGACTATCATCTCAACTCGTGATTTGATTGTTGTGCAGGATTTTCTTATGCCGAAACCAGGTTAATTGGTGAAATTTTATTGAAAGGTTTCGAACAATTTGTCTTCGTCAGGAGTCTGAAAAAGATCGTAGGTATTGGTGCTTTCACTACACCGCCGTCTCGTCAAACGCTTACCGTTTAGACCTTCCCTGGTGCAATGTAATGAAAAGCAAAAGGAGAGTGCCAATCTCAGTTCACCATAAGACCAGTAGCCCGCACAACTGTGACGGACGCAACTGAGTTTATACTCAGTGTGTCAAGTTATATATATTATGTGCGGATGTGAGCTTGCATAATGGTAGCAGGGGCAAGAGATCACTCGTAATGGCAATGCATTCATTTTTACTATTCATAGCATGATTTTTGGAAGATATCCATGCTGCTTCAAGCGTTTTTCGGGTGCAAATCTCATTCTCAAGAGCCAGTGTAGTACATACGTCGACTAAGGTGCCATTGTGTGCTTCAAATCTATGTTTACCTAAAGGTGATACTGGAGTTCCTCGCTTCATGCTAGTCAAATGTTCTTCGATCCTAATGCTTAGAGGTCTACCCGTTTCGCCTATGTATAATGGATTCAATGGACTCCGCAATTCAACATTCTAGCTGTTATATAACTCCCGATTTTGCACAATCCCCTGCTTTCCCGTAAAGACAAACAATGCAGTCCTTTATACATTACACATCGTAGCATTTGTTTCTAACCAACCTCTTTTTGATGTTGTCACTGGGTATACAACTAATCTGACATCGTTTCGCAGTTGAGCTCGAAGGATGCACTGTCTAATTGCTCTGCTGACTTTATCGCAAATGAAGGGTATGCATAGCGGAAGTTTGGTGTCATAGTGTTGCCCAATACCACTTTGACCTCTATTAGATTTTCCTAATCGTGATCGTGTGGCTGTGCTGTAAACATTACTGAGGGCAATTTTCGTAGCCAATTCTCGTAATTCGAGTAGCTCGCTCTCGCCCGTGCATACTCCTACAGCAGTTCTATACATGTTGCGTATTATGGCATGTTTAAGTGCTGTGGGGTGAGCTGACGTGGCGTGTATTAGAATATTCTCCAAGCTTTCCTTTCGATACCACTTGACTTGAATGGTATTGTCGGATAAATGTATCTGGGTGTTCAGATAGGAAAGCCAACCACCGCGAGGGGCTTCTCGTGTACCGGCTACTGGTCTTATGGTGAACTGAGATTGGCACTCTCCTTTTGCTTTGCAGTACATTGCACCAGGGAAGGTCTAAACGGGCAGCGTTTGACGAGACGTTTGGCGGTGTAGTGAAAGTACCAATACCTACGATCCTTTTCAGACTCCTTACGAAGACGAATTGTTCGAAACCTTTCAATAAAGTTCCACCAATTAACCTGGTTTTGGCATAAGAAAATCCTTCACAACGATTAAAATGAAAATGCCCGGATTCAAAGAAGAGAACAACATGGAAATCAACTCGTGATTATTCTCAACAAGACAGCTACTGGTTCGAGAAAAAAAAAACGTTGTTCTGTTATTGGAGATCTTTCCTTACAGCACTGAACTATGCACCGCGAAATACTCATTGTGCAATAGAACCTCCTCTGTAGTCATTCGAAGATTATTTCGTAATACTTCATTGCCAGTTTTTGTCAGGAAAAGTGCTTTTGTATGATGAAACTTGGTAAATAATGGTATTTTGGGAGTCTCAACTATCCTTGAACTCTCTTTCTCGCACTTTAGCCTTCACTGGGCCAAATCTCAGATTTCCGTAGGATACCCACTAATCGTCGTAAAGAAGAGGTTCGGAAATGATTTCTACACTTGTGATCATTGGATTGATACCATGCTACCCCATTTAGGATAATCACCTTCAGCTTTAAAGGGAAAGCAAATATGCCAAACAACGTGCGATGTTAGACGTAGAAATTGCAGATATAGGCCTCAAAGCGGTACTGCTCCGCACACGGCTTCATTCTGATCAACGAAACAGTGTACGCGCAGGCTAGGCTGTATTGGAGTACCAACTTCATCAGGATGTGGAAAACGTACCAGTCCAAATTGAATCCAAGATTCAATTCTTGAACGCAACTGCCCTAGTAAGACGAGACCGTATTTCTACAAACAAATTTGCTACACAAAAGCATCTTCCAGGCAGATTTGGACTGTGGCGATTCCATGTGGAAAGTAATTTTGAGGCCCTAACTAAGGCACTGCTCAAGCGGCAGTGCACTAACGGCTAACAAGGAAACGATACTCGGTGTCCGTGGCCTCTTGAGATGAAATGTATGCCATTACACTCGTCTTGGAGAGTTGATTCCAAATTTGACTTCCATTTCTGCTAATCGTTTCTCTGAAAAAAGTTATGAAGGATTTTGGCGCCAAAGGAGACATGGTCGGAATGCCAAAACTGCAGCTACAATGTGGTGTAGTGGCTAGTCCGACAGTCTCACAAGTTCATGGAGGTTAAGTTTCGAGTCCTTCTGTGTTTTCAGTTTTGCATTGTCTCATTCAAGCTCCTTTTCAAAAGTTAGGCATCCTCGACCGTATTTCTCTTGGGCGACCATTGACGCAGAAATCCTTCATAACTTCTTTCAGAGAAATGATTAGCAGAAAAGGAAGTCAGATTCAGAATCAGCGTTCCAAGACGAGCGTGACGGTGTACGTTTCGCCTCAAAAGGTCACGGACACCAAGTATCATTCCCTTGTAAGATATACGCCTCCAAACTGGACCCCAATACCGTCTTCGCATGTTTTCATAGCTGTTTAGCGCGAGGACCCAAGCTTTGTGCCATGAATTCATGGAAGTAGGATCGTGGAGTCCAATTTCGAGGGAGATATCTCAGCCGTTAGAGCACCACTCGCCCAGATAATCGCCAGGGGCAGGCGGCCATGCGATTTTTGAGCAAGCGGGCACCGGAAAAATAGTTCGCTGATTTTTTGCGGTCCGCTTGCAGAAATTTGGAATAATTTTTAAACGTACGCTCGGAGCACTTTTTATAGATAAGTTGCCCAGTGGCCGCATTTTCGCGAACTTTCCGTGAGAATATGCAAAAATGTCGAGGGCCACACGGTCCTTTGTGGAGGACCGCATTGCCCAGGGTACCTTCCGCTGAAAGAAGGTACCCCAGACTTGGGCAATCAAACCATCGATGATACCTCTGCCACATAAAGTCTCATTTTTTCCGGCGTACACCCGAAATTGCATAAAAAGAGTCCGAGCGCTTGCAAGTTTGGCCAGCGCTTGCTGAAAGAAATTATTAGAGTGATCGGTAAAAAATGGGGCACTTACGAAATAACTGGAAGTTTCTCAAGAAAGAGAAGTGATTAGACTTTTCAATTTTGATATATGTTAAAATATTATTCTCTTTCAAACAGTACCTTCGTAAGATCATTTACATAATTGATAATTTTTATACTTGCTAAAATGCAAAGTCAGTCACTTCTATAAATTCTGAACTTTGAGCAGCATCTGCGCAGTGAAACATGTGAGACCACCCAAAGTACCACTGCTGGAGTGGGTGGTGGAACTGCCATTAAACCCACGACGGCTTGATGGCCTCAACTTTCAAAGTCAGGAGATATGGCTAATAACAGCTTCGAGAACAAAAATACGCGTTATTCAATTCTTTGCAGGTGAACGCATGTTTTGTAGGCACAGTCTGAAAGAGCTTTTTACGCTCTATCCATCCATATGCAGGTTACCTCAGATTTTATCTATCTTGGGAAAATATGTTGCAAAACATAGTTTCTTGGTTTTTTATTGCACCAGAAAATGGCAATTTTTCAGATTTTTTCGCATTTTTTCTGAAATTGAAAAGAAATCTCATGCATTCAACATACGTTTGAAAGAGCATAAAAAGTTCTTTCAAATGGTGTGTCACTTGGTTTATAACCTTACGGTATAGCGCAAGAGTGAGAACTGTTCCAAAGACCCTGTCTGAGTTCTTCGCGGCGCCACGCGTACGGTAATGAGAGAGGAGCGGTAGCGCGTTGCCAGAATAATAGGCGGAGGGTCGGTTATGTAAGCGACGTTTGAGTTGCAGCCTGCTAATTGTTGGTGAGAACAGAAAACCAAATGTAATAAAAATCAAGCTGCCCCATTTTTTACCGATCACCCTAATATTTGCCGAGCACTTGCAATAAACACTGTATTGCTGCCCGCTGGCAGAATATGCGACCGTAAAGGAAGTGCCACCCGCTGAAAGTTTGGCCACGCCCCAACTTTCTGCTGACCGCCTGCAGAAAAGCGCGAGTTTGCGGACGCCTGTTTATCTGAGTGAGCTTTCGGTTGGGCAGTGGCTTAATTGAGGCCCAAAATTGCTATCTACGTAAGATCCCCATGTGTCCAGACTTGCGTGGACGCTGCCTTTAGGGGAGCGGCCATACTATTTCAGAAGGTATTCCTGCGATTCCTGTGATTCCTTGACTCCAGACGCGCCGCACTATGGGGCGCTTGGCGAATTTCGGTATACATTATTTTTTTGCAATATACATTGTTACGGACCCGCAAGAATTACGGCAATCGCAGAAATTGCAGGAATCAAAGGAATAGTAAAGGCACTGTCCACTTAAAATCTCGAATTCAATGTTTTTGTCGCCTTCAGGCCTTCTGAAAGCCCTGATTCCGAATATGAAGTCGAAAATCCGCGAAAGCCCCGAGAATCCTGTTTTGAGAACAAGCGCAGGCGAGATAAAGCATGCAAGTGGGCGGGGCGACCGGGTCGCCCCGCCCACTTTGCTACTTCCGGAGCGGATTTCTCGCCCCAGAAGCAGTCTTTTGCGGCGAAGCTTGGGGGTTTGCCTAGTGTGGGGGCCCACACTAGTGTGCCATCATAATCTCACCAACCTCCATTTTGGGTGGACGATGCCTTCAAAATGTCGTAAATCACTCCGCGGCTGCGCCGTGACCGTAACACTTAGGATGGGTCCCGGCGCTAACATAGAGTTAAAGTGAGCAGAGTCGTTTCCGGGTTACGGTCACGGCGCAGGCGCGGGGTATTCGGAGACGGATTTCTCAGCTGTGAATAGACAATTTGCGCTGCCCTTGGGCAGTGCCTTCTCAGACAATCGACCGGACCCCTCCGCCGGACAGTCCGAATCTGCCAGAGTCACGCCGGACCCAGTTGACCAATGAGAGAGGGGCAAATGGGCGATCCGTCGCGGTGACATCACTGGCAGGCAAGTGTGAGGCTTCTCCGGCCCTGCTGTAAAGGTACGCCATTTCTCCGGCGCGACTTTGGCGGACTCGCGCCGGAGAAATTTGCCCGGCGCGAGTCCGCCAGATTTGGAAGAGCCGCACCGCAGAAAATGGGAGGGGTCCGGAGCACAAATGGGAGGGCTCCGCCGGACGAGTGGCAGACCCACCGCTGGGGAAACGCCGCGACCCTGCCATTTCTCCGACGGAGGGGTCCTATCCGTTGCCTGAGTTAGTTAAGAAACGCTCATCTCAACGCTCCTGGTAAAGAAACCCATACGCCCAAATTGGCCTGGACACTGCCTTTTAACGAGAAATTGAATTAGCCCAAAAATGTCAAAATGCTACTTTTCCAGTTTTTTTCATGTTGAACTTGGTATTTCTCGATTACCACGGCGCATACATTACCGCTCATAATTCGTCAAAAAAAGTCGCCAGGGTGCGCTGTAGTGCGCCGTAGTGCAGCGGAGTGCGCCGCACATCACTAGAGTCTCTCGAAATCCGCATTATCGCTATATCTCGCTTCAGAATGGACGAATTCTTATTTCGACAACGCCATTCGATTCAGCTCGGCGAAACGCATTATCTGGTATATAGAAGTGCTACAATTTATAGGAGGACGATAGGTATACGGTAGGCAATGAGTTTTCGCTCAATTTCGCAGATTTTTGTTTGGTTGGATTTTCAGTGTGCTGATAA
Organism: Cylicocyclus nassatus; assembly: GCA_958299035.1. Lineage (NCBI taxonomy): Eukaryota > Metazoa > Nematoda > Chromadorea > Rhabditida > Strongylidae > Cylicocyclus > Cylicocyclus nassatus. Next base: position 27,724,454 of record CATQJL010000316.1, read on the forward strand.
CAAAATTGAAATTGATTTCTCGCTGATGGCACATAGTAGATATACTGTAGGAGTATCTCAGGCAACGGATAGGACCCCTCCGCCGGAGAAATGGCAGGGTCGCGGCGTTTCCCCGGCGGTGGGTCACCCATTTGTCCGGCGGAACCCTTCCATTTCTCCGGCGGAGACCTCCCATTTCTGCTCCGGATACCTCCCATTTTCTGCTCCGGAGACCTCCCATTTTCTGCTCCGGATACCTCCCATTTTCTGCTCCGGATACCTCCCATTTTCTGCTCCGGAGCCCCCCGATTTTGTGCGCCGGAGCCCCCCGATTTTGTGCTCCGCAAGTCTGCCGCGGCATACTGTAATTAGCCCTAATTAAAGGCAGCTTCCAGGCAGATCTGGACCTATGGGGCTTTTACATGGAAAGTACTTTTGGGGCCCTAACTAAGGCACTGTCGAAGCAGCAGCTCAGGTAGTGCTCTAATGGCGGAGATATTCCCCTCGAAACAGACCCCCGCGAACGTATTCGCATGGATTCATGGCAGTTTCGCGCCAGGATCCACGCTTTGCGCCATGAATCCATGCGAAACGCGGTCGCGGGGTCCAGTTTCGAGCAGAATATCTCAGGCGTTACAGCACTACCTGAGCTGCCTTGGGTAGTGGGTTAGTTAGGGCCCCAAAAGTACTTTCCATGTAAAATCCCCATAGGTCCAGACTTGCCTGGACGCTGCCTTCAAGCTCCAAACCCCAATTTTGTCTCTAAACCCCACCCAAATTAGCCGAATAGGACCCCCCCCCCCCCGGGTAGGAGTTCAGCGCGACCCAAGTTTGCAAACACCCGATCAATAGTTTACTCATGATCGAAGAAAAAATTAGCATAATCAAGAATTTGGGCGGAAGTTTTTGGTAGACACAGTTTGAATTAGAATTCGACAAGTAGTTATACGACGTGATAAACGAAATCACCATATTTTACAGAGAATCACAGTTAGAGAATAGAGCAAGAGCAACTTGAACAATATTTTGACTACGAGAGCGTCCTACGGCATGACCGATACTTAGTAAACAAGAAATACTATACAGATACCACGACGGTGGGAAGAAAAATGAATACAGCTGTGATGAGGTAAAGACAAGGGAAGAGTTGAAAGATTTCTGTTCTCTATCAGAAACTATCCTAATGAGCAGGTTCCACGGTACTGTTTACTGCTTGTTCAGTACTGCTCACTGCTTGTTCATTGTCTAGTCTCATTTTCTTTATCTCCTGTCCATTTTCAGATCTTGCTGCTAGCTGAAACATTTATCATTATCTTGACTCCAAACAATCAACTCAATCAAATATTATGAACCGATCCCTGTATCCAAATCACTCGGGATATCATCCAGAAGAAAAAATTCTAATTCTGATACTTCCAAAGTTGTTGGGCCAGCAAAAGCACGATGCTCTTGCACTCCATTACTTAAATGCAACGTTAACACAAATCTCCGCATCTCCAATTTCGAGCGCCTTCTTTGCCATAGCTAGAGCTCCTTCGAATGCCTTGTTACCTCCGATAAACCCTAAATACCACAAAATGAAGAAATTGGCAAAAAATATGAGAAATTTCAAATGTACCTGTCACGTGCACAAATATGCATCCGTCAATGCCGCAGAGATTAGAAAGCTCCTCAACCAGCATTGTAAAATCGCCTAATCTAGCGTGATCTCAAAGCTGCACTATAAATGATGATAGCATGACCTGCGTTACCGTGCTGACTCAAGACATTCCGCGACGCGACTCTCACCGCACAAACGCAGTTGCGCGAGAAACATGCAATCAAAGGTGAAACACAGCATGGGTGATGTCAAACAGCCAACACCTTGACTGCGGTTCACCCAGACTAACCTCCAACAAGATCTATAGCTTGTTGAAACCTCTCGTCGGGCTTGGGGGTCAGTTTCGTTCCAGTAGGGACTCACATGATTGACACGACCAGAAAGTCCACCAGGGGCGATATGCATCAATCTCCCGTTTTGAAAGCGGGCGATCATCTTATATATAAAGCTGAATGTCTGTCTGTCTGTCTGTCTGTATGTATGTCTGTCTGTACGTATGTGCGGAATAGAAATTTTTATTTCTGAACCGATCGGGACCAAACTTGGCACACATATACTTCGGGGCAGGGAGCGTGTCATAGGCTACTTTTCGTTATCGATCGATATCGATTTTATCGATTTTTATCGATTTTTTTGCTGAGTTCACCTACGGGGCCGGGAGTTGGCACAGGGGGGTAATCGAGCATGGGGATTCCGAATACAATATTGGTTTCCAGGATTATCGATTACTTTTATCGATTTTATCGATTTTTTTGCAAAGTTTGAGCTACGGGGCTGGGAGTTCGCACAGGGGGGTAATCGAGCATGGGGATTCCGAATACAATATTGGTTTTCGGGATTATCGATTACTTTTATCGATTTTATCGATTTTTTTGCAAAGTTTGAGCTAGGGGGCTGGGAGTTGGCACAGGGGGGGGGGGTAATCGAGCATGCTGATCACCCCCAAGGGGGGTGATCAGCATGCTCGATTACCCCCCCTGTGCCAAATTCCAGCCCCCTAGCTCAAATTTTCAAAAAATCGATAAAATCGATAAAAGTAATGGACGATCCTGAAAACTAATATTGTATTCGTAATCTGCATGCTCGATTACCCCCCTGTGCAAACTCCCAGCCCCGCAGGTCAAACTTTACAAAAAAATCGATAAAATCGATAAAAGTAATGGACGATCCTGAAAACTAATATTGTGTTCGTAATCAGCATGCTCGATTCCCCCTGTGCAAAATCCCAGCCTCGCATGTCAAAATTTACAAAAAATCGATAAAATCAATAAAAGTAATCGATAATTCTGAAAACTAATATTGTATTCGGAATCCCCATGCTCACTTCCCCCCCTGTGCCAACTCCTAGCCCTGTAGGTGAACTCTGCAAAAAAATCGATAAAAATCGGTAAAATCGACATCGATCGATAACGAAAAGTGGACTATGACACGCTCCCTGCCCCGAAGTGTATGTGTGCAAAGTTTGGCCCCGTGCGAAGCCGGGTACGCCAGCTAGTTTCCAATAAAAAATGAATGCCCGGCCGGGTTGGCCGCAGCTTCGTACATTACGGGTCGGGCGGCCAACCCGGCCGGGCAATCATTTTACTATTGAAAGTGATCGCCCGCTTTCAAAACGGGAGATTGATGCATACCGCCTCAGATGTTTGATATTTTTAAAGTCATATGTTGAAGCAGCAAAACCACACAGCCAAATCAATATAGGTAGGAAGAAATCAGCATACAATATGTTGATGATTAAGCATGATTCTCATCCAAAACGTTATTCGAAAAAAATAAAACTTCAAGCAAGATATAAATGGATACTGACAAGGCTCTTACCTGGGTGTGCCATCATACTGTGGTATGCCGTTATCGATAGCATCTATGGCTTCGACAAACGTTTCGTAAAGCTTTCGAAAAAATATATACACCATCTTATCGTCGTGAAAGGAATCAAGTATCTGACGATAATAAACTGAATAAGAAAGATTAACCCTGACTGACTGCTTACCTCTGCAATCAGTTGTTTTCCATAATGAGCCTAGATCAATCCAGCTGAACTGAGTCTAGAGTTAGAATCCAGGCCCAAATGTCTGCATCGTCTCATTGAACTCTCTGAAAACAGCACGATTATGGAATTACTAACATTAATTGTGTGATCTTCATGACTGTAGGAAACTCAAACTTAACAGCATGCAAAGCAAGACCTACAATTGGTGATGGTCGTATCGTTTCTTCGAATAATCGTATACACACGTCAACGATAACATCGCACTTGGCAAGTACAGCAGAATCTCGTGTCCTGAAATGTCATGATAATGAAATGATGACATTACGGGAGATATCCTCAAGATGAATTGTGTGCAATAAAACGTTCAAGTGCGCAAAGATTCTTTGAGTTGGTATAAAGATGTGACGAGAACCTCTATCAAAACAGCAGGCTCTGCGTCCGTATCTATCAACATATATTAAGGATTAAAATATACTTCCACTGCGCATACTCGTAATCATGCACAAGATAGACACAATCAATTACGCATATTTCGAGCAGCATAAGACACATCTGAGGTATAAATCGATCCAAAAAGCCATCAACCCTTACACTACCAAAGGTATAGGCGACTTATCAAATGCACAGACTGGACGTCATTGCGTCCGACCAAGATAATTCGTGCATGGGAGAGACAGCAGACGGCAAGAGGTACGAAAAAGCGCTCAATCAGCGAGGCGCCGACAGCGTCCGCAGTGACGCCTATTACGTGCGATGAATTCCTCTACAGTATTTACCTTGAGGTGATGCAAATGCTCTGGATTAAGGTAAGAATACAGGGTAAATTTGACCTCGTTCCATGCTGGCTAGTAAACACTGGTTTGAAAGTTGCGCAACTAAATTCATTGTTTCGAAAATCCAGAATTAATCACAAAAACCACTCCATCAATAGTCTACGATGTCTCAGCAAGTCGAAAAGAGCTAAACACTGAAGGTGATTGAGTGCAACCGCACGAAAATTTGAAGCATAAACCTGAAAACGAGGAACTTACAACAACATAAACGCCAACGCGACGAAGAGCAACGCGGAAAAGAAAAGAAAACGGTAAAGAAACGCGGAAAAACAACAAAATCAAAGAAACGACGACTAAAATATGGAGAAAGAGCGTAAACAGAGGACTCATCACCGTGGAGTTAGACGTTTGCTTGCTACGCGCCAAATCGATACGCAGCCTGCTCCGGGGCCCACCCATTTCTGCTCCGGATACCTCCCATTTTCTGCTCCGGATACCTCCCATTTTCTGCTCCGGAGCCCCCCGATTTTGTGCGCCGGATACCTCCCATTTTCTGCTCCTGAGACCTCCCATTTGTGCTCCGGACCCCTCCCATTTTCTGCGGTGCGGCTCTTCCAAATCTGGCGGACTCGCGCCGGGCAAATTTCTCCGGCGCGAGTCCGCCAAATCTGGCAGAGTCGCGCCGGAGAAATGGCGTACCTTTGCAGCAGGGCCGGAGAAGCCTCCCATTTGCCTGCCAGTGATGTCACCGCGATGGACCGCCCATTTGCCCTTCTCTCATTGGTCAACTGGGTCCGGCGCGACTCTGGCAGATTCGGACTGTCCGGCGGAGGGGTCCGGTCGATTGTCTGAGATAGTAGCAAGTCACTCTGATCAAATTTGTTTTCTAAATCACTCTCAAGGTACGAGAGGCACGCGGAAAACGACAATGCGCGCAAAATGCAAGCAGTGTATCGCTCTTGCTACTTTTTACGAAAATTTACTTATGGCACCGAGTCGTGTATCTGCCCCCCCCCCCCCTCCCCACACCCCTAACTTGGCGCCGCGTCACTTTAGCATCGAAGAGTTTTGAAAGACACAAGATTCGGGAATTGTCGCCTTTCGGACCACATCCTCAAGGTACAATACCTCACAAAATGTGCAAATTTTTCGTGGACCTTACGGAATTACCGCCTACTTAACACCTTTGCGAAGAGTTGCCTGCAGTAAGATTCACGAATATGAAATTAGAAAATTAAGGACATATTGTATATCGAAAGATTCACCTTGGCAAGCTGAGTACTGTGCTTTTTTCAAATTTAGATTACATTTATTCCAAAGGGTCATGACGTAGAATTTGGAAACGCATGATTTCTCAGAATTCGCCAACGCTTCTATGTCTTTAAGAAGGCAGTCTGCGTTTACTTTTTAGCGCACGATAACCTACAAGAATAGTACTATCAAGTAGCACTTACTGAAATCTTTTATGTTCCACAGACGCTGTGTTACACCCTTGCGAAATGATCTCCACAGAAGAACTCGAGAAAACTGGAAACGGAATATTGAGGGCATGCTGTACATCAGAGGATTTGTCTTGACAAGGTGAACACACTGCTGTTTCCGAATTCAGAATGTATTCATTCCGAAGAAAGTTATGGAGCTGCGTATTCCGCGTAATTCCGCGACATTCCGCGAATCCCGGAGTGTCGCGGAATTCTTAGAATTCGCCAGGTTTACGGAAATTTTGCACATTCTGTAAGCGGTCTTGTACCTTGAGAGCTGATTCTAGAACAATTTCGATCAGAGTGACTCACTACCATACTCCTACAGTGTATCTACTATGTGTCATCAGCGAGAAATCAATTTCAATATTGTTATCAGCACAGTGAAAATCCAACCAAACAAAAATCTGCAAAATCGAACGAAGACATTTGTCTGCCGTATACCTATCGTACTTTCATAAACTGTAGCACTGCTATACACCAGATCAGATATTGCGTTTCGCCGAGCTGAATCGAATGGCGTTGTCGAAATCAGAATTCATCCATTCTGAAGCGAGATATGGCGATGATGCGGATTTCGACATCTAGTGATGTGCGGTGCGCTCTGCTGCACTCCGGCGCACTACAGCATATTATGGCGACTTTTTTGACGAATTATGAGCGGTATTGTACAGAGGTCAAATCGCAATGTTATGATTACTGGGCTTGATGTATGCAATGACACATGTGGGAGAAGCTGAGGCGAAGTTTGCCATTTTTATTTTTTTCTCGCTTTTCAGGCAACGGAAAAAGAATACAGGCATATTTGAGTGTGTCTGTTGTATAATGACCAAGTTGGAGGTGCGTAGGATTTTTTTCGTAAAAACCCAATTTTCAGGTAATGAAGTTCTTTTCGATTTTAGTTTTAAACGTCACCTGGATTACGATTTGGGAATATTTGGCACTTTTTTGTAGAGCTTGCTTTGCTCTATCGAATATACCCTAACTTCGTTAGGAAAACAAAAAGAGCTTGAATTATCTAGGGAAGGAGTTCACTTCTGGGACAACCTGATATTTTTGCAGCGAGAACAGGAATGTTGTGAAGGAAAACACACTTTTTTAAAAACTCCTCAGAAACTACAATCGTTTCAAGTTTCTTTTGAAAAATTCCTGGAAAATATTCTAATTTGCTCTAATGATCAACAAAGAAACCTTTTCAAACTCTAATCAACTCAGAACTGCATGCATTAGTATCCCCGCTTGGAGGGGATAGCAGCTTGAAAGAAAGCTTCATATCCTGAAGCCCCAGATATCTGGATTTTACGCTGTCTTTTCATCCTGAAAATTCCTACCATCTTTTACTATGAACATTTTGAACAGCAGCGAGAAGCTGTACAAGGCGCATTTTCTAGCTTTTTGTGTTATCCACTGATAATCCCCGGTGGTCGACCGTCTTTTCTTCAAAGTCATTTTTTTCTTCAAAGGTAATGAAGACATTCCAAAGTTGTATTGCTTATCTAACCTAATAGTACTAAGCATGTTGCTGCTAAGAGCAAATGATGATTGAAGTCATGAAATTTTCGATGAACCACAGGTCGAAAGTTGGGGTTTGTCGGAAATTTCGACATTTCATAAACGCATTTGTTCTCATTAGCAATTTGCTTAGCACTGTTGAACTAGGTAATCAATGCAACTTTGGGATGTTTTTATTAACTTTGAAGAAAAAGAAATGACTTTGAAGAATAAAGGATCGTTTCCCGGAGATCATTAGGGGATCATACAAAAGCTGAAAAATGCGGCTTTTACAGCTTCTTGCCCCTGTTCGACATGTTCATAGTGAAGGATAGTAAAAATACTTACAAATAGGTAAATAAAGTGAAATACAGACATTTGGAAATTTGGGATATAAAGCTTTTCTTTTGAGCTGCGATACCTCCCCAAGGGGGATGTTAATGCATGCGGCCCTCACAGAATCGCCGGGGCCATGCAGTTCACGGGCAATCGGGCACCGGGAAAATAGTTCGCTGAATGATTGCGAGCCGCTTGCAGATATTTATGTTAGGTATTTCTTGGGCGAAGGTGTAGAAATCTCCATAGGTTAGTTGCGGTGCAGTGGATGCATTCCCGTGGACTTTCCACGGGAATATGCAAAAATGTTAAGGGCAGCATGGGCCTTTGTGAAGGACCGCACAGCCCGTACGTACCTTTCATTGAGAGAAGGTACCTCAAACTTGAGTAATTAAACCATCGATGACACCTCTGCCACATAGAGCCTCACCTTTGCTTGACGTACGCCTAAAACTGCATAAAAAGAGTCCAATTGCTTGCTAAAAATTTGGCCCACGCTCGCTGGAAGAGATTATTTGACAGCGCTTGCAGAATTTGTATTGCTGCCCGCTGACAAACAGGCAAGTACCGCTCGCTAAAGAATTGGCCACGCCCAAAATCTTGCTGGCCTCCTGCAAAAAAGCGCGAGTTTGCGGACTTGCCCCGACGATTGTCTGAATTGTTCGGACGTGGATGTTCTTGATCATTCTGCACGCAAAGAGCTTGCGTTAGTGGTAATCGTTTCTGTCGGTCAGTGTCGTGATAGTGCTGCACACGGCCTTACCAGCAGCTCACAAATTAACTTGTATTTCCTTAGACCATTAGCGTAATTTGTTTGTAAAAAGTTTCTAAACCTACCTATAGAGCAAAAAATCTTATCAAATCTTTTTTTTCGAAGGGTCTACTTTGCAAGCTTGAACTATTACTACTAGCCCAGCTTCGCTCCTAGAAAACGGTACAAGTAATGGTGAGATTCAGATGAAGTTTTGTGCATGCAGTACTACTTAAAGCTCCATTTTTCAACACATCCAATATCCATGAAAATACTATCCACCGCTTTTCTAAAAAATTTCGATCTTGCTAGTTCGCGAAAAATTTTAAGGCGACGAAGAAAACTTCTGAAATCATCAATTAAAATATTAGGTTGGCAGATAATTTCTGTTACACTTTTATTCTTATTTTTCAAAAACCTTAGAACCTTTCGACAATTCTTATTGAGGATTGTTGACGGGATGCAAAGGTCTATCCGCCGGTACTTTTACATCCGCTGTCCGTGCGCAAAATAGCCAATTTCTCGGTAGGAGTACATTTCATGAACATTTTTGTCAGCGGGTTGGCATTCTTCCAGGTGATTGGGAAGTGACTGGGCGATGTGGTTTTTGGGCGTAGGTCCATAGTTTTTAGCGAATAGGGGAATGGCGCACTCATATCCGCACACGATCACATGAGCTACATGTTGCGCCATGGCGCACGTTGGCATTTTGACGTGAAGAACAACCTTTAAAAAAGTATAAAAATTATTTCCAACTTTTACGTACCAAATCCTACACGATGCACACAAAAAGAGAAATTTTCAGCGAATTTTTGAATTTTTGAGTTGTTTTTCACCCTTTGTTTTTGGTGTGCTGGTGGCACCAAAGTGTTACCATAAAAAAGGGGGATGCGAAAATATGTTCTAAAAAATTATGGGTGAGAAAAAACACAATGAGCCGCAGGGAAAAAATCAATGAAAAAATGACAATTTTGATTGTTCTTATAAAGTTGTCGTAAAGTCGCTGGCCAATTCTGCATTTGTGGCATCAGTTGCACTATTGTGTACGCCCTGCAATGGCCTACATATGGAGCAACTTTGAATCTTAGAGAACTTCTGAAGCTTTCCAGAATTTTACGAAAAAAGTGTGACAGAAATTGTACGCCAACCTAATACTTTTTGAAAGATTGAAATCTCGGACCAGAAAACCCGACTGGGCCATGATACAAGGTTGCAATGCTGCGGAAATATTTTCTAGCCCGAAATAGCAGTCATAAAAATTGGCTTGATCGTAGAATTGTTGAGTAATCATAACGTAATGATCGAAAGTCATAATAGGTTGTGAAGAAAGTTCCCGGGCACTTGCAAAAATTTTTCAAATCGCTGTAACTTTGAGCAGATTAATTTTTTGAAGCTGCAAACTTCATTGCAAAGTCAATTTTGTCCACACTATGTATTTGCCTTGGTGGCTTTTCAGCACCTCTTTGCGATCCACCAGCATGCGCAGAAGGAAAAAAGGTTGCCGCGAAAAGTGGCCTATTAGTGCAGGATTATCTCAGGCACGATGAGAGCTAAAAAGATCAAATGCTATAGTTATATAGAAGTCGCTGGGGCTGTCGTGGGAACTATTTAAGCGTTTTAGAGACCACTCAGATAATCGCCGGGGACAGGCGGCCATGCGAATTTTGAGCAAGCGGGCACCGGAAAAATAGCTCGCTGATTTTATGCGGTCCGCTTGCAAAAATTTGAAAAAATGTTGGCCTTTTTTAGGGGAATGCTCGAATAAGTATTGTGGTTTTTCTATAGATTAGCTGCATTCCGTGATTATATGCAAAAATGTTGAGGGCCACACGGTCCTTTGTGAAGGACCGCACAGCCCTTGCGTACCTTCCGCTGAGAGAAGGTACCTCAAACTTGAGTAATTAAACCATCGATGACATTTCTGCCACATAGAGTCTCATCTTTACTCGGCATATGCCCGAAACTGCGTTAAAAGAGTCTTAGCGCTTACTGAAAGTTTAGCCAGCGCTGAAAGAAATTAGTTGCCGAGCGCTTGCAGAAAATGCTGTATTGTTGTCCGCTGGCAGAATATGCGACCATAAAGGAAATGCCGCCAGCAGAAGGTTTGGCCACCCCCCAAAGTTCTGCTGACCGCCTGCAAAAAAGCGCGAGTTTGCGGACCGCCTGCCCCCCGGTGATTATCTGATTACATGCATAAAAAAGATTTTTTAAAAAGTTTGAAAAATCTATCATTTTTTGCCCCTAAAAATGCACCATTTTTCGAGTAATTGACTCCAAAGTCTTGTCGTTTTGCATGGAGAAAACCGAATCTTCGATTACTGCGAACATTGTTAAGGTAATGCCTTATCTTTTGAACCCATCATCCAGGCGTGGCGATACCCGCGGTAGCGACGCCAGCTGCGAAAAGAGTTGCAGTCAGAGGCAAATTTGACAGCTTATAATTTCTGAGCGTAAGTCGCAAATCTCGAGTGCAGCTGCATGCCAGAATTTAACAGGGTTCTCAATCAGAAAACCCATGATTTGAACGAATCTGAATTGCACAAAATATGGCCGTAAGAAGAAGAATTGTGAAATTCCATGGTTGGAAAGATTTTTATTTTTGGTGTGCAGATTAAACACGTCTTGGCATCGATACAAAATTAGAATCCGTATTGAAAACTTTGGGCTTCCCTCTACTGAACAGTTTAAAAAACTTTGCGTCAGTGTCCGACCGAGCGCCGAAAAAATGCGTTTGATAACGAAATTTTTAAAAGTGCCCGGGAACTTTCTTTACAACCTGATAATTGTAAAATTGATTAGCTCTATAGAATTAGTATGTTCCACAGCTCAATATTTCACAACATTTGGAAAAACTTGCACTGAATTTTTCTTCGGCATGCAGTGCTACCAAGTTCTACTATTGTGAAGAGATGCCATGCAACTGAGATGTACGAAGAGCTTTAGACAGCATATGAAGCTCAAACTCCTTGTAGTAGTAATGACTTATGCACGCTTGTTCAGCTGTTTTTTTGAAGAGACCGTTTTCAAAATTTCTTTGCAACCAACATGTATTAGGCTATCTCATAAGTATTTTTCTTTGAATTTTTACCGCAATAAGTCCCACACTTGCCAGTTCTGATTAAAATGCAGTATATGCTTACACCAGCTTCAGCACATCACGAATTAGAAGCCAAAACCTGGAAACTTCCGGATGCCCAAAAATTGAAAATTTTTTATATCTTTGTTCAAAGTCAAAGAATACTTGCAAAACCCTAAAGTCACTCACGTATATACACTTCACATAAGACATTTATACATGCCGTTGCTTTGTTTGTTTCTGTGTTAGAAACCGAGAAAACTGAATTTTTCAAACTTCCAAAAAAGCGATGCTGCACTGTACTTAGTGTATTCTACAGGCCTTCAGAAATACATCGGTAAATTTTCGGCTTTCTAGAAGCGTTAGCTCCCGAGAGATATTAAATTCAATACAAAATACCCTAGCAAAATGGGCTAAATGCAATATTTTTCGGGAACTTAGAAAGCTGAAAATCTACCCATGTATTCCTGAAGACCCGTAGCATACACCCATTTGTGTGAGAACAGTGCAATATCGTTTTTTTTTGAAAGCGGGAAAATATCAGTTTCCTAGATTTCTGGCACAGAGGCAAACACAGCAACGGCTTACAGCTTACACCAATTAGTTAAATGCCCTACCCGAGGTCTGCAATTGCTTGACCTTGTGTTCTCCAATAACGTAGACTTATAAAAAACCTTCAAATTTGCGCACCCTTCTCTACATCGGACCATCGCTCTATAGCTTTTGAGCTGCGTAAGCGTCATAGAATTGTTTTGCCGGAGAAATACTTTCTAGACTTTGCTCATGCAGACTTTTTGCCATAAATGCAAAATTGTTGGAAACTGATTGGAGAAACATCATTCTAAGCGCAGTTTCGGCAGATCATTGTTACGATTTATTTCTTCATGTTTGTTATGATGCTATAAACAACTTTGTGCCTTGGCGAGTTGCCCGTGGTCATACCCTCATGTATCCGCAAAGGATACTCAGGCTTGAAGAGAAGGTTTCTAGGCTTTATCATGCTAGGAATAGAATTGGTCCTCAGGTATTTGAGATTTTCAAAAAAACTCAAGCGAGAGTTGTACCGCTGTAGACTCGCAAAAGAGGATAGAATCGCGTGTAGCCGCAACATCAAAGCATTCTATCGCTTCTGCAATCAAAACCTGAAGATATCTAACGGTATCGGTACTATATATGACTCTTCTGGGCATCCTTGTGAGAGTGATAAGGACAAAGCAGAAAGATTTGCCGAATTCTTTAAAAGCGTTTATAAAGAACCTATAGCCTCTAAAGCCGAATATTCATCTTTCACAAACACCAGACTCGATTATCTTGATATCACCACGGATACAGTCTATCATATTTTGAGACGCCTCCCACTTAGGAGATCCACGTCCCCTGACCAACTACCATACATTTTCCTTCGTAAAGCATCTCTCGGTATAGCTCCAGTTTTAGCGTTATTATTCAAAAGATTCCTTCTTCGGGGTGAGACTCCTTTACTCTGGCGCACCGCAGTTGTGAAGTCAATATTCAAAAAAGGCTGCAAAGCTGACGTCATAAATTATAGACCGATTTGTCTGACATCTTCGATTAGCAAAGTCTTTGAAAGAATAATCAACAAACAGATCTGCTCGTATCTTGAAAGGAACCAGCTAATTTACAATGTGCAGCACAGCTTTCTTCCCAAAAGATCTACACTGTCAGCTCTCATGTTCACAGTGCCTATGTGGCAGAAAGCAATTGATGATAAAAGTTTCGTTACAGCTTGCTACCTAGATAACAAAAAAGCATTTGATTCTGTGCCTTTGAACCTACTTTTTATGAAACTAAGAGCGTATGGCATTCAGGGATGCCTGCTCAAATTTCTGAAATTTTTTCTACTCAACCGTACGCAAAAGGTGCAAGTCAATGAATCCTTCTTTTCTACGTACCAAACAACGAGCGGTGTGCCGCAGGAAGCTTGCCTAGGTCCGGTGGTGTTTCTGCTATATATCAATGATCTACCGACATGCATTCCCCAGAATACACTCTGCTCAATTTATGCTGACGATACCAAGCTTTTTTGCTATAATTTCCCTAGTCTGATGCAGAACGCCTTAAATGCCGTAGAGGGGTGGTCCAAAAGATGGGAGCTCGACATTTCCATTGAAAAAACCTTCATTATGCCAGTCGGGGCTATGCACCCCCAATGGCAATTCAGTATTGGAGAACAACAATTTCGAGTATTGAATAATGCTAAAAACCTTGGTGTGACTTACTCTTGCCAGTTGGAGTTCGAAAAGCACATAAGAGATATAATTGATGTTGCTCACACCAGATGTAATTACATACTACGCGCATTTAAAACCACGAATGTCAAAACGCTCTTCCGCCTCTTCGTCACCTATGTGCGGCTCTGTTGGAATATTGTACTCCTCTATGGTCCTTTTACAAGAAAGCCCAAATTGATGCCTTGGAAAGAGTTCAACGATCTTTTACATCTAGAATCATTGCCCGGGCTGGAATGTTTCGACTGTCATACAAAACTAAGCTCTCTGTACTACCGCGACCTCCCTTCGCTTTAGAAGAGTGAGTACGATCAAGATCTGGTCTTCAAAATTATGACTAGAAGAGTTGAGCTGAAAATACAAGATTTTACACTGTCAACATTTGACAATCTCACTAGAGGACACAATTTCAGGGTTGTAGTAGGAAAAGTTAGAACTAAGCAGTTCTTCAACTCCTTCTTAGTACGCGTAGTCAAAACTTGGAATGATCTTCCTGTGGAAGCTCTTACTGCGAGAAACACCTTCATTTTTAACAGAGAAGTTCAAAAATATTCGAAATCGAAAGGGTCATTCTGATTTTTTATTGCAGAAGTGGGAGAAGTCGGTGTCCCCTTTGTCCTTTCAACAGCAGCACTCTAGCCGGTTTTGGTTCCTCTATCCAGAAGAGGAAATCGCACTATATGCTATCCCTGCTACTCTATTTCTTAGGAAAAACATTTGAAAAAACATTTAAAAAAACTATTGCAATAAGCCATAAGCCATATGTTTCTTTTCTCCCTCACTTCCCTTTCTCGGATGAGCTATCCACCTCCTGAAAGTTTCGTTGATTTTCTGTTCGTTTTTCTTGTTCTGTTTTTGCAAGTCTTGTGTCCTTTTGGAAATACTTTTTGATGGGGTTATAGCCAGCTAGCCTCCGTCCGTAGGTTCGCTGGCCCCAAAAAATGGGAACATAATTTCTGAGAGCCAGCAAGATTCCTCAGTCGACCGTGGATGTACTTTCTTTTCTTCAAAAGATATGATTTGTTGTCGACTTTATCAAATAAATAAATAAATAAAAATTACTTTTTATGAGAAGAAATCACTTAAACGATTCATCATTTAGTGGGAATAGAAAAAAACTGCCGCTATCGTTGCCTTCTTTGCATTACACACAAGCTAACCATACGAAGCTTTAGGTTTGAGATTTGCTTTTGAAGGTCTTATAAGATGCAGTACCTATTACAGACGCGATGCGCGCTTATTTGTTGCCCGAGATGGAAGCCCGGAACTTTCTATCGCCCATTAAGCAATGATTGCAAGGGGAGCACCATTATCAAGTGTCACCGTGCAGGTAACCCTCTCTTTTTCCGCAACGAGCAAGTGAAAGATCTGTTTCAGGAGACGCTCCATTATTGTAGCAGACAAATAGCTCAATTTGATCTACACGAACTGTTCAGAATAGTGCGCTGAGCGTTAGGTTTGAAATGAGTTTATTTGATAACATTGAAACGACTCGTCTTTCAATAGAAAATGCGATATGCAACCATGTGCTGGTGAGTGCAGCTTCGACTTTCCAAAAATTATCAGTCTATCGGTTAAGGAGGAAAGGAAGTCCTTCATGCATCAGCAAAAGGATCAGCATTGCTTGCTTATATTTAGGTTAACCTTCTGCTGATAAAAACGGGATTTAGAGTCCCAACTCATGCACTAAGACGGATCCGCACCAAGCACACCGCCGGAATCAACGAGTCTTCCTCGACCACAAGCTTCAGACATAATGACTTTGAAAGAAACTCTACATAAGGATGATCTACCATTCAAGGATGATCTACCATTCAAGTTCAAGAGGATTCAAGGACTAACGCTAATCACATCGCGTATTGAAGAAACTAGACCTCAACGAGCTCCTTGCCGGCTACGCATCTCCAAGTAGAATCAAACACAAGACTGTGCTCATTATCATGTTTCTACATTATCATCACCAAGTAGAATCAAACACAAAATTGTGCTCATTATCATGTGTAATCTGCGCACAAGTTGGTCATGCGCATGCATAACTACATTTATGGTAGCCGAGCAAGCTTACCGAGAGAGGTAAACACAAAATCCAAGTTTTTCTGCACATTGAATATAAGAAGAGAGCATGCTTTGAAAGTGACCTTGGAGCCAAAAGGACGAGAGTGACAAGAGATTGGAAACGGTTTGAAGAGCTTGATTAAAGCAAATCTCTTTCTTATTGATAAGCAGTATCAATATAGCTTGACTTTTTCACAACACAGTATCCGGGCAAGACTGGATATACTAACTAATGTAATGAAAACTGATATAAATAAGTAAGTATGCATGAAGTACAGAAGAAAATGCTTGTGAACCAGATCTCGCAGATATTTGAAACTTTGCACACCGCATTATGTGTCGCGTAAACCAGACTTACAAATCTACCTTACAATTCTTATGCAAAAAGTTCTCAGATAAATCAGATTTCTAAGGTTTATGTTGGATGCGCTTGATCTCGGCAACAAGGACTTGCAGGGATACAGATACTTACTCACTTAGATGGCCCGTTCTCACATGACGTGCGGGCCCCAATACAAAAGTTGCCATTGTTCTCTGTCCCTGCTTTAGACATCCACGATCTTCTTTATTGTGTCGGTGGCAACGTCCACGAGTTCAGGTGCGATAATCGTATCCAGCCGATTTCTCAGTTGGATGCGATTATCGCACTCTGCCCATCTCGTTGATTGTCTTTATCGGGGACGTTTGGCTTCGTGAGGAATCCATCTCACGGGGAATGGTCAGAAGTCGAAGTGGCCAATCCATGCAAACTGCATACCATTAGATGCAGCATAAATCGCCGACTCTACATCTGTCTTCCTTATCTGCAGAGCGCTTTTGTGGACGAAATTATAAGCCGTTGAAGGCCATTATTTTCTTGAAAAAACTGTGCGCGTAAAGCACTCAGCCGTACAAAGCCATTCTCGGCTCAATGTTAAACCAGAACATGCAACTAGGTCACTTCATATCACCTGTGCCTTGAGATGAGCTGAAAGAGCAAAAGTGTGCTTAATTTCGCAATTTTTGTGACCGCCTTTTTCGCAGTAAAGCTGCTCATAACTTCGCCTACAAAGGTATCGAAAATATATATTGCAGATATCGAAAACAGATTTGAAATTAGCATTTTAGGATGCATCGAATGGTATGCAGCTTATATGGAGGCCACTTTTGACCATTCCCTTGTCAGATGTTCTTAATGTCCATCTTCGTCTGTCCTTCTTATGATATGGCCGACCCATCGATGTTTCGCTTTCGCAACGTAATCCGCTGGGTCACGGAGACAGACATTTTCCTCATATCCGTACCGCGAAGTCCGACTAGATGTTGCTTGTGTCGGGTCATCTTCAGAAGTCTGCGCTCAAGCGCTCTGTGAGTGGTCCGTAAAGCTTTTGACGTAGCTACAGTGTCGGCCCAAGTCTCAGCTGCGTAATAGAGCGCCGGGAGGACGGTTGAGTCGGACAGGTGGCACGCCCGGAGGCGGCCCAGGCTACTCTTCTTCTCCTGTTAAAGGCAGCGTCCAGGCAGATCTGGACTTATAGGGTTTTACGTGGAAAGCACTTTTGTGGGTGGGCTAATAGTGTGTGCTAATTTTTCGATCGGACTCACAAAGCGCTGAAGTCGTATGATTATACCATCCGTTGCCATTACCGGATGTATATTCGCATCACTCAATGGCGGACACGCATCTGCAGATCGAGTAGTCGGAATATGTGAAGAAATTGGTCGTGCTAAACACGCAAAGAGAAATGTACCGTTACCGTACATTGCCTTTTGGCGTAAAGACAACACTATGAATCTTCCAGCAAATCATAAAAAAGATGATTAGCGTTTTGCGAGGTGTGAAGACCTATCTTGACGCATATTGGTCTGTGGAAGAACCAAAGAGGAACACATGGAAAATGTGTTGCTGTATTTGCAAGGTCTGCCGAATACGTATTCAGAATGCGTCTAGAATATGTTCCTTTAATAAGCCAGAGATACAAGATCTTGGTTTTATAGTGGATAAAAATGGCAGAAAGCCGAATCTAGAAAAGATCGAAGCAATTGAGAACATGGACGGGTTAGAAAATGTCAGTCATAAGAGCTATTCTTAGCATGATAGCTTACTATGCGACCTTCTAAGGCCCCGGGCAGACTTCACGCGATTTGATCGTCGCGACTGAATCGCGAGGAGACAACTGTTACAACATCATTCCATGCAGATCAACTTGCATTCGGTTGTGATACTTTTCCAGACCGAAAATTTTGAATGTGAAATGAAAATGAATGGAAATCTTGGCGATTTGGTCGCGACGATTACGTCGCGTGAAGTCTGACCGGGGCCTAAGAAAAACCTGATGTCAGTCTGATATCAATCTGATATCAGACAATGTCTTTTAGCGCGTTCTTCCTCATTCAGCCCAAGGATATCCAAAAGCTGGAATTTTTAAGTAGATAAAGATTGCTTCCGAAACATCGATGCACTTATTGCAAGAACTTTTTATCGCATCTAATCTGTACCCCCACAATGGTCGGCCGCCTCATCGTGGCGTGGGGGTGACACCGGGGGTCGAATTGCGATGCACAGCCGAGTGTATACTCTGGCAGGGCCTCCCAAGCTGCGAAGGATGACGTTTCCGGTCTCGGCCCGATGCTTAGCTAAGAGCCGATCATGCCAGATACACCGCCGTCTGGTTTTTTGGTCGCTGGGCTGTTTTGCTCCCCGCTCCAAGCTCGCAGTCAGCGATCGGCCCGTGGAAATCTTGTAGGGGAAAATTTTTATTACTCTTCCTGTTAGAAGAATAAAAAGAAACCTTGCACATCATATTCCGCCTATGGCGCCGGGTGGTAGCAAGGACAATGTAAGGGTCCTCAGGGCGCTTTTTGAATTGGACAAAACGACATGTCTGCCCAAATGACATGGAAACTGCCTCATGCTCTGCACCTACAACGCCAGGACAGTCTCTCGCCGACCTCCACGCTCTTCACGACGCTGCAGAGCACATCAAGTATCAAATCATCGCTCTGCAGGAAACGAAGTCCAGGAAGAAGGACGTGCGATAGATGAGTGATGGGACCCTCATGATTTGTGGTGAAAAGGTTCCATCACGAAACGTGGGAAGCGTCGGTTTTGTCGTCCACCCATCTATCGTCCATCTTGTCGATTCGCACAAGATCCTATCACCTCGACTAGCCATTCAAGACTACGCCCTCCATGTCAGAAGACCATCAGCATCATCAACTGCTACTCTCCAACATGAGCAGCAGACGACTCGGAACTATATGCTTTCTACGAGGAGCGTGGAGGAGGTCGTCCGCAACGAAAAGTCCTTTTACGAGTATGTTGTGGGGGACAATGCGAAAATCGGATGCCACTAGAAAAAGAATATAGGAACGGGAAGTTCGGATATGGCTCCGGAACGAAAACGGACCGTCTCGTTGGGCTCGTCTCCGTCGCACGAATTTTCCATGGAATTTCCATCTTCATGAGGAACAAACATCGTCGATGGACATGGGAACGAACCAACGGAGCGACTCACGCGAAGATTGATCACATTCTCACCAACCGAAGATGGAGCTTGCTCAATGTCTCACAGTTCCATCCTTCTGCAGTGGCTCCAATCACCGCCTTCTTCGAGTGAAGATACGACTCAGCCGAAGGCTGGAAAAGGACTGTCACAGTGCCGCGAGAGGGAAGGAAGTCGTTTATGACGGTAACAGGCTGGAAGAGCTCATACCAATTTGGGAGTGGCCCATTGAGGAGGACCCTACGTACAACTACCGGCTTCTAAAAGGATTGCGAAACCCAACGTACAACTACCGGCTTTTGAAAGGACTCTTCTCCAGCAGTATCACCTAAGCAAAGATAATGCTGGAGAAACTGAACGAAGTAGGGAAGAAGATTGGAATGCGAATAAATCGAAAGAAGACTCAGTTTATGAGGAACACCCTTTGCGAAAATGCAGAACTGCAACTGGAAGGCACCCCTATTATGGAAACGTCTTCTTACGTGTATCTCGGACGTTTGATGAACATGGAAAACGACTTGAGGGAAAAACTTAAAGGCAGCGTCCAGGCAAGTCTGGACACATGGGGATTTCACGTGGATAGTAATTTTGGGGCATTAGCTAAGGCACTGCCCAAGCGGCAGCGCAGGTAGTGCTCTAACGGCTAAGATATTTTCCTCGAAACTGGACCCCGCGATCGTATTTGCATGGATTCATGGCATTCGCGCCAGGGTCCACGCTTTGCGCCACGAATCCATGCGAAATACGATCGCGGGGTCCAGTTTCGAGGGGTATATCTCTGCCGTTAGAGCACTATCTGAACTGCCGGGTGGGCAGTTGTTTAGTTAGGGCCCCAAAATTACTATCCACGTGAAATTCCCATGTGTCCAGACTTGCCTGGACGCTGCCTTTGAGTTTTTCCCTCAAGTCGTTTTCCATGTTCATCGAACGTCCGAGATACACGTAAGAAGACGTCTCCATAATATGCCTTCCAATTGCAGTTCTGCATCTTCGCAAAGGGCGTTTCTCATGAACTGAGTCTTCTTCCGGTTTATTCGCAATCCAATCTTCTTCCCTGCTTCGTTCATTTCTCCAGCATTATCTTTGCTTAGGTGATACTGCTGGAGAAGAGAACGATGTCGTCCGCAAAATGAAGGTTGGACAGGAATCTTCCATCAACTCGTATGCCTCTCTCGTCCCAGTTCAGTAACTTCATCACCCACTGCAGAGCCGCGTGAACACCTTCGGCGAGATCGTGTCGCCTTGTCGGGCTTCCATCCCAATTAGTATGGGCGGGGGGCGATGGAATAGCTGAATCGTCGTTGTACAGTCCTTGTAGCAGTCGGCTAACGTCCTCATGTAAGCTGGGTCCACTCCTTGATCAACTAGCGCAGATAGGATGGTATTAGTTTCGAAGCTGTCAAAGGCTTTCTTGTAATTCGACAAAGGTTAGGACGAGAGGCAGTCGGTACTCCCGGCAGACCTCTATGACCCTCGAAACGGTCTGGATGTGCTTCATGCAGCTGAATCTTTTGCGAAACCCAGCTTGTTCTTGGGTTGGGCTTCATTCAGTGTCCTTGTCAGCAGGCGAGGATCTGAAGGCAAGATGTCAAATGCGACGCTGGAACCAGGGCCCAGGGCAAAAAGCAAGGGAGATATTGTTTTTGACGAGTCGGGGCCAAACACAAAGAATCCGCCATTTAGTCGAACACAAGCTTTTCGGACAGGTTATTACACGATTGACATGCTCTACCGTGTACGGCGAAAAGTGCGCGTGATTTGAAAGCAAGGCTGAAACAAACAAATTGCTTGTTTACAGCGCACACAAAAGCATATGACACCAAAATTGAAGTGCATGTATAGAAAATTATTTGCGGAAGAATTATGTAAAAGAGCTTTTGAAAACTTATGTGAAAAAATACCTTTTTCCATCTGGAGCATATAAATATTTTCGTCACTTCACATGAGTTTCGGATCTTTTTAGCATGGACGGATGCCCGTGTCAAAAATCTATCCCTGAGCATAGAAACATTTTCACATTACCCCCTGTCCGTCCTTTTTATCCTCTTTTTTCCCCGAAAATCGCCATGTCAGATATCGCGCTCCATCGCCATTCTCTGCGTTATTGCCATTTTCCAGCTCTGAGCGAAATTTTCATCTCTTTCGCTTTTTGTCATGAACATTGAGTGTTTCCTTCCTCTGTTTTTACCGTTCTCTTTATCGATACGTTGCATTTGGTCGCTGGTCGAAAATGGTCGTCGCTTGATAACATTTACATCGCATTTCAGTGTAACAAATCATTTGGACGTACCGATGGAGCTTTATTCGAAGAACAGCACTAATTTGGATCTGTTTGGAACAGTGTCTCCGGGAGGAACGCTGCGTTTAGTGGTTCCACTGCTATTTTCAGCGACTGGGAAAATCTTCTTTAGACCTGCTAATAACAAGTAAGATTTTGCGTCTTTTTTGTTGGATATATTTCTTGTCCTCTTGCAATTCAACATCTCAGTCTATTGTTACCCTAATTTGCTGTTTCTAAACGTTGCAATTGTTTTGTGCATCGTTTTGTTCTAGATGTGAAGTCAGCCTTGAGTCGCTGACATGGCATCAATTTACGCACCAGATGCGTCAAGTGATCCGATGTGGTCTAATTGAAGATACCACACAAAGCTACTCCTTCAAAACGGTTGTTCTTGAAGAAAAAGTCCGAGAAGGTAAGGTTTCCGTTAAAATTTCTACTTTTAGTACAAACTGAAAGAGTCGGAGCATTATGCTTTACAGTCTGCGCAAGTTGATTGCGTATACGGTAAAGATGAAAGCTGTGACCATCACGTAGTTCAGGTGTCGATTAGGAGACTGAAGTGTATTCAGTCCATTTATACCCACCCTTACAATTCATAACGTACTTCCATTCCCTATCACCTTCGAAATCCCCGCGGCTATGGATTTAGAACCGGGTCAAAGCATACAGCTCAACATGGTACCAGGGCTTCGTATGCAACTTTGGGTGAGTCTACTGAGTTTTTAGTTGCTTCTAAATCTCTAATTATGATTGTGGTTTTAGGCGCAATACTTGGGCGAAATGTATTCGTTGGATATGACTATTCCCGAAAGCCGGAGCTACAAGTGATGCTTTGAATACGGATACGGGTTCGGCCGAGCTGGTAAGACTGGGAGAGTGGGAAAAGGCATGTCAGGTTTTTTTCCGTTTTAGTTACTTAGTTTGCATTGGACGGAGTATGGGGATCTGAAAGCATATCTGTGTGCACCATTTTGGCTGGTCAACAATACCTCTATGACGTTGAAGCACATGGTGAGCGGTGTTCATATTACAATATCTTAGCAGCATGTATAGTATAAGAGCGCGTAATTTTCATTGATTTTCTTCCGAGGTTCTAGGAAAGCGGAGGAAGCTTGCTGCAAAATTCGACTTGTATGCTCTGCGGAAAGGCCCATCCTACCCAACAGGTGAACACAGTGCGATCAAGTATCAATCCATGACCGATAAATCCCCCTTTCACTTCTGTTTGAGATACATCGGCCGTAACGATATCTTGGCTAGTGCTTAGCGCTGCACAAGAGTCGGGGCCTTTTGCGGGCTGTAGATTCATATCTGGGGTTTGAGGAAATGATGAAAACAAGCTCATCGTGTCCACTTGCTGGAAATTCGTGTAAGTAGGCAGGATGCGCAAGGAGAGAGCGTTTCCGGAAGACTTTTGGAGTGGAATCTGAGATTCTTAGACGTTTTTCTACTCCAGCTCTGACAGATTAGAGGGCCTGCCATTGCAGTGCTGTGAAACTTTTGTACTTAGAATTACTGCTTGGACACTAAATTTGTGCTTGAAAGGAGGAGTGTATTGACCGAAGTGGCCTTTCCACATATTAGGTCGTCCCGAAAGTTCTTGCGCACGATTTTCAAAAATTTTTAACTTTCCGCTGTTTTAACGGATTTGCTTGCCTTTAATTTTATTAGAAAGAATAATCCTTTCGCTTTCAAATGCTTTTTTGCTGAGCTTCTGGTTTACATTGAATGCGGAGAATCAATCCACTTGGTCCATTTGATCCGCTTTTCATTGGCCAATTCAGTGAACCGACCAATAGCGAAGCGGCTGTCCACTCGACACGCTCAATCTATCATCCACTTCACTATTGGTCCGTTTGCTGGCGGATCAAGCGGATCAAGTGAATAAAGCGGATTAAGTACGGCGCGTGCCTTAGCGCCAAAACTCCTCAGAGGAGATAATTGAGAAAGGAGTGAGCAAAACGGAAACCATTTTAGCAAGCTCAGACAACTGCAACGGGAAGTTCGCGGGTGCTTGCTCGGCCACCAATCATCCATGCCGCGAGCTGCCCGGTTTAAACCGATATTGGACCCGATAAGTGACCGCAGCGCATCCTGTAAGCGCCCGATAGTTGACCTGATTAGCATGCTTGTAAGGCCTAGGAAGAGTGAAAAATCTTTTGGCATGTCTTTCATGACAACGACTTGAATGCAAATTCAGCAAGTTGTTAGCTTATCTGTCGACATCATCTAGTGTCATCGACAACACTTATCCGACTGCTGGAGTTTCTGTCACACAGGACCAAACCCGAGAAGCGATTACCCAGCTTCACAAACATTTAAGGTAGCCCCATCGCTGCGGCGTAGTTCACGCGGCTTGCGTCTTAACCTACAGCTTGTAAGAAGTGCGGCCCTTGATAAGGCCCGCGGCCCGCCGAGTGAGGTGAATGGGCCGCGACTCTCCCGATAATCTCTTCCTAATTTCAACTTTGGCCGCGGCGTTCCCGGTAAAATATACATAGGCCGCGGCGCGCGCGGCTGAATTTTTGAGTGCCGCGGCGCGCCATGGAATACGCTTTGAGGCCGCGAACTTTCCGATGCAATTGTCTGAGAAGGATCCAGAACTTCGCATGAGATTCATGTGACAAAATCACTAAGGTAAAAGTAGTTGTTGTTCCAAGGGTAATTGTAACTCACTTCCCTTTGAGACTTGCTTTCCTCACAGTTGAATTTCAAATTTAAAATCAGACTTTACTCCACTTCAAAGACAATTTTTCCTCAAACGATGGAAGCAGTTTGCGTTGAACTGATCAACTACAATGCAGTCAAAATAGAGAACCAGTTAGCTTTAAACTGATCAACTATAAATTCAAAATTATTTGAAATAGAACATTTGGAGGTTTATGTGAAGATACAACACGTTTTCAACAAACGCTTGATATGTGGAACGTTCGGGTGAGGCATCGTATGCTCGCTCGTTCTTCAACTTCCATTTGCGATATCATCTTTTATTTAGAAATTACCAGCTTAAAAAAAATGATTATCACCAACTGCATTCCTAAGTGGGATAATTAGCAAAGGCGACCGCTTTGTTGACAACACATGAATTTAATTATCAAAAACTACCTTGCTTTCCCGGCTCCGCTCGGCCCTGCTAAACACTGTAATAAAGGTCCCATCTTACCCCTGTACAGCCTTTCCCTGTGCCCACTTCTACACTTCATTTCCCATTTCCTGTGTTGTTTTCGAAATCAGCATGCCCACTTACCCCCCCCCCTGTGCCAACTTCCAGCCCTCAGTTCAAATTTTGATAAAATCGATAAAATCGGAAAGTAATCGATAATCTCGAAAACTAATATTGTATTCGGAATCGCCATGCCGACTTACCCCCTTGTGCCAACTCCCAGCCGTAGGACTTTGCAAAATTGATAAAAATCGATAAAATTGACATCGATCGATAACGAAAAGAGCTCATAACACCCGCCTTGCCCCGAAATATATGTGTGCCAAGTTTGGTTCGGATCGGTTGAGAAATGGAATTTTCTATTCGGAACATACGTACAGACGCATAGACATACACAAACACAAACAGACATTCGGCTTTATATATAAAACTAGCGACCCGTAGGGTCGCTAGCAAGCGGGCCGGGGTAAAGCCGTGGATAGTTGCTGTTTCAATCCCATAATTTTCCCAAACTGATTTCCCGTCTACCAGCATATGTATTGTCGCAACCGCTCAAAGCGAGATTTACGGAAATCTTTCCAGAATTACACCGTGAGTAATGTTGTCTAAAACATTTCGTAATAAGGCTCACATATTGGCGAAAAAATTCAATTCAAGCAGAGCATTTGCTCCCACAAGCGAGATTTTCGAAGAATTTCTTAAAATTTGGCCGGAATGTGGATCATATCGTTTGGAAACAGTGTTTTGCCCTAAGCATCGCTATACTGTTTCTTTCGCAGTGTCATTCTCGCACTCACGTTCAGATTTTTTAGAGAAAAATCGAATTCAAGCAAAGCAATTGCTCCCACAAGGTAGATTTTGGAAATTTTTTTCAAAATTTACAGGGGAAGTGGGAAATAGTTCCAAAAATAGTTCAGCTGACATGAATGGGACGAGCTTGAGAAACGAAAGAGAGCATAATGAATGCAGGGATGGCATGTGAGACGATTAATAATGGTATGCTTCCATTCCTTTCTTAAAACGATCATCATTTCGCATATTTCAACACAATTGGCACGCGCTTGCGTATTTCAACACATGCTCAGACATTCGCAGTTGAGTCCCGCCGGAGAAAAAGTTGTGTCCCGCCGGAATGACTGCGGGACACAAGTAGAATGGTTCGCGAGAAAACCGGGACTCCCGGTTTTCGTTCGGGCTAATGCGGCGCGACACGCGGTTTTGTCCCGACATGTTTTCTACTGAGAAATCGGGAGATCCTGCGGGAGTCCCGATAATGTCGCGATTCTGTCACCGGCGGGACTCCCGCTCTAGACTGCAGTCTCCTGCGGAGCAGCTTCCGGCTGGGCTTTTTCTAAAATTGGTTCTCCTTCAAAAATTTGTAGTACACATCTTACAAAGGTGCTGTGCTCGACATAGGGTTCAGAAACACTCTTTATTAGCATTCGTGATAGAAAAAGAACATCGAAATCACTATAACTAAGTTAACAGAAAAAACAGGAATGTCGAGATCAATGTGTGAGATTGAATCCATAATTCAAATCGACTTCATATTTTCGATCTCTTCGTCTTGCTCCTGCTCCGACTCATTAGCCTGCTCGTGCGCTAAAGAATCTTGCGTGGTAGTAGGGCAAAACAC
Organism: Cylicocyclus nassatus; assembly: GCA_958299035.1. Lineage (NCBI taxonomy): Eukaryota > Metazoa > Nematoda > Chromadorea > Rhabditida > Strongylidae > Cylicocyclus > Cylicocyclus nassatus. The sequence goes on from CATQJL010000316.1 coordinate 27,750,800, forward strand.
GCCAAAGAATCTTGCGTGGTAGTAGGGCGCGACTCCCGTTTTCTCGCGAATTCTCATTTTGTGGGCGGATCTCCGGCGGGACTTAACTGCGAATGTCTGAGTGTGTCGTGACCTTTCATTTAGGCACTGTTCTGCGCCTGGCGTCTATTCAGAACAAACGTTCATGCCGTACATGTGGGTGGTCCAATCTAGCCGTCTCGTTTTTTTGGTTCTGGTTTGTATTATAGAAGAAGATCAGTGAAAGCTCTCGAAACTTTATTTGTAAAATGTGACAACAATGTGTGATAAGAAACACATTATGAAATAATCATCTACATGCCTCTATCATTTGACAATACCATCAACAGCGGCTAATGATATACACTCCAGTTCAGAACCCTTTAACCTCTCAAGCAAATAATATCATCCTAGTGCTTTTTGAAACGATTCCAGATATCGAAATAGCATCTTATAAAGTGATCCCTCTAGAGTACAGCCAAAAAGTGACACAATGTTCGGAGCCGATAAGCGTGTCACAAATACAGGGTGCGCCAAAATTTCAAAGTAATGCCACACCAATGGCAATGAGAAATTTTGTGAGGATTTGATGTCACCGAATGCCTTAAGATACTTTATAAATGCTCTATCAAGATCCCAAATCAGTTTTATTTAAAAAAGTAATAATTGCAAAAAGCAGTGTTCGTTACAAAAAAACGCAAGCTGACGCAATTTATTGAAGTCAGAATTTTTGTTTTGAATGCTCCTAAAGATACCAAACCTCAGTCATCTTGAAGTTTGGAACTATAAACGCTATTATTAGGTCGTGTAATAAGTTCTGTCCCTTTTTTTTGTTTCAGTTTTTTCAAAACAATATTGCCTTTATTTGAGATAACGTAAGGATGCATTTGAAAGCTCTAAGTTTGTTCTACAGACTCACATGCATCACCCAAAACATAGCAGAAACTGAAAGGATTTTTTGACATTAAAACAAAAAATCCGGAGAGTCGAAAAATCCAAAAAACCGCATTTTCTCTCTAAAAATCCCCATTTTCCATTAGTAAAACTTATTCGACAACCTTGACAACAGACAAAGTGACCTTTTAGACTCCTACGTTTGTAGGGTCACTGTTTGTGCTTGCTTCCTTCTTTCTACCGACTTTTTGATGTCATTTTTTCAAAAGTCGGCGAACCAAGACTTTGTCGCGACGATGTTCGTCGTCTCACGTACCTAAGCTGTGTGGCCTCCAAACTTTAAATTTTCGAGCAATTAACCTATGAATTCGATGATGTTGTGGCCATGAACCATTTAATCGTCTTCTCTGGACAATGTGTCTACCGTGATCTCTCAGGACTGCCTTCAGATGAGCAGATTCAACCTTGAGGAGACGTCGAAAAGAAGACTTTTCTAAATTTTACAGAAGTAACTTTCAAAACTTTTTAACACTTCTGAAGCGTTGCAGAAGCTATAGCATTCGTTCATTATGCGCAGCAGATTTTTCGAGGGTTTTGTACTCATTCCGATTTATTTGGAAGGCGGCGTGAGGTAGTTGTCGAAAATAGATTTTTTCCCTCTTTGGTTTTCTAAATTCAATGCTGGAAAATTTTTTTTTAGTATTCTAATTTAGAAAGCTGGAATAAACACTGTGGTAGAGCAGGCTTAGAGCTTTTGAATGCATATGCACATTTTGCGAAACTCCGTGCAAAATATTGAAAAAAAAATCAGAAGGATTTTTGCGACAGAACTTATTACACGACCTAATATATAGCGAACCCTTTGCCTGAGAGAAGCGGTCACTAAAAAGATACATGCTGGGCAAATTTCTGAGCCTCTGCCCGCGTGCAGCACGTGACAAAGCCAGTGATACAATTTTTCTTCGGAAAGCAAAGCAGGCAATTTTACATTTTTCAACCAAGCTACAATATTATTGAACCAAGAAAACAATATCATGCTTGAACGCTGGTCGAGCCGGTCTTATATTCGTACGGCGCTTAATGATACACGCGCAAATAATTGTGGCGCATCGTGTATAGTTGGAAGGATATTAGTATTCGAATGTTATTCGAATTATTCGACTATTCGAATACCCGAATGGACGAATAATATAAAAGTTTTTTATTTGAAGAATGTGTTCATTCGACAATATGGAAGAATTAACTTCTAATCTTATATATAAAGCTGAACGTCTGTTTGTCTGTCTGTCTGTCTGTCTGTCTGTATGTCTGTATGTCTGTCTGTACGTATGTTCCGAATAGAAAATTCCATTTCTGAACCGATCCGAACCAAACTTGGCACACATACACTTCGGGCCCCGGCGGGTGTCATAGGCTACTTTTCGTCATTGATAGATATCGATTTTATCGATTTTTGCAAAATTTGAGCTACAGGGCTGGGAGTTGGCACAGAGGGGTAATCGAGCATGCTGATTACAATATATTATTGACAGGTCCGGGCGGAGCCGGGTAAGCCATCTAGTATTGAAATATTCGATCACAAGACAGTGATTTGCATGTAAGAATAGTCGACAAAATCCTTGTTAGAATATTTCTTTCGCGATTGAATATTCAAATGTTGCATGCGAGTATTCGGATATTGCATTCGAATAGCTGATGATATTAGTTATTCATTTATTCAAATAGTCGAATATTCTATCTATTTCTGTTATTCAAATATTCGAAAGTTCGAATTTTGGAATGGGCCCATCGTGTTCGACTAATACAGGGTGTCCCAAAAGTAACTACACACTTTTAAATCGTTGATTTATCTTTTCCCATTGTTCTTTTTCCGCCATTTAAGTAACGTTCTGTAGAGGAGGCCTCAACTTACAACCTCAACTTACTTGTTAGATTCACAGTGCCGAGCGAATCACCGATCTCTCTTCATAACTGTAGGATTACTGTAGAAACTTCGACAAGGATTTTAGGCCCTAGCCATGAAAGCCGTATTCTCCCTTGGAACAGAACCAAACAAGCTAAAAACTTTTATACTACAGAAATGGAAGCCGCTGATTTCGAATATGAAATTTCCAATTTACTATGATGCTTCTTTCCAAAGTTATCCCAGGTAAACCGTAATAACCGAATTCTCAGTATTTGTCAGAAATGTGATTACACCATCAAAAAAATCTGAAAACACTCGTAAAAAGCGCGAAAACCCTAGTACACTATTTTTCAATTTTTCAGATTTTTTGAAAAAAATTTTGTCAGATGGCATATTTCACAATGGTTTCACATGGCGGAAGTTCTTACCGTAATCCTGCAGTAACGAAGAGCAATCAGTGAATCGGTCGATATCGTCAATCCAAGTTGAAGCCTCCTCTACAGCATGGTATTTGATTGGCAGAAAAAGACCCATTAGGAAGAGAGATATTGACGATTGAAAACTGTGTACTTACTTTTGGGACACCCTGTATATTAGTTCGTTCCAAAAGCAATGTCGCTTTTCTCAAAAGAGCGCCACATTCGGTGGAACAAAGGTTTCTAAGAGATCGTGGAAGCATTCGATGCAGCATTTCATTCTCTTTTTAATGTTTATGAAATTGCTGCAAAACAGTCGATAAGTTTTCAGAAAGTAACCAAAATCTGCGACTTATGTTCTTTGAGATAGTTAAGTTTCACAGTTTTTTGAAACCTTCATATCAATCCTCAAAAGGAGTTCATATAAAGGTTCGATAGAGCAAATCATATAGAATACAGTTCAACTTTCTTTCCTTTCCATAGCTTGTCATGCATTTTCAACAGAATTTGAAGTGATGCTACCGATTTCCATACTTGAGCAGCTAAATCCTCGCAGAACATCAAAAGAAGAGCAGCTCGGGTTCTTTCTAACAGGAGTTTTTCGTTTCCCATTCGTTTAGTTTTCGGGGATGAAATCTTCATAACTCATTCTTTAGCGACCCCCATACTGTACCCGAAAAACTCGAAATTTGATATTTCAAATCCGTAAACTATCACTTCCTTTGTAAAACTGCTGTTAACTCATAGTACCATTTTGGTAGTTTCGAATTCCGAATAACTACGATGTTTGATGCGACTGTGGCTGATGTGAGCCTGCCAAAATCCGATGATTTTGTTCAAAAAAAATTTGGGAAAATTATGGCATGTTACGAAGAGAAAAAAGTTGTACTGTATTTTATAAGGTCTCATCTATCGAATCATTACATGAACTTCTTTTGAGGATTGATATGAAAGTTTTAAATATTTATTAAACTTGACTACCTCAAAAAGCATAGGCCGCAGATTTTGGTTACTTTCTAGAAGCTCATTGACTGTTTTGCAATAATTTCATAAAATTTGAAAAGAGAATGAAATGCTGCATCGAATGCTTCCAAAATCTCTCGTATATCTTTGTTCGATCAAATGTGGCGCACTTGTATTCGATGTTCATTCGTTTGGAAAATTTCAGAATTTATTTTTGCGTTTTACAGCTATGTCACAAAGTGGAAAAGGCATAGTTTCATGTTTGGTTTCGGTAAAAAATTTCTCGCGAAAATCTGTTACATTTATTACATTTACATTTTGGAGAAAAAGGTGGTTAAGATTACTTATTAGTTTCTCAATGCTGGTATTTATATGGTTGAAAAGATCATGCGAAAATTGAAATTTAAGTAGAGAAACCCTTTTGTGGCATTGTGAGTCGTTCTATAAGACCACTTAAAGCATGTGCTTTTGTGATATGGATGCAACTTGATTTCATGATTTTGCTTTCACAGCGCACGCAGCTGCTGAGAGATTCAAGATGGAATACGGCGCTGATGGCTGGCTGTCAAAAACCATTGCATCTTAATGCAAAATAATTAGCATATTCATAATCAGCGTGGGGAACAACGCCACCACACCAAGTTCCAGTCAATCCCATGATAATTTAAAGTCTACAGTAAACCTACCGTAATCCCGACCCCGTAGCGAAGGGTATCATATTCGTGATTAGCGCGCCAAAAAAACTCACTGTACCAAGTTTGGACAAGAATTGTGATTTTGGCCCAACTACCGTGTCCCTACCATAACTTCGTTATTGTGGGCGAATGGCTAAAAATCATCTATTCGTGATCAGCACGTCCGATAACCCCCGAGTCCAAAATTCAATAAAATTTCAAATTTTTGTGTTCAGCAGTGCACCACGATATTCCCAACTATGCTTGATGAAACTCGGAGCAAAATGTACCCCGGAGGACTTTTCCCCGGAGGGGAACGCTGTGAGCATTCTGGCCGAAAATACTTCGAAGGAAGGAGAATTATGTGATTGGCCAGTAAGCTTCTGAAATAGGGGATGGAGACGGAATAGCTCTTTGAATAACGAAGAAAGAGTAGATAATTTGGCTATGAAGTTCCAAAAATAAAACTTGGAGCATTTTGCCTAAGAAGATCGGAAAAAAAGAACTGATATATTCGGGGTAGAGTGAGTAGGAAGTAGACGCCTTAAAATTTTTCACGAAAAGTCGCTGACGCTTTATGAAAATTTACATCGAAAAGAACAACACACGATACATTAGTCAGGAAAAGTCACAGATAGGAGAGCTACGGGAAGGGTGCCTTACGAGAATTGGCACTGGGGTTATTTACTGCGCACGCGAGTTTAGAGGAAAAGTGCGAGGTGCATGCTGTGCACGAGAATGAGCTTCACTAAACGAAACATTTTTCTTAACTCCCGGTGACAATTCTTGGTTATTCTAAGCGTTACTCTGCTGGCAATTGTGCGCACCATGCCTTTCCGGCAGAATTTTGAATCAAAACATCACTAGACAAGATTCATCAGCTTTTGACATCATTACCCTATAAGGTATATTAGCCGCGGGGTGGTCTTAGCTTACATAGACCAGCCCGAACACATCAAAGGACTTCGCAACCAAAGAACCTTACACCGTGATGCGTATTGCCTGAAAGAATCATGCGGCGTAAAGATCGTCACACAATGAAGCGGCTGAGCAGCTCGTGGGCAAATTTGAGAAAGTGCGGCATATACACCTGAAAATAAGGTATATATCCGAGAACCTAATACGACATTTCCTTTCATACTTGATAGCCAATGGGCCCCTAGTGAGTCCAAAAAATTTACTTTTGAAGAAAAAATTATCATTTTTATCATTATTTTGGTCCTTCTTTATTGAATTCATGATATGTATAAAAAAAAATTACTTTTATCTCAAAAACACAAGTGGTTTTATTCTGCAATTCGTCCATTATCTTAAGTGAACGATCTCGGGTGTCTTTTTCCACTTGTCGATCAGGTGTTCATTTAGGGTTGAAAGTCTACCATGCACAGTGTTGAATTCACCCTCTTATGGACGCCGTTTCCTTGTGCCTTCCTTCCATTGCTCTTTGAGGAAATTGTGTTCGGTAATTGAGTGGGTAATAATGCGCCCGCGCCAGAGAGCGATACATACACGTTCAAGCCTTTTGCGGCAAACTGCATCTTCAAAATTCTCACGGAGATAGTGACTGTGTAATAGAAAAATATGAAACTCTCAAAACCTATAATTCCGCTAGCTCACGCCGAAGTTGGCTACTTTCCGTCATGTGTGCCAACTTGCCGGCATTTATGATGCGGCCAAGCAGGGTAATTATATTACCAGCCAAGAAGTAGCCTAGAGAGATCTTGAGGTTTTTGTTGTAGGACTCTTGCTCCTCACTTTTATACTCGAACTCAAGAAAAAAAATCAAAGTACTGATGTGTCATTTCATCTAGGCATGTGCTGTGCGGAATGAATCGGAAGCGGTCACACAGTTGGTAAATAGGACTATAAAGCTACTTCCTGGAAAGAAACACTTCAGTTGCAAAGCAAGGTGGTTTTCTAGGGCCAGTGATTAAATTATAACGCGCAACAGACGATGGGGCTATCAAATTTGGCGCACAAAGGTCGAAACGTTTGACTTAGTGGCAACAGTGAGTATGCCTGAGTTTGGTTGCGCCAGGGCAAATTTAGAAGCATATCTTAAAAAAGTAATTTAGCGAACCACAATAGCACGCGTGTGAATTCGTAGAGCTTATTATATCTAGACTCATAACTGTACTGATAACTTTTTCTTCTCAATGTCGCTCTCGATAAAAATATTGAATCCTTATTATCTAATCTGTAACGATATTCTCTTTTCACCATGACTTGTGCGGATAACACTCGCTGTAAGGACAAATGCACTTAAAAAGCCAATCGCTGTAGTTATTTGGCTTTTATGTTGTCGAAAGCTGTCCATCTAAGCGAGCCGTCATGGTTTCAAGGTGAAATACAGGGTGTCCTGAAAGTATGTATACACTGTTTGGTCGTTAAAATCTCTCTTCCTTTTTTGTGTTTGTTTTTTGTTTTTAAGAAGTTTTTGCCTTGCTTCAGAGCCCGTAATAGTCTACCCTATCAGGTGGCATCAAAAATGCCGGCAACTTCGTCTCGGCATGTTCGTATTTCGGGCGCAAGCTAGATCTTACTTCAAACACTCGTTTTTTGATCAGTTTTTCTCCTTTTTTTGTATTTTTCGAGCTTGACGTCTTATTCGCTTTGATTAGGTTCTAATAATTTCAAATGCCCTTACCCCGCAGTCACATGCACATGAAATTTTGATGACGCTGATAGCCGCAAAACAGTTGCATCGCACGCGTTCGAACCTGTATGCGACAACCTCAAGCGCCGCCGCATTAACCATTCGACCATTCGTTCATTTTTGTTGTCTGCGGCACCAACTATATAAACGCTGCCTAAGTGGCGCTTGTATGAGAACATGATCAATACAATGCGTGAGAGACGCTGGCCTGAAAAAACAGATGATTGATAAGAGCGAGCGAGAGACGAAATTGTTGCAAATGAGATTTAAAGCCATTGCAAAATGAAAATGGCGTTCTTTATGGTTTCATAATACCACTAGACTTTTTTTGTTCATGCATATCATCATTTTGGATGAGAAAAACCTATGTGATGTGAAAAATGATAGTTTTTCGGTGAAAAGTAGATTTTTTTGATTCTTTTGCTGGACGTAGTTTGTGTGGTATTGCCGCGCGACGCAATTTCACAGACGGCGTCGGCAAAGGTGCCGGCATCTGGAAGTGGTAGGGGCACGTCCAGATGCCGGCAGGTTGCACTCCACCAAAAACATACTATTTCGTGCACTCTCTGACCTGCCGACAGGCTGCGATCTTGATGGCATCTCAAATTTCGACAAAAAGAGATCGTGAACCTGCCGGCAGGTTCACAATTCGGGCCAAATAAATGGCAAACGATTTCCTTTTAATTCCCATACTATTTCGACAGCAAAATTGGACTGTAACACAAAAAATAGATGATCAGCCTGGCTTGGGGATCCCCGGAGGCAGTTTGAGATTTTAGGGTCCTTAAGTCCACATCAGGGCGACCTCAGGGCATAAGATGCCGGCAGGTAGAGTGGATACTACGGGCCCAGGTACGGTTTTGTAGAGCTGGCTTCAACTTAGATTTACAGTATGGACAAATCATCGACCGCTCTTCATTACTGTAGGATTATAACAGAAACTTGAAACATATGGTGTCAATGTGGAAAAAGCTGCCGTTTCAAAAATTTTCGAAAAAATTGTGAAAACTTGTAAAATAGGGTTTTTATGGACGCTGAGTTCAAACTCAGCTATTCACAAGATTGCGAAGCTTTCTAAACGGTGTAACCGGAATTTTTAGGAGCATTGAAAATATGGCTGCTACTGCTTTTTTGCACAATTCTTCGATGAAGCATCATAATAAGTTAGGAACTTTACAGTTAGAATCAGCAACTCTAATTAGCTTAGTGTAAAAGTTTTCAGGCTGTTTTTTTTCCTTTGAGGCAAAATATGGCTTTTCATGGCTCAAAACCCTCTTTAAAGCTTCTACCGTAATCCTACAGTAATGAAAAGAGATGGGTGATTAGCTCTATACTGCTAATCTAAGTTGAAGCCAGCTCTACAAAACAATACTTGAAACAAGGCAGAAGATTTCTTGCAAGAGAGATATTGACGATCAAACAGTGTATACATACTTTTGGCACACCCTGTATGTCAAACAGTGAAAAGTAAACGAATGTTACAAGCTTTGCTTGTTAAAACAAAGGGTTTAGCTCAGACAAATTACGAGGTTTTGGATCAATTGCTCTCAAAGGCACGCACTTAAGTACGCTCAGCTCTGCTCGCATGCAATTCAATGCGACAGTGGGCATTTTCTCCGCTTCCTACCTGTAATTTTCACAAACTCAGCACTGATTGTGTTCTGGTTTGAGAACGGCCCAAGTGATCTGTTTACTATCAGAAACAACAATCGAGAAGTACCCTTTAGCTACAGTTTTGTATACCGCGTTTACATCAATAAAGTTTCTCATTGTTGAATCAGCATTCTCTAACATCTCACACCTAAGACAATAACAGTTATAAAATTTCTCTTCGTTTTTCGGTTTAAAACATGATGTTTCTAAATTAAAGATGACGTTGAGGACTTCGGTGACAGCATACTTGGTTTGGCGCTGATTGCTGCATATGACAACCACTGGCGTACCTAGGAGGAGGAGGGAGGGGGGTCTCTCTGCTCCCCCCCCCCAGGAGGGAGGGGGGTCTCTCTGCTCCCCCCCTCCTCCCCCGAAAAGGGGTCGGGAAAAGTTACTTACATGAGTTATGAGAATGTGCAGGTGACTTTTTTCTACCTGTAAGTAATTGAAATATTTTTCAAGATTTTTCAAAATCCGTTACCACGCCTTTTTCTGACTTCGGGATTATGGGCCCTCGAGAATTTGGAGCATACAAAAAAATTTTCTGGGTACGTAGCTAACGCCACGTGCCTTCATCAGAAATTTTCCCTTTCTCTGAACGGAAATGCTGGGTAAACCACTGGTAACCCACATCAACTTCTTCGTGTTCTTTGATTAACTTCTTCGCTGGCTGAAATGGTGCTTCATATCGTTTCTGCGTGTTTGTTTGGCATGTCTTTCTCTACAAAAGCTGTCTTCAGCATCCACTTCTACAAGACTCTTCCCAGGAAATTCTTTACTGCAACTGGAATCCAATGATCATGTCTAGAGCGGTAATCTCTGTTCCATATGTGGTCATTCGTAAAACCTGACCTTCATGATGGCGATTGAACTGTTCTTCCTTCTTGGTATCATGTATTTCAATTTTCTTTGCTACTTCATCCGTTAGCGAAAGTCTTGCCCTTAGGTCGGCCTAAGAACAATCCAGCATTGGATAACTTTCCAGTCAACAATGTGCTTGCCGTTTCCAACATCTTCCCTTCCTTTACCCTTTGTAGTGTTCTTCTCAAAGTATCCAAGAAACGTTCTGCTTGACCGCTTGATTGCGGGTAGAAATGCGAAGAGTGGATTTGTTCGATTCAAGGCATAAACTGCTGGCCATTTGAAGTTAGAAGCAGGTCAAGCAGGAATTTTTTCTGCACAAATAAATGTTTTTTCACACTCTTCTAGCCATCTGAAAAAGACGTTTTTCTTCAGCAGTGCGTCAAAATGGTGCGCGTAATTGATGCAACATGCAACATGGATTAGCACCGTTCCCAGGAAGAAACGTAATCCCGCAACCTTTTCGCGTATTACTTCAATCCTCTCAAAGCGGGATGGCGCGCTGCTGTTGCATTTAAAGTGGCAAATCTCCGACATCAAGAAATTGTACTTTCAAATGAAAAAGCCCCATTCCCCAATTTTTTAGAACAGCGCATCTTAATTATTTTGCTGTTCCTTGAGATCTTTCCGTAACGATAATAAAGTCTACACATGCAGCTACTCCTTCTAGTTTACCTATGATTGAGTCCATAATCTTTTTGGAATAAACTTGGCGCAGAGTCGACATCGGAGGGTAGGTGATTTTAGCGGTATAATCCTTCGTGCTAATCGTCAGCATCTCGCTTAAAGGCAGTGTCCAGGCAAAAAGTCGATTATGAAAAAAAACTCAAAACGACCTCTTTTTGTAAGTGAAAATCTTGCTTACAATACTGTTAATGTCATATTTTCCACCTCATTGCCCTAAAAATTTCTTCTGACGTAACCGACTTTATATGTTTGCTCTGCTTGTAGACACTGTAACATTTATTTCCTTTATTGTACTCTATCAGATACTAACATCCGAATGTACCAACAGTAATTCATAGTTATTTATATCCAAAAGTAACCCCTCGCGAAAACATTGTCTCCATTGTCTCTTCCCTATTAACGCATCTAGGTGTCAAGTAAAATTGTCTATTAGCGCCTCCAAGCTGTTGAGTATCTGCCGATGTTGCCCACGTAATCTTCAGTCGAGATTTTATTTACAACAATCCAAGTTCGACCTTTTAACCATGTTTTTCTTTACTATACAATTTTATAATCGCTTGTTTTTGCTCCGTTCCAGGTGAAGGAGGGGGATGGGGAGGAAGGGGGGGGGGGGAAGAGGAGAAGAGGGGAGGGGGGTTCAGACTCCAGAGTGGGGGAGAGTGAGCTTTTACACGCCCTATTCTTTAGCGCCGTGTAGTCTAGCTCTTTGAGTCTAACGTCTTCGTTCGTCCGCTTAATTGTATTCGCGTATTCTATAAAAATTACGTAAGTTGACGAGCGCTGAGCAAGTGACAGTCCAGAGGCAATCATATAGCGTATAAGTGGCTTCTCCATGCGAAAGCTTTTGCAAATTCGCAACTGTTACTCCCAAACCAATCTCGTATGGCTTTGACGGGAGGAAGTCATCTGTTTATTTTCGAATCAATTCCTCCTCGAGTTCCGCTTTTTATTGTCTGGTAAAACTGCATCTCTATAATTGGAATGTACCTATGTTTCCACGTCCTCCTCGAAAAAGATGAACGCCCTTGATGAGTGATCCTATCGATCCTTCCTAGCTTTTTGGCCAACGGCATTCTGGCCTCTCGCAAATATAGCAATCAGCGTCATCATGTCTTTGTTTTGAAGACGCAACTTCTCGGCCATCATTTCCATCCTTCTCCACCAGTGAGCCTTAAACATGCTTTTCTTCTGTCCTCCCAGCATAGAAATAGTTCCTTTTTCCTTTTTTTGTAGATTGATTACAACTTCCAATGGAAGTGATAACCTATCTGAAAAGGCACTCACGTCCCTTTTATCTTAAAGGCTTTCTCCTTGTTCTTGGCCCTTGATCGTCCTTGATGGCCTGTCTTCACAATAGGTGCCGGCCTCAGCAGAAACTATGCTGGATTGATGCTGAGTCAAAAAAGCACGAGTGCTGGCCCTTGTAAAGACTGTGCTGAACGTTAGCGCAAATGGCCGTCTCGGGAAATTGTCATTCTTGTCTGATTAGACGAACAAACCTAAGCAGCCTGCTATGGTTTTGGAATTCCCTGCGCATTAAGGATCTGATATGCAGTGCAAAATCTTTCCTTCAATCGAGTACATAAATTTTTCGCAAACAGTACAATACCGCTCTCAGAACGTGCAAAATTTCCGTGAATGTCGCGGAAACCCCGGAATTCCGCGAAGGACCGCGAAATTTTTGGAATTTCGCGACATTTCCGGAATTTCGCGACATTCCGGGAATTTCGCGGAGTTTTCGGAATATCGCCATAACTTCCTTCGGAATGCATAAATTCTGGATCTGAAACAAGAGTTATACTCAGCTCATTAAGGCGAATCTTTTGGTACCTTGCCTTACCGTAATTCTCGGGGCACGATTGGTGCACGGTCTGAGATGTATTTTGCATTTTGGGAGAGGGGAGGTGAACACATTATTCGTGTCCTGTACTCGAACCCACCCCTTCTAGTAATAAATAGGTGCTTGAAGCCACCAAACAAACAGAAGGGGGGAAAAACAACATCGATGGCATCATCACGGCATGTTCGCATATTTCAGAACTAACCACACCCAATAACACTGATTACTCCTCCCCCCCCCCCCCTAGAATTTCAGAAAAATCGCAAAAGGATTCACTTGCTGCCGTACGCCCACGTCCTCTCTCCCAAAATGCAAAATTCATCTCAGATCGTGCACCAATCGTGCCCCGAGAATTACGGTAAGGCAGGTACCAAAAGATTCGCCTTAATGAGCTGAGCATAACCCTTGTTTTAGATCCAGAATTTATGCTTTCCGAAGTAAATTATGGCGATATTCCGAAAATTCCGCGAAATTTCCGGAACATCGCGAAATTCCGGAAATGTCGCGGAATTGCGGGATTGTCGCGAAATTTTCGGAATATCGCGACATTTCCGGAATTTCGCGACATTCCGGGAATTTCGCGGAATTTTCGGAATATCGCCATAACTTCCTTCGGAAAGCATAAATTCTGGATCTGAAACAAGGGTTAACTCAGCTCATCAAGGCGAATCTTTTGGTACTTTGCCTTACCGTAATTCTTGGGGCACGATTGGTGCACGGTCTGAGATGAATTTTGCATTTTGGGAGAGGGAACGTGGGTGTACGGCAGCAAGTGAATCCTTATGCAATTTTTCTGAAATTCTAGGGAGGGGGGGGGGAGTAATCAGTGGTATTGGGTGTGGTTAGTTCTAAAATATGCGAACATGCCGTGATGATGCCATCGATGTTGTTTTTCCCCCCTTCTGTTTGTTTGGTGGCTTCAAGCACCTATTTATTACTAGACGGGGTGGGTTCGAGTACAGGACGCGAATATTGTGTTCACCTCCCCTCTCCCAAAATGCAAAATTCATCTCAGACCGTGCACCATCGTGCCCCGAGAATTACGGTAAGGCAAGGTACCAAAAGATTCGCCTTAATGAGCTGAGTATAACTCTTGTTTCAGATCCAGAATTTATGCATTCCGAAGGAAGTTATGGCGATATTCCGAAAATTCCGCGAAATTCCCGGAATGTCGCGAAATTCCGGAAATGTCGCGATATTCCGAAAATTTCGCGACATTCCCGGAATGTCGCGAAATTCCGAAAATTTCGCGGTCCTTCGCGGAATTCCGGGGATTCCGCGACATTCACGGAAATTTTGCACGTTCTGAGAGCGGTATTGTAGAATCGTTTCTGCAAGCTGATGAACCGAATTTTGAGTACAACTGGGCGGCGGGGATCAGCCGGGGCTGCTCTGAGCTAGCTAGCTAGAGAAATGAGAAGGGTGATTTATCAAAAAATTTTTATTTTGTCAAGATACACTCAGCTGTTTGCAGTTCGTCATCTACCCTCACTCCACGTTGGCGGCGTGACGTTATGGAGCAAAGCTACGCCGCGTTTTCCTGCGGTGTAGCCTGAAAGCCATTTCAGTTGTTTCGCTTGTAATTACAGCCGCAGAGGAGCTATTGCTGTCCACAAAAAGCGTTTCGTTAAGCTCACAGTCCCGCTGCGCATGGAGCTGCGCGGAACTCGCATGTGCACTGCAAGGTCCACAGTCAGTCAAGAAAATGAGGATGAAGTATCGTCGAGTCATTCGTAACTTAATATGCGTAGTGCACACTATACACGCTAAATGACGAACTGCGAAACCAGAACCTGCTCATTTCTAGTGAATTCTTGTTGTTTCTTTGTTTCGTTTGTTTTGGCTAATTATACTTTGGTCAACAGAACACATTTCTACATATTGTTAGGCTAGAAAATGTTTTACTGGGAAGTTACTAATATGGGGGGCCCTTGCTAATAGGGCCTGGTGTGCAATCTCACATATTAAGTTACGAATGACTCGAGGTTAGAGCGGAGACAAAGAATAACAGGCAAGATAATTTGAGACTCTCAAAACGGTATAGATGCGATAGGGAGGTCAAAGAATAGGAGTTTAAGAACAGTTTTTTAAAATTAAATCAAAGATAGAATATGAGCAAGAAGATTTCTTAATAAAGAAAGTAAAGAAATTAATTAGTTTTTTGGAAAATCATTGACAAAAAGATTTGTGCTACTGCCTCTCCTGTTTCGCTTGTCTTAAGCACCTTTTGTTCATACCCTGTCCTTGACCGAAAATCCATCTTTTCTTCCGACTTTCGATCTATTTATTGCATTTATACTGTTCCGAAATTCCCTTAATGTCTAACTATTGTTTAATCCGCGGAGTGCTAGCTCTCCTGCGGCTGCAATTAGAGGCGACGCAACGCGAATGGCCCTGAGACAAACCGCAGGAAAATGCGGTCCAGCTTTGCTACATATCTACCTCCCATTTCACTTTGAGGAGACAGTCAGTAGTGGGAGGGATGGAGACTAGAGAAAGGAATTGCTAAGGTGAAAGTAGAATGTATCGGAGAATGTTTCATTTTGATTCATACGTAATCAAAACCAGAATCGGAGCCGATTCGGCCTTTACCCGAAATTGATGCTGTCAGTACTTGCCATATATGTAAAAACGACATAACTTTTGCATCCAGATGTGGGAGGTATAAAGGTGAACAAAGCTATCAAGCTGAAAGATGGTTCCACAGTAAAGAGCATGTCTTTGATTGTGACTTTGTGGAAACGGAATGCAATTCAACGCGGCACAAAAATCGCTTTATACACATGCAGGTTGCAGAAAAAAAGTAAGTAGATCTTCGATGATAATCAAATCGTAATATTGTAAGGCTCAAAGAAATTATTGTTCCGTACGGCGGAGTATTTCCGCTGCTTCTTCTTATCATTGTACTCAACAATGTACGAGCCTCAACCTATCCAATATTTCGAGCCCTTATAGAAAAGTGTTTTGGATGATATATCTCACATCATTGTTCGTGCACCATCTCCCAACAACCTTCTATCACTACGATCAAAGAAAGGTACATATTATGAGACATTCAATAACACAACGACCATAGGAAAATGGCAAGATTGAAGGATAATCAGAATCCCATACTCAGAGATGGAAAAAAGGATGGGCAAAAGGAAAGTACACCTGGCACCGAAGTGCCAGGCAAGGTTGAAAGGAGAGAATCAAACAACGAAAAGTTTGGTGTATATGTGGCTGCTGATTCATCCAGAGCTGGTCCTTATATAGCATCCTCCACGCAAGTTCTTTACTTTTTTCGGTCCCTCTTCCATTGCGTCGTGAGTCATTGATCGTCATCGAAGTAGTGGCTTTGACATAATTGTCCTTCTGAGGCCTCTAATGGTAGTTTTCCCTCCATTGCAGTCCAAACATGATCGTTGTTCATAAGAAGCAAATGATTTTTCCTTGGTTCCACTTGCGCACATGATCACAGCTTCTAAGTACGATCAAACTCGTTTCGTGCATATTCGAAGCCTCTCTTACAATATCCATACGAGACCGTTTGAGAATCCTTATAATTGTACTTTGGCTGTCTCTTATGTGTAAATATGCTATCTTTTTGTGGAAAGAAACGAACACAATTTATAGGCTGTATTAACCAGCATCGGTTATGCGCAGTGGCGGAGCGAGCCCCCCCCCCTCGAGAATGGATCGCGAATTTTTTGAAAGTTGTTTACATGGGTTACAAAAATGTACTAGCGACTTGTTTATTCTTGTAAATAATTGAAATAATTTTTAAAATGTTTTGAAAAATCAATTTACCCTTATAAAAAAAATTTTGCCCCAAAAATCTTTTCGGAGTGCGTGGCTAATGCCACGCAGCTTCATTTGAAAAAGATTTTTGCCGCGCTTCCCCCTCCCCCCCCCCCCCGGTCCGAAATCCTGGGACCGCCATTGGTTATGCGACGTTGCGCCTGCGGCAACTTGCGACAATGCGGAGTGGCGCTTGCGAAAACAGTGCTACGCGCTAGGGCACGTCGCATGCGACGGTGCGTTAATACAGCATATAGTCCTAAACCAGGCAGAAAAAATTCTTAGGGCCTTTCCTCGCACCCTAGTTAGCACTGGCATTTCACCCAGGAGGGCTCTAACACATCCGCTCTTGTAAGATCGTGCGCTCCCATTGCTCCGCCTACTGGTTATCTGCAGGGTGCAGCAAACTGGTGCATTGACTACTTAGAAGTGGAAAGCTGACAAGGGAACCATGTTTAGTCGAGGTGGCCCTTTCAAATGGGATGTTTCCATATTGAAGAGCATAGAACGCTGATTCCAAATCCGCCTTTTTTATTTGCGAAACGATCATGGACGAAGCGTTATGAGCTTCTATTGAAGCAAAACAGTACATGCGCAATTACGACGAGAATTGTCGCAACATTTTTTCTAGTGTTCTGATGAGGCAGTAATGGTCACCAGAGACTACTTTGACTATCTGCATGCTCTTGAAAAACCGACCTCTTAAGTACTTTCAAGTAAAATTTGACAGTTTGAACTTTCTTTTGAAAAAAATTGGTTGTACGATAAGAAACTTCTGGTTCTCAATTTCCCTGATCATTGTACATAAAATGGCTAAAAGTTAGTCTTTTCGGATTCTGTCACAAAAAATTATTTTGCAACAAGTATTTGGCAATCGATAAATGCCGTTCACATGCCAAGATTGGAATACTTCAATAGTTTTGATAGTTGAATTTGTGTGAAAACTTTTTTCAATTATTCAAAGTGTCGAGAGTGTTTTGATGTGTTTCAAAGTGATTAAGTGCCACACCGCCGAACCAGGAATTCAATTTTTATATGAAATATCTAAACAGCTACATTGGAGGCTGTGATTTTGGAGCTGCAAGGCAAGGGCTTTGAGAGCGTGCTATCACTCTAGAAAGTATCTCTAATTACAATTATTTCATTACGCTCTCATTCATAAAGAATTACATAGAATTTCAGTTACTCTTCGCAATCATCAAAGGTGCAACGCGGCATAAATCCGGACGTGCACATTATTCTCATAGATTCTGTAGCGTCAACTCAGATAATCCGGTGAGTCAACTCAACGTTCATTTTGACTTAGGAGTATAACTCGACTAATCAGGATCGATACGTTGAGTTTGAAGGGTGCAAAATTTAAGGTAATTTCGGGAAGGAAATGTTAGGTTGATGCAGTTCTGTCGCATCATTTTGTAAAATTATAACTTGTTGCTCTTCTAACGAATTTGCACAAACTTGATTTTGCTAGGACAAGACCCCTCTCTTTGTGATCTTACCTTCTTGCTTTACTAGGGGCTAGCTTCAGAAATAGAAGCGGAAGAATAAAATACTTTCAACTGCGGTCATTTTAGTGAGGCCGCTACTGCGGCCTAACTAAAATGAACGCAACTTGCGATAGAATTTCGAGCAAGCAGTATAGCAAGCCTTTTGATCCACACTTCCCAACAGTACAGAGTTTGTGCCAAAAGAACAACTTGTGAGAGTTATGATTTTCGAAAAAAATACCAAAAAAACAAACTTGTTGTTTTGTATTGTCTACCCGAAAATCCTAAGTCTTCACAAAAATGCTCTTTTGACACAAATTCTGTACTGTTGGGAATTGTGGGCAAAAGATTTACTATACTGCTCGGAATTCCATTGCAAGTTCCAGATGAGCAACCTAACTCAAACTGACTGCAGTTGAAGTAATTTTATTCTTCTGCTTCTATTTCAAATGCTATCCCTTAATAAAAAGCAGCAAGGGCACAGTCACAAAGAGAACACTTTCCTCTACCTAGCGAAGTTAAGTATGTGCAAATTCGTTGTGAGAGCAAGAAGTTATGATTTTTCAAAAATGATGCGAAGAACTTTTGCGTCGACCAAATATAATCGGGAGAAAAATAAAAAGCTCTCGACAAATTTTGGAGTACTCAGCGCTCTTTATGTCATGTTTCTGAAAATAAGTTGCTTCCTTTCTGTTTTCCAACAGCGTTTATTTGCAATGTCAAAGACACACACACCGATGTGTCATGCTGTCCCAAATAACACTTTCAGAAGAAATTTGGTAGAGTACCCATATGTATGTGTAGATATCATCAAAAAGCTGATTATACTACCGTTTATTCAAATTCTTGGCGATATGCGGTGAGATGCAATGACAACATCATGTAAAAATATTTTGAACTGTGTTTTGCAAATGTTTTAGTGTTGTTCACGACTATAGCACCTTCTTTGTTCACTAAGGTTCTACAACGGGATTACGGCAGTAGTACGAATAATTAGGTAATATTGCGAAGTTAGATGAAAAAAAAGGAATTTACAGCATCTACAATTCACAGCAGCAGTCCAGGTTATCCAGTGTTTTATAGCTTGATCAAAACGCACAAGCTTTCTTTGCGAGGCATCTTTTCAATGTCGGAGGACACCTACAAGATTAGACCAATCATAAGTTGTGTAGGCGGCTCTACCGACAGAATTGCATAGTTCTTGAATAAAATTGTGAGCCAATTGTTGTCCAAGGTTACTGCACATCTATCCAACTCACATGGATTTATCGAACAGCTTCGCAGCGCTAAGTTTGATTCGAGCAGTGTAATCGAGTCATTTGACGTGACTTCGCTTTACACTAATGTGCAAAATGAATAAGCCCTGCAAGCGCTATCAGAGTTGTTGGATAGGCATGGCAATACCATCAATACCTTTGAACTTGGCAAGTTGCGGACAATGACCGTGATACACGAATGTTTGAAGTGTAACATCTTTAGATGGTCTGGGACTTACTACTTCCAGATACGTGGGTTAACAATGGGTCAGAGACTAGCGCCTGTTCTCGCTATCTGCTTCATGAGCAAGATAGCAAGAGCATCGAGGAACCGGTGACAGCTCTGCCGCTAACGTACTGCCGTTATATCGATGACTGCTGTACAGCAACCTCCACACAGTCCGAAATGGACAAGTGTCGAGATTTTCAAACAGCAGTCGCACTACATAAAGCTCACCCGAGAGATGCCACGCGACGGATGGTTGCCTTATCTCAACGCACAGGTGACTGTCCAACAGCATAACTGAAATTACCGCAAAGAAAGCTCCAAGAACATCTTTTTAAATGTTAAATCTGCCCACGCTTTATCCGTGAAGCGCGCCGTAATCAGGAATATGTTCAATATGGCTACACAGATATGCCTCGGAGAAAAGGAACGATGCGAATCACGAATTTAGCTTTCCTTATCGCTTGCAATAATGGCTACCATTCTTTACCACTTACTCAACATACGAATCAAACTGCATTGAAGTCTTATGCACGCACTCAGAGAATCGCCGAGGGTAGGCCGGCCATGCGATTTATAGGCAAGCGGGCCTTAAAAAATAGTTTGCTGAATTCTTCTGGTCCTCTTGCAGATAGTCGGAAGAATGTTGGCCACAAGTGTAGATTTGTAGATTATTTTTCGTAGATTAATTACGGCGCAGTGGCTGCATGCTCGTGGACATCCAGCGAGGATATGAAAAATTGTTGAAGGCTGCACTGTCCTTTATGAAGGACCGCACAGCCCGTACTTACCTTCCGCTGAAAGAAAGTAATTCAAACTCGGGTAATTAAACCATCGGCGACACCTCCGCCATACAGAGTCACACCTTTGCTCGACGTACGCCCGATACTGCTTAAAAACCGTCCGAGCGCCAGCTGAAAATTTGACCAGCGCTCGCTGAAAGGAACTGTTGACCGCTTGCAGAAATTTCTGTATTGCTGCCCGCTGGCAAAACATGCAATTAAGGAAGTACCGCTTGCTGAAGGTTTGGCCGCGTGTCAAAATTTTCTGACCGTTTGCAAGGAAGCGCGAGTTTGCTGTCCGCCTGCCCCAGCAATTATCCGAGCAGCTGGAGCGCGGAAGCAAAAGCGCCAAAGACATGCATGTTATGATCACGCGACGTCCTGGGCCTTTTCAAAATTGCACAATCAGCAAGAAATCGATATACTTGCTTTTAAAAAAATAGTTCACGTACAAGCACCAGCTTTGGTTCTGTAATGACTTGAATGTATGGAACATCATAGCTCTTCAGTGCTTTACCAAGAGGATAAACTTTATCCTGACATGGATGCTATAGAGTTTCGAAAGTTGAACAATTTTGGTTTGAACAGCAGACCAAATATGTTTGTCCTTTTGTTTGGTAAGCGTCCTCAACTTTTGTAAGTTAACAAATATATCACTCAAAGTTGCAGGAAAAACTACTGAACCAATTGATAAAACAATTATTGGATTGAATAAAACCAGAGAATCTTGATTATGATGCGGCATGCCTGCAGTATCTGGATAATTTATCCTACATACTTTTTGACTACTACAGTTATGGTTATAAGGTGAACTTTTTAAACATGAAAGGCGGTGATTCTCGCTAAAAATATAAACGAAACAATTTCTGAATCTCCTTTCTAGTTTCCAAGTCGAAAAATCGATCGCGCACATTGACACCAAATTATGACTTCCTCAGGCAACCTCTCCCATATATTCGCAGAAAATTCATCAGCTGCTAATTGGTAATGCTGATGGTTTTCTGGTGTGAATGGCGTGGGAGTTAGGCACTTTTGGGGATAGGTCGTTGACGAGACAATTTGACGAGATGGACGAAGAGGTGGACGATAAGACCAATAAGGTTCCCAGCTGTCCTTCTTTATGGTCATCACTTTTTGCACAGCGATACGTAAAGTGATATGCTGCTCTAACGTCGAGAAAAACGTGGTGATTGGTCTTTCCGGAGATCAGTGAGTAAAAGCATGAAACGCTTCTAAGCTGTCCTAACGTGGCGTGTCCTGATCAAGCGGGCCCAGGAGCCTGACATCCGTATTGTTACCGGCGTCTTGAATGATATTTACTGTCAGTGTTTTCTGCTGCTGAGAGGGTTTCGAATTTTTACATAATGGAAATGGATTTGCTAGTTTTTGCTTTGCTTTCCAAAAAAAAGACGATCGTTAACTGGGAACGTTTTATGAGGAATCGCCGGCGTTTCTCAACTGCAGCCGAACGGCGGAGATCTGGCCTGGTAAAAAAGACATTGAATTTGAAGTGCTGAATTGGTCGAGCGCCACAAAACTTCATACCTTACAACCTGAGCTGAATTTTTTACTCTCGCTCATTTCAACCGTTTCAGACTTTCGACGCTCATAATTACTACCACCACCACTTTGACTTATCCAAACTGTTATGGCATGAAGAAAAGTCACTCACCATTTCTTCAGGTATTCGTTAATCAAACTCTAGCTGGGCCTGCAAATCAAATTACTACCAACAGTGAAAAGCCAAAAATCACGGGTCTAGTCTACTTTTTTCCTGAAACTCATTTCTATTTTCGACACATCTCATGAGATAGAGGTTTTTTTGTAATTGGTATTAACTTCCTGTTAATGACAGTTTTTTCTTAAACCTCATCCCAAAGCCGCAGGCATACATCACGCGATTACAGTCGCGACGTGCCTTGACACTTCGAATACTCTTAGTATCTATAACGTATCGTTTATAGCCGGCAAGTGCTGAATTAAAAAAATTCGGCGGACTGTCAGATTTCTTGACAACTAACTTGCGTACTTAGTTGCCTGGGCCTAAAACTTCAGCTTCTAGGAAATTATGTATCTCGCTTTACTTGTCACTTTTACCGTTATAATTATTGTACCAGACCCTTTTACAATCGAATTCGCGAAGATGAAGACCTTCAACAAATTCACAACAAAGATAGATGCCGAGTTAGCGACAATTATATGCTGGAATATCATTCAATGTTCCTTCAGTCCTACGAAGGAGCACTTTACTTTAATATTTTGCAACTGATGACAAGAAAATGATTTTCAGAATTTCCATAATTTTCGCTTATAATGTTCCATGATTGGTCACATGATAGTACAGCAAACTTGTACAAGGCTGATTACGATCTGTACAATCATTTCCTCCTCCACAAAAAGGCCGTAAGGACACTAGGGAAAAAAGCGTCCTAAGCATCTGTAATTATTGCTTACAGCTTAGCGAATCGTTTGTGTTTTTCATGGCGGATCATGGGCCGAGAATGGGAGAGGTTAGTGGTTTTGCTGTACGAATCATCGATGACATGAAACACACGCTTTAGGAAACGAGTACTAGTATCAATCGAGTGGAGAGGTACAATCCATTTTTATATATTATCCTCCCAAAACATTTGCGCAACTCTCGGATGCATGAGCAAGTGAAAGCAAACAGCAGGGAGATTATCACACACCACGATATTCACTCAACATAGAAAGACATCCTTTATGTAAAGTTTGAGTTTCTGCTTTTTTTTCAGTAATGAAATAAGACATGTAATAATCAGAAAAACAGATCCGTTTTTCGTTTGTTTTCTCCAAATCTAAATCAATTTTTCATTTAGATTTATTTTTTAAGTAAATTTTTTATAGAAGGAATTGGGCCTGAATTGCGTAAACAAAAAAATGAATGGACCTGTATTTTACTGTGATAAACAGCTTTATTCAGCAATATCTACCACTATGGAAACTCGGCACCTTACTGAGGGAGGACACGGAGTCGAAATCGCATTTTAAATGAGATATGTAACATTTTAAAGAGCATCAGACGCTGATTTCAAAACTGTCTTCATTGCCAAGCGCTTCAAGACGCTAGGTTATAAGTGTTTTTGGAGCGAAAAAAAATAGCAAAATTGGTATAATGAATGGTTATGGTTTTTCCAGCGCTCAAAAATGCCGAGTACGAGTACATTAGAAACCATTAAAAACACAAACAAAAATGAGCAGGTAACACCTGAATCATTTAGAAGACCTATTATTGATTAGAATAATGTTGAATTTTGAAGACAGCGCTAGGCACTAATTTTTTAGATTTAGTGACATTTTGGAACACTTCTTGATTATCCCAGTTTTAGCATATCTGCCTCACAAAAAGTACTCATATGCTTGTGCAGTGATTTATCGAAATTCGCGTTTTAGAACCTCTTGGAGTCCATTTTGTAGTCGTATCCTGCAATACCGCCCGGCACAAGGTTGGCAGTTGGATTTTTGCACAGCAAAATCTTCCATGACACATGAGGCTTTTGAGACAAGTTTTCTTTACGTTGTTTGAGTATTCATCCCAGATTTTAATCAAAAATAGAAGTATCAAAAAGACCTGGACAGCCTTTTCTTGACACAAGTATCTCATTATTTATATTCTATGTGCGTTACGAACGAGCCACTGTGTATGCCATCATCCTGGAGCGTTGTTTATAAATATTCCTAGCTTGCTCATACTGCTTCCCTGTGCACACCTAATTGATGCCACTTTATTCGCGCGTCATAAACGAAGCATGTGAATAT
This sequence comes from Cylicocyclus nassatus, assembly GCA_958299035.1. Classification (NCBI taxonomy): domain Eukaryota; kingdom Metazoa; phylum Nematoda; class Chromadorea; order Rhabditida; family Strongylidae; genus Cylicocyclus; species Cylicocyclus nassatus. Next base: position 27,774,658 of record CATQJL010000316.1, read on the forward strand.
CGAAGAAGATTATTTGACCTTCGTTGCGCGCGTTTGCATGATTATGAACTAGATGGCTGCAGTAACTTGTGCACTATTTAACTGCGAATGGAATGCATATATGCATTCCTATTCTTGTTTTCTGTAGAACTTTCTTCCACCCGTTCGGTCATTTCTTACTCGTTCTTTTTTGAGGCAGTGAGCATTACGGTTCAGGTTTCAGAAAGAACTACTGGAAAGAAAGCAGAAAATAAATTCATGCCGCGCACACTACACCGTTGATAAAGAAATCGCAACATACGTTGGGTCCGTCGCTGCAACGCAGTTTTAGCATTATTTAGCAATTTCACATGATCGTTTTTCTATGATGAGACTTGCCATTCTCATGTAAAAGGTGCTAGGCGGTAGGCGTAGGCGCTCCCAAACGTCCATTCAATCGGAGCAAATTTTTTGAGATGGAAATGCATTTTCAGAAGCTATTTTCACGAAATTTATTAACATTATTATCTGATACAAAAACCTTTAATCGCGCTTTTTCAACAGTAAAGTGGGACTTGAGCCCACGCATTGCGGGACAGAACAAGTTTTACAAGTTCGTTAACAGACTTTATCAATAGAATACTAGTAACTAATGAATACTTTTTTGAACAACGGTTACAATAAGAATACAATTCTAGATAGTATATGTATGATATAAACAAAAATACATTTACCATACAAATACAACATCAATAATGATTCGAATCTCAAAATTTCCGATTTTTACTAGAACATCTCTTATACAACGTAAAACTTTTAATCAAGCCAATTATGAAAAACTTCTAAGTAACATAAAGATAACCCTTAGTCGAAGCGCCCTTTCCAATTAATGCCTATATTCTTAAAAAGCATTGAAAGCTGTTTTCAAATCTATCCTCTTTATTTGCGTAGCTCTGGATGAGAAGTTATGAGGGATTTATGAGTCAAAACATTAAAGCCTAATCGATTGAAATCAATGGTGACAGCCTTACAATTAGCAGATGGAATAAAGGTGAGCACATACGGTAAGAAGCAGAAAATTTTCTACTCATAAAGGAGTTCAACAGTCACTAATGTTCCATTTAGCTTACGAGTTCTATAAATAAGCTTTTCCTAGCTACGCGTTTAAACTTTCACCACAAAACGCCCATAATTTGTTAGACAGAAGAGCTCCGAGATAAGGAAGACAGATTTGGAATCAGCGTTTGATTATCCTCAAAAAGATATGTGCCGTTTCTGGAGAGAACACTTTGATCGAGGATTCTTCCCAAGTAGGTTAATAATGGGGAGATATGTGCAGAATTTTTCGCGTCTAACATCTAGATCACAGATTTCAAAAAGAGTTTTTATGATTGAAAGATGAGTTATTAACTACCCGCTATTCTCCCTTAAAGGCAGTGGCTCTGCAAATCTTAACCTAGTCAAATTTTTGCTTACCGTTATTTAAAATGCTGATCCCAAAAATCCACTTTAGAAAGCTTGAAAACGGCAAAACGAGCGTTTTCAACGCGCGTTGGGCGCCCTCCCCTTTAAAGGACGAGTGGAGCAAGGCTGATGACATTGCATCGTTGCGGGACCCAACGGTGGTTATAGCGATGCGGCGGGCAGCCTCCAATGGTGCTCAGACACTCGCTGTTGACTCGCGCCGGAGATCCGCCCCTTTTTGAGGGATTCGCGGGAAAGGGCGTAGACATGCGCGAGACAATATTTTGACAGCTTTTGCGATTGTTCGCGAAAGGAAATCGGGAGATGATGAGTGACTCAGCGAGCAGTTTCGCAATATCGACACGCATTTCAAATCTCAGCTCATGTTGCATCATTCCAGGTTTTTTGCTACCTATTTCCAAATTCGTGCATTCCATCCATCCCACCTAAGCCCTCTTATTCCCATTAATTTCATTCCAATCCAACATTAACTTTATTTGAAATCCAATTTTGAAGCTTCTTCTCTAGAAATCAAAGCTCGACTATCTCCGTGATAGTGGGATTGTGGAATTTGAGTTTTTGTCCATAATAGCCTAATATGTTTCAGCATGTAAGTTTTGGCTTTATTTTGGTGCCTATTTTGTTCACTGGTTCTTAACTTACATGCTGAAACATATCAGGCTATTATGAAGAAAAACTCAAATTACAGGTCACTGATCGTGAGCGACTTGGCGACTACTGCGGAAAGACGGTGCACTTAATTCCACATTTTACGGATGCAGTAATCCAGTGGGTTGAGCAAGTGGCCAGGATTCCCGTTGATGGCACATTGGAAAGGCCAGACATTTGCATCATTGAGGTAAATAGTATGTTTTCATTGCCATTCTTTACGTAAATTTTGATTTGTTTTGGTTTTTTTAAAGTCACTCTCATTTGAACTTACCATTTTCGATGCACGACATAGGACCGTGTTGCTTGTTTTAAAAAGAAATTGAGGGGGGTGTATAGTAAATCGTCCATTCCACGACAGCTCACCTATGCCACCTATGTCACATACGCAAAACTGCCAACCGACGCATTGTTGTTAACATGTTGTTGCTGTTGCAACATGCACAACGGCCATAGGTTGTCGGTGTCGTTATGTTGTCGATGCTGTAAGGTGTGGCACGCCACATTCACGCCAAACCAGTCTTGCTGTGATGTAAGCTATCTTTTCTTTAGGTTGCTTCCTTGCCCTGCGGAGAAGGAAATGGGCTGACAGTGCTGCAGCAAAAGGAGACGAGGAGAAAAAAGGAAGTGAGTGGATTACCACACAAATCTTAATAGCTTTTGTTCTGCATTGCAGAGGTGCTCCGTATTGTTGACAAGAAGGAGCTGTCAGACTACGTCAAGCGCTTTTCAAATTTCCGTTTCTCAATTTTATGAAGTGTCTGATGAATTTCTTTTGGACATAGTGCTCATTCTCCTTTTTTAAAGTATACACCTTGCACCTGCGTCAAGGAAATAGAAAAGACCATCCCCGACAAGTTTTAGCCCATCTGCTACTAATTCTTTCTAATTTGCTGTACTTACATATCACTATCATATCATTTGCCTTGACTCTACTCCCGCTTTTGCGTATCACTTATTTGCAATCCGAGATTCTCATTGTTTAGACGGTTACTAAGTACACTTCTATCTCATCATGTATCTCCATATCGTGAAGCTTTAAGATAGTAAGCATAGTAGTTTGACTTCCCCGAAGTATCCTTATGCCATTTTAAAAGTAATAAATTGGTTAAGACTTTGTAGAATTCATATATATGCGTGTACATATATATACATATATATTAGGTCGTTCCGAAAGTAATGTCGCTTTTTTCGAATGAACGCCACTATTCGTGGAACCAACATTTTCAAAAGATTTTAGGAGCATTCGATGCAGCATTTCATCCTCTTTCTAGTGGCTGCAATTTCACTGCATAATGTTTAATAAGCTCTCAAAAAATTACAAAAATCTGCGACTCATGCTTTTTGCCAGGGTCAAGTTCGGCTATTTTTCTAAATTTTTGTACCTTATCTCCGATAAAATACAAGTGGCAGGTAGATAGAGCAAACACTATAGAACACAGAGTAATTTTTTCTTTTCTTTAGCTTGCTTCTCAGAGTTTCTACAATCAATTTCTCAATGCCATCAAATTCCATATTTAGTCAAGTCAAATCTCACAGGACAACAACCGGCAAGCGACTCGGGTGTCATTCGATGCAGCTTCTTCTCCTCTTTCTAGCGGTTGTTTTTTGTTCCTATTTCATCAAGTTTTCCGTGATAAAATCATCATAATTCGACTTTTCCAAGGTACCCCAAGATGTACCCGAAACTTTCGAAAGCTGCTAAACCGAAGCGGTGAATGCTCGTTTGGTTTGTAAAATTGTTGCCAAACCATAATCCGTCTTTGTAAGTTTCAAAATCCGAAGATTTATTGGTGTTTGATGCATTTGTGTCTGAGGCGAGAATGCTAAAATTCGATAATTCCATCAAAAAATCTATACAAAAATTATGACAAGCTCTAGAAAGTAGAAAAAAGTTGTGCTGTTTCCTGTATGGTTTTCTCCATCCATCCATTACTTGAGCTCCTTCTGAGGTTTGTTATAAAATTGTAGAAAAATTGTGAAACTTGGCCATCTTAAAAAGCATGGGTCGCAGATTTTGTCTCTTTTCTGGAAGCACATTGACTGTATTGCAACAACTTCATAACCATTAGAAAGAGAATGAAATGATGCACCAAATGCTGCCGGAATCTCTTACATATCTTTGTTCCACGAGATGTGGCATGCGTTTGAAAAAAAGCGACATTACTTTCGGAACGACCTAATATATTATATAATGTATATTTATACATACACATATAATATATACATATATCAGTGGCGTACCCAGGATTTCGGCTCGGGGGGGGGGGGGGCGCGACAAAAATTTTTTCCTAAAGAAGGTGCGTGGCGTCAGCCACGCACTCCGAAAATTTTTTTGGGGTGCTTCTCAAAACTTTTGCGGGTCCCCGACCCCTAAAATCTAGAAAAAGGGGGCGTGGCGTCAGCCACGCCTCCGAAAAAATTTTTTTTACAAAGCTAATTTGAATTTTTAAAAATTTTTAAAAATTGTTTTAATTATTTACAAAAGTAAACAAGTCACTTGCACATTTTTATAACCCACATAGGTAACTTTCAAAAATTTCGCGACCCATTCTCGGGGGGGGCGCGCGCCCCCCCCCCCCCCCCGCCCCCCCCCCCTCGGTACGCCACTGACATATATGTAATGTACAGCAAATAGGGATAAAGCGAAATTACTACTGCGAGGTAACGCGCTCCATTTGCGTCCGGACAACAGGATGTGTCGCCCTCGAGCTGCCGCGTATTTCCTGCAAGATGCGGGTCGCGTCAAAGTGTTGTCTCGGGCAGCACTGTTCCGACACATGATGCTGTCTCGGGGATTCCTCGCGAGGCCGATTACTTGTGTCGCGCCTTCATTCAGCGCTTACACAAAACTTTGGGCTGCGCGAGTCAACAGCGAGTGTCTGAGTGAGAAGGAAATTGCCAACTCGTCCGGGCGCGTGTAAAATGGCTTGCGCGTAAAATTTGAGAGCGATTTTCTCGGCAGGGAAGGCATGCTGTGCAACCGGTATTGCACTGTTCTCATCAGGGCCGGGCACGCGTTGGTTTAAAGCATTTTTGGAAACGAAGTCCCCATGACTTCGTGAAAATTTACGAAGTCTCTCTTGACGTAAAAATCAGTAGGGAAACCCTCATTCAATCGAAATAACAATAAAAAAGCGAAAAAAGGGCATTTAAGGTATCTAATCTGACAAAAAAAGCAAAAAGAAAACATTTTGAATCGTTCAAATGCTCTGTCGTTGGGTATGGTACCATTTTAGTGCTCACAATGTAGAAAACCTCCTAGGCCGACCAAATCTGTGGCCTCAACAATCTGATGATGCGTTTCTCGCCACTTAGTTCAAAGAATACCGCATGTGATTGGAGCGCGATATCTATCAACGCCTAGATTTACACTACTTTGGCTCAAAAAATGAGGAGAGGCAATGGTTTGATTCGCTCTCTTCACTACATGATAGATTTCTGACCGTTTCAATCGTTCGAATCAAAAAGGTCCAAAACTTATGTGAACTTTTTGATTTCTATGCTCCGAATCAACCCAGTTGGTTTAGTGTTGGTTTAGAAACCAACAAATTCGGGAACGGATATTAAGACACATAAGTTATTGGAACTTTTTACATAACATAGTTTGGAGTAATATTGCATACGCATAGCCCAAATTCGGAGCCTTGTGGTTGTTTGTGCCATGTAAACAAGCCATTTGTTTGTTTGAGTCTTGCGTTTGAATTTTCGCGCGCTTGCGAAAGAACACGTTCAGCTCGTAGAACCTAACATGTTCGTCGTTTTCTTTTCGGCGCTTCTCCCAGGACCTTTTGAAAACGATATCCCCGTTGCTTCTAACTTCAAAAACGAAATCCAGTTTGACCCCATACCATCTGTGCCAAGCCCTGGTTCTCATACATGGGCGATAAAGAACCTACCGCGTTAAAATCCGGAGTTGTTAAGTTTTGCCGATTCATTGCCTTTAACAGCCTGTCTCGTATTGACTTCGAGTATGTAAGCAAAGTCTCCCTTGACATCGCACAATCATCCCAGAGCACCATATCAGATATGAAGTGGAATATTAGCAAAAAAAAGAAAAAGAAATTAACGTAACAGTGGACAGAATTTTTTCCAGAATGGAAATCAAAAACGCATTTTTTTCTAGTAACGGTAGGTTCTAGGAAATTCTAGGAAATCTGGCTGGTATAATGCTTTATTAACTTTTCAGTTTCTGAGTCCTTTGACTTCTTACTTTCCCGAAACTATAACCAACTTCTCTATAAATAGATCAGGATTTTTATCAAAGAAGGATTTAATGAATTCACCTGCAACAAAGTATCAAAATTAATTGATTGAGTATCAGAATGTTAACAGTAAGCTTTTCCTGAGAAAAACTGGTGACTTTTGCCTGTGGCTGCTGGCTGAGAAAACTATCCAAAACTATCCAAACTATCCAATTTAACTTTGAAATCGAAAGAAATGTGCTACTCATTAAAGACAAAAATGAGTCAAAATTTTACTGAATTTTAATGTCTCCGCAACTGTCGCGTACACTGGGGAGGGGGAGGGGGTGTTTTACTACGAACAATTGCAGCAACCGTATAAAAACGTTTGATTAACTGCACAGTGCGATATCCTCAAAAGGTAATGGGGCAGGGATCCGAGTTTTGAAATAAGCAAATACTTTATCTTTCGACTCTAAAATCTAGGTGGGTCAAATCTGGGCAAACTTCCCCTTGCTGTATAAAACCGCAACCCAAGCCTTGTAAGTAGCACAAAAATTTACTTCAAATAATGAACTTCAACTTAATACTTATGGCGAAACTTTCATGTATTGCAGTTCCAACCGGCAACAAATTTCACCGAGCTCGAATACAGAGATTTTGATAGCGGCAAACGTGGATCTTCACTGCGCGACGTTTCGAAGAAGGATTGAAGAGAAACTGCAAAACACTTCCCATACCATTCCAGTACTGTATCTGTCAATATACACTTTCTAAAGTGGAGTTAGTTCATTTTAAATCTATGCATCCATACTTCTGATCGTGGGCATTGATATCTTTTTAGTGATCCAGAGTTGCGACTGAAAGTGGCTGAATTTGCTGCCGGTCAACTCAGTTCGTTTCTGCGCTTCAACAATGTCTCATCTCTGTGCGAAAAAATACGGCTCGCTAAGGTAACTGGGAGTGAAATTTACAAATACCTTTATACAGATGTGTAAACACCTGCATATTTTCTGTGAGACGGATAAATCAGTCTCACCCTGCGCATTTGGTCTACAAATCTGTCGTTCTCGGGCTTAATCTACTATTTAAAGGCATCTCTTACCGAGTTCTGCAATTAGTAGGATGTTGGTGGAGTAATTGCCTAAGTTGCTGCAAAGCAATAATCCTTCAGAAAATGGATAGTGCTGAGCTTTCATTGTCAGTGTTCTGAAAGTGATGAGTTTAAAACTGGATTGCAAGGTACGTAAATGTCGAAAACAGAGTATAACAGTGGTTGTCTAGTAATTTAGACAGCGACTTGCAGAAGGAATGGCATGGTTTTTATTAACTGAATGGCACATTCTGGGGCGTTGATTATCAATTTCTACAGGGTGTCCCAAAGTAAATACACACTTTTCAATCGTTCTCTTGCCATTGTGTCTTTTTCCGCCATTCAAGTACCATTCAGTAGTGGAGGCCTCAACATATATTTCTAGTGTCGAGCGAATCACCGAACGCTCTTCGTAACTGTACGATTACTGTAGGGACTTCGACAAGGACAGGCCATCGGAACCCATAGTCTGCCTCGGAACAAACCAAACAATCAAAAACTCTTATGCTATGGGAATGGAAGCCGCTGATTTCGAATCTGAAATTTCCACTTTACTGTGGTGCTTCTTTCCAAAGTTATCCCAGGTAAACCGTAATAAATGAATTTCTAGCATCTGTCAGAAATATGATTACACGGTCAAAAAACCAAAAACACTCGTGAAAAGTTGTGTAGTGGGATCAGCGTGCGCGAAAACCCTAGTTCACGATTTTTCAGATTTTTTTTGAGAAAAACTTTGTCAGATGGCATATTTCACAATGGTTCCACATGCTAGAAATTCTTATCGTAATCCTACAGTAACGAAAAGCGATCGGTGATTTGACCGATGATGTAAATCTAAGTTAATGCCTCCTCTACAGAATGGTACTTGACTGGCAGAAAAGTTCCATTGGGACGAGAGATACTGACGATTGAAAAGTGTGTACTTACTTTTGGGACGCCCTGTATATAGAAAGCGGTTGAGATTCCTGTACAGGTCATATCGCCCGTATAGGCGCTTGCATTACAGGAAGCTAAGTTGGTAATTGGGTCCCTATCTGTTAAAGATATAATCCGATCTAAGTTTGGCCAAGTCAAGCATACCATACAATAATACCATTCGACAAAACTCGGGGCGGCGCATCATCTTTACATGCTCAATGTTGGTATGGGAGAGCGTATGTACAAGGCGTTTGTGAAGTTTTTGGCCTCGAGTATTTCGATTGCGAATTCAAGCTCTCTTTTTGCTATATATTCACTAAACCTAGAAACTACTAAATCAACAAAAAAAATTTCTTTTGCTCCATGATGCTCTAAAAAATTCGGAAGTAAACATTTTTTCAGCTTTCTCGAAGAACTCAGACAGCGGATAGGACCCCTCCGCCGGAGAAATGGCAGGGTCGCGGCGTTTTCCCAGCGGTGGGTCTCCCATTTGTCCGGCGGAGCCCTCCCATTTCTCCGGCGGAGACCTCCCATTTCTGCTCCGGATACCTCCCATTTTCTGCTCCGGATACCTCCCATCTTCTGCTCCGGATACCTCCCACTTTCTGCTCCGGACACCTCCCATTTTCTGCTCCGGAGCCCCCCGATTTTGTGCGCCGGAGCCCCCCGATTTTGTGCTCGGCAGGTCTGCCGCGGCATACTGTAATTACCCCTAATTAAAGGCAGCTTCCAGGCAGATCTGGACCTATGGGGCTTTCACATGGAAAGTACTTTTGGGGCCCTAACTAAGGCACTGCCGAAGCAGCAGTTCAGGTAGTGCTCTAATGGCGGAGATATTCCCCTCGAAACAGACCCCCCGCGAACGTATTCGCATGGATTCATGGCAGTTTCGCGCCAGGATCCACGCTTTGCGCCATGAATCCATGCGAAACACGGTCGCGGGGTCCGGTTTCGAGCAGAATATCTCAGGCGTTAGAGCACTACTTGAGCTGCCGGTTGGGTAGTGGCTTAGTTAGGGCCCCAAAAGTACTTTCCATGTAAAATCCCCATAGGTCCAAACTTGCCTGGACGCTGCCTTTAAGCTCCAAACCCCAATTTTGTCTCTAAACCCCACCCAAATAAGCCGAATAGGACCCCCCCCCCCCCGGGTAGGAGTTTAGCGCGACCCTCACCCCGTACTCTACCCCCTCCCTCTCACCCCTAGCGTTTGTGGATAGAAGATAGAAGAAAGAGAAGAGATAAGACATTTATTTCAAATTTTTCAAACTTTCGAAAAATCATCTTATATCGTTGATCATTTCACACCCACTGGTGTAAAAAAATGAACCTTTCCAACAAGACAACGGTTTGTGGAACAGTTTAAATTGCAGTGGCAGTTGGCCCATATTATTTATTTGCTTGCATATATGAAGAACGAATTTTCTCCACTGATGTCATCGGGAACAGCGCCAAGATTGAATTTGTTATTTTGATGAGTCAGTGCTAGAGATGCTCGTCGTAAATTGCGCTCCTCATCTGCTCCCTATAAAACAAAGAAATAACGTAAACTCTGAGACTTAAGAAAATGATTGGAATCTGTTAACGGATACTAATCGAAACTTGTCAAACAGTTACTTGAAACAAACTTTAGCTTCTCCGACGGTATACGATAGTATGGGGAAAACAAAATTCCACATTTGGGTTGTTCAATTTCTCACTTTAAACAGAGATAGATAACAAGGTCTGTACCACACTATGGATTCTAATTTCAATTTTTGCTGGAGCTTTTTGATCACGATTACTGAATTTGTATGAGAAGCGCATTATTAGGCAACAATGAAAATGAAGTATTCAGCTGGCAATCATTCTCTTACCTTTTCGACGTCAGCGGAAGCCTTCTGCCAATCGTTGCAAGTCTGAGTCAAAGACGTCTTTCGCAAAGTAACCGACTTTGTTGTTGGCATCAACATTGATAAATTTCAACAGCTTTGCGAAGTTAGCAGCATCTTTATCCGACTGTAAAAAGAAAGAGGGGCAAAAGTGAGAACTCACTTTGTCTCTGTGGATCGGGGTTACAGGAGGTACAACTCCGACAAATTCATCTGATTTAACGCTGTTGAAATAGTCAGCTTTCCTGTTGCTGGCCAAGGCATAAATACCTCAAAAATTGACGTAGAAACTCCCAAAGCATGGATAAAACTATACTTGGTTAATGAAGTTACCTTTTTTAGTAAAAATCATGAGCGTATCCAGCAGTTCTGTATTCAACAACCATATCTAAATTGCATCCTCGCAGTATTCTTTGCGGTTACTTTTACGAACTCACTTGCTTTCGATTTTGAGTAATGCACCGCTCCTTCATCCTGGCCTACCATGACCATGAGCCCCTCAACATCACCGAGACCATACGAACCTGCATTCTGAAATGATGACCTATATCTATGATCGCGCTGACAACCATTCAGATGAGAAAACCAACCCAGCATTCATACAGTGCAGTAGCATGACGAAGAAAAAGGTCCTTATCTGCTGTTAGGATCTTCTTTTCAGGCATACCTAGGCAAAAATCGGATCTTGAATACAAATCGTAAACATTGAACAAGCTAGATATAGCGTAGGATGCTACCCTGAGACGATGACGAAAATTTTAGAGTTCGAAAATTATAGGAACTTTCTAATAGAAATGAAATGCACAATTAAGATGCTGCCTCTTCTGCAGATTGCGCTTCGGAGTGCTCATTACTCTGACTGAGTTTTTCCTGTTCATTAACGATCGTCTGGACAACTTCATTGAAAGAAGTTGGAGAATCAGCATAGACGTGATGTCTTGCACCGCGAATAATCTAAAACCAAGCATGACATGCAGGTAGTATGACGTTTAAACCTACCTGTACGTCTACATATCGAAGTTGAAACACAAAAAACAAGGCTATCAGGTCACAAATAGCGTTGATAAACTAGAACCGTCAAGTTCAGTCGTATGGAGTCAAAAGGACAGCCAAGCAATGGTAATATTTCGTAATATTTCCATCCAACACGGTTTAGAACACGAAAAAGATTTCTGAAGATGCTCTCAAAAAACCTCAAAGCTCAAACTCACTTAGCAACGTTAGTACTCGCCTCCATTTCGTGTCTTATGTCATGAGGTAATCTCCTGAAATACAATATAGAGACGAAATTTCAAAACATGTAGGACAGTGCACAAGAATAGCAAAGGGGCTATTGATTAGAGTGCATTTGAAGTAAACATCCGAAAATGGCCGGACAATGCGAGCTTTGTGAATACGAAGGTGATATTGTTTTGGCTTTACAATTAAATTGAGCAAGTGATTCTGCATAATCAAAAGTAATGAAAATGAGTTGCTCTAGTGAGTTATTTTTGAGGAAACCCAGCAAGCGCCTAAGAAGCTTGGATCAATATGAATCTATTGTCCATTATCCTGATAAACTCCAAAAAGGCATTTCCAGTAATGAACCAAGCTTTTCCGTTTCTAATACCCTGATGTGAGCTCCTATCGATCGAACTCGTACAAAGTGAAATTTTTCGTGTAATTACGACTGCAAATCAATATCTCTCATGCAATTACGACTGGTCAATCAATTTCCGCATCTGCCCGCAGTTCCCCAAGGGGATGCAGTAGTTGAAATGGGCAAACCATCGACCGCGATTTCTCTATTTCGAAAACACAAATAGTGCAATCAATAGGTGATAACGAAAGTTTGCAAGTAGAACTGATGCTCAGAAACTTTGCTTGACTTCCCACTTTTACCGAGACACTCTGGCGGATATAACGTGAAATAATAATAACATATTTGCTAAATACGCTAACAAGGTATGATTTGAAATAAGCATTAGCGCTGACAACGCTCCGCCACACGGGGATTGCGCGCGAAAACAATTGTTGGAGGAGGTAGCAATAAACGGATAATTTAGACGATTTTACTTTCATCACAACAACACTAGATAGTTGCGCACTAACCTCATTGTTTCGGAAATCCAGAATTAATCACAAAAACCACTCCATCAATAGTCTACGATGTCTCAACAAGTCGGAAAGAGCCAAACACTGAAGGTGATTGAGTGCAACCGCACGAAAATTTGAAGCATAAACCTGAAAACGAGGAACTTACAACAACATAAACGCCAACGCGACGAAGAGCAACGCGGAAAAGAAAAAAAAAACGGTAAAGAAACGCGCAAAAACAACAAAATCAAAGAAACGGCGACTAAAATATGGACAAAGAGCGTAAACAGAGGACTCATCACCGTGGAGTTAGACGTTTGCTTGCTACGCGCCAAATCGATACGCAGCCTGCTCCGGATACCTCCCATTTTCTGCTCCGGATACCTCCCATTTCTCCGGCGGATACCTCCCATTTTCTGCTCCGGATACCTTCCATTTTCTGCTCCGGATACCTCCCATTTTCTGCTCCGGATACCTCCCATTTTCTGCTCCGGAGGCCTCCCATTTCTGCTCCGGACCCCTCCCATTTTCTCCGGCGCGGCTCTTCCAAATTTGGCGGACACGCGCCGCGCAAATTTTTCCGGCGCGGAGTCCGCCAAATCTGGCAGAGTCGCGCCGGAGAAATGGCGGACCTTTGCAGCAGGGCCGGAGAAGCCCCCCATTTGCCTGCCAGTGATGTCACCGCGATGGACCGCCCATTTGCCCTTCTCTCATTGGTCAACTGGGTCCGGCGCGACTCTGGCAGTTTCGGAGGGTCCGGCGGAGGGGTCCCGTCGATTGTCTGAGAAGCGGAAAAGTGCTGTATTAAAATTGTTCTATTTTTTCAAGACCGAAAAACGAAAACAACGTTCCCGTTTTCCCACTGCTAATAAGTTCTAAGTCTACACTCTCTTATTATAACACAAGCTCTCCAACAGCTTGTGAACAAAGATTTTTCATGTCGCTACAGTAGATCAGGCCACCGTGCAAGTTTATGAGAATTATCTTGGTTTGAAAGTTTTTGTAATCTGCCTATCTCTAGCACAACCTTCCTTTCATTGTTTTTGTTTTCAAAAATTTTGCATGCTTGTAGAGTTTTTGGAGATAAAAATAGAAATTTTAGAGCAGAACTTCTGACCATAAGATTTTGATATTGGATCTCTTGTCTTTGTGGTACTTTGAATCGAAACAAACTCAAATTCTTCGAATATGAAAGTCACTGTAAAAAAATTGAACAAAGGTTTCAGATGACGAACAAAATTTCCCATGAAAAATGTTTTCTTGTTTATAACAGGCATTTCAAGGTAAGAGGCATGAAAAGCTATATCAAATTTGTTACAAACTGATAAAATATCAAAGAAACCAAAGAAAAACCTAACTTTTACTGAATAAAAGGCTTCCAGGACTGTTGAGCTATAAAACTTCAGGCCACCTGTATCAACCTGTAACATGTAACCCTGTATAAAGATTGACTCAGAGGAGAATTCCAACGGCTGTTTACACTGGGTAAGTCATTCAGGGAATTATTCTGTAATCTATCTGATGTACATAATTACCTGAGAGTATATCTGCAATAGTGACAATCATTTGCTGCTGATGGCATGCAGGGCCACGGTAAATGCACTGTGTAAGGTTGACTGTTGTATGTGTTCAAAACGATGTTAGGGGAAGTTTCATAAGCTTTTCTCAAAAACATTACTTATTTTGACAAGCTACCAGTGCAAGCAAAAAATCACAAAGTGCGTCAAAAGTCTGAAAACCTGGTAACCTGTAGTTTACTAATCAACATATGATTTCAATAAAAGTATCTCACATAATGGTGCATCTTTTACAACATATACTTTTTCGAGCTCAATATTTACAAATCTCTATATACCATCTTCGAGGAAACTGCTTCTGGCAAATGCGGCTACTACAATGTGATAGTGCAAAGTTTGCTTCACACTGTATGCATTGATTGAACCGTCGTGGAATATCCTCAACCAGTTACGGATCAAACGTTAAACCAAAGATTCCAATGCTCGCTCTGCAAAAACACTAATCTGATAATTCGAGAGTTCGAGCTCTTACAAAAACATATGGTAAGCATTTTGAGCTCGGAAAGGTATATATTGTAAAGGATGATTGCGCATTATGTGAGCTACTCTTGAGATTGAAATTATATGTCGATCAGTAAACTACAGTACCAGCTTCCCAGACTTTTGACACACTGTAATTTTTTGCTCGTACTCGTAGCTTGTCAAAATCAAGTACTGTCGTTGAGAAAAGCGTATGAAAGTTCCCCTACATCGTTTCAAACACATACAACATTCAACCTTATACAGTGCATCTACCGTGGCTCTGCATGCCATCAGCGGCATGAATATTAATATTGCAGATATATCCTCAGGTAAAATTACATTAGACAAATTACAGATAATTCCCTGAGTGACTTACCTAAAGTAAACAGCCGTTGGAACTCTACTCTGACTTAATTTTTATACACGGTCACAGGTTGATACATGTAAGTATCTGGCTTTTTATGTGCTCAATAATCCTGAAAGCCTTTTATTCAGTAAGAATCAGGTTTTTCCTTGGGGTTTTTTTTGATATTTTATCGGGTTGAAACAAATTTGATATAGCTTTTTATGCCTCTTACCTTGAAATGCCTGTTACAAACAGGAGAACATTTCCCATGGAAGATTTTGTTCGTCATCTGAAAGCCCTTTTTTCAATTTTTTACACTTACTTTCATATTTGAAGAACTTAAGTTTGTTTCGAATTAAAGTACCATGAAAGACAAAAGATTCAGTCTCAAAATCTTATGGTCAGAAGATTCAGATCTGAAATTTCAATTTTTTCTACAAAAACTCTACAAGCGTGCAAAAATTTTGAAAACAAAAACAATGAAGGAAGGTTGTGCTAGGGCAAAAATGATCAGAAATGTTTGGAATAAATTACTTCTATCTTTTATCTATATACGATTGACCGACAGTAAAAAACTTTTAACTCAGATGTGATTTATAACCCAGCGACAGATAACTTCGATGAGCGAAATTCCCCAAATTTGAGCTTTTTGATTTTTTCGGTCCTCGCCTTGGAGCTCGTTCCAAATCTTTGCTAGAATGTTGGTGAATCTAGATTGAAAGGATCGCTCGTAGGTAATTCTAAGCGGGCTGTTTACGAAAATCACAATCACTTCGCAAAAGAGGGTCCGTCAGCGAAAATAGTGGCCCGTAGTAAACCCCCCATTAAGGCATCTCTCTCGACGCGGACCGGCGTTGATCTCATCACGCCTCAGTCTAGCATCCGGCGAGCCATTGATCTGGATGCGGATCGCTTCCGAGACATTACAGTCAAGTGCGTTCTTGAAGAAGGAACCACTTGAGCTGGTTTGGTCAAACGGGTAAGCGGTTGGAATTACACGCGCGCGGCCGTGGTTCGAGTCCGACTAGTGACACACACTTTGATGCATCGCTGGGCAATCTTTGATAGCGGCCACTACGCAATCGATGATGACCGCCATCAAGAATTTCGCCTAACAAATGCACGGATAAAACAAAAACACAATTTGTGGCAAAAATTTTATGAAAAAACGAAATGGTCGCAGCGTAATTTAATGAAATGAATTAATGAGTCCTTTTTGGACAGCTAGTGAAAAAAACCAGTAAGGTTTATAGAAAAGAGAAGAATTTGTTTTTTTGTTATCCTCGTCAAAATCAGCTGTTCATCGATCCTCTCCTTCTCGGGCGCGGTTGTGCAGTTTTGCGCCGATTTTGTCTGCATTTTTAGCCTGACTGATGTGTATCGTAAGTTACTCAGGAGCAACTTACGAGAGTCTTGTCTGCATCTCCTCTTTTGCGCACTATTTCCATCACTCTAACATCAGTTCACGTTCAGGTCACTTGAACGTGAACTGATGTGGAAGAGTTGACTGCAGCAGGTGGACAGATGGTCAATTATCAGTTCACTCGCTATTCTTATAGCATGGGAGAGTGGGCGATCATCAGTTCACCTGATGTGAGGTGAACTGATAGGATAAGTTCAGTTCACCTGAACTGATCGAGCTTTACTACGGGCCAGTGAGGGAAATCTAGTTAGACCAAGCAAGCTCGCAAACTCGCTCGCACTTTCCGCTCATCTGTTGAAGAGACTTGCCTGCCTAATTTCGGTTAGAGTTTTTGTGCAACACTTTTGCACCTAACCCAGGTACTTATCCAAATTATTCCACTACGAGCTTACAAAATCAAATTTCATGTTCTCTCTTCCCTGAACCTTGGCATTCGGGAATGATGTTAGTAATCGTTGTATGATAATATGCCAGTGCCAGGTCTGTACAGTGGAAATCTTTGTTGACCTTAGGTTTCGACAATTTCGTTTTCGTCAGAGTCCTGAAAGTAGATTGCAATGTTATATCTGCGAAACCAGACAGCCAAACGCCTCTCCCTGCTGAGTTCAGACCTCGTTCCGCACTCAACTACTGAGACATGTTGACCAGAAAACAAACCTTTATCCACCCTGGTGTTAGTGAGAGTCAGTAGAGTAGCACTCAGTCGCACCGAAGAGAGGCAGGCTACACTTAGTCTTGCTCAGCGATTGACACTTATATATGTGCAGGCTATCGCTCACAGATCGTAAGATAGGCAAGAGTTTGGTTGTTACCTCGTCGTTGGATGGTGAGAGCTAGTAATAAGCCGACCGTTCGCGGGAGGGTTAAAAAAATAAGAGACGGCGTACTTATGACGCAAGAAGTCTAAGTATCATTCATGAAAAGAACATGTGAAATTTCACTAAACCCTTCTAGACACATACAAGCAGTTATCCTTACGCATGCCTTGCACCTGGCCCCGGCATGCCATCAGCAGCAGATTAATGTAATTGTTGCAGGTACAGCCTCAGATAATCACATTAGACAAATTATAAAGTAGTTCCCCCGGACTTACCTATTGTAGCCAGCGCATTAGATTGCTCCTTTGAGTGAACTTTGTTTCCAAACATACCCTTTAATTCAACTGGAGCGACGCCTGGAAAGTGAGGCTTCGTGATCTAGTTTAGGCTAGAGAATGATCAGAGAGCACGCGCACGAGAAAGACGCAGAGTGCGTTGCAGGCGTGAGCGGCCTTAAGTAGGTCACAAAGCCGCGCATTCCAGACAGTTGGAAAGGTTACAGAGCTAAATAGCTCTCCTGTCACGGAGTTCTAGGAGAAGCTTTAGTCACCATTTCAAGAGCTGATTTGAACTCAGCTTTATGGTATGGAGCTGTAAGAAAAGCGCGAATATCTGCGCTATTGGTTCATCTCCCTCGCCCCGCCTCAGGGCGCCTCGGGGCTATATAAAGCAATATGCCCCGCCACAGAGAGGTTCAGACTGAGGCAGCTTCGCAGCTGCCTCTTCAACAAGATCGTCCCTCGCTTTAGACATCCACGATCTTCTTGGTTGACGTCTGTGGCTGCGTCCACAAGATCCAGGGGCGAAAATTGTATCCAGCTGATTTCTTAGGTGGTCCATATCGTTCCACGAGCACGTCCTACTCCGACGTTCTCAGTCTCCATCTGTCATCTGTTCTTCTCATGATATGACCTGCCCATCGGTGTTTCGCTTTCGCAACGTAATCCGCTGGATCACGGAGACAGACATTCTCCTCATATCCGTACCGCGAAGTCCGACTAGATGTTGCTTGTGTCGGGTCATCTTCAGAAGACTGCGCTCGAGCGCTTTGTGTGTGGTCCGTAAAGCTTTCGACGTGGCCACAGTGTCGGCCCAAGTCTCAGCTGCGTTACAGCGCGCCGAAAGAACGGTCAAGTCGAACAGGTGGGCACGAAGCTCCAGGTCCGTCACTCGATCGGTGGCTTCCTTCAGAGGCCCGAGAACGGCCCAGGCTGCTCTTCTTCTCCTGTTGAGTTCTTCCCTTAAGTCGTTCCTCATGTCCTCGAACATCCGAAATACACGTAAGGAAGACGTCTCCATAATCGAGGTGCCTTTCAATTTCATTTTTGCATCTTCGCACAGGCGTTTCTAATGAATTAATTCTTCTTCCGACATATTCGCAGTCCGATCTGTTTCCTCACTTCGTTTAGTTACCTCAGCATTGTCTCTGCTTCAATGATACTGCACGAGAAGAGAACGATGTCCCGCAAAACGAAGGTCCGACAGGAACCTCCTCAACTCGTACGCCTCTCTCGTCCCAGTCCAGTGACTTTATCACCCACTGCCGCGGTGAACAGCTTCGGCGAGATTGTGTCGCCTTGTCGGGCTTCCATCCCAATTGGTATGGGCAGGGAGGCGATGGAATAGCTGCATCGTCGTTGTACAGTCCTTGTAGCAGTCGGCTAACGTCCTCATGAAAGCTGGGTCCACTCCTTGGACTAGCGCTGACAGGTGTGTTAGTTTCGACACTGTAAAAAACTTTTTCGTAGTCGATGAACTTTTAGGACAAGAAGCAATAATTCCCGGCAGACTTCTATGACCCTCGAAACCGTCTGGATGTAGTCCATGCAACATCCCTTGCGGAATCCAGCTTGTTCTTGCGGTTAAACTTCATCCAGTGTCCTAGATATGCGAACGAGGATAATCTTCGTCAAAAGTTTGTAGAGTGCACTCAGCGCTTTCGCCCTTCTTGAAGAGAAGGACGATTCTTGATGTTTTCCACTGGTCGGGAATCTTCTCTTTCTGAACGTAAGATGTTAAATGCGACGCCAAAACCTCGTGTAGATGGTGTCTACACGGCTCGCAGAAGTTCGACGGAAAGATGATCTGGTCCTGGAGCCGTGGACGTCTTCATGGTCTGAATCGCCACTTCAGCAGGTAAAATTTTGGTGTACTTCTCCAGGAGAACAAGGGAACAAGGGGGATCAGCACGATTGCTGATGAACGGAAGAGGATGGTATAGGAGTTCTCCGCTATATAGTTCATCTTATATCGGAAAGAAAGAAATCGAGTCTCGTCTTTGTGTATAATGCCGCCAGCTATTCACAGAGGTCCCTTCGGCAATTCTTAAGACTTCGTCGTCCTTCGGCTGCTCCCAGTACCTTGGCTTGCCTGTAATTCCTGAGATCCTCCTGCAAAGCTGCTCTGCAACTGGCGTTGGCTATCAGTCGCTCGAGATGGGTTGCATTCGGATCCTGCCCCAGAAATCTTTTTCTTTCTAACATTTCCTTGGTGGTCTTCAAAATACGTTCCAAGTTCTTTTCAGAAGTCACTGAGGTGCACTCTCCGCACGCTCGCAATCTTTTTCAAAGCCGGTCGTAGTCGTACGTCGGGGGTCCTCCTCGATGGGCCAGTCGCAACAGTCAAGTTATATGAGCTCTTCCAGCTGTTACCGTCATAAACGACTTCCTTCCTTCTCGCGGCACTGTGATAGATTTTCTTTTTTAGCCTTCGGCTGAGTCGTATCCTCGCTCGAAAGAGGCGGTCATCGGAGCCACTGCAGAAGGAAGTAACTACTGAGACATCATGCAAGCTCCACCTTCGATTGCTGAGAATGTGGTTATGGTACCCTTGAGTCATTCCGCTGGGTTATTCCGATGTCCACCGGCGATGTTCTTTCTTCATAAAAAAGGAATTTCCATGGAAAAGTCGTGCGGCGGAGAAAAGCCCAACGAGACGGTTGCCGTTTTCGTTCCGGAGCCCATATTCAAACTTCCCCATCCTATATTCCTGTGGCATTCCGATATTCGAGTTGAAGTCGCCCACAATGAACTCGTAGAAGGACTTCTCGTTGCGGACGACCTGTTAAACGTCTTCGTAGAAAGCATCTAGCTCTGAATCGTCAGTTGCTGATGTTGGTGAGTAGCAGTTAATGATGCTGATGGTCTTCTGACGTGGTAGTCGTAGTTGTAGGATGGCTATTCGAGGTGACAGGATCTCATGCGAATCGACAAGATGGACGATAGATGGGTGGACGACAAAACCCTCCAACGTTTTGTGTGATGGAACCTTCTCACCACGAATGATGAGTATCCCAGTATCTCATCTGTCGCACTTCGTTCTTCCTGGACTTTGTTTCCTGCAGAGCGATGACGGGTACGTGATGTGCTCTGCAGCGTCCAGAAGAGCGTGAAGGTCGACGTTTGTAGAGGCTGCCCTGGAATTGTAGATGCAGAGCATGAGGCAGTCTCCATGGCTTGTCGTCCGGGCAGACGTGTCGTTTTTGTCCAATCCGAAAGGCGCCCTGACTACTCTGACACCGTTCTTGCTACCACCCGGCGCCGTAGGCGGGATCCGATGTTTAGGGTTTATCTCTTTTCTTTTTGTTGAACGAGTAATAGGATTTTTCTCCTACAAGAGCAGACTTACTAGGCCTCCTCTTAATTTCCACTAGGCGATCGCTGACCCTGGGCTTGGAGCGGGGAGCAGAACCGCCTAGCGACCAAAAAAGCAGACGGCAGTGGAATCTGGCCTGGTCGGCTCTTAACTAGGCATCCGGCCGAAACCGGAAACGTCGAACTCCTTCACAGCTTGGGGAGGCCCTGCCAAAGTATACACTCGGCTGTGCATCGCAGTTCGACACCCAGTGTTTCAAGTCGTTTTTCTCCTTTCTAGAGCAAAGTATGGCCCTCCAGGGCCCAAAAAGCTCTGCAAAGCTCCTACTGTTTCTACAGCAATGTAAAGCAATTAATGATTCGCTCAATATTGTAAATCTAAGTCAGAACTAGCTTTACAAAAAAGTGCCTAAAGGTTTTCTAAAGGAAACATAATGAATATCAACATCAAACAGTAGTCACGTTCTTTGGGCACTCTGTAAGCACGCTTCTCTACAATATACCGCCATCACAACATTAAAGGCACCGTCCAACCAAATTGTCGACTTTCATTGCCGATTCCAGACCTTCTGAGGGTCTTGATTCGGAAATGTAGTTGAGAATCCGCAAAATCCCCGAAAACCCCGTTTTGGAGAACGGTGCAATGCAAACAGCGGGGCTGCGGCGCTGATATTTGCCGGGCGCGCCATAAGCAAACCTGCAAAGTGGGCGGTGTGACCAGTTGGGCGGAGTGACCAGCGTCGGATTACGTCCCTTCCGGAGCGGATTTCTCGCTGCGGAAGCAGTCGTTTTTTGCGCAACTTGGGGGTTTGATTAGTTGGGGAGCCCACGCTAGTTTGCCATCATAATCTCTTCAACCCCGCTTTGGGTGGACGGTGCTTTTAATTGCTTTAATGGGCACAGCGAAATATACGCTGAGCCCAGTAGAATGCTGCCCTTAGATGAAATCCGTTCACTCTAGAGGAAGGTACCGCCGCACTACGGTGATGACAGCTCACCTAGCTCAGGCGCAATCACTCGACTTGAATGGCCGTCATTTGACTCGCTCAATGGTCGCCTCACTCGAGTTTAAACGAGATGATTTTGCAAAAATTAGGAGCAAAAGTAGCTGATCATTGCTATTATAAAACAGTTCCAATGGATAGATGTTTAAGGCGTCAGCAAAGCAAACGAAAGTTACAATTCGACATGTATGAACTCACACACAACATTTCCTCGCCTTTGCATCTGGGCGACTTTGCAACTTGATCAAAAATCTGCGAAAGAATCAAGACACATAGATAATTGAATATATGTCACAATCACGCAAGGAATCCATAACTCTCTTGTCATTGCTCATAGGATGCGCCAGCTTTTCAAATCTTACATGAAGCTAAATGTCTGTTTGCCTGTACGTATGGCTCGTGCTTCGAAGTGGTCTGTAAAGGTACTACAAACGTGGCTGCTTACCGCTCGCTTCAACACGTTAACCCAGCAAACAGGCGCTTATTCGAAGCTGAAATATTGAAACGATCGAAAGGCAGCCACATATTGTACCTATGGAGACCTTCGGTCACAAACGATATGTCTGCATTTTGTACGTATGTTCCGAATAAAAATCTTAATTTCTAAACTGGTGGACCAAATGCCGGATTTAGCGAGATATTCTACGTGGAGCGGCGCATGCGCATCGCTGAAGGTTTCGCGAGCGCATAGCGCTGGCATTTTGCCAAGCAAAGACTAAGGAGATTGAAGAGAAGCAGATATGGGTTCTCAGCACGATAGGACATACTGTAGCTGCGAAACGGCGCGAGCTGTTGCGAGGCGGACTCCCGCCAGCCCAATTTTCGCCTAAAGCGGGTCGAAACTCACTGTACATATAAGACCCCGTAAACCTATTGCGCACGCGTCGCTTCGAACACCAACGCGCGAAACGGCTGGAAACGTTTGGTCCCGAAACGTTACAGGCTTTTTGCGAGCGACAATGGGCGCGCACCCTTTCCACACATATTTTTTCAAACATTTGAAGGGAGCTTTCGTCAAGGTATACCTTGCATTGACGAGAACAACATAAAAGTTGAAGAAAGACTTCTTGTAATATGGTGAACGCCAACAATTCGCGACGACCGCTCGCTTACGCTGGTGTACAAGGCACGGCGCGGGCAATTAGGTTTTACGGCGCCTTACTTCGGAGCGAGGCGGGTCGCAGGCTACTTTCCGCTATCGATCGATATCATCGATTTCATCGATTTTTCCGCAAACAGCTACGGGGTTGGGTGTTGGCAGAGGAGGATAAGTAGCATGCTGGACAAAAATGTTACTGACAGGATGCGGAGCCGGGTTTGCCAGCTAGTATCGAGTAATCACGCAGCAGCCTCTAAGGCTGGGTTCATACTGACTCCCATGTTCTGGCACTGTTCCCGCACAGTTCTCGCACTGTGCTGGAACTGTGCGGGAACTGTGCTGGAACAGTTCCAGAACTGCACTGCATGCGCTGCAGCCGCCCCGCACCGTTCTGAACAATGGGAGTTGGAGAATTTTGACCGTTCTCAACGGTTTTTCTTCCAGATTTCGCCCGTTTTGGCCTTTTCCTCCACCCCGCTTCCCTTTTTGATCAGCAGAACTTCGAACGCGAAGCGGGGTTGAAGAATGAGCGCTTTTCTGCGCCGTGTATTCGGAAAGATGGGCTATCGTGCGATTGTTCATTCTGTCTTCGTGTTTTTTGCTCAAAACTACTTCATTTGTTCCAGGAAGCGGCTGCCCAGTTTCCATAGCCATCATCACGAATTAGTAGGAGAAATCCTGAAATTGCATGAGTTGGGACTTGTCTCCTGTTTTTGATGATTTTGGGCGTTCCCAGCCTTTTTCGTTCCATATCGCTGCTTCTCCGTTCTTTCATCTACCCCGCTTCTCCTAGTGATGAGAAAAGCTGTGAATTTGAAGCGGGGTTGAGGATTGAACGTTGTTCTGCTCCATGTATCCGGGAATATGGGCGTTCGTGCGCTCGTCCATTCTCTCATCACTACTTTTGTTCAGACCTACTTCGTGTACTAACAAGTCGCTGCGTAGTCTCGCACCTGTACTGAAATTGAAATAGACAAGTCTCTAGAACACATGAAGTAGTTTTGAGCTAAAAACAGGAAGACAGAAGAATGAACAATCGCACGATAGCCCATCTTTCCGGATACATGGCGCAGAAAAGCGCTCATTTTTCAACCCCGCTTCGAGTTCAAAGTTCTGCTGATCAAAAAGGGAAGCGGGGTGGAGGAATAAGGTCAAAACGAGCGAAATCTGAAAAAAAACTGTTGAGAACGGTCAAAATTCTCCAACTCCCGCCGTTCAGAACGGTGCAGCGAAGCAGCGCATGCAGCGCAGTTCTGGAACTGTTCCCGCACAGTTCCCGCACAGTTCCAGCACAGTGCGAGAACTGTGCGGGAACAGTGCCGGAACATGGGAATCAGTATGAACCCAGCCTAAGGCTGCGTTCATACTGATTCCCATGTTCTGGAACTGTTCCCGCACAGTTCTCGCACTGTGCTGAAACTGTGCGGGAACTGTGCGGGAACTGTGCGGGAACAGTTCCAGAACTGTGCTGCATGCGCTGCAGCCGCCCCGCACCGTTTTGAACGGCGGGAGTTGGAGAATTTTCCTTCTCAACGGTTTTTCTTCCAGATTTCGCTCATTTTGGCCTTAATCCTCCACCCCGCTTCCCTTTTTGATCAGCAGCACTGCGTACTCGAAGCGGGGTTGAAGAATGAGCGCTTTTCTGCGCCGTGTATTCGGAAAAATGGGCTATCGTGCAATTGTTCATTCTGTCTTCTTGTTTTTTGCTCAAAACTACTTCATTTGTTCCAGGAAGCGGCTGCCCAGTTTCCATAGCCATCTGCCACGAATTAGGGAGAAGGAGAAATCCTGAAATTGCATGAGTTGGGACTTGTCTCTTGTTTTTCATGATTTTGGGCGTTCTTAGCCTTGTTCGTTTTTCCATGTCGTTGCTTCTCGGTTCTTTCTTCTACCCCGCTTCTCCTAGTGATGAGAAAAGCTGTGAATTTGAAGCGGGGTTGAGGATTAAACGCTGTTCTGCTCCATGTATCCGGGAATATGGGCCTTCGTGCGCTCGTCCATTCTCTCATCGCTATTTTTGTTCAGACCTACTTCATGTGTTCTAGAGACTTGTCTATTTCAAGATGCGAGACTACGCAGCGACTTATTAGTACACAGAAATAGGTCTGAACAAAAATAGCGATGAGAGAATGGACGAGCGCACGAAGGCCCATATTCCCGGATACATGGAGCAGAACAGCGTTCAATCCTCAACCCCGCTTCAAATACACAGCTTTTCTCATCACTAGGAGAAGCGGGGTAGAAGAAAGAACGGAGAAGCAACGACATGGAAAAACGAACAAGGCTAAGAACGCCCAAAATCATGAAAAACAAGAGACAACTCCCAACTCATGCAATTTCAAGATTTCTCTTACTCCCTAATTCGTGGCAGATGGCTATGGAAACTGGGCAGCCGCTTCCTGGAACAAATGAAGTAGTTTCGAACAAAAAACAAGAAGACAGAATGAACAATCGCACGATAGCCCATCTTTCCGAACACACGGCGCAGAAAAGCGCTCATTCTTCAACCCCGCTTCGAGTACGCAGTGCTGCTGACCAAAAAGGGAAGCGGGGTGGAGGATTAAGGTCAAAATGAGCGAAATCTGGAAGAAAAACCGTTGAGAACGGTCAAAATACTCCAACTCCCGCCGTTCAAAACGGTGCGGGGCGGCTGCAGCGCATGCAGCACAGTTCTGGAACTGTTCCCGCACAGTTCCCGCACAGTTTCAGCACAGTGCGAGAACTGTGCGGGAACAGTTCCAGAACATGGGAAATAGTATGAACGCAGCCTAACAGAGTATTGGGAAGGTTATGGGAAAACCTAAAGTTTGGTATTTGCAGGGGCTTTGCCGCCTTGGACAACATACAGGCTTTCAAGCACATGCGATTGAAGGAGTACTTACGTGCAATGTTGTTCCCTCTTCACATTCTTGCCCAATTCACAAACTTCCTGAATTTATCTCACTTCTGATTGACTGGTCGGAGCACTACACGATGCAATCAATTTTTGACCTAACATTTCAACTTGTTGCTCAAAAGGAAGGGTATGTGCAGTCCAGCTTTTGAAAAGCTGTAAATTTTTGCTATTAGGAGATAGAGATTGGGTTGTTAAACAATGTAAAAGATACTTCTCCTGAACTGACAGAATGTCATGGTGACTAGTGTCTAATATGCGGCCTGTTTTATTTATTCGAAGTTAACATCTCGCATACGAGCACAACCTAACCAAAAGTAAAAGTTCAAAGTGCCAACTATCCCCTTGACAATTTCTTGTTTTTTATATTCTTATTTCAGCTTCGTCTTTCAAACTTGTCTGATTGCAGATTGTGGAGGTGGACCGATTTCCCTCACAGCAAATGGACAAGGTTCAGATTTTCGATGTTACTTTCGAAGTTGCTCCTCCTGCTAAAGGAAGATTTCAGGTAATAAACTCCACAGAAAATCATCACCTTAAGAACTTTTTTTAGACTTTCATTAGAATGGAAAATTTCACATTCGTGTCAACTGAAAACACCTTTGCACGACTAGATAGTTACGAAGGAATGGGCGATTGCATGACCAAGTCGGATCTTAGCCCCTATTGCACATGCAAAACTTAACGAACTTTTTGGAGCATTAAAACTAGCAAGATTTTTGGAAGGCAAATCATTTTAAAAACTGAAAATCTGCTCCTTTCCGGGAACCAATAATTCCCAACTTACCATTTTAAAAGCTCTATATTGTCGTCTTTGACAATTAATTATCGCAAGAACAAGTAAACAGTCACAGGATCAAATGTCCTATTTACTAGTTAGTTTCCCATTGGATAGCGATAATTCTGTAATCCGGATCTTTTTTTCAACCAAATAACAATGTTGTTTACGTTGTGTCTGGATTAAATAACTTCTGCCCTTGTCAGAACTGCCTATATGCCGCTTGTCAGAAATTACAACGCAAATGATTTTCTTAACTGTTTTTTTTCAAGGTTGTTGTCAGTAATGTAAACATGGCGCCATTTATTTACAAATTTGAGAGCTCAAAAAAAAGAATTATCAGGAATTTCGTGTTAAAGCATCATCGTCCAGCATTCGCATTAGGAATGCCAGAAATATGGAAAGTGTTGCAGTAAAGTGTTTTACCTGATATGCACACCATAAATGCGCTCTATTAACACATCTAATTTAGAATCTATCCAGTTCACGAGTTACTGACATTAATCAATAACGTTACCTGCTCTTGTAGACCTTGAATGAACAGCAAGTACTGCACATCTAAAACAGCTTAAAGAAAACATTCTATCAAGAACTGCTTATAGAAGCTCAAAAATGCGCCTAGTTACAAAGTGTGCGCATAGACATCAGCTCATCCGTACGGAACTAAGTGCTGCTTGTACAACTTCTCGTTTCTGTTCAATATGTTTACAGTGAAGAGTAGTAGAGACACATGCGGATGGTCAAGCCGAGTGAGATCTAGAACACTGAAGCTTTGGGATATGATGCTTTTGCGAACTGCGTTGTTTTCTCTCCAGCGGGAATGCTGGTGCATGCCGCACTTTATGTCAGTGGCTAGCCATCAAACCAGCAAAGTAACCAAAATTTCCTTTCGGGGGAGGGGAGACAAAAATTTTCTCTAAGGCAGCGGCTCGGCAGAATGACAATTTGGGATATTCATCGTTCTCGGTTTTAGGATGAGCCAAGTCCAAGGCTTTAGCTTCAAAAGATATCAATGAGCCGCTTTTCCAGGCGTGAAAAGTGCTATTTGGGCAGACGGCGTAAGCCTGCCCCCTAGAGCGCGATTGGCTCGTGGGGTACGGTGGGTACTGTGTCTCCACTCAAGAGCCGATCATGCTCTAGAGGGCAGGCATACGCCGTCCGCCCAAATAGCACTTTTCACGTCAGGAAAAACTGGTTACTGATATCTTTTAAAGCTGCAAAGCACAGTCTTGAACTCAGCTCATCCAGAGGAATCGAGAACTTTGAATATCCCAAAGTTGTCACTGCTGAGCCGCTGCATTCAAAATAAAGGAGCGGGCATCACATAATATACAGTTATTACTCAAAAAAGTATTACTATTCATCAGGCGGAATTTAAACAGCTGAGAGGATCATTTAGCGGTACACCCATATCTTCGACATTCAGCTACATAAATAAATGTAAATTTCATCCCCACCAAAATAAGTTCTGAGCGCTTTCAAAAATTTTTGCAAATTGGCTTCTACTGTGTATCTACGTGCTCAGACAATCGATCGAATCCCTCCGGCGGACAGTCTGCCAAAGTCGCGGCGGACCCAGTTGACCAATGAGAGCGTGGCGAGGGGCGGTCCCTTCTTGTAGGTCACGGTGACGTCACAAGCAGGCGAATGGGATCCTTCTCCGGATCTGCTTTGGAGGTACGCCATCTCTGCTCCGGAGGTACGCCAGATTTGAGAGAGCCGCGGCGGAGAGATTTGCCCGCCGCGAGTGCGCCAGATTTGGACGAGCCGCGGAGCAGAAAATCGGAGGGGTCCGGAGCACAAATGTGAGGGCCCCGGAGCAGAAAATGGGACACTTCCGGAGCAGAAAATGGTAGGGCTCCGGAGCACAAATGGGAGGGCCCCGGAGCACAAATGGGAGGGTTCCGGAGCACAAATGGGAGGGCTCCGGAGCAGGCTGCGTATCGATTTGGCGCGTAGCAAGCAAACGTCTAACTCCACAGTGATGAGTCCTCTGTTTACGCTCTTTCTTCATATTTTAGACGTTGTTTCTTTGATTTTGTTGTTTTTCCGCGTTTCTTTACCGTTTTTTTCTTTTCCGCGTTGCTCTTCGTCGCGTTGGCGTCTATGTTGTTGTAAGTTCCTCGTTTTCAGGTTTATGTTTCAAATTTTTGTGCGAATGCACTCAATCACTTTCAGTGTTTGGCTCTTTTCGACTTGCTGAAACATCGTTGACTTTTGATGGAGTGGTTTTTGTGATTAATTTGAGCTCGTTCCGAACATTATCTGTGGCTTTTCGGGCAGATGCATGCTAAGGTAAGCGTTAGGGTTTCTAGGCAACTTTATATCTGATATCTACAGGACATAACATTTGATTCAAAGTCCTATGAGCCACTTATCGAGGTGCATTTTCAGCGATTTCTTGTTCTCGCTCATCTCTTGTTTCTGGCATTATCTATATGGCTGATGTGGAATGTTGGTGCAGTCGAGGTTGCAGGCCTACCTGTGCCAGGCCTTGATGGACTTCTACCTTTTGATGTGCTTGCTCGCGAAGCTTTGCGTGGAGGAGACAACGATTCTCTGTGAGTAAACCTTTTTAATGTCTAATCATGTTTAATGTCTTATATCCCTCTCAGATTACTAGATCGTTTTGACGTCAATCAAGTTGATGCTTTGTCAGAATTTACTCTTTCATCTATGATTTGGAATTTTTTGATGTTATTCGTTCTTTTTTTTTCGCGGAAATAGGGGTGCAATTCGATTAAGATCTAACTCCAGAGGATTACAGTATAAGTCAGTCACCTTGGGGATGTGCGAAAGTTAGAAAGTTAGACGTACACTTCAAGTCAAAATCTCCTATTACAGACTTTTCTCCTGCAGTGCCACGCTGTGAGATTTTGGAAATGAGAATGAAGGAGTATTTCAGATAGGTCTCCAGTGGGAAGGGGTGGGTCGTAGGTAAGACTAGCTACATGAATTTCCGAACAGGTGCGGCTTCACTGATTGCCTTAATTAGAGGCACTGGTGTCGTAATGTCGTTCTGCTCGACCGCAATAACGAAAGTTTCAAAATTTCAAGAATTAGCAGTTTCAAGAATTTTCTTGCAATTCTCAAAGCGACGCATCTTCATGCAGAATATCGCAAGTAAATCTCACCTGCATAGACTTCACGCAACTCATCACACTTTAGTTATATACAGTCGAGTAGATTTCCAGCTTGATATAGTGTGCTTGCACAGAAGGTGAAATGCGGTAAAACTTGCGCGTGAAGAAGTACATGCCAGTACTGCCGGCATTTTGCGCCCGCAATTGGCCGGCGTCTTAGTCGAAACTATCTGTTTACGCGCAAATTTTACCGCATTTCACCTTCTGTTCAAGCACACTATATTGAGCGGGAAATTCACTCGACTGTAGATGGGTCTCAGCAAGGTTGGCACGCAAAATTTACAGCCGGTTGTATGGCTCTAGCCATTGGAAGAACTTTTCAAATGGTCTTATTATGTGTATAACTGCCGGCAAGCACTTACAATTTCAGATTTCTATCACATGCGGAAAGCCATATCTAGACACCTCTCGAACCATTGCATCTCTTCTCGGCTACATGTACTTTTTCAGGGCGTCAAACTTTATTTCCTTCTACTCATTTTCTCAAAATCGTCCGCATGACCGATTTTGATACTAGCTCAGTCTTCCTATTCGCGCTATTATTCAGCTGTTGCAAGCTTATTTCTTTTTCGTACTCTCTGACAGAACAAAAATTCTCAATTGTCTTTGACTTCTCATGTCAGATCATTTACTACAAAAAAATTGGGAAATTTAACTCTCTGATCAACTTTGCAAATAGGCATTTTCTTGTTAGCAGCTTTTCGGGCTGCCTTGAAGCTTCCTTTTACTACTAATTGTACGGATTCTTCTTCGGATCGCGGAATGTGCGCTGAGAGTACGATCTCGCAGGAAACGCGTAACTTTACCTTGAACGTAACAGACACGCAAGCCAATTCCGACCCGAATATAAGTCTTTTGTCATTGACTCCTACTTCTCCCACAATTCATGTATCCTATGACCCAAGCCTATTCTGAACTGTAAGATTTGATCGAATGTTGCAGCACTCCGATGGGTTTAGCGGTCATGCGAGCTATTGATGGTGTCTGGCAACGTGGTGGTGTTTCGCCACTCTTCTGCGTTAATCCTGCACTGTTTCGTCTGCCATTTCTATTCAGTGTCGTAAGTATCTGTACTATGTTCATGATAATCGCTTCAAGATGGTTTACAGCTCTCGCTAGGAGGAATGTTGTTTCTGTGATCGGTGCGCAGCGGTAGAATGCAATTGTACGAGCTTGAGCTTGCTCCAGCCAACTATAGTTTCATTCTCATCATCATAGGTCCTTTGATTTTGATATTCACATTCAAAAGAAAACTCAAATCCAATCTATACATTTTTTATTGAATACCTTTGCGTCTGCCGTATAGGACAGGTTTAGAAATCCTTCATAACTTGTGAATAGAATCAGTTTGAGTGTGTCACGTTACTGCATTTTCTTCCTTGTTAGCAATAAGCTGAAGATCACACGATGATTATTCAGTATCTCATTTCCTAAACGGTAGACGTTTGCTTTCGCTGTTTTCTCTAGCAGTACACTCAGGGCGAGAGGGGTGGCTTTCAGTAGCGTCACCATTGCTTTTCTTCACTGTTGTGATGTCTGTCTCATATTACATCGTGTACCTCATTTCTCAACCGAGACCTATTCTGTGCGAGTTTCCTCATTGTTTTGCGCTGCAATGCAGATATCAGCACTCAAAGGTTTAGTGACAAAAGGTTTTGCGCTGTGTTTTGCCAAGCAATCTAACTCACTACACTTACTTCGCTTATGTTTTCGCTTAGGGTCGGCCATAGGTTGCCGGCAACTGTTGTCTTTGTTGTCCGTTTTGAAGCTTCTAAGTTTTGTTTTGCAACAGGAGATTGTTTGCAGTTAATTTGAAATAAATGTCTTGTCTCTTCATTCTTTCTTCTATCTTCCATCCACAAACGCTAGGGATGAGAGGGAGGGGATAAAGAACGGGGTTGAGGGTCGCGCTGAAGTCCTACCCGGGGGGGGCGTATTCGGCTAATTTGGGTGGGGATTAGAGACAAAATTGGGGTTTAAAGCTTAATTAGGGCTAATTACAGTATGCCGCGGCAGACTTGCGGAGCACAAAATCGGGGGGCTCCGGCGCACGAGTGGCAGACCCACCGCTGGGAAAACCCCGCGGCCCTGCCATTTCTGCGCCGGAGGGGTCCGATCCGCTGTCTGAGTGCCTCTAAAGTGTGCTCTCCGCAATGAATGAACATTGCAATTAGCATACAGAATAAGCACTTCAAGCAGATTCCTACACAAAAGCTGTTATACCTTACCTTACCTATCTTTTCCCGACAGACTATAGTAGTGCAATCTCAGAAAGTTCGCCGCAGTGGAGTAGATCGCTATTTTCAGCTGTGCAAAAATTTCTCGAGCTAGACAAGGCTCCATATGCGAAGTTCATAGTCAAGTGAAGCAACCCGCAATTTTTCCCTATAGCTCATGATCAGCACGCAATCAAAAACGCGATCCGCTTTTTACAAGAAAAATACCGCTTTTCAAGTCGATATTTACATTGAGTTTTTGGAAATTTTTTTACAATATTCGTAAAATTCATAGTGCTAAACAACTTTCAAGTTTTCTTTCTTCCGCTACTTGCTAGTTATCCTAACAAAAAAAGTAGTAGAGATTTAAAGCAGCTACAGAACCTTATAGGAAACCCAATAATATGTATCGTTATAAACACAATTAGTGGTTATCCATCTTGACCCAATCATTGCTAGCTACAAACTGATTCTTGCCTTTATTGTTCGCACACAATAGACTTGCAATCAAAAGCAACTCATTCATAGTGCGAAGTAACTAGAAGGGGTAGGGGACGAATTCCGCCAGTTTGAACCGCCTCCGCGGATACTGGTCCTGTAACGACATGCAAGAATACTGAAAAATAATCAAACTGGAGAAGGTTCGTTCCCCTACCCATTTAGAAGTGCACCTTCGAGCTCAAGCAAAAAACCAATACCTTTCAACCTTTTATTTATGCAACGTGACTCTACACAAAGGAGCGAGTATGCAAATAACTAGATATCAGATGCAGGTCTGGTTTCGATCCATTTCTTGAGTTTGGGAATCGACCGAACCTTTTCCATATGCACCTTCACCTGAACTAGGAACCCACTTCAAGTGCATCTTCTGACATCATTAGTACCTCAGGAAATCTTGTAAGATATTCGGGAACCTTGGATTGTATGTCAGAGCAGTGCTCAGCAATGAGCAAATCCACCCATGTCACCGAATCTCCGACAAGGAATTCTAAAGTGTTCAAATAAAACATGGGGCAAAAGAGCCATAGAAGTAAGAACTAGTAGGCTTCACTCAATTTTTAGAGTTATGTGTTGTCTTCATGACAATATAATGTCACAACTTCCGCGGCGGCTTCGGTCGAGCCTTAAACCGCATTCGCGAACGTCTTTTTCCCTTGATTTTAGGCGGAGGCTGAAAAGTGAAGAACTTTGGAAAATGATTGTTTGCGAACGCGATACAAGGTCGAGCGAAACGGCTGCGAGGGTCCAAGCCGCTGCAGCTGTACATATTTTAAGATAGCCTATACCTTGAGACAAACAAGTGTCTCAGTTTTGCGTAGCATTTCCCTGCTCGCATTGTCAAGCATGGGAAGGCAGTGGTCAAAGAATCGCTGATTTACAAAACCGCCCACGGAACGTGCGAATTTCCACTCTATTTTGGAACTCCAAGGCATTTGAGTAAATTCGTGAAATTCGGCGGAATTGGCTTGAGGCGATTCTGTGGCCTATTCGTAAATGAATCTTGAGGTTGAAATCCACAAAGAGCACATCCCGTATTACAAGAACGACTTTACATGGTAAAACGTTGCCATATAAGCTGAAATTTCCACTGTTCGTGTGATTCCTTCGGGATCCCCACGATCAGGAACAGTGGAAATCTCAGTATGGCAATGTTTTACCATCAATTACGCCCAGGTACCAAGGTACGGAAACCGTTTTATCAAAGACAAAAAAGAGGAAAGGAAGTTTATAATAACGAAATATGACGCGTCACTTCTCACAAGGGAAGGATACTTGGTCGAAGTGGCGATTCCACATGAAATGTTTACTGTCTTAAGAGCATGGAAGGCTGATTCCAAATTTGTTTACAATATCTGCAAAGCGCATCTGGGAGGGGAGCCGTGGGAATTTTGAGACAAAAATTTAAACTCGGTCAAGATAAAAGCAGGTATTGAAGCCTTCACCGAGCTTGAAATGAGTAACAAGTATTAGGTTGGCTCGAAAGTTCTGGGACATTTTCGAACTAGATCTGCTATTTCTTCAAACCTAAAGCATACATCAGATTGAGAAATCATTCAATAGAGCAGAGCAAGCTCTACATGATGGTATGCGAAAGTTCGCACCAGCTTCAATCCACCATAAGTTTGCACCCAAAATCTGAGTCGTACTGAACTTCAAAAAATCGCGAAAAATTCATATCTTTGTTCATACAAATCCTACGGATCTCCAACTTGCTCATAAAAATTGGACACCACATCAGACACTCATGTGCACCGTTCCTATATTTTTTCCTCATTTGGAAATCGAGAAAACGAAAATTTTCGTTTTTCTATAATAACGAAGCTGTGCTGTTTCCACCCATGCAGTTGAATTGTACAAGTCCTTAGAAGTATAAGCGTAGATTTTCAGCTTTCCATAAGCCCTAGTTGTCAAAAAAATTGATTTTAGCATGGAACGCCCGAGTGAGGAGAGCTCAATTCGGTTATTTCCGGGGACTAGGGCCTGTACAAAGCTGAAAATTCACGATTATACTTCTAAGGCCTTGTACTATTCAATTACATGGGTGGAAAAACAGTACAGCTTTGTTTTTATATAGGCACGAAAATTTTCGTTTTCTCGATTATGAGGGAAAAAATACAGGAACGGTGCACATGAGTGTCCGATGTGGTGTGCAATTTTTGTGAGCAAGTTGCAGATCCGTAGGATTTGTTTGAACAAAGACATGAATTTTTCGTGATTTTTTGAACTTCAGTACTACTCAGATTTTGGGGTGCAAACTTACGGTGGGTCGAAAAGCTGTTGCGAACTTTGCATACCCTTTTGTAGAGCTTGCTTTGCTCTATCGAATGTACCTCAATCTGATGTATATGCATTAGGTTTCAAAAAATAGCAGATCTAGTTCGAAAATGTCCCAGAACTTTCGAGCCAACCTAATAGAATAGGTTTATTGAGCTGAAAGTATTGATTGCATAAATCGCCTTAGAGTCAATCATGACCACATTTAAGTTCACATGCTAACTTTTGAATAATTTTATAGACGCGCATTCAAATTTTTGCTTGAAAAAGACCCATAATTAACCTACCGGAAATGTTTTGCAGATATCGAAAGCAGATTTGGAATTAGCGTTCTATGCTCTACGAAATAGTGCCTTTTTATATGGAAACTCCACTTCGACCAAGTATCTTTCCCCTGTCAGATCTTCTCCCCTGCGGGGTGTACGTGCATACGGGCCTCAAAGGCACCGTCCACCCAAAATAGGTTGGCGAGATTATGATGGCATACTAGTGTGGGCCCCCATACTAGACAAACCTCCGCAAAAGACTGCTTCTGGAGCGAGAAATCCGCTCCGGAAATAGCAAAGTGGGCGGGGCGCCCCCGGTCGCCCCGCCCACTTGCATGCTTTATCTCGCCTGCGCTTGTTGCAGAGGGTTCTCGAAACAGGGATTTCTGGGGGTTTCGCGGATTTTCGACTCCATATTCGCAATCAGAGCTTACAGAAGGCCTGAAGGAGACAAAAACATTGAATTCGAGTTTTGGGTGGACGGTGCCTTCAAGGCAGATTAAAATCTCAAGGTTTTTGTATACGGCCGAAGTATGGAAGTGATCGTATTCAGGCGGTTAGTTCTGGCATTTAGCATAAGGGGTGTCAGCAGTTGTTGCAACCTTTGCCGTTTGTCAAAGCCCTATACGAAGCTCATCTTCGGATTGCTAAGGCGACGTCTCAGTGTACAATACCGCTCACATTTTTTGAAAGATAGACGCGAATGTATGGACATGTATGGACATGTCGCTACATGTATGGACATTTAGCGACATGTCCACACATTCGCATCTATTTTTCAAAAAATGTGAGCGGTATTGTAGGTGCCTGTGCAAGTGATTTGTGTGCTGTAAATGTACGCCAAATCCTCAATCCTTGTGGTTCACAATCGTTTTTTTCTCACAATACCGCACGTGCCCATCGCCTGGACGGACATTTCTTTCTTTGGATCATGTTACTTGATGATTGATTAGCATCGCCAAGCCCCACCAGATTTGCTCTTTTTGAGGAACTTGGTGATAAAGCCGAGAAACTTGTCACGAGCTGGCAGCATTACTTCCTTCTTGAGCGTTGCCTGAATAATTTTAGATCAAGTATTTTCTGGCATTCTACGTTTAAAACCCCAAAAGCTTACGAGGTCTCCTTTCTTGTCAAAGCCATACGCTGTGTAGACGAAAGGCTTGATTTCCACACGATAATCACTATACTGATCGGCTAATGAATCCACAAGAGCTTCTTCAAACGGAGTCTTTCCAGCAAATCCTACAAAAGTGGAGATGCTTGAAAGAAGCATGATGCAGTGTTTTTGAAATGAAAGCACCATTTTGAAGCTTACCGAATTTTCTTGCTAGATAGCGATTGATAGCGTTTGACTGAGCCAATTCTTTCCCGTCTTCGTTGAGCAAAGGTAACTGTCCAAATGGGAGCTCTATGTAAAATATTAGTTGACTGCTTACAATGTAAGAAAACCTAGGAAAATCTGACAAGGCTTAAGCGCTGGAAATGTCTCTTGCGTAACGCGAATGTCGTCGTATTTCTGGTCAGCCAAAGCGAACTGCTGAATTAGACTACTGGTTTAATACAACTCAATAGTTTGTACGTAACTCAGGAACAATATTTTGCGAAACCGTTTACCTGGCGTGCGCATTCGCCCAAGCCACGCCCGTTGAAATAGGTAAGCTTGTAATGGACCATGGTTGCTGAAAAACAACTCAGATGTCAATTGATGTGCGAAGACGATAAAAGAGGCATATCGCACTGAAGATGCTTGGAAAACTCGACATCTAACTTCGTGAACAATCTCCCTAGCAGTCATATTATCTATCCATATTCATACTCCCCAAACTTTTCGCAAATATTGAATTCGTATCACCTCCCGGTGTACATTTGAGTTATTTTTCAATTAAACTAAGCGTAGCCATCGCCATACACTCATTTCTCATAAATCCGTTTATATTTGTATAGTCCATTCAACCGATTACCTAACCTCTTTTCATCCCTTTAATCTTGCTATCGTCGACTCTAAAAATCGTGACGACGGTCTGCAGTGCGGCCAGTGCGCGCCGCACGGCACTGCCGCCTAGTGATTCGCAAAAATTACGTGGAGAAGGTGAGTTCTTGTGGTTTTTCTTTTTCTTTTTGCATCTTTTTTGCTTGCAGGAACTTTCATGGCTACTGCAGGGAGCCTACACTGCTGAGAAGCAAGATTGCCTTACATTAAACAGCAGTGCCGTGCGGCGCGCACTGGCCGCACTGCAGACCGTCGTCACGATTTTTAGAGTCGACGGTACATACTTGCAGGTATTGTTCAAAAGTAAGCACTAGAGGGATTTGCCTTTTTAAGGTCAACGAATTATAAGTTAATGTCTTCAAGTATGTTTTCTTTTCTTCTCCAAGCACTAATCAAGCGACTTATTGCTTTTTGTTCAAGATTTAGACTCCAGTGCTCTGAGCGAGGCCATCATTAGTAATTTAATTTTTCATTACCAATTTTTCGTTCGAAGTCGAATTTCAGGACAAGCAAATGCTTAACTTTTGGAATCTGTCCGGCAGCGACTTACAGGGCTTATCAATTGCAGTGTCGGGTGCACCACGCCTCCACTCCCGCGCGGGACTTTGCATCTCTTCTGCAAACATGCTCTCCAATCATGTCCAAACGAATGAGGCTCCGCCTTTCCCACGCTCGCCCTAGGAAAGTGATCAAAGAGCATGTTCTCGGAAGGAATGCTGAGTCCAGGCGAAGCGGCACGTGAAATGGATGCTGATGCACCCGACACTGTAGTTGATAAGCCCTGCACCTAAGTTGCATCCGAAAAGACGAGGTATTCATATGATGGTCCATGGTTTTGCTCGCTAAGTATCTAGTTCTTTCTTTTGCTTTTACAGTTCATTAACCACAAACATTTCCGTCCTTTTGCAGAAATAATGAAACGTTTTTTCGGTTCATGTTAAGGAAGCAGAAGCTCTTCCCTACATTGGCCTGTGTTCATAAAAACAGTGGCAACTCCAATGCCAAACACTTCACTCAGCTTTCGCACAACACCACCTTTTCCCATCCCTGTCCCATTTCTATTCCCTACCTCCTTCCCCTACTTTCGTAATCAGAAAGCTCACGAGAATTCTTATCCCAGCATTCTATAAGAAAGTTGAAAAATCATCAAATCGATAAGGTCAGTTGAGAATTCTGAAGATATATATGTGTTCAAAATAAACATGCTAAGTCCTTTGCCTACTTAGCTCAAAGTTTGCTAAGCGATTAATGAGACGATATTGATAGACGACGAAAGTAACTTGTGACACGCAATCCCGAAGTATAATGTGTGTGCAAAGTTCAATCTGAGTAGCTTCAAAAATGAAATTAAGCGTGTGGAATATACATACGACAAACAGACAGGCAGAACAGGTTTCAACTCAGTTTAAGCCAAGGAATTAGGCTGACGCACGTTCGCCACACAGCAACTAGCGCCGCATCGCAACGGCAGCATAGGTCATTCTAAAAATTGTGAGACGGATTTGACTGCGATCATTGTGCACACAGGAGTATAAAACGTCCATGTAAGAGTTATCACCTGAATGCTGCTTAGCTCAGTCATGTTCAGTGTTTGAATATTATACTATCACAAATAAGAAGAAGAGTCATTCGAGTAGAGACAAAAACCAAGAAAATGCGGTTGATGCAAGCGCGTGCGTGTCGCGCGCGATCGCGCCATCATCACAACTTTTTGCACGCCTTATATATCCTATCCTGCCAAGAGCTCATATCTGCGTATCCTTCCTACCCTCTGTCTTTGCGTGACAAAATACCAGCGCTGTAAGCGTAAAGCATGAAGCCTTCAGTGACGCAGACGCGCCGCTTTACATTGAATGCTGCCTCCTACTCCGAATTGGAATAGGTCATATATTAAGCTGGCGGGTGATTTCTGTTACACTTTTATTTTTATTTCTTAAAAATATAAGAAACTTTCAAAAATTCTTATGTTCGAGGAGTATTGACGGGGTGCAGAGATATATCTGCCGGTACTGTCAGATTCTCGATCCGTGAGCAAAACACATCCACTTTACCGGTGCGAGTAAGTTCTATGGACATTTCTAGCGGACTGGCACTGTTCCAGGTGATCGGGGAGAGACCGGGAGATGTGGTATTCGGGCAGGGTATGGTCCATGTTTTTTAGTGATTTTTAGAAATGTAGGAGGATGGCACAATTATGTCCTCGCACGATCATCCACCTACATGTTGCGCTATGTCAGTGCACATTTGCATCTTGACATGAAGAACAATTTTTGAAAGTTTACAAAAACTATTTTCAATCTCTCCGTATGAAATCCTGCACCATGCACACAAAAAGAAAAATTTTCAACGTATTTTTGAATTTTTGACTTGTTTTTTACCCTTTTTTGGCGTGCTAGCGGCAGCAAAATGCTACCATAAAAGACGATGCAAAGATATGTTCCAAAAAAATATGGGATAAAAAACACAATTAAACGCAGGGAAAAATTCAAAGACAAAATGACAGTTTCGAGTGTGCCTATAATGTTGTAGTAAACTTGCTAGCTAAATGTGCAATTGCGGCATCAGTCATACTGTTGTGTACGCCCTGACGTGTTCTACATAATGGAGCAACTTTGAAGATTTTAGAGGACTTCTGAAATTTTTCAGAGTTTCACGAAAAAAGTGTAGCAGATTACATCTGCCAACCTAATATGAAATTTCAGTATTTAGCTGGTGACAAGGTTGCTTGTTCTGAGTTCTGTTTGCTCACGAAACTTTTTGCACACATTTGCTTGTACCTGATTAGATTAGTCAAATTAATTGATAACTTTCGTTTACCAATTGCCGCGCTATCTATCAAAATATGTGCCAGTGCAGCAAAGAAAAAAAGCTCCTCAGGAAACGTGAGATAAGGGCTTTTTCGATGGCCTCTAATTTCTCTTACGGGATCATTGAGCAAATAAAGTAGTACTTCAGGTTACTGATGGAGTTTTGCAGCAAGTGTACAGTGTGTGTTGCTATCTTCGATTGAATTTATTTTTGTATGAGACATGATTGTCTCTATCGTGCAGAGGATTGAGAACGATTCATCGAAAGCACTTGTCACTGCAGAAAATGTTCTTTGCTCGCAACAAAATCATCAGGAAAGCATCAACGCTGCCAAACGATCTTTGCTTTTTCCAAAACAAAATGTACTATTCCTCTTTCATTTGGCTCTCGTATAGGGCAGCAGCCAATTTTCTTCAAATGAATGGGAAAGCCGACAGCGAGAATACCTAAGTTTTTGACTTGTTCTCGTATACCTGATAATCAGCTAAGAAATGAGATTAAGTCAAAAAACGAGCATTACCCGCGTAATAATCAACATAACGTCTTAATTTTGGATGTTAAAGTCCACTTTCAAAACAAACGTAAGCTTCCACTTGTAAAACTTTTGGGCACACAAGCATTTCACTCAAAAAGTGTACTTTCGTATCCTCTTCTTTGAACTATAGAAAGGTAAGGTTGTCGCAGATTGAAAAGCACTGAGAAATCTGGCAAATAGGATGGCAGGACTAATTGGGACTATGAACCTGGATGCCTTCCAAAGACACAATGTGTTCCATAACGCAACCTAAAAACCCCAGTAGTACGGTTTTGACTGGCTTGTTTCTAGTATTTCACTGTACTAATCGTCGTTGAAAATTCTGTGGTGCAGAATACACCAATAGAGAATTTTTGATTTTAACCGTAAAATTGGGAATACCAAACATTTTGCATATAAAGATCATCCGCTGAGAGAAATGCTACTTCGGTGTTTCGGAAGAAATACTACACGGCAAGAAAGCCTTCAGCGTTTATGCGAGCAAGAATGAAAGCCTGTACTCTACTTAACCCACTGAGGCTGCTGCAGGACGAAGGTGCAATATATGGGCGCGAACGCGGTTTTATTAGTGGCAGAGCGCATGAGGCGCAGGATTTACAGCGGTGAAGATACGCGCGCGCAGCGTTCTCGCCCTCTCAACTACTACTGCTTGTGCGTCTTCTTCATGCAGCAGCCTTCATGCGCATTTTATTCTTGGAGAGAACTGGTACGATATGTAGTGATTGAGTCAAATAGTGAGAAACTGATTTTTTGCAATATCTATTGCTATTTATACACACTAATGCATCGGTTCCGAATTGTCATCATGCTCCGCCTCTATTTCTGAGCAAACGTGCTATCCGCACATTCTTGCTGAATTCCGATTATTTATCGAATCATGCGTGACTGATGATATCGCCAGTTGTGCACCGTTTCTGAACGTTTGATTATTTTTGAATGTCACCACTTCGAAGAATAAGCAGTTGCAGGACTCTGCACAAAGTGACTCCAGTAATTTTCTAAAATGAAGTCACCGTCGATTTCGCAACAGGCATACGAAATCCCTCATGACGCGCTCATGATTGAAACAGTATAAATAACAAAGAAGAATACAAAGTACAAAAATAAACCAAATAGACGATAACAAAAATACAGGTGTTCGTATGCTCTCCGTCTTGACGACAAATTGTGTCCGGCCCGCAGCGCCTTGCGCTCGATAGATTGACGCCGCAATCCAAAATTTTCATAGGGCTGTAACTAAGCGGATGGGAGGAGGTTCAGAGAGGTTCAAAATTAATTTGTAAAGTGTTGGACATAGATTGAAGCCATGAAAAAGTGTTTGTGAGAAAAAATGTGGAGAGAAATTTATGACCTTGTTTTTCAGGTGGCTTAAAAGCTGCATAAATCCGAACATAATTCAAGTGTTCGGGCGCTCCTTCTCTACTCTTTCCTTTTGGGTAGAAGTCGCTAAGTCTGGGATTAAAGAAGTCTGTTTTGCTTTTCAATCGCCTTCTCCCCTCGGCTTCGTTTGTTACAAGCAAAATATTGAAATTGCTGTTCTGTGCAAGAGTTCTCCTCTTGTACATATTTGTGCTTCATTTGGACATTGTATCGAATCGTATTACGCCTATTTTTGACGTTGTGTGCTGAAAATTTCGAAGTGCTGGCACACATTCTGTATTTGAGTTCCCTGTTGTTGTCGTTTGACATCCTCCTTGATGTCCAGTAACCATTCCCACAATTTGTGTACCATTCTTTCCTCATCATTCATTTCAGAAGTAGTTGAAGCCTCATCTGCTTTCGGCATAGCTGCATTCGATATTGCAGAATTTCGTGAGAGCGTCATTACTGGTACGGATGCTGCTGGAAAAGAAGGGAGTTGTGTTCGGGTGCATTATAACAGGTCCTAAAGTGCGGTTGAGAAGGGAAGCTTGTCTGGCAGATGTGCGTTTATGCTCGCATCCAGAGTTGATTTAGTGTCGCTTCTTCTGGTCTCTGGTGTTAACCA
Source organism: Cylicocyclus nassatus (assembly GCA_958299035.1). NCBI lineage: Eukaryota > Metazoa > Nematoda > Chromadorea > Rhabditida > Strongylidae > Cylicocyclus > Cylicocyclus nassatus. Next base: position 27,816,601 of record CATQJL010000316.1, read on the forward strand.
AGCTGTTGTATTCTTCGCGTCATTTCACTCGCTCATCTTTTTCAGCATTTTGTTGCTTGAAGGACTGTTATAAGTCCGTCGTCCGTCACTGTGCTACTCTTGGGTCTTTCGCACTGAGTAGATTTTTCCGACCGTTGCTTTAAAAGGTAACAGTATTTGTCTGTTGATGTAGCCTTTGTTAGTTCCGAGTAATTTCGTGTGCTTCAGCCCGGATTTTTGTGTTTTTGGTTTTCCCTTTTCATCACCTCTTGGACAAAGATAGTGGTGATGTTTCTGACCCAAGCATGCTATGCAACCTTTTCATGAAGTGCCCTTCGCGCTGTTCAAGCATCTGTTAAACTCTTGAAAAGACCTGCAACTTCGTGCTATCGAACTGAGCATGTCACAAGTGGCCGTTCCGTGGGTTGTATCGTTACACAACAAACATGATGAGGGAGTCTGCATCTCTCACAATGAAAGGATACTTGGTCGAAGTGGCGTTTCTATAGGAAATGTATACCGTAACATAAAGCTTGGAACGCTGATTACGAATCTGCTTTCGATATGTGCAAAGCGCTTCCGGGATGGGAGTTACGGAATTTTTTTTTTGACGCAAAAATTTCAAGGCGCAGCTACAATGAACTTTTTTAGAACTGTGGTCTATGAGCTTGGAGAGTATGGTTACTGCTAAGACGCTTCGTGCAGTTATTACCTTCATTCTAATAAACTTGAGTTAGTCGTTACTCCATAAGCGCCGGAAAGACCTCAACACTCGTTTTTACCTCAACCAAAGTCTTGAATTTCTGCCTTGATAAAACTGTCATAACTCCCATTCTAGAAGCGTTCGCAAGTACCAAAAGCAGATTCGGAATCAACATTCCATTCTATAAGATAGTATACATTTTCTATGAAAACGCCACTTCGACCAAGTGTCCTCCCTTGTCAGAGCCATCATTGCAGTCGTTTTATCCATACTCCTAAGCCTTCTTCTTAAAGGAATGTTGCCTCCGCCGTCGAGGATGCGTGCTTCGGAAACTGCGAAAAAACGTTTCATGAGGGAAGTACTTTCAATGGCCGTGGCTGTTTGATATAAGATGCATAACATCTGAAGCAGCTTCGAACGCTGATTTCAAATCTGCTTTCCGTTTCTGCGGAACGTTCTTCTGAAGAAAGTTATGGAAGCCGGAACATTCTATTTTGGGGGCGCTCCTTAAGTTTGAGGGCGCTGCTATGTGCGTTGGTGGTGCAGTAGTGTAATGATTACTTGCTGACATTGAATGCGAGAGGTTGATGGTTCAAATCTGGAGAAGAGCGAGCCATTTTGCATTTTGAATGTGAGTTTAAGCACTCTAAATCGTCTGCAGACACTTACTGTAACGCCCTTAACACAAACAGGAGAGAGCATCTTTTCGACTAATGACAGTGTGCACTTTTTGAGCTTTATGCGGTGACAAACGTGCTAGGCCATGTTTGGTCCTGTTTTACTAGTGAGGAAGTCAAATAGAATTTCAGACTCTCATTACAAGCAGTTTTGCCAGAAAATTCTCTTTCTAGGTCACTTGTGCCAAAGGCATTACAGTAAGTGTCTGCAGGCGATTTAGAGTGCTTTCAAACTCACATATAATAAGCAAAATAGTTCGCTCTCCACCGGATTCGGACCATCAACTTCTCCCCTTCAATGTCAGCAGCTAACCACTACATTACTGCACCACCAATGCACATAGCAGCGCCCTCAAACTTAAAGAGCGCCCCCAAAATAGAATGTTCAGGCTTCCATAACTCTCTTCAGAAGAGCGTTCCGCAGAAACGGAAAGCAGATTTAAAATCAGCGTTCGAAGCTGCTTCAGATGATATGCATCTCATATCAAAAGGCCACTGCCATTGATAGTACTTTCCTTGTCAGCATTGCAGAGTCATTTTGCTGCATTCCGTAACTCTCATGCAGGTTATTGCTCAACTGCATCGCGATCTGCAATTAACATCACGGTTCGGGGGAACATTTTCAATAGTAAAATTCGCCTGGTCGTAAGAAAGAAGACTGATATAGCGGCCAGGTCAGCATTCGCTGGGAAACCATAAAGTGAACGGAATTCAGAAGACTTCCGGAGTGGATTTTGGTTTTTCTAGACATGCTTTTTCAATTCAGTCCAATGATAGATCAATGGGGGGGGTCTGCCATTCCAGTGCTACAAAATCCGATACCCATCACTTTGCCGTGACGCTTCCTTTAACCGAAAACTTACAGGGTACTCCTTTAATTACCATTTAGTCATTAACCTAAATAGGCGGACTATCAAACTAGTTCATTTCCAAGCCGCCTAACTCTTAACGTCTGCGTTCTGCGTTGATTGGATTTAAGTTTAGTTTGATATTTTCCAGTTTTTTATTTTCATTCTTGAGTTCAGTTCAGTTTAGTTCATCAATCACATGCCGTAACCTCACAGAAAATTTATAGATTTATTGGTGGGTGTGCAAAACAAAATTAACAGCTAACGATGACAAAGCCTAAAGTGAAATGGGAAAACGAAGATGCAAAAAAGTATCAATCAAAAGGGAGTGTCTGGGCGAGTTTCAATCCACTTCTTCAGTTTCGGATTTGATCGCACAAGTTCCATGTGAGCCTTGACCTAAAAACAGTCAACAATTAAATATCTGTTTTATGACGAAGGCGGTTGCCTAAATAGGTTGAAAGCATGCAAGGCTGACGCGCGCGCGGCGCGTTGGCATTTGTCAACCATGGGGCGCGCACGCTCTGCAAGCGGTCATCCGCGCGCGCGCCCATGGTTGATAATTGCCCGCGGGCTATTTGCCTTTGTCATGGAGCAGATGTTAGCAAGCTGGATACACCTGGCTAAAAAGGTGGATAAACTTCTCTACGCTTGACCATATCTAGGGCTTAGCAGCAGCACTATCCTACCTCTGGAAATCCGTCCAGAAATTCTGGGATACTTGCGCTCATATCTGCCATATGTTCCGAAATAAGCAGATCCACCCACGTCAGATGGTCGCCGACAAGGTACCCTGAAAAGAACTGACAACTATATGAGTGTGTAAGGTTGGAAAGAGTTTGACAAATTAGAATTGGTACTCAAAGCTTTTGTAAGGGGCGTTTCGTAAATTTCACGCGCCTAGAAGGTAGTCAAATATAACGCAAATTTTTATCGAACACAATATCCGTGTAGTATAGCTAAGATGTTGGAACTTGTGAAAATCAGATTTATGCATGATGTTTACCCCTTAAAGCAAGATTACCGCAAGATTCCCGTAATCCTACCATACGATTTAGAGATCAAGCAAAGTTACGCACCAGACTTTGTCTTGTTGTTCTTGAGGAATTTGGTCAAAAAGCCAAGGAACTTGTCACGCCCAGGCATCATGACTTCCTTCTTCAATTGCTCCTAAAAAATTGGTTGAAATTTTGCAGTATTCCTCCTCCTAGGCAGCGTACGAGATCTCCAGCCTTCATAAATCCTTGTGCGGTGTGCATGTATGGCTTAATTTCCACGCGATAGTCATTGTACTGGTCACCAAGCGAGTCCACCAACGCTTCTTCGAAAGCGTTACTACCGGATAGACCTGAATGTGATACACATCTACTTGATGTGGGATGAAATCCAAAAAAATCGATATTTATCTCGCCTCACGCTTTTTCTTTGGTTTTAAGATATTAAATTATGGTTAGATAATCAAACAATCAAAAGCCGTTCCCAAACGAAGGCAGATGGTTTGTAGTAGCGAAGCGGGCGAGAGCGTGGCGATTGAGCTCATCGATGATATGCACACAGTAGAAGCCCATGACGGCACGTATGCCGCGCTTGCGCGCACTCACCTCCGGCACCTGCCTCGTCCGAGACTAGCCTTTACCTTTTCATGCATTGATATCGATCTCATTGAGTTCTCGTCACTTACCCCACTGCCTGGCGAGATAGCGACAGATTGCTTTGGACTGTGCGAGTTGCTTACCGTCCACTTCCAGTACGGGTACTTGCCCAAATGGCAGATCTGAAGTTAGTTTGCTTAAAGATCTTCACATTAGCTGGTACTACTTTGCAGTGAAATCCAAAGAAAGCATTTACTTTTGGAAATCTGATGGAAGTCTCAGTTTGCTGGTCGAAGTAATCGTTAGTTTCTGTGCTTGCATCTTCCATCTTATCTATGGCCCAATACAATTCAAAAATATCACAAATATTTTAGATTCTTGATAATTTTTAGTCAAAGAAACGAAGCGTCTAAGTAAGACTTTTAGATACAAGGTGTTACAGTTTGATCAGATGTTTAAGGCAGTGTCCGGCCAAATATGAAAACGACAAAAGAACGACCCCCCCCCCCCCCCCTCCCTGACCAAGCTTGCGCCCAAATGGCACTGCAACACTTCGCTTCTGAAGCGAGAAAAGCGCTTCAGAAGCGACGAATCGAAAAGCCTTGGCGACCGGAACGCTGGTAAGGGAACGAACCCACCAGTTTGAACCGCCTCCGCGGACTACTGGTCCTGTAAACGACATGCAACAATATAGCAAAATGACCAATTGCCATCGAAGGCGACTCAAACTGGCGGAGTTCATTCCTCTACCCGGAACACCCTTCAATCGGTAGCCAGATTGGGTATGCCGCACACAGTCAGGACGAAGGGTCCCACAACTCCGCATCTTAACCTTGGCGGCAGGCGTCAAAATTAGAATTAAGAACTTTTGAAATTGTTCGTTTTGAAAATTTTCGTGCTCTCCAAGCTGCATTTTTAGAATCAGCTGGAAAAATAGGCGCAGGTAAGCAAAAAAACGTTTGATTTGGAATTTTGCTTAGACGCTGCTTCAAAATGAGTATTCTGCTGATCTTAAAATCCAGAAAGATTTCGAGCGTTAATTTTGTCTCAGGCAGATTTAATGCGCAAGAAATTGAATAACAAGTACCTCCTTCTAATATGTTATTATAACAAATTTTAAATATCACGAGTTTGTAGAAATAATCCTCCCCTCCAGCTGGATAGCACGATGATGTTCTACCCATTTCCTAGGTAAATTTCAAGTCTAAGTAAAAGTCAAAGCCGTGATTTCGTCATCATTATGACAGAATTTTTTCCACGCAAGTGTTGTCAGTGCCGCAGAGGCACTAGGCTGGCCATCTGTTCAATTGAAACTGTAGCAACCCATTATTACGAGTAAAATATGTGTAAAAGCAAACTTTAAGAGTTGGCATGCTAAGGTGCACATACAATACAGCTCGTATTTTTTAAAAAAACGACGCATAGTCGCCTGATTTATGTGACATCACCGTAGCGTGGCCATATCTGAGTAGACGAATTCCGTGGCCATATCTGAGTAGACGTGCAATGAAGAAGCGCACTGAGTAACCTACCGTAAGCAAAAATCAAGAATGCTTCTTGGGATAGAAGCCTCCTACTGTGTCCAAGCGGCACTTCTATTTATAAGAAGTTGCGCCGCGCCGAGCTGTTGAAGGGTGCTCTTGGGTTGAGATCGTCCACTCTGAAGCGAGATATGGCCGCGCTACGGTGATGCCGCATGAATCGGGCGACTGCGCGTAGTTTTCAAAAAAATACGAGCAGTATTGTAGGTATTGAAGGCTTATCACGGCCTCAGTAATCGTGAACATGATTCTTTGATTCTTTTTCTACATTTGTAGAACGACCTAACGTGTGTTTGTATGCGATTTTGATTCATGACAAGCTCTTGCATTAACTCATCGAAATTCGTTTGGCCTAGAAAAGTCATTTCTGATTTTGGCTCAAAGTTCCTCCTCCTACCCTTGGCAAAAAAGCGTTTAAACTTGCGACCGTGCAATCTAAATTGTTAATAGCACTAGAAAAACTCAGTGGACTACTATAACTATTGTTATAGATGCATGTACACTTACTAGGCTTCATTGGCGCAAACTGTTCCTGAGTGAGGCGAATGTCTTCGTATTTTTACCAGCAACAGCGAAAATCTGAATCGACATATGCGATTTTTTGTTGAAAAGGATGTAACCATTAGATGCAAATGAAAAGATATGTGCAAGATATATTCTTACCTGTCGTGGACATTCGCCATTTCCACGCCCATTGAAGTAATAAAGCTTGTATTGCACCATGTCTGTTCAGTAACTAAGAAAAATGAATTATCTCAATCATTGCTGTGGAGAAGAACTGCTGATAGGAGGTAATCAGGAACTGATAAAATATCTGTTCTTTGTATCAAGAACAAAAAATATAGCAAGAAGCTTTGCAAAGATTTTTTGACGCTTTTTCGCTCAATCAATTCGGAACACTCAGAACCACTGATTTTGCTAAAATTTTGCTCAAAGGGGTTACTTGGCATGCTGTTCACCAACATGTTGTTTACGCGCGGTAGGCTTTCATGAATACGATGTTTACTATAGTTGGATCATTCCAAATTTAGATTTATTTGGGGGGAGGGGGAAGGGTCAGCACGTGATTACGATTATGATGTCGATCCTGCGTAGGATCCTTCCCACTTTACCTACCAAGAAGATCTCTTCAGGGGGCTATTTGTGATAAAATAGCAACTTGAAACCCTCCTCCCCCTCCCCTCTTCCCACCGAACAAAATCTTGACGATTTTGAGGTCTTGACCAATCTACCGTACACCCACCGTAGCCTCAAAATATGGCGCCATCGTGCGAATTCAAAAATGGCATCAGCGAATGAATGGTTCGCGAAGGGAGAAGTTAGAGCGAGATCCGTGATCAGGGCACAGGCGATAAGGTGAGAATGACCCCTCCTGGGTGAAGGGGGTCACAGCGGTCACAGCCCCTCCGGGTGAAGGGTGTTTCAGTTGATTAAGAAATCATAAAATGTCGACCGGGGGAGGGGAGGGGGGAGGGAGTCATGGTGTTCTTTTATCATTTTTCCTATTCAAACTTTATAATTTTCAATTCCTTGCCATCACTGATTGCCTTTTTTCTGATGAGCCGATGTGCTGCTGGATTAGCACACAATCAATTAAGTTCTGACCAGCACCTTATATTTTACATTTTTCCTTTTTCCTTTTTTCATCACCTGCTCGTTTTTAAAATTACCATAGAAGATGTGCATGCGAGAAGATTTGTTTTGGAAAAAGTTAGACAATTTTTAAGTATTTACGAATCTTTCAAAAGAAGAAATTCGTAGTTTCTGTAGATGAACAGCAGCGTCAGCAAGGGAAATGCATTTAAAACCATCCTGTATTCCGCTTTTAGAGCATATATAGTTTGCTTGGAATCTGTTGAAAAAGTGCCTGGTGAAGAGTGTGGGTAGTGAGTTCTGGATATTTACGAGCTTTTAGGATAGAAAAATCGTAACTTCTGTAGATGAATATCTTATGCCGTGATGGTCACCTTGAAATTGCCTCGTTTTCCGCTTTCAGAAAATATACACATTGCTTGGGGTCCGTTAGAAAAAGTGCCTGGGTGAAGGGTGTCGTAGTGATTTCCGTAGATTTTTGAGTTTTTAACATAAAAAAATTCATAACTTTTATAGATGAACATCTTATATGCCGAGACGGTCACCATTGGAACCGCCTCGTCCTCCGCTTTCAGAAAATATATACTTTGCCTGGGGTCCGTTAGAAAAAGTGCCGGGTGAAGGGTTGGTGAGACTTTTATAATGGAGTGTTCAAGTAGAGGCTTTTTCACCATTGTAAAAAGGCGTCTACTTGAGCACTCCCATTATAAAAGTCTCACCCACCCTTCACCCGGCACTTTTTCTAGCGGACCCGAGGCAAAGTATATATTTTCTGAAAGCGGAGGACGAGGCGGTTCCAATGGTGACCATTACGGCGTACAAGATGTTCATCTACAAAAGCTATGAATTTTTTATGTTAAGAACTCGAAAAACTCCAGAATTCATTAGGACACCCTTCACCCAGGCCCTTTTTTTAAAGGACTCCAGGCAAGGTATGTATTTTCTGAGAGCGAAAAACGAGGCGGTTTTAATGGTGACCATCGCGGCGTACAAGATGTTCATCTACAGAATTTATTAATTTTTTTATGTCAAAAAACTCGAAAATTTTCAAAAATCACTAGGACAACCTTCACCCAAGCACTTTTTTCAAAAGAATCCAGGCAATGTATACAGTTTCTGAAAGCGAAGGACGAGATGGTTCTAACGGTGGCCATCACGCCGTAAAGATGTTCATTTACAAAGTTATGATTTTTTTAATGTTAACAGCTCGAAAATGTACAGAAATCACTACTCATACCCTCACCAAGCACTTTTTTCAACAGACTCCTCCTTTTCTATACATAAACAATACACGTAGAAATATCTCCTTTGCTTAACCTTTTCTCACAGTTGATTTTTTCTCGGCTTTTGGTGAAGGGGATCACCTTGGTCCCGGCTCAGGGGTAAAGAGGGGGTGAGAAAGATCTCACACTATCGCACCTGTGGATCAGGGCCCGGCACAGATGGTTTGGGGTCAAACTGGACTTCGTTTTTGAAGGTGGAAGCAACGGGATATCGTTTTTATAAGGTCCAGGAGGAAGCGCCAAAAAAACGGCGAACATGTCAGGTTTTACGAGTTGAACGTGTTTTTTCGCAAGCGCGCGAATTTCAAATCAAGACTCAAGCAAGCAAATGGCTTGTTTACAGCGCACAAACAACCACATGGCTCCGAATTTGGGCTATGTGTACACAATATTACTCCAAACTATGTTATGTAAAAAGTTTTAAAAGCTTATGTGTTCTAACATCCGTTCCCGAATTTGTTGGTTTCTAGACCAACACCAAACCAACTGGGTTGGTTCGGAGCATGAATATCGGAGAGTTCACATAAGTTTTGGATCTTTTCAATGTGGACGATTAGAGCGGCCAAAAATCTATCATCTAGTAAGAGAGCGGATCAAACTAATGCCTCTCCTCTTTTTTGAGCCAAAAGCAGTGTGATTCTACGTGTTGATAGATATCGCGCTCCAATCAAATGCGGTGTCCTTTGAACTATGTGGCGAAAAATACATCGCCGGATTGTTGAGGCCACAGATTTGGTCGGCCCAGGAGGTTTTCGACATTGTGAGCACTGAAATGGTACCATACCCAACGACAGAGCATTCAAACGACTCAAAATGTTTTCTTTTTACTTAACATGCGCTTTTTCCGTTTTTTTGCTAATTGAACAAGGGTTTCCCTGCTGATTTTACGTCTCTTAGGAAACTCGTAATTTTTCGCGAAGTCATGGGGGACTTCGTTTCCAAAAATGCTTTGAAGCAACGCATGCCGGGCCCTGTCCGTGATAGACGCCGCAATGCAGAAATTTTGTAGGGTTGTAACTAAGCAGGTAAGGGAGGTTCGGAAAAAAAATTGATTTGTAGGGTTTTGGATGTAGTTAAATTCATGAAAAAGTGTTTAGGAAAAAAATTACATGAAGGGAGAAAAATTTATGACTTTGTTTTCCGCGTGGCTCAAAACCTACTAATCACAAAAAAAAGTTTGCCACGCCTCCAGAAAAATAATCTTTTTCATAAGTTTTCTTGAACAAAGTGACACTTTGCTTGTTTTCTTCTTCTTTATATACTTTACTTCAGGAGTTCGGACCCTTTTTCGCACTTCTGCGCCGCTCTTCCCTTCAAGCAGAAGTTGTTACAGAATCTGTCTGGGATGTCTGCTTCGCTTCTTCGATTGCCTCCTCCCCTCGGTTTCGTTTCTCACAAGCGATTGTAAAAATTGCTGTTATGTGCAAGAGGCCTCCTCTTGTACATATTAGCGCTTCATTTAAACGTCTCTTGTCGTACTGTATTACGCCTATTTTTTGATATTCTGCGCTATAAAAATTTCGAAGTGCCGGCACATATTGTATTCGCATCTCCTCTTGTTGTCGTTTGATCCTCCTTGATCCAGATTTTGTGTATCGTTCTTTCCTCATCATCCATTTCAGAATTAGTTGAATCTCATCTGCTCTCGTCATAGGTGCATTCGGTATCGCAGAAACTTTCATGAAGGGAGCTCATTACTGGTACGGCTGCTGCTGGAAAAGTTGTGTTCGTGTGCATTATAACAGTCCTTGGGGTGCGTTTAAAAAAGGAAGCCTGTCTGGCAGATGTGCGTTTATGCCCGCATCCAAATTTGATAATCTAAGCTTTTTTCTAATACCGGTTGCTTTATCGATTGCAGTTGAGTGTCGCTTCTGCTAGCTTTTCCTGTTAGTTAAGCTGTGGTGTTTTTCGCGTCACTTCACTCGCTCTTCTTTTTCAGCATTTTGTTGCGTGAAGAACTGTTATACAGGGTGTCCCAAAAAGATGTGCACACTGTTTGATTGTTAATAACTCTCTTGCTTTCATGTCCTTTGCCGAGCTTGAGGTACCATTCTGTAGAGCGAGGGCAAACTTAGATTTGCAGTATGGAGCAACTTATCAGCAGCTCTTCATTACTGTAGGATTACGGTAGGAATTTCGAGGAGGATTTTAAGCCGTTGAACGCGGTATTTTGCCTCAGAAAGAAAGCCAAACAAGCCAGAAACTCTTAAACTGGGTTAATTAAAGTTGCTGATTCTAGATGTGAAAACTGCACGTCAGTACACCGTTTCATCCATGAGTTATTTCAGATTTGGGATAGCAGCTGCTTTTCCAATGCTCGTCAGAAATGTGAATACGCTATCAAGAAAGCTCGAAAAACCGGCAAAAAGTTATGTAATAAAATCAGCACGCCTGAGAAACTTGCTACACAAATTTTCAAATTTTTTTGAAATTATTTCATCAAAAGGCATATTCCAGTGGCGCCGTATACTGAAAGTTCCTACAGTAACGAAGAGTGATTGGTGATTCGCTCCATACTGTGAATCTAAGTTTATCCTCGCTCTACGGAATGGTACCTCAAGCTCGGCAAAAGACATGAAAGCAAGAGAGTTATTAACGATCAAACAGTGTGCACATCTTTTTGGGACACTCTGTATGTCCGTTGTTCGCCACTTGTTCCGTCTGTGGCACTCTTGTTGGGTATTTCGCACTGAGAAAATGTGTCTGACCGTTGCTTCAGAAGGTGAGGGAGTATTTCTCTGTTGATGTGACCTTCGTGTTCCGAGTAGTTTCGTGTGCTTCAGCCTAAAGTTTTTATATTTGTGGTTCTCCATTTCCATCACCTCTTGAACAAAGGAAGTAATGATGGTTGTCCATTTCCATCACCTCTTGCACAAAGGAAGTGATGATGTTTCTGACTCAAGCATGCTATGCATCCTTTCATAAAATGCCCTTCGCGCAGTTCAGACATCTATTAGCCTTTGGAAAAACCTGCAGTTTTGAGCTACCGAGCTGAGCATTCATACATGGCCGTTAGTGAGTTGTATCGTTACAGAATAAACATGATAAGGGATGTTTGCATTAAGAGTCCTCATTCTACCCCTCCCCCCTTTAAGTTCCTGGGAGCGTTTATTTGCAAGCTGCTTCCGCCAATTAGTCAAGCAGATCGCTGTAAAGACTTACTAATCTTCTGCAGCCAAGATCCGTGTGGCCGATTGCACCCTTATAAGGTTCAACCATTCCAGTTGGCATCACACGAGCGGTACACGTTGTCGTCGTTTATTTCCAACTTGTTTGTTGGTTTATTTATTATTTTTCTATTTTTCGTTTTCATTTCTGAGTTCAGCTCAGTTTGGTTCGTCAATCACATGTCGTAACTTCACAAAAATTTCATAGATTTACCGGTCAGGTGTGCAAAACAAACTTAACAGCTAATGGTCACAAAGCGGTCAATGAGTGAAATTGGGAAAATCAACACGCAAAAAATATCTCTTAATCAAAACGGAGTGTCTGGACGAGTTTCAATCCACTTCTTCAGTTTCGGATTTGATCGCACAAGTTCCATGTGAGCCTTCACCTAAAAAACAGCCAAAAAGTTAGCAAGCTGGATACACTTGGCTAAATTATTTTCTTATTTCTGAATAAAAACCGGATGAATCTCTCTACGCTTAATCACATCTAGAGCTTAGGACACTATCCTACCTCTGGAAATCCGTCCAAAAACTCTGGGATCCTTGCGCTCATGTCTGCCATATGTTCCGAAATTAGCAGATCCACCCAAGTCAGATGGTCGCCGACAAGGTAGCCTGGGAAGAGCGAAAATGTGTTATAAGTGAAACTGAAAACTTCGTAAGCTTTATGACAATGATTTGGACGTTTTAGAGTTATAGCAGGGTGCAGTCAAACATCAAAAAAGTTATTTCTTCACTATACACAACGCTGTCAACGATTTATTTGAGATGTGGTACTTGCAAGAGAATAAAATAGGATTTTTTACGGAAATGCATGGTCTTGAATTCTCGCACCAATATTACACTACAGTTACACTACCGTAAGACGTCGGGAATTAAAACGAAAGTTACGCACCAGACTTCGTCTTGTTGTTCTTGAGGAATTTGGTCAGGAAGCCAAGGAACTTGTCACGCCCAGGCATCATAACTTCCTTCTTTAATTTCTCCTGAAAAAATTAGATGAAAAAATTCTGCAGTATTCCTCCTCCTAGGCAACGTACAAGATCTCCAGCCTGCATGAATCCGAGTGCGGTATAGATGTACGGTTTGACTTCAACGCGATAGTCAGTGTACTGATCACCCAGTGAGTCCACTAACGCTTCTTCGAAAGCGTTGCTACCGGATAGACCTGATGGTACATCATCACAAACCTTAGGGTAGAATAATTCAACATTTTTTCGCCTTACGGTGCCGCTATTAGTTGACCTCATTGTATAAGATTAGGAGGAGAACAACTACAGGCTAAACGCTGTTCCCGGACGAAGGTGCGTGGCTTACGGTAGCGAAGCGAATGCGAGCCTTGGGGTAAAGGACCTGCTATTGGTGGTGTGCATATGCGCACTGCAGTAACCCATAACCGCACGCACGCCGCAAACAAGCGCTTGCCTCTCACCCATTCGTCCAAGACTAGCCTTTAACTTCATGGAAGTGGTTTTCAAGCCATTAATGCTTCACTCACTCACCCCACTGCCTGGCGAGGAAGCGACAGATTGCTTGGGACTGTGCGAGCTGCTTACCGTCCACTTCCAGTACGGGAACTTGTCCAAATGGCAGATCTGAAGTCAATCCTTTCATCAATTCTCGAATCACTTACAGTCGAGTCATTTTATAAAAACATATTTTTCATCGCATACACTGTCCATCTTGCTTCCTAACCTAAATATCTAGAAGCAAACTTCCCTTTAGGTAAGCGTTTTCGATGTTTTTTATATGTTTTCTTTTCCTTCTAGGTATCAACCACCACAAAGTGATGTAAGCGACACCCTTCATCTCCTGCGTTTTTGTGATTACAAACCCAGGAAGGGGACGCCAAAAATGGACATTGTGTGCAATACACACGATCGTATGAGTTGACTTGACTGCAGTAGGTTTACAGACGAAGTCGAAGGATAATCAGATGTAAGAGCAAGTAATGCTAGTTAATTCCTCAGTATTAACTTGGTCCCGAATTTGATGCGCACGGTATACATAAAGTATAAGGAGTAGCGCTTTTGAATATGCAATTATAACAATAGCTGATTAGCGCGATTATCTTATTATCCAGATTCTAGATTCTCTAGTTTCACAAAGAATACACATTGTGATCATTGCCCTGATATCAACATCTATATAATATTTGGATAGACTTTTTTATGACCGGCCTAAAATGGTACAAAAAATCAGGAAATTTGGATGAAACTTTGCACACATAACTTCGGGGTGATAGGGTGTCACTAAGCTTTCTCACCAAAAATCATCCAGTGGCGCTTTCGATTTATCGATTTTTTGCGTTTTTCGCTTAGCAATTTCGTTATGACCGGCCTAAAATGTTAAAAAAACTTCATTGAATTCAAAGAAAACTTTGCACACATGAACTTCGGTGGAGCGGGTGTCACTAAGCTTTCACACCAGATAGGCATTATAGATTTATCAATTTTGTGTTTTAATCTCTGTTGAACTGAAAACTGGCAGGAAGGGATAGCTAAGCATGGTTAATTTAAATAAATTATCTACAACTTTGACCACTAGACTTTTTCCTTTTTTGATTTTTGTATGCTCCATTCTGGAGGCTAGCTGATATTCAATAATGAATTGAACTTTCGCAACGGGTTTCGTCGACAGCGCTCATCAACAAAATCAAAATGGTTTATCCACGAGATCAAATATGACCACCAAATCAAAACACCCTATCCTGACTACTGTTCATTCATACCATGTCTTCATCGGTCATACCCCCTTCGACTACTTTTACTTCCGAGACCATGGCGCCGACATTGACTCCCTACAGCAATGGACCGTCCACCTCCACACCTCAGTCGCAGATGCATATCGCCTAGAGAGCGAGAGCCCGTACTGCCGCAAGGCGCACTACTGAAGCCATGCGTAGCCGCCTTTGTCGTAGCCGAGAAACATCAGAGCCACGAGAACGGTGTTTTGTCTCAGTGAACGTCATCTTCGTCGACGGCAACAGGAACCACAGCTTAACGGACGCTTTCAGGAGACACTGGATCATCCAGGCATGATGCGAGCCCAAAACGGGTTGGCCAACGACGATACGAGGCAATCGACGAGAACACAGCACAAACAATCTTTACGGTTGACTCGCGTCAACAAGTAATGTTTTAACCGGTACCTACCTCCACTCCCATGTCACAGATGCACATTGAAAGAGAACTCGAGCACGTGGCGCAAGGCGGAGCTCCGCAGCTGCACATATCCGCCTTCACCATAGCCAGGAAGCACCAGAGGCTCAAGAAGAAATTGCCCGATGCATGTAAGTTACCTTCATTGTCGCCAGCACGACTACTTTTCAAAAAATGCATTTAGGAGACGAATGCGGCTACACGTCAAAAACGATCCGAGGAGACCATTTCCACACCACAATCGCAGATGCACATCGCACAGAGAACCCGATCCCGTATTGCTGCAAGACGCACTTCTGAGCCCTTGCGCAGCCGCCTTCGCCGTAGCTATGAGACACTGGCTGCACGAGATCGACGTCTTGCCTCTATGCGTGAACGTATCATAAACAACACTTATCTGCTAATGTGCCTTCCGTCACTGAGCACTACCTTGACAAGTTGGTTGTTATTTGCCTCCATTGCAGCGCCGCATTTTTTCGTGCTGAAGTTCCTAATGGCTGTGATAAGATTAATGTGTGCTGCAACTTTGGAAACGTCATCATCGAAGACAAGTTCGCCAATTTCCCTACAGATTGCAACACCTCTTCATTGGCAACGACGGTCCCTCCCGGAATCTACGCCGCAAAGGACGCCAATTCAATTCTGCGCTGGCGATGGCATCAATGGGTGCCAAAGTCGACTTGCCTTCCGGTCAGGGTCCCTGGGTCTTCAAAATCCACGGCCTAATCTACTACTACGCTAATCCTCTTCATCCTGCCTCTGGGGCGCCGCGATCTACGGCCAGCTGTACATTCTGGACACGGCACAAGCAGCCGCGTAGCGACTCGGTCCCGACCCTGTGAACTCAGAATGTGATCCCGACGTGATGCGATCGTTAAGTAACTGATACACCATGTTGATCCCTTCGCTTGATCCTACAAGACAAGGGACGAGGTGTTTAGGGAAGAAGAACCTGCCGCATCAAGGGAGAACCGCAGTGCTGAGCCAGTTCGTATGGTTTTCGAGATGGACCGTTCCCTTGACCGTCGTCGCTATAAACCCCTACATGCAACGAGGTGGCCGTCGTTTACGTAGGCGAAGACGGTGGCGTTCCCGCCCATCGCGAATTTGCCGTACATCCATATGGCAACGCAGTTCAGAAGAACTCAGACATTTCCAATCTTGCCGCCCCTCTGCTACCTGTATTTTTTCCGAGGGAAAATTTTGGTTGGAGCCGGATTTGAAGAAGAGGGATTACGCCCGTCGCCGCTCCCGCATATCTCAACGAAAATACTATTCCTGCTTGCTTCAAGTCAGGTTTGACAAATTCAATCCGATTCATCACCGCGGCCCACTTACGCAGCAGTTCATTGTCGACGCTTCGGTTAAGACGGAGCAGAACCACTTCAACTACATCCGCACTCATTAAGCCGATCTTCGACCGGACGTACTAGTCGCTACTCGACTTCATCTCCACTGACGACGGTAGCAATGAACCACCGGGCAAGCGAATCATCCTGCCAGCCACTGTCAAAGAAGGTCCGTGCTCTATGTTACAAGACTACCAAGACGCCATGACCGTTGTCGCAAAATATGGCAAGCCGGACTTTTTCATAAGGTTTACATGTGACCCCAAATGGCGCGAAATTGAATAGAGCCTTCAGCCAGGACAAACTGCCACCCACCGTCCCGACATGATTGCGAGAGTTTACAGTGCAAGTTCGACGCCCTTATGGAGCTACTTCTCGCACAACACGTTCTCGGCCGCTCGTAGGTTACGTATCAGTTTTCGAGTGGCAGAAGCGAGAGTTGCCACACACGCACTCCCTTCTCATCTTGGACAACGATTCGAAACCTCGCACAGCAGCCGACGTCGATCGTCGACCGATCGAGTCGATCGCCTCATTAGCGCTACCATTCCGGATCCCGCTGAGGATCCAGTTCTGCGCGGAATCGTTAGACAGTGATGATGCACCGACCTTGCGGAATCCATAACCCGGAATCACCGTGTATGCGTGATGGCAAGTGCATTAAAAAGTTTCCTAAGGAGTTCTGCGATACGACCGACTTACAAGTGAACGGTCATCCCAAGTTTAGGAGGCCCAACGATGGCCACTACGTCATGTTCAACGATGTCAAGCTGAACAACCCGGCACTTGATTTTATATATAACGCGTTCCTCTCAAAGACATTCAACGCGCACATCAACGTGGAGATCTGCTCAATGGTGGAGGCCGTTAAGTACCTGTACAAATATTAGGGTGATCACTAAAAAAATGGGACAGCTTGATTTTTGTCAAATTTTGAGATTTTTTGTTTCGATCAACAACAAGCACGCTGCAACTTAAGCGTCGCTTATATAAGCGACCTTCGCCTATTATTCTGGCAAAACGTCAACGCTCCTCTC
Organism: Cylicocyclus nassatus; assembly: GCA_958299035.1. Taxonomy (NCBI): domain Eukaryota; kingdom Metazoa; phylum Nematoda; class Chromadorea; order Rhabditida; family Strongylidae; genus Cylicocyclus; species Cylicocyclus nassatus. Next base: position 27,833,534 of record CATQJL010000316.1, read on the forward strand.
CCACTACCCTACGCGTGGCGCCCTGAAGAACTCGAACAGGGTTTTTTGAACCTCGCTCATTCTTGCGCTGCCATACCGCAAAGTTATAGAGCATTTGATATATCTTTCGAAAGAGCTGTTCATGCTCTTTCGAACAGTATATGAAACATACAGAATTTCTTTCTATTTCTGGGTAAAAAAGCGAAGTACCTGGAAAATCGCGATTTTTGGCGCAACAAACGCCAGCAAATCAAGTCAATTTTCCGAAGATAGATAAAGGAGGTAAACTGCATATGGATGGATAGAGCGTAAAAAGCTCTTTCACACGGTACCTATAGAACATGCGTTCACCTGCAAAGCATTGAATAGCATATCTTTGTTCTCAAAGCTGCTGATGACCATATCTCCTATTTGAAAGTTTACACCAGCAACCCATCGTGGGTCTGGTGACTGTACCTTCACGCATTGCAGCAGTAGTAATTTCAATGGTTTCGCATGTTTCACTGCGCAGATACTGATCGAAGTTTATACCCGGCTCCGCCCGGCCCTGTCATTATTATATTCGTAATCAGCATGCTCGATTACCCCCCTGTGCCAACTCCCAGCCCCGTAGCTCAAATTTTGCAAAAAATCGATAAAATCGATATCGATCGATAACGAAAAGTAGCCTATGACACGCTCCCTGCCCCGAAGTATATGTGTGCCAAGTTTGGTCCAAATCGGTTCAGAAATAAAAATTTCTATTCCGCACATACGTACAGACAGACAGACATACATACAGACAGACATTCAGCTTTATATATAAGACAAAGTGACTAACTTTGCATTTCAGCCACTATAAAAATTACTAGTTATGTAAATGACCTTATATAGGTATTTTCTGAAAAAGAATAATCTATTCTAATATTTATCAAAATTGGGAAGTTTAAAGATTTTTCTTTTTTGAGAAATCTACATTTTCTCTAGGTGTCCCCTTTTAGTGATTACCATGTTTACAAGAAACACGATGCCGCTTCAATCCGCCTCAGCAGGCCAATCGCTGCAGAAAAGGGATGGCCATGTCATCAAGGAGATCGCTGTTGACCTTAAGCGCGCTACGTCTGCGCTCCCGAAGCCATGCATCACATTTTGGAGTACAGAGTAGATAAGTAGTAGATAGTCTCACTCAGTCTATCGCCTTGCAGTCCATCTACCTCAAGAACAGCAGGTCACCTTTCGAGCTGGAGAGGAGCAACAAGTTATCTATCGTGCGGCTGTGCGTCACACTACACTGAGTGCGTGGTTCGACGCCAATGCGGAGTGCGAAGCGAACGTAAACAGCGCTGCGACTCCAGCAGGGATCATCGACATTCGTCGCTATGTCTACACGGAGCTGCCTATCTGCCGTTTCTTACATTTGAGCAGGATGGTACGTGGACTGCCCGACGTCCAGATCGAATGTACACGGTATCTCCTCGCGACACGGAGCGATACGCTCTTAGAAATCTTCTTCTGTTGTTCGCGGAACCATATCATTTAAACGACTGCGTACTGTCGTCGACGAAAACGGCAATGCGGTTGTACATCTTTTTGTGGTTGCAGTATAAAAGGTGGGATACCTTTTATACTGCAACCACAGCTCTAGGACTTTTCGACGATGACGATCCCACAATGCCAGTCTACGAGAAACTGCGCTATTCGCTACAGCTTTGCAAAAGCGGACTCTTTTTTGTCTCCATGCTCGCATTTATGGAAGTGAAGGACCCGGCGTTGTTGTAACTTTCAAGAGCAATTTCATCGACGACTACCTTTACGAAAGCATGTCCGGGGAAGAAGCCATTGCCGCAGCCTATTACGACCTTGAGGAGCGACTTATCAAAAGCAATATCAATATTGTCTTATTCAACATTCCCACACCGTCGTTAGGCCGTCGTCCGTGACTCATGCGTACGATACTGCATTTTGCTTAGCCGAAGGTAATCGCTTATATGGAACTTACTTTAAATTCACAGCAAAAGACAGCGGTGACACCATTATTGGTTCTCTTGATGGCCCAGACAATTCGAAGTTTTTTTTTTCATTGATGGTCTCGGCGGTTCAGGTAAAACGTAGACCTATACATGCCCTTCAATATCCTCGTCGGTAGGGTGCAAAGTCGCGTGTGCAGTGTGGACGGGAATTGCGGCCAACCTGCTCCCGTCAGGTTTCAAAACGGTGTCGTTGTTCAAGCTCAATATCATGAACAACTGCAAGACATCATCCCACAAAAGGCAAATGAAGGGCGCAGACTGCTTGCCGAAAACGACGTCATCAGGGACGAAGCCTCTATGTTCCCAAAAACGGCTTTTGAGACGGTGGATGCTGTACTGCGCGACATCATGCAAGTCGACAAGCCCTTCGGTGGAAAGATGGTTGTTCTCGGAGGTGACTTTAGACAGATCTTACCAGTTGTTCGTAGCGGATCGCGAGCAGAGCAACTAAACATGTGCATTAAGCAGTCTTCCCTTTGATCGCATCTCACAGTACTCCGCCTTTCCGAAAACATGCGAGTGACGAACCGCGATGCAGACTGGAAGGACTTCCTACTGCGCGTGGGCAACGGCACCGCCAATGATAGCCAAGGGCGCGTGCAGCTGCCAACGGAAGTCATGGGTCGAGGAGATATAGTCCAGGAGCTATACAGCGACTGCTTACAATAACTGATTTGTCTGATCAAGCTATCCTTGCTCCCAAGAACACCGACGTGAATTCCATAAACGAGCAAGTTTTACATGCATACAAGGTGAAGAAATGATCTACTATTCTCACTGGAAATCTAACATACCCAGATACATACTAATAAATACTTTTACTTCAGAAGTACTTAGAATTTATAGAAACTGTTCTGGCTATCTAGAGTTTAAGGAAAGAGTAATAGATCTAGGTAAGATATCCAAAAATAATGGATGGGAAGGTAGTTACTTCATAAATATCGTATACCATACCTTACATGACAGGCCATTTATTTTAGTAAGTATGGTTTTCCTACGGCTATTCATCTCCCTTTGATACATGACCTACAAGAATTGTGGACTAAAGATAACGCGCCGGAATAGCAAGGTCACATTCAAATTGAGTTGATGCATGCCATCGTGTCTATCAATCTCTTTGTGCTCATGTTCGCCATCCTCTACGCTGCATCTGTTATATTTTGTTAAATTGGCTAACTCTCATAATTGTTTCTGGCTCGTTACCACTCTTTAGTAATCGTGTTTATGAATACCTTTTGAAGCTTTCTTGGGAACTACTGATGATGGGGCACCAAGAAAGTTACACTACCGGTCTAGTTCTTAGCCCCGAAACCGGTCGTGTAAAAAACAGTAGTTACCTTTCGGATGTTTTGGAATTCTTGAAATGTTCTTTCTCATTGTGGACTTATCTCTTTGTTTTTGTCACCGAGGACGCTAACGACCAGAATCAATTTTATACTACCGAATTCCTCAGCAAGATCTCTAGCTCCTCCTTGCCGCCGCACTATCTCAGGTTGATAAAGGGCGCTATCGTCATGCTGCTTCGAAACTTGGGCTTTTCTTCTGGGCTATGCAACGGAATACAACTACAGTTCTGCGATGGCCGTCTCATACAATGCAAATTCATAACGGGTAATGGCATGGGCAGTCAGTCGTGTTTTCGAGGATACACAACTACGGCGACAAGAATCTGCCCTTCAGACTCCGGCGCTCCCAATTTTCCGTCAAACTAGCGCTCGCTATGAGCATCAACAAGGCCCAAAGTCAATCCTTTAGCAAAGTTGAATAATGGCTTCCCACCGATGTTTTCAGTCACAGTCAACTCTATGTGGCCCTCAGCCACCAATCCAAAGCTAGTCAACGTCGTTTTTACAGAAGTTCTGTAAAGTTATACACTCTGAGAATTTTGCTGTTATGAATGTTTTTTGTTACTGTTGTTGTGTCATGGGCCTTTCTGTTGTACTTCATGTTGTTGTTGGCATCTACTTTCTTGGTGTAGTCATTGTTACAGGCATTCTATGTTGTTGTTGACTGCATACTATTTGTTGCTTAAGATGTTGATTCAATAAACCCGCAGGTCCAATATCATGTCTTTGGTCTGTGGATCTAAACAGGTCATAAAAAGAAGTAATTCGTCCGAACAGGCAATCAAATGGCTTAATCTTACATTAGTATACATTGAAGACAGTGTCTCACCAAAATTTAGTTGCCCAGATTTTTGCATTTTGCAAGCCTGTCGGACCCTGTCCAGCGCTGTATGGGCTTGAAATCGCACGAAGTTCCCAAAAACCCCGTTTTCTGGAGGCCCCGCGGAGGCAACGTGGACGAGTTGTACCTGCCAACTTCAGCCTCAGCCACAGTGGCAGCGATAGAAGGGAAGGGGATGCCATGTGGAGGGACATGTTCAAACGCGTAAGGGGGGAAACCGAAGGAGTCGTAGTCCGCGCGTACCCAGTCTGGGCGTACCACTTTGAGCGAATTTTTCTCAGCATGGAGGGGGTCAAATTGAATGGGACTTGTTGCAATGGCCTATTTAGAGGTCCCCATGATAGAATATGTGAAGACCGCGACCTCAACTTTGATGAGATACTGCCTTTAAAATGAAAAGTGTACAAGGCAGCGAAGCTGCCGAGTACCAGCCGAACCTGCCTCGTGGCGGCAGTGAGCGGCTGTTTTTTTTTTCATATTTGCACAAAGTGTACTGACGGAAATAATGTTATTGCGACAACAATTGCGTTTAGGAAGACGGTACGAGCAAACTAAAGGAGATGCGCTCAAGGTGCTTTTTGCGCGCGAGTGTTGTCAGCACCGCAAGGGAGGGAGGGAGCATCTTACGAGGGAGGTCCGATTAGTCGAAGATGCTATCCCAAATGAGTCTTAAACCACCTTTAAGGGCATCAAACGTTAACTCCAAATCTGACTTTTCTGCCGAGCCCCTCTGCATGCCGAATTATGAATATTTTTCTGGTGCGAAAAAGGTACGCATAATCTAGGTAAAATCAAATTTTACGGTGTTTTCAGCGCTCAAATGGTAGTGTTAAGTATAGGTATTTTGAACAGAAGGTATGGTTCAAATAAAGTGCTCTGGTAATCAACATAGGACCATTTGTGCATTTCTGACGAATTTTGTGCTAAATATGATTTCAATTTTTTAACTCAGAAACGCTCATAACTGGACGTCAGAGGCGCACGGCAGATAACGAGAACAGATTTGAAATCAGCGTTCGATACTTTTAAAAGTCGTATCAATTTTATGTGAAAAGGCCACTTCGACCGAAATGACCTCCCTTGTTAGTTGATTTACTAGAGTGGAGTGATTTCTTCCGCTGAAGCAGACAGTGTATATGGTATAAGTTTGCAGTGGCTGCTATAGTGTGGACCCCGGCTAGGTTCCCATAGGTACTTCCGCAACGGGCACGCAGCGCGCGCCCTTCTCAATGCCTCTTGCCTCACTCATGAGCAGTAGAGCATATTTATGCTCACGAAGGAGAAAAATGCAAAGTGGAAACCTCTAGCTTCCCCTCGAAAGAGACGTATGCAAGAATGAAACGCAGGCAACTTTCATGAATACCTTAGATTCAATCAATGGATGCATATTCCGAACTGGCACTGATGGATAGGTTGTAATAACTATACGTGAAAAATTAAAGAACGACAGCATTCTTAAATCGTTTCTCTTCGTAAACGTAGAAACTAGAGTGGTCAAAGATTCCAAAAAAATAGATATTTCAGTAAACAAACGCCTAGTGGCTTCTCGGAAGGCTCAATTTTGACTTGAGACACTGTCTAAACCTTACACATCAAACCGAAACGGACTCTTACTCAATAAAAGAAACTTTGAGGAAATATTATCTTAATATTCAATCAAATCTCAATTATTCAGAGAAAAAAATGGAAAACACAAGACCATCACACAAGATTGAGGCTCTTAAAGCTATTCAGAGCACGTGAAATCTCGTCACCGGTCATCGCGCATTGTTTATACCTAAAATAGAGAGGATATAGTACACCAAAAACAAAAAAGCAGAGAGAGAAAGGAGGATTTCCCTCAGAAACACAGGAGACGCACTGAAGGCGTGCGTTGCGGGTGCGTCGCGCAGGTACCTATGGGAAGCTGGCCGGGGTCCACACTATAACATACAAAGAGTTTTCGCGCCTTGTCAGTTTCCCCCCCCCCCCCACTTTGGCCCCCTTGCTCCATGCTCGCGTACAAATAGAATCTGCGTAATTCTGAGCTTTTAATTTCTGAAAAGCAGCGAAGCAGGAAACGCTCTGATAACTCCTTGAAACGCTTTTGAAAATAAAAGCTCTCTTACTAGGTTTCATTGGTGCAAACTCTTCCTTAGTGAGACGGATGTCTTCGTACTCATGGCCAGCAACAGCAAATATCTGCAGAAAACTTTTCGATATTTTTGACTGAAAAGGAAACGTCATTAGTTTACCTGTCGTGCACACTCGCCATTTCCACGCCCGTTGAAGTAATAAAGCTTGTATTGCACCATGTCTGATTCTGTAACTATGAAGAATGAACATTGCACTAGGAAATCCCAAATATTCATCTTATTCATTGTTATGGAGAAAAGACTGCGTATAGGAGGTGATTCGGATGATAAGGGATGAGATAAAGCAAAAATAATCGCATTAAACTGATGAACTATTTGTGCTTTCTAACAAAAACAAAAAATGTAGCGAAAATCTTTGCAAAGATTTTTAACGCTTTTTCACTCAGCCAATTCGAAAGACGTGCTAAAATTTTGCCTAGAAGGGTTGCTTGGCACGCTGTTCACCAACATGTTGTTTACGCTCGGTAGACTTTTACGGGTAGGGGAACGAACTCCGCCAATTTGGCCCGCCTTCGCTGGCAACTGGTCCTTTCGCAGTGTTGTTGCATGTCGTTGCAGGACCTCGCCAGTAGTCCCCAGAGGCGGTCCAAACTGGCGGGGTTCGTTCCCCTACCCGGCTTCAATGATTACGATGGTTATGGCAGATGTTCCAACTTTAGATTTGTTTGGAGAGGGGGGGGGGAAGAGTCAGCACGTGATTACGACTATGATGTTCTGCGTCCTAAGAACTTCACCTATCAAAAAGATCTCTTCGGGGGGCTACCTGTGATAAAATGGCATGCTAAAACCAGCCCTCTCCCCCTCCCTCTCCTCTCCCACCGAACAAAGTCTTGAAGATTTTGGGGTTTTGATCAATCTACCGTACACCCATCGTAGCCTCAGAATATGGTGCCATCGCGCGAAATTGAAATATGGTATCAGCGATAGTTCGCGTAGGGGTGAAGTTACAGCGAAATCCGTGATTTCGATATTCTGACGTTAAATGAACTAGCAACGAAATTTTTTCAAGATTAGAACAAATCATTTATCACCTGTTGTATTTTCCAACTGTTTTTCATCCTGCGTTACTACCATAATGATGCATGTCGAAAAAATAGCAATCGAATACCAGAAACCCATGATGAATTTGGTAGCCTCACTATAGCCGCAAGTAGCACAAGGACGTCACGGATATGAATGACAACCCTATCATCTCTACCCCGAGCAAATTTTGGTCACTGAACTAGTTTACCAAGGTCGCTCCCGAAAAAAGGCGTTGTTTTATGGAAGCAAACAAAGGAGCAGTCACGAGACCATAGCTGCTAAGACCTTAGCGTGACAGAATCGTTTACTCAATAATCAGCCGCAACTGCAAAAGTTGCAAGGTCTCATAATCCATTAAATGTGCACATTCACTTGCAAATGCCCTGGTGCGCAGCGGCTACGGTGGGTATACGGTTAGGTCAATCGCAAGCGCCCAAAACTTTGTCTACGGGCTCTCATATGCTGGGTTCGATTATGATAAGATAAAATGTTGCACATAATAATCTTGCTTGTGAGATGATGCTAGGTATTTTGAGAAAAATTAGCAAGTCTTGCAATTTTGACCCTCTGCCGTAAACGTACCGTTCCGAACTTCACAAAATTCTATTCAAGATCCTAAGATTATAAGTTTCGCTTATACTTAACCCATGGTTATTTTTCGATTCCTGTTGAAGGCAGACCCATTATTGCATATCATTGCGCCGTAAAGTCATCCCTGGGGTTACGGTGAGTATACGGTGGGTGGGTTGGTCTCAGATTTACTCAGGTAATTGCCTACAACATGCTGAATAAATAAATAAATAATCACGATCGTTATAGGATAAAAGCTCGCGAAAGGAGGCCTTTTTTGCGAACTTGGTCGTAATCAGCATGCTGAAAAACCTCCTCCACAAAGTTTTGGGCAAATTCGTTGCACACCTAAAGTATACCCACTGTAACCGTAAAGATTGCCCTACCATCCACATCAATACAATATCTGTGATGACTGAGTAGCCTGGTAAATTCCCTCCTGGGCAAGATTATAGCGCAGTGTAACTAGTCCGGGGAAGCCATTCTATCGTTCATTTTTTCCAAAAGCGCATCATCTTTTGCTGTTTTGAAGGTAAACTTATAAAATAAGATTTAAGAGGTCCATTCAATCAATGTTAAGTAAACTTTTTGTTAGTTTCGAGTGCCACAATATTGTTCATTGAATTCACACTCGTGCTGTGTACACTCTCGTTTATAAGCGTAAGAACAAATAATGTGCATCTTTCTTGCTAAATACGCTCCCATGGCTGATTCTCACAAAAATCGCAAAATAAACTAAAGAAGGAAAAAATGTGAGAGAAATTACAACAGCAGCCGCAGCAGTGAGGGAAACGAGCGGTTTGGCTGCTTTTTTTGGCTGTACTTTCTGGGACGATCGATTGCTGCACAGCAAACGATTTCTGCAAAATTGCACGTGTACAAGGGTTTTTGTTTACGGATTTTATTGTGTACGCAAAAGAGGCAGTGCTTTTTCAAATTCCTTATGCATTATTTAGCTCGTCTTTCAGCTGTGAAAAACCTGAAAAGGAGACAATTCAGTACTGTTTTATATTTGTTGAATAAAAAAGTCCTTTCTCAAAGCAATTTTGGATATTTCAGTATATCAATATCTCCGCACGCATAAAATAGTCTAGAACTTCCGCAATACGTAACGAAACTTTCGCAGTTAGCCAGTTCAAGTTTGTAGGTTTTGAGCCAAGCCAATTTGAGTTTGTAGATTTTACCTCAAAGACACGATAGCTTTTCTAGCTCTCTTCAGAAGTTGGTTCGAACAGTTCCATACTACCTGACCTCTTTCAGGCGTTCGACCTGCTATTTAGAGATGCTTAGAATGGTTTTGAGCTAGAAGTCCAGTCCTGCCTCAAAAATGATTCTATCCAATCTACCACAAAGATTAAAATCGGATTTTTGCTAACATCGGAATGAAAATAGGTGTTGAAACTATTGCTAGCGATTTATTTGACTAAACGACGATATGGATTGGAGGACACATACTGAATGGTCGAAGCTCCTAGGCTGTGTCGAAATTTGCCCTGAAAGTGCATTCTGAAAATCATTTTTCACAAATTAGATTTGAAAAAATCATTCGAACTTGGTTTTCTCCAACTATGCTTAGGCATCTGTATGAGTGCGCGTTTAGCAAATTTGAGCTTTTCAATGAATGAGATTAGATTTGCAATTCAGTATTGCATACTTTACCCCTTTAGCTTAGTTTCAACACGTGATCTGCAGATTTTTGGGCAAGCCAGACATCAAAGAGCAGCCGTAGTTCATCCAAAAAGGCTTAGCTCATGTGTCTATGTCCTCTCTTTCCCATCCGAGAGAGAGAGAGAAGGATACGGTCAAGTGGTATTGAGGAAGCTACACTTATTGGTATGAGGTCATCAAGTAATGAGATTTCTTGAGGGATTCCAAGCAAGAATCTACGAATTCAATAAAAAAGGAGTATCATAATGATCCTGTCTATTGCACCTGCTGTTTCCATTTGGCAATTTTCTTGCACCAAAACTGCAAATCTTTTTTCTTCGACTCTTCGCAATAATAAGGGCAAAGCAGTAGTCACAAATAACTTGACAGCTTTTTACTGCTATTGTGTCATGAAGGATCGGAGCGGTATAACTGTTTTTGTGAACAAATTCGATAACTTGCTCTACAATCTTTTTATACTATCGTGACTATCATGGTTGTGTAAAGCCCTATAATGGCTTGCATTTAATTCACCAGCAGGTACTGTTCTACAATTACAAAATCATGCGGAGTATATTTTGAGTAAATAAAAAACTACACTTTTTAGACTTCTATATCGACATCACTAGAGCCCAATACGCATGGTCTGCAAGTTTCAGTTTCTCGTGCCTTTTTACAGAATTGGACAACAATGAATTACATTCCTTGACCGTCAGTGTGTACACTACTGCTCTCGTTTTCCAAGCTGTTAAAGTACGAACAAAGTGTGATAAAGTGATTTGCCTGCAGAGCGCTGCAAACATAGCAGTATAAGAAAACTGCACTTGTCATGAGACTGAGAAAAACTGTGTTCTATCACCTTTCTAATGAAAAGAAAAAGAAGGCTTGTTTGGGAGCTCATACTATAAAAGGGGTGATTTTTGAATATTGAAGGCAAGTTAATGGGGTCAGGCGCAACCCCTTGAAAGCTCAGGCGGCCTGACCTTTTGAAGGATTGCGCCTGACCCCATTAACTTTATCTCCGAAGAAGCTTTTCTACTCAAGTTTTATGTGATTCGTTAGCTCAACCCTCGAAGATTCAACAGTAAGTGTTTGAGCTTGAGTCGACTTGTTTCGGCCTTGTGCCAATCCGAGGAGTTGAAGTACTCTGTGAAAAACGTGCCGGTTGGAATTTTGGCTGCACTTCTTACTTCACTGTTTGAAAGCGATATGAAACCTGATTTCTAGCATAGACTTGTAGTGAATATTACTTTGTTGTGAGTATAGAAAAGCTTACATATTTCACTTTTAAAACCAAGTTAATCATGTTTGTAAATCACGTTTTTTGGACGTTGAGAAATACTAGAAAATGCAGAGGCAATGGTTTGTAGAGCGCATAGAGGTAATTTGACATGCTAGTTATGGAAAGATTCAGCATTTTACACAGCATTCCTTGTCAACCTCATGATCTCTCAAGGTAAAATATGAAATTTAAATTTTGGCTAACTTCGATTTGGAAACATCAGTATGCTGCTAACGGCCTTCATTTCTTTGGGTGATTGTGATATCCACCGGACTAGCGCATTTCTTCTTTACCTTCGTAGTGTGTCTCCCCAACTGAACAAATCGAATCTTACTCAGACAATAACTCGGACTAGCGGCGGGCCTTAAAGGCAGTGTCCGGGCAAAAACTCGATTTTGAGATTTTGTGCTTATACGGGCCTATTCGCCATGCTGAATCCGAAAATCCACATTGGAAAGCGAGAGAACGGCGAAAAGGGGCTCTAATATAGGAGGGAAATCAGCAGGTGGGCGGGGCTTTCCCCAGTGCGATTGCACGCTCCTAGCTCCCGGAGCGATTTTCTCGATTCCGCTAGCCGTTCTAACATCGCTACCGGCCAAGTGCGAATGACTGACTTGAAATTGGAAGCGAGAAGGTCGCTCCGGAAGCCGGGAACGTGAATTCGCAGTGGGGAGGACTCTGCCCACCTACTCATTTCCCTCCTGTGTTAGAGCCGGTTTTCGCCATTTTCGCCTCTACAATGTGCATTTTCGGATTCAGCGTAGCGAATAAGCCCAAGTACGCATAAAATCTCAAAATCGAGTTTTTGCCCGGACACTGCCTTTAACGGCTTTCCGGGCGAGCGGCGGGCCTTAACGGCTTTCCGGGCGAGAGGCGAGCTTTAATTTGTGGTCGTGGCTTTCTTGCGGACCAGCGGCGTATCCTCGCTACCGAGCTTGCAAGCTGCGGGCCTTGATTTGACCAGCGGCGGCCCATCCCCTCAAGCGGGTGGGCAGCGTACCATCATTATCATACCCTTATCTTACATCATCTTGAAGTTCTCTCATTGCAGTGTTCTTCATTTTGTTAATGCTGTTTTCATGGCCTGGTGTGGCTATTTGAGCTGCTAAAATGATTTGAGGTTACCGGTTGCCGATGTATCACATGAACTTCTCTCCGCATTCATTACACCCCAGAAAGTGGAAGTGAGGAAAGAAGCGGATACAAAGAAATGAATTTCAACTATGACAGCGACTAATTCCTGGCATATGCAGGGAGCCGACCTTTTAGGAGGATTTTCGATAACAAAAGGTTGGGTTCTTCTGCAAAGCTATAGAGGTAACAAAAAGTAACGATAAGTCTGAGGTGGACGAAGTTAGAAGTAGGTTTACGTTTGATCGTGTTAAAAGCAAGTGCATCACGATGTTTCAGAATCGTATTTTCAATGCGTATCTGCACAGATCGCAAGTAAAGGGTTATCCGAGTGAAAATTGGAGCTGATTCCGCGACCTTTTTTTACATGATTCGCTCTTCTTAGAAATTCAGGAACTTGTATATACTACTAACTGGCTTACCCGGCTCCGCCGTATCCGGACCAAACTTGGCACACATACACTTCGGGCCCCGGCGGGTGTCACAGTCCACTTTTCGTTATCGATCGATGTCGATTTTACCGATTTTTATCGATTTTTTTGCAGAGTTCACCTACAGGGCTAGGAGTTGGCACAGGGGGGGGGGGGGAAGTGAGCATGGGGATTCCGAATACAATATTAGTTTTCAGAATTATCGATTACTTTTATTGATTTTATCGATTTTTTGTAAATTTTGACATGCGAGGCTGTGATTTTGCACAGGGGGGTAATCGAGCATGCTGATTACGAACACTATATTAGTTTTCAGGATCGTCCATTACTTTTATCGATTTTATCGATTTTTTGAAAATTTGAGCTAGGGGGCTGGAATTTGGCACAGGGGTGTAATCGAGCATGCTGATCACCCCCCTTGGGGATGATCAGCATGCTCGATTACCCCCCTGTGCCAACTCCCAGCCCCGTAGGTGAACTCAGCAAAAAAATCGATAAAAATCGATAAAATCGATCTCGATCGATGACGAAAAGTAGCCTATGACACCCGCCGGGGCCCGAAGTGTATGTGTGCCAAGTTTGGTCCGGATCGGTTCAGAAATGGAATTTTCTATTCGGAACATACGTACACACATACATACATACATACATACATACATACATACATACAGACAGACAGACATACAAACAGACATTCAGCTTTATATATAAGATTCAGTCTCTTATAGGGGCTCTGCGACATCTGTTTCCCTCTGTAAAAGCAGATCCACGTCAACTACCATTATCTTGTTTCATATACGGCGGCTGGAAGATCACTTGTCATTTTCTGTGTTTTGTGTTGTTGATTACGAGTTCTAATAAACTGATCAGTGAAATGCGTTGTAGGAATCATACTGTGTGTCCATAGCTAAAGTTGCAGACTATAAGCAGTAGGCAGCAGACTGTCGGATCCTTGTAGTTCTGTAAAAAGAGGGCTGGAGGCGGGAAGCATGATTAGAAGCCCGCCAAAGGCACTCCGCTTGTGCGGTTTGATGTACGAGCGGGCGAGCGGAATACTATTAGCGGGAGAGTGGCGGGAAGCATGATGGTCGCCCGTTAAAGGTACTCCGCTGCTCGCTTTATATCCCCAGCGGGCGGTCGGCGTGCCTCTAAAGGACGAGCGGCGGGAGGCATGATCGCCCGCCCGGTAGAGGCCCGCCGCTCGTCCGAGTTATTGGTGAGTAATTACGACTCCCTCCCTCAGTTTTACCCTCAATACGACCCCCTCGGTCGGGCGCGCCTGACTCCACGCTCAACCCTGATGGCAAGTCATATATCCGGATACGAACCTATTTTGGGTACTATTCCACATTAATTGGCCCAAAAAATGAAAACCGTGAATTTCGCCAGAACTTCTTCTAGGGGGGGGGGGGTTATTTGGTATGCTAAACACGAATATGATGTTTATTTCGTGCGACAGCGCCATCCGGTGGAGTTACGGTTGGGTTACGGCATAGGGTCAAAATCACGGATTTGCCCGAAATTTGGCCCAGAGGGGTTATTCGGCCCGTTGATACCAAATATCACATTGGTTTTGAACCCTAGCAACATTTTCACGGGTTACGGTAGCTACACGGAAACGGGTGTAAGATATAGTTCTGCCTGAAACGGGTGTACGGCGATTCGGACGATCGTGAAGCTTTACACACACGACCACCGCTGCGCGCTACACACCCTGCTGCGGCTTTTGCCTAAGCAAAGCACAGGGGAAAAATACATTTGCTGATTCGTGATTTTGACCCCTACCGCAAACCTACCGTAACCATGCAGGGAGACGTTTTCGTGCGGTAAAAGTGTAACATTTCTAATCACCATGTCGAATAACCCCTCTGTGCGAAATTGCAGCGGATTTTGAGATTTTGACCCCTCACCGTATACTACCCACCGCAACCCCGAGAAAAACGCTACGGTACAAAACCAATGTGATATTCAGCATCAGCGGGCCGAATAACCCCTCTGGGCCAAGTCTCGGGCAAATCCGTGATTCTGACCCTCCACCGTAATCCTAGCGTAACTCTACCGGATGGCACTGTCGCACGAAATAAACATCACCAGTGCTTCACCTCTGCTTCGCAGAGGTTCGCACTGGCCGTTATGAACCGTGGTAAACTCACTTTCTGAGAGCTTGTCTCTCAAGTCATGTTCGGTTCACTGCAACGTGAGAGCCGTAGTTAAAAATGAACCATACCATATCTTAACCTCACATGCTGTTTGGTATTGTAAATCATTCCTCACTGTAATTTCGTAACGGACAAACTCCACACAACTTCAGATTAAGCCGCTTATTATAATAAACATCATATTCGTGTTCAGCGTACCAAATAAACTCCCTAAACGAAGTTTTAGTGAAGTTCACGATTTTCATTTTTTGGGTCAGCTAATGTGGAATAGCGCCTAAAACATAGGTCTACAGCTCCCGTCAATGTACCCAGTGTGGCAAAAGATTGAAAGTCAAAAAGAAATTTGTAAATGTTGTTCTTACAGTCAGAGCCGGATGGTGCTCCCACACTCCCATAGAACCGATCTTAGCCAGCTACTTTTTTCTAGTCACATGACATGGCGACACGAAGTTCTCCTTAGCAAACTAAAATAATGTTAAGCAGGAGAAAAATCCCAGCCCGTCAAAGCATGAAAGTCTTTTCTTCAGTGGGATAAACCAAGGACAGGCAGAGCCATCGACCATGATGATCCCGAGACGATTAGGCGCCATGACGCGGCGATTGGTGGATTCAAATAAGTTGTGTCATTTGAAGTCGTCCTTTTCCTTTATTCTTTGGTTGAACGTATCTCATCATGTGTTGTTCTATCACTTCATCTTGTGCGGTAGGGTAATGTTCAGTTTCCATTTTTCCTTAATTTGTCAGTGCTCTTTATAGACATGAGTATGGGTTTGATTTGGGTCCATATTCCTGAAACCCTTGCGCTTATCTGCTTTGATGGGCTGTCCTCGTGAAATCGGATAGAACCAACCATATAATGTTTATTGTGAGACCAACAATAAGAGTCTTAGAACTGCTTTGTTTAAACAAGCTTGGGATTGATCTTCTTTGGTACTGATTATAGTGAGTCGTGTTAGATGAGATAAATTACGAGAAACTTTTAGATGAGATAAATTACGAAAAACTCTTGATACACGTTCAAGCTTGTTCAAACAATATGTGCAAAGCGATTTTGAGTCTTCTAAGGGCAGATAAACCACTATATGTCGGAGTCGGACGGTGACACTAGATACCGTATTCCACGCGCGCGCCGGGGCCACCCGAGCTTGGCATGAGCTTGGCATGAAGCCAACTGCACACCGCGATGCCCTTTTTGCTACATTATTTATTTATTTATTTATTTATTGAAACGTGCTCACACACGCATGTTGATAGTATGAACAAGAAATAACCTGAAAATCAAGAGACCAACGAACCAGAGGTAGAAAAATGAACAATAAAGTAAAGAGAGGAAAAGCAATAACAAACAAACAAACGAAATGAAAACAAGTGATAAACAAATGCAATCAATCAGTGATCAGGAAGTGGGATGACTTGCAAGTGTAAAGACTTGGGCCAATGTAGTTTGAAAAGCGTCTTGGGTTAGCAATTTATTTAAGTCAGGCAGTATTCTTGCAGCGAAAAACTTTGATCTTACAAGTGTTTTAGCTTTTGGGGCTCTGAGTTTCAACGCACCCCCTCTGGTCCTTGAAGGATAAACGTCAAAAAACCTGGTTGAACCAATCTTACATCTACCAGTTAAGATCTTCAAAGCCATCGAAAGATCGAACTTCTTCCTTCTAAGCGCTAAGCTAGGAAGAGATAACAATTTAGCACGTTCTTGGCTCACTGGTATGAGAGAATAGTTGGGACCTAACATTCTCAAGAACACCTTTCGAGTAAAATTGTTCTGGACACCTTCAATGGCAGCAATATCACGGACCTTATGCGGTGAAGTAACAGCGGTGCCAAATTCAACCATGGGTCGTATATACATTTTGTAAGCTCTAACTAAGACGTTGGGGTTTGAAGTACGAAGTGCCTTGAACAAATTGTACGTTCGGGAAACGGCTTTGGAAACAATTGCGCTGTAGTGGCCGGTGAACTGAAGCTTATCATTGAAGGTAAAGCCCAAATCTTTGATTTCAGTAACTTTGATCAGAGCGGTTCCATCAATTTTATAAGATGAATCTATTGTCTTGCCACCCAATGACATGACTTTGGTTTTGTGTGGGGCTAAAGGCAGTTCAAATTCCTTAGACCAACGAGAAACCGAGTTGATACAAGACTGCAATGACTCCATGTCAGAAGAGCTGCGTATAGTTTTGTATACTTTTACATCATCTGCATACATCACACATTTGCAGCCCTCAGCTTCGACAATGCTAGGCAAATCAAAAGTATAGATAAGAAAGAGAATAGGTGACAATACGCCACCTTGTGGAACACCACTGGAAATAGAATAAGACTTTGAATAATCATTCCCGATATGAACTTGAAACGTTCGGCCACTCAGAAAATTTTCGATCCATGTATATGCAAAATTATGGACACCTAATAGCTTAAGTTTAGACAGCAATTTTGAAGTTGGAACCTTGTCAAAAGCTGTATCTGCTTTGATGGGCTGTCCTCGTGAAATCGGATAGAACCAACCATATAATGTTTATTGTGAGACCAACAATAAGAGTCTTAGAACTGCTTTGTTTAAACAAGCTTGGGATTGATCTTCTTTGGTACTGATTATAGTGAGTCGTGTTAGATGAGATAAATTACGAGAAACTTTTAGATGAGATAAATTACGAAAAACTCTTGATACACGTTCAAGCTTGTTCAAACAATATGTGCAAAGCGATTTTGAGTCTTCTAAGGGCAGATAAACCACTATATGTCGGAGTCGGACGGTGACACTAGATACCGTATTCCACGCGCGCGCCGGGGCCACCCGAGCTTGGCATGAGCTTGGCATGAAGCCAACTGCACACCGCGATGCCCTTTTTGCTACATGTAGATAATTCTTCGCGTCAGGCGTCGAACTTCATAGTTTTCTTTCCTTCAGGGACGTTTTTGAATTTTGCCTTGCCTACTATGTACCACCATGGAATGTGTACGCGGACGTTTTCTTCGTTCCATATGAATTTATCACATTGTACTCAGTTTTGTTATTTACAGCTGTCCATTTCTTCAATCGGATCGACGATGCGCGGTGTTGTTGCTGAAGTTTGCACAAAGCAGTCCTGTCCTACAATGCCTGGAGGTTCAAGTTGGTTTCAAATCCTCATATCATCATATTCATAGGGTAATTTTCCTTCATCAGAATTTTTTCATTAAACCTTCTTGAATATGTATGGAAATTTTGAAGAGAAAAAACCCTTCCTGTTTCCTGCGTTGTGAGTTTTTTCAAATCGGGGTTGTATGGTGGAGCTATGAACTTTGCGAGCCATAGGAAACTAGTTTCAGTTTAAAACTCAAACAAGCGGTGAAACCTGAGCAAATTCCAAATCTGCATTCAGTACTTTGGATGTGGCACTTCAGTAGCTTTCTGGCAATTAAGTTCACCTTAATAACTCATGGGGAAGCTAAGCTGAGAGCGTTGACAATGAGTGCAATCGGTTGTTTTAGAGGTTCATCTAGAAACCACCTTATTTTGTTATTTTTATAAATGTTAAGTACCCTCTGATTCAACAAGATTGGCAGCTGATGGGCGGCTCACGCCCTCGCGGCCGCCTCGCCTGGCTTTCTATCTCTTTCGTGCTCTCTGGTCATTGATGCCGTCTTTCCCACGCTCGTGATGGAATGTAATTAGAGAGCACGTTACGAAAGAGGTGCAGAGCCCAAGTAACCGTTCCCTCCAGCCGCCAATCCTCTTGAAAAGGATAGTATAGCAACGAGGTCTTTGAAAGACGTTTGTACAAACTGTTTCAGACGGAGAAACCCCTCAACACATCGTCGCTATAGAAGAAGCTTACACCTTGCGATGCATCAGTAAAAAATTTACGTTGTTCCATGTTACTACTGACTATTGTTACTTTTTTCGTTTAGCACAAGTTTATCGTTTATGAAGCAACATAATTACGATAAACAACAACTGATAACGTTGCTCACATATGATTACGCGTCATAAATGAATCCACACGAATTGGTGAGAGAGTAAAGCAGGTGTACAGTGTACAGAAGCAAGAACACCATAATATGCGTAATGATTTGCATTGGATAGAAAAGTAAAGTGGCCGGGTAGTTGACGGTGTACTAGAGAACCGGAAAGTGCTAGGGCATAGGCTAGATGCTAGCCTGCCTAGGCTTAGGCATAACCACAGCAGTGAAGCAAGATCGCTGTGGCGAATCGTTGACCCGGCCACACCACGGATATTGACCATTTCACTGATTCGAGCACACAGCCTTGCATCTGAAATCAAAAAACAGGAGACTGCGATCAATACTACAGCAAAAACCTCACCTCAGAATTCGAGTGAACACAAGTCTCTCAAACCATTAGCGTCTCATTTAAGTGCAAACTTCACAACCACACCCTACAATATCAGCTTGACAATGGAGCGAAAAGGTTAGGGCCAGATATGTGGCAAGACAAGTTATAAATCGCTGAACTGGCGTCTTACAAGCACAGGCACTTCTTCCAATAGGAAAGAGCATACTTTGACTATTTGTAGTCCCAAACACATCATCATCATTGTCTGCAGTTGCTACGATGATGTTTCCATTTGCGCCGATGCGAGTGAAGAGATTGAAGCTGTAAATACACAAAACTGAGTGCGATGTGGTAAAACCTGAGACAAAGAAGACGTTCGCAAACATATCCCATAATGGTAGCCCATTAGTAGGCGCGGTAACATTCAAAAAATCTCTGAAGCAAGGAAAACCATGAAGAATACGCCTGACACGAAGAATTTTCTACATGTAGCAAGAAGGGCATCGCGGTGAGCAGTTGGCTTCATGCCAAGCTCATGCCAAGCTCGGGTGGTCCCGGCGCGCGCATGGAAGACGGTATCTAGTGTCACCGTCCGACTCCGACATATAGTGGTTTATTAAGGGCAGGGCATACTTCACGCTATTTCAGTCGAGACGAGATTTGACAATATTCCAACTGTCCATAACCCACTGTGGGCTCATTTCAAATGTACAGAAGATAAGATATTTTACCAGTTCACGTTATTCGCACTATGCATGTGCAGTTTGCTAATGTTGGATCTGAAGACTTCTGGCGAACTGCCAACTCGCGTCGCGACTGAACTCGCGTGAAGTATGCCCGGCCCTTTAGGCCCGGACAGACTTTACGCGATTTGATCGTCGCGACTCAATCGCCGACATTTCCATTCATTTCCATCTCACATTCAAAAATTTCCGGCTGGAAAAGTAAATATCACAACCGAAATGCAAGTTGATCGGCATGCAATGATGTTGTAACAGTTGTCTCCTCGCGATTCAGTCGCGACGATCAAATCGCGTGAAGTCTGCCCGGGGCCTTAGGCAGGCGCTATACTCCTTGAGGAGCATGGTAGATATCTTTTCGATCAGTATGCATCAATTCGTGTAAAATCGGCTATTTTAATCGCCGATATTGGCTATCGCCAGTCGCAAATACTGGCCTATCGACTGGTAACTCGTTAGCGATCAATACCTATGGAAGATACAGTCGCCTTGGCGAGGGTCGTAGCGGTTTGCGATCGCCAGTTTTGGCGGCTATACAACGGATACATATCGATTGGACTGAAGACATGCCAGCAATCGAGAGCTGTCTGCAGTGCAGTCGCGGGCGATTGCCATTCGTAGCTGGCGATCGCCCGTCGCGGTCTGTACTCATGGAGGAGCATAGCTCCTGCCTCAGGACTCGGGCATAGCTCAGGCAATTTTGTCGTCTCGCGGTTCTCCCCACAACTGAGTCTATTGCATACTGATCGCCATCACAACAAAAATGCAAGATGATCGACATCACAACTCGTTACTGTTGTCCGGTCGGGAGAATCGTGAGACGATGAAATTGCGTAAACTCTGCGCGAGGACTTAATCCTTGCCATACCTCACCTTACCGCATTTTCAGTCACCACTCGCTGGCAGTTTGCCGGATTTCATCGAATTCACACTAGCAAACCCAATGTATAGTCCATGTATAGTCTGTACAACTATCGTAGGCTGATAATATGCCCTTTCCTCTCCACATTCAAAATACGCGCACAGTTTATGGACAGTTGAAGTACTGCCAAATCGCGTTGCGTAAGGTATGGCCAAGGCCTTAGTCTCATTTCTGTACCCAGGTTTTTGTAGAGTACAGTTTGGTTCTAATTCATCTATTAGCTTGACCATAATCAAAATTAACATCTGGGATTTCCGGGACGAAGTAAACAAAGTATAGGCGAACCATCGCACGCAAAGGCTGGACGCCGTTGCGTCCGACTAAGATAGCTTGCGCACGGAAGAGACAGCAGACGGCAAGGGGAATGAAAGAGCGCTCGGGCAGCGAGACGCCGAAAGTGTCTGTAGTGACGTCCTGTTTTTGCGTGCGATGAATGGCCTATGTATGAACATATATAATAGTAGACATGGGTCCTTACGACATGCTCTGGATCTGTATTTACTATGTCATATCGTCGTTCGATACGGTTTTCGAAATCATTTGCATGGCTGCTGTGTTCTCCTCGCTGAGCGCGTTACTTGGATTTGGGGTGAGTAAAAAGCGGCCTTGTTTGAAGACAAGGCCCAAACAATCTGGCACGTTGAGCTTCGTGAAGACTAATTTGGGGGCCCTAGCTGAGGCACTATTCAAGTGGCAGCGCAAATGAATTTTTTACGGCAAAAAAAATTATCTCCTAACCTATCTCCAGTACTTTATTCAGGGGACGACTTCATAGGCTTGCATGCTTTTACGTGGAGAGACACCGCTCTCGTGATGGGTCCCGACGCAAAAGCATGCAAGCCAAAGCAAATCGTCCGCTAAATAAGTGCTGGGACAGGTTTGGACAAAATATTCTTGGTCGTGAATGGATGAATTATTGCGCTATTGCTCGGCCGCCTTAGCTAAGCCCCATAATTAGTTCGCCCACGTGTCAGATTTTCTTTGTGCCTCCTTCAAGACTAGTCAGTTTATTATATCATTACTTTAGGACGAAGAGCGACATCCACCGTGCTTGTGCCCGCAAGTTTACGTCAGGATTATTAGCATGACCGTGGGACATCTTTTTTCAGCAGTACTACTCGCATGGACGATAAATCGGGTAATTTATAACACAGCATTGCCTACAATTAGTCTTATTAGGGGACGATCCCAAATTGCAGCGGCGAACTGAAATGAAAAGCATATCATTAGTTTGATGAACTAATTCTAAATCTATCTTCCTTATCTGCTACTGGATTCTCTGAAAGAAGTTATGAGCGGTTAAAGTGAAGACATTAGTGTCCTAATGCATAATCTGCACCGAAATTCAGCTGCGTGTGCTACTTGACAACGAGTGTGCTGAGTACAAGGGATGCACACTTTAACCAGAAAGGTACGGGTGTATGCCAAGATGAACGATAGCTGGCAATAAGCATACTGTACTCCAACGGTTGTCAATATGTCTCACATTAAGTCTTAATTTTTGAAGCTGTATGTCCTAAACTGGATTGAAAATGGTGTCGAACAGTAAGAATTAGGGCATATAGAGCTTCTAGTGTTTTTTCCAATTTTCTAGATATCATCATAGTGGAAATATGGAATTTGAAAAAGATTTGACCTACGCAGCGCATATGGCTGGCACAACCTATCGTTCATGTTGGCTGCCCCCCGAAAGGTACAGTTATTGAGAAAATTTTATTGCCCGCGCCGTGCCTTGACCGCCAGCATAGGCGAGGGTTGCGGTGATCTCATTCGCTTCAGTGTTGTTTTCAGCATTGCACAGTATGTTTTGACTGAGAGTGTCTATAGAAGTTTACAGAAATACGTTTGAAGGAGATGCGCGCTCATTACCACCTGTAAATAGCCTATATCGCGTTGGGATCCCACATCTCCAGCCGCCCCTCCCCCCCCCCCCCCCCCCGCGTTAATATTCAGAGCGAGGCGTGGACGATTGACCTATGAATAAGTGCTTTTGCACAACTATCTCAAAAAGGTGCCACTGAGCGCCTATATTTGCACTTTCAAAAGCTCGTAACTTCTCCAGAAGATTCTGCAGCAGATGTGGAAGTTGGATTGCCTTCAGCTTAAAGGCAGTGTCCAAGCAAAAAGTCGATTTCGAGATTTTGTGTTTACCTGGGCCTATTCGCTATGCTGAATCCGAAAATCAACACTGGAGAGCGCGAAAACGGCGAAAAAAGGCTCAAACGGAGGAGGGAAATTGCAGGTGGGCGGGCTGTTCACATAGTGGCATCACTCTCCCAGCTTCAGGAGCAATCTTCTCGTTTCCGCAAGTCACTCTAACATTACCACCAGCCAACTGCGAAACGCGTGGCATAAAATCGGGCGAGAAGATCACCCGAAGTCTGGGAGAGTGATGTCACGGTGTGAACGGCCCCGCCCACCTGCGATTTCCCCCTGCGTTAGGCCTTTTTTGGCATTTTCGCGCTCTCCATTGTGGTTCATCGGATTCAGCATGGCGAATACGCCCGGATAAGCACAAAATCTCAAAATCGACTTTTTGCTTGGACACTGCCTTTAACAAGACGCATCTGACAGTGGCGGTCCGAGGGGCCAAAGTTCTGGGACCGCCATTAGCATCTCATGATATGCACTTGGTTCCAGATTGCCACTGCGATTTGGTATCCTGCCCTAGTTAGCGTATTCTCACTTCAGGACGAAGAACGTGCGCAGCACAATCCACCGCGATGCACATGTCCGCATGTCGCAAGTGATTCGCCGCGGTTCTGTGTAGCGATGCGAAAGCATAATGATGAAGACGACGAAGACGGTGAAGACAAGCATGGCGATCATGACTGATCGATTTTGCAGCGAAAGTCCACGTACTATTTTGGAAATTTGAGATGTGCGTTAGTGGTGTTATGGTTACCCGCGATTATCGGATTCGATCGAGACAAAGTCGCACGACGTGCGTAAGCGGCTGCGCCGAGCACGAAAGCGGTCGCAAACAAAGTAAGTTCATCTTATAAGAGTATTTTGGTCAAATTGAACTCGGTTTATGGGAAACCATAACACCACTCAAAGTTCGGAGTTTTTTTTCCAAGAGTCCACATTTTTCTTGAAAAGTATCACTTATTTGTTGTGTAGGTTGCTACTATGTATCATTTTTCACTATTGAAGGAAGTTTTCAAAGATTTTGTATAGATTGTCTCAATGTAAGTGTCACCAGCTCTGGCAAATCGTGCTTCTGCGACCGCCTTGGTCGGGCATCGCGCCGTTCGCGACCATATCCTTTGGGCATTCTCCTGTGCCCAGCAACCTTCGTTCGCTGCTGAGACATGAGAAAATGCCCAGTAGGTACGTGCGCGTCTCGGCGAGGCAGCCAGGAAGACTCGAGCCGCTGAAACTCACTTGAACTGAGCGATATATAAATTGCTATCCACTGTTACTGTAGTGTTCCGAGTAGGAAGATAAATGTCCGCATTCTTTGCACTCATTGGTGACTGCAGACCCAGGATAGGTATAGTTCGTTTATATAATCGTGACGACGGATTTCACTGCGGACTTTGCGGCCACAGGAGCATAAAACGCTCATTCAAGAACTCATCACTTCGTTTAGCTCAGTTAATTCTATGTCTAAATACTATAATACATAAGCAAAAAAATCACTCGACTAGAAATGAAGACCAAGAAACTGCGATTTCCGGAAGTGGCGCACGTGCCGCGCGCGGTCGCGCCATCGTCACGATTTTTCAAACGCCCTATAGCGCCAACGTCAGTGGCAAATCGGCATTAGCAACTTTTTTAGGAACGGCAAGCGATGATTTTCTCATTCAAGAGATTGCTTCGGAATTTATTTTAGTAAAAAAATTTAAAACAGTCTTGTTATCCATATATAGTTTGTATCAATTCACTGCGAACGAAACATTTATAACTACTGCGCCCCATCCGCGTCGCTGGATACTTTGCCAACGTGCAGCGCTGACATTCTGAGCAATCATCGAGCAGAATGAGGAGATGCAGAATCCGGGCCCTGCCACAACATGTTACAGCGCGTCGCAACACGGCGCAAATCGTGGCGTGGGGCGCGCGCGTTGCCCCATCTTGGTCGGGACTGGTAGATACAAACATTATCAAAAGAATGCTACAATTACTTGCGGTATCCCTAAAAATATGCAGTGAAATTGAAAAGGAAGATAAACACTTGAGCGAAAATGAAGTAGATAGGAATAGAAGCATGCTGAGACCACCTGCGGTGAAATTTGAAGGTGTGCTTACTATGAAATTCTTATTAGCATCAAAATCTTGATTCTTCAGAGTTGAGCCAGAGTGCGCGGCGTACGGGCGTACGTGATGTACGCAGCGTACACTCGGTATGTTTCATCATAGGAGCGTACGCGGCGTACGCTGCGTACATCACGTACGCCCGTACGCCGCGCACCCTGGCTCAACCCTGAAGAATCAAGATTTTGATGCTAATGAGAATTTCATAGTAAGCGCACCCTCAAATTTCAAACCCATGCCCATTTCTTACGCGCAAGTGTTGCAGACACCACAAGAGCACTATGCAGGTTCTAAACGAGTTCAAGCTTTTAACAACTCAGTCGTGAATTTATTACCTTCTGTAAAATTAACAGCCATAGCAAAAGAGGGAATTATCTTCAAAACTTATACTCAAGAACATGAGCAACAACTATGACTTTTCAAAATTTAGTTTTTGGCCGCGTCTCGATCCATTTCTTCAAATTTGGAATTGCTTGAATCTTTTCCATGTGGGCTTTCACCTAAAAATTACTTCCATCATAAGAGCCATTGAAATTTGAGAATGTTCGAACAACCTCTGGAAAGCCATTGAGAAATTCTGGTATGAATGATTGTACCATAGTGGCACAAAATTCAGAGATTAGCAAGTCTACCCAAGTTACTGAATCCCCGACCAAAAAGCCTGAAATTAGGTTCTTGTTGCAGATTGATGACATGGGATGTTCTTACCAGACTTGTTCTCTTTCAAAAATTTAGTGACAAATCCAAGGAATTTGTCGCGAGCGGGGTCTGCAACGTCTTTCTGGAGTTTTTCCTGAAATTTTATGACTTAGCTCTAGGAGCAAGTTAAAACACTAGTTAAGATTTCGTTCCTGGGTATGTATTTACTGGGAGTCAATTGTAACTTGATTCGATTGCACACCTTGCGCGCTACTTCACGACGTGAGATCAGAATCTAATCATTTCATAGACTTCCCTCTGTTTGTCTTTCTGTTTTGGCTTTATTGAAAATGCACTAGCAGTAGTACACATCTTCACAGTTTGTTCCGCCGGAAAAGTTCTGGTAATGCGCTGTCATTAAGGTGTCGTCGGTTGTCGCGCGCAGCGTGCAGGCTCACACTTTAGGTCACAAAAGACTCGCGCATACTTACCACGTCACCGTCGCTTTCCCCAATAGCAGCACGCCACCAAGGTTTTATTTCCACACGGTAATCTGCGTACTGATCAGCGAGAGAATCAACAAGTGCTTCTTCGAATGGTGTTTTACCAGTATATCCTAAACGGACATTATTACAATAATGATATTCCTCTGGGTTGCGGTCTGTTTTAGGATCAGTTCAAGATTGTCACCATACGCGTTCGCAATGCAGGCCTTCTGCAACTAAATTCTATACTCGTGGTGGAACGGTGGGAGAGAGAAAGGGATTGATGGGGTGGGCAGAACTGCCCTACACATTTTTTCCAGTCTCTAAGTGGCAAAACAATGAACTGTCTCACATGTAGCTATGGGCGATTCATCGCACGCAGAGAGAGGCACCATTGCGAGCGCTGTCGACATCTCTCAGATCAAACGCATTTTCATTGCCTAACTGTCTGCTGTCTCTCCCAAACACAGACTAATTTGATCGGACGCAACGGCGTCTAATTTCTGCGTGCAGTGAATGGTTTGTAGACTCGTGGTGCAATAGATGCGTTTTTTCTTCATCAATTTCGTTTGAAGCAGTAAAACCAGAAAGTTTCTGAAGTGATTTTGTCAAGTCATGCAAACACCCGTTTCAATTCGGTTTGATTGTAAATTCTATAAAAGTCAAAGTGAATTTCGCGTGTCGTATTTTCTTTTTCGATTTGTATGCCACAAGTCTCAAACTTCCTCAAAAATTCTTAAAGGGCGTAGTTAGTTAGCGCACGACTCAGTAAGAGTCACCGCGGCACTTTAAATAAGACTTACCAGCTTTATCTTTTATGTTCGGGTACGAGGCGAAAAATTTCTTCGTAACCTTTTTCAAGAACATTGAGACTTCAACTTGAGAATCCTCACAACCTAATTCGTTTGTAGACGTAGCATCAGAAATTTTATCCTATCCTGCCTGGATTATTTCCTCATGTTTTTTTTGTGAATTATTAGCATATAAAATTTTTGCGCACGTATCGGCTCCGTTATTTCATTTATATTAGAAATTAAGTCCTTACTGAAATATCATTCAACTAACCGAATTTTCTGGCCAAAAATCGGCAAATGGCCTTTGACTGAGCTAGCTGTTGTCCATCGATCTCAAGCACTGGCATCTGTCCAAATGGCATGTCTGAAAAGAATCTCTATTGAACAAGTATTTGAAATTGCTATTGACGTACCTGGTTTTACGGGCATAAACTGCTCATGGGAGAGTCGAACATCTTCGAATTCTTGTCCGGCCAACGCAAAAATCTGAATATGAGATTTTTTAACGGTAGAATGCGGTAGATAAAAGCTCACCTGTCTAACGCATTCTGCCACACCACGTACTGGAAAGTAGGTAAGTTTATAGTGCACCATTGATTTTCTATAATCAAAAAATTTGAAAAAAATTTGTTCATCAATGATGACGTGGATGGAGGTGTAGCTCGTTTCAAGAAAAGTAAAACTAACGAATGGAATCATTACTACAGGGAAAGATATTTCTAGTGTAGGATTGCGCAGAACTTGCCAATCAAGCAATCGGGGCTTTTTCTACGGAACTCGATTCAATTTTCAAAAATCTTGGCACGGCCAGCTTTAGGCTTTCGATATCAGGCATTTCTTGATAGTTGTTCTCTTTACCTTTGCCGAAAACTGCCTTTGTCTTGAATCCAACAACACCTTAAATTCTGCGTCTCAATATTCAACGATTTACTTATTCATATTTGAGCATGTTTACTTGCAGTCCTGCTTTGGAAAATAAACAAATACTGAAACAGGTATTGAGCAAATAAACAAATATTGAGCAGTGGCGGTCCCAGGATTTGCGTCCGGGGGGGGGGGGGGGGGTGGGGGTGGAATTATTTTCAATTGAGCGTGGCGTCAGCCACGCACTCCGAATCGAGGCTCAAGACCCTTAAAATGCAGAAAAAGGGGGCGCGGCGTCAGCCACGCCCCCGAAAAGATTTTTTTCACAAGGCTAATTTGAATTTTTAAAAAATTTCAAAAATTGTTTCAATTATTTACTAAAATAAACAAGTCACTTGCGCATTTTTATAACCCATATAAGCAATTTTCAAAAATTTCGCGACCCATTCTCGGGGGGGGGGGGGCGCCCCCCCCCCCGGCCCCGCCCCCCTTTGGTCCGCCACTGGTACTGAGAGGTATGTATTTTGTCGCGCCCTTTTCTCTCCCTCTCTCTCTCTCCTCCCCTCCCCCGTCCCTCTCCATTTTTAGCCAGGTTCATGTGATTGTGATATTTGGAAGGACAGCCAGGTATAATTTTTCCTCGGAACTCTAAAGGAAACCGATAGCGAATATTTTTTTCCTGAAAGGAGCAACTTGTGTCTCTAATACATCTAAGGAAACCGACTCGTCTTTTGCTGATGTTTTTGTGTATTTTTCGTGTAGAATAATAGTGAAAACCAATGGTAGTGAACAGAGATATACAGCAACATACAACAGCAGATTCCTTAGAAAAATTGAGTGTTATGCTGCTAATGAATTACAACGCTGATAATATCCCGAAAAACTGACAGCACTACTTATAAAAAAGATCTTCTTGAAGAAAAAATGATCAGAGGTAGAGATCGGTTAATTGCTGTTTGGAACAAGAGACTACCCTTCGGATTATGGGCATCTCAGAGATGATACTCACGCTCAGAATATTGCGACTTTAGGGCTTCGGACGCCAAAATAGCTGCAACTGATTTAGCGGTCAATGCATTCTCGAAAGTTCAAGTACAACTTGTAAGAGTGTCCGCATGCTGTGAAAACAAAATGAAAAAGTCAAAAGATTGCTAAAGAGATGGTGCAAATATTAAGTGGCTGAGGAGCAAGATATTGCGAGAAGCAGAAAGTATGGCAAAGGACAAGAAGGAGAAAGATCGTATTTGCTAATTCAGTTCGCAAATGATAATAATTTTTTTCTTTTACAACGGTCAAAAAATTGCTTATATTTTCTTACTCCCAATTCATTCAGTAAGTGTTCTCGTAAACTAAGGTGGACATGAATGAGATAGACTTCTCAAAAACGGCTCTCACTTCGTCAAGCTAGCATGACTTATTTTTGCAATCTATGTATTATGTGGTGCCAAAAATTCGTTCGTACCATCACTTTTTTCGAAAGATTTGTGCTTATTTAATTATTCGAAAAAAAAAATAAATCGGCGCTTTACAATAGCAGCCAAGTGACCTTCTATTACGCATACAGTGCGGATATATAAGTTGTAGAGGATAATTAGAAAATCACTCAAATTTTGATTTGTTCTGTATGGAATCGTTAAAAATCTGGAACTTGCCCTAAAATCGAAGCTGTTGGTATTATAGGTTCTACGAACTGCTCTCTCTCTCTCTACCTCTGCAACTTCATTCTGATTGACTTCTTTTATAAAAAACCAGTCCAAAGCGCCGCTTCGCGGCGCTTTGGACTGGCTGTGTGTGCGAAGTAGGATATGTTTGAAAGTCAGAACCTTTGGAGTTTTGTGCCGTACGTTATCCTAATGAAAGGTACATCATTAACACATTGAGGACCGTGCAGATTTTTGGTTGTGTGCCTTCTGGGACCAACTCAGACAATCGCTGGGGGCAGGCGGGCACCGGAAAAATAGATTGCTGATTTCTTGCATCCCGCTCGCGTATTTTTTGCAAAGCAATCAGGACTTTTCGGAAGACCGCTTGCTGAGTCAGCGGATTTTTGAGAGACCGCCTGTTGAATTTTTTTTCGCTCTTATCTTTTGCAGATATATTGCTGAATCTCTGAGGAATCGAGAACTCAGCAAGCGGTCTTCCGAAAAGCCCTGATTGCTTTCCAAAAAATCCGCGAGCGGGGTGCGAGAGATCAGCAATCTATTTTTCCGGTGCCCGCCTGTCCCCGGCGACTGTCTGAGAAAGCCTTTTACGGAGCAGCCTACATTTTTCAAATATGATTTAGGCACACGTACCATGTAGGGCGTAGTTAAAAGTTAGCTCCCTAGCGTACAAACTTCCAGAGAACTCAAATGCTCTTTAGCTAATTCCGGCACAAACATCTGCAAGTCCCATCCCACTCTTGTCAGAAACCTACAATCCTTCTTAAGCACGATTTTTTCAGTAAAATGCAAGTGGATGTTTGCCTGCCTCCTACAGACTTTTCTATCCCTGTCTATCTATGTCTGTCTAGTACCTCCCTCCCGCAACTATATAAAAAGCAGTGAACTTGATTATGTTCATATTTCTCGTTTTCCCGCTATCCCTGAAGCTTTCACCCATCTCCCCTCCTCCTCCTCCTCCTCCTCTCCCCTACCCCTGAAGTTGTTTTCTACTTCTGCTGCTGATTAGAGGAGAAGAATAGAGCAAGGCTAGAATTACTGAAACTTTTTGGTAGCGCCTTCTATCAAATTTTTTCCTATTCTGAAGTTTCTCCTTAGAAAAAAGTCAAACTCCTTAGGTCTTCGGTCTGGTCATAATTTCGGGATATCTTCCACATATTGACATTACTGCAATGTCAGAGCTTCACATTTGGAATATTTTATCTACCCCTGCCATGAGTTTCCAACGCGTATTACAGAGAATTTTCTCCAACCGACTCTTCAAGATCGGGCAAACTGCTCTTATCCTTTCCCGAGTTGTTATAGCACACTCTTCGGATTCTTCAGTGTAAAAAAATTTGAGCAACTGGAATCCACGTTTTAAAACTCCGGGCAGCCCTTCTTTTTCTCTGTTCTCCATGCAACGAATTTCTTTTCGCAAAACTCTCCAAATTCCCCATCTCCCATTTTTGGAAGGCGGATAATACTTGACACACGGTGAATGCAACAGCCGAGAAGCATTTTGTAAATGGGAGCTTCAAAGCTGAAGTATAGAGTTAACAAAAAAATCAAAGGTTCAAAAATACAACTGAAGTAAACGCACAAATTTTTATTTGAAAATCGCTTTCTTACCAAGTCTGTTGATGAAGCCAGAATCAAAGCATTGACTACAATACTCAAAACTTTAGCCACGCATATATTTGCTACAGCGGATGTTAATTTTGAAAGCGAAATTAAATGGAATGGTGCGCGTTGATGCAATGCAGTTGGAAGGAAACTATAACAAATCGGCAGAAATTCTAACAGATTTGAGATCGTGTGTGTCGATGGTTTGGAAGCCTAACTGAAGTAATGAGAGCTAGACCAATCAGTCAACATGTATTCTAGACCGTATTGTACCACAGCCATCATCGTGACTTTTGGAAGCTTTGAGTGTTGTTTACGTATTCGAATGCAACGGTCGTCTGGCGAATGCCAAGGATCATTTCTTGATCGCTCTTTGGGGCGCATATACAGACATGTTTACGTGGACATACAGACGCGCTGACTCACATGGGGGTGCTTGCGCTTTATATAGAGTAGGATTACTAGTCTTGAGCAAGCAATACAAAACACAAACTTAATTTTTTTGACATTTTTCTCACAAACCATGACCTACGATAGAAACGCTCAATCAGTACAAACTTTGCTCAATTAAAGAAAGCATTCCAATAGTTATAAAACTGACTACTTCGATTTTTAACGCACATTCCAGATTTTTAACGATTCTATAAAGAAAAATCGAGATTTGAAATGTTCTTTCACAGCTTATAGCTCCGCGCTATATTCGTTATAGAAGACATTTCATGTGCTATTGTAAAGCGTACGATTTCCTCTTTCTGAACAACAGTTACCTAGGTGAAAATTTTCCAAAAAAAGAAGAAGTTATGCGTTTTTGAAAATGGTGCGGATCAACTTTCGGGAAGGCCTAATAAATACATAGTTGGAAAGCGAAAGATGCGAATTATCTAATAGAGTCTAGAAGGTAAAAAGTGTGCCTTGCCTTGAACGATTACTTGCACCCTGCTATCAATTTTCACAAGGTCATTCGCAAAGATCGATGTGAGTGAGATCTTGTCGCACGGTTTTGCCATTTTTAGAAACTTTTATGATTCTTGCACACTTTCAGCCTCTCCTACTCAACTGCAGGGCATTGAAAAATATTGAAAAACAAGAGCAAAGTGTAAATTTCTGGAATAGAAGAACGAATATCTCAATTCGCTGGCTCCGCGGACTGTTGGTCCTAACAGATGTACAACAGTAAAGAGAAAGGACCACCAATCTGTGGAGGAGGTACTAATTGAGGTATTCGTTCCTCTACCCAAAATTCTGGTGTCTATACCGTCCAAAGTAAAAGAGTTTTTTTTAGTTTTAGTTTCTTTCGTTCTATCTCGTAGTTCAAATTAAGCGTGCGTTTATTACATGACAACATCCTTGTACACAAAAACATACAATCACCAGGTACCACCGTTGGAATGGGATTAAAAGTCCGATTTGGGTCGTGTTTCGATCCATTTCTTGATATTTGGAATTGCATGAATTTTCTCCATATGAGCTTTCACCTATAAAAGGACGAATGGGAAACTTTCTTAAGCTTAGCATACTTACCTCAGGGTAGCCCTCGACGTACTCCGGGACAAAGTGAAGCATCATGGAACTATGTTCAGCTACAAGCAGATCTACCCATGTCACTGAATCTCCAACCAGGAAACCTATAAAAGTGGGAAGTTTAAGAAAACGGACTTCAAGGAATGGGCTGATGCAGGATTTATCTGACCGCAGTAAGTTTTGGAAGAGTTTATGAGCTTACCGGATTTGTTCTGTTTCAGAAATTTGGTAATGATATCCAAATACTTTTGGCGTGCCGGCATAAAGACGTCTTTCTTGAGTTCTTCCTGAAATTGAGAAAACTTTCAAAAATCAATCGCCCGAAGGTTACGTTGAGAAGCGACAATGAGTGGGAAATTTTTTTGAATATTTGCCACTTACCGCGTTACCTTCTTTCATTCCAGCAGCAACGTACAGCCATGGTTTAATTTCAGTGCGATAATCAGTGTATTGATCGGCTAACGAATCAACAATAGCTTCATCTTTTGGAGATTTTCCAGCAAATCCTAAAGCGGAGTTTTTGCCATGTCGTTTTAAATGCTTACTACTTTTCTACTTTTGTAGATGTTTACCATTTCAACCCTCCCCCTTTTTTGCCTCCTTCGTTCTTGAAATTGTATTAGGTTGGACCGAAAGTTCGTTCGCACCAATTTCAAAAATTCATAACTCTTTAAATTCACAACGAATTTGTGAGAACAAAATTTTGCCTAAGAGAGGAAGTCATGCCCTTTGCACCTGTGCCTGAATTGTTCGTTAACGTGTACAAACGAAGGAGATAGAAGCTGAAAACTAAAATAACTCAAAATTTGAATTTTTCGTGTAGGATCATAAGAAATCGGAGACTTGCAGTAAAAATCGGAGCAGTCGTTATCATAGGTTTTATTACCAGCCCTTTCTAACTGTGCAAAGTTTGCGCCGATTGAGCGTCTCTATGAAAAGCTATGATTTTTTTGAAAAATACCAAAATAAATCAAATTCGCCCTTTTGTATTGCTTGCTCGAAAATCAGGGAGCAGGGACCGAACGCCGTTGCGTCCAATCCAGATAGTACGTAAGCAAGAGAGGCAGCAGACGGTTAGAGCATTGCATATGCGCACCGAATGCTTTCGCCGTGGATTTAGTCTCTACTTGCGATTAATCGCCAATACTTTTGAGCTCAATTTGGAAAAGTCCTAACAAACCGAATTTTCTAGCCAGATAACGACAAATCGCCAGAGATTGAGCTATCTGCGTGCCGTCGATGTCGAGCACCGGAAGCTGCCCGAATGGGGTTTCTAGAACGAACCAATTAATAAATCGATAATGGAGGGTCAAAATACGTTCACTTTACTAACTGCTTTTCATTGGTGCAAACTCCTCATAGGTTATGCGAACATCCTCGAAGTCTTGTCCAGCCATGGCAAATATCTATAATGTAAAATCTACCACTTCAAATACCTTTATCTACCACTTCAAATACCTTTGTTCATAAAACTACCTGTCTAGCTGTTTCAGCTGCTCCACGCATTGGAAAATAAGTGAGCTTGTAGTGGACCATGGTTTTCTAAAGCGCTAAATTCTCGTTAAACAAAGATAATACAGAGAACGTAAATATGATAAAAATTTTTGCCTCTGCGGTAGAATTCGCAAACAAGCAACACATGAATAACGATAGCTACGATTCTCCAAACGGGTAGCTTAGCAACCTCCTCAATTGCTTCTTGGTCAACTAATGAATTCCGAACTAATTGTTGAACTGTGCGGTAGCAGCGCCAACGGCCATTTTTAGTGAAGTAACAAGAAATAACAAATACCACTAGTGGCGTACTCAGACTTACGCTCGTAGGGGGGGGGGGGCAAAAAATTTTTCGAATAAAGATGCGTGGGTCAGCCTCGCACTCCGAAGTATTTTTTTGGGTTGCTTCTTAGAATTTTTTCAGGCTCATAAATTCCAAAATCTAAAGAAAGGCGAAGATTTTCTACAAAGTTGATGGGAATTTTGAAAAATTTCTAGAAATTGTTTCAATTACTTACTAGTACAAACAAGTCACTTGAAGTTTTTATAATTCACTAAAGGACTTTTAAAAATTTCGCTACCCGTTTTCGAGAGGGTGGGGAGAGGGGCGTCCTAAAGGGGAACACTGTTTTCATAAAGCAACACTACAAATGACTGAGCAGGTCCAATATGCCAGCGTAAAGGGAGATAAAGAGAGGGAGGGGAGGGGGGGGGGAGAGAAGAAGGGGAGCTCTGCCGCGGAATCTAGCATTTACGCCATAGGTTACATTCACACCTAAGTAACAGTGGCATATCCAGGCCGTTGGGGGAACGGAACTTACATACCCCGATAGCTTGCCGCTATGTAATTAGCGGAGTTCACGGGAGGTCGTTAACTGGCGGCAACGCTAATTTGCACCCATTTTGCACCGAGTCCGAGTTGATTCTGCACACGGTAACTTCGTCGTCCTCCTAGCTTTTTATGAAAACGGGATTTCCTTCAATTTCGAATTCAAGGTTCAGTAGTAAATTCAATCCAACTAGGGTAAAAACTTATATTCAAGGGTATACTGTCAAGCTGTTTCCGATTATGATAATGGTTTTGCTTGGAACCTGGAAACTTTCTTTTTGAATTTTGAACTTGTTTTCATAAATTTTCCAACAAAGATCTCAAAATCTCCATTTGAGGATTTTCTGTGTGATCTGTTTCAGATGCTAATGGTTTCGCTTGAGGCTTTCGTATATTTTTCGAAATTTCAATTTTTTTTTCGTGAATTCTTTGTAATTTTGGCAAAATTGGTACTTAGGGTTTCCTGGCATGCTGTTTCCGAAAAAGCTGCTAGTTTTGCTTGAAACCACGAAAATTTTTGTTTTAGGATTTGAACGTTTTTTC
Organism: Cylicocyclus nassatus; assembly: GCA_958299035.1. NCBI lineage: Eukaryota > Metazoa > Nematoda > Chromadorea > Rhabditida > Strongylidae > Cylicocyclus > Cylicocyclus nassatus. The sequence goes on from CATQJL010000316.1 coordinate 27,868,726, forward strand.
CGACATTCCGCTGCCATATGATAGAATGGTGTTTTGAGCATTTTATCATCTGTCTACGATATGCTGCTGTTTTTGTTCAACTTCTTTAAATTTTCTAAATAAATTCAGCAATTGGTAGACTAATATTTTTGAAATTTAGAGAATTTCGGTGAGAATAGCCACACATGTCCTGAGAATCTGATCTGTTGATAACAGAAGGCCATGTGGGCCAATTCCGTTGGTCGAACATTGTACACAGAGACAAAATGCAATTTATTAGGTCGTGTAATAAGTTCTGTCCCATTTTTTCTTTCGATTTTTTCTCAATATTTTGCGCGATGTTCTGCAAATTGTTCATATGCATTTGAAAGCTCTAAGCCTTCTCTACTAAAACTTTCATCTCGGTTTTCTACATTAGATGACTTGGAAAAGTTTTAAAGCGTCAAATTTGGAAAACCAAACAGGGAAAAAGTCCATTTTCGACAACTACGTTACGTCGCCCTCCTAATCAGTCAGAATGCCTAGGAGTAAGCTCGAAAATTTGTTACAAGTAAGCAAAAAAGCTTGCTCTAGCTTCTATTGCGCTTCAGAAGTGCTGAAACTTCTCAAAAATCTTTTTTGTAGACTTCAGAAAAGTCTTCTTTCTAACGTCTTTTCAACGTTGGTGTTGGGCATCATCTGAAAGCATTCTGAGGGAAGAGGTAGGCGGTTCATCCAGAAAAGACGGAAGGAATGATTTGTGGCTTCAAAGTTGTCGAGTTCGTAGGTTAAATACTCAAAATTCGAATTTTGGGAGCCACACAGCTTGGGTACGCGAGACGGCGAGATCGCCGTGACATAGTCTTGTCTTGCCGACTCTTAAAAAATGTCATTAAATAGACGGTGAAAGAAACGAGAACATGCGCAAACAGTGATAGAATAAATATAAAAGTCTAATAGATCATTTTGATTTTCGTGAAGCTTGTTCAATAAGTTTTACCAATAAAAATCGAGAAAAATCTGGAGGGAAAAAGATGTCGAAAATTGATTTTTCGGCCCTTTGGATTTTTTGTTTCAATGATAAAAATCTTTTTCAATTTCCTGCTATGTTGGGAAATGATGCATATGATCCTGTAGAGCAGACTTAGAGCTTTCAAAAACATATACACTTTACTTCAAATATAGTCAATGTTGTCAAGAAAAAACTGAAACAAAAAATGGGACAGAACTTATTACACGACCTAATACATATACATCAGCGGCGGTCCCAGGATTTCTATCCGAGGGGGGGGGGCGCCGAAAAATTTTTTGAATGAAGGTGCACGCACTCCATTTTCGGTTTGCTTCTCAGATTTTTTGCGGCCCCCGAAAAAAATTTTTTACGGGGCTAAGTTGAATTTTTTAGAAATTTCTCGGCCCCCCCCCACCCCCGGCCCGAGAATGGGGCGCGAACTTTTTGAAATATACTCACGTGGGTTATAAAAATGTGCAAGTGACTTAATTATTTATGTAAATAATTAAAATAGTTTTTTAAACTTCTTAAAAATTTAAACTAGCCTCGCAAACAATTTTTTTGGGGGCAGGGACTGCACGCCTTTGGGGTCAAGGATATGAATGAATCTTTAAGTACTGAACAGAAATTCTACTTTTTAATTACCCGTTCACATAACATCGTGCATTTACCTGTAAAGTTCACTCGTTTTTCAGAAAAGGTACTAAGGCAAGAAGTCTACTCTTATGCCAACATTTTGGCTTATTGCTGCCTTACCTTTCGCGAACACAACTGATAAACGTCGAGCCTACTAGATTGAACAACGGCATTTGATGGTGTGATGATGCAAATGATCTAAAACATTATAGTCGAGGACATGCTTAGAAATGCCTTTGAATAGTTGTCACCTCTTTTAGCGAATAAGATAGATATGCCCGATTTTGAGCTTGGAGTTCCTCTTTCCACGTTCTTCACATCTGACGTGAAAATGCGAAATTTCCGGTTTCAAAGTGTGCAAAAAAAGTTTGATGGTTTGAGTAAAGAAAAAAATAAACATCGGTTAGGGAAAAGACTGATGATAGCTAGATACTGTTATATACTGTTGTTGATACTGTTCTAGCAGAATTATAACCTGCTAAGCACGTATCATTGCATCTTTCAGAAGTGATTTCATTTCAATTGGTGCCGTCGTTTTCGCATATGTGCAAAGAATGATGTGTTCAGTCAAATTTAAATATTCAATAGTTTGAATTTGTAAAAATGCTCTAAAACAACTCAGCTGTGAATCTATTGGACATCAATGCAAAGATTTGGCACTATAAATTCAAAAATATAAAGAACAAGCTGGCCAACCCGGCTTCGCCCGGTCCTGTTAATAATGTATTCGAATCAGCATGTTCACTTACCCCCCCCCCTCCCACCCTGCACATCCTGCCCACCCTGCACACCCCGCACAACCTGCACAACCTGCACACCCTGCGGAGCCTGCACAACCTGTACAACCTGCACACCCTGCACAACCTGCCACCCTGCATACTCTGCACACCCTGCACACCCTGGCACACCCTGCATACTCTGCACACCCTGCACACCCTGCACAACCCGCACAACCTGCACCTGAATGTGCACAACCACGCAAACAGATTTTCTGCTTTATATACAGGGTGTCCGTAAAGTATGTATACACTGAAATTGAACAAAATCCGACTGTTAATTAACCTTGGCATTATAATATACGATTAGTTTTTGAATTGTTTAAGCTTACCAAGGTGGTATAGAACTTAATAAAATGGCTGACGCGTTTCGGCGATTTATCGCCTTCTTCAGAGCGCTATAACGAAAGTTTAGCCGCGACAATCAAAGACTCACGGCGGTGCCACTGTCCACTATCCTGAGATAGCGGAACCGAGTAAACTGACGTGACCCTCCTCCGATGTCTACTAGTCCCCAAGATGCTGATAAGCTGTAAGATCACTTATTATGGCTATACTGTCATCCTTTCTATTCATTTGGGGGAAAACGGGCGAAGATGTAGAAAGTTTCAAGGGTTTTACGCGCTAGAATTTCAGATTCTTGCACTAAAATTGATGCGGCGACTTCTATGGTGGTGTTTTGATGACATTCTATACGATGAGCCCCTAGTGGAGCGGAGATTTTGGACTTTTGTAGACCATCCAGATGTTCTTTGACGCGAGAAATTAGTGGACGTCCTGTTTCTCCTATGTAAGTTGCCCCGCAAGCATTACATACTATTTGGTAGACAACGCCGGATACCATACATTTTCCCTGGTTAACATACGGACAAATTGGGCAAGCATTAGTCATGCAGAGACAATCATAAGAGCGATTGCGTACTAATTGCTGCTTGAGATTTGGTGGAGGTATTTCTACCACCCTTACCATATCTTGCAATCCTGCTTGAACTAAGCTTTAGTGAACCTCCCGACTTATTCTATCTGAAATAAAGGGTAGGCAGAACGAAATCTTTTGATCCTCGAAACTTGTCCGTCTAGCAGCAGAACGTCGGGATTTGTGGAACTTTTGTAGAAGGTACCCATTGCTACTTGCTACACTGTCCGCCATTTTCAAACAGTGGATGCGTTCTTGGGGTCCAGATGAGACTTGCGATGCTGTTTTGTACATGTTTTTTATAACAGAATTCTTAAACCAGCGCAGATGTGCCGAAGTGTAATGCACTAAGATATTTTTGCAACTAGGTTTGCGATACCATCTTGTCCTAAATTTCCCATTAGCAATTCTCACCTGCACGTTCAAGAATGCAAGCCAGTCATCCTTGGGTTTCTCTCCTGTGTGGATTTGTGAGTACTGCCGATTCAAAAGATCAAAACAAGTGTCCATTTCGCACTGAGTGGGGCATACTATCAAACAGTCATCTATGTACCTATAATACAGAAGGGGTTTGCGTTCCATGACTGGCGCTTCAACTTTGGACGTGAATACGACAGCCAATACTGGAGCTATTCTCTGTCCCATAGCCAGACCTCTAACCTGCTTGTAATAGTGCCCGACCATCGAAAAATGGAACATTGAAGACATTCGTTTACAAGGGTCATTATGCCCTTAACATCAAACCCATACAAGGCAAGAGTGGATTGATGTTGTGTTAAAAGCTCGAAGACTGCCTGCATGGCTGCATCGTTCGGAACATTGGTGTAGAGAGACGTAACATCGAAAGACTCTACAACGCTACCGTTGGTCGGAGTGGTGTTCCGCAGGCGCTCTAAGAACATTTGGGTATTAGATAGATGGGATGGAACGTAGTTGAGCAAAGGCGAGAGAATTACGTTTAAAAACCATGAAATCCTGTCCGTCGGACCATCTATGCCACTTATTATAGGTCTAACTCTAAATTCGCGCGGATCGGTCGACGTTAGGCCAGTAGATGGAGGTTTATGTGTTTTAATCAATGTATAGAGGACGGGACAAATGGGTAAATCGTTTTTAAGTCGCGAGATGGTGCGTTTTGGTAGTCCTGCGCAACACGATACGTCTTCCCATATTCTATTTAATCGGTGATATTGCTTCTTGTACTCGTCAATGGAAGAAGATTTGCAGAGAGTGTCATCTTGTAAGTGGACTTGCGTTATAGCTTTATCAAGCTCCGGTGAGATGACTACAAACTCTCCTCCTTTGTCGCTTACAGAAACCTTGATTTCTTTTGAGTCGCAAAGGTACGGACTTCACGTAAACCGCTTTTCTGTGACGAGGTTAAATTACTTTTGCCCTGTTTTATTTGACCGAGAAGAGAGCAGACAGATGTAGCGAAAGTTTGAAATTTGATGTTTCCGTTGTAGTTGGGCTCCTGTGGTTTCGATAGCCGCGGAAAAGGTATGGCAGGAAAAGAAGTTTCTACGTGTACGAGTTCATTTGCTGCCTGATCATTTTTATGATAAGGCAGCAAATGAACTCGTACACGTAGGAACTTGCAGCCATGCAGGCAGCCTTCGAGCTTTTAACACAACAATCCACTCTTGCCTTGTATGGGTATGATGTTAAAGGCAGTACATCGGCAGAATGAGACCCGTGACAAAACAAGGTCACAGGGTAGGAGCCCCCATATGGAACCTATCATCCAAAGTCCGATCTTTCTTTGCCACTTCTAACCCCCGAAATTTCAAAGCGAAAGCAGCGCTCATCGACTCTCCTCTCCGAACCCGCCCATCCCATGGACGAGTGACTTCCGCGGTCAGAGCGTCAGCCGCAATGCTATAAGCATGAGGTCCCGCAATGACTCTGCGTCTTCGCCATGACGGGCTTCGCATTCACTCTTCCATGGGGTGGGCGGGTTCGGAGAGGACAGGAGATGAGCGCTGCTTTCGCTTTGAAATTTCGGGGGTTAGAAGTGGCAGAGAAAGATCGGACTTTGGCCGATAGGTTCCATGCGGGGGGCTCCTACTCTATGACCTTGTTTTGTCACGGGTCTCATTCTGCCGATTTGCTGCCTTTAAGGGCATAATGACCCTTGTAAACGAATGTCTTCAATGTTCCATTTTTCGATGGTCGGGGCATTATTACAAGCAGGTTAGAGGTCTGGCCATGGGACAGAGAATAGCTCCAGTATTGGCTGTCGTATTCATGTCCAAAGTTGAAGCGCCAGTCATGGAACGCAAACCCCTTCTGTATTATAGGTACACTAGCTGGCTTACCCGGCTCCGCCGTATCCGGACCAAACTTGGCACACATACACTTCGGGCCCCGGCGCGTGTCACAGTCCACTTTTCGTTATCGATCGATGTCGATTTTACCGATTTTTATCGATTTTTTCGCAGAGTTCACCTACAGGGCTAGGAGTTGGCACAGGGGGGAAGTGAGCATGGGGATTCCGAATACAATATTAGTTTTCAGAATTATCGGTTACTTTTATTGATTTTATCGATTTTTTGTAAATTTTGACATGCGAGGCTGGGATTTTGCACAGGGGGTAATCGAGCATGCTGATTACGAACACAATATTAGTTTTCAGGATCGTCCATTACTTTTATCGATTTTATCGATTTTTTTGTAAAGTTTGACCTGCGGGGCTGGGAGTTTGCACAGGGGGGTAATCGAGCATGCAGATTACGAATACAATATTAGTTTTTGGAATTATCCATTACTTCTATCGATTTTATCGATTTTGCAAAATTTGAGCTAGGGGATGGAATTTGGCACAGGGGTGTAATCGAGCATGCTGATCACCCCCTTGGGGATGATCAGCATGCTCGATTACCCCCCTGTGCCAACTCCCAGCCCCGTAGCTCAAACTTTGCAAAAAAATCGATAAAATCGATAAAAGTAATCGATAATCCTGAAAACCAATATTGTATTCGGAATCCCCATGCTCGATTACCCCCCTGTGCCAACTCCCAGCCCCGTAGGTGAACTCAGCAAAAAAATCGATAAAAATCGATAAAATCGATATCGATCGATGACGAAAAGTAGCCTATGACACCCGCCGGGGCCCGAAGTGTATGTGTGCCAAGTTTGGTCCGGATCGGTTCAGAAATGGAATTTCTATTCGGAACATACGTACACACATACAGACAGACAGACAGACATACAGACATACATACAAACAGACATTCAGCTTTATATATAAGATAGATGACTGTTTGATAGTATGCCCCACTCAGTGCGAAATGGACACTTGTTTTGATCTTTTGAATCGGCAGTACTCACAAATCCAATTCACAAGAGAGAGACCCAAGGATGACTGGCTTGCATTCTTGAACGTGCAGGTGAGAATTGCTAATGGGGAATTTAAGACAAGATGGTATCGCAAACCTAGTTGCAAAAATATCTTAGTGCACTACACTTCGGCACATCCGCGCTGGGTTAAGAATTCTGTTATAAAAAACATGTACAAAACAGCATCGCAAGTCTCATCTGGACCCCAAGAACGCATCCACTCTTTGGAAATGGCGGACAGTGTAGTAAGTAGCAATGGGTACCTTCTACAAAAGTTCCACAAATCCCGACGTTCTGTTGTTAGACGGACAAGTTTCGAGGATCAAAAGATTTCGTTCTGCCTACCCTTTATTTCAGATAGAATAAGTCGGGAGGCTCGCAAAAGCTTAGTTCAAACAGGATTGCAAGATATGGTAAGGGTGGTAGAAATACCTTCACCAAATCTCAAGCAGCAAGTAGTACGCAATCGCTCTTATGATCGTCTCTGCATGACTAATGCTTGCCCAATTTGTCCATATGGTAAACAGGGAAATTGTATGGTATCCGGCGTTGTCTACCAAATAGTATGTAATGCGTGCGGGGCAACTTACATAGGAGAAACAGGACGTCCACAAATTTCTCGCGTCAAAGAACATCTGGATGGTCTACAAAAGTCCAAAATCTCCACTCCACTAGGGGCTCATCGTATAGAATGTCATCAAAACACCACATAGAAGTCGCCGCATCAATTTTAGTGCAAGAATCTGAAATTCTAGCGCGTAAAACCCTTGAAGCTTTCTACATCTCCGCCCGTTCTCCCCAAATGAATAGAAAGGATGACAGTATAGCCATGATAAGTGATCTTACAGCTTATCAGCGTCTTGGGGACTATAAATAGACAGCGGAGGAGGGTCACGTCAGTTTACTCGGTTCCGCTATCTCAGGATAGTGGACAGTGGCGAACGCCGTGAGTCTTTAATTGTCGCGGCTAAACTTTTGTTACAGCGCTCTGAAGAAGGCGATAAATCGCCGAAACGCGTCGGCCATTTTATTAAGTTCTATACCACCTTGGTAAGCTTAAACAATTCAAAAACTATGTATACACTGTTTGATCGTTGATATCTTTCTTCCCAACAAGGCTTTTGCCTTGCTTCAGGTACCCTTTTGTAAAGCTGGTTTCAGCTTAGATTTGCAGTATAGAACGAATCACCCATCTCTCTTCATTACTGTAGGATTACGGTAAAAACTTCAAGGAGAGTTTTGAGCCTTGAAAGGCCATATTTTACCTCGAAAGGTAACAAAACAGCCTGAAAGTTTTTACATTAAGCTAATTAGACTTGTTGATTCTAACTGTAAAGTTCCCAACCTATTATGATGCTTCATTGAAGAGTTATACCGGGTAAGAGGTAGCGGCCATTTTTTCAGTGTTCCTAAAAAGTGCTGTTACACCGTTTAGAAAGCTTCGTAATCTTGTGAACAGTTGAGTATTGAATCCAGCGTCCATAAAAACCCTCTTACACAACTTGACCTTTCACCTTTTTTGAAAAGGTTGGAGGAGGCAGCTTTTTCCACATTGACACCATATGTTTCAAGTTTCTACTGTGATCCTACAGTAGTGAAGGGCGGTCGGTGATTCGCTCCATACTGTAAATCTAAGTTGAAGCCAGCTCTACAAAAAGGTACCTAAAGCAAGGCAAAAGACTTGTTGGGAAGAAAGATATTGACGATCAAACAATGTATACATACTTTACGGACACCCTGTATATCGAGATATTTCGGTGAATGCTAAGTTGGCTAGAAAGTAGTAGCTCGTCCCAGAAGTTTTCTTTATTTATTATATTTATACTTATTATATTATATTTCTTTATTTATATTTCTTTATTTGTTCAATCACCATCAAAAGTCCAGACAATTTACCAGTTTTTATAACATTCAACTCAATTTCTTCTCTTTCTAATTGCTATGATATCTTTGTGATCTGCACAATCTTTGCGGAGAGATCGCCATGGCTCTCCGAGCAGTACCATACATAATAACGCTCAAATTCTCCTGATACCGACCAAATTTTTGTAACACTTTGGAAAAACCTTGGTAGTTAACAAATTAGGTGAACCTTTTGCTATATGTTAGCCATTTTGGTTTTGGAAAAAAATAACTTCTAAGTACATTTTTGCGTGTGAATAAATTTTCAAAATCTCAATTTCCATAGCAAACCGGAGTTGACAACCTCGTATAAATGTGATCAATAACAATTGATTCTCAGTTTGCTAAAAATGTGGAAGCTTTTTTTAGCTTGCTAGAAATGTGCAAGCTCTTTTGTTCTCGCTGCAATCATGCGTTCTCTAATTTCTGTTAGAATAGAGGTCTCCTGCTGTAAAACTACAAGCGCATTGGCAAAATATGAAAGAATCATGTATAACCAGTTTGCCCTATTTATTGGTTATCTGCTCCGTTTTTGTTACGTTTACCTGCAAAGAATGGATAAAGAAAACTTTTAGGATTTCTGTAAGCATCCAAAGAAATTTGGATCAACGACACAACCATGAAAAAGAGAAAAGAAAGCATCGCTTTCTTCGAATATTCGTCATCAATATACACAGTCTAATAATCATCATTTATGGAAAGTAACGTACTGATTAGCATTTTTGGACCGCCATTTATTCATCGCGATACCTAATACCGACCTCCTTCAATTAAGAATTGCTAATGGAAAGTGAAAGGCGATAGTGCCAATGCAATGCATTCTTCGTGAATGCGACTTTCCATTGCCTTGCTCGGCTTCGATCCCTCGAGTGGGAGTTCTTAAAGGCAGCGTCCAGGCAAATCTGGACTTATGGGGCTCTGGAAAGTAATCTTGAGGCCCTGAATAAAACTTTGCCCGAGCGGCAGCTCAGATAGTGCACTCACGGCTAAGGTGTTGGGCTCCAAACTATGCCCCGTGACCGTATTCGCATGGATTCGTGGCGCTTTCGCTCGAGGATCCACGCGAAATTGATGTGCCGAGCCATGATTCCATGCGAATACGGTCACGGGGCATGGTTCGGAGCCCAATTCTTAGCCGTGAGTGCACTATCCGAGCTGCCGTTTGGCAAAGTCTTATTTAGGGCCTCAAGATTACTTTCCACGTGAGAGCCCCATAGTTCCTGGTTTGCCTGGACCCTGCCTTTAAGCCGCTACCTTGGAAGCTTCCAAAAACTAACAGATTTCTCTATACATAATTCCATAACAGCAAAATAGCTATGGATGGATTTGTTGCGAGGTTCAACGATAACTCGTGCTCAAATCAACTTGACTAAGAATTTTGAAAGAGATTTGTCGGCTTTGGCGCACAAAAGTTGGTTATTGAAAAAACTAGGTTTGAAGCATTGGATTTCACTACAGTTTTGCGAAAACCCATGTTTTTATTTGAATCTGCTTAGGCATACACAGACAATTTCTCGAAATTATGTTCTGGACCGTTTTCTTTATTGCTTGCCTGCGAACGGTTGTTTAGTCATCGTGGAATGACTAAACAACCGGATTTAGGCTTCTTGTATTTTTTTCATCCATTTATTTCTACAACATCTTTGTTTCCTTGAGTCTGAAGGCTGGCTTTCTTGTCATCTTGTGTCCTCGGAATTTTTTGTCTTTCTTTCTTTTCGGGTGCCTCGAGTGTAATCATGAATAAAATATAAATAAGAAATGTAGCTTCAGTTTTCAGAATCGGAATCGTCATTTAGGAGTGTGTTCTGTTCAATGTCTTCAAGCTCAAGGAAGAAATATTCCACACCTGAAAATCATAAGGGCGCTAGCACGAAAAACGGATGAAAGTTCGAGGCAACAACTTTTGTAGAAATGCATAAATCAAAATTCACAAGCGTGTTTATTCCAAGTGCGGCGGCGCTAGCCCTTTTCTCTGTGCTGTTTTGTCGCTACCCTCTTTTGTCGATTTTTTGCTCTTTGGGTCTTCTAATCCTCTTCTGGGAAAGTCTTGATTGGTGTTGAAGTCTTTCCTCGCATCTAGCTTTCTTTTCTTCACTTTCTTTTCTTTTTGTAGTCAGATTGTCGTTATTTTGCGGTCGCGTTTTATCAAATTTTAGTATATCATGGCCCGCTCTTGGGCTAAAAGCCAAGGTCAAAATAGTGCGACCCAGGCCCCACAATGGGGAAAACATCAAAAATGCTGGACGAGGGAATGATTATAGCTCTAGGTCCATTTGGTACCTGATTTCTTCAATCTCAGAATTGAATAAGGAGCCGACAATCCAATCAATGCTGAGGGTTCTCGCTGAGAAAATATCTTCCGAATTCTCGAAGGTAGCTGATGTCGGAAAAGGGGAGGCAATGGGAGATCCGGAGGGGATGCGGTCATCAGAGCGTCGTAAATATCTCCAAAATAAGGTGGAGGTTATTTTTGACGCTCTTGATGTAAACGGAACCACTTCGGAGGTGTCTTGAATAGGTGAAGCGAGCAACTCGAACTTGCGTTCATTCAAAAGTCATGCCCCTCCACCTTTTTCTATTGACGGAGGGGATTTCTATTTTATTTTATAACTACACTTAAGGTGCATCAAAAGGAAGAAGATCAAACAGAAAGCTCAAACAAAGCACAACGCATGAAACAAGCCTCCTCAGTCACAGGGCAAACAGAAAATAGAAAATGGATGACAGATCGCGAAGCTCTAGACCCACTCTTCTGGCATACTTATAACTCATGAAGAATTCCTTTTTGGAGCACTGGTGAAGCCCACCTCCTCCGTCTTGCCGAAATGTGTCTCTATGCCGTGCTTCTATGACACTCGTCATTGTTGTAATAATAACAAAAACACGCAAGAATCAATTTTTTATTTACATTTCTCAAAAATTTGCAGTGACATGAAACCGTCGAATTATAAAATGAGACCATAAAACCCTCTTAGGCCCGTACGCACGTACATCTCCGCGGGGAGGGGAGGGGATCTGAGAGGGGAAGTGCCATATCTCGCTAGTCTACATATCTTTTTTCTTCTTTCTCTATCTTGCTTTTGAAGCTTCTCATACACTGATACCTGCGCATAACGGATGCCAGGTTACTGCCATACAAGATTAGATATTCTGTATTTCTTCTAATCCCCTGGGGATCCCCAGGGGATCACCTCACATTTTCAAAGTCATTTATCTTCCTAAAAACTGAATGGAAACGCTGCAAAACTGTACAGAAGATATAATACGATACTGCTGAACATGTTTTCGACAGAACAAATGGAATCTGAAGATTTTGATTTTTTCGATGATCCCTGGCTCGCGAGCAGCGGTTTATCGAAGATTTTGATATTTTCAGATTTCACTCATTTCTACCATAAACATGTTTAGCAGCGCTGTAGTATATCCTCAGTTAGAGAATTTTATTGATTTTCAAAAAGATAAATGACTTTGAAATGTGAGGTGATCCCCTGGGGATATTCAGTATTTCTTCTGATCCCCAGGGGATCAGAAGAAATACTGAATATCTAATCTTGTATGGCAGTAACCTGGCATCTCTTATGCGCAGGTATCAATGTATGAGAAGCTTCAAAAGCAAGATAGAGAAAGAAGAAGAAAGATATATAGACTAGCGAGATAGGGCACTTCCCCTCTCAGATCCCCTCCCCTCCCCGCGGGGATGTACGTGCATACGGGCCTTACATGTATAAAGCAGTAATGTTAACATATCGCTTATCATTTAAGCCTTTTAATCTGTTTTTTCTTATAGCAATACACTTCAAGCAGCAGATTTCTTTCAAGTGGTACGCTTTGGCAGGTGTACCTGGACAATATGGCTAAATTATGAGTACTTAGTAACATATTTTTCCGAGACGCAGAGCTAACAAATCTGATGCCAGTCACAATTTGGCACTCCCTGAAAAGTCGCAAGCAAGCTTTACGGAAATTTTTGCGTCAAATTGTACAGAGCCTAATCACTTGCTAATGTTTGCTCATGCTATTTTAGAATTATTCTGATACTGCTGCGACTACAAAGGGAGCTTCATGTAGGAAGTAGAGCGTCTGCCTGCATTCGTTTATGTATTAGGTTGTTGCAAAAATAATGTCCGTTTTTCTAGGCCTATATTCCAAACAACTTTTACCATCAAACTTTCCTTTACGATATAGAATCTGCACATCAGTGGAAAGCTCTCATCATGTTCTTTCTAACGATGGTGGGATTGAGTTGTTATCCTCATCTGTGAGAATTTTACCAGCATTTTGCACATCCGCACTCAAAATCGAAATCTCATAGCTTTCAGTTTCTTGACAACAATTGTTGTGTTAGATAAAGATTATTTACCTACTGCGTGCTTACGTAGATTTTTGGAGATATCTGGACTGAGAAATTGACGCCTCGAATTAGGTGCTCTCTGCTGACATTCTGTGGGTCAGAACTCATAATGAAGGCAATCGCCAAAGCTTCGCTCACTTCTGTAAGCTTGAGATAAGCGCACCTTGACTACAATATCTGAAGAGGAACGTAGCTATCCAGTGCGCGAAGAATTTCAAATTTTCATAATTTGGCACTCACAAGCTACAACAAAAATTTTCATAATTTGGCACTTACAAGCTACAACAAATAGGTTCAAAAAAGTGAACATTTTTGAATTCTTGTCTTTTCTTTTCGCAGAACTCCTTCTTTGGGTCTTTTCTTTTCGCAGAACTCCTTCTTTGGTTTTCTATGCGTACCTAAACTCATGGCCAGCGGCTACAAAATAACCGATTACCAGCCATACGAACAAAACTTGAAAAGAGTTGTAAGCCCTTAAAGTCGAGGTTTTCAATAGAAAAAGTTTCAGTTTTTTGACGCATGGTTTTCTTCTCGTTTGCGATATCCGTACGGGCAGGAGCGCGCTAAATTACGAATAATTTTCTGTTTTTGATGGTCTTGACTGCATTCAGAAATATGAAGACTGAACAAAGTTATAGCTTTCTAAAATGAAAATTTGCGAAACCGACATTATTTTTGCAACAACCTAATATTTGGTTGTCTATCTTTGTCCATGTTTGTCTACGTTCGTTTATTTCGAAGATTGACAAAAACAGTTTCTGATCAATAAGATCAAATCAGCGGACAAACGCTTCAAAAAATGAGAAAAGCGGTCTTTAATGAAAATCGTTTGTTTCTTAATTTCGTGTAGTGCAAATCAAGAGGAAGGGAGCAAGCGGTAATTATGGTAGTCACGTATTAGTTTGCATCATAGAAATTAGAACTTTCCCTCTGCACATTCCAATTCAACAAGGGAATGCTCAGAAATCGAAGGGGCCAATCCAAGCAAACTGCGTACCATTCGATGCAGCATTCAAGGTTGGCTTCGAATCTATTAGGTCGTCCCGAAAGTTTTGTCGGTTTTTTCAGACCACTATAAAACCGCGCTCAATGAAGATCTGAATGAGCTTCAGAATGTTTTCGATACATCTTTTCCTTCTCTTTCTTGCGGCTACATTTTCGAACCAGAATCCTGTATGCTTTCTTTTATAATTGCTGAAATTCTTCACCCGTCATTTTTGTCTGCTCAAAGTTCAGCCAATTTTTGGAAATTTCATTTCGAAGTTTCGGAAAGGGTCAAGTAAGGAATAAATAGAGCAATTCGCGGACTACAAGACGATATTTTTGGATTCCACTAGTCTGCTGATTTTCGCTTCAAAAAGTTATTTCTTCGGAGGTCTCGATTTTTGGCAAAGTCATAAAACACGCAACTGCAGCAAAAACATAAAAACTTCTGAAGTTTCTGCAAATTGCAACATGATTCTTATTGAACACTAATTGTGCAACATTATCCAGTTTGACTCGCTTTGAAAAAGCAGCTTTTTGGAATTTTCGGTACTTTTACGTGGCAAACGTAGTCAAAAAGCCACGGTTTTCATTAAATAAATAATTATAACGGGTTTGGTAAACGTAACCCACGTAATCTAAAATGGGTACATTGTAGCCAAAGCTTTGCTCTACATAACAGTCACCAGCGTTCCTTAGAAGTGTCAGGAGAGAAATTTTAAAAATTCATAAAGGTTTGGCGTTACTGTTGAGCTGCTCAAAAAGCCATGGCGGTAACATTGCAAAGACAGGGTGAGTCAGAGAACAAATATAGCTGTAAGAAAGAGGATGAAAATCTAAACCAAATGGTACCTAGAACGTTCATGGAATGGTGTTCTGTGAGTTTTAGTGAGCGATGGAAAAAACCGACAAAACTTTCGGGACAACCTAATATATCCTATACCTGCTTGCGGACGAAGTTATGAGCAGTTTAGTGCGAAAAAATCGCGCATGGAAGTTGCGGAATGAGCACGTTGTTGCACTTTCAGCTCACCGTTAAGTTCTGAGGATCTAAAGTACCCTAGCTGCATGTTTTGGCAAAGCATTAGGCCAAGCATGGCTCTGTACTGCCAAATTTGCCCTTTGCATGCGTTATTTTTTGGCAAAATGAAGGACTTTAAAGGCTTATAACTTCATCCACATAGGCGCTAAGCAGATACGGGATAAAGATTTGAAAGCAGCGTTTTATGCTGCATCTAGTGGTATGCAGCTCGTTTGAATTGGCTACTTCGATTCCTGACCACTTTGTAAGAAAAACGTACTCACTCTACCATTTGGCCTTCCTCGCATAAGAAATACAAAGAAAAGGGATTTGATTGCTTCCTGCTTGCATCTTCTTACTGTTAATCAGAACTCCCCTAAGAGTAGGAATTTGAAAAAAAGGCACAGATTTACTTGTCACGTATGGCAAAGACATCTAGAGGATGAAATATAGCTTCTCCTTGCGACATGAATTAATTCAAACTATGCAAATTCGTGGATGTTAGCTATGGTATACAGTCATGTGTAGTCTGTTGTCATAGTCAAGTGAGAGTACCATATGCAAGAGATTACTCGAATAAAAAATCGAATTAAGAAAATGGAAGTCTTGTTGCACAAAAGACATTGACTGATGTCCATTCGTCCAAACATATGAGTTTTAAAATCGTATCAAGCATGCTGGCGCTTTTAGGTTAGCGCGATCCGAGTGTGTAGAGAGGTGAGAACATAGTATACAGCTTAGAGGGGCACAGTGATGACGTAATGGGTATCGATCTTACTCAATGGATTCGTGAACACACGGAACCCACTGGGTTCGTTGATGAATATGGTCAATTTTTTATTCCCCCCCCCCCACTCTCTCCCGTGCTTGTGCCAGTGCAATTCACGAGAAAGCAAGATCAAAGACATTAATAGAGCGAAGAGAAAGTGTCTTTAAGGTTTTCAACTAGAATTTTTCTAAAGAAGAACTCTTCTTAAAAACACCTAAGTTTCTGAGAAGAATTCCCGCAGTTCGATTTTTTTTCACGAAAACAAAGTGTCAGGTGTATCAGGTTGTCTCATAAGTTCCGTCCGTTTTGAATATGAAGCAATAAGTCACACACTCGTCGTTTCTGAATAGGCTGCAAGGTACTGTTCGATAGAGCAAAGCACTCTACAAGATAGCTGTCTTGTTTTTGCACCAGCTTTGTACATATCGAGTTTCAAACCAAAAACTAAAAAGATTCAACTGCCCGAAAAATCGAGAAAAAAATCATAACTCCGTTCAAAAAATTCCACAAAAATTCTAACTGGCACGCATAAACCTATCCATCTAAGACATCTATATACGCCATAACCGTATTTTTCCCTTGGTTAGAAATTGAGAAAACAAAGATTTTCATGCTTTTGCCAAAATGAAACTGTGATGTCCCCACATAGATAGTTGTATACTACTAGCCTGTAGAAGCACAAATGTAAATTTTCAGCTTCCTACAAGGTTTGGTTCTCGAGAAATACCGAATACAGCTTGCCTTAGTCGGATGCTTTGCGCTAAAATCCATATTTCTCGAAACCCAGTGCTTGTAGAGAGCTGAAAATTTACATTAGTACTTCTACAGGCTAATGGTAGTATACAGCTATACATATATGTAAAATAGCACAGCATCGCTGGCTGTGGCAAAAACATGAAAATCTTCGATTTCTTGATTTCTGACCAAGGAAGGAATACGGGAACGGCGTATTTATATGTCTTAGATGGGTACTGATTACGCGAGCAAGTTAGAATTTTTGTAGGATTTTTTTAAACGGAGTTATGATTTTTTCTCGATTTTTCGGGCAGTTGAATATTTTTAGTTTTTGTCTTGAAACCGAGGTGGGTCAGAGCTGGTACAAAAGCGAGACAGCCATCGTGTAGAGCTTGCTTCGCTCTATCGAACGGCACCTTGAAACCTACTATAAACAAGACGTCCATGATTTATGCGAACAATCAAAACGCACGGAACTTATGGGACAACATGATACATTGTAACCGGTTTGGTCGAAGCGATTGTTGGTACAATCATTATACCGAACACATATAAAGTCAGACATTTAGTGACACCAGGATAGAAGAAAAAGAGGAAGCCACGAATTTGAAAAAAAGGAGAATCCATCCTTAATTTCGCAACTGCGTGAAGTACAGTGGTGTATGGATTTATAAATTAAAAATAAGCCACGAAAGATATGCAGAACAAAGGGGACACTGGGAAATCAAAGTCTTAGAAAGAATAACAGCAGCAATTAATATTGCTGAAAAAACCGTTTACAAGGGAGGTCCGATTAGTCGAAGTGGCCTTCCCAAATGAGCCTTATACTACTTTGAAGAGAGTCGAACGGTGATTCAAACTTGAATCCGTTATCTGCCGAGCGCCTCTGCATGCCGAGTTATGAATATTTTTAAGTGCACAAAATGAACGCATAATCTAGGTAAAATCAAATTTTACGGTTTCGGCGCTCAAGTAGAACAGTGTTAAGCATGAGGGTTTTGGACCGGAGGTATTGTTCAAATAGAGTGCTCTGATAATCAACATTGGACCATTTGAGCAAATCTGACGAATTTCGTTTTAATTATGCATTCAGTTTTTCAACTCAAATAACCCTCTTAACTTGACGTCCAGAGGCACTCAGCAGATGATGGAGACAGATTTGGAATCAGCGTTCAAAGCTCTCTATAGCAGTGTCATCTCTATGTGAAAAAGCCACTTCGACCCAACGGAACTCGCTTGTTTATTTGCTTAAGTTTCACTTGAGTTTCAAGCCAAAATAGGAAAATTTCCGAATTTCTGAGAAGCGGAATTAACCGTATCTCACAAGGAAATGGTCAGAAGTTAAAGTGGCCAATCCAAGCAAGCTCTACCATTCGATGCAGTATTCAAAGCTGATTTCAAATCTTATTCTCTATCTGCTTATCGCCTTTGTGGATGAAGTTATGAGTAGTTTTATGCGGAAAAAATTGTACCTAAAAATTGCGAATTTGAGCACATTGTTGCCGTTAGCTCACCTCTAGGCTTTGAGAATATAAATCAAACTAACTGCATGTTCTAACCCAACATTAAGCCGAACATGCAGGACTCATTAAATGCAGTGTCGCTTGCATCAGGAATCTCCACTCCCGCGCTGGACTTTGCATCTCTTCCGCGAACATGCTCTCTGATCACTTTCCCAGGGCAAGCGTTGGAAAGGCGGAGCTTCAATCGATTGGAAGTGATTAGAGAGCATGTTTGCGGAAGAGACTCTAGAGCAGACGCAGACTCTAGAGCGAGAGTGGAAATGCTGATGCAAGTGAAAATGCGTGTGATAAGCCCTGCAGCTCTACTGCCAAATTTGCGCCTTTATGCACGATTTCTTAGCAAAATCACGGCTTTCAACGGCTCATAACTTCGCTCACATAGGCGCTAAGCAGATATGGAATACAGATTCGAAGTCAGCATTTTATGCTGCATGATGGTATGCAGCTTGCTTGGATTGACCATATCGAATTCTGACCATTCCCTCGTTGGGTCAAACAATTCTGCGGATTTCATATCCGCCAACGCATATGCTCTCCCATCAAATATTTATACATACATTTGTCGCAATTTTCTGATGGCTGTAATCAAGGAAAAAAAATAATGCGCTGTCTTTACAAACTCTGCCGGTAGCGGTTCTGTGTTCCTTGCAAAATTGTGATTGTATAGCTTGCTAGCTGGCTTACCCGGCTCCGCCCTGCGCTGTCAAAACACTACGATAAAGGTCCCATCCCTACCCCTTTACAACTTTTCCCTTTGCCCAATTCTACACGCGAATCCCCATTCGCTGTGTTGTAATCAGCATGCTCACATACCTTCTGACTCCCAGCTTTGTAGCTTGAACTTAGCTTAGCTATAGCAAAAAAATCGATAAAAGTAACGGATAATTCAAAAACTGATATTATATTCGTAATCAGCATGCTCGATCATCCCCGTGCCAGCTCCCAGTTCCGCAGGTCAAAGTTCCCAAAAAATCAATAAAAATCGATAAAATCGCTATCGATCGATGACGGAAAATAGTTTACGACAAATGTCCGCCCCGAAGTGCATGTGTCAAATTTTAATACTGATCGGATCAGAGATAAAAATTTCTATTCGAACATACGTACAGACGCACACGCATACAAACAGAAATTCAGCTTTATATTAGGTCGTTCCGAAAGTTCTTTCCGTTTTTTCAACCTGTTATAAAAACACCTGGAATAAAGATAGGGAAACGATTCAAGCACTATCCTACGCAGCTTTTCTTCCTCTTTTCAACTGTTGTATTCTTGCTCCGCTTGCTCTTGTGGTCAGTGAGATAATCGCCGAAATTTCGGACCCATGGTTTTTACCATGTCTAACTTTGGCAATTTATCACAATCTTCTTTTCTGACTTCTAGAGAGCTTTGATAACAGTCAGATAGATGGAACAAAGTGCAATTTAATGCAATTTTTCAGCGTCTACAGCTAGCCTTAAAAATTATTTAGAGTTATTTTTTTGATAGTATCAAATTCCACTGTTGGTGATGCCAAGAACCATAGAACATGAAGCGGTTCACAACTGAGGTGTCATTCGATGCAGCTCTTCCTCCTCTTTCTATTGAGTATTTTTCTTCCCAATTTGTGGGAATTTTTGGCGGTAAAATTTCCATAATTCTTGATTTTGAACCCGCCTAAGCTTATACACGTGATGCAAAATCTTATATTTCGAAGCGGTAAATACTCAGTTACTTTGTAAAAATAGTGGAAAATCATAAACGACTTTTGAAAGTGTCGAAATCTGAAGATTTGTTGATGTTCGGAGCGTTTGTGTGTTTTGTGACTTCGAAAAAGTGAAGATATCTGGAAAAGTTGTCTCAAAAAACACTGAGAAGCCAGTTAAAAATGCCAAAAACTCCATTAAATTGCACTTTGTTTACTCTATCCGACTGCTATTGAAGCTTCTCCAAAAGTCAAAAATGAAAATTGTGAAAAACTGCCAAAGTTGGACATGGTAAGAACCATGGGTTCGAAATTTCGGCAATTATCTCACTGACCACAAGAGCAAGCGACACAGAAATATGACTGTTGAAAAGAGGAAGAAAAAATGCGTCGGATAGCGTTTAAAGCGCTTCCCTTACATTCCATGTGTCGGATAGGTTAAAAAAAACGGAAAGAACTTTTGGAACGGCCTAATATTAATTCAATGATTTGAATATGAAAAGACTTATGGGACAAATTAATATTTTTTTATTAATGACTTGTTTTGGCTGTTAACAGTTTTGAAGGCAACTTACGAAATCAAAGAGCATGACAATAATGGTTCCCTCATACTACGCCGCAGCCTGCTGCAACCTACCGCGCCTGCGCTTGCGCCGCTGCAGTCGCATCGAAAATGCGCCCATGCCACCGCAGCTTCTCGTGTTTCTCTATATCTGCTGCGCACGTTCGCATTCGTAGAGAGTGACCATTTAGAATTAGCAGTCTTTTTTCTCTTTCGCCTTGTCCCATCATAGGTTCAACGGTTTTCATTTGAGTTGAATTTTGGGTGCGATTTCGATTTCGCCAAACATGTTTCGATTCGTTAGTTCTTAGTCAATAACTTCAATGTGCTATTCTATCTAGTATTACTTGTAAGTATAGTATTACTTTATTGTTATATTTTGCATATTTTCGCTGCAACTGCAGCAGCGTGCGCCGCAGCCTGCGGCGTAGTATGAAGAACCTTAAAAAATAAAAATGAAGAGTTCTGCATTAAAACAGTTTTATGCACATTAATTCCTCCAAATTTACGTTGCAGACCTAAATATCGAAGGTGTTGGATTGCAGATTAATCTCCTCATCTCCCCGCGCCATATTTGGAAATAACAAGTCAAATTAGCTGCAGTCCTCTTGCAAAGCGATTTTATTCTAGTAAAGTTAATGATACGTGCAAAAATTCTTCGAAAAAATCAGCCTTCAAAGATTTTTCGAATGTTGGATTCATAATCCATACGTGGGCAATAGTCAAGATGTGGGATCACTATACCTTATAAAGTCCAAACAAATTGTCTGTGAATGTTTCGAGAAATCGCAATTTGCAGCAGTATTGCGTAGTCGATATGGTCAATGAATTTTGATTGTATCAAAACTCCCAAATCTTTAGCTAATAGACTCTTCACTAGTTCAACATCGTCAATGGTAACCCAGAGCAGCTGCATATCTTGTCAAAAAGAGCATTTGCAAGGATTCAATGGCCAGCGAATATCAAGGAAAGCATGCATATTATATTAATGTCTCTCATTCGAATTACAGTTTGATGTTATTAGCTTACTTGATTTAGGGGCTTTTGAGCTCCCTTATACACGTTTCGGGGCTCTTCAACAAGGTATGCTCGGTCCCTTATCAATTCTTTCAGAGAATTGTTTAGCAGACAAGAATTGCGATTTGTCAAGCCTTTAGAAATGATGTGCAAATTGATAAAGTGCCCTTTCACATGCACCAAAAAAGAATAGATGTTTCTTTTGAAAATGCATGAAACGGGACAGCTGCATGCATAAAAGAACATTCAGAAGTAGACTGTATTTTTCGAAAGCGACTTACATCTCGATAGACGAGAAAAGTGGTCAGTAGAGAATTTTACATTTTCAAAGTGTACGTACTCATATAAGGTCACTTTTTCGAAACATTCAAAGAAGTCGTTTTTTTTTCACAGCGGTCACAATTCTTATTGACTTGAGTTCCTAATAAAAAACATTTCTAAATGTAAAGCCACCTTAGTTGAATGAAAAATTACAGAAGCAGATAATATGACAATGGAAAAGAATGAAGAAACTAATAATATACAAATCTAAGATCTCTTGGGCTTCAAGCCCCAAGATTCAATTTGGAAGCTAGGCAATTGTATTGATTGGCACAGAGACGAATTTCTAAAGCGTCACAATATTATGAGTGCGCTGCACACCGCTACGCTCTTCTCACATACCTGATAACAATGAAGAGGGGTAAGTTGGAACATACAGCAGCTTCTCTCAGTGACCAACCATCTTCAGTATACCTATCAACGCTGTGCAATTTTAGGACATAGGTCTAATTTCGCACCCCGTATCAAAGAACTATGAGCTATAAAAGTGTCAAGAGACGAAACTCTTACAGTTTAATAAGAGTTGGGCGTATTGTATGTTGCAGTTATTAGCAGTGGTGGAACGGCAGCAGCTGATGAATGATTCTAGAGATGAGACCGTCAAATTGGAAGAATTTTGAAAAACAAAAAAAAACATTCTCATATAAAGAATTTGTTTGAACAGAAAATTAGAATTTCTCGAATTTGCAGGATTCTCTGAATTACCATTTCTACAAAAAAAAGTTTGTCGGGACATCGGCTATCACGTCAGAAAGTTTCTAACTAATCGGAAGCCCGTCTTTCCAGATATGATCAAAGAAATTCATGCTTATCTTAGAAGTAGGTAAGAGGAAGTAAAACTTTCTGATTTTAAAAAGGAAATTGATAACATGATCGAGAGGACAGAGAAAAAGCAGAAACTTTGGGTGTCAAGGACAAGCTACTTGACTGGTTGAAAAAACATTCCCTTCCGTTTAAATGTCTTCTTCCGGGAGATTTCACCACTGCATTCAGAAACATTTTTTGACCGGATCAGCCGTCAAAGAAAATAAATCAATGTATGTTGTATTCTTTAATCTATCGAAAGCTTTGACAGGGCTGACAAGCTTGAAACTTACGTCGCCGACAATGGCTCGGCTGATTAATTTTTTCTTTATGACAGGCGCATGACTGTTTGCGAGGAAATAAGATTTTCAAGGCGATTTTCCTGCAAAAGCGGAGTACCTTGAAGAGGCATACTTTCGCCACTTCTTTGTCTTACATACACCGCTGAATTACCTTCACTTCTCAAAACCCACTCCCTACTCGATCACAATGAAGATTTTTGCGGACAACATCAACGTTTATTTTTGTTATAAGGATGAAGAACAACATGCAGAAAACATTGCAACGCTTCTATACAAATAAATGATTTTTTGGTCAAAGCAACGGAATTCACCCGCTAATGCGCTCAAACTCAAAGTGATGCTCCTTGATAATTCTTCTACTCAGATTCATACATGCGATGGCACTGAATTGGAATAATGCAGTGGCACTGAAGATTTAGGAGTTTTTGATGAAAACCAGCTCAATTTTCCCTCCACAGTGATTCCGTAACACCAATAAAGCATTATCTGTCCTCCTTCTAGTTGTCTGAAGCATACACAGCAACGACCCAGCTCTTTTGAAATTGTATAAAGCTTATGTTTTACCGATTTCAGAATTTGCGTCGCCGGTATGGAGTCCTTTTTAAGAAAGAATAGTGAGAAGCTAGAAAGAGTACATAAGACTTTCTCAAAAATCATTTTCTACAGATGCCTTCCCGAACCTAATCACCCTCGTCATTACCATCCTGCGCTTCCAGACTATCACCTTGAGGTTACGTAGTTTCACGTACAGACGCGTGCGGCACAACCAAGCGGTAGATTTCGCTTTGGTATCGTAAATTGAGAATCAAGATTTTTTACAGCATTTAACACTTTCATCTGTCATGCTAGATGGATGAGTCTATTACCGAAAAACATAACTTCTGTCTTCAGCAAGCTGTCTCTGAGCTTCTCACGGGTAACGAAACTAACATAAACCTTTACGGGCTCTCAATCCCACAGCTTATGACACTTCTCAAAGCGTGTTTAGAATGCAACATTTTCAAGTGGCATGGGAGCTATTACGCGCAAGTAAGAGGTTTGGCGATGGGACAAAGGTTAGCGCCTACACTTGCGGTAGCCTTCATGGCCAAGATCGAAGCGCCAGTCTTGGAATGCCGCCCATTGCTGTATTGCAGATACATTGACGATTGTTTCATAATCTGTTCAACACAGGCAGAGGTTGACAATTGTTTTAGAGTACTTTATGAGCAATCTGCATACATAAAGCTCACGAGGGAAAGGCCTAGCAATGAATGGTTGCCATTTTTGAATGTGCAGGTTAATATATCCTCAGGTGTGTGCATGACAAAATGGTACCGCAAGCCAAGTAATAAAAATATTCTTGTCCATTTCCGATCAGCTCATCCGCGTCAAACAAAGAAAGCCATCATGAAGAATATGTTTTGGACAGCTCTTCGTGTTTCCAGTGGACAGCAAGAAAGAGTGGAATCAGTGGCGCTTGCGCGGAAAATTGCGGCCTCCAATGGGTACGAAAATCGTGGTAGAACAGCAAGGAGGGGTGAAAATCGCCGTACCGAGGTAGACAGAACGAGCACAGTTGATAAGATACCTTTCTGCATCCCCTATATTTCCGATGAAGTGAGCACTGCCTTTCGACAGTGTTTGAGGAAATGTGGGCTGGAAAATACAGTTGCAATAGTGGAAACACCCCCTAATAACCTTAAAAGTATTTTGGTCCGCAATCGCATCTATGATCGCGGCTGCACTACGCCCAATTGCATTATATGCCCTGAGGGTAGGTGCGGAGACTGCATGGCGACGGGGATCATCTATCTTATCACCTGCGCGAACTGCGGCGACGAGTACATAGGCGAGACAGCGCGGCCGCTATGTGTTCGCATTAGAGAGCACTTAGACGGCAGGGATAGATTACGAACCTCTACCCCACTAGGCACTCACAGGACGCTGAAACACGCGGAGACAAATTTTGACGTCTCAGTGAAAATCCTGGCGCATGAATCACATACACCAGCTCGCAAATGTTTAGAGGCCTTTTGGATCCATGCCAAAAGCCCTAAAATGAATCGTAAGGAAGAATGCCTATCCATCACTCGTGAACTCGCTCCGTACCTAGGTCAGATCTTCTGACCTGGCGGAGACGTTATAAATAGCCGTGCCATTAGCGTTTAACCATATTGCTCTCGCTCTGGCATCAGAATTCCATCGGCGTTTCAAAAGGTGAGTGTTTGGTCAGGCAGTTAACTATCGGTCTACCAAAGTCTTAGAGTTTTGTTTGCATAGCTGCAGAGACGTTTGGTCGAATAGTTTGCAAGTCGTTCTGTCCATTCCAGGCTCTGAAGAAGGCGACTTGCCGAAGCGTCAGCCAATAAACTGTTAACAATCTCGGATCACGGCTCAGTATCATAAACAACAATATCAACACCATGCCGAGGTTCATAGAGAGTCGCACATTTCAACATAACTTCTTCCAAAAGCTTTTTAGAATTTCGCAGAAAGTTGAGATCAACCAATGTCTTAGAAGTTTTGTGCATTTCGATAGGTGATGACTGCGTTGCCTCTTTTATCAATGGCGGTGCATCTTCCTCAAGCTTTTGCAACTTTCTTTTTTTTTTCGTGGTAATTTTGGAACTGGATCAACGATTTTTGACCATTTATTGCAGATTTTCGGGGTTTTTTTTTGCATATTTTGCTCAACACTTACAAGGAGAGGATACCTAGTCGAAAGCACCCAATTCAAATAAACCATTTGTCATCTTAAAGCGCTTGAAACGCTGATTCCAAATCTATAGTTTCTAGCTGCGGAACTGTTCTGTAGAAGAAGGTATGAGGGGTGTTCCCTATATGGGGTTGAGGCGCTTCCAGCATGTGTTCGCTTATCTATGAGCACTGTAGAGGAGTACCAACCGCTGGCAACTGGCCTAGTGGTAAGTGATTTTCTTGATAGGGAAAGTGTCAGGATTTTAGTCCCTTCGCATGCAACTTTACCACAATTTTTGCAAAATTGAGCTTCTAAATGACTTTGGAGCCCTAAAGCCTGACGATTCTGTTGATATTGATGCTAATCAAAGGTTAGAAGTGTTGAAAAACCAAAGTAATATAAATATTATAATCCTTATTGTGATGTTCATTCGGATTACTCACCATTACATCATTTTGTGTTTCTATAATGCTCGTAGACAAGAGCCGACATCTAAAGGGCGCCTCAACCCCAGAAGGAAACACCCTTCATAACTCTTTCTACAAAACCGTTCCGCAGCTAGAAACTACGGATTTGTAATCAGCGTTTTAAGCGCTTTCAGATGATGTATGTCTCCCTTGGGGTGCTTTCGACTAAGTATCCTCTCCTTGTTAGCACTCAAAAAATGCTTTCCTTCCTATTGCCCCGTTGCATTCGTTTTCGGCAAAAG
The DNA here is from genome assembly GCA_958299035.1 of Cylicocyclus nassatus. Taxonomy (NCBI): domain Eukaryota; kingdom Metazoa; phylum Nematoda; class Chromadorea; order Rhabditida; family Strongylidae; genus Cylicocyclus; species Cylicocyclus nassatus. Next base: position 27,894,724 of record CATQJL010000316.1, read on the forward strand.
TTAGATCGCTTCTTCAAAGGTAGCCGTTCGAGTATATCGACAAGGAATAAGCCCTTTACCTTGGGATCTCCCCACCCCGCTCGCCTAGGATCCTGACGGATTGGTCCGCTCCTGGTTAAGTTGGTCAGCTGAGCCGTCTAATTACTTGTGACGTCATGATGTTGCTTTCGTGCATGGAAACGGGAACTAGAAAGGTACCCCTCATCGTTCGAATGAGGAGAACGTCCTGAAGAACCGAGAGCACGATCACTGTATTCTGTCCAGGCACTTTACTTCTGTTGTTTTCACTCTTGGAACACCATGTGTGCATAAATAAATAGATAAATAAATCTTATCGAACCCAACCGGTTTGAAAGTAGGCAGCGCGAGAATATTCGCAAGAGGATTTTAGGCTAAGGATGTGAAAAATATCGTTCTTCCCTCGTTTCAGAATGAATGGTTAAATGTCTGTTCGCAAAGTGTACGCAATACGAACTAAACGTAAACGTTTATTTTTCTTAATCTGTACACAATTTTTGCATAAACATATCGGAGCTAGGTGCTGTTACTTCCATGAGTTGACTCATTTTGATTCTGTTCCTGGCCTGATCATTCACTATGGATAGTTAACGACTTTCATTCCAGCTTGGCATTCCAGCAATGTGCTCCGAAAAAGTAAGTCAAAGACTGACATGGAGTTGTAGTGCTGTTTTCGCTTACCTGTTCGTTTCGTTATTCTTCCGCATGTATCCTACAACCTTCGTATCAGTAGAGGAGGATTTCGCAGTGAGTTAAAGACTAACACCTTTCAAACAAGCAAAGTAGATAACAATAGAAGTTTGAGAATACTATTTCAAATCTTTCAGTATGACATCATTCGGAACGATTGTGCGTGCCAACATGAAAATGTGATTTACGACTTCTGCTATCGCCTTCCTACAAACACTAGCATCAAAGGGCGGCGCTTTGATTGCAAATACATTGCACATCTTCAAAACCTAGGTAAGTCATTGCTGCTTATCGATACTTATGTACTGTTGGCCAAAAGCTCGCCCTTTTAGGGCGATCCACAAATTTGAAGAGCTAAGATAGGCAGACGTTTGAAGTATCCGACGCTATGCTTTCGGTTAATTCTTTCAGCAAGCACTTAACGCTATGTTCAGCTTCTTTTTCAAAATCTTCATTCCAAACTTTTAGAAAGGTTATTTTATGATTAACAAATGGAAAAATCGTTTGCAGTGTGTACTTTTTTTACAGCTAACTTTAGTGTTTTATCATTATTTGTTAGAGTGACCGAATTTCGATTTAGGCCTATCGAGATCTCGAAGAACAAGACAAGTGAATTAAATCACCAATCGGTGCGATATTCTTTTCCCACTGTATGCTGCTTTTCTTTACAATTGCAACTGACTTACTTTTCCAAAAATCAAAGTAATAACGGAGATTTTACACCTATAAAGAAGTTTTATAGGTGATTGATGAATTTTTGAGCTACAAATACTCAAGCACAAACTTTCAGAAGATCATTTCAAAACCGTGAAAGAACACTTTGGCTCTTAAGTTTCATCGGGAGAAGAAATGCAGGCTACACAATAGTCTGTGAACGGTGATTCACAGTCTTTTTGGAAAGCTGTTGGGTTTTTCCTCGTGCCTTGGGAGAACAAATTGGTATTAAGGAACGTTAAGGGAGAACCTAAGTGTTCAGATTTCTAAGGCTGCGTTCATACTGATTCCCTTGTTCTGGAACTGTTCCCGCACAGTTCTCGCACTGTGCGGGAACTGTGCGGGAACTGTGCGGGAACTGTGCGGGAACAGTTCCAGCACTGTGCTGCATGCGCTGCAGCCGCCCCGCACCGTTTTGAACGGCGGGAGTTGGAGAATTTTGACCGTTTACAACGGTTTTTCTTCCAGATTTCGCTCATTTTGGCCTTAATCCTCCACCCCACTTCCCTTTTTGATCAGCAGCACTGCGAACTCGAAGCGGGGTTGAAGAATGAGCGCTTTTCTGCGCCTTGTATTCGGAAAGATGGGCTATCGTGCGATTGTTCATTCTGTCTTCTTGTTTTTTGCTCAAAACTACTTCATTTGTTCCAGGAAGCGGCTGCCCAGTCTCCATAGCCATCTGCCACGAATTAGGGAGTAGGAGAAATCCTGAAATTGCATGAGTTGGGACTTGTCTCTTGTTTTTCATGATTTTGGGCGTTCTTAGCCATGTTCGTTTTTCCATGTCGTTGCTTCTCCGTTCTTTCTTCTACCCCGCTTCTCCTAGTGATGAGAAGAGCTGTGAATTTGAAGCGGGGTTGAGGATTGAACGCTGTTCTGCTCCATGTATCCGGGAATATGGGCCTTCGTGCGCTCGTCCATTCTCTCATCGCTATTTTTGTTTAGACCTACTTCATTTGTTCCAGGAAGCGGCTGCCCAGTTTCCATAGCCATCTGCCACGAATTAGGGACTAGGAGAAATCCTGAAATTGCATGAGTTGGGACTTGTCTCTTGTTTTTCATGATTTTGGGCGTTCTTAGCCTTGTTCGTTTTTCCATGTCGTTGCTTCTCCGTTCTTTCTTCTACCCCGCTTCTCCTAGTGATGAGAAAAGCTGTGAATTTGAAGCGGGGTTGAGGATTGAACGCTGTTCTGCTCGATGTATCCGGGAATATGGGCCTTCGTGCGCTCGTCCATCTTCTCTGTTTTTGTTCAGGCCTACTTTATGTGTTCTAGAGACTTGTCTATGTCAATTTCAATACAGATGCGAAACTACGCAGCGACTTGCTAGTACATATGAAGTAGGTTTGAACAAAAATAGCGATGAGAGAATGGACGAGCGCACGAAGGCCCATATTCCCGGATACATGGAGCAGAACAGCGTTCAATCCTCAACACCTCTTCAAATTCACAGCTTTTCTCATCACTAGGAGAAGCGGTGTAGAAGAAAGAACGGAGAAGCAACGACATGGAAAAACGAACAAGGCTAAGAACGCCCAAAATCATGAAAACCAAGAGACAAGTCCCAACTCATGCAATTTCAGGATTTTTCCTACTCCCTAATTCGTGGTAGATGGCTATGGAGACTGGGCAGCCGCTTCCTGGAACAAATGAAGTAGTTTTGAGCAAAAAACAAGAAGACAGAATGAACAATCGCACGATAGCCCATCTTTCCGAATACAAGGCGCAGAAAAGCGCTCATTCTTCAACCCCGCTTCGAGTTCGCAGTGCTGCTGATCAAAAAGGGAAGTGGGGTGGAGGATTAAGGCCAAAATGAGCGAAATCTGGAAGAAAAACCGTTGGAAACGGTCAAAATTCTCCAACTCCCGCCGTTCAAAACGGTGCGGGGCGGCTGCAGCGCATGCAGCACAGTGCTGGAACTGTTCCCGCACAGTTCCCGCACAGTGCGAGAACTGTGCGGGAACAGTTCCAGAACAAGGGAATCAGTATGAACGCAGCCTAAGTGTTGATTGGCCTCGACATCAAAGCAGCTTACGATGTTTTTGAGTGTCAAAATTTTGCAAAACTGCCTAAAGTTCGCAGTTATCTATTAGGCACGCTATATCTTGTGGTGTCTGTTTCGAGAAGTGTTTATTTTGTCTTTTCTTTGCAGCGTTGCATACTCCGTTCTGTAAATGTGTTCATCTGTATTCAAAACAGTTTTACTTTAGTGATAACACTGTACATATTGTAAATACAGTTCTTTGAAGCTGTTAACCAAGGTTGGTAGCAAAACTTTATTGTACAAAAGCCTTTGCTTTTGTACATTAAAGTGCCTTTGCCAAGGCTTTTGTACAATAAAGTCTTGCTACCAACCTTGGTTAACAGCTTTAAAGAACTGTATTTACAATTTGAACCACAATGCCAAGATTTATCGACAATCGAGCACGAGGTCTTGTAAGGACTGTACAATATTGGTTGAATTGCACAAAACTGCACTCAGCAAAATATGCAGGATGGACTTGAAACGACTGTAACGACATGCATATTGAGACGAAAAAACCTAATCAGATAATGACATCAGTGAAATAGCTGATTACGACGGCAACCAAGTTTGCAACAGAACAAACAGGCATACTATCAGTGAGAAACAGTGAGAAGTAGTGAGAAAGGTCTACGCGATGACAACAAATAATTTCAAAACAGGTTCATGCTCCAGAAATTGTCCACGAATTTTAAGCGATGGTTGCACAAATTATGACCAAACTTTGAGCAGGTACAGTCGAGCAGATTTCCTGCTTTAGTGCCCCCGCAGACGCGACAACGCTTGCGCGTCAACAGTTGCCATTGCGAGAGTTGATTATTTTTGCTTTTTAGGTGAGGCGTTGCTGGTAAATAAATTCAAGTTAGAGAATACCTTTTGTTGTTAAGTGATTATATGCTCACTCTCAGGTATTCACGTGGATGCTGCCTCGCGTAGGCTTTCACGCTTAAATTATTGTCCTGTTATTAAATTATTGTCACACGAACTCAACGATTGAATGCTATCCTGTGCGAAAGCCGAGGTTGCTGCAGCGCAAGCTTAGTAGCTTTCAAAGAAATGCTTCACAGGAAGAAAAAGGAAAGACAAAAAATACGCATGAAACTGAAGCGACACGACATGCTTCCACGTGTACGCTCGCTACCAAGCGATGATCTATTTACAACGATTTACCAAACAAGCAAGGAATAAGCGAAGAATACCTAGGAAACACTCGCTCGAAAACTTGCAGTGTTGTTGAGGCACAAGCGCTGTCGCTCCTGCGGCGACACTGTATTGAAAGCACTGTCCCTGCAGATTTTGCAACTCCACCTTTCTGCATGTTTTGAGCATTTTCGACGCGACGCGTAAAACACGAACTCGAGCTTGGAACGGTGTGAAAAGATCAATTTTTGGGCGTTTACCCAGTTTTAAATGCAGCTCGAACGAGAGTTTCAATGGAAAGTTGGGAGGCCCCGACATGGTGACTCTGCCGCCTGTATTTCCTTTCGACAGCATGCAAATTGCGGTAGCGGTCATAGGGTCCCACGCCGAACGGATAAGCAAAGCTGCCTGAGCGCGCGCCCTTTGGGGTTGCGCGCGCCGGTTTGACGGCTATTTCCTCGGCACAAGGGGAACATCAATCAGCCGGATTTGGCCTGGAGGAGTGGGGAACCAAGAATTTCATCAGCCATATCCTCCAGGGAACGAATCTGCAGGCACACACTGCCTTTAAACAGAAAATCTACTAGATGTACTATAAGTCTACAATGTATTATATATTACATATCTATTAGGTCGTTCCACAAGCTCGTGGGCTCTCATAGACCAACGAAATGACAAAGTTTTGTTAAAATTCAGTCGATAAACTATTTTTCGCCGCGCAAGCAACTTCTGCCTCCCTGTCGTCAGATTTTCAACTTCGTTTTCCAAAACTCAGCAGGTCTGTTCCCAAAAAGTCGTCTAATGAACGCCTAAGATCGTCTTTAGATTTGGAACAAGCACTGTTTATAGGATTAGCAAGAGAGCCTAAGAGAGGATTATTTGATGAGGAGAAATCTGATGTGAGAAGTATATCGGATATATGTCTCCCAGTCACTTGCATTAGTTTTTACGACGTTGTCGTAGAGAGCCATACTTTGTTACGCAGAAAAATTGTTCTTGTTGTTGTGAAAATTGTTTTTGTTCTTGTCTAGCAATTTCAGAACAGAACCTTCTGCTCGTCCTAAAACTCTCATTTAGGGGACACCCTGCTTTTGGTTTCTTTAAAACAGCTTCATTCTCTTTGTCTCGAATTGACGGAGAAGCGACATTTTTTATATCCGGCAAAAAAAATCCATGCAAAAACACTTGTACGAAAAAATGAGCAGATGTCAAAAATGCTTCATTTTGTAGTTTGGAAATTCCACCGACGCTGAAAATTGAAAAAAATTGAAGCCTGTCAGCTTTTTTATGGCTTTTTAGCTTTTTTTCAGCTTTTTCTTCAGAAAGTTTGAAAAATCCATCATTTTTGCCCCTTAGAAATGCACCATTTTTGAGTAAGTGAATTTGAAGTCTTGTCGTTCTGCTTAGGGTGGACCAAATCTTTGATTACTGCGAACATTGTTGGGGTGGTGCATGACACATCTTTTGGACCCATCATCCAGGCGTGACGATGCCCGCAGAGGCGTCGCCAGTTGCAAAAAGGGTTGTAGTCAGAGGCAAGTTTGACAGCTTGTGCTTTCTGAGCTCAAATCGCAAAACTCGAGTGCAGCTGCAGGTCAGAAGTTAACAGGCTTCTCAATCAAACACCCAATCAATCACCCATGATTAAGACCAAATTCTTTGAATTTCACAAAAATGGTCGAGATTTTTTTTTTTGATGTGCAGATCAAACACGTCTTGGCATCGGTAAAAATTAAAAGCCGTATTAAAATTTTAGGATTCCCTCTACTGAACAGTACAAAAAACTTGGTGTCAAAGTCCGATCGAGCGCCGAAAAAATGGTTGAAAATATTTCAAATGTGCCCGGGAACTTTCTTGACAACCTAATAGAACGTGCTTATGTGCGAAAAACGGCTTTACTTCCAAGTTCTATAGCAATGATAATGTCCAAATATTCAAGTAAACGATTTTGCTAATTATGAAGTTGAGAATAAAGGGCTAAACTCAGGTCTCCTGTCAAACCAAAGCACCGTCGACTTTCAAAACCATTACATGCCCGCCCCCAGGTTTGTGACGGCAATATCAGAAAATCACTTCGAAGAAGGTCTCACCTTGGTGAGTTTGCTCAAAATGGCTCTGCCTGTTCACATATGTTAAGGAGCGTTGTTTAATGGGTACGATTCCTTTTTCACCACGCTCAAAACCATTTGCAGACATCATGGATAAAACAAATTGAGTCTCAGCTGATCAAACAGTCGCTGCTAATGCTGTGACTATGCAAAGTGCGTACCTAGTACGCTTTTCGTTACGTTTTCTGCAAATTTCTAGGCGATACAGGTCATGCTCTTTGTTGCTATGTTCATGTTGTATCTTATATATAAAGCTGAAGTCTGTGTGTACGTATGTTCCGAATAGAAAATTCCATTTCTGAACCGATCCGGACCAAACTTGGCACACATACACTACGGGCCCCGGCGGGTGTCATAGGCTACTTTTCGTCATCGATCGATATCGATTTTATCGATTTTTATCGATTTTTTTGCTGAGTTCACCTACGGGGCTGGGAGTTGGCACAGGGGGGTAATCGAGCATGGGGATTCCGAATACAATATTGGTTTTCGGGATTATCGATTACTTTTATCGATTTTATCGATTTTTTGCAAAGTTTGAGCTAGGAGGCTGGGAGTTGGCACAGGGGGTAATCGAGCATGCTGATCATCCCCAAGGGGGGTGATCAGCATGCTCGATTACACCCCTGTGCCAAATTCCAGCCCCGCAGGTCAAACTTTGCAAAAAAAATCGATAAAATCGATAAAAGTAATGGATGATCTTGAAAACTAATACTGTATTCGTAATCTGCATGCTCGATTACCCCCTGCGCAAACTCCCAGCCCCGCAGGTCAAACTTTGCAAAAAAATCGATAAAATCGATAAAAGTAATGGATGATCCTGAAAACTAATATTGTGTTCGTAATCAGCATGCTCGATTACCCCCCTGTGCAAAATCCCAGCCTCGCATGTCAAAATTTACAAAAAATCGAGAAAATCAATAAAAGTAACCGATAACTCTGAAAACTAATATTGTATTCGGAATCCCCATGCTCACCTCCCCCCTGTGCCAACTCCTAGCCCTGTAGGTGAACTCTGCGAAAAAATCGATAAAAATCGGTAAAATCGACATCGATCGATGACGAAAAGTGGACTGTGACACCCGCCGGGGCCCGAAGTGTATGTGTGCCAAGTTTGGTCCGGATACGGCGGAGCCGGGTAAGCCAGCTAGTGGGATATATGCAGCACATTACTGGGAACAGCGCGCAACTACTGCTCAGTATAAAGAATAATGACTCGGCGTCTTCAATATCCTCTGCGGGCATGCGCCGAATGCACTTAACTTCATAGTCGAAGAGGCTACTGAATGCTTGCGAGCCTATTATAGTGATTTGCGGGGCCAGCCGATCACCACTTCAGTGCTTTTATCCTCCCAAATTACTCTGGTACCAATTTACGGCCCCGCAGGGTAGAGGGCTGGTTGGCCCGGGGCGTGGATCGAAGCTGGGATCTGGCCATAGCGGCGCCTCATTTAGTACGCCACTCGTCCCCCGATAATGCATAGCCGCAAGCTAAATGAATCTATCCAAGAAGAACGAGCAAATTCAATGACAGACCGTTTGATTCTAAAGGCAGCGTCCAGGCAAGTCTGGGCACATGGGGATCTCACGTGGGTAGTAATTTTGGGGCCCTAACTAGGCCACCCCCCACCCGGCAGCTCAGTTAGTGCTCTAACGGCTGAGATATTCCCCTCGAAACTGGACCCCGCGATCGTATTTCGCATGGATTCATGGCACAAAGCGTGGGTTCTGGCGCGAATGCCATGAATCCATGCGAATACGATCGCGGGGTTCAGTTTCGAGGAGAATATCTTAGCCGTTAGAGCACAACCTGCGCTGCCGCTTGAGCAGTGCCTAAATTAGGACCCCAAAAGTAGTTTCCACGTAAAATCCCCATAGGTCCAGAGCTGCCTGGACGCTGCCTTTAAAGAACTTCTGGTCTTTACAATAAGATTAAAGGACTTACGAAAATGAGCTACGCTCAATCCAAAATCTGCAACGCACGACGCGGTGAAGTAAGGTGATAAATTGCATATGAAATGTAGAGCGTTTTATGCTCATAAAGATCATATTACATGTTATAATACCGCTTTTTTATCACCGAAGGACGGCACTATTTGTAATACACGACAGTCTTTCAAAACAGTTGAAACCTCTGCAAATTCTTTTTTGGTTCAATCCTCTCATAACATTGAGAAAGCTTTGGAAAAAGCTAGCAAGCTTGCGAAATTCTGCAAAGACTTACAACTGCCTTCTTAGCATGCTGCTAATAGCTGATGATGCGCACAAGGACAACATGTTTAGTTGAAGTGGCTTTTTCAATTGGGATGCGTACCACATTAAGGGTGCCTTCATACCGCGCCGGCAACAGTCACTAGTAACCCGTAGCAGCCGCCAGCAGCCCGTAGCAGCCCGTAGCCGCCGTTGGCCGCTTTCGTTTATATAAGCAAAATTATCAGAATTTTACTACTATGAGTGCTCCTGCCTACGCTTTTCATTATCCACGCTTTTTCCTTTGTTGCCGTCAGTATGCAGTTCAATCACATATCATATATGTGCCCATTGTTGTCATTATCTCCTCGTCGTATGGTCTTCCTGTATAACTATAGTTCGCAGAAGATTTTCCGGCGTAATTCGCCCTGCCTTTGGATGCGTCCGGTTCCTGCAGGTGTGCAATTTGTTTCTTGAGTATGCTTTTGCTCAATTTTTTGTTGGTTATTGGTGCATATCTAACTTGCATTTTACTATTTTGCGAGTTCGCCGGAATTCATTTGCGGGTTGAGTTTTTCTGGCTTTGATTATCGCTCACAATCGTTTTAAATAAGACAGATTGCAAAAGAATGTGAGCGCGATAGGATACAGTGTACGGAACAGAACAATGAACACAAATGTAATGTGGGGGGAGGGGATTGAACTGCATATTAGCGGTAATAAGAAGGAATAAGCGTAGCAGATGAAAAGCGTTGACAGGAGCACTCAAAGCAGTAAGATTCTGACGATTTCGCTCCTATAACAAAGCCGGCCAGCGGCGGCTATGGGCTGCTAGGGCTGCTAGCGGCGGCTGCCGGCGCGGTATGAAGGCACGTTGAGAAGCACAAAACGCTAGTTTCAAATCTGCCTTCCTTATCTGCGGAACATATACGAACAAGGAGGTATGAGCGTTTGTTGGAGCAAAAAGTTGGATGTACAAGTAAGACAACAACAGTGGTGATATTTTTTTAGCGCTTTCATGCTTTCGCTTTCCACAGGTAGGGAAGGCAGATTTGAAATCAGCGTTTCATGCCCCTCAGCGTCGTATAAATTCTCGTTCAAAAACCCCCTTCAACTAAACGTGCTTCCTTTGTCTGTAGGGCTCAGTAGGCATTAGCACTAGGAGACATTCGAAAACATAGGCCCGTAGTAAAGCTCGGTCACGGGAGATGATCTCCCCTGAGGCCCTCATATGAGGCTTTGTCGGATGAGATGAGGACTGCCCACTTTCTGTGGTGTAAATATGCAAGGTCACCCTACAGGTGAGCTTCAGATGAAGCCCGGCAGGGAGATCAACTCCCTACCGGAGTCATCGGAGATGAGCCGGGCGACGACATAAGGTAAATAGTGTGCTAAAGAGGAGAACATAGAGAAAATCCCCGTAAGTTGCTCCGGAGTAACTTACGAAACATCGCAGATGACGTTCTTTTGCGGTGCAAAACTCCCAAAATTGCACAATTTCGGGCGCCTAAGTGAGTGAGGATCGATGAACAGCTGATTGCGCGACGAAATCGGAAAAAAGTTTTTTTTGTGTTTTCTTGCAGTTGTTGCTTGTTTTTTTCAAAGAACCGCTTCAAATAACAAGAATGTGAATTTACGTTTCTATTTATTGATGCTAAGTGTATTTTTTCCTCGTATGTATGCCAAAAAAGTGTGTATTTGTTTTAACTTGTTGTTTGCTAGATGAAATCTCTGATAGCGGCTATCATCGATTTTTCGATAGCGGCCGCTATCAAAGGTCGCCGGGCCAAGCAGCAAAAATGGTGCCGCTAGCCGCACTCGAACCACGGCCCCGCCGCTTGCACATTAGTCTTATCCATTTGACTAATAATGCACAAACGGCAGAAACGTTCCAACTTTGAAAACGCAAATGTCCAGTAAGTGACCTTCCAAATCAATCGCTCCCCTGGCAATGTGCTGAGGCGCGATGAGATCAGCTCCTGTCCGCCTTAGCAGAGATGCCCTGATGGAGGTTTACTACGGACCACAGTCTCCCTTGTTTTACGAAATATCACGACATACTTTTTGAGTGAAGATATACAAAAGTTCCGAAATGATGAAGCGGAAATCAAGGACACTGCGGTTTCTATATCATTTAAGGTGCAACAAACCAGGGAAGGCAAAACTTGACCTGTTTGGTAATAGAGTTGCTGCAGCACATATGTATAAAATTAAACGAATCATCTAAGACGAGAAAAAATTAAAGAATCAAATGCTTTGTCCATGCCAGCCCAGCTGGCGAGATACTTGAAGTACAAGCTAACTTTAGAAAGTTGAAGACAGCTTTCACTCACATTAATTTTTTCGTAGTTTGTTGAACATCGTTCTCTTCTCGTCGCACCAAAACACACAAAACCTGGTGTCATATCATTGCTTGTTGATGTAATGTCAAAGTTTCATAAACCAAGCCACTTGTCAATCTCGCGCACAAGTTCATATCACGCACGAGACTACGTTTGATATAAATGATCCTTCCACAAAGGCGACGCTTGGGCAAAATTGACGTACTCACATGCTATTTGATGAGGCGACCACCTTCCCACATCTTCAAAATAAAAGCGCTGGGTGCTTGGAGTAATCTATAGTTTCAGTTATCTTAGTTGTAACAATCTGCTAATGGTTGTTTGCATTTATATGTGTATGAATGTGTCTGTCTGTCACTTATGAGATTCGGCGAGTTCTAAAAAAGCTCTTGATCACAAATTTTGCATATCTAAGTTCTTATGCAAGCTTTTTTGCAAAGTTATGCCTTTATGTTTGACGCAGTCTTGATACTAAGTCAACAAACACTTTGTTATTATATTAAATCTGTACGTATCCTTTATCTAAAAGGTTTTTTTCAATAAAAACACCAATTCTTTGTAGCAGAGGATTTTAGGATAGCTTTTAGCATTTTATTTGTGATGCTCAGCATCATTCAGTTAACTTCTATGTTGTCATGCGGAAAGCAGGACATTATTTTTTGTACTGTGATTCAAAAAAGACGTTTCTGACGCGCGAGTAGGTGGAAACATATTTATGGAAGTGGCGTAACAGGATTTCGGCTTGGGGAGGGGGGGGAGGCGACAAGTTTTTTCCGATGAAGATGCGTGGCTTGAGTCACGCACTCCGAAAATTTTTTTGATATCCTCCCTAAAATTTGCGCGGGCTCAGAACCCCGTTATTTCAGAAAAGGGGGCGTGGCTAACCAAGTCATTTGCACAATTTTATAACCCGTGTAAGTAACTTTCAAAAATTTCGCGACCCGTTCTCGGGGGAGGGGGAGGCGCGCGCTCTCCACCCCCTCGGTACGCCACTGATTTATGGTGAATTGCTAGTGCGAATCTCTGCGCGGCAGAGGTGACACACTGGTCGCTCACGAGGACCCCCTGAAACCATCTTCTTCATATCTGTGCGGACCCATCAGTAATGTCGTTTCGGGACACTAATAACATACCTGCTTTACAAATCTGCAAAACAATTTGTAAAGATGAATAATTTCAATTGTTATATTATGCCGTACAGGTTGTTAAGATAATAAACATTATTGCCTACGTTTCGGCAAGACGCCGTCTTCAGGGACTGAAAGGCGTTAACATTGTCACACGATCTCTGCCGCCAAATATCTCCACCGACATGCCACTCGATTCTTCTTGAGTGGAAGCAAAAATTTTGGGAGCGAAGGTTGATCAAACATTTGGGTGAAATTTCGCCCCTAAACTCAAGACGAATTTAGTGGCAAGTTGGTGGAGATATTTGGCTACAGCTACCGTGTATCATTGTAATTGACGGCTTTTCAGCCCCTGAAGACAACTTTCGTCGGAACGTCGAGCAATAAAGTATATCTATAACAACGTGTTCAGCATAATCTAACAATTGAAATTATTCATCCTCAAGAACATGCCACGGTTCAAAGATAAGAGAACTTACAACATAATTTGGAAGCAGGAAGGGATAAAGAATTCCGAAGTCTAGAGTCTTGCCCTGTCTACACTTGAATCGACTACGCTACAATGCATCATTAATAGAAACTCTGATAATGAGGATAGTTAGTTTTCACTCATAAAGTACCGGTTCATCCCGTCGTAGCACCTCTTTGCGTTTCTTACAATTCCGAAACTTTTCACGAATAGCGAGCATTAGTAGTTTTCATTATGACTGCGTTTTTGAAACACTTCTGCTGAATGTACATAATTACTCGTATTCTTTTGTAGACAGCTCAAAACCTGGAAAACTAAGGGCCGTAATTTATTAGGGGACCGTTTGACAGATTTGGAAAGTGGATATGTTATGTCTCGAAAGGACCATAACGATGTACATCGCTTTTCTAAATGCCAGTCTCAGCATCCTCACCTCGCAAGGCCTCACAATTGACACACGTTTTCCGTAGGAACTGTGCCTATGAACCGTCTACATACGCTGATTCAGTATCGAAGTTCCCGTTCGCGTTTAGGGTCTTCAAAGGGATATTTCGGGAATTAGCGCGAATTAAATGCAGTGGACAGGCAAAATGGACCTCTGTCAGATTTTGGTAGTTTCGGGTAGTGGACCCCCCAAGTAAACCGTAGCCCCAACCCCAACTTCCAATTTATGCGCTAAGTCCTGAAGAAAGCGCTTCAAACTTCCACCAATAACGCCCACTCAATGCAAGTGGGCGGGGCTGGTGGAGTTTTGAAGCGTTTTTTTCAGGACTTAGCGCATGAATTGGAATGTGAGGTTGGGGCTACGGTGTACTTGGGGGGTCCACTACCCGAAACTACCAAAATCTGACAGGGGTCCATTTTGCCTGTCCGCTGCCTTTAAGTTCAGACTTGTTGTCAAAGCCATGATTTGGCCCACTTGACATAATTCGAGCGGAGAATTCGCCGGACGATGCACTTAAATTGTTCACAAAGCTGCTGAACTGGAAGCACGTATATGAGCGCAGACGAGTATGTACAACACCAATCTATTGCAACTATAAAAAGATATCCAGCATGCCCGTGTATCAGCCATACCGGTCCTTGATCTCAACACTCCACATCTACACCTTCGCAACCAGAAATTGTTAGAGCACTTAAACACGGTTTATGCAGTTCTTTCAAAACTCTGTGCAAAGCCATAAAAAATTAAAAGCTTTTACAGATAGCAAACATCCGCAAAATTTGGAAAACGGAGTGGATTTTCGTTTATGATCTAGGCCTTAATAACAAGTCAGCAGTGGATGTGCAAGTAAGTGCGCTGCCATCGCATTGTCTTACTTACAAATTTTTCAAGAGTAAATGCTTTGTGAAATTACGAAAGTTTCCTTTCGAGCTGTATCCTGACTATGTCGCAAAACTCGAGGAGTATAGATGGAAACCCATCTTGATAGCAGTCAGTCTGATTTGATGGACTTTTCAAGCTGTATAAGGCTCGCACGTTTAGATGACATTGAAAGAATTTGGTGCTGTTTGGTACATGGATGCTTCCGTACGCTGGTTCAAGGATGAACGAGATACATTCTACAATGAGGTTACATGTGGCAACTTAGGACGGCTAGAGAGGTTCGGTTATTTTAAAAACTTATTTATTTCTTTCGGAGCAGATTTAGTCTAGTGGTTAGTGCATTAATAACATTGCCGTGCTGAAGGACCTTCACAAATTCGAGTCCACCCTGAGCCTAAATTCTGCCCCAAGAATTCTGCTCACGATTCCAGCCAGCTTGTCACGCTGCTCTTCCAAAAAAGGGCATGCGACAAGGCTGAAAACACCCCGTCGCATTAATCACTGCAGACATGTCTCATACAGTTACTCGAGTAGAGAATGGGGTGTCCCCCGGAAGCGACCCGGAGCCCGACGAATGCAATAGTGGGCGAGGGTAACCGTCTCAGCAGGGTGAACGGGAAGAGCTGAAGCGGCCAGTCCTTTAGAGGCAACGACCCAAGGCATCGCCTAGCTATCATCAATATGGGTACACTCACCTCTCGCTCTCGAAAGCTAGCAGAACTTCTAAAGAGACAGCGAGTCGATGTATCTTGCATAAAGGAAGCGAAGTGGAGCGAGGCAAAGTCACGCGACATCGGAAAAATATATAAGCTCCTCTACAATGATGCCAACTGCATAAGAAACGGAGTTGGTATAGCTGTCTCAAAGACTCTAAGGAGCAATATAGTTGAAGTTGAGCGCATAAGCGGTCGTCTGATGAGCACAAATATAGTAACTGGGAAACAGGTCCTGCGAGTAATCACCGCTTTTGCACCACAAGTCGAATGTAAGAATGATGAAAAGGACACGTTCCGGCAGGAGCTTGATGAACATATCAGTTCAGTTTCACTGGATGAGACAATTCTGCTAGGAGCGGACCTCAACGGGCATGTGGGAGAAAGGCATGGAGAAGCCGGGAAATGTCACGGAGACCACGAATACGGAACATGCAATGAAGAAGGTGAGCGCATTCTGCAATTAGCCTTAAGGCTAATACCAGATTGCTCATGATCTGGTCTTCGCGAACACATACTACATCAAGAAGGATAATTACCTCATTACATATGCGACTAACGGCCGAAGAACACAGAGAGACTTCTGGGCTAATCAACAGCGGTGTGAGAGTTTGCTCATCCCCTTTCGTCCCCTGAGTCGAGACTCGAGGTGACCCCTTTCACCAAAAGCCAAAAAAAAAATCGGTTGTGAGGTAAAGTTGTCAATGATAAAATCGTCATAGCTGTAAATCTACTTGCCAGCTCTACGATGAAGAACTGCGACAAGTAATTGTTGCCATTTCCTCCAACTTCTATGTCCAGAGACGGCTTTATTCATATTTTTTAAACGCTAAACGAGCCTCCAACTAAACAGGGAATGTTCGGAACTCAACCCAGCCATACCAAACACACTGTATCTTTGATTCAACTGGTTTAGCTCCGTCAGGGCAGGCCGCTCGCGCCTGCGACGCACCTGCGTCTCTCGCGCGCGAGTGCTCTCTGATCATTACCTAGCCTTAATTAGGTCACGAAGCCCGCCTTTGCCGAAGCTCAGCCAGTTGAATCAATTGCATATCATCGAACTCGCCTTGAAACGCTGATCACAAATATATACTTACTATCTGCCAAGCGACGATAGCTTGCGGTGTCAGTAACCAGCGCATTCTTTACTCTCATTTTTGCCCATCCGCATGCAGAAATTCGAAGTGTTTCTTTCTTTTATGCCTTCGATTATACCGGAGAATCAAATAGTAATTGTTAGCTTGCAAATTAGATATGAAAATACGCAGAAAATACAGAAAAGGTTCAGAGGTAAAATCGCATATTTTATTTTTTTTTTCGAAATAGCTCATCGAACTGCAACTTATGAGTAACACTCACAAGCAAAGCATTTATCTTAATTCTGTTTATTTTCAATGCGTGTAAAATTCGTGGCTTACAAGGCAAATAATGCATTTCTGTGCGTTGGAAGAAGCGGCTGGCAACAGCTATCGTTCCTCTTGCACCATACCCAGATTTCTTCTATGTGACACAAATTTCTCATTCTAGAATTTGAGAGAGCACCCAGGTCTTTTACTGAGAATTTGCATTCCAGATCAAAGCTGCTATCACTTGGATGGAGGGTTCTGCCATTGGGGCAGGGCAACTTTTGGGGTATCAATTTAATGTTCTATATCAATTTAATGTTCTATCTGCCCATAAATCGCTCAAAAGATTATATTACAAAGTGCTGCATGAGCAGTCATCTTATCGTGCTGGTCTAGACGATATTCTGAAGTCATCAGCGTACGCTGCAACTCTAACTCGTGGATCTGTGATAAGACAGCTGACGAGTCAATATACAGGGTGTCCCAAAAAAATGTATCGAACGTTTGATCGTTAATATCTCTCTTCCCAAGAAGTCTTCTGCCTTGCTTCAAGTACCGTTTTGTAGAGCTGGCTTCAACTTAGATTTGCATTATAGAACGAATCACCCATACCTCTTCATCACTGTAGGATTACGGTAGAAACTTGAAACCTATGGTGTCAATGTGGAAAAAGTTGCCTTTTCAAAATTTTTCGAAAAAAAAATGTGAAAACATGTGTAATAGGGTTTTTATGGATGCTGAGTTCAATACTCAACTATTCACAAGATTACGAAGCTTTCTAAACGGTGTAATCGCACTTTTTAGGAATATTGAAAAAATGGCCGCTACCTCTTACCTGGCACAACTCTTCAATGAAGCATCATAATAAGTTGGAAACTTTACAGTTATAATCAGCAACTCTAATTAGCCTAGTGTAAAAGCTTTCAGGCTGTTTTGTTTCCTTTCTAAGGCAAAACATGGCCTTTCATTGCTTAAAACCCTCTTCGAAGTTTCTACCGTAATCCTACAGTAATGAAGAGAAATGAGTGATTCGTTCTATAACGCAAATCTAAGTTGAAGCCAGCTTTACAGATTGGTACCTGAAGCAAGAGAAAAGACTTCTTTAGAAGAGAGATATTAACGATCAAACGTTCGATACATTTTTTTGGGACACCCTGTATATGATGAAGAAAATCGGCGACAGAATACTGCCTTGGGGAGCCCCAGACTCACAAAACCTAGCCTTCGAAATTCTGTCGAGTACACGAACAGAGAAGCTTCTATCCTGGAGATAAGATTTGAGCCAGTTCACTAGTGAACCTCCCACTCTCAAGCTTTCCAGCTTCGACAAAAGAAGGTTGTGATCAGAATGCCTTATACGATCAAAGAGAATTTTTTTAGACCCAATAGTTCTGCCCAATCAAATTGAACATTAACAAGTTGTGTGGTAGATCGGGCTTGCGAAAATCCATGTTGTTGCTTGGGAAGACATTTTGTGTTCTCAAGGCAATGCAACAGATCTCTAACAGATATTTTATCTAATATTTTGCAAGGAGTCGGGAGGTTACTTATTGGTCTGTAGTCAGAGAGTTGGGATTGAAAGACGTCCTGGAGAGGAGTAACGTTGGCGGTTTTCAAAAAAAAAGGCGCTTCTGCATTTATCAGGATATATTGTGAATATGAGTTAATGGAAGTGCTAAGTCATTAGCAAAGATCTTGTAAAAGACAGGTCAATGCCAAATGTAATAGAGACGTTGGACTTACTTTTTAAAGAGTTTCCGTATGAGTCTATCTGGAGTTTATCATTGGTAGGGGCCAACAATCGGAGGATCTGTTCAACAACATAAGACGTAAAGCAGAAGGTTCTGAGAACACAGAAGAGAACTGATCTGCCAATGCTTCAGCTTTGGAGATGGAAGTATTGCAGACATTACCGTTGAATTCTTGCAAACAATCAAAGAATTTGTTTTCTTTAAGATGTTTCTTCAGATAGGCCCAAAGTTTACATTTACCACTTTTTTTCAATCATTCCCTTTTTCTCTGTTTCGAGTAACGCCGCAAACGATATGAGTACTACTTAGAAACAGCTTTGTACTATTGTTTAAAGAATTATAAAGACTAAAAAACAGTCTAATTTTTTGCATCCAGAGATTTTCTATATGGTAAGGATAGCGTAGAGAAGAAGGAATTTCTTTGTTCGAAGTGGACATATTGTTCATATTGAATCGTGAATTATAATCGAAAAGCGATCACAAAGATCATCAATGTTAGAGTATATATTAAACACGCTAAGCCAACTAGCATTCAACAGTAGGTCGTCACTATTCTGTTTAGTCAACCAAGTTTGTTTCAAGTTTTTATTTAGCCTCACGTATCGGCAGCACTTCCTTAGAGGCCTGGAACAGAATAGGGAGGTTGGCTAAACAGAATAGAGGCTATAACACAATGTCCAGGTTTCACGAACCATATTCATGACAGTACATCTTTCATAAATCTCATGTCAGCTTTAGAGTAGTCACGCCAGTTAAATGCTTAAACACATCGTTATGGCCAGTAGACAAGGTGTGTTGAAAGACACCATATTGTGATTCGCGATTGCCAAGGGGGCATATCCCTGATGTAAAAAGCAATCCTCATTCTTAACAAAGATCAGATCCAGATTCGAAGTTCCTATTGTGGGAGCTTTGACTAGTTGTGGAAGCCTCAGACGTTCAAAAAACGAAACAAAGAGAAAGGAGGAAGATGAGATTGCATTTATTACCGTCCAGTCAACATCATTCAAATTGAAATCACCAAAAAAACGTTGTTTCGATCATGTATCATGAACACACCCTTTGTCGCCTCCCGATGTCGGTAGTCTTTTAGCGAAAAGAGATTTGTTGGAACCTATTATTATTGTCGCCAGTGGCGTATCGAGGGGGGTGGGAAAGCCCCCCCCCCCCCCCAAGAATATGTCGCAGAATTTTTGAAAGTTACTAAATGAGTTATAAGAATATGCAAGCTATTTTATACTTTTGAATAAGCAATCACCTGTATCACCTGTATCCCCGTTGATCATCGTGTTGCAAGAGCGGGTACCAGTGATGCCTCCATTCGTCCCTGTCTCGGGCTATTGTTGACCAGTGTTTACATATCGCACCAGGAACACGTGGAACGTTCTGAAGGACTCATGTCTTTTTATACCGTCTCCGTGGGCGGGTGAGATGGAGCGGTCGAACTTGGCCGATTGGCACTGTGATAAGCTTTGCGCTTTTCCTACAATGGTTTTGCTGGTCTTCCATTGTCTTGGAACCTTTCCTTCCTTCAGGTACCGCGTGAAGAGCCTTGCCAAAGTCTTGATGAGAACTGGCGAAAGATTCTTCAGATGTTCTGGCTTAATCCTGTCGGGACCGGGTGCTGTATGGTTCTTCATCGACATGATAGCATGACGAATCTCGGAAGAAAGAACAGACGGTGCAACATATCCGTCCTCCTGGAGATGGCATGGTGGAAGGTGGACGTGGCTCGCAAAGGCTGGGTTCACACTGATCCGTAAATTCCGAAACAGTTCCAGCACAACGCAAAATTTGAGCGCCGCTGTTGGAACTGTTCCGGAACTTAAGGATCAGTATGAACCCAGCCAAAGAGATCCGTGTAAAAATCATGGATGACCTTCTCCATTGATCTTCAGGAAGCAGTTATGGTTCCGTCAGAACGACGAAGTGCGGTCAGTTTTGTCTTGAAGTTGACGAAGCTTTGGCGGGCGTTGCGTATAATTCTTCCAGCTCCCGCGGCGTCAACCATCACTGCTACTCTATTCTCCTTAAGGTCTTCTTTTATCGCTTCTCTGCATCGCTTCGCGAGCTCGGACGTCAGTCGGTAGTTGCCTGTGGCTCGCACGCATCCATATTAGAGTATCAGCTCTCCGCAGTGAAATGGTTTCTCGTACTTCTTAGATTCTGAGCTTCCTTGGCACAATTGTAAAGATGTTATACGAACCGTTCGTATTCTTCGTCGATGTTGTCCATCATGGTGTCTCGCCATGAGCCGGATATCGAAGAAAACGGGTCAAAGTTGGTGGTATTCATGGGACGATGTTTCCTGAACTTGACGGCTCTCTCTCCATTCCGCGGAAAATAGGATTTGGCGCATAGGAGACGATGGTTTGATCCCTTGTAGAACTTCGGAACAGCAGCGACGTCCGTCAGGCAGTACCTTTTGTTGACGATAATGTGGTCAATCTCGTTATGGTACTTTCCATCGGGCGATTCCCAGGCCCAGCGTCGGGAAAAGGGCTTTTGGAACTGTGAGTTTCCATGGATAGTCCTCGTCGTCATGATAAACTCGGACAGTCTCTCCCCTTGTTCGTTCCACTGTAAACCATGGATTCCGATGTGAAGCTTCTCAGTCGACCTTCTAGTTCCGATCTTCGCGTTGAAATCACCGACGATGATTTTGTAAAAGGTATGATCTTCTCTGTAGAGCTTCTCCAGTCCATATAAAATTCCTCGAGTTCGTCCTCTTCGTACCTGGATGTTGGGGCGCACGCAGTGAAAACGGTCAAGGCAAAAAATCCACATCTTGATATTCGCAAACGTCCGATTCGAGTTGTAAGTTGTTCGAACGAATCGATGTTCATGGCCACACTCGTGTTGACAAGGAATCCCACTCCACCTACTCCCAGTTGTCGCATGTTCCTAGGAACAGTCTCCAGTCTCAAATGTGGCTTCAGCGGGTAGTGCCCCCTTGTCTCGGTCAGTCCGATGACGTCGTACTTGATCTTCCTTGCTTGCATCATGAGGTCTTCGATAGATGCGTCCGATGCCAGCGTCTTCGCGTTGTAAGTACAGATCGTCATTATAGTCCGTCTCGTTTTCGGCAGCCTAGATCGCCTTTCAAACCTTTTCCCCACTGGCGCTACCTTACCAGTGGCTCTTCCAAGATTGAATTAGCTTTCCATATTATCACTGTGTCGAACAAGATTTTACTCGCAGGGATAGCTTGTTAAGCTCAAAATCCCCGCGAGGGACGATCGGAGCTTATTTGTTGGGGGCGACTCCGAACTCGCCTCCCCACACACCTATCCGGGAAATTAGAGTGCAAGCTTCTAGTGGAGGCAGGGAGTCCGTCCCTCGGCTCCGCTTGCTTATCAGAGCAGGCGCTTTTGGTCGGCGATTATCACCCTATCCGCCACCTGGGGACGCCCCACGTAGCCTCGCGACTAACCGGCTGTGATCCCTCTATGAGGATAATTTAGACTATTACGCCTTTGCCTCCAAATCACCCCCAGACAGGTCCGCGTCTATCTTTTGGATCACTCTTCCTCGCTTTGGAATCCACTACTTGCAGCTTGCATAATTGCTGGGAGTGGGATTCCCGCCAAGGAAAGTTCAGTTTCGCAAGTAATAACAACACAGAACTTTTAAGCCAGCGCAGTTTTTTGTATAATTTTCAAAAAGAATTTCAGATTCGAAACGACGAGATTCTCTAAACCGTGTGCGAAGGTAAGATAGCTTTGACAGATAGCTTTCAGAGACTCAAAGTGAAACAGCTATGGTTTAGTCGAACTACTTGATAATAACTGGTCTAGCTGGACACAGCACGTATGCTACCACGCATTCCGGTGAGAATGTTTTATGGTAATTATGGTTTAATTTTATTTTACCCTAAAATCCGGCATATAAGATCGCCTCGCAGTAAAGACCGCCTCGCCGATAAGACCGCAAAAGAGCTCTCAGTTAAGTCCGCTTTCGTGACAGCCTCGCGCGCCTCGCGCACCGCCAAGTCCCGCGGATAAGTCCGCCTTATTTTTTTCACATGAAAACAAGAAGGATGCGCAATTGCGCTGCCTTTTTTGGTCTCATAATCAACCGAAGCAACAGATCTTTATTCAGGTAGCATTCCATGTTCATCATAAAAAACATTCATGGCAACAACTTGACCAAAAGAACGACCATCATTATCGTTATTATCAGCAACAATCAAAGCGTCGAAATCCTCGTTCATGCCTTCTATTATTCATTCGTCATCGAGAGCCTTGGTGAAACTGTTCGCAATGGTTTCTTCAGTGATTGCATTGAAACTCTCGTAGACTAGTGCAGCTACCTCTCCGTAGGTCATCCTTTTCCTGGCGCCGCCTGTTGTGTACCTTGGTCGTGCTGAATCGGCCATCCATCGCTCCCATCCCGCCCTCAGATTGTCTTTGAAGGGTTTGTTGATGCCGACGTCGAGAGGCTGTAGATATTTGATCATTCCGCCTGGAATGACCGCGATCTTTGAGTGCTCCTTGAAAAGCTCTCGGACGTCTTCTGTGATATGGCACCTTAAAAAAGCAAGATAAGCTCAAGAAATGATAAAATACGAAACGATACCTTGCAGAATCTAATATGAGTAATGACTGCGAGGGATCGTTGACATAGCATTTCCGTTTGTTCCACACCTCATGGAGCCATGTCCTCATCAGTTCGTGATTCATCCAGCCTTTATCATTGGCTCTAACTACCACTTCAGGAGGGAAATTATCCTTGGGAATCCTCTTTTTCTTGAATATGATCATCGGTCTTAATTTCTCTCCAGCGGCCGTCACAGAGAGGACAACGGTAAAATTCGATTTTTCGTGTCCTGTTGAGTCAATCCTTACAGTATCGGCTCCCACTTGATCCACGGTCCTTGAATAAACCATATCGAAGGGCACTGGGACTTCATCGACATTCCCAATGTGGGGGGAGATGTGAAGCGATTCCCTTTGTACGAATCTCCTGAAGTCCGCGCAGATGTTTTCATAATCCTCCGGAAGTGCTTGGCCGACACTGGTTCTTCGCCTCAGAGATAAGTTCTTTCTCTTCATAAAGTCTTTGCACCACATCGCCGATGCCCTGAAGTCCTGGTGGCCAGATTCCCGCGCTAGCTGCAATGCCTTCTCGCGAATGTCTTTGACAAGCACTGCTCGGCTTCCTTCTCGCGTCTGCACAATCCATGCATAGAGAGCTTCCTCTATTTCCTCCACCTTTGGCTTCCCATGACGGTTGGCGCGTCTCCTCAGTGGCATATCCTCCAAATTTTCTTTATCGGCCTTCCATCTTCTAACCAGACCATCAGAGACTTCGTAGCGAACAGCGGCAGCCGATGTTCCATGTTGCAGGGCATATTCCACCACGTTGAGCATTCTCAGGCTGTCACTCTTCCGTTCAAGAAAGCATTTGACAAAAGCCGTATGGCATGGGTCAACAGAGACTACGTTCAGAACATAAAACAATAGAGGAAGCAAAAAGTATAGGAGTCAGGTTCAAGGATTGTAGCCTGTACGGGTTCGAGAGATGTATTGAAAACATTGTAGCTTCCAAAACGATAAGATGAATGATAAGATGAGATGATTGCAATGATATAATGAGAAAACCTATTATGATTTTTCGGACAGAAAAATTCCATGTGTACAAGCACTGTCTTATATAGGAAAAGAACCCACCAGCGTATGTGATGACCAATCCGCGACGAAACTGTCAGCAATTAGACTGCACGACTTGTCAAATCCTTTGGCGGTCTCTTTTAGAGGAGTTCACGGCTTGATTCCAATCGCTGAAACATGTGATATCCAGACAACTTCTCTGTAGCGTTTTGCAAAACTACGAACCGTTTGTGTCTTTGTACTTCGTCACTTACTGCTTGGAACAGAGTATGCGCGACGATCAGCGTTTTAAAAAAGCTTTGTAGGAGATGCATGTACTGTAGTTAGCCTATATCATAAACCTCCCCTGCCTAATATTCCTGAAAATGGGGTAAAATCCTACCTTACTATCGCGTCATCAATTCCAACACACAAGAAATGTTATATCTAAGAAAAGAACTCACCTATCCAGCGTATATGATGACAAATCCTCGGCGAAACTGTCAGCAACTAGTCTGCACGGCTTGACGAATACTTTGGCTCTTCCTTTCAGGCGATTTCGCGGCCTTGTTTAAATCTACACCGGCAAGCTACGCGGGCGGTCGCGCGCGTTTGTGCTCCTAGGTCGCGCTTGCTCATGCTCAGGACAGACGGACGTATCTGCGAGAGAATTTAGGCCGACTTATCTGTGAGACCTTTTGCGGCGTTTTTCCATCGATTTTCCTGCCAAAACTGCAGATAAGTCCGTTCTTATATGCCGGATTTTAGGGTATATTATATATTACGTTGTAACAAAATTAATGCAGGTTTTGAATTTTAACCGCAATAAGTCGTACACTTCTCATTCTAAGTAGGTTGCAAAATACCATTCGATAGAGCAAAGCAAGCTCTACAAGGTGGCTATCTTGCTTTAGTAACAACTGTGATCCATCACGAGTTTCGAGCCAAGAACTAAAAAGATTCAAATTTCCGAAAAATTGAGAAAAATCGTAACTCAGTTCCTAAAAAACCTACAAAAATTCTAGCTTGCTCACGTAAACACTATCCACAAAAGACATCTATATACGCCGTTGCCGTATTTTTTTCTCTGCTAGAAATAAGAAAACAGAAATTTTTGTGCGTTTGCCAAAGTGATGCTGTGCCGTTCCCACATAAGTAGTTGTGTACTACGAATCTGTAGAAGTACAAACGTAAATTCTCAGCTCTCTACAAGCTTTAGTTCACGAGAAATTTGAATTTTAGCTTAGACCACATGACTAGCAAAAACTGTATTCGATATTTTTCGAGAACTAAAGTTTGTAGGGAGCTGGAAATTCGTGTTTATACTTCTACAGGTTTGTAGTATACAACTACTTATGTGAGAACGGCACTGCACCACTTTGGCAAACGCACAAAAATTTCCGTTTTCTTGATTTCTAGCAGAGAAAAAAATACGGCAAAGGCGTGTATAGATGTCTTATGTATATAGTGTCTACGTGAGCAAGTTAGAATTTTTGTAGGTTTTTTATGAACTGAGTTACGATTTTTCTCAATTTTTCGGAAAGTGGAATCTTTTTGGTTTTTGGCTCGAAACTCATGATGGATCGGAGTTGTTGCTAAAGCAAGATTGCCACCTTGTAGAGCTTGCTTTGCTCTATCGAATGGTATCTTGAAGCCTATTCAGGAATGAAAAATATATGACTTATTGCGGCTGGAATTCAAAACCTGCACTAATTCTGTTACAATATAATATTATATTATATTATACAGTGCTGGCCAAAACTATAGATCCACTATAAAAAACTGCCGTAGTTCATCTGCTTCTCAACGAATTGATCTGAGATTTGGTACAGTTGTGTGTTCAACAGGCATTCATCAGTGACCGGAGCGGATTCCGCTTTCGTTAGATTATTCAGGAAAAAAATTAAAAATTTCGAAAAAAGCAGGCTCGAAGGCTGGCCAAAACTATAGATCCACCTAAAATTTCTGTCTGCTAACGTGACTCTTAGCTTCCAAAATCTTTTGTGCATAAACCTAGTCGAAAGTCAAAGCAGTGGGTTTAGTTTAGCTGCGTCATACCTTTATAAGAAACGCTTATCTGCTTTTTTTCCACTCAAAAACTGCTCTCATGCGTATTTTGTTCCCGAGAATGTGTTTTTGTAGAGAATTCCGCACTTTTTTGACTGGTTTGAAAGTGATAGGACTCCATCTATCTTGTAGATGCTTAGTAGCGTGAGCAGCAGAAAAAAATTCGGGTTTTCGTATCCAAAGCGCACCTGACACAGACATAACCGTAGGCCTGCGCTCGAATTTTTGCCTTCAAAATTGGTATCCGCTATTTTTATAAGCTCAAAATAATGTAGAAGCATTATTTAGCATTATTCACCTAAAAAGAAGTTTGTAAACTATAGTTACGATTGCTTGCGAAGTCGCACTTTAATTCTTTTTCAAAGCATAAGTCTTGCGGTGTGTTCGGCAATCTCAAAGTACTTACCAACTGGTACCTTCTTTGAATTTTGCCACTTTTTAGCTGCTAACTATTGAATACACCCTGCAATATATGTTGCCTTGTGATTCACATGAGCATTATGGTCAGAAGCAGAAATAACTTCAAGGCTTGTTGCAAATCACTATTTGCAGGATGAAGTCCTCAATTAGCCTGCATACTAGGATCTGCAGAAACCTGCAACCACTGCACACGGACTCTCATACATACCAACAATGCAACTACTCCAGTTCACGCTCATGACAACGTTGCAGAAAGAGCTTGAAGGCATAAATTTGAACGCAGGTCTGCGGTTAGGTCTATGTCAGGTGCGCTTTAGATACAAAACCCGAATTTTTTTCTGCTGCTCACGCTACTAAGCATCTACAAGATAGATGGAGCCCTATCACTTTCAAACCAGTCAAAAAAGTGCGGAATCCTCTACAAAAACACATTCTCGGGAACAAAATACGCATGAGAGCAGTTTTTGAGTGGAAAAAAGCAGATAAGCGTTTCTTATAAAGGTATGACGCAGCTAAACTAAACCCACTGCTTTGACTTTCGACTAGGTTTATGCACAAAAGATTTTGGAAGCTAAGAGTCACGTTAGCAGACAGAAATTTTAGGTGGATCTATAGTTTTGGCCAGCCTTCGAGCCTGCTTTTTTCGAAATTTTTAATTTTTTTTCCTGCATAATCTAACGAAAGCGGAATCCGCTCCGGTCACTGATGAATGCCTGTTGAACACACAACTGTACCAAATCTCAGATCAATTCGTTGAGAAGCAGATGAACTACGGCAGTTTTTTATAGTGGATCTATAGTTTTGGCCAGCACTGTATTTATTGCACAAGAAGTGCGCCATTACAAATTTTAGCCTGCATTATGGCGAGAACCCCTTGACCATTAAGTTAATTCATTAAGAAATGCTTGTCTGCCAAAGAAAAATTTTCACATTGTTAACTTGCATTTGATGGGTCTTTTCATGAGTTCGTAGTGTTTACATTTTCGTTCTTATTTCTCTGAAAAGCGGTTTTGCGGCAAGATGCGCACAAATGCCTAGTGAATTTGAAACAAACCTGATCTACTTTGATTTATCAGCTTCCATAGATGAAAAACTCAAAACGCAAATAAAGAGAATTTTTGACACCTTCGCACTTTCTAATGAAAAACGCGTTTGCATAGATTTTCTCCTGAAAAAAAATGACGTTTGCACGTCATTGTAAGTCACAACAACAGTGAATTGTGTGAAACCAAAGCTCACCTGCACTTGAACGAATCCATACTACAGAGGCCCGTTTGACAGGTCCAGTGACTTTTTCTGCATGACAAAATATGGCTCCGTGTGGCAAATGCTGTCACCATTGTCCTGCAAGATTGACTAAAAGGTACTTTAGCATCTAATGTGCTAAAAATAAGATCTCGCTGTGAATGTTTACCCATCTGCCTCAAACCATCGCAAATGAACGACTTTACTTCAATTCTAAAGGCGAACTCAGCCGCTGATTAGACGAGTTTCTTGAGACCGACTCGCTGAGTAGTTACGAAAACTGATTGAGGATGTGACACCAAGGTGGCAGAGTAAGCGCAACAACGTCATACATTTGACTGTCTGACAAAAATTATCTTATCAATTCATGAAAAAGCTACGAACTTATACAACGACCTAATACATGGGAACAATTAACATGACAAGCTCTGCGTCTACACAAAATCTATTTTGGAATTTCATTGATAACAATCTGCTAAGAGCTTGTCTGTCCACTCACAATAAAATAATACTCACCTCGGCAAATTGAAAATAGATACACAGGGTGTCCCAAAAGTATGTATACACTGCTCGATCGTTGATATTAGGCTGATGCAAAAATAATGGCCGATTTGTTGAGCTTTTTTTCTGAGCAATTTTTTCCCCCAAAATTTCTTCTTTAAGGTACAATTAGCATACCACTGTGAAGATGCTTTCATGCTCTATCTAAAGATGGTTGAAGTGGGCTTCCATCCTCATCTGTCATAGAGTTACGGAGCTTCAGATAAAAGCACTAAAATTCAGAATTATTGCATGCACATTTCTGACCAGAATTCAGCGCTTATAAATGGCGCTTCTTCGAAAATTTAGCTATTGGATAAAAAAAATTATCTACATTATGCATATTTGGCTGTATTCGTTGAAGTTATCCAAATGGGTAATCGTTGCGGTCAGTTCATGACCCATAAATTCTTGTGAAGGAGTCAATCGCCAAAGCTTTGCTCGTTTCTGGAAGCGTGAGGCTAGGGCATCCTATTAACAGTTTCTACGAAAACATCCAACTGTTCAGCAAGCAGAAAACCAGAGAATTCTATATTTGGAATTTTGGCATGCTGAAAAAATGTTGAAAAAATTGACAATTTTACTGATCTTTTTCCTTTTCGCAAAATTTTTTTCTCCAGACTCTTCTTGTCGTATTTTGTACTACTTGCTTGCCGCTACAAGATAGGCCACTTGCTACCCATACTAACAAACTTTGGAGGAAGTTATGAATTCTCGAAAACAATTTTTCACAAAAAAATCTTTTTTGTTTTTTGCTCCGCATTTTTCTGCCCGTTTGTGACCTAAGTACAGACAAATGTGCGCTGTATTGCAAAAGACTTGCTTCTTCTTATGGTCTTCACATTCAAAGTGGATTTGTCGGAAAGTTATAGCACGTCAAATTGAGAATTCGCAAAATGGCTATTATTTTTGCATCAACCTAATAACTTTCTTCCTAAGAAGTTTGCCTAGCTTCAGGCACCATTTTGTAGAGCTGGCCCCATTTAGATTTACAGTATGCTCTTGATCGCTGCTTCAATGGAACTTGAAGGAGGTTTCAGCTATTGAGGGCGCTATTTCTCCTCAGAAAGCAAAACAAACAACCTGGAACTCTTACACTAGGCTAATTGGAGTAGCTAAAGCCAAATATATGAACTTTGCAAATTACGCAATGCTTCCTTCATAACTTACGACAGAAAAAACGCAATAGCTATCTTCACAATGCTCCCTAAAATCGTGATTACCCCATTCGAAACTTCAAAGTCTCGAAAAGCAAGTAATGAAATCAACGCGCGTAAAATCCCATTAATTTTTGAAACTTGAAATTTTTTTCATTTCATTTCATTTCATTTCATTTCATTTGTACGCTCAAGGCGTTCCATAAAAAAAAGACACATCAAGAAGTTAGTAATACAGCGGAAACGAACAAGAAATGTAAACAAATGCAGACATCATGTCAGTCCGAGTCTGATCCTAATCAGATTAATGTGAGAAGATGAAACAGCTTGCACTGAATATGTTGATAGGCTAATAGATAAGTATGCAGATGTAGGCATTGAGATTTATAACTCCAATACTTTGAATCCATGGAGATGGGAAGCATGCCCCCTCGTTGCCAGCGGAACGATCTTTAGTTACTCTTAAAAGCAATCCGGCAGCTTATAAGGCAGGTTTACTGGCTCAGGTATAATAACCATAACCCAGCCTAGCCGGAATGCTGCGGAGGCCCAATGACCCCAAAAGTGAAACGATTCACATTCAATCCATTTGTTGAAATAGCAAGCTGTACGATTGAATACTAGATAGCTGAGCGAAAAAGGCTCGGACCAAGATGCTTATGAAACTGTGTTAGTAACTAGAACAAAGCGAGTACACCGAAAATACAAGTTTGACGCAACGTGAGGAAATATACGAGAGGCGTCAAAGAAATAATATACAGCCATAACTAAACCCACAAGTCAATGCAAGATCAACGAGCACGAAAAGACAGGATTTGGAGGTAAAATGGAGAAGAAAGGTGATAGAAAACAAAGCCCAAAGCGATTCCATCCGCCATCATAGCACGTCCAAAGCATCCAATGGAAGCCCAAAAGGTCTGATGCAGAAGGCTCGCCCTGTCGTGCAACACTAATCAGTGTTAGCGATACTTGACAAGGCATGCCTTCTCAGTCTACTCCTGAAAACATGACTACTCTCTGCACTAGTGGTCTCAACCGGGAGGTGCGAAAGCCACCTAGCCGACCTGTAAAACACGTTGCTAAACATCAGCAAGTATCTCCTACGCTGGATTCTTGGATATTGCAGGTTAAAAGAGCCTGACCTTTCGCTTGTAGGAACAAAAATCCAGTATTTACTGGCTTTTAGCTTGTTCTCTCTTCTCAAAACTTGAAAAAAGAATACAAGATCTAAGAAAGCACGACGGTTTGTTAAGGACTTCATATGAAACCTCTCAAGCCGGGTCTGCTAATCGGGAGGGGTGGTTCCGGGCGATAAACAGCTATACAACAGCCGTGTAAAAAGCTGTTGAACCTTTTCAATTCTGCGAACATCCTTTTTACGAAAGGGGACCAGACCTGAGAACAGTATTCTAAATGAGGAAGAACTAATGCCTTATAAAGCGGTATGAGTATCTTCGGAGAACTAGCATTAGTATTCCGGAAAAGCAGAAAAAGTGAAGCATAAGCTTTTTTGACTAACGTCAAGACACTCGAATCTCTAACAGTATCACAACTCTTCAATATAGAGCCTTTGATGTGATACGAGGTAGTATTTCCACCTCCAAGATGAACCACTGAGCATTTGTCAAAGTTTAACGCTAATTCCCAGACCTCACACCAATTGGTCAAATTATCAAGAGACCTTTGCAAGTTCATTTGAATCTCTGGAGCTACTTCTGGATCATAGACTGAAAAAATCTTGATGTCATCAGCATACATCCGGATGTGTACGCTAGCGGAAGTCTTCAAAGCAGAAGGTAGGTCAAGGTGTAAATCAGGAAAAGCAAGGGGGCTAAGACACACCCTGTGGAACACCACTAGTGCAGAAGTACTTTTTGGAGTAACGGTGACCAACTCTCACAGTCATATGCCGATCATGCAAATAAGAAGTCAACCACGAAAGAAGATTTCCTTTAAGCCCTAATTTGTTCATTTTAGCTAGTAATTTAGCATGACAGACCTTATCAAACGCTTTCGAGAGATCAACATAAACAATGTCAACCGATTTGCCCTCGTTGATTGCTAAGCTCCACTCGAACACACTATCAACCAGATTTGTTGTAGTGGAAGCTCCATACAAAAAGCCATGTTGTTCATCGGAAATCAAATCCGAAACCTTTAGCTATTCCAAAAGTTTTTCACGTATGATTCTTTCCATGATCTTAACAGGAGTGGGAAGCAAGCTAATTGGACGGAACTTATCAATTCGACATGCTCCTTCAGTTTTTGGAATAGCTGTCACCAAAGCTTCTTTCCACAAGTCGGGGACCTCCCCCCACAACATCGAAATGTTGAATATATGTGCTAGCGGAGCCGCAAGCGACGAGGCGCATTTTATACTATCTGAGGGATGCCATCAAATGTTTCAGTTATGGAAGGTTTTATTCAGTTTAATAAGGAACTGGTAGACATTTGCGGGATGAAAATGAACATTATTGCAAAAATGGCGAGGCAGCACTGCGTCAGCGCTTATTCTGTCAGCATCACTATCACTGTCATTAATAGCGACAGGAGAGTAAACGCTGGCAAAATGGGCACCAAGAGCATCTGCCTTATCTTTATCGCTAACATAAGAGGTTCCAGAAGAATTTGTCAAAGTAGGGAAATGTTGGAAGGGCTTCATTTTATTCTTCAAATACGAAAAAAGATATTTAGACGACTTTCTTCTAGCAAGCATTCGTTCACGATATGACAAATATTTTTTATGTGGTAGTCTATATCAGCACAAACTTTTTTATACAGCGGGCAACTCAAAGGATTGGCCAGAATATCAAAAAGACGTTGTTTTTGAGATATTAAGGTACGAATGTGTGGTGGCAGGTCGATCTTATGAATACCAGGAACTTTGACTCTAATCGGAACAAATTTGCTAAAGGCTTCATAAACTGTTAGGCAAAATCTTTTGTAGACATCAGAACATGAGGTATAATTATTGAATAAGGAGAGCCAATCTACACTAAAGAAGTAAGAGTCAAGAGAGGAATAGTCAACACTGAGAAAATCAGGCAAGGGTAATGTGGAAGCAGAGGAATCCAAAAATTCAATCTCGAAGGTGACAATCCTATGATCCGAGGACCCAAGTGGCTGAAATGTGCCCACACGCGAGATGAGTAGGGCCGAGAGCACAATGTCGAGAGTATTGCTATCATGAGTTGGGAGGTCACATATTGCTTTAGTCCACAGTTGTGTACAAACTCCAAAAAAGCGCAAGAGGCAGCATTGAGGGATTTCTTGGCCATTCAATCAATTTGCAAATTGAAATCTCCGAGTATGATGGTTGGAATGTTCTCAGAAGCAAAATTGCTAAGAATTTCTAGTAGTTCATCATCATTATTACTATTCGAATTAGGTGGGCGGTAAACCGTGATAAACTGCATTTGGCAACCTCGGTCAATGTCGAAAACTTTGATTCCGAGTAAATCAGCTTTGATTTCAAATCGGTACATGTGGCGAGAAAATGGCTTTTAATGATGCAACAAACTCCACCACCTTTGCCTCTACGTCGATCAGCTCGGTAGATCAAGTATGGTAAACCTCCAACAACTTCAGAATCCAAAATATGAGAATTGAGTCAGGTTTCATTGATAAAAATTAAATCGGGCTTGTGATGGCAGATGAAGCTTTGCAAGAGATGTATTTTGTTGCAGAGACTACGAGCATTGATTAGGCATATTTTAGATAGAGGGAGACCATGCACACCTAAGCGTTCCCCTGAAAACCGTGAGGAAGCGCGGAGATGTGTACCACTTCATCACGGTAGACTACACTCTTTTTTCATTTTACCCCTGTTCCGTTCACGAGCTTTGACCCTAAGCTCGTAATCCCTCTTACGCTCCGCTGGAGGGGGGGGGGGAGCGGAAGTTTCTCACCCGAGCCATATTCTCGCACCTAAGTGATGTGCCTGCCAGGCACATTCGGGCTCGCTGTAATTACGAGCTCCTCAGGAGACCAAGACATCAAGCCCCGCCCACTTATCCAGTGTCGCTCCAGATGCTGAAACCGGAATTTCAAAGAAAGTTTGAAATACAAAGTTCAAAAGTGAATTTGCTGCAATCAGGACCAAATTTCGGATGTAGAGGTTTTCGAGGTTGCTCTTTTCAGTAGTGAGATTTTTTTTGTTGCAGGGTCAAAACAAGATCAAAATTCGGACTCGAAGGCTTTGAAATTTCCTTTTTCAAATCAAGACCAAAGGTCAGATTACGGGTTCTCGAAATCGCTTTTTCCGTAACAATATATGTTTTGTTCAATATCAATAGCGATTTGATTTCTTGGACAATTTTTTGGAGACAAAAAAAAAGAAAATCGAAAATCTCTAAATACGGATTTGGGAAACCGAAAATCGAAAACCTTTAAATAATCTTGATCTTACTCAAGCATTATTGTTGCTGAATGTTGACTTTGTAACAAATAAATCTCACTACTGAAAAGAGCAACCTCGGAAACCCCTAGATCTGAAATTTGGTCTTGATTGGAGCAAGTTCACTTTAGAACTTTGTTTTCGTAAGTTTCTTTAATTCCGGTTTAAGCTTCCTTTGAAATTCCGGTTTCAGCATCTGGAGCGACGCTGGATAAGAGGGAGGGGCTTGCAATGTCTTGGTCTCCTGAAGAGCTCGTAATTGTAGCGAGCCTGGATATGCCTGGCAGGCACATCACTTAGGTGCGAGAATACGGCTCGGGTGAGAAACTTCCCGCACCCCGGTAGACTATACTCTTTTTTCATTTTACGCCTGTTCCGTTCACGAGCTTTGACCCTAAGCTCGTAATCCCTCTTACGCTCCGCTGGAGTCATGCTTTTCTAACGTACACGTTAGGGAAAGCAGAGCGACGCAACAGCCTGGAATTGGTCAAGACTGTGGGCCAGTGGAACCTCGATGGCAGCACAACCTTGACCAGTCTTGGCCTAGCGGAGTTGAAGCTGCCCATAGGATAGATCCATACCGGACGGCATTCGACTTCGACCCTGAGCACCTCCAGGATATTGCACACCTTTTGCTCAAAATCATGTTGTCTCTCCTGGTAGCCGACATCCCCCTCAGCCTCACTAACCCCGCTAAAGACAATACTTCGAGCCCTTTTCTCGGCGCTCGGATCAATAGTGGTCACCCACGACATTTTTTCACAAAGGAGGGCAAGCAACTTGTCAATCAATGGATCACTATTCCTCTCACGTATGCAATCGATCAAATTTTCAATCGACATTTCGCTGAAGTCAGACATGACCGTTTGACTACTAGCATCGGCATACTCGCTTTGGGATGATGAAGATGGACTAGTAGACGAAGTCTTCTTAGAGGTACGCATACTTCTGGTCATGACTGATTCAACAAAAAGATTGAAAAATCAAACGATCATAAGAAAATGAGCAGCAATGCAGGAGCAGCAACGTGTGTTACAAAATCACCAACAAGCAAGTAAGAAAAACACCACAGAGGATAAAAAAGGAGAGGAAGGATTGAGAGATTGAATGATCGGCAGGATATATGATTAGATAATCGACCTACCAACCTACGCGCGAAAGAGTTACAAGATCGATTGGCAGCCACCACAAGTAGTTAAAGGATAAAATTGAACGAAACAAAAATGGCGGATTATGAGAGGGTGGTGCCAAAAACAATAGTGAGAAGAGAGGAAGGAGTGGAAGCGAAAAATGAAAAAGAAACACGACAAAATCAGAAAAACTACTAAGGAAAGCGAAGGGCACTGTGACCGCTAAAGGAGATCCGACCGCTCAGCGCGCCGGCAGTGATAAGAATGATTTTGAACACGACTAAACCACAATGAGGTTGTAAGCCACCGTAATCTTACAGTAACGAAGCGCGATGGCTCTCTCCAGACAGCAGATCTAACTTGTAGCCAGTTCTACAAAATGGTACTTGGAGATAGGCAAAAGACTTCTTGGGAAGAGAGTTATTAACGATTAAAAGCATATCAGTATACAATGTAATCAGTGTACGTACTTTTGGGACACTCTGTATATCAGTAGACGCGTTTTCGAACGCTGATTCTGAAACTGCTTCCAAATTATACAATCAATGTTTGATACTTTGATTATTTATGATTTAACTTTGCCTTGGCACGATGTGACCAAGCCAGTGACATTTCATTTCATACGTTGATTTAGGTTGATTGCTAGTATGTGTTGTACCAAAAGTTCGATCGCACCACGAAAAATGGGATATGTGTCAAAAATAACGATAGCTGGCAATAATGCTACATTGAGCTCCCTGGGCCTGTAGTAATCCCCATGTCATGATGGTCGCGACATTCGAAACATCGCACGTACCCAGTATGTCGTTTCGGCCGCGATTCGTCGCGTGCCTATCTCTTATCACGGCCTCGCGGCGAAATCGCTGGACGTCGCGAGTGCAGGACGTGCTCGTCCTCGTGCGCAGAGGACGAGCACGTCTTGAACTTCGTCACTTACTCAGACAGTCGAAGGGATACCTCCGGCGGACAAATGGCGCGAGTCTGCCACTTCGCGCTTTGGAGCGCTCTGGAGCCCTGCCATTTCACCCATTTTGGTGCTGGGGCTCTCTCAAATCTGGCGCCCGGAGCAGAAATTTGCGCGTCTTGGAGAGGGGTCCCAATCGCCTGCTTGTGACGTCATCGTGACGCCACGGTGAACGAATTAGACCCTTCTCCGGAACGCGCGAATCTTTGCTCTGGAGGTGCGCCAGATTTGAAGCCCCGGAGCATCGTGGGTGAAATGGCAGGGCTCCGGAGCGCTCCAGAGCGCGAAGTGGCAGACTCGCGCCATTTGCCCGCCGGAGGTATCCCTTCCACTGAGCAAAAGGCAGAGAAATGAAAATAGTGGGCGTGGGCCCAGTGTGGAGGCGCAGGAAGGCGCAATTGATTAGGGTTCGAGTACGCCGTGTTCGTCCTGTGCGCAAGGACCGTAGACACACAGCACTGGTCAACGCACGCCAAATATAATCTATATGAACAGCTGATAAGCGCCCAAATGTCAACGCGCTAAACGACTTAATTTGTTTTCTAGGAGTTTCCGCTTTGTAACTGGAAAAATGTGAGTTTATTTTGATTCCAAACTACTTTGGAATCTAACGTATTCGTATCTTATCGTGTTTGAGCATTTTTTCTTTTTATTCTTACATCGCAACTCATATGCGCATTGAACCACTTCTACATGTTTTTAACCCCCTTATTTCTTCCATCTTAGCAGCTTATGAACGTATATCTTTTGAATTGCTGTTCGTTAGCTGTGCGCTTACAAGGGAACGATACTCAATGTCCGTGGCCTTTTGAGACGAGATGTACACCATTACACTCGCTTTCGAATCTGACTTCCGTTTCTGCTAATCGTTTCTCTGAAGGAAGTTATGGAGGAATTTCGAGCCAACTTTATCCGCCCAAGGGTATGATCACCAGAACGACCTCTACCGGCGCTATGTTATTGTCTAGTGATTAGTGTGATAGCCTTATAACTTGATACAGGTGTAGGTTCAAATTTTTTTGTGTTTTTATTTTGCACTAACTCAATTAAAGTTGTTCGAGATTCACTCGAATTATGGTCATTGGATACATTTTGAGCACGCAAATAGTAAATTTCCAAATTTCCACTTTGAAGAGTAAGGGCGTTCAGTTAGCTCGAAGATGCGAAAGAAGGTTTATTGAGGCAACGCAAAACTGAAAAACACAAAAGGACTCGAACCTACACCAACTCATGAGCCTATCGCGCTAACCACTAGACCACACCGCACCGTCACTGCTGCCGCTTTGAACATATTTCAGTGGACAGCCAAAGCCCGCACAATCCTTTACAACATCTTTGAAGCGATTAGCAGAAATGGAAGCCAGATTCTGAATCAGCGTTCCAAGACGAGTGTAATGGTGTACAACTCATCTCAAAAAGCTACCGATACCGAGTATCGTTTCCTTGTTAGCGTTTCTCTTTTGATTTGAAGGAGAGAACCGTCTGGCGTTATGGCTAATGAAATAGCTAATGTGTGCATTAACCAAAGTAGTGATTGTTTTACAATATTCCAATTTGCCTTAAGTAGTGTCAATGTTTCATGCTTTGCATTGCGAATTTCCCCCCCCCCCCCACTACTCAAAAATTTAGCAATTCTGCCCATTTACACAAATTTTAGCTAGTCAGTAACTTGCAAAACATATGCGTCCAAGGTACTCGTACCTGCCACCGTTTCCGTAACGCCGGCACGTGCTTTTTCTACATTACAACATATTTCTAAGGTTCACTGCGAGCCCTGGTGTCACTGAGCGGTGTACAAGTAGCACTTCAGCCAGCAGACGAGGTACGCAACTAGTGCAGCAGCTTGTAGTACGTGCCCAAAGATTTTTCTCAATCTTTCATTTACGTAATATTTTTGAAAATTTCTTCGGATGGAAGTAATCAAAAAGCGCATTATTGTAGGCATGCGCTAGTAATCATTCAAGCTTAGTTCAGCATGTGGAATGTGTGAGCCTCTATGATGAAATAAGAAATGTGATTGAACAAAAAGTACAATTGAATTTGTTATTGATTCCATATTAGAAACAATCGAATCCGCTGATTCTGCTTTCTCAATGGATAAGAACGGTGGAGCGAGCTGATCTGTTTTAATTTCCTTTCATCGATGGATTTGCTTGGTACATCATGTGGGGAAGGAGAAAAGATGTATATTGGGACGGCACATAAGTTTTGCAACTTATGTCGTAACTTTTCTCTTTTTGGCTATGACGCATTCATTTTTGAATATATTATAGACTAGGTAGTAGGCTACAAATCTGCGCAAGCAGTTTGATTTCTGGTGGCGTAGTGGAGAAAATTCAGGCATTTTTGAAATCCGGTCAAATCCTAAATTTCAAGGGTCGCAAACCTAAAAATAAAGCCGTTTTCCGTCTGATTCAAATACACCAAGCCGAACCGTATAATTAGAGATTCCTCTATCAACAATCTGGATACAGTCTTGGCTTCATTGTTTGATGAAAGCGGCTTTAGTTTTGGTTTTGCGGCTCTTGAAATTTCGAATCTGACCAACTTTTAAAACGTAAATTTTCTCTATTTTGCTACCCAGAATCAAACTGTTTGTGCACTCTGTGCTAGGAAAATGAATGTGTCACATTAAAAAAGAGAAGAATTGCGAATTAAATTGCAAAACTTATGCCCAAACTAATACTTTGTGATTACACTGATGGTTTTCCTATAGGTTGCATGCTAGAAATGGAAGAGAAAAATTGTTGATTATTAATAAGTATAATCGTGCATTGCATAGAAAATTACCGAGACCTTTGCTGTTTCAACCGGAGCCAGTATCTCACTTTTTTACTCCTCTCCGGTGGCGCTGCGTTCTTCTCGCTGAATTCGTCACAACAATCCAATCGTGACTATTTGGCTGCTGATGTTCAAACTCGGTTCCTGTAAGCGCGAAGTAAAACAAGAATACGTGCGCTGTTGAAAGGCGAGATTCGCTATCCTTGATAAAGCCCTAACAAGAATTGGAGGTGCTGGCTGTGTTCTCTATCCATCTATCGCCCACCTTGTCCATTAAAGCAGAACATGCCAGTCTGAGTGATTATCCTACGTATGACACAAAATCATGTCACCCTTTTCTATGTTTACGTCTTCCATAGCAACCCCCTTCAGCATACCGTGTGCGGCTCGGTTACATCAGGAGCAGCAAAGCACAATGTGGAGCGTTTTCAATAAGCAATCATCTTCTTTCAAAGAATGAGAGTTTGTGCAAAATATTGTATTTATAGTTTGACAGGGCAGAGTGGCTAAATTGTGAGCCTAATAAGAAACTAAATAACTTCAGATTATCTTAATTATCAGCTCCAGTTCTAACTATTGCAAACGAACTGGAAAGAATGATTGGGCAACAGGACTCAAGCCATGCTACAGACTACTTATAATACTATGGCAAAAATATTCTTTAATCGTTTTAGCGTCTTTCTGGCTTATTTTGTTCAAAGATAGTGCAAAAAATCCTTTGCAACTTTTTGTCAGGGCTCGGCATGAGGTGGCTTTTTCAATTTTTTCGAAATGAAGCCCCTGTAGGCTTCGGCAGAAAAATACGACTTCACCTATGACGCGATCGTAAATGGAGCAAAAGGAATAACAGAATAACGGAACAAAATATAAAAGCAACTTCGAACAGACAAAAAAACCAAAGATGTTCGTTTTCTCCGAATTTGCGGCATGTTTTGTCCGGCGCGCACCCTTGCGCGCTTGGAGCAGGCTTGCCGCCGCCATACAAAATATTCGGAGGGCTGCAACTAGGCGAGGAAGAGGGGTTTAGGGGGATTTTTGTAGCGTTTTTGATGTAGAACAAGGTTGTTTTAAACATGTGAGAAAATTATGTGAAAGAAGGAAAATATATGACTTTTTCTTTTTACAGCCACCTCAGGTGGTTGTCCAGGTGGCTGGAACACCTAACTCAAAAAAGTTTGCCACGCCTTCAGTTCACATAATCTTATATATAAAGCTGAATGTCTGTTTGTCTGTCTGTCTGTCTGTGTGTACGTATGTTCCGAATAGAAGATTCCATTTCTGAACCGATCCGGACCAAACTTGGCACACATACACTTCGGGCCCCGGCGGGTGTCATAGGCTACTTTTCGTTTATCAATTTCGATTTTATCGATTTTTATCGATTTCTTTGCTGAGTTCACCTACGGGGCTGGGAGTTTGCACAGGGGGGTAATCGAGCATGGGGATTCCGAATACAATATTGGTTTTCAGGATTATCGATTACTTTTATCGATTTTATCAATTTATTTGCAAAGTTTGAGCTACGGGGCTGGGAGTTTGCACAGGGGGGGGGGGTAATCGAGCATGCTGATTACGAACACAATATCAGTTTGGTGCTATTCGGCTATCCGGGCCCCAAATTTTTTTTCGTAGAGCTTACTCAAACTTCTAGGTATAAGGGTTTTTTTATGTGCTGAAAACAGATATCACACTTTTTCCGCAGAAAGTCTCCCCGTGTGGTTACGGTAGGTGGACGGTAGGAAGACAAAATCATGATTTCGGCTGGAGTTTGGTCCAGAGAACACATGCTGACTACGAATTTCATACTCTCTCTGCATATTGGGACTTTTTCATAGAGATGTGGTGGTTATATGGCATGGGGTTGAAAACATACATTTGCTTTAAAATTCGTCTAGGGTGGTCATTTAACGCGCTAAACATGAATATCATGCTGATTTCGCAGGATAGTGCATTTTCTTGAGTTACGGTGGGTGTAGATGGGTGATTTTCCGGATTTGCTCAAAACCTTACATGTAACGGTTCACAAGTATATCGTATGAATATGATGCTTGCTCGCTGTCATAACGCATTAGTGAAGTTATGGTGAGTTGCAGGTTTGAATGGACATTTTTTCGATTTTGGGCCAATTTAGATCCCAGATATTCACGAAATGGGGAAACGGTTGTTTTGCATGGCGGTCTCCATCCTGTTAACCTGTCCCAACGTGTAACGCACGCGGCAAATCTCCCTTCCCCTGTTTTTGCTTAGGCAAAAGCCTCTGAAAGGTTTATCGCGCGCGGCAGTGGTCCTATAAGAAAAGCATTACGGTCGTGGGAAACTTTTATACAACACGAATTGCTATTATCGTGGGGATTAAGCATGATATCCTTAAAACAGGTGATTTTAGGAGATTCCCTGCCAAGGTTTCAGGCAGGTTCATGATTTTTACCCGCTTCCACGCGAAATGACTACCATATTTGTCATAAGCGGCTTGAATAACCCCCGAATACCGAGTTTGAGCAAGACTCACTACAAAAACATTTTAGGGCCTTCGCCGAATAACGCCATCAGTTTTTAGGATTACCCGCTACTTTTATCGATTTTATCGATTTTTTGCAAAGTTTGAGCTACTGGACTGTTAACTGGCACAGGGCGGATAAGTGAGCATGCTAATTACTCACAGCGGGAATAGGGAATTGCATGTAGAGGTGGGCACAGGTAAAGGTGTACAGGGATAGAAATGGAACTTTATCGTTTTTGACAGGGCCGGGCGGAGCCGGGTAAGCCAGCTAGTTTTTCATAATTTCTCGCACATAGTCCTAGGTAAGGCAGAAATGGCGATTTGCTTCTATAGATGGGTGACATAAAGGCAAAAGGCGACTGTATGGGGGGGGGGGGGTCCGCTTAAACGACACCCCCTTGGTTTTTATTCCAAAACGATATCTTGCTTGCCCCGTAAACCACCTGTGCCGAACCGTGCTTTGCAAGCGTTTTGTAAGATGCTATGTCACCTTTGGACACCTTTGAAATCTTCCTGCGTGTGTCTGGGATGAGCACAAGGTGAGAGATACCCAGGGTGACTATACAATAACAACACCGATTTGGACCAAAATCCAGTGTTTTCAGTAGCAAGCCTTTATGTGGTTTGTTGATCGTTAGTCATGGCGGAGCTTAACAAGCTACCATCCAAAATTGTTGCTACCAAAAGTATTTTTGGTCGGTGGTTTTAAACAGCCCTTTGCTGCTCCCAACTGCCAGTCTCCAGAACTGGCGTCAAGGTCAAGGCCGTTGCAGATGGTACAGCGCTCATCGTTTACAACTTCCTAGAAGTACTCATGCCATTTCTGAGGCTTTTTTCGCATCTCTGAAGTTTGCACCTTGGCAGGGCGAATTGCGAAAATAGCTTCAGAGATAAACCGACCCTCATCAAGCTCAAATCAATTTGAACAGCAGAAGTATTTGTTCACTTCTGATATTTTAAGTTATTGAGAATTAAGCAATAATGCACAAGACTACACAAGTAATCTTCCAAAAACCTGTCGACAATTACAGAAGTGAACAAGTACGAGAACAAATAGTTCTTTTCCTATTTGTTCACATACTGTTCACAGTGCTCTGATACAGGTTGACTTCAGAATACAGTGATAATTTATTGAAGTTGTACTTCTGTGGTAAATTGGTAATACTCGTTAAAATTTGCCACGGTGTATGTTATCCATTTTTGCATAAAGGCTGTAAAAAGCGCTATCATTAATACGGTTGTCAAGGGTGGTTCTTTTCTCATCGATCGTTTTCCATTTTTTGACAGCTCTAAAAAAATTTTCGCAAGGGTTTTTTTTCATTTTCATTTCGAAAATTTCTAATAGAAAACCTGATGAGCTGTATAAGCTGTGTGGCCTGCTTTGCCCTGGGTCTGTTCAGAGGTGTACTATGTGACTTAGTAATGAAAGAAGTCAGGGGCGCGATACTAGAACACCATACACGTTACCGATACAGGGCTGGGAGTTGGCACAGGGGGGGGGGGGGTAATCGAGCATGCTGATCATCCCCGTGGGGGTGATCAGCATGCTCGATTACACCCCCTGCCAAATTCCAGCTCCCTAGCTCAAATTTTGCAAAAAATCGATAAAATCGACATCGATCGATAACGAAAAGTGGACTGTGGCACCCGCCGGGGCCCGAAGTGTATGTGTGCCAAGTTTGGTCCGGATCGGTTAAGAAATGGAATATTCGGAACATACGGCGGAGCCGGGTAAGCCAGCTAGTAACCCCATAAATTTAGAAAAAGGGCCCGAAAAAATTCTTTTACAAGGCTAATTTGAGTTTTCAAAAGATTTTAGAAAATTTACTTTAATTACTTAGAAAAAACAAGTCACTTGCACATTTCT
Organism: Cylicocyclus nassatus; assembly: GCA_958299035.1. Lineage (NCBI taxonomy): Eukaryota > Metazoa > Nematoda > Chromadorea > Rhabditida > Strongylidae > Cylicocyclus > Cylicocyclus nassatus. The sequence goes on from CATQJL010000316.1 coordinate 27,937,339, forward strand.
TATAACCCATGTAAGAAAATTTACGGCCCATTGTCGGGGAGAGGGCGCGCGCTCTTCCCCACTCTCCCCTGGTCCGCCACTAACACATACAATGACCGCCAAAAAGTTGCGGACAAGTCGCCTTCCTTCTTCCATTGCTCATTTTCAGATGGAAAACAAAGATGAAAAAATGGTTAGACTGCATATGGTGGTAGAGCTCATCAAGAGCTACAACCTGCACGTTGCGCTCTCTGAAAAACATGTATTCTAAAATTTGTAAAAATCTTTTTGCAAAAAAATCCGAAAATGGCCGCGTCACAATGTCGCGGACAATAATTTGAGTTTTAGCTTAAACCACCTGACTAGTGAAAGCTATATTCGATATTTCTCGAGAACTAAAGCTTGTGGAGAGCTGAAAATTTACGTTTGCACTTCTACAGATATGTAGTACACATCTACTTATGTGGGGACGACACAGCATCACTTTGGCAAAAGCATGGAAATTTTCGTTTTCTTGATTTCCAACAGAGGAAAAAATACGGCAATGGCGTACATATGTGTCTTATGTGGACAGTGTTTACGTGAGCAAGTTAGAATTTTTGTAGGATTCTTTTGAACTGAGTTATGATTTTTCTCGATTTTTCAGGCAGTTGGATTTTTTTAGTTTTTGGCTCGAAACTCGAGGTGGATTAGAGCTGTTGCTAAAGCAAGACTGCCATCTTGTAGAGCTTGCTTTGCTCTATCGGATGGTATTTTGAAGCCTATTCAGGAATGAAAAATATATGACTTATTGCGGTTGAAATTCAAAACGGACATTAATTTCCGGACAACCTAATACATGACCCAGCCTGCACCTCACCACTGACTGCACTGCTTTGCAGGCTTGTAGCGTGGCCGGCAGTCATTCTACGAGCTTGCAGGTGGGCTCATTCGAAAGAGTATGACTTTCTCAACACGACAGTATGCAAAAGAGTTGGGTTTGAGAAACAGCGGAGATTTGGCGGATGGGAAGAAAAAGCGTAGCTTCAATGGTAGACTAAGGATTTCTAAAGTTGAACAGAGCTTTTTTTACTACAAGTTCCATCCTGTAAGTTTAAAACTATCAATGTTTTTGTAATAGATCCATTTCGAAGCTTCAAAACTGTTCTGGTGTTGATAAGAGCCTCTACTTCAATCACTTCTAACGCTGCGCTAATTCACCCCATCTGCCAAATCTGCGCTGTTTCTCAAACCCAACCTCTTTTGCATACCATCGTGTTGAGGAAGTCATGCTTTTCGAATGAGCTTACTTGCAAGCTCGTAGAATGACTGCCGGCCACTCTACAAGCCTGCAAAGCAGTGCAGTCAGTGGTGAGGTGCAGGCGGGGTCATGTACAAGCACTGTCAAAAGCCATTTTCAGCAATGAAACTCACCAGCACACGCCCGATGCATAGAAGAGGCAACGGGCATCCATTTTATCCGAATAGCCTTGTTTGAATGTCTTGCATGGATTTCCATGTGAAGAAATTTGGCTTGAAGCAGGGAATTAGAAGTTATTTTTTGAAAAAAAAAAGCAAAAAATTCAAGCTTGGGTATTTTTGGAAGTAACCACCACTCAATTATTGTCCTCAATGAGTTCTACAATATGGTATGCTTACCTGTCCGGAAAACTTTTGTTTTTGCTCCAAAAAAGACCTAAAAGAAAATTTTCGCGTTCGAAGAATTATTGTCCGCGACATTGTGACACGGCCATTTTCGGATTTTTTTAGAAAAATTTTTTTACAAATTTTAGAATACATGTTTTCCAGATAGCGCAATGTGTAGTTGTAGCTCTTGAGGAGCTCTATCACCCCCATGCAATTCAACCATTTTTTCATCTTTGTTTTCCATCTGAAAATAAGCGATGAAAGAAGGAAGGCGACTTGTCCGCAACTTTTTGGCGGTCCCTGTACATAGATGAGTTGTTTCCTTCCTTTTTCTCTGCGCTGGGAACGAAATGTAGATCAATCTATGTGCAGGAGCTATCATCAACGGGTTCCCGTAGCAGATAGCAGTAAATGAAGTGTTGAAATTTGGCGGGATACTGAGTTAGTACTTGAACGTGGTATGAAACGAAAGCTAACAAATTAAAAAAAAGATCATTTCACAAGAGCCGACATTCACTCATCAACGAAAGGAAGATAGTTCGTAAGACGTTAATGATATACGTACTTGACACTGATCATCTTTAAATATAGATTGTAGCAAATAAAAGAGTTAAAATGATACATAAGGATAAAAGTGAATATATTGTTATTTGGTTTCATTGAAAGAACAGTGTATAACTACAATCTTCGCACCATACCTTCGATACATAGAGCCATGTACTCTGGTAATCTTTACTTTGAACTTCATGATAGAACACAACTTTCACCTGCAGAGAAGTACAGAAGTAATCGGCGAAGCCCCTAATGACATAACCATATAGGAGTGGATATGAGTGAAGCAAATATAGTAGTGACATCCAAAAGAAGCTCAAAAAACCGAAGGTTTGCTTTTTATGGCCTTTTTTGCTGAAAAAAGGTTTTATCCAAAAATTTAATTAGAAACTAGGACAAAATTCCTCAATTAACCTTTTTCTAGACTGCGATTGAGCGTTGAAAGTTCATGAAAGCCGCTGGAGTTCAATAAAAGCGAGAAACTGCGCTCAAATCTTGCGCAAAGAGTCGCCACATAAATGCTTGTCTAACTCGTTATGGAGTGATTTTCAAGTCCCGCGACGTTATCAGTTCTCCTGGCCGTCTCATGAGGATCACAACGACATATAATGTTATAGGGTTTCGTTATGACCCCGCGGAGATCAATGACCAGAGCCAAATGCCCCGCCGGCTCTGGTCTGTCTCCGCTGCTCGTCTGCGTCGCCGCGCGTTGTGCGCTACCTCGCTACCTCAAATGCGGGGCGCGGGGCATTTGGCTCTGGTACCCTTTTCTTCGTCGTTCGGAGCCCAATTTCGGCAATCTATATATCATATTAAAGCTCTTATGCCCGTATGCACGTACATCCCCACGGGGAGGGGAGGGGATCTGAGAGGGGAAGCGTCATATCTCGCTAGTCTACATATCTTTCTTCTTCTTTCTCTATCTTGCTTGTGAAGTTTCTCATACACTGATACCTGCGCATAACGGATGCTAGGTTACTGCCATACAACATTAGATATTCAATGTATCTTCTGTTCCCCTGGGGATCCCCAGGGGATCACCTAACATTTTCAAAGTCATTTATCTTCCTGGAAAATCAATGAAAACGCTGCAAAATTGTACTGAAGATATACTACGATACTGCTGAGCATGTTTTCGACAGAAGAAATGGAATCTGAAGATTTTGATTTTTTCGATAATCCCTGGCTCGCGAGCAGCGGTTCATCGAAAATTTTGATGTCTTGAGATTTCTCTCATTTCTACCATAAGCATGTTTAGCAGTGCTGTAGTATATCCTCGGCACAATTTTAGAGCATTTTCATTGAGTTTCCAGGAAGATAAATGACTTCGAAAATATGAGGTGATCCCCTGGGGATCCCCAGGGGATCAGACAAGATAGTGAATATCTAATCTTGTATGGCAGTAACCTGGCATCCGTTATGCGCATGTATCAGTGTATGAGAACCTTCAAAACCAAGACAGAGAAAGAAGAAGAAAGATATATAGGCTAGCGAGATATGACGCTTCCCCTCTCAGACCCCCTCCCCTCCCCGCGGGGATGTACGTGCATACGGGCCTTAATCTGTATTTCTTCGCTGACAACGTCGCAAGACTCCTTTTTTTGATTTAAACGAGAAATCTGGGAAAAACGGCGTTTTCGAAAACCTCTTGTTTTTTCTTCAGTTTAACTCTTTTCACTCGGTTTTTTTTGTGTAGATAGATCTTATTTCTGTCTATGATGTAGACAACGTCGCGGAGCTTACTTCTTTGCTTACGCCGGCTTTTTTGTGAAGATCACTAAAAGGTGCGTTTTTCTTTATCTTGTTCTCTTTCAGTGCTTTTGCAACAAATTTTCTCCAGCTTGGACGATACTTGCTCAGAATGATGAGCGGAAGAATCCAGACAACGTCGCAGCATACGAAACGACTATGCGGGAATGAAAATTTAAAGGACGCATCAAAATTCAGATTGGCGTAATTGCAACATATCTTTTCAGACGTGCTCAACATGTTCAGTTCAGTTGTTGACAAGTTTTCCTTCTTTCGGCCTCCCAACTACCGCCACAGCTAAACAGCGCTTTTTTAACTGGAGAAGAACTTTGTTCTTGTTGCCACCCAATTTAACTGGCAATCCTGAAGAGGAAACTTTGCGTAGAAAACCACCAACTTATGCTTTCAAATTTAGTGATGTTAACCTCTGCTTTATATAAATTTTTCAAGTTTCCTGATTTGATTCATATCTTTAAATTCTCATCTTTTTTTCTAGAACAACTTTCACTTTTTAAACGGAGCAGGAACTCAAACAACTATCACTTTCTAGCCTCTGTCTCTTGACTATCGAAGGTATGCTTCGCACCAATGACCGAAGTAAGCGCATTTAGTCATTTTCTGAAAGCGAAAGAAAGTCGAGGAAAATGAAATGTGGTAACTTATTGTCATGTACTGAAAAAAATTTTTTTGTTGTTGTGCGTCAAGTAGTTTTGAAAAGAGTTCCAGTTTAAATCTGTAATACTGAGTAAGTCAATTTTTTTACAGAATTTCATTATTTTTTTGCAGCTAGGATATCTTTGGGGAGCCGTGAAACCATCTTCTCAGATAATCGCCGGGGGCAAGCGGCCATGCAAATTTTGAGCAAGCGGGCACCGGAAAAATAGTTCGCTGATTTTTTGTGGTCCGCTTGCAGAAATTTGGAATAATTTTGGCCAATTTTTAGACGAATGCTCGAAGATCTATCGCGGTTTTTCTATACATAAGTTGCGGCACAGTGGCCGCATTCTCGCGGATTTTCCGCGAGAACATGCAAAATTATTGAGAGCCGCACGGTCCTTTTTGAAGGACCGCACAGCCCTCAGGTACTTTGCGCTGAAAGAAAGTACCCCAAACTTGGGTAATAAAACCATCGATGGCATCTGTGCCACATAGAGTCCCATCTTTTCTCGGCGTACGCCCGAAACTGCGTAAAAAAAGTCTGAGCGCCTGCTGAAAGTTTGGCCAGCGCTCGCTGAAAGAGATTGTTTGACGAGCGCTTGCAGAAAATTTTGTATTGATGCCCGCTTGCAGAAAACGCAAATACCGCCCGCTGAAGATTTGGCCGCGCCCCGAAATCCTGCTGACCGCCTGCAGAAAAGCGCGAGTTTGCGGACCGCCTGCCCCCGGCGATTATCTGAGTTGCTGTCCTGTAAAACAAATCATTAGACACCTGCTGATGTTTTCCAAGTCGAATCCTTAGATAATGCAAATGAAAACCCTCCCACCACTCCCCCCCCCCCATCTTTCACTTGTAGGGATGAAACTAGTTTACTGCTTTTAGCCCGTACCCTTTTCTTAAGACTTGAATGCGAAAGTTAAGGTCTAATAATACTCGTGGAAAATGAATTTTTTCAAATGAAATTCATGGAGACTTCGTAACTGGATGGTGGATTTATCTCGGGTAGAGACGTTTGAATAGAAGCCTTATAAAAAGTTGTTGCACCTTGTCAAGTTTATCGGTATGTTTTTTGCGGAATGGAGACCATATCAACAATATTCCATCTGTGGAAGTACAAAGTTTCATGGACCGAAGTCAGGATTCTAGAGCAATGTTTTAGCACTATAAGAAAGTGAAAACAATGAGGCATATGTCTTTTTGACCACCATGTTGGTATTAGATTGGTACATAAATTTTGCAACTTATTCCGTAATTTTTTCTTATTTTACGTAGTAATCTCATTTCTGGCATCATGTAAATTGGGATGTAAGCTGCCTTCAAACCTTCAAATTTTTGATATTTTCTGGAAATCGAGGTTTCAGGGTTTTCTGTCTTTTTTTTAACAAGAAGCCGTACAAAACCCAAGTCAAACATATCAAAAAGCAATTATAGGCAGCATGTAGCTTAAAGTTGACACATTGGAATTAGTAAAAAGGAAGTGAAATTCAAAGACAAATCAGGATGTGGCGCTTTTGAAAAGATGAACAAGTCAGATGCGTCAAATTTGGAGGGCCATCTATCAATGAGTAAGCCGCGGTAAGCCAGAATTCATTGAAACTCTGCACATTAGAGTATCCTATATGATAAACACGAATATTATATTCATTTGTAGCCAGGATAAAAATTCTTCCCGTGAGCTTACAAAAGAGCCCTTTTTGTGCGAAACGGGTCTTATTTTTGTGATCAGCTTGTCGAATACCTCTATAGGCCAAGTTTCAGAGAAATCTGATGCAATCTAGTAATTTTCCCATTATACCGCAAATCTACCGTGACCCTTACCCAAAACGCCAAAATCGGCAAGAACATTCTGCATTTGAAGTTTACATCAGGAAAAAATGGATGCCTTCTTTAAAAATACTCATGTACCAACCTAATATGTTCAGTGAAGCTAAGTTTGAAGTCAAAGAACTCCTAAACATTCGTGATTTCACAATTTTTAGCACGGTGCCATTGGGGTGAACTGATCTAATTTTCTTCTCCAAGATGGAAAATAGAGCATTTGTGCAAATTAAGTTAGATTCCAAGTTTCAGCCTAGGTATATTCAATTTATCTAGGGATTTCTGCAAATTGCTCTGGACTTCCACTGCATTATCAACATTATAACTTACGCATATTTTAATGTCGCATTTGAACACTAATTTGTGGGGAGATTTTTCAAAGCATTTGGCATATCAAGGGTATAGAAAAAGGAAACCAGAGCAAGTAAAACAAGTACTTGTTGTGTTTACTACAGTGATTCAAAAGAAGGATCTCACCTCAATGCGTACAAACAAAAAGTGATGTTGTTTATAGTAACTTTCGATAGCGATTGTTGTGAGTACTATGGTTGGTCAACCTCAAATTTCTCCTCTAATTTCTTGTCTTCATCGTTACTTTGAACATCGCATCTGGAGGTAAACATGCGATGTTGTCTATGACAGCCATGTAGCGCTTGAAAAGCCTACGCTTTCAACAACTCGTACACGTTATTGTTCAGAACAAACGCTTCAATCAAACTTCACACAGCTCATAGATAGTTTTTCTATAGCTCAACGCGTATCAAATGCAGTTTAGGCAATATGCCGAACTAAAGATTTTCGGAAGGCAATCCTCCCCCCTTCTCCGGGTTCAGATTACTCTAATTTTATGAGTACAAGACGCACTTTTTTAATTTTTTAAACAAACCGCTCGGTCGCACCACTGTGATTAGCCAAATGCTCGCCCTTCCACACAGTACTTTGAGTAAGGAGCAGCACGGTAGAAAGTCCTTCAGTCGCTTTTTTTAATGTATTTCGCTGGTGAAGTTTAGAGAAAAACAAGGGCGTTTTGTACTCGTGAAATTAGGTAGTTTAATAGGCGCAAAAATGCCAAAAACGGTATTTTTGAGGCACCAAAATTTTAGTAAACGTATAGAGCAAATGAATCTAAGATACTGAAGCAGAGTCACCGTGAAACCACCTAATCATATGTACGGCATGCTGCTCTAGCTTGCAGTTTGAATTTGCTGGACGAGTGGGCACATCGAAGAATGAAATGCTACCTGGGCGATTCAAGATTTGTATACAATTCTGCTCCTCGGATTCCATTAATTTCTTGGTTGAGATGTGAACCATTGCAATTCATGAAACCTGGCAACTCCCATTCTGCAGATACTCCTCTACTTTAAAGCGATACCAATAAAAGAGCTTCAAATTTTTATTTATTATTAAGTTGGAAACTAAGTTTTGCAACTGCTTTTCATAACTTTATTCTCACTGAACGTAGCGCATTCAAACTTTGACTGTATGTACATCTGAACGTGTGCTACAGTTGCGCGCAAACTGGTTTATTTTTAAGAAAGAATTTAAAAAATTACAAGCATTTTTTAAAAACCAGTGAATTTCGAGGATTTGTGAGGTTATGAGCAAAAATAAAGCCGTTCGCAACCAATCATGCACAGTGATCCGAAATTGCATGTGAATTATTGCTTGAGGTTAACCCATTTGGCTTAGTAGGGAAGGAACAAAACTGAAAGACAGTTCGAAATGTGGCGCCCTCACGAAGTTGAGGTACGCAAGGCTAGTAAAACAACCATTAATGAAGGAGTCGGAACACTGTTATCCGCCAAGACTCTACACAGTGAGGTTATTCGACCTGCAAAACACGAAAATCATATTCATCTGTTGGATTAACGTCTTTTCTATCGTTTAGAATGACACCCTTACCGTCAAGCAACAGTAATCTTGCAAAAAGCCCTTATCATGCAAATTCAGCATGTTATTCGTGAACAGCATGTCGGATAACCTCCCTACCCCAACTTCCAGCCAAATCCTTATTAACTTATAATTTTTCCCTTCATACCATATACCTACCGTAATTCCTACTGCGACGTCAAAATTTGGCGGAACAGCAGCTGTGCTTATAGCTTTTGTCATAATCTATATATTGGCAAAATTTGAGTGCGTCATGTTGAGAAAAAGTAAAGTTATTGGATGAGTTGCAAAACTTAGTTTCTAACCTAATAGATTGTCCCAAAAGTTAATCGTTATTTCAAACTATCAAACTCTTATTGCTTTCAAAATGATTAGGGTAGAATTCAATAGCATAAGGCAAGCTCTACGTCCAAAAAGATTTATGCAAGTCATAACCAAGTAAACTTTTGTGCCAAAATCGAAGAAAATTTCATCATTTAAAAATTCGGGTTTTTACGAAAAACAATTATGTGAGGCCCAAACTGGTCATCATACAGAAGATACATAGTAGTACTCATTTGCTGGATCCCCAGCTCCTCACACATGTGATTGTATACAACAAGCCTGAATTAGTGCATCGCAAAATTATAAGTTTATTTGTGCTTTGGTAATCGAGAAATATTGAGTTCAACATGAAAAACACGAAGAAAGTGGCACTTTTGCATCTCGGACCGTTTTTGTTTCCTAAATTTTGAGCAGCAGAAATAATCTAGTAGGTGTATTCAAGAGTATAGTATGTGCCTAATGCATGATGACCAAGTGAAAGTTCGTAGGAACTCTAAAAGGATGTCCAGTTTTGGAGATAATTGTAATTTTTAAGTATTTTTCTACCAAACTCTACCTTGGCACGACTTAGATGGACATGTGGTCATTTTATAAAACTTGCTTTACTCTATCGATACCCCAAGTCTGTTTAATGAAACAAAAGCAAAATGTTTTACTCAAAAAACGGTTTACTTTTGGAACAAATTAAAACTTGCAACAGTTTCTTACTCAGCTGTTTGCATTGATGAAGAAAGCAATCAGTCAGTAGCAACGTAACTTATCTATCTATCACTTTCGTAGTCGCATGTGACTTGTACAGTGCTCTTGTGATACATATAGGAGACGATCGTACTTCGTACCCAAATGCTAAAATTTTCGTTTCTCTATATATTTAAAGCAGAAAATCTGGGTGTTTGTGTGTCTGTGCATATTCCCATGAGGGATGAGCGGCAAAGCTCATTTTGATCTGGTGGTCTTCAAGATATGGTAAGGACGGTAGGAAGCGAACCCAAAGCGAGTGGGATTTAAAGAAGGGTAAATTTCGTACATGAGAGGTCAAGCACGATGGATTGGCTCCACAACGGGGTGGAACCCGGGATGCCAGCTCGTAACGAATAAAACACTACGCCAATAAGGGCAATTGGAGTAGATGAGTAGGAATAGATAAAACACACATATTCTAAACTTAGCAGACTGTTATCTTACATTATCAAGAGCTTTGATTGCAAACATCTAGTAAAATGATCAGAGCAGCAGTCACTGAGGCGAAAGTGAAAGGTGCAACCCCACTCGAAGGTAGTGTTTAAGCAAATCTGGGCAGATGGTTTTTCGCCTGGAAATTGATTAGGGATCCTAACTAAGGCACCGCAGCGCAAATTTCATTCACGGCTGAGAAATCTGTCCGCGGAAACTCCGCGACTGCGCCGCGACCGTAACACAAAAACGACTTCGCTTACTTTAACACTATGTTCGCGCATACCCATTCTAAGTGTTACGGTCACGGCGCAGCCGCGGATGTTTGGAAGTGGATTTCTCTGTCGTGAATGAATTATATGCGCCGAGGTGTAAGCAGTGCCTTAGCTAGAACCTCCTCATCAGTTTTTAGGAAAAATCCCATACACTGAGATTTGCCTGGACATTGCCTTCAAATGGCATTTGGCGCGCGAAAACAGTATCTCGGTACTCTAGAAGTGACTTTGCGGTTCTAGTTGGCTGCAGAATGAGGTATCGATAGATCTACAGCTTCAGTGTACTAAAGCAACAATTTGTCAGCTTATTGAATTAAAGTCAAACTTTCTACAACATACCACGAGTTCGGTCTTATAACTTGTTTCAGCTTGAGCTTGTAATAAATTGTTGTTAATAAATTATCAGAAAAACCAGTTCTAAGGTAAGACAAGTTTTGAGTCTTTTCCCATTTGCATGTCGATTTTTTTAAGTCATCTAAATTTTTCAACTTCATAGGGCTATACGAATACCTTCCAACGAACACGGAAGAACTGAAGAAGAACGAATGTTATGCTGCTGGATTCGCTTTCGCGGTTAGAACTGCAGATACTGTCCAGCTAATGAAGTGGTATTATCTTTGAAACACAATCAATTTTTTTTTAGAAATTATTGTCAATTCAGGGACGTATTATGTGCACTAGAAAAGGATTGTATGGCACCTCCTGGAGCGAAGCTCAAGTGCTCTTTCGAAAAAGACAATTACAGGAAATACGCAAACTGCCACAGGTTTGCGCAGGACCTTGCATTCAATGAAACTAAAGATGTAGCGAACATGTCAATGTTGCTGAATGTAAAGCGAGCACTGGACCATACAGCTCTTTTAGTTTGAACGGTAGACTAAATTTTTTGAGCGTGTCTCAACTGCTCCAGCAAACTTTCATTACAAGTTATCGCAAGATTGTTAGGTATGTTTTCTGTGAACATTAGTCCTTTATTTCTTTTGAATTGTAAACTTCTTATAATGAGCTGAAGCTCAGAACAATAAGTGAAAGGCTTCGATGTAGTCGCACATTGAACCTTAGGCGCACAATTGTGCTGGAAGAGCTGTGAGGAACGACTTAGACTTATACAGCGGTTACTAATACACTGAGCAGCCTACATCCTTCGTTTTTCACAGTCGAGTAGATTTTTCGCTTAATATAGTAGGCATGCACAGTTTATGAAATGCGGTAGAATTAGCGCGTGGAACAGGTAGCTGCGCTAGCACTGCCGGCATTTTGCTCGCGCAACTGGTTGGCGTCACAGTCAAAGCTAATTCCTCACGCGCAAATTTTATCGCAATTCACCTTCTGTGCAAGCACACTATATTAAGCGAAAAATCTACTCGACTGTACCCATCTGTCGGAAGCCTTTACTACCCCAGCATTAGCATAAAGACAAAAAAAACATAAAAGAGAGCACATGTTGCATAAGCTGTACTTTTCACAATTTTATGATCCGTACTACTTAGGATCAGATCCATTTTCAAAGTTTTTTTTGAACTTAGAAATGGTCGTGGTATTGCGCTGAATGTCTTTCATTCCGATGTTAGCAATGTAAGCATTTTTCCGTTCGGACAAATGAAAGGTCGAAAGTTCAAGTTTATCGATAACATCGTTTAAGAGTGTAGTTTAAAGCAATTTTATGATTTTAACACTTCACCTGTTTTTATCACAAGCAGAGTAAAACTTTGATATCGGATGCTCAGCTTCAAGCAAGATAGACAACTTTGTTTACGAGACACATAAGACGGAAAACTCAGCTTATGTAGCAATGCGCTGCCATTCATTATGCTAAGGTATCTGACAAGGGAACGATCCTAACTTAAAGTGGCGAATTGGAATGAATCGCTATCGTTAGATGCGCCTTTACGAGCTGATTCCAAATCTACATTCCTTATCTGCGATGCCGTTCTCTGCAAAAAGTTACAAGCTCTTAAAAATGTGAAGTTACTGGGGTTTCGATGTATAATGTGTTTAAGCAACTTGGGAGTGCATGACTAGCATGATATTGAGTGCACTGATTTCAAGTAATGCTCACATTCAAAAGAAACACAAGTGAGTGTTTTTAAACAACTAAAAAACAACTAAACTTCTTTGATAGGAGATTTGAGCAATGAAAAGTCTATATTTGGCAGATATACGGCGCCATACCTCAAGAATTGGTTGATCAAAAACACTTCTTCGTGTTTATTTGAAATCAGCTGGTAAAGACGCTTCTAATGATATGCGGTTCATTCCAATTCGCCACCTTAAGTCGAGATTAATCCCTTGTGAGCACAAGAATGAGAGGAAAACGAAATCAGAGTTAGTTCTAAACACCGAGATATGAGGCATTCTTTCTACAGCTTTCCCCCATAAGCGGGGATGCACGCAGGGCTCGGCACAGTTGGCTTATAAGCAAGGATATCGTTTTTGGGACAAAAATCAAAGACGATGTCATTTTTATGGGTCCTAGATTGGGTTTTTAGTCGATTCCGATATTTCGGACTAGCTGGCATCCCAGCTCCGCTCGGCCCTTTCAACACACTATGATAAGTCTCATTATCCCTATCCTGTACAACATTTCCCTGTACCCACTTCTACATGCCAGTTTCCTATTCCCGTTTTGTTTTCCTAATCAACATGCCTACCTCTTGTGCCAACTCCCAGCCCCATAGCTGAAACTTTGCAAGAAAGCTGATAAAATCGATAAAAGCGATGAATAATTCCAGAAACTAATATGGTATTCGTCATCAGCATGCTCACATACCCCCCACCCCCCCAGGTGGCGTACCCAGGAATTTGGCTCGGGGGGGGGGGAGGCGACAAAAATTTTTTCTAAAGAAGGTGCGTGTCGTTAGCCACGCACTCCGAAAAATTTTGGGATGCTTCCCAAAATTTTTTCGGGATTCTGACCACGCCCCGAAAAAAAATTTTACAAGGCTAATTTGTATTTTCAAAAATTTTTAGAAATTATTTCAATTATTTACAAGTAAAAATGAGTCGCTTGCACATTTTTATAACACATTTAAGTAAGCTTCAAAAATTTCGAGACCCATTCTCGGGGGGGGGGGGGGGACGCGCCCCCCGCCCATCCCTGCCCCCCCCCTCGGTACTGCCCCGCCCCCCCCCCACTGTCAACTCCCAGCCCCTTAGCTCGAAATTTCCAAGATAATCAATAAAATCGATAAAACTTTTAGATGATACTAAAAACTAATAGTGTGTCCGGTATCGCCCCCCCCCCCATCCCGCCCCCCCCCTCGGTACTGCCTCCCCCCAGTGTCAACTCCCAGCCCCTTAGCTCGAATTTTCCAAGAAAATCAATAAAATTGGTAGAATTAGTAGATGATTTAGAAAACTAATATTGTATTCGGTATCAGGATGCTCGATAACCCCTCCCTCTGTGCCAAGTCCCAGCTCCGTAGCTCAAACTTCGCAAGAAAATCAATAAAATCGATAAAAGTGATGAATAATTCCAGAAACTAATATGGTATTCATAATCTGAATGCTCACATAGTAGTAGATGATACTAAAAACTAATATTGTGTCCGGTACCAGCATGCTCGATTATCCCTCCCTCTGTGCCAACTCCCAGCTCCGTAGCTCGAATTTTCAAAAAAATTAATAAAATTGATAGAAGTAGTAGATGATTCTGAGGGACATCTTTTTTTGCATTTTCGGAAAGTCACCTCTTGACGAGCCCTGGATGTACGTGCGTACGGGCCTTAGGCTTTGGCCATACTTTGACCGCGTTACTCGTGTTAATCGTGTTATCCGTGTTACCAGTGTTAGCCGTGTTACTCGGGGAACGGAATTTATCTACTCGGAGAGATATGCCGCCATGTAATTAGCAGGGGGCATGAGAGGTCATAACTGTCAGCAACGCTAATTTGCACCCAATTTGCACCGAAGACAAGCAGATTTTGCTTTTAAAAATTGAATTTAAAGTTCAGTAGTGAAATTGGTCCAACTAGGGTAAAAATTTGTATTTAGGGATAATCTATTAGGTTGTTACATAAGTCTTGTTACACTTCAATTTCTTACGGCGATTAGTCATGCACCTCATAGTCTTGGCAAGGCTCCAGAATACCATTCGATAGAGCGAAGCAAGCTTTACAAAACAGTATGCAAAAGTTCGCACCAACTGCGACCCATTATAGGTTTGCACCCGAAATCTGAGTCGTACCGAAGGCTCAAAAAACGCGAAAAATTCATATCTTGCTCAAAAAAATTCTACAAATCTCCAGCTTGCTCATAAAAATTGCACACTATATCAGACACTCGCATGTACCGTTGCTGTATTTTTTCTCATCTAAAAATCGAGAAAACGAAAATTTTCTTGTTTTTACAAAAACAAAGCTATGCTGTCTCTATTTATGTAGCTGTATACTACAAGCCCTAATAAGTATAACCGTAAATTTTCAGCTTTCTAGAAGCCCTAGTTTTCGAAAATTACCTAATTGAGCATTGAACACCCGAATGAAAAAGGCTAAATTCGGTGTTTTTCGAAAACTAGTGCTTCTGGAAAGCTGAAACTTTGCAGCTATTCTTCTAAGGGCTTGTAGTATACAGCTACATATCTAGAAACACCATAACTTCGTTTTCGTAAAAACAAGAAAATTTTCAATTTCTAGATTCCTAGATGAGGAAGAAATACAGCAACGGCACATATGAGTGTCTGATATAGTGTGCAATTTTTATGAGCAAACTGAAAATTTGTAGAATTTTCTTGAGCGAAGATATGAATTTTTCGCGTTTTTTGATCCTTCAGTACGACTCAGATTTTGGGTGCAAACTCATAGTGGGTCGCAGTTGGTGCGAACTTTTGCATACTGTTTTGTAGAGCTTGCTTTGGTAAAGACTATGAGGAGCATGACTTATCGCCGTAAGATAAAGTGTAACAAGTCTTATATAACAACCTAATACCATGCTGGTTCAAATATGATGGTGGCTTTGGGTGAAAACTCAAAATTTTTCCTTTTGATTTAATCTTGTTCTAAAAGTCTGGCAAAAAAGCTTGAAATTGTCATTTGAGGTTTTTCCATGATGCTGTTTTCGGATATGCTAATGTTTTTGTTGGAAACTTCAAAAACTTTTTCTCTTAAAATTTTTAATTCTTCATAAATTTCACTGCAACTTTTATAAAACTGGAAAACAAATGAAAAAGAATGCTAGTTTCGGAAAGACAGAAGAAAATGATAGACTGTGAAATAAAATTTGAAATAAGGTAAGAAAAAATTCAATGAAGCTGAAACTAAGTTTGAAGGATTGGAAAAGATTTCCATCTATCATTAAATTCTGTGTGTTATTAAATTATTCTGGACACTACAATTAGTTTCCTTAAAGAGCTATAGAAGTTTATAGATATAAATTATAGATATCATGACTTATAATGGTGAGCTAAGGGTGTTTACGTGTTTTTGTGTGTCTGTCTGTCTGTCTGTCTGTCTGCAACGAAATTCACAGAACGAGTCGCAGACAAGGTATCAAGCCGCAACTTTTTGCACAGCACGCACACCCACCATCCAGGTTCACCATGTCAAAGCACGAGCAGATCCTTTGAGTGGGTCCCTCAAAAATCGCACCCCAAACGGATCCACTCATCGTTTTGCGCGGAATATTGGGTCCGTATTACCACTTATTGCAAAGTCGTGATTATTTTTGGCAAATGAATGTGCAAGCCATGATCTTTAGCCCAAAAATAGTGATAGAAATCTACTACTCCGCGAAAACGGCGCCAAAACGAATTATTTGCGTAAATGGTCAGTTTGTCAGGTTTTTACCTGAGCATTTGAGAAGATTTTGCACAGAGATGTAGCTCACCGTGGATATTATCCTTATGGCGACTGCCAAGCCATAAAATAATTCAGAAGTGTTCTAATCCTGCATATTCATCTTCCAAAGTTTCATTTACGTAGAATACCGATCTCACACGGAAAAGCTTTCGGAATGAGTAGTTGTAGTAGTAGTAGTAGTAGTAGTAGTATATGACATATAGATAGAAGAGCCAGTGCGAGCCTTTGCGAAGCAGAGGTGATGCACTGGTTTCCTACTATAATAACGCGCTAAGAGTTTTTACGTGTTTTTGTGTGTCTGTCTGTCTGAATGTGTGTCGTCGCGAAATTCGTAGAGCGTGTTCCAGCCAACGTCCTGAGCTCAAATTTTGCATAGCACTTGCTACTGGCATGAAAGTTCAACATGCAAAAACACAAGCAGATTCGTTGAGTGGGTTTCTTGAAAATTACGCGTCAAACGGATCCACTTTGCATTTGGCCCACAAAATTGGGTCCGTAATTCCACTTTTTGCAGAGTGGTGGGTGTTTATGGCAAGTAAATGTGCAAGCCATGAACTTAGGCCCAAATAAGTGACCAAAAGTCCATTACTTTACAAAAACGGCGCTAAAAAGTATTGCTTGCGTAAATGGTCACTTTGCCAAGGTTCTAGAAAAGCATTTGAGAAGATTTTCGCACAGAGATGTAGCTTAAGGTGACTATTGCCTTTGTGGCGACTATCAAACCATGACATATTCAAAAACCTATTCAAATTTGCCTTTGTCTTCCTGCGAAAAGTTTCTTCCATGTGAAATCACCAATCTCACGTGAAAAAGCTTTCTAAATGAGTAGCTGTTTACATTTCATTCGTGGTAGTCGGCATAGCACGGTGAGTTTCAATGTCACTATTATGCGGGAATGAGTAAAGGGCCAGGCATACTTAACGAGATTTCAGTCGCGACGCGATTTGGTAATATTCCAACTGTCCATAACTCATTGTAAATACATTTTAAATGTACAGAAAATAGGGCATTATCTCAATCCACGAAAGTTATACACACTATGCATGTGCAGTTTGCTAATGTTGGATTTGAAGACTACTGGCAAATTGCCAAATCGCGTCGCGACTGAAATCGCGCGAAGTATGCCCGGCCCTTTAGGCATACAGAAAGTAGGAGCCAGTGCGAGCCTCTGTGAAGCAGAGATGACGCACTGGTAAAAATATAAGCACTTTTCAAGCACATTCAATCATCAATCAACTGACGTGAACGACATGGCCCTCTGCCTCTGGGCATGCTTGCGGCTGTTCGCACCAAGCTCTTCAATCTCAAACTCGGGCAATATTCAACAGTTGCGAAAAGTTTTTTACAAAGAACACAAAAATTCAGACAAGATTGCCGAAAATTCTGCATTCGGTGCTCCCAAAACTTCATTTGGAAAAAGAATTTGAGGATTTTGTACTAAATTATTAGCATATTCGTAAAGAGCGCCCTTAAAAGCCCACCAAATCCAAGTTTTTATTCTGATTTGCTAAAGATCGCCAGTGAACATTGATTTTAATCCCATCACTAAGCTCTGTTTCATTTTCACACAAAATTTTTCTATTATTGTTTTTATTCGAAGGTCATACCCTCGTTTCCATCATTTTTGGAACCAGCATGGCAGATTATCCCTAAATACAAATTTTTACCTTAGTTGGACTAATTTCACTACTGATGAATTCAGATTTCAAAAGCAAAATCTGCTTGCCTTCGGTGCAAATTAGGTGCAAATTAGAGCTGCTGACAGTTCATGACCTCTCACGTCCCCTGCTAAATACATGGCGGCATTTCTCTGGGTAGATAAATTCCCGCACCCGTGCTACTCGTGTTATTAGTGTTACTCACCAGTCAGTAATATTGCGTTTTGAAATGAGACTGTATTGTGATCATTTCCCTCTCAACAGCAATAAAAGCGGTAGCACTAGTAACACCAGCAACACGAGTAACACGAGTGCTTTGCAAGAGGAACGATAGCAACTGCCAGCCGTTGGTCCCAATGCACTATTTGGCTTCGCATTTCGCAATTTGCTAACTTATAAATGGATATAAAATGAATGCTCCACTCAACTTGCTTAAGAAGTCTTCCTTACCCGGTGGTATGTGCAATTTGGTGATGTTCTTGCAGGAATAAGCTTAAAATACTTGAAGTTTCACCTATGAGACCTTTTTTGACATTTTCAGCTGATCTTCAGACCCCATTCTCAAGCAGACACAATCTATACGATTCTCCTGTCTAGATGAAAGCATAAAAGAAGACAATGTTCTAAATTTCTGTGTGCAGATGGATAATGACGGTGAAGTATGCGCGAGTTATCGACACCCATTAGCTATCTCTCTTCTTGCTCGCCATTCGAGTAAACTAGTAACACACCTATAACACGGGTAACACGGTTAAAGTATGGCCAAAGTCTTCGGCTGATCTTTACAAATCAGTCATCAAGATGAATATCTAAAAACCTATCTATAAGTCCTTTTCATTGTTTTATGCGAATCTTGAGCTGAAACTATTATGTTAGATTTCTTTAAAGCAAAATTGGTGACTATGGCATACATCACTTTATGGATCACCGTAATTCACCACGCTATGAACAAAACTCTTTGAAATACTGCTGTATGGAACAGCGTTATATCCTAGCCAAGAAAGAAAGAAAGCAAGAATGCTGGGGTAGAGAAAGCATGATATGCGCCCAACGGGGAGCAGAAGGCGCACGCAACTTACTCAGACAATCGCCGCGGGCAGGCGAGGGCCGGAAAATACGCGTTGCTGACATTTCGCATTCCGCTCGCAAATTCCAGGAAAATCTTCAGCGAGTTTTGAAAGACCGCCTGCTGAAATTTTTTTCGCTCTTATCTTTTGCAGATATATCACTAAACCTCTGATGAATCGAGAACTCAGCAAGCGGCATCCCGAAGAGTCCTGATTGCTTTCCAAAAAATCCGCGAACGGGAACGAGAAATCAGCCATCTATTTTTCCGGTGCCCGCTTGCCCCCGGCGATTCTCTGAGTAGAGGGTCGAGCATGTCAACTTCGTCTTCGAGGGCACCTTTAGCGCAGTGCATGAAAAAATGCTCGCCGAATGCAATCAATATTAGCTGATAGTCGCGCAATAGGCGACCCTAGGCTACTTTATCTTTATCTGGAACCTTTCTTGATATTTTTCTAAGCTTAAAAAAGGTGAGTTCAATTTGATTATATACAAGTAATCATGAGGTGCTATTACTACCCTAATGTCACGAGTAGAGGACACACATTCTCGATTATTTAAGCGAGTCGCTCAGTTGTCGCGCTCCACTTCCCTTTATCATTCTGTCTTTTGCACGCCATTTCTTACCACCAGGGTCGAGCAAGAGGTGTGGCACACAAACGCCGCATACGACCCCCCCCCCCCAGTTCTGCCTCGATACCCCCCCCCCCCATTTTCGTTTGCCTATCGTAAGGATGATGTAGAGGATTTACCAAGCATATATTAGGTTGAACCGAAAGTTCTGTCGCACGATTTTCAAAAAATCATAACTTCTTTCCCTCACAACGATTTTGTGCAATTAAAATTTCATTAGAAAGCGTAAAGCATGCAGTTTCCAAAAGTTCCCTGAGGGCTTTCCAATATGCCCAGGTTGCAGAGGTGAAAACGAAAGAACGAAATCATTTGAAATTCGGAATTTTTAAGCAAAAATTTTAAAAACCTAGAAACTGCGCAATAAAATCAGAACAGCGGTCATCCTAAGTCTTCTTGTATTTTATTACTAACTGAGTCAAGTTTGTGCTGATCAAGCCGTTCATTCAAAAATTATGATTTTTTGAAAAAAATGTCGAAAAATCAATTTTTCAGCGATTCTTAGGAAACTGATTTTTCGGCATTTTTTTTCAAAAATCATAACTTCCGAAAGAAGACTCGATCAGCACAAACTTGACTGTTAGTAATAAAATACAAGGAAATTAGGACGGCAGCTGTTCTGGATTTTATCGCACAGTTTCTAAATTTTTAAAATTTTTGCTTAAAAATTCCGAATTTCGAATGATCTCGTTCTTTCATTTTTATCTCTGTAACCTAGCATGTTGGAAAGTCCCCAGGAGACTTTTGGAAACTACATGCTTTACGCTTTCTAATAAAATTTCAATTGGGCAAAATCGTGTGAGGGAAAGAAGTTATGATTTTTTGAAAATGGTGCGACAGAACTTTCGGTTCAACCTATTAGGTTGGTGCAAAAGTTCGTTCGCACCAAGTTGAAAAATTTATGACTTGTCGAATTCTTAACGAATTCACATGATCTAAATTTTATATGAGAGAGGAATTAATGCTCTTTGCAACAGTGCCTGAACTGGTCGTTAATGTTTACAAATGAAGAAGATAGAAGCTTTGGCGTTTTTCAGGGAAATCGTAACTTTTCATAAAGATGCTCAATTGGCGCAACCTTTGCACCATCAGAAAGAGCTGGTGAAAGAACCTACAATACCGACAGCTCCGATTTTTGTTGCAAGTTTCCGATTTTTTATGGCTCTACATGAAAAATTCAATTTTCGACTGATTTTGGTTTTTAGCTTCTATCTTCTTCATTTGTAAACATTAACGAGCAATTCAGGTACTTTTGCAAAGCGCATGAGTTCCTCTCTTATCCAAAATCTAGATCTTATGAATTCGTTAAGAATTCGACAAGTTATGAATTTTTGAAATTGCTGCGAACGAACTTTTGCACCAACCTAATAATATATTACATATTCCTAACTACAATGTCAAACAATTCCTGTGGGCCAAGCTTTAGCGAATTCTGAGGATTCGATTTTGGGCCATCCAAGTGAAGTGGCCATTTGCAAACATGACTGACTATATTTCAAAGGCGAATTAGCTCCCTTTTCTTGTACTCAATACGAAGCACTACTCTCTGTTTGCCTATGCCATGAAATCTGCTTTGATAACCATCAAACTTTGATATTGGAAGCCAGCCAAAATCTCGTTTGTCCCATCGTCTTTCCCTTGCAGTGGTTGTGCTTCTAGCAATTAGTGCTCCAACGAAAAAAAGCGAATTCAGCTCTAATCATTTTAACAAAAATTACGAGGTTTTTACTATTTAACTGTACCTAATTTGTTTCCTATGATTCTCTTTGGAGGTAAGTTAATGAAATGTGGCACAACCCCTAAAAAGCTGTGGCGGCCACAGATAATTAGGGGTTGTGCCACACCCCATTAACTTACCTTCAACCCATTCAAAAATCTGCGTTTTTATATCGTTGCTATTGCTCAATCCTCCTCTTTGCAATGTAGGAAAATCATCTGAAATCCTTTCTTTAGTGAAAGATATTAGGTTGTCCCGAAAGTTTTGTCGGTTTTTTCAAACCACTATAAAACCACGCACAATAAACACCTGAATGAGTTTCAACATGCATTCATGCAGCTTTTCCTTCTCTTTCTTATGGATACATACGCGAGCCACAGCCTTGTATGCTTTTTTCGATATTTGTTAAAATTTTCCATCCGCCAATCTTATCTGGTCAAAGATCAGCTAATTTTTGAAAATTTCATACTAAGGTTTCCAAAATGTTTGAGTATGATTTTGATAGAGCAATTCTCGGACTACAAGGCTACATTTTTAGATTCTCCTAATCTGCTGTTTATACCTTGACAAAAATTATTTCTTAGGAGGTCTCAATTTTTGGCAAAGTCATAGAACACGCAACTGCAGCAAATACACAGAAATTTTCAGAGTTTCTGCGAATTGAGAGGTGATTCTTATTAAAAATCATTTATGCAACATGACCAAGTTTGATTTGCCTTAAAAAAGCAGCTTTTTGAAATTTTCGGTACTTTTACGCGGTAAATGTAAGCAAAAAGTTGCTTTTTTTATTAAATAATTAACTATAACGGGCTTGATAAACGTGGCTCATGTAATCTAAAAAAACACAATGTAGCCAAAAGTTTGCTCTACATAACAGTTGCCAGCGCCCTTTGAAAACGTTAGTATAAAAATTTTACAATTCAGGAAAGATTTGGCGTTAATGCTAAGCTGCTCAAAAATACATGGCGATAACATTGCAAAGACAGAGTAGATCAGAGAGAAAATATAGCTGTATGAAAGATGATAAAAATCTAAATTTAATGGTATCTAGTTTGCCCATGGATTGGTGTTCTGTGAGTTTTAGTGATCGACGAAAGAAACCGACAAAACTTTTGGGACAACCTAATATAATCGTTTTCTCTTACCTATGCAAATGGAAAATGCTGCGAAAATATTGGGTTACAGTAGCATGCTTGGTCTACGCTACTACGTAGATCGCAAAAGAAGGCGATAAGAGTATTTATATTTAGTATACTAAGTCTCATAATTTACATAAAAGTGATTTGAGCCTGAGTGGTCCTCTCCCATACGAGATGAAAGCGGAAAATTGAGTAAATGAGATTTTGGCTTGCACTAATTCCATAGTTTGGATGTATTCGGGAGGCGGTCGAATGGCGCGTATTGATCGATTGTGACCAATCAGAAGAGCCATCAAAAAGTTTGAATTTGATTTGCTACTTCCGGGATTTCAACTAGTAATCATCTGCTACTATTTCGGATATGATGACAAAAGTTTAGGCTTTTGGAAACCTCGCTTTGTAGAGTACACATCCCTTCTGGCAGTGAGGACTGCCAAAACGCGCGCCTTTCGACATACACCCATGTTATTCGAAGTATGATTCCTAATGTGAGCAAAGAAGTAATAGTTCTTTGTATTAAGTGCGGGAAGAAATAGTCAACTCAGCTTTGAAACGAAAGTAACATGTTTGAAAATGAATATCTCACTTGAGTGGCACATTATTTGGAAACTTCAGAATTTGCTGAAACTTGGCCCATTGGAGTTGTTTGACATTCTAAATACGAAAGTGATGCTCTTGTGCTTATAGTGCCTTTTATTACGCTTATTGTATGTATATAATAGGCTAAAACAGCAATGTTCTAGTACTTTACACAGTGCCTATCTGCCATTGTTAACGAATATCATGTTTTCGCTAACATCAACTCACCTCCATAACGACCCCCCCCCCTCCACGACCCCTCATTACGACCCTTTAGGTGTAGCATGCCACATTCTACGCTCGACTCTGCTTATAACTGGTTTATATTAATTGGAAATTGAACCAAAGATGTATTCTTTCCGGCCACTTTGCAAAACTTGCTCTATGTGGCATTTGTGCTCGCGATGTCTGGTCCGGTTGTGTGAGACTGTCGCTGCGCTATCTACATAGCTTCCTGGGGAAAAGAGGTTGTGATTACTCGTATCAAACATCTCGGACGTAGTACAAATATACGACAGCAGTACTTTAACAAGCTGCAGTCAACACCAGTATATTAGTTCTCCTTCTTCTGTACTAGCACCAACCTGCCTTGCATGAAATCTTTAGCTATTATTTACTGTACAAGCGTGCCAGTGCACGATGCTCATAATTGGCTGGATACGCGCGCAAGTTTTGCGGTAACCAAGGCATGCTCTGAGCAGCAGGTATTTGTCGGGCATATCATAATCAGAGTTGAGCAAGAGGTCAGGCAAGTCCGAAGACGACTTTCAACTGTACGCCCGATTTTCTGACTGCACTTTACAATTACCCGTAATTTGACGGCTGATTTTGATTTGAAATGGGCCTATTGAAAAGAGCCTCAAATTTTCTAAGGGTGGGGCGTTCGGCTCCAAATTTCCATCGTAGCAAGAAGGAGCTATGAGCTTAATATTCATACCGGGAATGAAGTGATTTCTTGATTTTGAAGGCAAGCTAAGGAGGTCAGCCGGAACCCCTCAAAAGCTCAGGCAGCCTGACCTTATTAACTTTATCATCGAAGAAGCTTATCCACCTTAGTTTTATATGATTCGCTAGCATGAAGCTCCGAGATTTTACAATGAGTGTTTGAGTTTGCCTCGACTTGTTTTGGCTTTGTGGTGATCGTGTAGTTGAAGCACTCTAGGTAGAAAACGCGGTAACTAACATCTTGACAGCACTTCTTAGTTGACTTTTTGAAAACGATATGAAGTCCAGTTTCTGCCATAGATTGACAATGAGAAATACTTCGCTACGAGTGCTGGAAAGCTGACTTCTTTCCCTTTATGATGAAGTTAATCGTGTTTGACAATCATGTTTTTTGAGACAATAGTGAACAAAATGTAATAAGTAATGGTTTGTAAACCTTCTAGAGGTAATTTGGCGCGCTGATTATGGAAATCATACCCAATTTACACAAAAAAAGCTTCTTTGGTAATCATACGGTATGTGTAAGGTGGGATGAAGAATTGAAATTTGGCTGGTTTGGTCAGTCTGTTAATCAGCATGCTGTTCACGACGGTTATCCCTCTGGTGGAGTTGTGAAAATTACAATTAAGCGCTTTTCTTCTTCACTTTACTTGATCGTAGTATTTCCTCAATTTTTTGGAAAAATTCGCCTCTTGATTACGACCCCCACCCTTGCCTTACCCCCAATACGACCCCCAAGTCGGGCGCGCCCGACCCCACGCTCAACCCTGATCATTAAGGTGCTTTCTTTACGCAACATATTTCGGGCTTATTACAGACCCTGATCACAGTTATTAAGCCAATTTTTTTGAACACTGCTGTATTTTATATTTTTTAATCATTATTATAGCATTCTATAGTTTTTTAAAACGGCCATTGAAACTTTGATAAACCTGCGAGCTATTACCTTTCGGAAAAAGGGATTTTACTGGGGAAACGGCCCTTTTGAACCGCTCGGTATGAACGGGCGCCTCTGATTGGTCAACATGTCCACTACCATTGACAAGGCTTTGAGTAGAACGCAGCATCATTTTTCTACATCTTTCGTGTCCAACATGATGATATGTTTTGGCACAAGTATATTACATGCTTCAAACTTAAATTTTTCCCCGTTGATTGTGAATGGGACTTGTTAGCTTTACCAGCGGCGCCGCATGCGGCGAAACGGACATCGCGCGCGAAGGGCAAAAGGGCCTACACCCATTTTACTGTATTTCCTGTTTCCAGAGCGTTACGAGTATCAAGCACTGATAAAGCTCGGATTCCCAAGTCTGAAATCCCAAATGCTAAGTCTTATCGAAAAACATTTATAAAAGTGCTCATTGCGTATCACGATACTGACAAACAAACGTCATGTGATGTTTAGGTAGACGCATTTTTCTACAAAACGTGGTGGTTGTCAGATTCCCGCAGATGTGTGATTGCAAAAGTCGGAGTGCTCTAAATACTCGTTAGCTGTGCGCAATAGATCTGGCATAAAATGCTACGCCCTCTCCCTTCTGTGCAAGAAAAAAAATTTGGCAGAGCATAGAACGTGGCAAACAGTTTCTTTCTCATCGAGTAGTCGGATTAGTTCATGATTACGCAAATGCACCACCCACTTTTTGAAGGAAGATGCGCACGGCGGAAACGGAGTGTCTAAATACTTGTTTGCTTACAAGGAAAGGATACTCGGTGACCCCGGCCATGTGGAATGCGAGGTATACCATAAGGTGCACCTCGAAACGCTGATTTTAAATCTAGGCTCGAAATCTGCGGAACGATGGTTTAAAGGCAGCAGTTATGAACTTGTTTTCTTAATAAATTTGCGTACTTTCAGGTAGTTAAAATCACCCACTTTGATCTATTTTGCCGTTTGAAGCTATTGAAAAGAATTTTGAAAAGTGTAACGAAGTATTTATACCTATCTAAACCATATTCAGCGTATGAATAGCAAAGAAAAATTTTTATCAATGATTTCCACCCTCCGCTAGTGCAATTATTTTTGAAAAAATAATCACAACTCCATGTAGGTTCTCGTTTCGCAGATATGGAAAACAGAATTCGAATCAGCATTAAAAGGCGCATTTTTCGATATACAAACCATGATATATGGCCGGGGTAGCCAAGTATCGTTCCTTGTTTAGACACAGGAATGCCCCATCTGCACGTGATGTGCGGGCCCTAGCACAAAGTTTCCAGTGATCTCTCTCACTCGCTCTACATCGGCAATCTTCTTAGTTGACGTCGTGGCTGCGCCCACGATTTTTAGAAGCTAAACGTATTTAGCTGATCTCCCAGCTCGTCCATCCGTTTTACGAACAGTCTGCCCATCTCTTTGGAGGCCTTCTCAGGGGACGTTTTGCTTCGCGAGGAATCCACTCTGATGTTCTTACAAGTTAGTTTAGTGTCCATCTGCAGTCTGTTCTCTCATGATGTGACAAACCTATCAATGCTTTGTTTTCGCAACGTTCCGCTAGGTCACAAATATGGGACATTCTTCTAATATTCTAAGCAAAGTCCGACAAGATGTTGTTTGTGTTGAGTCATCTTCAGAAGACTGCGCTCTAGCGCTTTGTGGGTGGTCTTTAGAGTTTTCGACGTGGCTACAGTTCAGCTCAGTCTCAGCTGCATAACAGAGCGCCGGGGGAATGTTGAGTCGAACAGGTGGGCACGAAGCTTCGGGTCCGTCAGTGGTCGGTGGCTTCTTTTACAGGCCCGAAGGCTGCCCAGGCTGCTCTTTTTTCTTGTTACGTCCTTCCCTCATTTCGTTCTCCATATTCATCGAATATCCGCCGAGGTACACTTAAGCAGACGTCTCTATGATAGGGAGCCTACTAACTCCATTTCTGCACCTCCGCAAAGGGGTTCTTCATGAACTGAATCTTCTTCCGATTTATTCACTATTCGGTCTTTTTCACTACATTCTTTTAATTCCTTCAACATCGTCTCTGCTTCTGTTACACTGTTTAAAAACAAAACGATGTTCGTTTCAAAACGAAGGTTCAGCAGTAATCTTTCCCTATGCCTTTCTCGTGCCAGTCCAGGACTTCATCACCCACTGCAAGGCCGCGGTGAACAGCTTTGGCGAGATTGTGTCGTCTTATCGGACCCTCTTCTTAATGGGATGGTCAGGGGATGGATTAGTGCATCGTCGTTGTACAGTTCCTTTAGCAGTCGGCTAACGTTTTTACGTAAACTGAGTTCATTCGTTGATCGACTAGCGCTGACAAATGCGTTGGTTTCGACGCTGTAAAAGACTTTCTCGTAGTCGATGAAGGGTTTAGGACAAGAAGCAATAATTCCCGACAGACTTGTGTGACCCTGGAAATCGTCTGGATGTGGTCCATGCAGCTGAATTCTTTGCGAAATCCAGCTTGTTCTTGGGATTGGGTTTCATCCAGTGTCCTGAATGCGAGCGAGGATAATCTTTGTGAAACTTATACAACACACCCGGCAGTCATATTAAACAGTCGTTCTAAAGATCCTCCCTATTCTTCAAGAAAAGGACGGTGTCTGAAGATATTGTCCTTCTAAAAGTAATATTATAGATGCGACGCAAAAATCTAGTGCAGACGTTGTCCTCCGGCTCCGAAGTACAGCGAAAAGATGGTCTGGTCCTGAAACTGTTGACGTCTTCATGGTCTGAATCGTGGCGCACTTCAGCATGTGGAATTCGTAATGGTACTGTGCTTCTCCAGTGGGAACCACGGGCATTGGCACAGGTGTTGATGAGCAGAAGAGGTAGGTGTAGAAGTTTTTTGCGATATGTTTCATTTTATATCGGAGAAGCCGGGGTCATGTCTTCGTTTAATAGTGCTGCCAGCGGCACGTTATGCACGTCACGTGTTCGAAAAGGTCCCTTCGGCAGTTCTTGAAATGTCGTCTTCCCTTAGCTGGTGCCAGTATCTTGGCTTGCCTGTACTTCTTGAGATCCTCTTGCAAAGCTGTTCTGCAACTGGCGTTGGCTATCAGTCGCTCGATGGGTTGCATTAGGATTTTGCCTCAGATCTTCTTCTTTCGAGTGATTTCTTGATGGTCTTCGAAGTGCGTTCCAGATTCCTTTCGTAATTCACTGAGCGCACTCTTCGCAGGCTCGCATTTTTTTTTGAGAAGCCGATCGTAGTCGTACATTGGGTTCTCGAATGGGCCAGTCACAACTTGGTATGAGCTCCTCCAGCCTGATACCGTCATAAACGCTTTTATCCTTCTTGCGGCACTGTGACAGACCTTCTTTTCCAGCCTTCGACTGAATCGTACCTTCGCTCGAAGGAGGCTGTGATCAGAGAATGCAGAAGGATGGAACTACTGAGACATCGAACAAACTCTACCTTCGATTAGTGAGAAGGTAGTCAATCTCCGCATGAATCGTTCCGTTGGGCCATCAAGTCCACCGACGTTTTCTTACTTTGTGAGGCTGTGAAGATAGAATTCCAAGGAAAAGTCGTGCGGCGGAAAGAAGCCCAGACGGTTGCCATTCCGGAGCCCATATCCAGACTTTCTCATCCTATATTTCTTTTCTAGTGGCATCCCGATTTTCGTGTTAAAGCCGCCCACAACAAACTTGTAGAAGGACTTCTCGTTGCGGACGACTTCCTCCACATCTTTGTAGAAAGCATCTTCTGATTCATCACCTGTTGATGTTGGAGAGTAGCAGTTGGTGATGCTGATGGTCTTCTGACGTCGAGGTCGTAATCGAAATGATAGGATCTCATGCGAATCGGCAAAATCGACGATAGATTTCGCGATAGAACCTTCTCACTAGGATTAATGAGGGTTCCATCACTCTGTTGCACGTCCTTCCTGTAGAGCAATGGCGGAAACTGTCTTGCGATGTAGGTGTAAAGCAGGAGGCAATCTCCATGGCGTATAGTTCGCGCACATGTTTGATTTTGTCCGGTCCAAAAGCACCATGAGGACCCTGATCTCGCTCCTCCTCCATCCTTCGCCGTAAAAGGGATCTGATGTTCAGGATTACCCTATCTTCTTCTAGCTGGTGAAGTGATAAGAATTTTTCCTACAGGGGCAGACTCATCAGGCCTGCTCTTAATTTCCGTGCGAGCGATCGCTATCCCCGGGTGTGAAGCGGAAACAGTTAGCGATTAGAAGGCCAGACGGCATGGATTTGGCCCAATTCCGGAATGACTAGAGTTTCGTTATGCAGCTATGCAAACGAGATTATAGTTGTGCAGACAATGGAATATGAACGTTATAATTGATAACGAGTCATACAGTGTTTTGGGACTATGATTTGAAGGACATCTGCGATTTAGACCTATCTCAGAACGCTTTAATGCTACAGTTATTCAATTTTGTGTGGGCAAGCGTGTTTTCAAGAATTATTATTTTAGCTTCAAATTAGTTCTGTTGAGGAATGATTTGCAAAATAATATGATAAAATATGTCACTTGTTTATGCAAACAAGTTAGCTATATGTAGTTGTGACAGTCGTGCACGTCTCATTTTCGTGATTTTCGTGGCTTGCTTTCTCGGATAAAGGCTTCTCTGCATCCGCTCTGGTACATAACAAATTCATAAATTTCCGAAATATCAGAAGTGTTTACTCGCTCTATTTTAGTGGACATTTTTGAGAGAAGGGAAAAGGATGACGAATAGACATTTATAAAATTGTAAAGTTTTAAAGTAAGCACGCACACCGCAGAGTTCAACGAACAAGAGAGTACATATCTCGAAAGACAGATCAGACAAGTTTACTTGTGTATTACAAAAGTATTAGCTGGTGGAAACAAATACATGCTTGATCAATCGTAAACCCTAAATTTCTTTGAATAACAAAGATGTGGCAGTTATCAGGCGACAAAACAAAGGCCAAAAATCGGTTTTTCTTTCCCCAAGTTCATCACAAGCGTTCAAAAAATACCGCTTTTTTTGATAAGTAAATGCATTTGGACTTTAATCTGTCTTGAAAATATATTTGAAGTTTATCAACACTGTTTAAAACATTCTGTATGTCGCTGAGCTGTTCAGTGAGTAAATTTGAAGAAGCTTTTTAGCTTCTTTCTTGCTCAGGTTACATGCTCCCGCTACTTTGTATGAAGTGATTTCGCAAAAAGTGCAGACTTTTTGGAGTTGCCTTACTGATTGTCTGAAGTTGTACCTCCCAATTAAGCAAAAATCAAAGCAGGGAATTTTACAAGCCTCAAGCCAGTTGATTGGACTTACAGCAAACCACCGAACCCCGCTTGACTTGTAATTTTATCTTGTTCATTGTTAAACACATATGACGGATCGCTTTGACGTAAGAGTTCCACAACCTTTGTAGTAATGTCTTGCTGTAAAGGCTCTTTGTTTACTCTTTAATTTAACGGGAATGACGGCTAGAAGACGACTGCTTGCACGCCCGACGCAGTTTGCTCTCTCGCGAACGTGCTCTCTAATCATCCTTTAGCTTTGATTAAGCCTCGCCGCCCGCCTTCCAGCTGCCAGTCTCGTTCGATCAAAGGGTATATTATCATTCATTTGTCTACTAAACTTGCACATTTTTTTGCAGTAACTTCTTGTTCTTAATTATCTGCATCCACGCTCATTCAGCCGCACCCCGTAACCATTTTTTTTGCTTAATTATTGATCATTTTCATCGATTTAGCTAGATGCTGATTGCAGTACAAATTTTCTGCGAAAGAGCTTAAGTTTTTTTCGAAAACGAGCTAAGGAAGCAACCGCTTTGATAGAAAAAGGCAGAAGTGCAACATGAAAACCGCTCAGAGGCAGCGTCCAGGCAAATCTGGACCTATGGGGCTCTCAAGTGAAAGTAATCTTGAGGCCCTAAATAAGACTCTGCCCAAGCCTCAGCTTAGTGCACTCACGGCTAAGAGATTGGGCTCCAAACCATGCCCCGTGACCGTATTCGCAAGGATTCGTGGCTCGGCACATC
Source organism: Cylicocyclus nassatus (assembly GCA_958299035.1). Lineage (NCBI taxonomy): Eukaryota > Metazoa > Nematoda > Chromadorea > Rhabditida > Strongylidae > Cylicocyclus > Cylicocyclus nassatus. The sequence goes on from CATQJL010000316.1 coordinate 27,967,827, forward strand.
AGTTTCGCGTGGATTCTCGCACGAAAGCGCAACGAATCCATGCGAATACGGTCACGGGACAGAGTTTGAAGCCCAATATCGTAGCCGTGAGTGCACTATCTGAGCTTCCGCTTTAACAGAGTCTTATTTAGGGCCTCAAGATTACTTTCCACGTGAGAGCCCCATAGGTTCAGGTTTGCCTGGAAGCTGCCTTTAAGCCGGCTGTCCTTTTCTATTCTTTATTCTATTTATATTTGTTCAATCTCCTTTTTCAGATATGACCAATCGGTAATCAACATACTCCTGGCGAACTTGCATAACCACAATCCTATAGGCTACGTTGTGAGGACCAGTGCCATCAAATTTCAAAGATTGGCAGCCAAAAATCTATCGGAAAGCGACCTCAAATGTGATTGATTGTGTTTTATGCCCCCCCCCCTTCCACTGCCTCTCAAATGCAGGTATCCATAAAACTGACAAGGGAAACTACCCAACCTAGCTCAGCCTTTTGGCAAGGGACACAAATAGTCTGAAACAGCTTTAAACGCTGATTCCAAATATGCTATGTCTCTAGCTACGCACCATTCCGAAGCGAGTTACGGGCTTCTTCCTGCGCAAAAATGGCATGCTCATCAAGTCACGGGTTTCACGTCATCATTATTCAAGTGCTGATGCACTGCCCTCAAGCTTTTTTTAGCGAGAAAAGAATGGATTTGTACTAATTCGATACCTCAGCATTTTTTTCTTGCAGATTTATCTACATCTGGCAGTCTCATGTTCAGTAGTATGTCAATTTTGCGTAGGAAACAGCCTATAACTCGCTTCGAAATGGTGCGTGGCAGCTAGAATTGGCATATTTGGAATCAGCGTTTGAAGCTGATTCAGAATATATATGCCCTATTCCAAAAGGCCGAACTAAGTTCGGTAGCTTTCTTTATGAGTACATTAGTGAGTTTTGCAAAATGAATGATCTATTTTGTTCACGGTCTATCTACATGCGAAAGAATTCATGTTTCTGCTACAGTCTTATCTCACGCTCTAAAAGCACAAAGTCAGCACATAAAAATGGTTATCTATGCGAAAGTCGTCATGCACATTTCTTATTCTGCACGATAAAGTTAATTACAAACGTTACACACTTCTCCAGCCCTACTCGCTTAATCCTGTAGCGAGTTAAAAATAGACGGTAATTCAATATTCGCAAACAATTTATTTATTTATCGTCTTCGGTTCCATAACTCTGATAAAAGTTTGCAAAACATGTTAATCGCTTCTGTAAAAATTACGAAGTTCAGCTATCGAATATTTTTATTCTCGTCCCCTTTCCTCGCGATTCACGGAGTAGCGCAGATTCAGCATGTTACCGCGACCCAATATTTTCGCAGTATCTTCCCCTTACATGAGTGAAGAGAAACGAGTATTTTTCTTTAGAAGAAACGATTTTAAATAAGCTCTTGCTGTGTAGAGAAGAAGATTAGCAGTGGCGACGATATAAAGAAAATACGGAGATTTGAATGCTTTGAAGGTAAGTTGATGATATGTGGAACAACCCCTAAAAAGGTTTGGCAGCCAAGCAAGTGGCAAGCCAAGGGCTTGTGCTACACTCCATTAAAGGAAGCGTCCAGGCAAATCTGGACGTATGGGGCTCTCATGCGGACCGTAATTTGGGGCTCTAACTAAGTTACTGCTTAAGGGCAGCTCAGGTAGTGTTTTAACGGCTAAAATGTTTGCCTCGAAATTGGACCTCGGGATCGTATTTCGCATGGATTCATGGTGCGGCTCATCAGTTTCATGCGAGGACCCACGCGAAACTGATGGGTTGCGCCATGAATCCATGCGAAATACGGGTGGGCGTAAACAATTAAACTCTTTATCAGAAAACAGTTTTTTTGCACGCACTTCAAAATACCTTCAATGTTTACCTAAAGAAATTTTGTGTTCTCCAGACATTCTCACTTTCAAACGAAGACTTAAGAAGCTAAACTTGTCTGATTTTATTCAAGAAGTTGATTTTGACTGATTTTCTTCCAGACGACTTTTTTGTCATCGCTCGTATAGTGTTCCGTTTGCCTGCCGAACCTTCCCTACACCCACTGCTACGTGTGTCGCGGGCTTACTCCAGTACCATGTAACCGACCAACTCTGTCAGTCTGTCACTCATCGCGCAGAAGGTCTTCCAGTGATAGCTTTCTCATGTACCAAACTTGTGATCGGTGGACCTTCACGTCACTCACTGTTCCGATTTTTACTTTATCCACATGCGGTTCGGGTCCGGTTCACTCATTCTCGTTATTGTTTGAGAATAGCTTGTCTGACCTGACATCTTCTTTGCATCACAATCTTTTGTCTCGGAGTTCTGCTCTCTCCCCCGAACTCAGTCGGGCAAATTTTTCTTATTACATCTATTTCCCGCATTACAATTGCTTAAGTTGAATACTCTAAGAGCACTTTTGCTGCAAGCAGGGGACAGGGACAGACTCCACCGAGCATCTGCACTGATATTCATACACGGTCTACAGGCTTAACCTCCTTCCACTCACGGAGCTGGACTTGAGCTTTTGGGGATGTTTTGTTATTTTTTACTTTTCATGCTCTACGTATTTTGCTCTTTGTTCCAATTATGGCACGCTTTGTGCGTATCGAATAAATAAATAAATAAAAATAAATACGATCCCGAGGTCTAGTTTCGAGGCAAGTATTTCAGCCGTTAAAGCACTACCTGAACTGCTGCTTAAGCAGTGGCTTAGTTAGAGCCCCAAAATTACTACCCACGTGAGATCCCCATACGTCTAGGTTTGCCTGGACGCTGCCTTTAACTTACTCTAAAAGAGAATTTTGGTAAACAGATTATAAACTGTTCGATAGCCAAAATCTCGTAGTTTCTGTAATAGTGATAAGAGCTGAAATTGTCTTCTTTCGTGTGTGCAATAATTGCCTGAAGCACAACCACTGTAAGTTGAGAATGGGACAAATGAGATTTTGGCTGGCTCCTAATTCCATAGCTTGATGGTTATGTGCGGAATTCATGCTATAGGCAAATAAGGAGTAGTGCTTTGTATTGAGTACAAAAAGAAGTAGCTGAATCACTTCTGAGATATACTTAATCGTGTTTGAAAAATGACCATTTCACTTGGGTGGTCCAAAGTCGGGAATCCTCAGAATTCGCTAAAGCTCACAGGAATTGTTCTACATAATAATTACGAATATGTAACTACATATGTTTGGTAGAACCTTTATGTCATGCCTACGGTAGGCAAACGATAATGCGGGGGGGATATTGAGACGACGACGTACTAAGCATCAAAGAATTTTCCAGGCATTGAATTTTTTGGCTCGAAAGCTCGTTTTGCTGAAGAAAAAGTTGTGGCTCTTTTGTCACCATCAGCGATTAAGCAACGCTGACATGAGCGCCTTTATCGCATTCACCACACAAAGCAGCAAATCCTTGAGACCTACATTCAATAAAAAAGCGCTGGATAATAGAATAGGGGGGATCGTCTCTTGTATATCACTCCTTGCTTTCTGCTTTCAATTCTTCATGAAATCAAATTTTACGGAACTATTAGGGATACTGACACAAAGTTTTCAGCGACTTTCAGTCCGATGGAGTGGTTGGGGTGGGTCATGATTATGCAGAGCGCACTACCCCATCTTGAATAAGACGCGCTAAGCGAGACCAGATTCTCAAAAGGAAAGTTCGCTGAATCGAAATGGCCGATTAATATGTGGTATATACCCTGGCTCGGGGCTCGAAAAGTTAGTATCAAATGTGCACGCATTAGCTGCGACGCGTTATTGCGAAGCAAGTTATGGCCCCCTGAAGTTTCTGGCGTGTGCATATGTAGAGAACGCATAAATGCTCTTGATGGTGTGGTCGCATGGTGTAGTGATTATTGTCGGACTCGCAGGTAACCGGTGAGGGTTCGAATCCTGTTGCTGTCCATGTTTTTTGCGTTCTTCTCAAATTTCATTTTTCACCTGTTTTATGTATTATTGAAGTAAAAAAATGACACACACGGCTTACGGGATGACCTTTCTCACGAACATTCGACCAATGTTTCATATGTAAAATTTTCGGGCAAACTTCTTGCTTTGACTAATTAGACTTTATCCAAAGGCTATATAATATCAGATTGCTTACAAATAACCAACTACCGAGAGCATAGGTGATAAGCTATGACGGAGGTATTTCGGTATTGTTGATTGGCTACTTGTGAGAATGACACGGCATATTGTATAATTAGTTGAGTTTAACCAGCCGTATGTGTCATTTTTTTACTTCAATAATACATAAAACAGCTGAAAAACGAAATTTGGGCCCGCAAAAAACGTGGACAGCAACAGAATTCCAACCTCACCGATTACCTGCGAGTCCGAGACACTAACCACTACACCATACGACCACCATCAGAGCATTTATGCGTTCTCTACATATGCACACGATAAAAACTTCGGGGTCCATAACTTGCTGGAAAGTTCTGTAAAGCAGCAGTTTTTAAAATTAGTTTGACTCTTATTACACCAAACAAAAAATGACTGCATTTTTTATGAAAAGACGGCAGTTCCAAATGAACAGACGTATCGTTTGATGCTGTTGTTCAAAGAAGGCATTAGTGCTTGAAAAGAGGTGACTTCATGACTGCGGCCAATCTTCGAGCAGGCTTTTCAAGTCCTTCAGTTCTGCTTCGGTCGAAATCAGTGGAATTGGGAGGCATCCTGGTTAATGGTATAACGTTGCCTCACATACGAAAATGGTTTTTGAGCAATCTCATTCACGACAAATTACCGCTAACCTTAGGCTCTATAGCTATGGCCAGAACTGCACGACGTAGAGGTTCGACGCCGCCCGCAGAGAGTATCGAAAAGGTTTTTTCCAAAGGTTGAACCTTTCATCCTTTATCCTTCATACTCATTTTGCTTGCTTTGCGAACATAAGAGGGTTTTAAATTTTAAGTTCAGGCTGGGTATAAAGTATCTGCCATTTTTTTTCTTTATAATCATACCATTTGATTGGCGGAATTATTATTTTGTTCTTCAAATGGCTCTTAGCAATGAATATCATGCAAACCCATTTTTTCAAGAATTTCTTCATAGATGTTATGGCAAAATTCTTAAAGATGTGTTTGCATGATATTCTATCCGGAAAACCGCCTTATTCGATTCCTTTATAACGGAAAATGAAGTCTTTCAGAACCATTAACCAAACTGAACTTACTCTTGGTTTCAAGTGCTAGTCTCTCTTCAAATGGCGTATAAAACATTTCATATTCATCATTTTCCATGTTGTACCCATCTTTTTATTCTGTTTTTTGCTTTCTCCTGTATTTTCTGTTTCATGATTTGATGATCGATATTGCTAAACTTGTGTATTTACATGAACTAACTGTGGATTGAGCACACAGACTCTATGCAATATTAGATTCACACAGTATACAGTATGAATGTATTATAGCAACGGAGTCAGTAGCATGGTCAGGAATGATACCATACGAACTACTTGAAAGTGGCTTTGACAGTCAAGAAACTGCAAGAAAGACGACTTCGATGGTACGGGGGCATGTGGGAAGACGGGAAGAAGAACACTCACAGGGTTAGCAATGTTAGTGGAGGAGGTTCCGGGGAAAAAACCACGAAGAAGATCAAAGCAAAGATGGACCTATTGAGTGAAAGCAGACTTGAGAGCACTTGATTAGATGAACGACAAGTCGTAGATCGAGAAGAATGGAGGAGACTGATAAGAGCGGCAGACCCCGTGTCGGGACAGATGCAAAAATTAAAAAAAGTTTAGTGTCAGGAAGAAAGCAAAAAGGAGAAGAACTGACTATGAGCATCTTACATCCCAATTCGGTCAAAGAAGTTACAGCACTTTGCCAGCATGGCACTCCTCTGCACCGGTCTCTCTGTGAAAATTTTCAGTTTTTGAGTGCAGAACTAAAGCCATAAAGAAGTGACTTATTAGACCGCAACAAAATTTACAAAAGGCTGTTCGAACCAACGGATCAGTTAATCGTAGCTTGATTCAGATGAAACCTTCAGTACAAATTGCACCCCGTTCGGCGCGAACGAGGTGCAATTTGTACTGAAATTTGTACTACTCTCCTGAGCACATGCAGTTTTCAAGAAATCCAAACGACAATTGTAACAAGGGATAGCATTCAAATCAAAGCTATTTTTCTATTTCAATCTTTGTGTCCATCTCAAACAAACTACCAAAATGATCTCATTAACATAACAACAAATCACCGGGTAAGCAGAATAATACGATCATCAGGTGATTTGATTAGATTAGAGATCAGATTTTGGTCGCGTTTCAATCCATTTCTTGACATTTGGAATTGCGTGAATTTTCTCCATGTGAGATTTCACCTAGAAAATTTGTATCAAATGAAAAACTTTGGGGGTTTGCTACTATCCACCTCAGGATATCCTTCAAGAAACTCTGGAACAAGATGAAGCATCATGGAACTATGATCAGCTACAAGCAGATCTACCCATGTTATTGAATCTCCAACCAGGAAACCTAAATCGGTTTCCTTTCATTCACAAAATGGCCACGAAGTTTTGGATAAGAAGGCGCGCTTACCAGACTTGTTCTGTTTCAGGAATTTAGTAATGATATCCAAGTATTTTTGGCGTGCCGGCATAAGGACGTCTTTCTTGAGTTGCTCCTGAAAGAAACTTGAGAAATCAATTGTGATTTTAATAATTAATCTCTGACCCACCACATTTCCTTCTTTGAGTCCAACAGCAGGAAAAAACCATGTTTTGATTTCAGCGCGATAATCAGTGTATTGGTCGGCTAACGAATCAACAACAGCTTCATCTTCTGCAGATTTGCCGGCTAATCCTGCAAAGCACTTCGCTCGATATTCAATGACGCTTATTTCGCTTTACGTCCCTTAATCAAACAGGGACTCTTTGAACCGCCATATAAGTTTCGGGGCCGCTAGAGATGATCAGATTTCTCTGTCCCATTCCCCTCCCCCTCCTCCCCCCCCCCCCTCGCTCCCTAAGGGAATGCTCAAGCCTTGGCAAATATCGAAAGCAAACAGCTCTTTATTCCGAAGTCACTTCCTCTACAACCCCCTCCCATCTCCTTCCCTTTTGTGCCAGTTCACCTTCCAAAACCCTCTACTCCGTATTTTATGCTGAAACTGAAACAAAAAACATAACAAACCGAATTTTCTAGCCAAGTAGCGGCAAATCGCCAATGATTGGGCTATTTGTGTGCCGTCGACATCGAGCACCGGAAGCTGCCCGAATGGTGTTTCTAGCATGGCAATCAATAAGTCGATTTTAAACTTCTATTTCTAAAATTTGGTCACTAACTGGGTTTCATTGGTGCAAACTCCTCGCGGCTTACTCGATTGTCCTCAAAGTCCTGTCCAGCTAAAGCGAATATCTGGAATATAAAAATTATATTACGTTGGTTCATGATCATTACACGTTTTCTATAATTCAAGTTTGAACAAAAGTATACCTTTTCCGAGATCTTTTTGAGCGCAATAAAAACTGCTGTAAATATTATAGTAAGTCTTGGGACTATACAACACATACTTTTATATAAGTGTAGCCAAAAAGCTAGGACGATTTTCTAGCCCAAAGACGGCAAAGAAAACTTTTTGGAAACTCTTTTTTGGAAACCTACACTTTGAAACTGCACAACTTACTCTGTAATTTAGTAGAAGAGAGCACACTCTGCTCATCGTGTAGCTAAACATCGGCTAAGCATAATGCCAAGTTTGAATTTGTTTGAATTTTTGGGAATTTTATTGAGAGGAAATATTGCGAAAAACTCAAAAGTCCTCACTTTTGGCATCCCTGCGGGCTCGAAAACTGCCTTCGTTGAAAAACTTCCCTTTCTCTGCTGCATTTGCGTAAATTCCACCGTTTCTCCACCACTGAATGAGCTAGGTGCACCCTTACACAGTGCGAAAATTCTGCAGTCTTTCTTTCTGCTTAACACATTGACGACGAGCCATTTTTATGAGGTCATCCTTGTCGACGGGACGTTTCCGTGTATCCCTACACTTGGGTCATGTATGTATGCATGCATGCACGAAATATAATTTGTGAAAGCTCCGCCCACTAGGCCAAAAATGAACTGGCCCAAATCTTATGTAATCATGTAAATTCCGCCACTTTTGAAAATGGGCGGAGCTTGCCACTTAGGGGGCGGAGTTTGCCTGACGGTGGGCAAGACCTCGTTGCTCAAGGTCTTTGCGCTCATCTACGGCCTCCTCCATGCTTTTTATGGACAAAAAGGGGTTTTTGTGAGAGGCATAGGGTTGGGCGGAGTTCGCAAAAAAGGGCGGGGCTAATACACGAAGTACATCTGAGTCTATGTTGATTACATGAACAAAAACTGAGAGGATTGAGCAGGTAGTATTAAAATTAAGGCCGTCGAGTGTCGTCAACGACGACCAAGTGATCCATAATCAATGTATATAATTAAGATATATTTGTCGATTGTTTAGCCGATGTATCAAGTATTTGTTCATGTATTTGAATTAATTTTGTTCTTTGAAATCGTACATTTCTCAAGTATTTGTTGTTTTGCTTTTGTAACGTTTATCATATCATCTATGTTTCTCTTCGCTTGAAATATATTTTGAGATTCAACTTTTATCTGATATTCATTTGTATAAATAGAGCTCACACTGCCGTAAGATCATGCTTCCTCAAGTTCCTCAAGGACCTCAAGCTCAAGCTCAAGCTCAAGATCAAGTTCAAGCTCAAGTCTTTCGAAGAAAGAAGAACTTCGGAGTGTGAGCAGGAAGAAAGAAGGCTGTATGTAAAGAATTGAACAATAAACCTATTTGTGAGCCCGTTTCCAACCACAGCTTATAGTCCCGCGTGGCAACGAGCAAGTAAAGCACAAGTCCTAGTCCTAGCGAAGAAAAGAAAACTCTTTTCTACATGGTGCATCGGGCAGACGACGAACTCAGGTCAGTCTAACGATTTCACTGTACTGACATACTTGACTACTCTTGTGATACGTCAGCAAATTTGGTTGCAAGTTTTGAACCAAAACTGTATTTTCGGTTGCAAGTTTTGAACCGTTATTAAGAAAATGGCGATGCGACTAGGTACATCTAAGCGCTTACTCACACGCTACACGAAAAAATTGGAAGCAGTCATCACACATCTCAAGAATGAAAGGTTGGAAACGCGCACGGCAACTTCACAAGAAGGCGAAGTACTTAGGGAAAGCTTACGACAACTCAACGAAGGAATAGGTGCAATAACAGCGTTTACGGAGAAAATTGAAAAACTCTTGATGGACTATGCCACAGATGTCTCAAGCTTGCAAGACTTGGACGAACAAGAAGTAACCAGCTTCGAGGAGTATTCCGCAAAGGCGGAAGAAACTCTTGCCTCCGCATTTGACTACTTAGTACTCTTACAGTCACGCAGACAGGCATACACGGTATGCACGTCTCGTGCAGGGGAAGCAAGTAACACGACACTGGAAGCTGCGGAAGGAACTACCCCGGTACAACCAAGGTTGGGAAGCGAGCTCCCAGCATTGCCCATTCCAATATTCCGAGGGAATATATGGGAATGGGACAACTTTTGGGAACTCTTCAACACCAATGTCCATTCGCAGCAGATCCCCGACCTTTACAAATTCAATTATCTGAAGAATGCACTTCGCGGCGAGGCCTACCAGGCAATCGAAAAGTTTCAAGTAACACCAGAGAACTATTCGAAAGCAATCAAGTTCCTCCAGCACAAGTATGGAAATACGCAAGAACTGATTGCACGATTGCTTCATAAGCTTGAAAAAGCATCACTGAAATCACCTTCGATAAAGGACCAACGTTCTCTCTTTGAAGAACTGCAAGTGGTAATTGCCCAGCTAGCTCACAAAGGAGAACAAGTGGATAGCCAGTGGTGCATCAGAAAAATTCTCTCCAAGTTTCCAGCGTCTGTTCAGAGAAAAGTGCTACTGAAAAGAAGCACTTCCCTGGCGGAAGACTCATTTTCTATGAACAAACTGTTGGAGTTCTTGGAGGAAACAATTTCAAACGAAGAAATGGTGATGCTCTATTTGGAAAGAACCGGGAAAGAACAGAGCATCAAACCACCCTTCGTCAAAAAGGATCTCCCAATGCGGCCAAACAGGTGCATGTATTGTGGGGAAGACCATAAAGCTATGGATTGCAACAGGTATAAAAACCCACAAGAAAGATCGAAATACCTGAGAGAGCACGGGCTTTGTCTCATCTGTGCGTCAGCACAACACCAAACTTCACAATGCAAAAAGCGTAACTGCTTTAAGTGTCAAGGTGCACACCACACATCATGCTGCTTCAAGCTAACCAACAACGCTACAAATCAGCCAGAAAAGGCAGGTCCAAATAAGAAGCGACTGAAAGAAGAACCGAAAAGAGCAAGACCTCAACGAGTGAACCATGTGACCTCCGAGGAAGCGGAAACTAGAGAGACCGCCATACTGCAAGTTCATTCAATGCCTCAACCTTTGGAAGAAACTTTCCTTCCTACAGGGGAGTTAACAGTTCTCGATCCGAAGAGCAACTCCTTGAGAAAGGTTGCAGTACTACTAGATACAGGAGCAGAAATCTCATTCATAGATGGAGCACTCGCTGAGGAATTGCAACTCCCAACGATGGGGAAGGCCAAACTCCACTTACACACTTTTGGTTCGAATCAAGTATCTATGAAGGACTGTCGAAAAGTGATGTTGAAAGCTTGGGATGAGGAAGGTCAGCAATGCTTATTGAGCCTGCTCACTCATGACATCCTCACAAAAGCATTCACATCACCCGAACTCCAAGATAGAGACATTCAGTTTATCAAACAACAAGGTCTACATGTCAATGAGTCTAAAAAGCCCGTAAAACCAGAGATTCTTCTGGGAGCTGACCAGTTGTGGTCACTTGTACGACCGAATACAAGCCACATCCGTCTTCCTTCTGGGCTCTATTTGCTATCCACCAGGATGGGATACCTTTTCACAGGTCAAGCAAAAAGGACACCAACGATAGGTGAAAGACTGGAGCAAGAAGAAGAAAGGTGGAATGGCTACTGGAGTCTACAAGCACAAGTCAACACAATAGAGGGAGTGACAGAGGAGAAAGAAAGTGAACAAGAACTTTGGGAAAGTTTCTGGAAAATGGATGCTGCCGGAACAGAAGAATTTGGAAGGGCTGAAAAAGAACAACAGGCAATCGTTGACCAGCAAGTGTGGGAGAACTTCAAAAGGACAGTGGAAAAGCGGCAAGACGGTTACTATGTGCGATTGCCATGGAAAGACCTTCAAATAGAGTTACCGGATAACAAGGCCATCGCACATAGAAGACTGACAAGTTTATGGAATTCGCTGCAGAAAGACGAAAAACTACTGGACCAATATAATGAAGTTTTCCAAGAGCAGCTTCGTCTGAATATATTGGAGGAGGTAAATGAAAAATCACTACCTGGTACACGAATTCATTATATTCCGCACCAGGCGGTGATAACACCACACAAGTCAACGACGAAGCTACGCATCGTTTACGATGCATCAGCCCATTACAGGGGATCTCCTTCACTGAATGATGTCCTACATCGAGGACCGGTAATTTTACCGCTCCTATACGGAATTCTCCTGAGATTCCGAGTAGGACACATCGCATTGATATCGGATGTGGAAAAGGCATTTCTTCAAGTGCGACTTCACGAAGAAGATCGTGATGCCACTCGGTGCCTTTGGTTGAGGAACCACAAACAAGCACCTAGCCCAAGTAATATCCGAATTCTGCGGTTCACTCGAGTTACTTTTGGACTTATGCCATCTCCTTTCCTCTTGGCAGCTACGACACATTACCATCTCGATCAATATAAAAACAGCAAGCTAGTGAAGGAAATGAAAGAAAACTTGTACGTGGACAATCTCATTCTATCCACAGATCAGAAGGAAGAGGCGGTCGAGTTGTACCGCACCACTAAAAGGATATTCCAAGATCTTAACATGAACCTCCGGGAGTTCGTTTCTAACAATAAGGAAACAATGCAAGTAATAGCCCTCGAAGACAAGTCCTTGGAACTATCACCAAAAGTGCTAGGGATAAAATGGAATTCAATTGAAGACGCACTAGAGATCAGATGTCAAATGAAAAACAGCACTAACACTACAAAACGTAGTGTTGCAAGTACCATAGCCTCCGTCTATGACCCAATGGGTTATATGACACCCTTGCTCCATAGAGCCAAGGTCTTTCTTCGCTCCCTATGGCAGCAAAATTTTGACTGGGATGTTATTTTGCCCGAAAAACTTGCGCAAGACTGGGAACAAATCATCAAAGAAGCCGACGGATTTGAAAAATCAATTCCTCGATGTTTATGCTCAAAAGAGACAGAGCATGACATAATTGCTTTCGCTGATGCAAGCTCAGAAGCAATCGCTGCATGTGTCTACTTGCGCTCTAAAGATCAAGCAAACTTGCTTTTTGCAAAAGGCAAGTTACCGTCTCTCAAGTCCACGGTTACGATGCCGAAGATGGAACTCAATGCAGTTACTCTGGCCATGCGAATTGCAAATGCAGCGATCACACAACTACAATCCGTCGTCAAAATAGAGCAAACAGTAGTGCTGTCAGACTCTGAAATCGCCCTCCAATGGATCAAATCGAAACCGCAGAAAGGAGTAGGAAGAATGATAACCAGTAGACTTACGGAAATTGAGAAAATCGTGAAAAACATAGAGGAAATGGGGTGTCAAGTATGGTTTGCTCATGTATCCTCATCTGAAAATCCGGCAGACTGTGCCACTCGAGGTCTATCCAAAACAGAACTGTTGAACCATTTTTGGTGGACCGGGCCTCAATTTCTGTGCGAAAATCCGAAGGAATGGAAAGACACTGCTCTATTCCAACAGAAAACATCGGGTGAAGATGAGGATGAAGTAACATTAGCAGCGAGTGTACAGGTCCAACAAGCAACGACTCCAATCCCTCTGGACCAGCTGAAGAAGCATCCGTTAGTAACAGTAAAGCGCATTGAAGCATATGTGCTACGATATATCAGAATTTTGGTAACAAGGGTAAACAAAAGAACAACTCTTCCAATAGTCTTATCAAGTTGGCTGAAACCGGACATATTGTATGACGGGATTGAATTAAATGGCGCAGAAATTGCTGTAGCCGCTAAAGCGGTAATCAGACAGCACCAGATACTGATCACTCAAGAAATGAGGCGATCAATGCGTCATTTGAACATCAAGAAAGACGAAGACGGCCTCCTTCGCTGTTATGGAAGACTAGATAGGAGCAAGATGAGCCGAAGTGCAAAACAGCCACTGATCATCCTGCAAAACACATGGTTAGCCGAAACCATAATAAGAGAAAGCCATAACAAAGGCCACGCAAGCATTAACCACACAATGTCTCTCGTAAGACAAGACTATTGGATACCAAAACTCCGAGCTCAAGTAACTCGAATCATCCGTCGATGTGTTCCTTGTCAGAAATTCAACAACTTGCCATTCAAGTATCCGGAGCAAAGTGACCTTCCCAAAGAACGAGTACAACGGGCAAAACCTTTCGAACATACGAACCTTTCGGACTGGACTACTTCGGTCCACTCAGTATTGTTCTTTCTGAAGGAAGCAAGGGAAAATGCTACGGATGCATAATTACCTGTATGGTAACTAGACTGATTCACTTGGACATAGCTCAAGATCTCTCAACCAAAGCGTTCTTACTACTGCTTCGGCGATTTTTCGCACGCCGAGGAGTACCTCGGACAATAACGTCAGACAATGCGCCGACCTTTCTTCTGGGGGAAACGATGCTCAGGGAAAGCTACGAAGCAGCTAAAACCGATCCAAGTATAATGAAGGAGCTCAGCGATAGAGAGATTGTTTGGAAACATATAACACCGTATGCCCCATGGCAAGGGGGCTTTTACGAACGCTTGATCAAGTCAGTAAAACTTTCGCTGTACAAAACACTAGGAAATCAGACACTGACAATTGACGAACTGACCACGGTGATCGTAGAGATAGAAGCCTTACTCAACACAAGACCACTTTTGTATATGGAAACAGATAGCCTAAATGAAGTCGCCCTACGGCCGATAGACTTTTTACAAAACGAAATACAGATAAAATACCCTGTGGATCTTTCCAGAGAAGAAGAAGAAGATCCAAGTTATGTAGCAAGTGAAGAGCTGGTCCTGCTACGAACAAAAAGGCAAACAATAGAAGCCTTACAATCCTCCTGCAAAGCTGTAGAAAAATTTTGGCAAGTATGGCAGACTCATTACCTAACGTCATTACGGGAAAAGCATCAGAGAAACGTGGGACAGAAACGGGGATCCTCATACGAACCACAAAATGGAGATTTGGTGCTGATTGCAGACCCAGTGCAACCACGTCAAACTTGGAAGCTCGGACGGATCATCGAGCTCGTCAAAAACCAGTGTGGGGTCATAAGGGAGGCAGGTGTCATGCTACCCTCACGCCATAAAATTCGCAGGCCAGTCAACCTTCTCGTACCACTGGAACTAGAAGAGTACCAGTCTGAAAACACAAAGGAAGCAGATGCGGGTGGTAGTGAAATCACACCTACTACGAAGGAAACAACTACGCATCCGTACAACCTTCGTCCAAATCGTAAGAAAAACTATGCCGAGAACATCTTGAACACATCAATACTACTTGTCACCATGTTGGGACTACTAATCACGAATGATGGAGTGAGGGGACAGAAAGTACGAGACCAAGTAGCGAAAATCACCAGATTCATAAAATGCATCCCGGGTGGAGTACAACTCGTTTCTGAAGTACAAGTACCTTATCAAGTATGCGCTGAGGACTTTTGTAAGACATTTGACTCGCCACACTACAACGAAACAGTAAGGTTCCCACCTAGTATAGTGCTGCATGAGCACAAGGTGCAATGGAAACTCAGCATCAATAACGCTATAGACATAATGGAAGCAATGTGCCCATCAGCACCATTTTGCGAATCGGTGGATTGTCTCTTCTGTGCCTCACTCATCTTCAATCCAGAATGCTGGCCGGTTGGAGCGATAATAGCGCTTACAGTGCTTCTATACTTGATAGCAACGGGTTGCTACGCTCTACTGTACGTTCCTCTAGTAATAGGCAAACCTGTACGACTGCTGATATACAGCATCTACCTACTATTACGTCATCTCATCAAGTGCTGCAGAAGGACACCAGACCAACCAAGTCATGATAGAAGAAGAAGGAGAAGATCGATCGAACTGACTAGTTTGTTGGCCATTTTTACGATGATGAGTATGCACGTAGGGGTTGTGCACGGATGCCAGATGGTGAACATATTCAGCCACACATCCACCTTGTGCACAAATGATGACAAAGGCCAAATCTGTAAAGTGCAAGTTTCTGAAGTGTTCAAGTTGAATCCGTTCAAAAGGGAAGCCTGTTTCAAGTTAATGCACAATGAAACAACAATCCACCAGATACGGGCCTCCTGGAAGAACTTACTTCTCACTTGCGAAAAGGTCACGGACTATTTCACTCGCGACACAAGTTATGAGATCATAGACAGTAAGCGTTGTCCGCATGTAGGGTCGTGTGTCGGAAGCAAATGCGCCCAAATAAACAGTACCAGTCTCATACCCGAACTCGCTGTGGGGAACGGGTATCCAGGAAACACGTACTGCGTTGAATCCTGTGGCGGCCCGGGGTGTGACTGTTTTTACTGGAGCTCCGGATGCCTCTTCTATCGGATTTACCTGAAACCTGTCTCTTCGACAGTGTTCGAGGTCTTTCACTGTAATCGATGGGCACAGACAGTGGCCATTGATTTCACCCATTTCGACGCCAAAAGTGGGAAAACAAACGAGTTCACAGCTCTAATGCTCCCTAACGTACCAGTCCAATGGGAAAGCTTTTCTCTCACACTCAGCTCTGTGAGTATGGCTCCAATACCTCTGCTCCAGTCTTCATTCATATCGAATGGCAATAACACAGCTCTCTGGGATAATCAATTAAAGCCCGCTCTACGCTGTCCCACAAGTAAAGCGGCAAGAACACTACGGTGTGAAATATTTGAGCAGTGTACGTGTAATCCCGCCGAAACGAAGGCCAATTGCAATTGCCTGAATGTGCCGATACTGAAGCAGTTCGAGGATTTGCAACGACGAATGCCCGTAATTTTACCATCAATAACATTTGAGGAATCAATCCATGGCGTCAAGGCAATCGTTCAGAATATGCTTTCGACAGAAATAATCGTAACTCTTCAAGAAGATCTACGCACTAACCTCGTCGTAGACAACGACATATGTACGGTGGAGAACACACAGTTGATAGGATGCTATAACTGCGAAAAGGGGGCTCATGCAAAAATCAAGTGTTTTTCCTCTCGGTCAAGTAAAGCAGAAATCATATGTGAAAGAACAAGTTTCACGGCTCCGTGCGGCAAACAAGGGATCGAGTCAATCATGAGAATCAGCCCTACTCAAGCAATGGTTCGCATGAAGTGTTCGGTCTCATGCGGACAAGTCGTCACAGCATTTGAAGTCGGAGGAATTCTCAAATATACTGCAACTTTCGAGGCAATGTTCTACAAGTGGCTTACGAGCAATCGCGAAAGTGCTTCAGCCGAAATCAAGTGGCCTGACTTCTACCATCTATTTGATGTATTCAGTCAATGGTATAAAACGGTACTCATCGCAGGAATCACACTCATTGCTATGCTAGGAATAACCTATGTGCTCATTGCGACCTGTGGACTTAGAGGCGTTATCATCCTAGCAAAGTTAATGATTAGGCCGATACGAAAACTGTATCAACTCAGTTGGAGATTTTGCTTTTGGACTTTGCGCGCATGTCTGACCAAGTCTCAAAGGAGAGGGGCAACAAAAATGAAGCTATAACGACTGCAACCAAAAAAAAAAGAAAAGAAAAAAAAAGAGAAAAAGAAAAAAAAACATGAAAAAAAAAGAGAAAGAAATTTTGCAATCGACTAGCCTTCTCTTGACTGACACGACTTGGTTATAGACTCAGCGCCGCTGAACTCGACGGGGAAACAACATTCTTAAAGACGATCCTGGGAATAGCAAGCCCACAAGCGGAATTCCTGGAACCCCAGCTCCAAGCCATCCTGAAATCGCTACACAATCAAAAGAAAGTAGCGACGACGCAGAGAACACAATGGACGTCATTGATGGGCGAAGCAAATTTTTTGCAGTCATCCACAAACGAACAACTTATGGTAACCAACAGATGCCTACGAAGCGCGACGCAGACCAAGGAAAAGATACTACGACTCGGGACATGGTACATCCTCACGGATAGGATCTATGACCGACAAGTACAGGCTAATCTCATACCGAGAGGGCGGCGATTCCAGTGGCTGGAAAAAGGAAAGAAACAAGAGTACGATGTCAATGCAGAATCAGTGCTCAAAATGGTTCAAAGCCTAATGAGCTTCACGAAAACGAGCATAAGCATGATGGAAGATCATCTAAACAAAGTCGAGAGGCAAGTGAATGAGAGCGAGGAAGCAAAGCTTGCAGTTCAATGTAAACAACTGAAGGAACGCATCCAGGAAATAGAGCTCGACTGGGCAGATCAAGTGGAGCGACTCGAAAGAGAAAACAGAGCACTAAAGGAGAAGATCCAAGAACAGTACGAAGATAGGCAAATGGACTGGAGTGCTGAAGTTGAAGAAACAACCAACGGCAGTCGAGCTGAGAACAAGGAACAAGAAAAAGAAAAAGGCCCAGAGCAAAATGATGACGCAATGGATTGGACGGCTCCAACCGAGGAAATAGCAATAATCGATCAAGCCGATGGCGATAAAACAAAGGATGATGACTATGAAGATGACAAATCAGAAGAAAATATGATGGAAACAACATTTTCTACGATCGAAAAGTTGATGGACCAGGAGGATAGCAGCGAAAGACAAAGAGATTACCATGTAGAAAACGAAGGAAGCCGGCAAAAACAAGAAATTTCTACAATTGAAAAATTGAAAATTCAAGTGTCGAAGCTGCAGGATGAACTTGAGCTCAAACGAGCAGCCACAGCTCCTCTGATAAATAACGTCAGCGCCCTTCTGGACAAAAATGAAAGAAAGAAGAAAAGATTATCGGAATTGAGGCTTGAGCTGAGATCGGAAAAATCTCGCGCAGAGGAGCTGACGCTGAAGCAGCGTCAACATCAAGAGGCGATTGATCGATTGGAAGGCGAGATAATGCGACAGAAAAAAGACATGGAAAAGCTTCGCGCGGAAAAGGAGCAAGTCGAACAACAGTTGGAGCAAGCGAACAGATCAAGGGAAAGTCACAGCCCGTCTCAAGTACCTACGGCTAAATACCAAAGGACCGAGAAATCAGAGGAAAAGCTGTCAAGTGATGAAAGGCAGCGAGAGAAAGAACTTCACAGTCAGTCTCAGGAACACACGGCTAAATACCAAAGGATCGACAGATCAGGAGAAAAGCTGTCAAGTGATGCACAGCGAGAGAAAGAACGTCACAGGATATCGCAGGAACCTGCTAAGGCCCAAAGGACCGACAGGCCAGAGACCTCGAGGGCCTGGGAGGACAGACTTGAAAGAGACATAATCGAAATGGAGAGAGTCTTGCAGGATTTCCCTCATCGGAAAATCGGACAAGTAAACCATGGCGTCAAAGGAATCAAGTGCGCCTTCTGTGATGCAACAAGTCAGCATTTCTCTGACTCCTGCCCCAGATATGTGGAGGGGGACGAAAGATGGGAGATTATTCGACGGAAGGAACTTTGCCGCTACTGCTTAGAGAACTGTCCACCACAAAAAGAGTGCCTCTACGCCAGAAGAGAATGCTGGTACTGCAAGCGTCTAAAGGGATCTATTTTCGAAGATCTCATCCCACGCGGCAGCACACACCATCGAGCCCTTTGTAACGTACCAGACATGAAGGCACGAGCGAAGCAAAGAATCCTTGATGCCAGAAGAGCTCTGAAAGATGGCCGCAGGACGAAACATTAGCCACCCCGGGAGTGTCGTCAACGACGACCAAGTGATCCATAATCAATGTATATAATTAAGATATATTTGTCGATTGTTTAGCCGATGTATCAAGTATTTGTTCATGTATTTGAATTAATTTTGTTCTTTGAAATCGTACATTTCTCAAGTATGCGTTGTTTTGCTTTTGTAACGTTTATCATATCATCTATGTTTCTCTTCGCTTGAAATATATTTTGAGATTCAACTTTTATCTGATATTCATTTGTATAAATAGAGCTCACACTGCCGTAAGATCATGCTTCCTCAAGTTCC
The DNA here is from genome assembly GCA_958299035.1 of Cylicocyclus nassatus. Taxonomy (NCBI): domain Eukaryota; kingdom Metazoa; phylum Nematoda; class Chromadorea; order Rhabditida; family Strongylidae; genus Cylicocyclus; species Cylicocyclus nassatus. The sequence goes on from CATQJL010000316.1 coordinate 27,987,077, forward strand.
TCAAGGACCTCAAGCTCAAGCTCAAGCTCAAGATCAAGTTCAAGCTCAAGTCTTTCGAAGAAAGAAGAACTTCGGAGTGTGAGCAGGAAGAAAGAAGGCTGTATGTAAAGAATTGAACAATAAACCTATTTGTGAGCCCGTTTCCAACCACAGCTTATAGTCCCGCGTGGCAACGAGCAAGTAAAGCACAAGTCCTAGTCCTAGCGAAGAAAAGAAAACTCTTTTCTACATCGAGCACCATTGCACGGTGTCGTCCACAGGTACAGACTGCCTGCCGCGCACTATTGCGCGGGCACTGTCGTCAACGTGTTAGGATTCTTAGACGGCCCGGAGGAACCCCAACGATTACCCAAGTTTGCGATGAAATTCCTCGGTACAGGATTCACTGGAGATTTTGCTCCAATAAGCATTTTGTAGCACAAGACTCCTCAATGGTAACGGAAATTTTTTGAAACAACTTCGTTTTTATGGATTTGAGGCAAGACGTAAGAGGAATTTTGACAATTGTTTTTTTTTTGTTTAAAGACATGAAACTTTTGAATGAACAGAGATCTACGAAAATTTAAGCATACATAGGAAACTAGAAAAAAAGCTCTTTCGGGTGGCATGAATTTTTCAGAAAAGGGGTTCTTTTAAAACCAGCGCTTGAAAGAAGCGCGTCCACCAATTATGATTCAAATATAAGCTTAATATTGTACTTCGAGCAATGACATCTCCTCAACTTTTACCTGTCTAGCTGTTTCAGCAATTCCGCGTACTGGAAGATACGTGAGCTTGTATTGAACCATTTTCTAAAAGTATACAAGGAAGCAAAGAATTTCCGAACGAGCAATCTTATATACAAGGTGTCCCAAAAAAATGTGAACACTGTTAGATCGTTAATATCTTTCTTCCAACAAGTCTTTTGCCTTGTTTCAGGTACTGTTTTGTAGAGCTGGCTTCAACTTAGATTTACAGTATGGAGCGAATCATCTATCGCTCTTCATTACTGTAGGATTACGGTAAGAACTTCGACAAGGATTTTAGGCAATTGGAGGCCATATTCTGCCTCAGAACAGAACCAAGCAAGCCAAAAACCCTTATACTATGGTAATGGCAGCCGCTGATTTCAAATTTGAAATTCCCGTTTTACTGTGATGGTTCTTTTCTAAGTTATCTCCAGTAAATCGTAATAACTCAATTCCCAGCATTTGTCAGAAATGTGATTATACCGTCAAAATTCGGTAGTGGAATCAGCGTAAACGAAAACCCTAGTACATGATTTTTCAGATTTTTTGAAAAAAATTTTGTTAGATGGCATATTACACAATGATGTTAAAAATTCATACCGTAATCGTACAGTAACGGAAAGCGATCGATGGTTCGCTCCATACTGCAAATCTAAGTTCGACCTCGCTCTACAAAATGGTGCCTCAAGCTCGGCGAAAGACATGAAAGCAACGGAGTTATTAACGATCAAACAGTGTTCACATCTTTTTGGGACACCCTGTATAACTAGCTGGCATACCGGGCTCCGCCCGGCCCTATCAAAACTATGATGAAGGTCCCGTTATATCCCCGCAAAACCTTTCCCTTTGCTTACTTCTACAAGCCAGTTCCCGCGTTTTGTTTTCCAAATCAGCATGCCCACTTACCCCTGTGCCAACTCCCAGCCTCGTATCTCAATTTCAAAAGATCGGTAAAAATCGATAAAATAAATATCGATCGATACGAAAAGTAGCCTACAACCCCCCCCCCCCCCGAGTGTATGTGTGCCAAGTGGTCTGGATCGGTCCAGAAACGAAATTCTTTATTCGAAGCATACGTACAGACAGACAGACAGACAATACAGACATATAGACAGACAGACATTCACTTTTATATATTAGGGATCGTTCAGACCGCGCCTGTACCCGCCCAAATACGCCCAAATACGCCCGAATACGTCCAAATACGTCCAAATACGCCCAAATACGTCCAAATACGTCCAAATACGTCCAAATACGTCCGAATACGTCCAAATACGTCCGAATACGCCCAAACCCGCCCGAACGCCGAAACTACCAATGCGCAGCAAATTGCATGCAAATTGGCATATTGGAGCACGCGTGGAATACTGCGTGCGTGGTGCATATATGGTAGCCACACGTAGCTCGACGTTACATACCGATTTTCATATGCGACTAGCGGGATTACAAAGATCAATCGACTTTGCGTCTGTTTTTATTTCTTCTCATGTTTGCTGACTCTAGGTGAGTTCTAACTTTCGTGCTGTGCGTTTTCTTTTCTTTTGAGCATGACGATCTTGTTGAGTTAATGCTTTGTTCTGTCTATGAGTCATTTCTTTCCATATTGATCTGGAATGAGTAGAATATGCACATTTTCTTTGTCTGTTTTCTAAGTACGTGCGTTGTCAACTTTTTGTTTATACTTTACAGGGACAGTATGCCTAACGCGTAAAGATGACTAGAATACCTCTTCGGCCCCGGCCAGACTTCGCTCAAAAGCACCCGAAAGCGCTTAAGTTTTTTGAATCTCTCTTCACTCCTATCTCTCCTCCAGAGAAAGACAGAAAAATTTGGGCGCTTTTGAGCAAAGACCGGGCCTTTTTATCGCACCAGATCAATATGGAAAGAGATGACTCATAGACAGAACAAAGCATTACCTCAACAAGATCGTCATGCTCAAAAGAAAAGAAAACGCACAGCGCGAAAGTTAGAACTCACCTAGAGTCAGCAAACATGAGAAGAAATAAAAACAGACGCAAAGTCGATTGATCTTTGTAATCTCGCTAGTCGCATATGAAAATCGGTATGTAACGTCGAGCTACGTGTGGCTACCATATATGCACCACGCACGCAGTATTCCACGCGCTCCAATATGCCAATTTGCATGCAATTTGCTGCGCATTGGCAGTTTCGGCGTTCGGGCGGGTTTGGGCGTATTTGGACGTATTCGGACGTATTTGGACGTATTTGGACGTATTTGGACGTATTTGGACGTATTTGGACGTATTCGGGCGTATTTGGGCGGGTACAGGCGCGGTCTGAACGATCCCTTAGAAGCTGGATGTCTGTTTGTATGTATGTCTGTGCGCCTGTCTGTGAGTATGTACCGAATAGATTTTATCTCTGAACCGATCCGGGCCAAACTTGGCACACATACACTTCGGAAAGAGGGTGGAGGGGGAGGGTGTTGTAGGCTACTTTTCGTCATCAGTGGATATCGTTATAGATTGTTATCGATTTTTTGCAAAGTTTGACCTACGTGGCTGGGAGTTGGCACAGAGGGGTAAGTGAGCATGCTGATTACGAATACAATATTAGCTTTTGAACTGTCAATTATTTTTATTGATTGAGCTACAAGATGGAGTTGCCACGGAGGGGGGTGGGGGGTAAAAAGGCATGCTGATTACGAAAACATAATGGGAAGGCGGGCGGAGACGGATATGCCAGTTGATACACAAATAACGATGGCCACGGTCATATTTATACGAGTAGTTTGGCAACCTCATCCAATGCTTGATGGACAAACTAAGGAGGGTTTCGCACAGAGTAGTTGTTGCAAGTGTGCGATTAAGTCAGAGCAAAGACCAGGGGGTCTATATTGAGCACAAATACTTGAGAATACCGCTTAAGAAAAACCTTCAAGAAAATTAGAAGGATTCAGATTTCTGGAGCTCTGGAAGCATAAAATTGACGAAATGTGTGATGTTCATTATTTCCGCCTCTAAACGTAAGGAGTGGGAGAGGAGCTGGTGGAAAAGGACGGGGGGGGGGGGGAAGGGAAGGAACAATCTGCGAGTTCAAAGCAGTATAACTAGACCAAGTTTGCAAGATTTTGATAATTTACAGCTAAATAATTTCTTCGCATTTTTATGTGTTAAAGGATTCTGAATCTGTGAAAAACGTTTAGTTTTAATTTGTGCGGGAATTACATGTATAAACACAATAGATCACAGCCTCACACTAAAATGGCTAGCATCTTTGATTTCTCAGAATTCTAACCTAGGGGATCTTTGATGCTGACAGGAAGCTGTAAAGGATACTTGGCGTGAAATTCGGAATATGCGTTGAATTTGTTTGAGAATAAGATCAATGAATGCGAGAGTTTTATTTGTGAGCGCAGTATGCGAACTGGCCTTGTAGATTGTGACTTGTAATCTCCGCGAACCCTTCATTTCAAGGGCACCACGCAATTTTTGCTCGGCAAAGTAGAGAATAAAACGTAAAATGAAGATTGTTATATGCTACAGAAGGCAAAGACAAAATTTCCAACTACTACAACTACTATTCAATTCAAACTGTATATGAACGGCTTAGACCTCAAGAATGTTGGGTAAGTAAATCTCACATTTACAATGGATGTTTGTGCGAACCTCTAAGTGCACGGAAATCAATTACTTCACTAAGTATTAGGTCGTCCCGACAGTTCTCTCGCACCAAATTCAAAAATTCGCAACTTCTGATTTTTCAAAGCGATTTGAATGCTTTTATTAGATTGATGCAAAAATAATGGCGTTTTTCCGAGCCTTTTGCAGGACAACTTCTATCCACCAAGGTTTATCGTCGAAAAGATCTTTTCATGCTCTATCTATCCATATCCTAACCTCCCGTCACCAGCGTATTTTCTAAAAAGTTACAGAGCTTCAAATAACAGCATCTAAAATCAGATTTTCGTTGCATTCACGTTTCGCCAGAATTCATGCCCGAATGAGGACGCTTCTCCGAAAACTTAGCTGTATGTAAAAGAAATTATGTACATTATGTATATTTTAGCACTCTCTCAAAAATCATCTCAACCGAGATATCGGCTCCTCAACGTGGTTGGTCGTTTTGGTCATTCCATAGTCCATAAATTTTTTCTGAAAAGGCAATCACCAAAGCTTTGCTCATTTTCTTGAGCATAAGGGTAGAGCATACTGTTGACAGTTTTGCAAGAACTTTCATCTGTTCAGTACACGGAAAATCAGAAAATTCTATAATTTGGAACTTTGAAACCCGACGAAAAATTTTGAAGAAAACTGACAATTTTGAATTTCGATTTTTTTCTATCTTGTGAATTTTCTTTATCCAGGCTCCTTCCATCTCCTTTTACCTATTGGATTGCGGCCACAAGATAGGAACTTTTCATGTATACTTACAAACTTTGAAGGGAGTTATGATCTGTCAAATACAAGGCTTCAAAAAAATGTTTTTACTTTCAATCCATATCTTTCTACCCATTCGTGATGTGAGCATAGCTCAATGCGTGCTTTGCAAAAGCTGCTGCATCTGACTTCTTCGCATTCTGCATCACATATACAATACCGCTCACATTTTTTGAAAAAAAGACGCGAATGTATGGACATGTATGGACATGTACGGACATGTCCATACATGTATGGACATGTCCGTACATGTCCGCACATGTCCATACATGTATGGACATGTCCATACATCAGCGTCGCGTGGCCATATCTCGCTTCAGAGTGGACGAATTCTGAATCCAAGGCCACCGTTCGATTCAGCTCGGCACGGAGAATCTTCTGATATATTGGAAGTGGGGGTACGATGTTTTCGATATTCCGTTTCCAGTTTTTTTCAATTTGTTCTGCGGAGGTCCTTTCGCGAATATGTGAAGCAACGCCTACCCAACATAGAAGACTTTACTAAGTACTATTCGATAATACTGTTTTTGTAAATTATTGTGCGCTAAAAGATAGGCTCAGACTTCTTTCCAAAGGAGGTGAAAGCGTTGGTGAATTTTGGAGAAATCACGCGTTTCTAAATTCTACTCGCCATAACTTCCTTCGGAATAAGTATATTTTGAATCCGAAAACTGCGCCTTGCTCAGCTCATCAAGTAGAATCTTCCTATATACAGCATGTCCTTGGTACCTCGATTTCAGTATTCTTGAATCTTTCTGAGGACGTCTTTTCGCGAAGGTGTAATGCAGCGAACATTGTCCCGAATACATTTCAGCAAAAATCTTTCGATAGCACTTTTTCTGTAGATTATGATGTGCTAAATAGTAGTCGCAGGTTTCTTTTCAAAGGAAATAGAAGGGCTGGTGAATAGTGGAAAAATCTTGTCTTCCCAAATTCTACTCGTCGTATCCGCAGGATACGAAGCTATCTTGCTAAGCAGATGTGAGTTTCGAAATCAGCAGGTCGCATAACCTCTACGAGCAAGTTTTCCGATATGTTCGGGTCGTTTCATTTTCTCTCGCTTTACGCTCCGGAAGCGCGCCGATGGATTTTGGTCAAAATGTTGATGCTCTTGAATTGTAAGGAAATTTCGCTTATAGAGGTTTTCGAACACGCTCTTTACGAAAATCGTGGTCTTTGTGGATTACAGGGTCTTTTTGGAGAGATACGGTGAGGTGACTGTAACTTCATCACGAAAGTACGTAACTTTGGCCGCACTTCTCGCGTATCTGTCAGAAACCTTGCCTGCTTGCTTTTCTCAGTCAAAGTTACTAGGAAGTGCGCTATCGAATGTTGTATTACTCAGGCTCCAGTCTGTGAAATTCGCCGAGTTACGAGCCTACAAATACACGTCCTCATGAATTTTACCCAAATTGTAAAGATCGCATATCTCGTCGAAATTCCTCCGCGAGCGCTTGTATTAGGTCATTCGGAAAGTTTTTTCGTTTTTGCACCTCCAAATTCAAACGAGCACAATTTTTCCCTGATTCAGCCTTTTTCCATCAAATAAACTGCATTGTGTTCAGCAAATTTCTGGTTACATTCTTAGAGTGCTCTTGTGCTTTTCTCTTGCGGAAAGATCTCAGAGGAATCACTCTAAAGCCTGAAAAGGCGTTTTTGATTAGTCAATCTCTATTAGGTCCTATTATTTTTTAATAGGCACCGAGGAATTGGAAAATTCGGTGACTGGTAAAGGAAGGTCTAAAGAGTTTGAAAAATAAACAGGAACCTCGGTGCGCAGTCAACCCCTTTTGGAGAGCCACTTTTCTTACATGTGGTTTGGCGGAGTCATGAGCGTGGATGGCATCTCTCATAGCTTATACGTGCAAGTCTGCTCAGTTTTGAAATTTTGACAAACAGTCTTCAGAGCGGCATCACACTACTCTGCTCTTACAGTACAATAGCATTTTAGCAAGTTTATAGCGTACAAGACCAGCAGGATTAGACAGATTGTTCTGGTCATGCTTTCAATGCTTATTCCAAATGATTTACCACATTGTCGCTTCTCATTGCCGCACTTAGTCAATTTTTTGCTGTAATTAATAACTCAGGCTGGAAAAGGATTGCTACATAAAATTATGAGCGACGAAAGCAGAGACAACGCGCCCTCAAACTGCATTGCGACAATTTGTGGGTCGCATGTCGCTGAAATTTTTCGGTATTGCAGCTTTAGCGAAGGTGGCTCCTAATAAGGTTTTATGACACTTCAGGGCCTGCTGATAATTTTACGCAGCTATAATTGCGATTTAAAGGACCCTCTGAGATGCTCGTTTATATGGCAGAAGCACCTTCCAGGACACTGCAAAATATTAGCTTTCACTTCTCTAGATCTGAACTTTCTGAAGTAAACTTGAACCTACCTCAAAAAAGACGTGGTCTTGGCAAATGCATTGCGCACAATGATGGTTTCCTCAACGGTCTTACGCTCAAAATTAAGCTTAGAGAATACAATTATTCGATAATCGCGTTTTCGTATGTCGAATTTAGAGCCGCGTAAACTTCCCTACAAAGCGTCTTCTGCAATTTCGGTGGGATCCCAGAAACTAGAAAACTTCCTCTACAGATCCATATATGGCAACCCTTAACAGCCCCCTGACACCCTCTTAAAATATGGTATCAACATCAAAGGCGCAAAAAGGAAAAAAACTATCCGAATGACCTAATACAATGCGCTGATCAAATCCTTCCATATTTTTAATGGATCTTATTGTGTTAGATTTGGTGCTTTGAGCTCTAGCCACGAAATAGCTTTGATATTCAGTTGAGCAGCTGAAGCAGACGCAAGCACCATATTCGGTGCAGTGGGAGACGTTCAACGAAGCGAACATAATATCTGTAACGAGCGTCATACAAGTGCTCACGGAGGAATTTCGACGAAATATGCGATCTTTACATTTTGGGCAAAATTCATGAGGACGTGTATTTGTAGGCTCGTAACTCGGCGAATTTCACAGACTGGAGCCTGAGTAATACAACATTCTATAGCGCACTTCCTAGTAACTTTGACTGAGAAAAGCAAGCAGGCAAGGTTTCTGACAGATACGCGAGAAGTGCGGCCAAAGTTACGTACTTTCGTGATGAAGTTACAGTCACCTCACCGTATCTCTCCAAAAAGACCCTGTAATCCTCAAAGACCACAATTTTCGTAAAGAGCGTGTTCGAAAACCTCTATAAGCGAAGTTTCCTTACAATTCAAGAGCATCAACATTTTGACCAAAATCCATCGGCGCGCTTCCGGAGCGTAAAGCGAGAGAAAATGAAACGACCCGAACATATCGGAAAACTTGCTCGTAGAGGTTATGCGACCTGCTGATTTCGAAACTCACATCTGCTTAGCAAGATAGCTTCGTATCCTGCGGATACGACGAGTAGAATTTGGGATGACAAGATTTTTCCACTATTCACCAGCCCTTCTATTTCCTTTGAAAAGAAACCTGCGACTACTATTTAGCACATCATAATCTACAGAAAAAGTGCTATCGAAAGATTTTTGCTGAAATGTACTCGGGACAATGTTCGCTGCATTACACCTTCGCGAAAAGACGTCCTCAGAAAGATTCAAGAATACTGAAATCGAGGTACCAAGGACATGCTGTATATAGGAAGATTCTACTTGATGAGCTGAGCAAGGCGCAGTTTTCGGATTCAAAATATACTTATTCCGAAGGAAGTTATGGCGAGTAGAATTTAGAAACGCGTGATTTTTCCAAAATTCACCAACGCTTTCACCTCCTTTGGAAAGAAGTCTGAGCCTATTTTTTAGCGCACAATAATTTACAAGAACAGTATTATCGAATAGTACTTAGTGAAGTCTTCTATGTTGGGTAGGCGTTGCTTCACATATTCGCGAAAGGACCTCCGCAGAACAAATTGAAAAAACTGGAAACGGAATATCGAAAACATCGTACCCCCACTTCCAATATATCAGAAGATTCTCCGTGCCGAGCTGAATCGAACGGTGGCCTTGGATTCAGAATTCGTCCACTCTGAAGCGAGATATGGCCACGCGACGCTGATGTATGGACATGTCCATACATGTATGGACATGTGCGGACATGTACGGACATGTCCATACATGTACGGACATGTCCATACATGTATGAACATGTCCGTACATGTCCATACATGTCCACATATTCGCGTCTTTTTTTCAAAAAATGTGAGCGGTATTGTATAAAGCTGAATGTCTGTCTGTATGTATGTCTGTCTGTCTGTACGTATGTGCGGAATAGAAATTTTTATTTCTGAACCGATTTGGACCAAACTTGGCACACATATACTTCGGGGCAGGGAGCGTGTCATAGGCTACTTTTCGTTATCGATCGATATCGATTTTATCGATTTCTTGCAAAATCTGAGCTACAGGGCTGGGAGTTGGCACAGGGGGGTAATCAAGCATGCTGATTACAAATATGTTATTGACAGGCCCGAGCGAAGCCGGGTTTGCCAACTAGTTATAGATATTGGAGAGTTATAGGATTTCAAATTGGAATTTGCAAAGCGGCAATTATTTTTGCGTAAACCTAATATTTTTGCATGAAAGAGCAAATCATGCTTTTTATATGGCATCTTAGCTGCTTACTAACGGTCATCCGTTGCATACGTAGGAGCGGTAGAAGGAAATGACTTAGAATTCGAGTTTTCTGTGTAGGGTGGCCACAAAAAATCTAGACTTGCAATAAATCTATTACCTATTCTTTAACAGTGCAAAGCTTGTGCTGAGTGAAAGTCTCTATCAAAGGGGTTATGATTTGAGAGAAAAATGCCAAAATAAATCAAAATTGCCTTATTGACTGCTTGCTAGTGGTTCATAACTTTTCAAAGAGAAGTTCAATCAGACAAACTTTGCACAGATAGAAAGAGCAGGTAATAAAGCCTATAAACCGACTGCTCCGATTTTTAATGCAGGTTTGAATTATTTGAACTCTGAGTAATTTTTTTCTACCACTCCTATCTATGCAACATATGACCATTAGTAAGCATAAGCAATATTCTTTCATATAAAAATAAAACATTCAAATCTGTATCTGTAATCTTCTGATTTTCGGCTGGAAAAATCAGAAGTTATGAATTTTTGAATTTGGTGCGAAAGATTTCGGGACGACCTAATATAATGTAGCATGTTGATAGTAAGCTATAAATGGACAATATGTTTTGCATATAACTCATGTTCCGACCAAATTATTGAATCCAAATTAGATTAGTTACACTCAGAGGATTATAATCTGCTTGAATGCAAATCGTAAGAGATTGGAAGATCATAGCTTTCGGTATATATACTTAAATGTGTTACAAAAATGTGCAGAGGACTTGTTTTAACTTGCGAATAATTAAAATAATTTTTAAAAATTTTTTAAAATTCAAATTAGCCTTGTAAAAAATTTTTTCGGGGCGTGGCTGCAGCCTTGCCCCCTTTTTTTAAAATTCGAGGTCAGGGGCCCGGAAAAATTTGGGAAACATCCCAAATAACTTTTCGCAGTGCGTGGCTAACGCCATACACCTTCATTAAAAAAATCCCCCCCCCCCCCTCCCCCGAGCCGAAATCCTGGGTACGCCGTTGGTATACAGGGTGTCCTTAAAGCATGTGTACACTGTTTGATCGTTAATATCTCTCTTCCCAAGAAGTCTTTTGCCTTGATTCAGGGACCGTTTTGTAGAGCTGGCTTCAACTTAGATTTGCATTATAGAACGAATCACCCATCTCTCTTCATTACTGTAAGATTACGGTAGAAACTTGAAACATGTGGTGTCAATGTGGAAAAAAGCTGCCGTTTTAAAATTAATAATTGTGAAAACTTGTGTAATAGGGTTTTTATGGACGCTGAGTTCAATACTCAACTGTTCACAAGGTTACAAAGTTTTCTAAACGGTGTAATCGCACTTTTTAGGAGCATTGAAAAAATGGCCGCTACCTCTTACCTGGCACAACTCTTCAATAAAGCATCATAATAAGTCGGAAACTTTACAGTTATAATCAGCAACTCTGATTAGCCTAGTGTAAAAGCTTTCAGGCTGTTTTGTTTCCCTTCTGAGGCAAAATATGGCCTGGCCCTTTATGGCTCAAAACCCTCTTTGAAGTTTCTACCGTAATCCTGCAGCAATGAAGAGAGGTGGGTGATTCGTTCTATACTGCAAATCTAAGTTGAAGCCAGCTCTACAAAACGGTACCTGAATCAAGGCAAAAGACTTGTTGGGAAGAAAGATATTAACGATCAAACAGTGTATACATACTTTACGGACACCCTGTATATTAGGTTGTCCCGAAAGTTCTGTCGTTTCGTTGAAAAATCATAACTTTGCGCTGTCTCAACGGATTTACTTCATTATATTTTTGTTAGAAAGCGTAAGTTTTTCGCTTTCGAATGCTGTTTTGCTGAGCTTCCTTATACACTGACTGTAAAGATAAAAATAGAAAAATAGGACAGTATAAGCACTCGTCATTTTAACTTAGGTCGCCAAAAATTGAAAACGCTGCAGAAAATTGTGAAATCGTCAATACATAGATTTTTTAACCTACCCTTTGCAACTGTGAAAGTTTGTCATGTTTGGACCTTTTTTCAAAGTTATGATTTTCGAGAAAAGTGTCAAATTAATTAATTTTGCCGTTTTTTATAGTAAACTGGTAATTCGTAACTTCTCACGGAGACGTCCAAACAAGACGAATTTTTCGAATTTTGAAAGAATAGGTCGAAGAACTTACGTGTTGACGATTTAGGTTTTTCTGCAGCTTTCCAGATTTTTGACGACCTAAGTTAAAATAAGCAAAGTTTATGTGGCTTTCTGTCTTTATTTTCATCTCTGTAGTCAGTGAGTAGCAGAAGCTCAGCAAAACAGCATTCGAAAGAGAAAGGATTACTTTTTCGAATAGAAAAAAAGTAAAGTAAATTCGTTGAGATGACGTAAAGTTATGATTTTTCAAACATGAAACGACAGAACTTTCGGGACAACCTAATATACAATACGTCAAAAAAGTCGCCAGGCTGTACACCTGTTCGCATTTAAAGCTCTAATCGCGCATTTGAATTTGCTCTGCTGCTCAAAGTGGAGGTCGTAGGTTGTTGAAACGGAGAAGTAAGCGTGGTGTAGCCATATCGCCTAGGTACCTCCAATGCGGCACTCGAAAATGGTGAATCCATGATGGTAATTTACCATGATAGTACATAATGCTCCGTTATTTTACGCGATGCAGCAAAAAGCTCCTAACAGTAAATGGGAAAGCCATTTATTGTCAAAAACTTTGAAATTTTGGTGGACTCCATATAAAAATGCACTGGCCATGTTAGTCATTCTTATCACTGGTGAATTCCTGTGCATTTGATGAAGAATACGAGAATTAAGACAATGTCACTATATTCCAGCAACTGATGTGTCCGTTTTGCCTTTGTGGTTTCTGAACACCATTCTTTGCACCTGCAAAGGTCTGAGCAGGCAGCGAGTTCTACCTGATTATACTGTGTTACTGGCGCTAAACTTCATGTGTTTGTGTTTCTGTGTTCTTTTTTAGTGGTACATTTTAAGTGCATATGATAGAATGAATGAGTTAAAAAACGCCATTTTAGGTGCAGGTGCATCCAACGTTAAATCATTAGCCAGATCTAATCCTAATTTCATTGATTTGGCGGGAGAAAACTAGAAAGATTTGAAGGCTTATCACAGTTACTACATAAAGCCACCTCCTTTTTTGCAGGCGCTACTGCATTCTAATGATAAAATTTCTTGTACAGCTACAGCATCTAAAGATGAAACATTTCTCTTTACATTTGGGAGCTGTCGCATTTTGAAAAAATTGTACTGTAATTTTGTTCTGAAATGCATAAAGAGTCAAAATGAGAACTGCTGCTTCACAAGTTATAAGAACTATTTGACTTGGATGGATGCCTTAAGAATCGCTGAACCTATTTGATGTATGCGGTAAAGGAGCCTTACTAATTCTTGCATAGTCGCTGACGTTGATGGACGAGCCTCAACCTTATTAAAAACCAACAAGGGAATGGTCAGAAGTCGAAGTGGCCATTCCATACAAGCTGCATACCATTAGATGCAGCATAAAATGCTGACTCTAAATCTATCTTCCTTATCTGCAGAGCGCTTTTGTAAACGAAATTATAAGCCGTTGAAGGCCATTATTTTGTTAAGAAATTGTGCGTGCAAAGTGCGAACTTGGCCGTACAAAGCCATTCTCGGCTCAGTGTTGGACCAAAACCATGCAACTAGGTCACTTCATATGACCCATACCTAGAGGTGAGCTAAAAGAGCACCAAAGTGCCTAATTTCGTGATTTTGGTATATGATTTTTTCGCAATAAAGCTGCTCATAACTTCGGCTACAAAGGCGCTCTGCAGATTCGGAAGACAGATTTGAAATCAGCATTCTATGCTGCATCGAAGGTATGCAGCTTGTATGGATTGGCCACTTCGACTTCTGACCATTCCCTTGTAAGCAATCTCTTGAGCCATAAATCTCGATTTCTAAAGCTTAAAAACTTCTCTGTAGTTGAAACGACGTTTGGTTCAAGAAATGTGATCTATCAAAAGTGTAATTACTCTAAACGGATTTCATATCAAAACGGACACATCTGACTATTTGCTTCATTTTTGGGGCATACGGACGAATGACACGGAAGGAACAAAAATAGACTGATGTCGTCTCAAAGTGCAGTCATTCTTGTATCTCCTCGCCAGATGACATGTAACAATTTCTGCAATTAGTGTCAACATGCATAAACACATTGATATCCCGAATATGGCGAACAATTGTTCAAGATGATACTTCAGTGAAAGAGTAGTATGACGAGCCTAAAATGACGTTTTTTCGTAAAGAAACCTTCAGGAAAGGTATAAATTACCTGAACAGTGATGTCCTCGGCTTCTTTTTTGTGTGCATAGCCAGGACCAAGGGTGATTTGTGGAACACCGGGAAGTATTTTCACTAAGGCTTTGTTGAACCTGAAATTTTACTTTCAAATTCAATTATATCATTGTACTAGCCGGAATTTCCGGCTTTGCTGGTCTCTGACAATATAACATGATCAAATTCATTTCCGTCCCACCTTTACACAGCATCTCCCCATCCCTCCCCTCCCCCCCCCCCACTTCAATATGGCAGCTTCCAGCGTTTTAGTAACTAAATGCTTACTTACCCCACATCCTGTGCTAACTTCTGGCCCCGTAGCTCAGAGTTTGCAAACAGTCGATAAGTAAACCCGTATCTCAAATTTTGCAAAGAAAATCAATGAAACCAAGGCAATTTTAATTTTGAAGATGAATGTTGTTCACAATGCATGCTCCATCCTCCCGTCAAGTCTCAGCCGCTCAAAGTTTGCGAAAGATCATGAAATCGACTCGGTGTCCCGCCAGCGAGCGGTTGATTGGCGCCTTAGCTCTGTCGTTTTCTTCACCGAGTTCTGATTGTCGGTTCTTACCCCCTCACCTACTCCCGACGGCGACTGCTACTCATCCTGGCTATCATACCCTTCATATTTTGTTAATAGCCTTTCGCGTTCTGCGCACTTGCTGTTTCGATTCTCCTTTCCCCTAACTGTTGCGGTGTGGTCACCTTGCTCGTTATTCAGTACTGTGTTCGATTTGCATTAAGTGCCAGCTATTATTCTAGCCTATCTATTTCTTCCAATCCTCCTGAGCTCCGTACGTTTACGATTTCCTTTGACCGCTCCCATTTCTATAACTCTTCGTCGTTGGGGGGGGGGGGGTCTTGGCTGTATTCAATCCCCCCCCCCGGAAAAATCGATCTGCTGATCATTTTTTGGCTGTCTTAAGTCTACCACTGACAGCATTCCTACTACCTGCCGCAATACCCTTTGCGCTGAGCTATATCGATTATTCTCCTAATCCATCCCTGAAGGAAACGCGCCCCATCCCCTGCTGTCATCAAGCTTATTCTTTCACCAGTGCGTCACCTCTGCTTCGCAGACGCACTGGCCTTACATTCTGTATGCCTTACTAATTCCCGCATAATGATGACAGTGAAACTCACCGCGTTATGCAGGCTATCACGAATGATTTGTAAACAGCTACTAATTCCTAGAGCTTTTTGTGCGAGATTAGTAATTTCACGTGGATGAAACTTTTCTCAGAAGAATAAATGCAAATTTAAATAGGTTTGTGGACTTCCCATGGCTTGGTAGTCGCCATAACGGCGATAATCATTGTGGGCTGCATCTCTGTGCAAAAATCTTCTCGAATGATCATATAAAATCGTGATAAATTAAACATACGCACTGATACTTTTTGGCGCCATTTTCGTTAAGTAGCCAACCTTGGCTGAATTTTTTGGGCTGAAGTTTACGGCTTATACATTAGCTTGTCGAACATATCCACGACTTTGCATAAAGTTCATATACAACCCAATTTTGCTGGTCAGAAGTTAAGTGGACCCGTTCCGCGCGCAATTTCTAGGGGATCTACTTATCGGATCCGCCTGTGCTTTTGCACAATGGACTTTCCTGCTGCTGGGATGTGTTATGCAGAATTTGGGCTCAAGAGGTTGGCTGGAACTCTCCCTACGAATTTTGTAACGGACAGACAGACACACACACACACACAAAAACGTAAACAACCCTTAGCCCGTTATTATAAGTTATGATGGTATATTGATGGAGGAGACACCTGCATACCTCCTAAGGCCAATTGCTAAGCTGAAAAAAAGGGAGGCTGGACTTCACCTTGTCTCTCTCCGAACTAGACAAAGCAGTGAACGACCTCACCAAGAAGAATCGTTACCATTGTATGCTAGAACGATTATAGCACACCTACTCGATTCAAGAAGGCAATTCGAGGAATTTAGTCCACAAAATCGTGAGTTGAATAATTGAATTTTTTTTTCCTTGATTGAGCAGGTCAATAGTCTTAGGATCGAAAATGAAAAATTAAAATCCTCTTCAAGTGTGCGTCCCTCGTGAGCCTGCTCCTCAACTTGCTCTTACTGTTCCACTGTCTTCCGCAAATGTAGAGGAAGAAAGAAAGAGATCCGCAGTTTTTACCGGTGTCCCAAAGAAGAAATGTTGTTTGTAGGCTTAGAGTAAACCATGACTTTATGTGCATAAAACAACTTTTTGATTATCTCTATAGAACGTCGACCTTGTTTATATCGTATGCGTAAACCCCAGAATTCTCATGACAGGCTTTTCAAAGTTGTTCTACTGTGTTCGTATTTTGCTAACCTAACTTTACGTTGAGCACCCCAGTCAAAAACCTATCCCTTACAGCGGGGTATTTTTGTCCAATCATCTCTCCCTAAGGAAGAGAGGGAAGGGCTACGCAAACAAAGGGTGGCTCAGCGTAACCAGTCAGGAAATACAACAACATCTCAGGAATGTCTCAAGATGTTATTGTTGATCATCCTGCTTCTCTTGACATGAATCCCACGTCAGCTCAGACTGATACATCTTATTTTGGTGCTTTGAGTTCTTTAAACGCATAAATTTTCCGCGGACTGTCGATGGCTCACTAAAGTGTATTTTGCCCAATGCAAAATCACTGTGCAGGAACACAACGAGTCTAATATTCCTTGTCACAAGGTACAATTTGGGAATCATCGGGATCACTGATATACTCGATCAGTATATCAGTGATAGCTCGCTTATAGGAGCTCTTGACAATTAAGTGATTCACTGGTGTGATCGCATGGGGAAACGCAGAGGTGCGATAGGTGGAGCCGGGCCCCCCAAAAGTGAAGGCGGTTCCAGCTACCACTGGCCGGCCAAAAGTGAAGGTGGTAGTGCCGGACACTCACCTCCCAAAAACGTTGACCGGGGGTGGGGCAGGTAGAGAGGGAGGGGGTGGCATGGGACGGACTTTGGGTTTGGGTTTTTTTGGGTTGGTTTGGGTTTTTTGGTTTTTTTTTCTGGTTTGGGTTATTTCGGACTTTTGGGTTTTGATTTTTTTGCTGAAACTTAGAAAAAGGAAATTAAGCAAAAAGAACGCAAGAAAGTATTGAGAGCATATTCTATGTTGTTTACTTTTAGGAAGTCGCCGTCGCCCACTGCGAGCACCTGGAGGCCATCACCGACATGGACGCATATACGCCTCAGCACTTTCTACGATAGAGCAAAGCTTCATGATGACTTCGGATAACTGAAGAGCTCTAACCCGACGGTCCTCTTTAGGACCAATAACTGTGACCCAATGGCCATTTTTAGGACGATGAGTACAAGTACAACTGCATAAATATTCCAAATAAAGGTGTTAATGAAATAGTGTATTTGTGAGCGACACTCAGCTAGACTTTGTGTGTTTCATCAAGTACATTTTGTTATGACGTACTGCGAAGAAAGTAGGTCGATCCAGGCAGTAACCGCCGAGAACCAGAATTTCGAATGATAAAATAATGGAAAATCGTGAAAAATCATTCCACTGTTACAAATCTGCTGGCTGAAGACCTCCGCACTTGCGACTTCATAGGTTTTGAAGGGTAGGTGTTGTTCTACCAGACAGTGAAAGAATCAGTTTGATTTGAGGAGTGGCCGCTGGGAACGAGAATTTTGAAAAACCTCAAAAATCTTCTCAATTTTAGGTTGCTTAATGACAACTGACATTTAAACTCTTATAAATCCGGATTTTGAAGGTGTATGATGTTGAGACTTCATAGGTTTTGTAGGGTGAGGTTTGCCCTATCAGAATTTGTCTTAGCTATACCGATCCATTGAGACATCGCCGAGATCCGGGCTCTTAAAGCAGGTGAAAAACCGTTTTTCAGCTTAAAACGTCTTCAGAATTGCATAATTCATGTTGCGACTTCATAGATTGGATTCTCCTCATCAAGAGCTTTCAGATGATTTATAATATATGGGGGATTCCGCCTTCCACGGCATATACCCGGGGGTGAAGTACCTCTCTTCACTAATTCTCCACTGGCGGCCTCCCGCCAATACATTGAAATGGGCGGGGTGGAGAATTAGTGAAGAGGAGTACTCCACCCCGGGTTAGAACCACAAGAAACATTGAATCCCCCACATATTATATATAATTTGAAAGCTCTTGATGAGGACAATCCAACCTATGAAGTCGCAGCATGAATTATGCAATTCTGAAGAAGTTATAAGCTGAAAAACGATTTTTTACCTGCTTCTTCAAGAGCCTGGATCTCAGCGACGTCTCAATGGATCGGTATAGCTAAGACATATTCTGATAGGGCAAACCTCACCCTACAAAACCTATGAAGTCGCAATATCACACACATTCAAAATCCGTATTTATAAGAGTTTAAATGTCAGTTGTCATTATGCAACCTAAAATTGAGAAGATTTTAAGGTTTTTCAAAATTCTCGTTCCCGGCGGCCACTCCTCAAATCAAACTAATTCTTTCACTGTTTGGTAGAACAACACTTCCCTCCAAAACCTATGAAGTCGCAAATGCGGAGGTCTTCAGCCAGCAGATTTGTAACAATGGAATAATTTTTCACGATTTTTCATTATTTTATCATTCGAAATTCTGGTTCTCGGCGGTTACTGCCTGGATCGATCTACTACATAGATATATGCTCTTAATACTTTCTTTTACATTCCTTTTGCTTATTTTCCTTCTTTGAGCTTTAGCAAAAAAATTTGCAAACCCAAAAGTGAAGGTGGTCACCCTGTACCAGCTCAAAAGTGAAGGTAGGCGGAGAATCGGCTCCGACTATCGCACCTCTGGGGAAACGGAGGGGAGTAGTACTGATTATAAGCAATAAGCTTAGTCCTCATTTGGTGTTTAGTGAATCTGAACCAGAAAGTTATGAATTTCTTTACACAAATAACTATTCTTACAATTCCGTGCGCCTTATTTTGTTGTATAGGGCTCCCTCCTATACCAGTTGCAAAGCGAGGTAAATGATCAGTGCAGTGACCAATTTCACTGGGTACGGGAACTCCGTTCTCATTATGAGTGACTTTAATTTTCTTGGAATCGACTGAACTAACCACTCTGTATCTGCGCATGGGTCTGCTGCAAGAGATTTCTTGGATATGTGTCGCTTGCATGGCTTATCTCAAAAAGTTGTCTCCCGCACACTTAAGCACAGCATCCTTGACTTGTTATTAATTAACGATTAACATTTAATCAGGGAAGTCAATGTCGAGGCTCGTCTTGGTTCAGGTGATCATGCAACATTTAGGTTTTTGCTCGCTAATCCCATCGTTCAAACAGGATATGAAGACGTAAAAACTTCAAACATATTAATCAGGATAAGCCTATTGATTACTGGACCGGGGTGGATTGGTACGAATCATTCAGCACAGTTGATTCTATCAATGCAAAATATGAACTATTCCTTTATATACTGCATCATACCATAGATCTTTTCGTCCCGTTGAAATTCCGCTAGCTATAACTAATCTATCACGGTATCTTCGGAAGCTACATATCAAAAGGAAGCGCGCATGGGATAGGGTGGCTGGTAATGGATATGTGAACAATTGGGATAAGTTCGATCAAATCTATATTATTTCGCCAAAAGGTTGAGAAAGGATAATGATCTGTAGAACGCAGAAACCATTGCCTTGGAAAATAAGGGTTCGTTTTTTATGACATTAATTCGAGACTAAAAGAGAAGAGCAGAGTAGGAGTACGCTTGTCTGATAATGGAGCGGTAATATCAGATGACTTCAATAAAGCCGAACGCTTTGGGGAGGTTTTTGAAAATGCTTTCTAAAGAGGTTGCACAGTTGGATGGAAGTCACAATACTCCTTGTTATGCAGTGATGGAAGATGGATCTTGGTTTTATGGTGAAGAATTCTATAAGCTGGTCGCTTGGCCCAAGTCGACATCCCTTACGCCTGATATGGTCCCGTTAGAATTCATAAAGTTGATAGCACATATAATTGCTGGTCTCCTCCAGTACTGTTCAATTTGAGCACGATGAAAACCGAGGTACCGGATGGGTAGCGTACATCATACATTAATCCGCTTCCGAAAAGAAACCTTCACCTCTCCTCATAGTTTCCATCATTAAGCATCACCTCATTATTCGCTAGACTCTTTGAAAAGATACTGAAAAAGTATATTGTTAGCATCTCAATAGCAATAACGTCATCTCTCCATGCAACATGGATTTCAAAGTGGCAAGTTTCCACAACAGTCATGTTGCAATGCCTTGATTGGACCCGAAAACTTTAATAATGGACAAATTACCGATGTTTTGGACTTCACCAAAGCTTTTGATAAGGTACCACATCCAAAATTGTTGAGGAAATTAGTGATGGTAGGCATACATCCACGCATTGTAGCGTGGATAAAAACCTTTCTTCAGAATTTTTTATGGTGCACATTACTGGAATTTTCTCCAGTCCGATAAAGATGTATAGCGGAAATCACAAGGCAAGCTCTCACTCTATTGTTCGATATCTATACTCACGAGCTGCTTACAATTCCTTTGGGTCAGGGGTGATCTCTTGCAGCGCTTTCGCGGATGATTTCAAACTGTATGCAGTTGTAAAGGATGCGCTAGACTACGAACAGTTGCAAAGAGCGCTTAATGAGGTTTATAATTGGTCGCAGGAGTGGTCTCTTCCCATTTCCACAGAGAAAACTAAAGTGAATACATATCGGACCGAAAATCTAATCAAAATTCCAAGTATCTTCTTGGGGAATCTTTTCTTCGAGAGGTTGATTCTATAAGAGATCTGGGCTTTATGGTTAAAAGTGACCTTCTCATTATTTTTGACGATCACAAGTTTAGCAGATGCAGCCACAAGGTCGGTAATAGAATCTGTTTGATCTTTTGCTATCAATGACACGACTTCACTCATCAAAGCTTACAAATCATTTATCAGGCTTATGGTAGAGTATGGCAGTCATATTTTACCACACTTGCGTAGAACGATTGACTATATGGAAAGTGTTCAGAACAGCTTTACACACAAACTCATCCGAAGGGTGGCCTTTAGTTAAGATCTCATACCAAATGATATGGCGCGAAACCCTGAACTGGGGCTTGCATCTCTTGCTTATAGAAGGCGTAAGTTCAACCTCATGCACACAAAATAGCATATGGTCATTGCGGCTTGTTTCGGGGCTTCCCGCCGAAATATCTAATACAAGAGGAGGAATAGGAAATCGATTACCTCCAGGCACAAGACAAGGTCCGTAAATGCTTTTTCACCTGTCAGATCACTGTCATCAACGACATGGGTAAACTCATTAGAAAATTATTTCCTGCAAAGTTGTCTTCGTTTAAGACCGTTTGAGCTATCTATAGTCTTAGTGAAATGTTCCTACTAACACGGGTTGATTACGAGTTATCACATGACCTTAATCTCGAGTCATTTGTAACTTAAAGGCAGTGTCCGGGCAAAAAGTCGATTTTGAGATTTTGTGCTTATACGGGCCCATTCGCCATGCTGAATCCGAAAATCCACAAAGGGAAGCGCGAAAACGGCGAAGAAGGGCCCTAACACAGGAGGGAAATCAGCAGGTGGGCGGGGCTTTCCCCAGTGCGATTTCACGCTCCCGGCTCCCGGAGCGATTTTCTCGATTCCGCTAGCCGTCCTAACATCGCTACCGGTCAAGTGCGAATGATTGACTTGAAACCGGAAGCGAGAAGGTCCGGAAGCCGGGAACGTGAATTCGCAGTGGGGAGGGCCCCGCCCACCTGCTCATTTCCCTCTTGTGTTAGAGCCGTTTTTCGCCATTTCCGCGCTCTACAATGTGCATTTTCGGATTCAGCGTAGCGAATAGGCCCAAGTAAGCACAAAATCTCAAAATCGAGTTTTTGCCCGGACACTGCCTTTAATATGTAAGATTGCACACTAACAAGGGAGGTCGAATCAGTCGAAGCGGCCTTTCCAAATGGGCGTTGAACGCTGATTCCGAATCTGCCTTCATTATCTGCCGAGCGCTTCTGGACGTCGAGTTATAAAAATTTTTTGGAGCGAAAAATGAACTCAGAATTCAAGTAAAATTAACTATTACGGACTTTTCAGCGCCTAAATAGAGCAACATGTAGTATGAGTGTTTTGGACAGAAGGTATCCTTTGTAATGGAGTGCTCTGATAACCAACTTCGGACCATTTGAGCAATTCTGACGAATTTTGCTCTAATTACGCATTAAATTTTTCAACCAAAGGAACGCTCATAACTCGGCGTCCAGAGGCGCTCGGCAGATAACGAAGACAGATTCGTAATCAGCGTTGCATGCTCTATAAAATAGTATGCATTTCATATGGAAACGCCACTTCGACCAAGTATCCTTCCCTTGTAAGTCCTATAAGCGACGGCACCCATACTAGTAATTTCCTATCAAAGCATTTTCTAGCCTAACAAAATGTAGAAATGTGTTCTACTGACTGACATATAACCAAATTAAACAAAAGAAACAAGGAAACAAGGAGAAATCACTGGAAATGAGCAGATTCTGGTTTCGCAGTTTGTCAGTTAGCGTGTATAGTGTGCACTACGCATATTAAGTTATAAATGACTCGACGATACATTTTCGTTAAGTTTTGTTTTATTTTTGTGCTGATCCGTTGTTGCGGTTATCATAGGGTCATCCTTAATGTAATAAATGAAATGAAATGAAAATCAGCTGAGGCAACCTATAATTCTGGAGATGAATATCTTATATATAAAGCTGAATGTCTGTTTGTCTGTCTGTCTGTCTGTCTGCACGTATGTTCCGAATAGAAAATTCCATTTCTGAGCCGATCTGGACCAAACTTGGTACACATACACTTCGGGCCCCGGCGGGTGTCATAGGCTACTTTTCGTCATCGATCGATATCGATTTTATCGAATTTGCAAAATTTGAGCTACGGGGCTGGGAGTTGGCACGGGTGGAGGACTATAGTCGCCGAATGTGGAAGAGTCCCACGCGGATTTCCTGCAGGAACGCATGTCCGCTCACGTACAAGGGTGCGTATTTGTCGCAATTGACCGCGGGGACCGCCCTTTTTCGGCGACATATAGTCCTCTAGCCAGTTGGCACAGGGGGGGGGGTAATCGAGCATGCTGATTACGAATATAATAATGACAGGGCCGGGCGAAGCCGGGTAAGTCAACTAGTTCTATCTATAATTAGCATGCTCTTACTCTGCCAAATCTCAGCCCCGTTGCTCAAAGATTGCAAAAAATTGGTAAAATATCGTTGAATGCAAGGGTAATTTCCCAGATTAACATTACTCTCGTATTCAGCATGCGTATTTGTCTCTCTTTGCTAATCCCAGCCTCGGAGCTTGAGATTGCAAAATATTCATAAAATCGATATCGAATTATAACGAAAAGTAGTGTACGACACTCACTTGCTTTATAGTGCAGTGCACAAAGTTTGGTCCTGATAGGTTTAGAAACATACTCTTTTACTCGGAAACCTAAATATAGTCGTTCACAGCCAAGTAAGCACATGATCATTTTCGGGCACTCTCAGTCCCTTTCCTTTCTCCATATCATTGCTTATCCGTTCACCTGCCCCGTGCTTGTGAGGAAAAACGCTGCGAATTTGACACAGGGTTGAAGAATGAATGCTGTTTCTGCTCCATCTATCCGGGAAGATGTGTCTATGTGCGCTCGTCCATTCTTCCCTCGTTATTTTTGTTCAGGATGTCGCTGCATACTCTTCCATCTGTATTGAAAGGCGCAAAGACCGCTTTCAAGAGCAGAACGCTGCTCTGGAAAGCGATCTTTGCGCCTTCATTCTTCAGCCCCGCCAAGTTCGAAGCTTTTCCTATTTGAGGAGAAGCGGAGGTAGAAGAAGGAACGGGTAAGCAGTGATATGGAAAAGTGGCTGATAATGCTCAAAGTAGATCTCCTCAGAAAACAAGAGAGAAGTCCCGGCTTTTGGCACACTGATTGCCCTAGCTCGAGTGAGGTGGTTTTGAAACTACGTAAAGGCTTTCTGGAACATATTAAGTAGGTCTGACTAAAAATACGAAGAAAGAATGTATAGCGCACAAAGATATATCTTCCTAGACGTATGGAAGCAGAACGGCGCTCATTTTCCAATCCCCCTTCAAAATCGAAGCTTCATAAAAAGAGGAAGCGGAGTAGAGCAATGAAGCCGAAACTAGTGAAATCTAAGAGAAAAAACCATTGAAACAGCCAAAAATCCCCTGCTGTTCAAAACGCATGCAGGCTGCAGCGTATGCAACACACCTCCAGCACAGTTCCAACACAGTTCGAGAACTATGCTGGAACTGTTCCGGAACTTCCAGATCAGTATCCAGCCTTAGAAGAGATATTTAATGGTTTGGAGAGGAGATATTTGATAGTCTGATGTCGTGAATGGCTTTCTGCTGCTTTCAAGCCTATAAGGACGGCGATCAAAAAAAACCACGACCTTGCAATTCCAGCGACTCGTCATTACATTTTCTTGATGACACAAGAGAGATTAACACTCACATTCTACACAGGGCTCGATTTCCGAAACTGAAACCGAAAGCGGTGTAGCTGATGATTCCAGATGTATCGAGTATCACAGTCAGCCCTTGTTTTCGATCCCAACTGCTGATTGTTTGAGGCAGAAACTCCACATCGTAAGTAGAGAAGAATACACCGCCTCGTCTAAAAAGAATATTATTGCTAAGCCACTTTGTCAAACATCCAGCTCACTTTATTTCCGAAACGAGGTCAAACTCGTTTTCATGGGTGATAACAGGATTGAATCTCAAAATCTTTTTTATACGTTCGATGTTCCGTTCGTTTGAGCCTTCCAGTGTCAGATTTGCGAAATAAGTAAGGTAGCACTTCTTCTTCTCCAATAAAGCTGCAGAAGATAGATAATCACTTGCGTTAATAAAGTACTAAAACGAAAATAGTTCTGCCGGACAAAGCGCAGGACCCAGGGGCGAAATCCTGTTCTTTCACCCATGAAGCGCACTTTACGTAAAGGAAGGTAGTACGAGTGGTTGTGAGGAATACTGTTCCCCACGCGATATGCAGTCAGGGATTTGCGCCGCGCGAGCCCCTTCTAGGCACACATAATATAGTTTGTGTTATCGGCATAATTATGAAAAATATATTTAACCGTAGCGTGATCGCTTGTACCAGTAGAGCATCAACTCTAATCCCTTTCGCCAGGCGAGAGTCACGTTAGTACATACTGAACCTAAGTTGGTCCATCGTATTGGAACATACCTTTTGAGACAGCCTATATTGACGGCACATATGCACAAAATGTCTAGCAGCACTATCATATTGGGCGGGTATAACAGCAGCGCAGCGAGAAAATCGTGATGCCTTGATCATTTGTTTGGTTTTATTTGCCGCACACAGGGCGAACTATACACCAGAATTATACAGATCGCTCTGTACCGACAATTTCAAAACATATAACTTCATAATCTTCAGGTAACTACACCAAGTAAAGGTTAAGATTCTAAATATTGAAAAGACTCCACAATGCGCTTGCCCATACGGTCGCATCTCTGCACTAACTAATTCTCCAATTCACCTAAAATCAAACTGTCACTGATTTGATCAAGTTTTAATTACTCCCCAATAGCCAAATTATCGATCATCATGTAATATGTAAGGCTCTCAATATTCCTCAAAGAAATCGTGAATCAACTAAAATGCATTTCAAGCTGTGTTGGTCAGCGGAAAGTTTATACATTTGAATCATTGGAGCGAACACTTGGTTGAGAGCGCATCGATATAACATTACCGTAACCGTTGCATCGATAGCATATGGTTGAGCGAACCAAATCCACGGTACACTCAACACGGGGTTCAAACGAGCGTTTTTATCTCTTCGAAGTTCGCCGAAGTTAATCCTTCCTTCCTTAGAAAGTGAAGGTTGAATATCCCACGTTGGAAGGGAAATACTTTATTTGCGGAGCTTTCGCAACATAGTTTTAGCAAAATAAGGACTAGGGAAGATGAATTTTATTAGCCTGTCATAAGTATGGTGGGGTTCATCCAACCTATATACAGAAACAGGCCAACAGTCAATACCTAAAAACTCAAATATCGTCCTACACGAGCATGATTATGGTACTTTTGGCACCACTGTTTTCAACAGCGCCAATAACTACAACTGAACGTCGTCTCTCAAAGCTTCATCACCAGAGAAGGAGTCCTCGAATTGGTAATGCAGAACTATGACCGGCAATAAGAGATCTTAATCGATCATTAACTTTTCTCACGATATCAGTCTGGATTGGCATGCTTTATCTCTTCATGCAACGCACGTTGACCTTTAGTAGTTCATGTCCTTGTTTTCTTGTCAAAAGGTACATCATCGTTCTTGAATATAAGAAGATATTCTCGATCTTGATTAATTCATTATCCGCGTTATCCAGATAAGGAGAAGAGGTGGGCATTGAAGCTGATCTTCCTTCTCTTGAATTTATCGATTGGCTGGAGCGGGTAGCACGGCGCTTCCGACATGGCCAAAGTAGAACAAAAATTTGCAGAACCACAATTTGGGGAAAAATGGGAATATAGGAAAGAGCCAGTTGATTCTCGTTCGAATACGAGGGCCAGATCCAGAGATAAAACAGATGAATGATTGAAAAATACCCGAGCGGAAGGAGTGGATAGAATAAACCGACGGTGCTCGAAGATAAGCAGCCGCTTAGTGGCAGGTCATGGCATTGAATGGCAGGTCACGGCATCGAATGGTTTTTCTATTCTTCTACTTTCTTCTAATTTTCTAGTTTATCTTCTTCCTTTCACGTTTCCTTTCACGTCAATGATATTGCTGCGAAGCAGTGGCTTACCCAGGATTTCCGCTCGGGAGGGGGGGGGGGGCGACGAAAATTTTTTTCGAATAAAGGTGCGTGGCGTTAGCCACTCACTCCGAAAAAATTTTGGGGGTGCTTCTCAAAATTTTTGAGGGCCCCGGCCCCTAAAACCTGGAAAAAAAAACCCGAAAAAAATCTTTTACAAGGCTAATTTGAATTTTTAGAAATTTTAAAAAATATTTTAATCATTTACAAGTATAAACAAGTCATTTGCACATTTTTATAACCCTTATAAGTAACTTTCAAAAATTTCGCGACCCATTCTCGGGGGGAGCGCCCCCTCCCCCTGCCCCCCCCCCCTCGGTACGGCACTGCTGCGAAGGTATCACTGGGATGTACCTAGTAAACGCAGGTGTTCTTGAGCAGAAAATGTTCAAGCGAATTAGAAAGAGTATAATCCTTTAATTTCGGAGTTTTGTGCTAAAACTATTTTTACTTTGCAGACGATATGACTTTATTAAATGTTCATTTCCTCATTCATAGTCAGCATGGTAAGCTTGGTTTTTTGCTGCCATGATGTTTATTCCACGATTTTTTATCATCGTAAGTTTTGATATGAAATATGCGCGGGTAGTAAGGTCATGCCATTAACTTTGTGTGCCAAAGCAGGTTTGATAAAAGGCAAGGGCCCTCGCTCGGCTTTCCGCTCGAACTTCAAATAGTTGCCTGTCACCTTAAAGTTAGGATGCTACGCATAAGCACGGACATGGTAAATTCGACCAGAGGAGAGGTCGAGAGCTACCCATGTGAACAATGTACTCTGCACGTGGTTCCAAAAAACTCATACCAGATGCTGCCTCTTCGACTTCTGTGCATTGACATCTTATGTTGCGGCAGAGACAGCATTTGGTATGGGCATTTTGCTCTTCGAGTTTTCATTGTTGTTGTTATTGTCCTAACAGTTGTTATATGCCGGGTAAGAAGTGACCATCATTCGAATGCTCTCTGTTTCAAAAAAGAAATGGATAAAGGCTTGATTACGTTTCTTAGTTTGGTGGTTTAAACAACAAATTTAGCAGTGGATTTGTTGATGCCGCCCCAAACAGGACTATAAACATTCATGCTAATGAGATGCATCTCAGCCAAAAGTAGAAAAGCAGTGTCATGACGTCCATAGAACAGTCTATTCAGTTAAAAATGTGTAAATAATTTGCCATAGAGAAAATGAGAGAAAATAACTTTTTTCTCTTATTAATGGCTGACAAGGTAACTGTTTCTCTGAGGGATTGAGAGAACAATAAACAATGAACACAAAAAGCTAGAAATGAGCAAACACTTTTCTCGAAAGTAAGCTTTGAAACTTCGTTCCTCTGCATGTAAAATAGTCGACAAAAATGTAATTTCGTGGAATATTCCTCCATATTTTGAAGCTAAGGTTGCATTGTCTAGAAATTACATCTGCCAAGGTTGGTTGTTAGAAGAATGTACCTACAACTGTCGCACGTATATGGCTGCTGTTGTGAGAAAAGGGAATTTCAATACTCCGGCGTTCAAGACATGCGCGAGAATGCTCAGTCAAATGCAGTTGACCCATGCCAGTGAGGGCGGGAGGCATGGTCTTCATTCGCTCGCTTTCGCTGGGTTTTTTCCGGAACATACTCCCAGCGGAACAGAACACCAATCTTACCGCGTGAGTTTGCGAACCCATGACTTACTGGATTTGTTGATAAAAACGGCCAATGATCGATAGCATGGGACCGAAAGGTTTGAAAGTCCGCAAAGGCGGCGCTCAATGGAGTATTTGTTCCCCTATCGGATGATGCGCAAGGCTAACATATAGCAATAGCAACTTTGATTAAGCAAGCCCCCGCACGCTTCGCAATGTTGCTATTGCCTTCGTCCTATAAAATGTGTAACATTGAAACATTTTCTAGTAGCTATCTCAAATCCGTATTCTCCATCTGCGAAATAATTATTCGCTTAAGTTATGGAGGCTCGAGAAAGTAGCCAAGGAGCAGAGAAAGCGATATAAGTCGGGATCGAGCCTGAAATTGCTGTTTGTGAGATTGATGCATTTACTTACAATCTGTAGACTAAACCACTGCAGATTCCATGCATTCAAGCCATACAAGCACGGAGCAAGACTTCCACAACTTCCTTGAATATGTTGACGGCCGCGTGCACACGAGCGTATGCATGCCCTGACTCCGTTCGAGTTCCGTGCATACCTACGTATGCACGCCAGTTCTACCTGATGTAAACGAAAAGTGGTAACTTCATGCAGTCATGATCAGGGCTCGGCACAAGGTGGCTAGATGAAAATGCAAAAAACGAAGTCCCCCTTGACTTTTGGGTATTTTTACGAAGTCCCCTCTGACCCCCCACCATATTCCCTAAAAATCCTCCAAAAAACGAAATGTCGACTAAAAAAAAACGTCGCCGAATCGCCAATTTTGCGTGTGTCTTCGGTCACAAAAACGAAACCCCCTTTGCTTTTCGTCCCAAAAACGATATCCAGCTTGCTTGTAAGCCACCTCGTGCCGAGCCCTGGTCATGATACTAGTAACCTGATTATCATATAAAACACAGGGATAGCTTGCTGTTCAGGGATCTAAAACGCAGATTTAGGTATTCAGTAGATTTTATGTGATTTAGGTCATACTCAATATCGTGACGACGGGTTTGACTGCGGTCTTTGCGCGCAAAAAATGCTCATACAAAAAGGCATCACCTCAACGCTCAGCTCAATTACTTCTAGTATCTGGTTATCACAAGTAAGCAGAAACCATGCCGGTAGAGGTGGCCAAAAAAATGAAGTTGCTGGAAGTGCGTGCGTGTCGCCCGCAGTCGCGCCATCGTCCCGATTTTTCGAATGCCTTATGAATTTATGCTAATTATGTTTGGAGGAAGCGAAAACTCTGTACCTTTTTCAGAGCAATCAAGGATTAACTCAGAGAGAATAAAAACATCTACAGAGCTCCTAAATTGCAGAGTCGTTTGCACCAGCGGTCGCGCGACCGCGTCGCGCCCGGGCATCAATGGCGCCGCCTCGATCGATGGCGCCGGCGCCGGCAAAATGCCCGGGCGCGACGCGGTCGCGCGACCGCTGGTGCGAACGACTCTGCAATTTAGGAGCCCTGTACAATAAAGCTTCCTTATCGTTAAATAAGAATCCCCGTACCTAGCCCTTACATGGCTTATTGAAGAGAAAAGCGATGCAACAAATCCTCAAATATGTAAATCCTGGTAAGACGCTATGAGACACGTGTAATCTGCATGAATAGAACTGAGAGTCTGCTTATCTATCTGTGTGTCCGTGTGTCTTTCCGCATAAAAATTTTTCTGAATGGATGCGGAACAAACTTTGCACACATACACGCGGGGTGGGGCGGACGTCGTATAGGCCGTCCGCGTAGGGCGCGGAGAGTGCGCAAGGTGTGCATTGCACGTCATTCCTCTTTTCCCGTGCACTCTCGCAGCATGTTTTCTCTGCGCCCGTACTATCTTCACTGTACGCGACAGCGTTACTTTCGAACACAGCGCGGACGGCCTATAACCTTGATTCAACTGGCTTGGCTCCGTTAGAATGGGGTTTTTGATATAATTAAGACCGCTCGCGCCCGCGTCGCACCTGCATCTCTTTCGCGCGAGTGCTCTCTGATCATTAACTAGCCTTAGTTAGGTTACGAAGCCCCGCCTTTGCCGAAGCCAAGCCAGTTGAATCAAATGCTAAGCTACTTTTCGTAATCAATTTATCGATTTTTTGCAAAGTCTGAGCTACGGGGCTGGGAGTTGGCGCTAAGGGGTAAATGAGCATGCTGATTCCAAATATGTTATTGACAGGGCCGGGCGGAGCCAGGTTTGACAACTAGTTCTGAAATAAATTTGCATGTTTCATACATAAGCGTCAAAAAGGCTCCCATATGATGTCTTCCAGCATAGTACGAACGCAAGCGCCAAAACCGCGAGAAGAGTTCGCCAAAAGGCTCGCTCGTTAAAGGCAGCGTACACCCAAAATTCCACCTTCGATGTTTTTGTCATTCTGGGGCCTTTCCGTGCCGCTGATTACAATTATGCCATTAAAATCTTCCAAAAGTCCCAAAAAACCCCAATTTCCGGGGACCTTCTCTTCAGGAGTGGACGAGTTTCGAACTGCTCGTCCCCGTCGGCATGCCAGCAGCTGCAAAGGATGACAGCCTGCAGTTGCAACTGCAACTGCTGCATATGCTGTCGTGGTTCGTCGTCTGAAGGAGGCGCATTGCAAAAAGCAACTGCACTGTTGCAACTGCAGTTGCAGATGCAATAGCAATGCAACAACAACTTCAACGGCAACTGAAGCTTACGCTGTCGTGGATTCGTCCGGAGGAGGCGGAGTGAAAGAAAATGGGCGGAATGAAAGAAAATTGAGGGGGCTTTCTCCGCTCAGAAGCAACATTGGGAGACCGGACCAACGCAGTTGGTCTTCTTCTGGGCCCAATATATACACGGTATAGAAAGATTCACGAAATTTGGTAACTTAGATTTTAGGTGTACGCTGCCTTTAAAGACAATGTCCCGGCAGATTTCGCATTTCCATCTTTTTACATTTTTTAGGCCTTTTCGACCCGTAGACCCCGAATTTGAGCTTTAGAACGAGTGAAAAGACCTTTTTCGTGGCGTTTATCCAATTTTTAAAAAGCAGCTCGGACAAGAATTTCAATGGAAAGTTGGGAGGTTCCGGCACGAAGACCGTGCTGCCTGTAATTTTTGGATAGCGTGCAAAATGCGTCGGTAAGCGAAGCCGTCCGAGCGTGCTCCGATTGGGGTTGCGCGCGCGGTTCGAGGGCTATTTTCTCGGCGCAGGGGGAACATCAACCAGCCAGACTGCGCCTGGAGGTCAATGGGATGACCAGGAACCCCACCATTGGTCTGCAGAGAACGAATATAGATTTAAGAACGGCTTACCGAAACGTGTCTCCTTTAGAAATACGTAAGACCCACTTAGTAATTCGTCTTGATGATAAAAAGGAATCGCTGAGGTTGGTGGTGCTGTTAATTTTGAATTCATGGACGATTGGTAGTACTGGCTTACCACTAACATTGTAGTTATAAGCACCGCCTCCAGTACCTGCAAAATTTCAAAACTAATGCATGTTTCTGAAGACGAAATTTGGCACCATTGCAGATGCAGCCGTAGGGTCAACGACTCGTTGTTTTAGCATGATCCCATAGGTTTCCTGGAATATACGCATCTATTATAACTACAGCATTTATTTGACTTTTCTTACCAAGACGCTACTCGCTAGAATGTTTGTACTAGGTGCTTTTTTTCGGTCCACTATTATGGCTATGATGAATCTGAATTAGCAAATGACATTGTCACAGATTTATTATGGCTGTCTTAAAGGCAGCGGCCAGGAAATTCTGGGCCCATGGGGATTTTGCCTGGAAACTGTTGAAGAGGTCCTAACTAGCGTACTCCCCAAGCGGCAGGTCATATTGTTCATTCGCGGCTGAGAAATTCGTTCCCAAAAACCCCGCGCCTGCGCCGTGACCGTAACCCGAAATCGACCTCGCTCACTTTGACACTACGTTCGTGTTGGGACCCATCCTAAGCGTTACGGTAAAGGTGCAGGCGCGGAAGGTTTGGGGACGGACTTCTTAGCCGTAAATGAATTTTTCGCACTGCCGCTTGGATAGTGCCTTAGTTAGGACCCCCTCATAGGTTCCAGGCGAAAGCCTCACGTGCCCAGATTTGTCTGGACGCTGCCTTTAAGACGTTTACTACAGTGCGATTTACCAATGGGTCTACGCGTCCTGCCATTCCGGACAATACGACTCATCGGTGGGTTATAAGATTTCTAAAGCTCCTACTTTGCCAGTTTATGATGTAATTCTACGGGGTTCTGGCAAACGATAGGGGGCAACTAGTCGAACCTCCAGCCAGAGTGGTCCGGGTTCGTGATACTGTATTGTAATGTGACTTTAGGGGTAGCGCAGATAGGGACGAGGCACAGATTTTTTAGAGGCAGTGGCTCGGCAAATCTCAACCTAGTCAAATTTTCGCTTACCTGGGGTTATTTAATACGCTAATCATGAAAATCCACTTAAGAGCTCAAAAACGGCAAAAACGAGCGTCTTTCGACCCCCCCCCCTCCCTTAAAAATTGGACGAGTGGAGCAAAGCTGATGACGCTGAATCGTTGTGGAACCCAATGATTATGGCATTGCGGCGGGCAGCCTCCAATGGTGAGAAGAAAGTTGCCAACTCGTCCGGTTGCGTGTAAGATTGGCTTGCGCGTGTAAATTTGAGAGGGATTTTCTCGACAGGGAAAGTATGCTGTGCAACCGGGATTGCACTGTTTTTATACTTGAACGATAAGAAACCTACTGTGTTAAGATCCTGGGTTGTCAAGTTTTGCCGATCCACTGCCTTTAAGTCGAAATCTTCGAAGAGTGATGCTGTTTTTGGAAGCTCAAGTGTGCATGCGCAGGAGGTACGCCGCGGGCAAGAAACTCGCTAGCCCATCAGAAATTTATCAGTTTTGCTGACTTTATTGATTTTTTTTGCATTTTTCATTCCTGGAGACTTCCATCTTATATATGTAGGATCTATAGCATGCTGATTAGGAAAATAATAGTCTCAGGTTCTAATACCGCCTTCTTACCTCAATTTCTTAACTTTTATGAAAATACCACCGTTCTACTGCCGTATTCTCACTATGGGACAGTAGTGGACAAAATGAATGCTATAGTCGTGATCAGCGCGTGAGATGATTCCAACGACAATTTTTCATGAAAATTCATGATGATGTATTAATAGAGAATAGCTACCGTAACTTTATCTTATGATGCCAGAAACCCAAATGAATCATAGTTTGATAATCAGCGCTTCAATAACCTTTCTGGGGAGATTCTTGAGGACATGTTTTGGATTTTTTTTCAAAAAGACACCATTTCGAACATTAAAACCCACGGGTGGGTCATACGTTTGACAAAGCGAAAAAGGCTCCGGTCCGAAAATGGCATTAGTTGAGAAATTGGCTTTGTCATGAATGTGTTAATAAGAGTCAAAGCTCAGCGACTCGGGCTTACTTGCGCTATGTTCACGAACATATAAGGCCCCGGGCGTACATCAGCCGTTTCAGTCGCGACGCGACTTGGCAATACTCCTATTTAACATCGACTCAAACATATTTTTAACACATTTTACAACATACACAAAAATTGAATACACCAAGCATTTGTGGTCTGCGAGTGTTGGATTTGAAGAGATCTAGCAAATGGCCAAATCTCTTGGCGACTGAAAACGCGAGAGGTATGTTTAGGGCCTTATGCAAGCTCCGAGCATGGACTGGAATGCCTATAAATGCACTTGCCTTAGCATGGCCGCTCCCAGAATTGTCACCAATAACATCAACCAAATCTGAGTGGTGAATGTCGCGAAAATAAAATTCCGAAAGTCGTTTTCAGGTGGTCGGTTAATTATGTACACTTGCTAAACATAATCAAGTCAAAATCGCTGCTAAATAATTGTTGATCAAAAACATACCTGAAAATACCGAATAGGAAATGTAAAGTGAGCAGCCAGCATACGCTCAGGTGTGATTCTCATAGACAAGCCACACATGTCAATTGCGTCTTCAGCCAGGAGACCCATGATTCCACTGTAAAATGTTGAGAAATCTGCTCACATAATCGACTGTATTCATATCTCCCTCACAACTCAATTGAATGTCCTATCACCTAGCAGATCTTTTGGCTACCCAAGTCCTGTCCTACATGTTGACCGGGCCTTTTGGTTTTGGCACTTCCGACCAGAGCATATCTTGCATTGTTAATACGACCCACTCACTGGTGGGTCTTCTGCTTCGAAGTATTACATCGTACCAAATAATCAAAAAAACCTGTTTTTAATTTCTTATTGTTAGCAGACGTAGGGTATCATTATGGAGCGGATCAAGTTCTACAAAATGGCATCAAAGGTTAGCCCAAGTCGTAATCCGGGTTTTGGAGCCAAAATCGAAAAAAATCCTTATTACCTGGAAATTGATTTTTTTAGAAGAAAAAAATCTCACGGACCTACGAATTGGTCATTATAGAGTGGATTTTTTTCCGGGCATAGAAAGCGAGAAAAGAAAGATTGTCGAAAAAATGGGAGACTCCGCCTCAGCTTTTCCTACATATGTCTTGTCATTGTATAGTACAAGTCTTATTAGGTATAACCTTAGAATTTTACCTCTGTACTAATTGAGAAATATCAAGTTATACACTCAAAAAACTGACATTTTTGCATGTTCGGGCCATTAAAATTTTTCAATATTGACTCCTAAAATTTTCAATATTGACTCCCGAAAAAATCCAACAAATACTTTATTGGATACAAGAGGAATTTTTTGGAAGGAAGTCCAATTTTTAGTGTGGCTGAAAAATTGGAATTTTTGGCTCCAAATTTTAACTGGATCATCAAGACCTAGGCGGATATTTGGCATTCATTTAGTAGAGCTTTTTTCGCTTTGTCGAATGGTTCCCTAAGTCTGCTAGGAAAACAAAAACAGCTTAATTTATTTGAAAAAGGAGTTTACTTTTGGAGCAACCTAGTATAAGCTCCATTGTAAGTTTGCAAAGGTAAAACTTCACAAAACATGGACCCACCAGTGGATTGTATTGTCGTGAGTTTTAATGAATCTAGTTTCACATCTGCCTTTTAGCTCAAGTGTCTAATTTGTTATTGCACTTGATAAATACATTACGGAGATGAGAATCAGAATAAATGAAATACTAGCTCGCCTTTTATAGGTTAGAATATCACCCAGCTCTCTCGCTTACTCCTTATTCATCATCAAGTTGACTATTTTCGCGCGGTGACAGTCGATACGTTGGCGTTAACCGCGCGCTGGCAATGTCACAGTGTGTGTCAATTGCGTACTCCCTTTTTCACCTGCGCAACCGTTACGCAAGGGCTTCGCGTCGCATTCACGCGCGTAGTTTGAGAGTTCAAATTGGCATCGATTGGAGCTCCCTGATAATGGCCTGGCGTTGCGGATGCGCAGTTCTTGCGCAGAAGGGACTAGTAAATGACATAGAGCGTAAGTGTTTGCGTCGTATTTGCAAATGCAAAGCGTTGTCAGAGAGAAAAAAGAATGAGGAGAGTATAGACAGGTCCTATCACGATCACCTATAGCAAACTGTAGATGTACATTATTGACACAGACAATAACTCTACTCCAACTTTTCAACACAAAAATGCCCGAACTTACGTAAAATTTCCTTCAGTGGACTTGCTTCCAAAGTCGTTGAAAATACCAAATTCTAGCTCGGTATCAACCTGGAAAGGAAAGCAGCAACATATGCAGATCAAAAAAGGAAATCACTATCTCCCATTCCCAATCGAGCATTTCCATCACAAGCTTGATGATTTCGATCTCAGCTCCAGGCTTCGGGCAATTTCTTCTCGGTAGAAGACGGAAGCAGTTGAAAGCATCGGGATCGTGCTCGAATACACCAACTCGTATCGGTCGTCCGAGTGGTGATGGCATGGTGAGCGCAAACGGCTTACTGGGTTGTAGAAGCAAAAGGCGAAATTTGATGCCATCGGCTCAACCCAAGCACCTCGAGTGTGCAATGAATTGCAGTTTAAGTTGTTTGCATTGCTGGAGGTACTCTCCACAAATACCAATACGACATTCTCGGAACCTCAAAGGAAGTCGTTTAATTAGGTTGTCCCAAAAGGAAACCGTTTTTCCGAACAGATCAAATTTTTGTTTTCTAGGCAGCATTGGGTTACTATTAGATGGAGTAAAGCAAGCTCTACATATTAGCCACAATCCACTTATGCCGCAATTGAGTTATAATTTGTAATTTGTAATTTCTATAATTTGTAGCCAAAAATCGAAAATTTTCAACTACCGAGATCAAATCTCCTTCCAGAAAATGTCTTGGTCATTATACAGTAAACGCATACTAGCACCCAAAAATTTGTTTGGTGGATTTTTTGGGGTTCAAATTAAGAAAGAAAAATAGTCTCAAAATACCAAAATATCACTTTGAGGTATTTTATGTTAAGCTTGGTATTTCGCGACTATAAAAGCGCGTACAGAGATATAATTTCGTGACTATACCTTATCAAGGTTGAGTTGACAGTCACGCATGTGAGGGGAGCTGGGGGGGGGGGGGGAGTTTGCCATATTGCACCTTCTTTATTTCTCATTTTATGCGCCAAAAAATCAGCATTTATGGAAACTACTGTATATCTTTTATATGACGACCAACTTGGAGTTTTGAGATTCTTTTCGCAGAAATCCAATTTTTTGGTGACAAGTTCTTCTGTCAATTTT
The DNA here is from genome assembly GCA_958299035.1 of Cylicocyclus nassatus. NCBI lineage: Eukaryota > Metazoa > Nematoda > Chromadorea > Rhabditida > Strongylidae > Cylicocyclus > Cylicocyclus nassatus. Next base: position 28,024,171 of record CATQJL010000316.1, read on the forward strand.
GACTCCAAAATTCACTTGCATTACAACTTAAGGGCTATTTGCGGTCATTTTTATAGCATGCTTCGCTCTACAAATGGTATTCCAATCTGCTAGGATAACAGAAAAATTTGGTCTGAAAAGTGTTTACTTTGGGGACAACCTAATATTGACCTGCGTGTTTACCGTTCCTTATGTAGGTTGCTGTAGAAATACATATTTTTAGGGCCCTTTCAAAGACAGCTTCATCTCCTCACTGCCTTCTCGCAAAATACACTCAAAAAGAACACCAAACCAAATTTTCTTTGCATTTACTCTTGAAATTCAATTCATAATGAACAATTCGAGAAGATAGCTTACATTCTAAATTGTTTGCGTGCATGATGCACAGTAATTATTTTCAAAATGTAAGTATTCGCTGTGACTTTAGGATACGATTTTTTGTGAATAAAACACTCATGAAAACGCTGATTTTTTGTAAGTTTAAGAGTATTCAAAAACACATAGCTCAGTAATATCTCCTCCATGACGAAGGCGGTCGCCCAAATAAGTTGAGAGTATGCAAGGCTGCCCGCGCACGCGGCGCGCGGGCAGTTGTCAACCACGGGTCGCGCGCACGCTCGCGTGGATGATCGCTGACCGAGCGTGGGCGCGCCCTAGGGTTGATAACTGCTCGCGCGCCGCAGCATTGCGTGCTTTCAACCTATTTGGGCGACCGCCTTCGTCTTGGAGCAGATATTACGCAAAGAAATGGAAATCTCTGGCTCCAAAAAATGGTAGTTCAATTTTAGATCTACTACTTTCGTCAAGCCCTTCTGACTGACCTGCTATTGGCCTGCGGCTATATGGTAAGCTTCACCAGCCATAAAAATTTAAGTGAACTAATTTATCAGTTTATTTTCTAGCAAAGTTGCAGCTCGCATAGTAAAACTTTGTAAAATATGCACATATTTTTGCGCAAACCCAGTACTAATCTAACAGCTCCCCCCCCCCCCCTATTTGGCACAACTCCCCTCTCCTCTCCCCCCTCTCTCACCACAGTTGTTAAATTTTCGGCTAAATTCAAAAAAGAGCCTCACAGGTGCACCGCCTTTCTGCATCTAACATGAGACGAAAAAAAAGAATGTGTAATCCCATTCGTATGCGATACACAAGAGAATTTCAACAACTAGCTAATTTTTCTTTGCAGGACGCTTTTGCATGCGTTTTCTTATGGGAGAGACAAGCATTTTTGGCGATGATCACGCCCCCGATAAAAAGCTCTTCATAAAGCTCTGCACAAAGCTAGATCGAATTTTTAAAAATTTTTAAATATTATTTTTATCACAAGTCACTTGCACATTTTTATAACCCATGTAAGTGACTTTGAAAATTTTGACCCATTCTCGTACACCACTGGATCTACAATCAGTGTACCTATCCTACTTCTTGTGACCCATTAATATTCTGAAAAGTGTGGATTAAACTATCGTTCGCCTGCAGTTATAGATTGCATGTATTTTTTCAATAAAGTTTACGAGGATACTGCGCGCCCATGTGATTTGTGGTTACGCGTGTAAAACTTTAAAAAACAAAGAAGGAGGACCATTTTTCGAAATCCGGTCATCGCGACTGAGACTCCAATTTATAGTCTCCCAATATTTTAGTGGCGGGATAGGACCAAAAATGAGGATCATTGAAGGAATAACAGCACTTGCTAGCATGGCACCCTGCAACATATTTAGTTTTACTGTGAAAGATTTCTAGTGTTTCTGCGAAAGGTTAGAGTCCCAGGGAAGTAACTGTTGGAACCAGGGCCCGGCGGGGGTGGCGCTTTCACAGGCTGGATATCGTTTTTGGCCCGAAAAAGCAAAGGGGAAGTCGTATTATGGGGTCCGGGGCGGAGCCCCGGATCCCAAAATACGACTTCTTCTTTGTTTTACCGATAAACAATGCACATATCATTCTTTATTCATCATTCCTTATTGATGCTACTGTCCTATGAACTTAGATTCCAGCAATGTGAAGATTCTGTGCTCCGATCGCTAGCCTTCCCGCAGGCGGGAATTCAAATCGCAATTCTTGTAAGAGGAAAATAACAAAATAGGCTCGTTTTCAATGCACAAGTAACGATATGGCACCAAATTTGCTGTATAGTTGGAGGACCATGAGCACAAAAAAAGTATGAAAAATTATGAAAAACTTATGTGAATTAAAAAAATGGTAAGTGTTTTTCGAAATTAGGTGGCTCCCGCGCCACCTGGGAGCCACCTGGGGTGGCTCCCTGCTTCCCTTCACATAATTTCCCGGATTTCTTTACATAAATGTGGACTAGGTCGAGAGTATCACTACATGTTCAAATCCGCTTCCAAAACCACCAGGGCACCGCTTAGATACAGCCCCAAATAGGGTTCACGGCGTTATGATCGGCCTCGGAAAGCGCGCTCCAATCGCGATCGGTGCACCTTGCACGGACGACGCGGAAACTTCGAGAATTTGACTTTTTCTGAATTAGTTATCGCTGATTGAAGCAATCTTCACGCGATTTCTGAACAGATTGCTTCTTCGACAAGCCCTACAAGGGCTCAGAAGGGCCAGAGATCATATTTCGTCGTGATATTCTATGCAAAAAGTTGTTTTTGTAATTGTGCTTCTTCAGTTTTCGCAATATGGTCGATTTCTCCGTACTTTCGCTCTTTTGGGTCGTTTGTTTTCTTCGTTTTCCTTTGTTCTGGTTGTTGTAGGCGTGCTGTCATCAAAAGTTGAGGAAATGTTTTTGACAAGATCGTGTTGAGTTAAATCGGTGGACATTCATCCCACGGAAACGTGGCTATTGACAGCTCTTTACAGTGGAAGTGTTCAGATTTGGAATTACGAGGGTCAGCTGCTTCTGAAGTCTTTCAAAGTAGGTTTATTTTTTTTGAATTTTCATGTATTTTTGTATGTTAGGCCCCTGCCAGACTCCGGTCAAGATAGCTCATCTCTCGTGAAAAGGGGCCTTCGGTGTTCTTAAGCGGTTTTGGGCTGTTCAACTGAAGCCTGGCTGGGGCCTTATGTTGCTTACTATGTTTCAATCCAGTATCTTGCGCATTCTTCAGATATGTGATTTGCCAGTGCGCGCTGCCAAGTTCATTTCACGCAAAACTGTATTGTTACCGGCTCAGATGACATTCATGTCAGAATTTTCGACTACAGCACCTCGCACTTAGTTCACCAATTTGAGGCTCAATCGGACTATCTCAGGTAGGTGGAATGGTGCATTTATGCAAATATGTTACATTACATCGAATTTTTGCATTCGTTTTTGTACATCACATTTGTACTTTTCCATTTTTTCTTTGTGTGTTTTCCTTTATTGCCTCCAATATTTTTGTGGATCAGCGAGACCTATATTTTCAATGTGTTTCTGGACTGGACGATCCCTTATTACTCGACAGAGTTTACGCGATTTGATCGTCGCGATTGATTCGCGTAAACAACCAATGCAAGCTGGTCGGCATGCAATGATCTCGTAACAGTTGTCTTGTCGGCTAATGATAAAACTAATAAGATGTATTCATTTGCTGATGGGGAATTTTGGAATCTTCCGAAAAGGTGAGGAATTTTCCGAAAAGTGAAGGAAAGCCAGGTAGTACTTCTATAATAAGCGCTCAGGCCGCCCATCTTATTATTTGTGTATATCTGTTTGTCAGGGACTTACGGGGGCCAAAAATAGGGTCAAAGGGGAAGTCGTAAGCAATTTTGGCTTCAAAGGGGATATCGTTTTCAAAATTCTGAAATGCCACCTCCTGCCGGGCCCTGGTTGGAACTAATGGATCGAGTCATTCTCAACCTGCTTTGAGTTGAAGTTTCCTTGAAATCTGCTTAACTCCTCCACCCCTACACTAATCTCTAGGCACCGCAGTTCTCAATAGATCAAAACAGCAATCGCAGCACGGAAATCCATTCAAATTAAGGGAATTTTCGGTTCTATTCTTTGTGCTCCTCCCAAACGATATACTTCCAGAATGGTTTTATTAACATAACAACAAATCACCGGGTAGGTAGAACGATATGGTTATCAGGTCAAGTTTGATGTAATCAATTTAAAAATCTGATTTTGGTCGTGTTTCGATCCATTTCTTGATATTCGGAATAGCATGGACTTTCTCCATGTGAGCTTTCACCTAAAAAAATTGGAAATGAATTGATAAATCTGCGTTTACTGTAAAAATAGTTACCTCAGGATATCCTTCAAGAAAATCTGGAACAAAGTGAACCATCAGGGAACTATGTTCAGCTACAAGCAGATCTACCCATGTTACTGAATCTCCAACCAGGAAACCTGAATGGAGTTTTGTTCACAATTTGCGCGCGAGTTTCGGATGAGTGAACAGCTTACCAGACTTGTTCTGTTTCAGAAATTTGGTGATGATATCCAAATACTTTTGGCGTGCCGGCATAAGGACGTCTTTCTTAAGTTGTTCCTGAAACGAAAGGGAAATCAGAATTATAGCCAGATGGAGTGACAATAAATGATAGGAAGTGATAAGTCTCTGTTACTTACCACGTTACCTTCCTTGATTCCCATAGCAGGATAGAACCAGGGTTTGATTTCAGCGCGATAGTCAGTGTATTGGTCGGCTAACGAATCAACTATGGCTTCATCTTCTGGAGATTTGCCAGCTAGTCCTGCAACAAAAAAGCGTCGCTCAATGTCGCTCATGTCACTTAATGCCGTTTGAAATCGCTCATTGTCGCTTGTACTCGCTCATTGTCGCTCACTGTGCCTTTGAGTTGCCATAGGACACAGCTAGCGCTCTTGAAATTCGAACTGAATCACTCCTTTCTTCCATCTCCCTCCCCCTCCTCCTCCCCCCCCCCCCCCCCACCTCCGCCTTCGGTCCACCAAGGAAGTGTTCCAATTTTGGCTAATACTGAGCAGACAGTTCTTTGTTCCGATGTCAATTCTCCCCGCTCCCTCTTTCCTCCTCTTTTCTGATACTTCACATTACTCTTCTCTTTATTTTGTGCTGAAAATGAAACAAAACCCTTAACAAACCGAATTTTCTAGCCAGGTAGCGACAAATCGCCAGCGATTGAGCTATTTGTGTGCCGTCGACGTCGAGCACCGGAAGCTGTCCAAATGGTGTCTCTAGAAACAATCAATAAATCGATTTTAGTATCTTTAACCAAAATTTGGACACTGACTGGGTTTTATTGGTGCAAACTCCTCGTGGCTAACTCGATGGTCCTCAAAGTCTTGTCCAGCATAGGCGAAAATCTGTGATACAAAAATAATTATCAGTTCAAACAATGGCGCTATAGAACTCCTACCTGTCTAGCCGTTTCAGCTACTCCACGTACTGGGAAGTAAGTAAGCTTGTAGTGAACCATTTTCTAAAAAGATATCTTTCTATAAAAGGAAAATTAAGGGACAAAATATCCAAAACATTGCCTCTGCAAAGGATTTCGCAAACGAGCAATACATGAAGATAACAATAGTTACGATTAGATCTATACGGGTAGCTTAGCAACCTCATCCGATGCTCGATGGACAAACTAATGAGGGTTTTCGAACAGAGTAGTTCTTGCAAGCGTGCGATCAAGTCAGAGCAAAGACTAGGGGGGGAGGGACTGGCTGATAACAGGCACAAATTTGAGAATACTGTCCAAGGATCTTGGAGATTTGGAGCTACGATAGCATAGCGAAACATTGACGAAATGAATGACATTTATTAGTTCAGCCGCTGAGCGCAAGGAATGCGAAAGGATCGAGTGGGGAGAGGAGGGGGGGGGGGAGGGAGGAGGAGTTGGCGCCACTACGAATTAGATGACCTATGACCAATTTGATTTGATCTACCATGAAGGTTATCGAATTTAATTCGGCGAGAAACAATGGGTAGCCAAAGGGAGGGTTGAGAAGAAGCACTCCGCACAGATAAACCTATATCAATGGCGGTCGGAAAAGTTTCCTTTCAGGGGGGGGGGGGGACAAACTTTTGGAATGGAGAGGGGTGACGTTAGTCAGCTTTCTGAAAGGATTTTTGAGACTTTGAAATTTTAGCGGGTCTATAGCTTCAAAATTTTTGAAAAAAAGTGTGTGCGGTAGCGACTTGCCCGAAAAAAATTTTTGCAAGGCAAATTTGAAATTCGAAAAATCTTTACAATTCATTTTAATTGTTTACAACTGAAAGCAAGTCACTCGCGCAATTTACACTTCATCCAAATTTTCAAAAAATTGCCAGTCCCCCCCCCTACCCCTCATCAGCCTATCCGACTGACCTACTCTATGTATGGACAAAGTAAGTATGAAATGCAGAGCAGTCCCAGTTTTGGAAATTTCGATATTCTAATTCGCACGTAGGATAAGTCAGATCTTTCAGATGTAGAAACTTTCACTTTTGAAAATCTTTTTTCGGATATTGACGATGTTTCATCCCAAAAGGACTTAGTTAAAAAGGATACTTGACGTGCACGCTAAACTGCGCCAGAAGTTTGTTTGAGATTGAGATCAAAGAATGCAAGAGAGTTTCATTTGTGAGCGCAGTATGTACACCGACCTTGTAGTATGTGACTTGTAATCTCCGCGAACCTTTCATTTGAAGGACACGCCTCAGCGATTTTTGTTCGGTAGAGTAAGTGATGACAAAAACCGTACTATAAAGATTGCTAGGTACTCTAGAGGCAAAGACAAAAAATTCCAGATAGATTTCAACCGTATATCCGAACTAGCAAGACCTCAGATCGTTTGTTTGAGCAACTTCCATATTTATAATTGATGTCTTAGCAAGGATTTCGCATTACACGAAAAACGACTATAAAAGTAAACTCTAAATAATGAATATTGCGATCATTGTCGTGACAAGAAGTGCATGGAGCATTCATTGTACTTGATAACCTCAAGTTCCTCTTAGCTTGTATTCCGACAAAATTTGACCGGAACTTTATGCTTGGTTATCAAAAAGATAGTTTTCTTGAAAATTTTTCCATTTCCAATCAATTTGGAAGGTTGTAGTTTTGTTGTGTACCTTTCAAAATGAAAAAAAATCAATTTTTGGTTTTTCTTCAAGTTTGAAAATTATTTCTGAAACTATTAAACCTGCGTAATTAAACAGATTAGCCTCTCCAAACTACTGTGTTTATGTTAGCACTGAATCTCCGAGAAACCTAAAATAAAAAATGAAAAAGAAGAAACGAAGTGAATATTCAAAAGGCAAAGGGAATGGTAATGAAGTGTCGTAACGAAATTGCCCTTGTATTGTTGTTATTCATGGTTTTGAAGAGAATGATATCAAAAAGCCTTTTGCCTATTTCTAGCACTTTCCAAGTAAACTCCGCCCAAGTTCTAGAGCTTTCCAGAGAAAAACGAAAAAGTGTTATAAGACTCCTACAGTAACCTACTACTTACTGTTACCACTTTCAGACGAGCCGGAAGAGGATAAATTGACAAAATAATCTTCAAATAAATGATCTGTGAATTAGAATCTACGACTAAACCGCCTAATTGCAACATTCATATAAAGATCACTGTTCACTTCGGAGCCTCGTCGATTGCTCTTGTCGCTCGCATTTGAACGGTATGACCTTGATACTTTCACAATGACTGGTAGTTACCAAAGCATGCAAATAAAGACGCAAAGGAAATATGACGAGCGAGGGGTAGCAAAAGATGATCGAATTTGAACTTCCTTGAATCAAACGCTGCAAATAATCTTATCTGGGATAGTAACGGTGAAAGCGAAGTTACAAACAGCGAGAACCAGCTTCACTTTTTCAGTCAGCACCTCTATCTCACCTTCAACTTCCGCTTCCTGCAAATAAGTTCGCAAAAAATGATGATCAAAAGCACATATTCTGTGTCACTTACATACTTCCTTTCGCGTAGCAAGTACGCATGCGCAACGCGAGGGTCTTGCGTGCGCCTGCGAACTTGAAACAAATTTGAATGCCAAGTCTATATGCGCGAACGTGGCCGAAGCTCTGGCGTGGAGATTGAAAAAGGAAGCACGTGACTGACACAGAATGTAATATGAACTTCCAAACCCTCCTCTGAAAAATGTGTGAAAGACTGACTGAGGGCAGATAGAGTCGTCCAGAGGATATTATTAAATGAGTGCTAAAATTTTTCGACCGAGTCAGTCACTACTGCTCGTGTCATTAGCAAAGATTTCACCAGTGGAAGCCGAGCTGAAAGTTGTTTTCAGTTCCTGAAAAGAAGAAGAATCTTTTATATGGATGCGATAGTCTTGTCATAAGCACAATCTTTACCCCAGCCATTCTATGACAGCAAGAATTGTCTCCGCAGCAAATGAAAATTTCGTAGAGACTGCATCGCCCTCCTTGAAAGTTTGGTCTCACAGATTAATCTAGGACTTTCACTGGGCAAATTCTGTTCGCTAAACCTTGTATTTTTTTAAAGGCAGTGTCTCACCGAAATTTAGTTGCCGAAATTTTTGCATTTTGCAAGCCTGTCGGACCCTGTCTTGCACTGTATGGGCTTAAAATCGCACGAAGTTCCCAAAAACCCCGTTTTCTGGAGGCCCCGCGGAAGCAACGTGGACGAGTTTTACCTTCCAACTTCAGCCTCAGCCACAGTGGCAGCAACAGAGGGGAGGTGGATGCCAAGTGGAGGGACATGTTCAAACGCGTAAGGGGGAGACCGAAGGAGTCGTCCGCGCGTACCAACTGGCTCTCCGCGTACCACTTTGAGCGAATTTTTCTCAGCGTAGAGGGGGTCAAATTGAGTGGGACTTGTTGCAATGGCCTATCTAGAGGTCCCTATAATAGAATATGTAAAGATCCCCGCGACCTCAACTTTGGTGAGACACTGCCTTTAAGGCAACAGGTTTAGTTAGCATCAATGATGTGCTCCCTTTCTGATCAGCTCCAGCGCAACGCAAGAGCCCGCGCTGCGTTCGCGGGCGTACTGCTTGAGTCGTCATTCGCGATATTGGTCGGAGAAACGCCCACGCGCTGCGGATGCGTAGTTGCTATGTCTGTCAGTATAGTAATGTCTGTAGGTATGTTCCGAATACAAAATTCCATTTCTCAACCGATCCGGACCAAACATGGCACACATACACTTCGGGGCTGGGCGGATGTCATAGGCTACCTTTCTCCATCGATCGACATCGATTTTATCGGTTTTTATCGATTACTTGCAGAGTTCACCTACGGGGCTGGGAGTTGGCACAGGAGGATAAGTGGGCATGGCGATTCCGAATACAATATTAGTTTTCAGAATTATCGATTACTTTTATTGATTTTATTGATTTTTTGCAAAGTTTGACCTACGGGGCTAAGAGTTGGCACAGATGGGTAATCGAGCATGCTGATTACGATTACAATATTAGCTTTTAGGATTATCCGGTACTTTTATAGAGTTTATCGATTTTTTGCAAAGTTTGAGCCATGAGGATTTTTCTAGGTTTACTGTCCTTCGAAGGATGTCATGGACGGTAGCACAACACTGTTGCCGAATATACTGGGTCGGTTCGAAAGTTCATGGCGTTTTTCAAACCCATACTCAAACCACTTACAAGGGAAGGAAGGTGGGTCGAAGTGGCCTTTCAGAATGAGGTAGGTATCATCTTGTGGAGCTTCGAACGCTGATGTTTTTGGGCAAGGAGTTATGAGGGTTTTTAGGGGGCGGAAGTCGATGCAAGTACAATCAAGGACAGAACACCGTTGTGTGCCGTCTGGTAGTGGTTAGTGTGATGGTCTTGCAGGCAGAGGCTCCAGGTTCGAATCTCCTGCTGTGGTTTTCTTTTTGCTGGTTTATAGAAAATTTGTATGAGCACGCATATCGTCTGTACATCGCCTCTTCCTTCTTTTAACTGCAAATCTCTTCAAAAAAGTTTTATTACTCTATGTTTTCAAACGCCTATGTGCACTGATGAAAGCAGAGCACAAAATATGCAAAACAGGCATTTTTCACAATGCGAGCAACGAATGAAGACTACTTCTGAACAATCCGAATTGTCATATTCTCCTATCAAATTGGAAGGGAATCAGTACTGTGTGCAGGCGTTTCTCCCGGATGTGCATCAAGGTAGCCGCTGGGGTACCAGGAAGCTGACCTTGCCGAATATGTTGACAACATTGTGACCTCTTACGTTCACCAAGGTGTTACATGACAAATCGATTCTTTTGACATTTCTACCTCCACTTCAAATCACATGCAAAGACCTTCAGAGAGAGCAGTTGTTGCTTCGAGATTCTGATAAAAGAAACAAGGGGTGGTGTATGGACGCTGCCCATGCTCATGCAAATTTTTTGTAGGCCAGCAAAACGAAAACCACAGCAGGAGACTCCAACCTGGACTACCTGCAAGACCACCACACTAACCACTACACAGATGGCACACAATGTGCTGTCCTTAATTGTACTTGTATCGACTTCCGCCCCCTAAAAACCCTCATAACTCCTTGCCCAAAAACGCGCCGCAGATAAGGAAGGCAGATTTGAAATCAGCGTTCAAAGCCCTACAAGATGATACCCATCTCATTCTGAAAGGCCACTTCGACCCACCTCCCTTCCCTTGTTAGAATAACGGTAGACATAAGCTGTAAGCAACATCCTATGCAGAATTTCTTCCTCTTTCTAATGGTTATGTTCTTCTTCAGATTCCCTCGATGTTCGCTCAATAATCGGCAGGGATCTCCAACTCAAGATTTTCACCCATCTTCAGTTTGACTATTTTTGAAACTTTCATTTTCAACTTTCGAAATAGCATTATAGTTGGAAAGAATAAACAAAATGCAATATAACACAGTTTTTTCGCATCTCTAGACGGTTTCGAAATTTCTGAAAATATTTTTCTGATGCTATCGAATTCCATATTTGGGTATTCTAATCCTCACAGAACAATCTTCTCTTTCTATTAAACTTCTTTTTTTCTGATTTGCATAATATCTGAAGATAAAATCATTGTAATAATTGTTTCCGGACTCGTCCCAGGCTGTAACCAGAAAATTTGGAACCCATTTCAAAACACTAAGCGCTTAGTTGCTTACTAAAATCAGCTTTGAGTAAAAAGCTGTTTTGGAAGCCCCAAAATCCGAAGAATTGCCAGTGTTTGAAGCGATTGCGTATTTCACGACTTCGCAAAAGTAAGGACTTTTGGAAAAATTATTTTGAAAAATATTGAAAAATTAGTTGATGAAGCCAAAATAGTTCATTGTTTTGCATTTTGTTTGTTCTCTCCAACTGTTACCAAAGTCAGTCCAAAAGTTGAAAATGGAAATTTTAGAAAATAGCCAAACCCAAAATGGGTGAAAGTCATGGGTTGGAGATCCCTGCCGATTACTGAGCGAACATCAAAGGAATCTGAACAGAAACACAACCGTTAGAAAAGGAAGAAATTCTGCATTGGATGGTGCTTACAGCTTTTGTCTACTTTATTCTAAGTGGTTTGAGTATAGGTCTGAAAACGGCACGGACTTTCGGACCGACCTACTATAGATTGCAGCTGGTATTGACTATGGTAAATCTCGCTTTGGTCACTGCTGAAATTTCAGAAGAAATTTCAAATTTTTTGAAGACAGTATCTATACAAACTCAGTATTCAGGTTCCCTATGGAGAGATTCAGAGCTGAGCAATCTCTTAAGCGATAATATGTATTCAGTCACGGCCTGCTATTAGTACGGTACTAAGTTTAAAAATGCATCTTCCAGCAATGCCTTCGACAACAATGGTTCACGGATCGAACTGTTAGCTCATAAATTTTGAAATTTATAGGATGTCTCGAAAAACCTTTGTCTTATATTCTTTAAATGCAAAGGATGGCTAATGCTAGTCCCCTAAGTGTGAAAAAAATTTGTTGCTCACGCCCCAACCTCGAGGAAAATTCACGGACTGTCTATGCGAACATCGGTACCATCATACCAGCAACCTGGGATGGCGCGATCAAAACAAACCACAAATAAAGCTACAGTCTGTGTCAACAATGTGTTAATTTCCGACCAGGAACGCTACGCAAAGCCCCGTGCCACGTTTGCGAGCGTTGCAGCTTAATCGCACAATCTTGGAGATCGTTGTTCACGCGCTGCGGCGTAGTAGCTACGGAATTATGAGCACGTGGTTGACACAAATTGTATGCAATTCTTCTTGTCAGAACGAATGTGGAAATGGATTTTATTCTGACAGTCACTTCACACTCCTACGATCAGAAACAAGAGCTTGTAAGCTACACAGCATTTGTCGATATAAAAAATTGCGAACGGCCTAGTTTTTGGATTGTTAGCTGAAAGAAAATAGTTGAGCCATTTCTCAACCTAACAGTGCGAATCGACACCCATATCGCCCACGACACCGTGGCAAGCTTGGTCATAATGAATAAATATTCTCCTCATATTCAATTCTCATGAGAGGACAATTCAAGGAAGAAAGAATAATGAAACTCATCCTCAAGATGAAGGCGCTCTTGTTCAGCGAAGTCCGGGATCATGCGCCAGATAGTACGTGCCGTATGTGGCAAATTAGGAGTTATTCATGGAGGTGATCAAACAGAACAAACCCTCACTGAACAGTATGGAAGTATTATATTTGCGGTGCATATTAGAAGGGCAGGCGCATTTTGTGCCGCGATGATCCTGCCACGAAGTAAGCGATGCGTATTAGCATACGGTCATTCGGCTTTGTAGAGATAGCGCTTTCATTTTTCGGTTCTGCTGGTTTCTTATCGTTTTGCTCTCTTCCTTCACGCAAGTCGGGGTCCGCTTCCTTTTTGAACTTTTCCCCTAAGCAGTCTATACTGCTCTAAAAGGATAATCACTTTCTTAATTTGAATTGTAGACATCGTTAATAGATAGATCTTCGGATATTCTCCCTAACCTTGTGTAGTGTAATGGGTTCACTTCTGACTCTGCCAGAGAATCAGTTTGCTATTGTGATTAATATTTGTAATTGGTGCACTTCGCGTGCAGTACATATAAGTGTAAATATACAATACTTTTTACGTTCACAAGTTGCAAAACGGCGGACCGTCTCTCAATGGTGATGGTTACAAGAATTCCCATTCTGAGATGGTTACAGGGGGTCCCATTCTGAATATCGCTCTCGGCGAGGCTTGAGTTCTTGCGAGTTCTTCGCTTGGGCCCCTCGCCGCGTTCGCGAGCTTGTCTCGGGGCATTTTTCCAAGCTTTTAAGCCATTGACGCCTAAGGCTGAGTTCATACTGATCGCGAAGTCCGGGAGCAGCTCCAGCTGGAACTGTTCCCGAACTCCCGGATCAGTAAGAACGCAGCCTAAAAATACGTAGCCTGAGGCTTGGAAATACCGTATGCGAACTGCCCCGAGACACGTTCGCGAACGCGGCTAATAGCCTAAGCGAGGCGGCTCGCAAGAACCCGAGCCGCAATGACTGCAATTTTCAGAATGGAATCCCCTGTAGCCATTTTAAAATCGAATGAGATCCGTGCGGGTAAACTACAACTAACGAACCGACTAACTAACCAACTATAACTAACGTTGCAAGTTAGCTGAACGTTTTGTTGCTGTTTTGTGAGATACTCATGTCAGACTGCCTCTCGAAATCGTTGCTGTACGAGCCTTTCTGAGCGCGAACTATAAATGAAAAGCGTCGACCGCACGGAATGCCCTTAGGTTGCGGAGGCCACGCGGCTCGGCTGAACTAATAGCGACTTGTAGAGAGCATTTGTACTGGTACAGTGTTTGGCTGCGCGACGCGTGCTCCGCAATCAACGGCCAGTCGGTGCGCTCCTTGCTCGGGCGAGGTGTAAAAACGTTATCAATTATTCGCAGACTGGGAGGCATGCGCATTGCATATATACATGATCTAAACAAGATCAAACTTGTGTTGTCTCGGTTTCAAGTATGATCCTAAATGAGATAGATTACAAGTATAAACTTGGTAACCAAACGATTGAACTTGCTCAGAGAGTATGTGCAAAGGGTGCTCGAGTCGCCTAATCTAACAAGGGAATGGTAAGAAATCGAAGAGGCCAATTCATGCAAGCTGCATACTGTTACATGCAGCATAAAACGCTGTCTCCAAATCTGTCTTCCTTATCTACGGACCACCTTCGCGGATGGAATTATAAGCGGTTAAAGGCACCGTCCACCCAAAATGGAGGTTGGCGAGATTATGATGGCATACTAGTGTGGGCCCCCATACTAGACAAATCCCCAAGTTTCGCCGCAAAAGACTGCTTCTGAAGCGAGAAATCCGCTCCGAAAGTAACAAAAGTGGGCGGGGCGCCCCCGGTCGCCCCGCCCACTTGCATGCTTTATCTCGCCTGCACTTGTTGCAGAGGGTTCTCGAAACAGGGATTTTTGGGGGTTTCGCGAATTTTCGACTGCATATTCGGAATCAGGGCTTTCAGAAGGCCTGAAGGCGACAAAAGCATTGAATTCGAGTTGGGTGGACCGCCGGGGGCGCCCCGCCCACTTTGTTACTTCCGGAGCGGATTTCTCGCTTCAGAAGCAGTCTTTTGCGGCGAAGCTTGGAGGTTTGTCTACTATGAGGGCCCACACTAGTATGCCATCATAATCCCGCCAACCTCCAGTTTGGGTGGACGGTGCCTTTAAAGGTCATCATTTTGCTAAGAAATTATGTGTGTAAAGGGCAAAGGCCGTACAGAGCCATTTCTGGCTCAGTGCTAGACCAAAACATGCAGCTAGGTCACTTCATGTGGCCAGTACCTAAAGGTGAGCGAAAAGGGCAATAATGTGCCTAATCTCGCAATTTTCGTGCACGATTATTTCGCACTAAAGCTGGTCACAACTTCGCTTACAAAGACGCTCTGCAGGTATGGAAGACAGATTTGAAATCAGCTCTCTAAGATGCATCGAATGGTCTGCAGCTTGTTTGGATTGGCCACTTCGACTTCTGACTATTCCCTGATAAGAAGATTAATGATGCGCATTATTCATCCTGAGACCAATTGATTCAATACCGCTTTGCACACATTTCTGAACAATTGTATGAGAGCGTAAAGTCTCCCAGTATCTTAGAGAGGGTTGTAGTTGTCATTCAGTCTTTGACAAACAATAAGATACACGAGCACGCTTTGCGCACGCCTGATTAGCAAGTTTGAGCGTTCTAACGTGTTTCAGTAAATTATTACAAAGAATTTGTGAAAGAACATGCAAGCTCGTTAAACACAAGTTTGAAATGACTTTTTAAATGACCAAAACGCGTTAGAACGCACTCTTTAACTTGTTAATCAGACGCACGCAAGACGTGCTCGAGTGCCCTAGTCAGCGAATGAATATGTAGAAGTTTGGTTTTTGCCACAATAAGCCAGCACCTATCATCTATTCCATGACTAGGAGACGCGAGACCGCATTGCAGACATTGTCTTAACAAGTTTGAGTTGTGTTCTTCTCTGTTTTCAAAGAGTGAATAAAACCTGGACGAGATAAATAACAAATATAAATCTGCTGGTCACAATTAGGCTCGTTTAGACAATGCGTGCAATGCAGTCTCGTCTTCTAGTCATAGAATAAATGGTAATAACAATTCAGGAGTCTTCGACATGTTGTGTTACGTCACATGGTGGGAGAAGATCCTTGTGCATATCATTATCACCGGTGCATTCTTTTTCTATCGCAATCTAATGAAGAACTTGTTAAAATCGCTGGTGAGTTATAGAAGCGCTGATTCTAAGAGTGCACTAACTCATTTTAGTGGACATATGTGTCCCTCAAGCGTGAACATAGACGTTCGAATGTCGCAGAGAATACACCGCCACGCTCGCGTGCTGCAAAGCCGCGCTCGTGTGTTGAGAAGTCGAGTTGCGGTAAGGTCGTCGTCGTTGATGAACAGGCTCGTCCGCTGCCCCACGGATATTTGAAGAACTCGAAAGACTCATACTATGCACTGTATTTCCGTTAGAAAAGCAAAGATAACCTTAAGGGACCCGTCATACTTCGCCGAAAAAAGCCCAAAAGCGCCCAAAAAAGCCCAAAAAACCCGAAAAAGCCCAAAAAGCCCAAAAAAGCCCGAAAAAGCCCAAAAAAGCCCGAAAAAGCCCAAAAAAGCTCAAAAAAGCCCAAAAAAGCCGGAAAGCGCCAGAAAGAGCCGGAATGTAGAAACGAACTTTTGGTAGAATTCTGACATTATCTTATCATGCGGACGATAGAAAATGACAAAAAGGCTCGATTGCGAAGTCAACACACATGCGTTAGCGCCAAAACGTGCGAGAAGTGTTCCGGCTCTTTCTGGCGCTTTTGGGCTTTTTTGGGCTTTTTCTGGCTTTTTTGAGCTTTTTTGGGCTTTTTCTGGCTTTTGTGGGCTTTTTTGGGCTTTTTCGGGCTTTTTTGGGCTTTTTCGGGCTTTTTCGGGCTTCTTTGGGCTTTTTTCGGCGAAGTATGACGGGTCCCTAACTTCCGACTGTATCTTGTTATTTTTTCTATGATGTTCTTTTGCGTTTACACAAGCTTTTCAACGACAGTATTAAACTTGTTACGAAGTAAACTGTTATGATTCTGATTGGTGATACAGTACACGAATGGAAATTGCAGCGTGCATTGCTATTGTTTAACGTAACCTGAAGTACACATAATATTCTGATGTCTAATTTGCCAGTGATCCTCTGCAGCAAGATGCGCGCTCCTCAGTCTCACAGCGCTAAGTCTAGTAATTTTTCGTCTTACTATAGCGTTCTTGTGGTACGGGATTGGGCAGTAAAATCTGTGCGTGAACAAATAGCCAGGCGTAATGCTGGCTTGCGCGCGCAAGGGGCCAGCATTACAGGAGTAGCTATTTGTTCACGCCTATTCGGTCGCCATCCTCGGCCCCGCAAGCACACTATATTAAGCGAAAAATCTACAAGACTGTAACGCCGATTCGTTAGGCACGCGTCTTGATCTACTTGATCCTTAATTCGCTTGATTCACTCCACTTCGCTTGTCAAGTCTAACGAGTCAATTACTCTCGGGACTTGATCCCTCTACCCTGTTGTATTGCATCTTAACAAAAGAATTCTTGATTTTATCATTATAACATATATATCAAAGTATGGGGGACATTAATGGGGAGGGGACCACCGAGCACCCGGGGGGTGCCAGCTCATCTGGAGATTCTGGGCACCGCCCAGTTGGCGTGGAGACTGTCGGACATCTAATCACTCTGCGTCTCGACACGCTCTTGCTCAGTTTACTGATTTGACCAATAGCAAAGTTGATAAAGTAGACCAGGCGGGTTAGGGTGGAGGACATTAGGTCGCCGAATTTGGAAGAGTCCCGCGCGGATTCCCTGCAGGAACGCATGTCCGCGTACGTACAAGGGTGCGTATTTGTCGCAAATGACCGGGGGGACCGCCCTCTTTCGGCGACCTAATGTCCTCCACCCGGCGGGTTAAGTGGGCCAAGTATGTCGTGTCTCTAAACCACTGAACAAGTTGAAGATCACAGTCGATGTCAATCAGGTGCTCCTTTTTCCGCAGCACTATGCATCCGCAGCGCGTGAGCGCAGCGATCTCCGATCGAGTGAAAAGATTGAAGCTCACGCGGTACGCTCCGAACTTGATATAGGAGGTTAGAGGTACGAACGCCTCAATTAGGCGCCACTTCTGCGGGCTGCTGGTCCTTTCGTCTTACTGTTGTACATCGTGTTGGGACCAGTAGTCCGCGGAGGCGGTGCTAAGGCTGCGTTCATACTGATTACGAAATCCGGGAACAGTCCCAGCACAACGCTCAGTTCGAGCACTGTGCTGGAACTGTTCCCGGATTTCGTAATCAGTATGAACGCAGCCTAAATTGAGGCGTTCGTTCCTCCACCCGATATAGGATTCTCGCGTTACGCTTGAGCTAATCGGAAAGGGAACACATCGTTGACACAGACTTTACGTAGCTTTCTCATGGAAGCGGCGAAACAGCGCATCGCTTATTGATTCGTAATCGTTAAGTAAATGTCCTAAATTCTCAACTGTGTGCAAGTAAGCCAGATGTTTTGTTGCTGTTTGTAAGATAAATAACCTGAAGTGTAGTTTGCGATTATGTCAGACGAAACGACCTCTTGAACGTTTCTGCCTTCAGAGTTACAGTTTCAAACATCGCGCGGGCGGACTCCAATCATGACAAATTTGTTGCTTTATACCCTCTCCATATCCTGCGCAATATGCAGTTGAGTAGATTTTCCGCTTAATATAGTGTGCTTGCACTGAAGGTGAAATGCGGTAAAATTTGCGCGTGAACAAGTAGCCACGCCAATATTGCCAACATTTTGCGCGCGCAAATGACCGGCTTTAGGCGCAAATTTTACCGCATTTCACTTTCAGTGCAAGCACACGATATTAATGGAAAAATCTACTCGACTGTAAAGTCGTCGCCTGCACGAAATCGCCCGGGTTGTTGTAGGCTGAACGCACGCGAGCGTGCCTGCAACGCGGCTGCTGAGTACGGGCGCTATGATGATTCATGCGCGCGAATGCCAATGTTAGCCCGCAAGAGAAACGCGCGCGGGTGCTCATTCCGGGCGATTCCGTGCAGCCAACTATACCATAGTTACACCAGAACAGCCTATGATGAACATTTATGAAGTTTCAACAAGCTTCTCTATTGCTGTTTGTCCTGCCATTGAACGCCTCCCTCCGGGGACTACTGCTGGTCCTTACATGCTTGCAATGCATGCGCGGAAGGAACAGTAGTCCGTGGGGACAGCGTCTGATCGTGTCTTCTTCCCGAAAGACTGGATGAAAAAGGTTACCAAGCAGATCGCGTATGATCCGTTTCGAGTAGGGTACTGTAAGTCGCCGATAGGCTCCATTCCTCTCGGACATCTGTAGAAACCGTAATGCTTGTGGGGTGTGGAGCTGCGTGCTTTGACGCAGATGTCCGCGTGAGACCAACCCCCTCCGGCGACATCTAGTTTTCCGCCCCTAGGAGACTCGATAATGGTTCATACAGTCAAGCAGGTTTTTCGCTCAATATGGTGCGCCTGCACTGCGGGTAAACTGCGGCAAAGTTTGCGCGTGAACGGGTGGAGGACTATATGTCGCCGAACGTGGGAGGGTCCGGCGCGGATTTCTTGCAGGAACAATTCCCCATGCATGTGCTAGGGTACGTATTTGTCGCAAGTGACCGCGGGGCCCGTTTCTTTTCGGCGACATGTAGTCCCCTACCCCGCGTGAACAAGTATAGGCCGTCCGCGCAGGGCGCGGAGAGTGCGCCAGGTGTGTATTGCGCGTCACTCCTCTTTCCTCGTGCACTCTCGCCGCCTGTTTTCTCTGCGCTTCTTCCGTTCGTGAACTGCCTTCAATGCATGTAACAGCGTCACTCTCCGTGCGCAGCGCGGACGGCCTATAGCCACAGCAATAACGGCATTTTGCGCGCGCAACTGGCCAGCGTCACAGGCATAGCTATTTGTTTACGCGCAGTTTTAGCATTTTACCTGCAGTGCAAGCACAGTGAGCCTACTCGACTTTAGTACGGTTGACATGCTTAAACTTGTCCTTCTATGACATTATTGGCAAACCGCTCATGGTGAGATAATGCACATGCTTCAATTGTTGTTCACACATGCGCGCGTTTTCGAGTAACTTATCTTACTGTTAGGATGAATAATAAGTTTCTTTTCTGGCGGCTGTCCCTGTTCTGCGTCTTTGCCCTGCGGCACGTACGGCTAAAGTGTTGGCAACATGCAACAAAATATTGGCAGTATGCCACTTCCTGCTGACTTCTGTTTGAACGCTAACTTCTTGCTGCATGTTGCAAACGTTGGCTATATGCGCCGCACACCAGAGACGCGGAGCAGGGGTAGCAGGTTTGTGAACGATAGATATCATTCATTGTGTCTGACTAAGAGACGCGAGCACGCTTTGCGTACTTTGATCAACAAGTTCATGGATGAGTTCTAACGCGTTTTGGTCTATTACTCAGGAATTCTTGAAAGAACGTGTTCAAGCCAGCGGGTTTAATGAGCTCAAACATGTCCTTCCACGAGTTCTAATAGCAGACCAACACCAACCAAAACGCATTAAAACACATTCTTGAACTTGCTAATGAAATGTACGCAAAGCGTGCTCGTGTCTCTTAGTCAGAGAATGAATCTTCTGCTAGATTTGTATAGGACGGAGTCGTGGCATCTCAAACCGTGGTGGTTTTTGATGACGAGCAAGTACCGTAACCTGGGGAACAAACCAGTTTGTCCACGTTATCAGAAGTGAGCAACGCTCCGCCTCTATACGAATTTGACAGCATCATGTATTGGTCATACAGCTTTTGTTTTTTGTTTTTTTTTTGGCACAATAAGGCGAATTAGATCATAATTTAGTAGTTCTCGACATGCTGTGTTATGGTCCTGTCGCATGGTGGGAGAAGATAGTCGTGCAGCTCATTGTCCTGGGTGCTATGTTTTTCTATCTGGATCTGATAGAGAAGGCGCTGAACTTGCTGGTAAGTTGTGAGAAGCAGCTGATACTAAGCACTAATGACCTGTTTTAGTTGGAGTACTTATCTCGCAAGTTTGAACATAGATCTTCGAAAATCGCAGGGAATCTAACACTGCGCGTGCGTCCTGCAAAGTCGCGCTCGCATGCTGCGAAATCGAGGAGCGATAAGGTCGTCGTCATTGATGAACAGGCTCGTCCGCTGCCCTAAGCATATTTGAGAATTCACGAAACTCATACTACGCATTGTGTTTTCGTTTGAAAAACCATCTCTAACCTTGATTCCGTGTGTATCTTGTTACTTTTCATCCTATGATGTCCTTATGCATATTTTGCAAGCAGTTTCTAGAATCAGAAAAGCTTCTCATCGACAATAAAACTTGTTGTGAAGTAGACTGCATGATCCCGGTGACACAAAACACGAATGAATTTACAGCGTGCTGTGGAGATGTTAAAGCATAACTTGGAGTAATTCAAAACATTCTGATGTCTAATTTATCTAGTGGTCCTTTGTAGCGACGCGCGCTTCCCGATCTTACAGCGCTAGTATCTAGGTTTCCTCCTGCTATAGCGTCATGCAATACCGAGATTGGGCGACAAAGTCTCTGCGTTAACAAATAGCCAAGCCAGTAGTGCCGGCGCTTTGCGCGCGCGAGGGGCCAGCATTACAGGCGTGGCTATTTGTTCACGCGCAAATTCGGTCGCCATTCTTGGCTCCGCGAGCAACTATACTAAGGAGAAAATCTACAACGGTGTATTTTGTGACATAGAGTTTGTTGAAATGAATTATAACAGCATGGCGCCACCCAGATTCTCGATTGCGATCTTCCTTGATCTTTGTTCTGCGATCCACACTTCTCATGGTCTCGATCTCAGATATGAAGTACAGCTAGCGCAGAAATCCGATAAAAACACTTCTAGAGTCTTTTTTAACAAGTGTAAAAGGAAGAAACGACGCTGTTCCATCAGGCTTTGGACATACCTTGCGCGATTGCCGACCGCGTGATTGCTGTTAGCGCGCGATTTGGCACTGCTACAATGGCTCATGTTCTTCGTAAGCGCATTTTCAGTAAGCAAGGGTTTACAGGTTTGCGTCAATAAAAGCTATTGCAGTACGAAGGCGCAGAAGCAGTATTAGTTGAGCGGGCCCAACGCGGCACGCGTATCTTCGTAATCCTGCGCCTCGTGCGCTATATGGCCAATAAAGCCGCGTTCGCACCCAAAGATATTGAGCCTTCGTTGGGAAGCAGCTCTCATAAGAGCTATGCGCCTGCGCACAGGGCCCGGCACAGATGGTCTGAGAGCAAACTGGAGTTCGTTTTCAATGATAGGAGCAACGGGGGTATCGTTTTTATAAGGTCCTAGAGCGCCGAAAAAAACGACAAACAGTCAAGTTTTGCAAGTTGAACATGTTCTTTAGCGAGCGCGCGAATTTCAAACGCAAGACTCAAACAAACAAATGGCTTGTTTACAGCGCACAAACAATCACATGACACCGAATTGGGGCTATGTGTATACAATATTACTCCAGACTATACTATGTGAAAGGTGGGTCGCGGGCGCGAGCGGCCTCAATTAGATCACAAAACCCCGCCCTAATGGTGCCAAGCCAGTTGAATCAAATGTTACACTGTGATAGATGTTCACGAAAGCCTCAACATAGAAAATAACAAGGTATCACCATATGTCTACCGTGTCACTATGGACTAGGACATATTGTATACCAGAAAATTCGTCTCATCAAGCTGAAGCCAAATCTTCCCGCAGATTACAAATAAAGCTGTTTTGAAAGAAGTAATACCTAAATCCCGCTTATCCCGCAAATACCGCGAATCCCGCAAATCCCGTGAAGTCGCGAATCCCGCGAATCCCGACAATCCCGTAGTTTTGGACAAATTCTACCGCTGCAACTGTAGTCTATATCTATGGTAAGCCTATATCCAGGTTGTCGGTGCTCGTAGAAACCAAAAAATTGCTAAAAACTGCAAAAATAGCTCAGCGTGAGCGGTGATTACCGTGAGTGAAACGGTTACGTTAGTCAGATTACGTTTTTTTTTGTGAAATGAAGAATTTAATGCATTTTTTGTCAGCGAGGGTGAATCAGCAGATATATCAGTCAAGGTAAATCCCTCATATCTTAAAGCTAAAAAGAGACAGAAAAAAGACTACGGATGATTTCGATGCTCTATAATCTCAGGTTTCGAATGCTATGTAGCTTGTTGGGGGGGGGGGGGTGGAGGACTATATGTCCGAAAAAGGGCGGTTCTTGCGGTCATTTGCGACAAATACGCACTCTTATACATGCGCGGGCATGCGTTCCTGCAGGGAATCCGCGCGGGACTCTTCCAAATCCGGCGACATATAGTCCTCCACCCCTTGTTGGGGCATTGAGTTTTTTGACTTTAAAAAATGCTTGCTCCGGTGACCCTAAAAGCCAGTACATTGGAGGAGCGCGGTGGAGCGAGTTAATGGAATATATTTCCACCCCATTTCCAACAACTGCCAATTTTTTTTCGTCTCACAATCTATGTATTCGACAGCTTAGGAAACAGAGATTCGACTTGAATCGTCGACTTTTTTCTAGCCCACTCTACCGAGAGATACCCCGCATTTTATCTAGAATTATGTCCATTTTTGAAGATTTTGAAAGCAGATTTCTGCTCTTCTGACCTGCTACCGCCGACTTATTCTTATTACAGAGCAATCTTCGATAAACACGGACAGTCAATTCTTCGTAGCTTTCATCTTGATTGCGATAAGGGAGCAGAAAGTTAACGCACTAATCAGTTGTACAGGGCTTTACAACCTGAGTGTCACAGCCGCCCCGCTCGGCCGCCACGCTTAGGTCCGCGCAGCGTTCGTGGCGCTGGCTGCGCGTCGACTGAAGCTTGGCAAAAGCCCGGGCGATACGCCGCAAACGCCGCGCGCGGCCTGAGCGAGGCGGCCGCGTTGGAGGAAGCGAGCGGAGGCTGTGACTCTTATGTTGAAAAGCCCTGTATGTTAGCCAGACAAAATCGCTCACATTTCCCGGAGCAGAATACGTAGAAAAAATTGACAGTTTTATTTTATTCTGACCTCGACCTCAGCTTTCAAATGTTATGCAGATTGTTAGGGGATTTCGCTTTCAGGGCTCGCTAACCCATTTTACTTCACAAGAATGGGAGTAGCGGCGACCCCCTTCACCTGGAGAGGGCCCGGCTCCCTCCATCGCACCTATGATTAGAAAAAGGGTGAGTGCTTGGTCAGGCCGTTAACTATCAGCCTATCTAAGTCATTTTTGTTTGCGTAGCCGCAGAGAGGTATGGTCAAATAGTTTGCAAGTCCTTATGTCCACTCCAGGCTTTGTATTTGAAAACGGCGACTTGCCGAAAAGTCAGTCAATAAACCGTTAACAATCACAGCTCAATGTATTTTAGCACAGTCTTATGATTATTTAGTTGTTTCAGTTTTTTATTTTTTTCCTGCATATTTTTCTGCAGCAATTTCAAGAAATTACAAATTTTCTGCTATCCTGATCGATATACGATTGTGGCAGTCGCGCAACCCCTAAGGATTTTCGCACCTCAACGTGATGAAGTGCGAGGCTGCTGCAAAAATCTCACGGCAGTGGCGGCGTAGCAGGAGGAACCAAAGGCCCTGCCATATCCGCAGGAGGCAATTAAGAGCGCAAGCACTGTGGGGAGGATTTGGCAAGGATCCAAAACAACTTAGCAAAGACACATGAAGGAGACCATATGAAAACGTATTTCATAACTCTGCTTGGGAAAAAGCAAGAAGCAAGCAAAAGTTTTGAAATCCACTTTTCATGGCTTCTCTTAATGAAATAACTGTCATTCGAAGAACTCGCCATAAAGAATTTTCACTATTCAAGTTGGAAAATGGAGGGGAAGGTAAACTTAAAGTCAGCAGTCCAAAATGAAACCTTGAATTGATAAATTAAATGATTGCAAAATTGTTTTGAACCAAATTGGAAATTTTTGAGGAACTGAGAATTTGCATCACATTGACGTAAGATTTTCTGTAAGTTGTAGATTTACCATTATAGTCTTCAGATGGTTCTTGATTTGAATTCGAGCAAGATTTCGTGAACAATTTCTTAATCTTCAATTTTCTATTACCGATTTTCAGCATCACGATTTGACGACTTCGGTTTACAAAACTGCCCCACTTATTTCTCTAGAGTTAAGAACATTTATGGATTCCTGCCAAGTTTTCTTGGATCCTGGCCAAATCTCCGGCGCAGTGCTCGCGCCTCTAATTATCTCCTGCGGACATTGCCGGCTAGGCCTTTGGTTCCTCCTGCGCGTCCTCCCACGGCAGTTATGGACGACGAGAGCGCGCTCACGGTAGCTCAGCCGCGGCGTTGATGCCAGCTCTGGCGGCTAACTGCGGCACCAGGCGGTTGTCTGATTACTCGCACGCCTCCTTACGTGTTTCCGTTCAGGCCGTAATCTTACAAGGGAACCGTGTCGAGTCGAAGTGGCCTTTCCAAATGAGACCCATAATGCTTTGAAGAGCATTAATCGGTGATTCCAAATCTGCTTTCCAAATCTGCCAAACGCCTCTGGACGCCGAGTTATGCTCGTTTTTGAGGTCAAAAAATTCAACGCAAAACAAGCAAAATCGCCGAAATTTGCTCAAATGGTCTAGTGTCAACTATCAGACCTGTTTAATCAATGGATACATTTTATCTAATATGCTAATACTTAATATTGCTTTATCTGAGAGTTAGAAAGATTGTAACAATCAATTTTATCTAAATTCTGCATTCATTTTTCGTTCCGAAGAACGGTCATAACTCGGTGTCCAGAGGCTTTGGCAGATTTGGAAGGCAGATTTGGAATCACCGCTTAATACTCTGCAAAGCAGTACAGGTCATCTGGAAAGGCCACTTCGACTCGACACGGTTCCCTTGTTAGTTAGACACGGGTGCCCTACTCCAACGGTGCTCGGACGTGAGCGCCTGACCGTGCAAAAGCCGGTTAGGCAAAATCGGCTAAGTCAGCAACAAGTGCAGATCTATCCACTCCCTTGATTATCGAGCTATGTGAAATAGCATTTTTGCTTATTTGCTGGAAAATGTTGGTAATTCAGAAAGTTCATTCAATTATCAAAGAGCAGGTGTGATTTGATTTGATTTGATCTCAAGTTTTGCAAAAATTCAAAGCCGCATCTCTTCAGTCCAGGCTGTACTGTCCATCAGGGGTAAGCCTCAGCAAGCATAACTCGCTTTGAAGTCAGGCTTTTTTAGCTAAGAAGAGCATATCTGGAATCAGCGCTTGAAGCTTATACCGGAAGTGAGACGACAGCGCCTGATCAAAGTTACAAAAACACTTTCTCAAACCAAGATTGACTTACCGTCGCGATCATTAATTGGTACGCCGCTCGCATGGTACTTTTGCCTGCATTACCATTCATTAGACTGAGAGCTTCAAGATCGCTATGCACATAATGCCTAAACAAGCTTGAAGTGTAGTCAAAAGTCTGGAAGTCTGGACGGTCTACTAGCATTTTCACTGCAGGCGATTCATCGCACACAACGATGGACGCCGATGCGTACCACTTAGATGATTCGCGCATGGGAGAGATAGTGGATGGCAAGTAAGTGGATGGCAAGAAGGATGGAAGAGCGCTTGATCAGCGAAATGCCGACATCGTCCATAATGATCCCTGTCTTTGCGTGCAACGAACGGTCTATATCTGGAATCAGAGTGAATAAGCTCAGGCTTGTGCAAACAATGTGCGCAAAGCGGTTTCGAGTCTCTTGACCACAGAATAGATGATTTTTTTCTTCTATGTGCTTCTGCCTACCACACTCCGATTTTTTCGTCGCACTATTTACCATGACCTATTAATGCTATCCTTGCTCCTTTTTGCTTGATATAGTACTTGTTGGTAGTGCTAAAGCAAATGGATAGCCAGCCGTTCGCGATGCCAGACTTACTAAACGGATGACATGAGAGCGAAAATATTGCTTTGAGACATCTTCTCAACAAGAAACTGAGCGTTTGCTAAAGGAAGTACCAATAATGTGAGGTGCTTGGCGACCGAATTTGCGCAAGGTATAACAGGGGTTTATAGGCGTGTTCACGAGGTAAAATTCGCAAGCTTCCAGCATCCCCTGAAAATAGAAACAATCCTAAACTGCGCATTCGTAATGATGTGAATACGCACCGGGCAGACGTCGTCACATAGCCCCTATGTCTAGAACCTCGTGGCTGTTGTTAAGTTTTACCGAAATCTTACTTAATCCTCATTTTGTAATGAGCCGCAACGCAATACTATCGTTTTCTTTCGCATAAAAACAGCGATTCTGCAGATTTTCGTTCACGAGATTCTCCTAATTATCGATCATTTTTACCCTCTGAAACTTCATGGCTCCATTTCTCTCAGAGTGGATCGCTTCCCTTGGTTTGCTTCCATAATCTAATAATTTTATATTCTTTAATGCTAGGCGCGCTATTCAAAGTACGTAACGGGACACATTCGGATAATTATGCAAAACCCAGTCAAGAACATATGTTTGCGAAAAACGTCATTTTAAAGTATATGGGTGACCCAATACGGAGGATTTCAGGTTGAGAACGGACAAAATTTGTCAATAATTGTACCACAGTAAAGACACACCCAAACGAACATTGCTTTTGCTATCTCTGCAGCTTTACAATAGATGAAATAAGACGAAACGGTAAGTTCCATAAAGGCGGATATTTATTGTTGCGAAGCAGACGCGAAAGCAAAGGTACGCGCACTCCACTGAAGTAAGCTCGCGCTGCATTCGCGTGTACTTACTTCATATAGGCATCCGCCTTCGTCCGAGACTGACACTTACTAACATGTAACAATACATAGACATCTTTATCCATCTATGAACATCGTAAACTTTCTTGCTAACTCATCAAAAACAGTCTGAATGCGTTGTTTTCCAAATGTATTGAAATGGTTGTTATAATCAAGATACATGAGATTTGTTTCAGTGTCGTAACCAAGATAGTGACCTTTCTTATCAACAAGCACTGGCATGTAGTCCACTATTTCACAGTTTTTGCATCTGAAACAAGCGGCTTTCTACGACATTATTATCCACGGTATGTGTGCATAATGAAATTATCAATGAATCACTAGTAAGAAAATGAACATTATGTTAAACACTGCCAAACCTTTTTCCAATTTCCCATATCCGATGACGAGCAAAAAAGAAAAACTCGTTCTTTATTATGAGGCCATCCTGAAACTTTAGACTTTGAAAGACTACACGAAATAGTTCTTCGCAGTTCCTGAACGTAGAGCTTTGCGGAATTGCGGTAGTTTAGCGAATGCGGTCACTATAAACAGCTGCTTCCAACAGGATTTGTTTCTTTACTTCCACAAAGAATTTGTGTCAAGTGATAGCTTTTCTTTCCGTGTAAGCTGCTTTATTGAGTCAGTGCCACAAATTTTACACATATACTCGGCGTACAAATTGCACTTGTGCATGGCATAATTCTAGGTGCCTAGATAATGACAGAATCGCGGTTAGCACCCGGGGTTTGGCACAACGCGCCCAACAAGCTGAATGTCGTTTTAAAACGAAAAGCAAAAGGGATATGGTTTTTGCGGGTCCGGGGGCGAAGCCCCGAAAAAACGTATGTATAATCTCAGTTTTGTATACAAAAGAACCGCCGATTCCTTCTTGCAAGATCGGGATGTAGGGATTGAAAAAGATAGACAAAAAACCTTCTGATACGCAAAGCAACCTTAAATTGGGTTCTTATAGAAAACTAAACGAGTAAAAAACCTCGGGGAGTTGGCCAGTTGTCACCCACTAACTCAGCAATTCTTGCAGCCCCCCCCCCCCTCCGTCCTAAAAAACAAACCTCATCCCAGAGCTGTTATCATTTGAGTCTTAGGGCCGCATGCACTAACATGGCCGCGGGGAGGGGATCGCAGCTTAAAAGAAAGCTTCATATGCTGAAGCTCCAAATATCTGGATTTCATGCTGTTTACCTGTCCGTAAGTATTCCTACTATCCTTCACTATGAACATGTTGAACAGGAGCGAGAAGCTGTACGAACCGCATTTTCCAGCTTTTGTATGATCCCTGATGATCCTCGGCCTTTTCTTTGAAGTATTTTTCTTTCTCCGAAGTTAATGAAAACCTTCCAAAGTTGTACTGAACATCTAACACAACAGTGCTAAGCATGTTGCTGATGAGAACAAATGAATTTTTGGAAAATCGAATTTTTCAGTAAACCCCAAATTTCGACCTGTGGATCATCGAAAATTTCATGACTTCAAAACATCATTTGTTGATTGTTGATTGTCACAACTTTTCCACTGCAAGAAACTGTAAAGTCACCTCGTATGCAGTGGCCAGGAATATTCATCAACAATAAAGCGAGAGTTTTTGGATGGTACACCAGGCAAAGTGATGGCCCACTCTTGTCAACGGGTGGTAAAAATTATGGACAACCTATTTTATTAAACTCGCAGTACCCTTCTAACTCTCGCTTTGAGGTGACGCTGCACACTTGACGCGCCTTACGTTCTTAGAAATCGTTAAATGGCCACTATCAGCTAGCCGGAGAGCGTCATCGAATCATCCCTTTTCGTTGGAAGTGACTCAAATAATGTACTCGCTCCGCAGGCAGAAGGAGCTGAAAGCGCTTAATAGCTGCGAAACATGGAAGTAAAGCGGAGTTATCTCTGACTCAGCTAAGCCCGTCCAGAACAAATCACATAAAAAGCATTGGAGGATGGCATCGCAAATGCAAAGTGACACCGTACAATGTAGGTGCCTTCGCTAATGATGAGATATCCCCTTTGGAGAATATGATGTACGGTAGCATGAAACTGACCCAAACGGTTTATTGATCCTTACCGCCCCTGGGCTGTTTATAAAAAGGGAAGTCATCGAAGCTTGTAAGCGGGAGGTCAGGCACATGTTCTTCAAGAACGACCACCCGCTTTGCAAACGTAGCTGAACGACCCCTCATTTCCCACTCTCAACACACAGTTTCAAATGTCGCACTTAGGAGAGAAAAAGCCTGTGACGACTTTTCGATTTTCTGCCGTTCTCTGCGCATGTTTTTCTGCGATAGCACACGGCTTAGCGGTGAAAACTGTATAAATCATGGTAAACTTGCCCCATTTTTTACGTTCACCCTAATACATCATATTGCATTTTAATGAACTTACTTCGATTGTGTTTAGAGCTTTTCCATTTCGTAAGTAATCAACAGCTTTATAAGCGCAGTCGAATATACAGCTTGGTAGTGCTTGTAAGATGTAGACCTGAAATTTAAAAAATTGGTCATATGTAGGACGTCCCAAAAGCATGAACGCGCTTTTTGATTGCTGGTATTTACCTTTCTTTCCATAGTCCCTGAAATTTAGATACCTTATCGTAGAATTAGTTTCAACTTAGATTTACCGTATAGAGCAATTCACCGATTTCTCTCTATTGTAGGATTATGGTAGGAAATTCCAGCTTCAGGCATTATAGCGCCATTGTGAAATTGGCCGATTAAAAAAAACTCCAAGAAAACAAAAGTTGTGTAGCAGTTAAGACGTTTAATACATAACGTTTTACAAGTTTCTAAACCTTTTGAATAAGAAACTAAGGGTTATATTTCTCAATTACTACATAACAGGGTTATTTACTAGGCTCAGAAATGCAATAATGCCATTGTGACGGCGCTCGGCAGCGACGACATTGTGCCGGAAGTGTCTGCTGTAATCCACTAATGAAGAGTAATGGAAGATATGTCTAGATTCGTTCCATGCTTTAATTCAAATTTAAGCTGTCCCTACAACATGTTGCCTACATGAAAATTATTCAGAAGAAAGCCGTTAGCGAAACGTTCGATACATGTTTTGGTACACCCTGCGTATGACATATTAATGTGACCTTTTTAGTTGTTTTCTCAAGGAATTTCAGTGTTTTCAGAAAAAGACCAAAGACTCTGTCTTCATCGATTGGTTTTGACACATTGAGCGGAGCCTTCATGGTGAAAGCTCTGTAAAATCATTATTTAGGTTTCGCAAACCCAAAGCTACTAAAAATCGCAACCTATCTATCATGAATACTACTTCAGGTTTCAGTTCTTCCACTACATGGGTAAAGTTGAAGGAAATTCCACAATTGTGACTGAACATTTCACATCCTGAACTTGTTAACGCCATTATGTAAATTGATTTATCACTGAAACTCTATGAAAACAAACATACTTGGTATACAAAATATGTTGAACTGCCTTGCATACTGTTTGAATGCCTTGTAAATGATATCGCCCTGGTTGCAGGCAAAGCTATTTCCAGCGACCAGAATGTTTATCCTGCCATTTCCATTCTAAAGACAAGACCAATATGCGGTGCACCCAAATAGAAACTTTCTTTTGAACCAGGAGCCTTCATTTACAGGTGACACGATTTAGCTTATCGTGAACCAGTCTCTACAGTAGCTGGTATACTTTGTACAGGGTGTCCCAAAAAATGTGAACACTGTTTGATCGTTAATAACTCTCTTGCTTTCATGTCTTCCAGCGAACTTGAGGTGCCGTTTTGCAAAGCGAGGTTCAACTTAAATTTAAAGCATAGGAAGATTCTCCAATCTTTTTTCATTACTGTAGGATTACGGTATGAACTTTCAGCATACAGCGCCACTGAGAAACGGGCATTTTCAGGAAAAAATCCCCAAAAACCAGAAATCTGTGTAGCAAAGTCCTCAAGTCCTCAAGCGTGCTGATTTCATCAAATGGTTTTTCAGTTTTTCGAGTTTTTTCAATGGTGTAAACACACCTCTGACGAATATTGGAAGAACAGTCGCTATCCTAAACCTGAAATAACTTATAAAACTGAAGGGTAACAGATACTTCACTATCCCAGAACATCCTACTTTACTATCCAAGAACATCCTACTTTTGTCTCCAGAAGATGAAAGAGCAGGGCGAATGAAAAGACCAGGGACTCCGGGCGACAGAAGACTTTTTCTAAGAGTTCTTAAGTTCAAGATACTTTGCCGAAAGACACTTTTGATAGCTAGACGAGATATGTTGTAATTCACCAAGCACGACAAATTGACTTAATTTTTGCATGGAGAGTCGCGTATAGTCGTCCTCACCCCACTGGTCGGTCGGTGGTCAAATCTGAATTTGAACTGAAGCAGACCGGCCGCGGCAGAGCGCGGCAGACCGCTCCTCAGCCAACCGCTTGCACATGAGCTTTTCTCTTATTTTCTTCGTGTTTCTTTGCTACCTTTCGTATTGCGGCAATGTTCTTTATCAGATTTTTGGAGTTCGCACCGCTAACTATTGTTTTGTGCAGTTGCTCTTGTGTTTTACATTTCCATGTAAACCGGAAAGAAGGATGCGATTGGAGATTTTTGGATGAGAAATCTCTTCTTTCCGGTAAGTGACATATACACAATTGTGATTTGATGAAATGTGTCAAGCGATAGCGATAAGGCTGAAATTCTCTTAAAGACTGTTTGTTTCAAAGAGTTAGCGGTACGGAATCTGAAAGTCTGATTAAGAACATTGCTAGGAGAGATAGCAAAGAAACACGATGAAAATAAGAAGAAAGCTCGTGCAAGCGATTGGCTGAGGGTCGGCGTCTGTCGCGCTCTGCTGCGGTCAGCCCGCTCCAATTCGAATTCAGATTCGATCACTGACTGACTAGTGGGGTGAGGACGGCTATACCAAAATGCTGGTTTATCTCATTAAAGGCAGTGTCCAGGCAAATCTGGGCATATGGGTTTTTTGCCTGGAAAATGATGAAGAGGTTCCAGCTAAGGCACTGCTCAAACCGCAGCGCAAACAATTTATTCACAGCTGAGAAATCCATCTATAAGTACTCCGCGGCTGTATCGTGACCGTAACACTCAAGATTGGTCCCAGCGCAAACGTAGTGGTAAAGTGAGCGAAGTCGTTTTGGGTTACAGTTACGGCGCAGGCGCAGGGTTTCCGGGGACGGAATTCTTAGCCGTGATTGAACAATTTCCGCTGCTTCTTGGGATGCCTTAGTTAGGACCCCCTCATCAATCTTCAGGCGAAAAACCATCCGCCCAGATTTGCCTGGACACCGCCTCGAAGGAGTGATTTTTAACGGCGGACGTTTTCAGTGATCTCAGCTAGTCATGTCATGACGATCAGAATTATGACTTTTAATAAAGCGCTAAGCCTCTGTCTGTTTGTCTGTATGTATATATCTGTATGTCACGAAATTCATAGAGTGAGTTGCAGCCAGCGTTTTGATCCAAAATTTTGGTCATAGAACCCTGTCAGCGTGTAGGTAAACTGTGCAAAAACACAAGCCGATCCAGTAAGTGCAACCATCGGAAACTGTGCGTCAAACTGATCCACGCGATTTTTGGCCTGCCAAAATGATTCGATAAGACTTTTTGCAAAGTCGTGGATTTGTTCGGCAAGTAAGTCCAAAAAACATTGACTCGAGCTCAAAAAGTAAGCAAAAAGTCTATTTTTACACAAAATTGGCGCCAAAAAGATGTAAATAAGCAAATTGTCGATTTGCCAAGTTTTTACTATGAAAATTGAGAGGATTTTCGAGTAGATATGTAGCTCAAGGTGGTATTTATCCTTATGGCGACTATAAAACCAAAATATAGGTCGTCCCGAAAGTATTTTCGTTTTTTTCAAAAGGTTGCCACAACCGAAGGAACAAACCTTTCTAAAACAACTTGGTAGCGTTCGATGCAAAATTTCATTCTCCTTCTAAAGGTTATAAAATTGTTGCAAAACAGTCAATGAGCTTTCAGAAAATAACCAAAGTCTGCGACCCATGCTTTTTGAGATGGTCAAGTTTCACTATTTTTTAAAACTTTCATATCAACCCTCAGAAAGAGTTCAAGTAACGATTCGATAGAGTAAGCCTTATAGAATACAGTACTTCTTTTTTCTCTTTCTCACAGCTCGCCGTAATTTTTTAAAAGATTTTTTAACAAAGCCATCGGATTTTGGCAGTCCCACCTCGGCCACAATCGCATCAAACATCAGTAGTTACTCGAAATTCAAGCTTTAAAGATGATGTACGACTTAATATTGAATTTGTAAAGCAAATGAGAGTTTACGGATTCGAAATATCAAATTTCGAGTTTTCCGGGTACAGCCTGGGGCTCCTTAGAAAAATGAATTGTGATGTGATCCCCGAAAACCAAACGAATCGGAAACAAAAAACACCCATTAGAAAGAGGAGAAAATGCTGCATCAAACAGCACCCGAGCTGCTCTTCCTTTGATGTTCTACAAGGATTTAGCTGTCCAAGTATGGAAATCGGTAGCATCAGTTAAAATTCTATTAAAAATGTATGACAAGCTACGGAAAGGAGAACAAAGTAGTACTGTATTCTGCAAGGTTTACTCTATCGAATAGTTACTTGAACTTCTTCTGAGGATTGACACGAAAGTT
Organism: Cylicocyclus nassatus; assembly: GCA_958299035.1. Taxonomy (NCBI): domain Eukaryota; kingdom Metazoa; phylum Nematoda; class Chromadorea; order Rhabditida; family Strongylidae; genus Cylicocyclus; species Cylicocyclus nassatus. The sequence continues at coordinate 28,057,865 of CATQJL010000316.1, forward strand.
TTAGAAAAGCGTGAAACATGACCATCTTAAAAAGCATGGGTCGCAGACTTTGGTTATTTTCTGAAAGCTCATTGACTGTTTTGCAACAATTTTATAACCTTTAGAAAGAGAATGAAATTCTGCATCGAACGCTACCAAGATCTCTCAAAAAGGTCTGTTCCATCGATTGTGGCAACCGTTTGAAAAAAGCGAAAATACTTTCGGGACGATCTAATAAATTCAGCAACACATTCAAAATCGCATTTGTATTTCTGCGAGAAAATTTTTTCTCCCAAAATTACCGATCTTAAGTGGAAAAGCTTTAAAGATGAATGGTTGTTTATCAGTGGCGTACCTAGGATTTCCGTTCGGGGGGGGGGCGACAAAAATTTTTTCCTGATCAAGGGACTTGGCGTTAACCACGCCCGCCCTCCAAAAAATTTTTTGGAATGCTTCCCAAAATTTTTTCCGGTCCCCTGACCCCAAATTTTCAGAAAAAGGGGGCGTGGCGGCAGCCATGCCCCCGAAAAAAATTTTTACAAGGCTAATTTGAATTTTTAAAAATATTTAAAAATTATTTTAATTAATTACAAGTAAAAACAAGTCCTCTGCACATTTTTATACACATTTAAATAACTTTCAAAAATTTTGCGACCCATTCTCGGGAGGAGGGGGGGCGCCCCCCCCCGCCCCTCCCCCTCGGTACGCCACTGTTGTTTACAATTCATTCGTGATGTTCAGCATCGCGCGGTGAGTTTCAAAGTCATTATTATGCTATCACGAAGAAGGCACGGATAGTAGAGCCAATGCGAACCTCTGCGAAGCAGAGGTGACGCACTGGTGACATATACTTTTGCAAGGTTTCATTAAGACCTCGCGAAGATACAGTGACCGCCAAAAAGTTGCGGACAAGCCTCCCTCCCTTTTTCATCGCTCTATTTCAGAAGGAAAACAAGGATAAAAAAATGTACTGATTGCATTAGGTGATAGAGCTCTTCAAGATCTACAATCTACACTTTGCTTTTTTCGAAAAACATGTATTCTAAAAATTTTAAAAAACTTTTTCTAAAAAAAGTCCGAAAATGGCCGCGTCACAATGTCGCGGACAATAATTCTTCGAACACAAAAATTTTCTTTTGAGTCCTATTCTGAAGCTGAAACACAAGTAATCCAAACGGGTAAGCATACTTCTATACAGAGCTCGTCAAGAACTACACACTGGTTATGGTTGCTTCCCAAAAAACACAAGCTTGAGTTTTATTTTGCTTTTTTTTTAAAAATAACTTCTAATTCTCCTTTTTAAGCCAAGTTTCTTCACATGGAAACCTATTCATGACATTCCAACAACGCTGTTCGGATAAAGTAGATGCTCTTTACCATTCTCCATGCATCTGACGTGTGGTGATGAGTTTCTTTGCTGAAAATGGCTCTTGGCAGTGCTTGCACATGACCCCACCTGCACCTCACCACTGACTTGTACCGCTTTGCAGGCTTGTAACTCGGCCTGCAGTCAATGTGTGAGCCTGCGATTAGGCTCATTCGAAAGATCGAGACTTCCTCTACACGATGGTATGTAAAAGAGATGGGTATAAGAAACAGCGGAGATTTGGCGGATGGGGTGGAAAAACGCGGCCTCAGTGGTGGTTGGGGTGAAGGCTCTTATCAACACCAAAACAGTTCTAGAGCTTCAAAATGGATCTATTACAAGAACATTGACAGTTTCAAGCTTCCAGGATGGAACTGGTAGCGAAAGAAGCTCTATTCAACTTTAGCTGGATATCCTCACCCTACCACTGAGGCCGCGTTTTTCCACCCCATCCGCCAAATCTCCGCTGTTTCTTATACCCATCTCTTTTACATACCATCGTGTAGAGGAAGTCTCGTTCTTTCGAATGAGCCTAATCGCAGGCTCACACATTGACTGCAGGCCGAGTTACAAGCCTGCAAAGCGGTACAAGTCAGTGGTGAGGTGCAGGTGGGGTCATGTGCAAGCACTGCCAAGAGCCATTTTCAGCAAAGAAACTCATCAGCACCCGTCAGATGCATGGAGAATGGTAAAGAGCATCTACTTTATCCGAACAGCGTTGTTGGAATGTCGTGAATAGGTTTCCATGTGAAGAAACTTGGCTTAAAAAGGAGAATTAGAAGTTATTTTTGAAAAAAAAAGCAAAATAAAACTCAAGCTTGTGTTCTTTGGGAAGCAACCATAACCAGTGTGTAGTTCTCGACGAGCTCTGTATAGTAGTATGCTTACCCGTTTGGATTACTTGTGTTTCAGCTTCAGAATAGGACTCAAAAGAAAATTTTTGCGTTCGAAGAATTATTGTCCGCGACATTGTGACGCGGCCATTTTCGGACTTTTTTTAGAAAAAGTTTTTTAAAATTTTTAGAATACATGTTTTTCGAAAAACGCAAAGTGTAGATTGTAGATCTTGAAGAGCTCTATCACCTCATTCAATCAGTACATTTTTTATCCTTGTTTTCCTTCTGAAATAGAGCGATGAAAAAGGGAAGGAGGCTTGTCCGCAACTTTTTGGCGGTCACTGTATATGACGAGTGCCAAATGCACTGTCGGCTCTGGTATTTCTTTTCTGCGTCTCCGAGCGTTGCGCGCTACTCCAAACGCTGAGCACAAGTATTTGGCTCTGGTACCCTTTTCTTCGTTGTTCTGAAATTGATTCTAGCAAAATGCGCATCAAATTGAAGCGTATAACCTCTACTTTCATGCTACAATGTCGCAAAAGCCCTACTTTTCAATTTGAACGAGGAAATTAAAAAAAGGTATTTTTTAAAATTCTTTTTGAATAGCTTTTGTGTGCATTCAACAGATGTTGCCTCCGTCTATAATGCATACAATGTCGCGAGCTTATTTCTTCGACGCCTGTTCGACGGTTGTGTCGATGAAAAGCTTCAAAGATGCGTTTTTGCTCATGTTCTTTCTGAATTTACTAAGCAACTTTTTAACTTAGAGCAAGCTCTAAGTTACTAAGCTTCTTTCACGCTTGGAGGCATCTTGCTCAGAATTATGAACAGAACAAAACTGAAAACTTGCCAGAAACAGAAACTAAAAAGGAGGTAAAAATTTGAAGCACGCTTCAAAAACTAGATTGACTTTGGAGTGCATTTCGATATTAAAAACACCTTACTTTTTCAATCTAATTCTTTTCTTGTTTATCTTCTTTGTGATAATCACCACTCCCCAAAGCATGGTTGCTTTTGAAGCAGTCACAAAGAAGAAACTAGCTTTGCCCCTCCCCCCATATTCTGGATAGCCTAGTCCTGTAGCGAAAATCTGCAATTCAAAATGCCGGCAAATGAAAGATTTCAAACTCATTACAGCGTTTTTATCCGGTTACCAAAAAAACCTTTGCTTTCACTGACTGTTTTGCATCTTTTTTCATTCCTATTTTCTACAAACGTTCTTCAATGTTTATGGGAGCAATTTAAACAACCTTCACTTCTAAGGCCTTCTCTCTGGAATATCAAAGGTGTGAAAAAAGTGAAAGCCGCGCCCTGAAAGGTGCGCCTTAACTTGGAGTGGACTCTTAGTTTGAGCTGCGCGTTTCGACAGGTTTATTGCAGATCCCGGTATTTATAAATAGCATGTATAACATAGCCATAACCGAATTCAAGCAAATCCCTCAAACATTCTAGTCAGTATATGTCCCCTGGCTTCGCGCAATCTCCTACATTTCCATATGGGCAAACAATGCATTGCTCTGATAAGCATTCTGTATGTTATATCCTGTTTGCACCAGTTTGCTTCCTGATATTATCGTTCGGGATGTTTACCAGTACAACCTCATTCTGCAGTTGTGCTCGCGCAATACATTGTTTCAAAGCTTCACTCATTTCATCGGAGATGAAAGGTATGCAAAGTGGGGCTTTCTTGTCGGTACGTGCAGTTGACTACATAAAACAGATCGTGGACGTCTACCGTTATTCGGATCTGTGTTCGTTGTAGCCAATCTAGTAGATGCAAATCGTTCTTCTACGACAGTGCTAACTTCTACAGCTGTTCTGTACATGTTCTTAATAATCGCACGTTTCGTCGCTGTAGGGTGCGCTGATTTTGCATGCATTATGATATTCTTTGAGCTTACTTTTCTGTACCACTTCATCCGAATCCTACCACCACATAAGTATATCTGGGTGTTCAGGAAAGGAAGCCACCCATCCGTCGAGGTTTCTCTGGTAAACCTAATGTACGGTGATTGCTGGTTCAAAAGTGCGAAACATTCGTCCATTTCGGACTAAGTCGATGTTATCACGCAGCAATCATCGATGTAACGACAGTACATTAAGGGCAAACGTGCGAGTACTGGCTCCTCTATCTTACTCATAAAGCAAATCGCAAGGGCTGAGGCAAGTCGTTGACCCATAGCCAGCCCTCTGATCTGAGAATAGTAATTCTCAGACCATTTGAAGATTACACTTTAGACACTCCTTGATGAGGGTCAGTATGCTCGCTTTTCTGAGCCCAAAGGTGGCCATATCGTTGTGGTGAAGTTCCAACATCTCTGACATTGCTTGAAGTGCGGCATCGTTCTGAACATTAGTGTACAAGGATGTTACGTCAAAAGACTCGATGACACTATCGTTCGATGTTCGTATCCCGCAACTTTTGCATGAACTGTCGAGTATTGGATAGATGCGATGGTACCTTTAATAATAGTTGGTTTATGATCTTATTGAGAAACCATGATATTCTGTCGGTGGGGCCGCTAATACAACTTAACATAGGGAGTACCTTATAGGCTGCTGGTGACATAGAGTTATTTTCGTGAGCTGGTATTTTATGAGTCTTATCCAGATGGTAGAATACTGGGCAGATTGGATTGTCCATTTTTAACCCGCTAACTGATCTTTCATCAAGGCCTGCAGCCCTAGCTACAGAAACCCAAACTTTATTCAACCTTTTACATTGCATCTGGAAGTCTCGCTTCGTCACTTGCTTGTAGATTGTCGCGTCGAAGAGATGCAATTTTGCAATCTCTCGGTCTAAAGACTGCAGCGTTACTACAAATTCGCCCTTGTCACTAAGTGAGATACGGATGGATTGTTATTTGAGCAAATCGCGCACATCTTTGAAGCCCTGCCGTTGTTCCCACGTCAAATTAGTTTGAGATTTGCGTTTGAAATCATTCAAAACTTTAAAAACCTCAATCGAAAGTACGTGAAACTTCGTGTCTGCAGAAAGCACGGGTTTTGGTTCTCTATAGAAAGATCGAGGGAAAGATATCAATGTTTAAGTTGCAAAGATTTCTATATAGGTGAGACGGGCAGAGCATTGAACATCAGAGTCAAAGAGTTCTTAGCAAACAAAAGACGAGAGAATCTAGCATCGCCGTCGGGAAAATACAAAGTTGAAGCACATGGCGGAAGATTTTGAGGCCAAATGTTTTATCTTGGCGCACGGGACAGAAATTTCTGCACGAAAGATACTGATGTGGAACGCGCTGAGCCGTTGACGATTTATTAGAAAAACACAAGAGTTCCCCCCCCCCCCCTCCCTGCCTATCGGCGTACATGCCGAGGGTTCACTAGGAATAGCTCGAGAACGACACACACATATATCAAAGTGCGCCGGGTACGCCGCAACCACAGAGAACATATCGAACTAGCCTATAGTGCGAGCAAGTTCCAATATAAGGGACGGCTCTACAACAACACTAGAAGCTTTGTGAATCTCTATGAAGAGCCCAAGCATGAACAACAAAAATGAATGCCTATCAATAACACATGATCTTCTGCTCTTTCTATCACTATGTGAACAGTAGCCTGTCGTACATATTATACTTTGGGAAATTCGAAATTTTTTTCGAATATTCGAATATCGAATAATATTCGAAAATCGAAATTCTCGAATATTCGACTACCGAATATTATTCGAAAATTGAGAACTTCGAATATTCGACTATCGAATTTTATTCGAAAATCGAAATTTTCGAATATTCGACTATCGAATATTATTCGAAAATGGAAGTTTTCGAATCGAATAATATTCGAATATCGAATACCATTCGATATTCGGATTTCGAATATTATTCGGTTCTCGAATAATAGTCGATTTTCGAGTATCATTCGATTTTCGAATACTATGTGAATAAATTATGTCGGTGAGACTACCTGTGAGAGACCAAAACATCTCCGAATAAATTTTTTCAGGTATAGACATTTTTATGTTTCAATTTACATTGAAAAAAACGGTTCAGTTGCAGTCCCGGCAAGAAGATGGGTGCCGGATTGTTGCGATGTTAAAGTAATCCCCCCCTTACCTAAGCGATGACTGATGTTCGGAGCGAAAAAGGGGGCTACCAGGCCTAAAATTTGCCCCGTAAGTGGCCCGGATCTTACGGTAGGCTCGTGAGTACGAAATGCATGCAGGGGTAGAGACGCAGAGTCGTTGCGGGACCCTGCACTCATGACTGTGTGCGCTATGCGTTCTCTGGCCTTGCAGTTCGAATTCGCTGTACGGGCGGCATTCGGGCCTGCTGGAAGACGGGCCACTTTGGGAGCATTCAAGCTTACCAGACTCTCTTTTTCGCTCCGAACTTCGTCACCGCTTAGGTAGGGGGTCCAATTTAACATCGCCACATATTCCCGGACCCATCTTTTGGGACGCTGCCTTTGAGAACTTAAAAGCGTACGTGACGGTTGTGATGGAATTTCAAAAATCAAAGAATATATTTATCCTCATTGAGAGTTGTGAACTGACATGCAGGGGTCCCAACAGTATGTGGATCTGTGGGCTGACATCAACCTAAACCTACAGTATGAAGCGTATCGATCGCTTTTCACTGTTGTAAATTACCGTAAGAAAACTGAGGAGGGTTTTGAGATATCAAGAGCCGTTTGCCCAAGAATGAGAAACAAAAAGGCCGATCTTACACTAGGCTTCTAAAGACACTCACTATATAAAGAATTTGCACTCAACCATAACGCCTTTTGCAACTTATGCCAGGTACACCATAACAGATGTTTTCCAACGCTTTTCAAAAAAGAGAATGCACATTTAAAAGGCTTGAAAGGCCGTGCGTAGTTAAACATACGTAAAATCCTGCTACATAGATTTGAAATCTCTTTTTTGTTGGGGAAACTCTTTTGGATGTCTCATTTCGCAGTTGCTCTATATGCTAGTTCATACCGTGATAACACAACAAGATAAACATAAATGATTTGCTTTTTGCTGTAACTGTAAGCTGAAGCCACCATCCCTACAGGACATACCTTCGATAGTCTAGAGACAGGGCGTCAAAAGTGAAGGTTGTTTGAACATCTGACGTCATAAATAATGAAGGTTGTTTAAAGATGATCAGAGAAGAGAAAATGACATAAAACAGATATAAAAAGCAAAAGAAACTGCTGAAAACCGGATAAAAACGCTGCAATGAGGCTTGAAATATTTCATTTGGCGGCTTTTCAAAGCGCAAGTTTTCGCTTTAGGATCAGCAATTCGCAACACGGGGTTTTGATTTTTGATGCGTCCTTTAAATTTTTACCCCCGCATTGACATTCCTGTTTCCTGGGACGTTGTCTGGATTGTTGCGCTTATTCTTCCGAGCAACAATCGCCCAAGCTGAAAAAAAATTGATGCGAAAGCACTGAAACAGAACAAGGTAAAGAAAAACGCATTTTTTACGATTTTACGCAAAAAATTCCACAATAATCGAAGAGATTAGAGCTGGGTGGTTGTCTGCATTATGAACAGAGGCAAGATCTATGGAATGCACGAAAAAACCGCGTAAAAAGAGGTAAACTAGAAGAAAAACAAGAGATTTTCGAAAACAAGGTTTTTGCCGGATTTCTCGTTCAAATCAAAAAATATGGTTTTGGGACGTTGTCAAGCTGAATGTAAAGATCGAGAGCTTCAAAACGATATATAGCTTGTCAAAATTGAGTTCGAAACAGCGGAGAAAAGGGTACCAGAGCCAAATGCCCCGCGCCCCGCTTTTGGGGTAGCGAGGTAGCGCGCAGCGCGCGGAGACGCAGACGAGCAGCGGAGCCAGACCAGAGCCGACGGGGCATTTGGCTCTGGTCGTAGATCTCAGCGGGGTCTCAACGAAACCCTGCAACATTATATATCATTCTGACCGTCATGACACGACGAGGAGAACTGACAACGTTCCAAGCTTTAAAAGTCACTCACTAACGGGATAGACCAGCATTTTTGTCCGCGACTCTCTGCGCACATTTAAGCGCAGTTTCTCGTTTTAATTCAACTCGAAGAGCTTTCCCAAACTTCTGGAACTCAATTTTGGTCAAGTAAGAGGCTAACTGGGAAACGTTGTCCTGAATTTTGAGGAAACTTTCATAGAAAATTTCTTTACATCATAAAAAAGGCTTTACAAAGGCAATTTCTCGGTTTCACTGAGATATTCTTCAGAGATTCTCTCTTATATTTGGTTCATTCACATTCGTTCCGAAATAGTCTGGATTATAGCATCCGGGGCTTCGCCCCGGATGACTTTTTTTTCGAGTGAAGGTTGTCTCCTCTCATGGCCCTCAAAGTGAAGGTTACCAGAGTACATAGCTCTATGTATCGAGGGTATGCTACAGGATGTTACTTAAAGGTTGGCAAAAGACTTCGTGAGAGGTATTAGCGATAAACAGTTTGTATATACCCTTGGGACACCCCGTATATGTTGTGGATATCGAATTTCCGAATATTCGGTGCTCATCGAATATTCGAATGTTCCATGGACACCGAATGTTCAATAATGACCATCGAATCGACTATCGAATAATATTCGGAAGTTGAGAATTTCGAATATTCGACTTTCGAATAATATTCGAAAATGAAAATTTTCGAATATTCGACTGTCAAATATTATTCGAAATCTCAGATTTTCGTCATTCGCATTCGAATGATTTATTCGAATAATTGATTAATCATTCGATTCGGTCCAAAGTATAGTACATATAGACGTGACACACCGAGTGACACTCAGTGTCGCCCGTCTTCAACATCTCTACGGCTATCGTCCGCTACTTCCTGCGGACTACTAACATCCTCACCACGGTGGATCAACGGTCGGTCTCTTCTGCCAGCATGCCTCTCTGTAGTCGTGCATGAGACGAGGTCTAGACTCGATAAGTACGGAGATGGCGTTTAGCGGCGTAGTTTCATAGGTAAAGACTGCAATCAGCTTTCAGATCTCCGAAGAAGACGACCTTGTCGAAACGTTAGGTCAAATAAAGGTTCACCGTGCTATCTGGGCTTGGCGAAACATCTACTACATCAAATTACGACACAAGATGCCCAGATTTAGAGAAGGGAGAACCTGGAGTTAACTACTAACTGCATAACTTTTTCACAGAAAATCATCATGTAACTAAAAAGCACGATTTTCTTCAGTGGTTTAAGACCAACGGAATGATATACATCACAAGTGGAAAACCAACATCGACTTCGAGTCTTTCCCTTGTAAGAGAGGTCACTATGTGTTTAACAAGGGAAAGATATCAAGTCACACTAGCAGATCCGAAGGAAGTATATGTCATCAGACGCGCCCTAAAATCCCAGGTGTGCATTTTCTGCAAAACGACTCTTTGAATCTGTGAAGCTTGAGCTAAATGAGTATAGTGGAAAAGTGTAATAAACGACAGTGCGCTTAATGACTACGAGGAAAGGACACTCACTGGAAGTCTGCACAGTGTTTTCAGATCTCCGAAGAAGACGACCTTGTCGAAACATTAGGTCAAATAAAGGTTCACCGTGCTATCTGGGCTTGGCGAAACATCTACTACATCAAATTACGACACAAGATGCCCAGATTTAGAGAAGAGAGAACCTGGAGTTAACTACTAACTACTTTTGTACAGCTTTTAGCTCATTATCATTTGAGCTGTCTTAGACAATTTTGTTCGAGTCCTTCAAGTCAGACATTTTGGTTAAGTCCCGCAAGAGTCCACTTACAAAATGAAAATCGCAAAAAAGATAGTCCTGCACGATAACCTCATTTTGTACCGACAGAGCCGAGACATTGAAATCGCATGATATGTGCTCGGTCCTAAGTTCGGGAAAAAATTGGGTTCTTGCGCAAGGTTCCTTTCCTTTTGGTCCCGTAGTTTTGAAGGCAGTGTCCAGGCAAATCTGGCGCATGGGTTTTTTGCCTGAATTATAAGCGGGGTTCTAATTAAGCACTCCTTAAAGGCACCGTCCACCCAAATTCTCAACTTTCATGTTTTGGTCGCTTGCAGGCCTTCTAAAGGCTCTGACCTCCAATATGGACCTCCTATCGAAAAATCACGAAACCCCCAAAAATCCCCGTTTTGGAGAACCTGGCGGACGGTGCAGGTGCAAGTCACAGGGCTGCGGCGCTGTTATACGCCCGGCGTATATCAGCAGTACAGCCCGCCAAACCTGCAAAATGGGCGGAGTGACCAGCTCGATGGAGTGTCCACCTCCGGAGATACGTCCCTTCCGGAGCGGATTTCTCGCTCCGGAAGTATAATCTTTTGCGGGAAACCTTGGGACTTAACCTAGTGTGAGAATCCACATTGGTATGCCATAGAATCTTGTGAAAACCCACTTGGGTTGACGGTGTCTTCAAGCGGCTGCACAATGGTTCATTCACGGCCGAGGAATCCAGCTAACCTCCACTTACGCTGTGACCGTAACCTGCAAATGACTTACTTTGACACTGCGCTTGCGCTGGCCCGTCCTCAGTCACTTGCCAGTTACGGTCGCGGCAAGTGGAGGGTAGCTGAATTCTTCAGCCGTGAGTGAACATTAGCGCTGCCGATTGAGGAGTAACTTTGCTAGCACCCCCTCAGTTTTAAGGCAAAAAGCCATGTACTCAGATTTGCGCGAACGCTGCTTTTAAGTCCCGAAAGACTGCAGGACTTAATCACGAATGTCTGAGAATTTTCAACCTCAATACGCTCATGATTCGGCACTTACCTGTGAGGTCCAATTTATCAAAGTGGCCTTTGCGATCTATTCTTACACCACTTTGAAGACCATCAAGCGGTGATTGCAATTCTGATCTTATCTGCCAGCGTGTCTGCATGCCAATTCAAGAATATTTCCTGACTAGCTGGATCCGGCTCCGCCCGGCCCTGTCAAAAACGATAAAGGTTCCATTTCTATCCCTGTACACCTTTACCTGCCCACTTCTATATTCCCTATTCCTGCTGTGTGAGTAATCAGTATGCTCACCTACCTTCCTCACCAACCCCCCAGCCCCGTAGCTCAAACTTTGCACAAAAAAACAATAAAATCGATAAAAGTAAGGATAATTCTAAAAACTGATGGCGTTATTCGGCTATCCAGGCCCCAAAATGTTTCTGTGACGGATCTCGCTCAAACTCGGTATATGGGGGTTACTTGAACCGCTGATGACAATATCATAGTCATCGCGTGGCAGCGGGTAAAAATCACAAACCTGCTGAAACCTTGGCAGGGAATTACCTAAAGTGCTGTTCAAAGAATATCGTGCTCAATCCCCGCGATAAAGGCAATTCGTTTGGTATAAAATTTTCCCACGACCGTAATGCTTTCCTTATAGGACCACTGCCGTGCGCGACATCCTTCGGCGGCTTTTGCCTAAGCAGAAATAGGGGGAGGGAGATTTGCCGCGTGCGTTACACGTTGGGACAGGTCATCAGGATGGCGCTGGAGACCGCCATGTAAAACGACAGTTTCTCATTTCATCAATATCTGGGATCTAAATTGGCCCTGTCCATTCAAATCCTGCAACTCACCATAACTTCACTAATGCGTTATGACAGCGAGCAAGTCTCATATTCATAAGCAGTATACGTGTGAACCGTTACAGGTAAGGTTTTGAGCAAATCTGGAACTTTGACCCATCTATACCCACCGTAACCCAAGAAAATGCACCATCCTGCGAAATCAACATGATATTTATGTTCAGCGCGCTAATTGACCACCCTAGACGAAGTTTGAAGCAAATCTATGTTTTCGACCCCACACCGTATATGACCACCCTAATTCTATGAAGAGGTCCCAATATGCAGAGAGAGTATGAAATTCGTAATCAGCATGTCGAATAAGTTCTCTGGACCGAACTCCAGCCGAATTGATGATTTTGACTTCCTACCGTACACCTATCGTAACCACATGGGGAGACTTTCTGCGACGAAAGTGTGATATCTGTAATCTGCATGTAAGATAACCCTTATACACGAATCTGAGCAAGCTCTACGACAAGAAAATTTTGGGGCCCGGTTAGCCGAATAGCGCCAAACTAATATCGAACTCGAAATCAGCATGCTTGATTACCCCCTTGTGCAAACTCCCAGCCCCGTAGCTCAAACTTTGCAAAAAAAATCGATAAAATCGATAAAACTAATATTGTATTCGGAATCCCCATGCTCGATTACCCCCCTGTGCAAACTCCCAGCCCCGTAGCTCACTTTGCAAAAAAATCGATGAAATCGATAAAAGTAATCGATAATCCTGAAAACTAATATTGTATTCGGAATCCCCATGCTTGATTACCCCCCTATGCCAACTCCCAGCCCCGTAGGTGAACTCAGCAAAAAATCGACAAAATCGATAAAATCGATATCGATCGATGACGAAAAGTAGCCTATGACACCCGCCGGGGCCCGAGGTGTATGTGTGCCAAGTTTGGTCCGGATCGGTTCAGAAATGGAATTTTCTATTTGGAACATACGTACAGACAGACAGACATACAGACAGACAGACACACAGACAAACAGACATTCAGCTTTATATATAAGATGCGAAAGATGAAAGCACAATCTAGGTTAAATAAACTGTTACGTCTTTTTAGCGCTCAAATAGAGCAGTGAGTATTATGAGTGTGTTGGACAAAAGGTATACTTTGAATGGACTTTGCTCTGATGACCAGAGACTATTTGAGCAATTTTGATGAATTTTGTTCTAATTATGCATTCAACTTTTCAACTCAAGAAATGCTTATCACTCGAAATTCATGGACGCGGCAGATAACGAAGACAGATTTGGAATCAGCGTTCAATGCTCTTTGCAATCGTATCAGTTCTATGTAAGAAATCCACTCGACCAATCGGACCTTCTTGCTAGAGGAGCTGGCAGAAGAAGATATAGAATCAGCGTTTAATGATCTCTAAAATGTTGTCAATTTGTAGGCCACTTGACTGAAAACACATCCTTGTGAAACTATCGCACTTTGGTATTTACGAAAATAATCTGGTTTGATCACGAATGTTGGCGGTTACGTACGGAACTGCGGGGAGGAAGGGAAAATGTTGAAGAGGTGCCACAATCTAAAGGTCGGAAACGTTATCAAGTCATTGCTATTCGAGAGATTCAAGTTTAATAGCAGCGCGAATGCTTCTACATGCGATACAACCAGCATACTCTTCAAATACGATATTTTTGCTTCAAGTAAAGTTAAATTTGAAAGCACCTTCATCGCACAAAATCCATGTGGAGGTTCTACGTTTGAAAACCTCCCGCTGTATGTGCATTCCTTATGCCACAAATGTCGACCTTTAGCTTCCGCAGCATTGAGTTGACGCATCAAAGCTGAAAACTTTTGTATAACAAGTTTCTTTCTGATTAGATTCAACAACTTAGATTCCAAGCGGCATCTTCGATTTTGATTTTGTTGTAATCAATATTCCGATTTGTGATAACATTCTCCGTAGACAATGAACTTAGGTAAGCACAGCCGACGAATAGGACGCCTATTAGAAAGCATACGATAGGCGGTGACCATTGCAAATATTTTTTTTCGTAAAACCGATACACCAGCATAGCGAGAAGAAAGGAAACTGTCACTCCGACATAGGGATCTAAATCATTGCGTGATGCTAAATAAGTAAGTCGTCACAAAGAGGTTGGCCAAAAAACTTCTTGGGCAAAGAATTATATGAATATTGTTGAGGCATTTTGGAGCAAACATGGGATGGCAAAGAGAATTTTGATTTATCAGGTCAACCCCAGAGTTTCTTTTGCACCATTTTCAAAATTCAAACTTTTGATTTTCCCAACCGAGGTGTCTTCGTTTTTATCAGAGTAAAGAGTAAATCGTGTTCACGATGACCTAGCAACTTACTAATGGCCATCGGTTGCGTAGATGGGAGCGGTGGAAGAAAATCACTCAAATTTCAAATTTTCTGTGTAGGGTCATAAAAAATCTGAAACTTGAGTACAAATCGTAGCGGTCGGTAGCATAGGTTTTACCACCTGCTCACTCTGATTGTGAAAAGCTTGCGCTGATTGAGCGTCTTCATCAAAAGTTATGATTTTCGAGAACGCCGAAATAAATCAAAATGGATTTTTGTATTGCTTGCTCAAGAACGATAACTTATCATAAAGGTATTCAATCAGCACAAGCTCTGCTCAGTCAGATAGAGCAGGTAGTAGAACTTATTATGTCAATTCCCGATTTTTATTGCATCAGATTTTTAAGACACTACACTCAAAATTCAAAACGAGTAATTTTCTTCTGCCGCTCCCATCTATGCAGCAGATAACCATCAATAAGCGGCTAAGACATTATCATGAAGAACATGACTTACTCTTTTATAAAAGACCAGTCCGAAGCGCCGCTTCGCGAGCGCCGGACGCCGCCGCTTCGCGGGCGCTTCGGACTGGCTGCGTATGTGAAGTGGAGTGTGACTCTAAAAGTAAGAACGCTCCAACCTTTTCCTCGCATGTATGGCACGGACCTTTCAGACACTCAACAAATGCAGAGGCCATCAAAATCAAAGTTTCAGAACTTTATTCTGCTTTACATGGTTTACCTCTATTAACAAAAATGCCAACAGAGTTTTGGATGCTTCTTCCCAGCTTCTCCTATCCGCTCTGCTGTTTCCTCCTATGCCCTACAGGGTGCTAATTTTTAATGTTCTTGTGCATGCTTGCGATTTACTGGCCTTCTGAGTTTTTCAAACTAAATTGCATCCTCCACCCTCAAATTTCTCTTCACTCAAAATTTCTGTAAATCTTCCCGGATTACTACTCCTGTCTTGAGGATATCAAGCCACATTAAGCTTATGATTTTTTGCTATATCTTCGCAGAATTTTTTTTGGAAGCGTGCAAAACTCCTCTCCAAAAATTTTGAGGCCAAATTTGCGTCTTTTTAAATGGGTTTTTGGCAAAACTGCGCTGGAAACTTGCAACTGCATAGTCTGGAGTTAGCAAGGGTTGAGTTGATGGCAAGTAAAGCCCTTCTATTATCTTGTCTCTTATATACATTTGATATAATACTGTAGAAAAAATTCAATGCAATCTTGGTGAAGTTCTTCAAAAAGAACTAATTCCTTTTTCGGGAAAAAAACAAATTCTAAAATAAAGTCTTTTGTTAGAACTTACAGTTGTAGCTTTAAAAAGGTTTCCGCATCTAGTATGGAGTCCAGGTGGCTTGCCAGTTAATGTAGTTTTTTGAGAAAATATCCTTTTTGAACTAACATACGGTGCAATTTTCCAGCTAGCAAAACGCTAATCATTTGATGAAAGAGACTTGAAAATTGTTTTTTTTTTTGCTGACTCATGCATATTTTTCGAACACGCATTGGCACAAAATATCAAAGTGTCGCTTGAATTCATACCAAGGACGGAATGAATTATCTAATCTGACGAAACAATTCAGCGTTTGGAAATCAGTCCCAATAAGGCGTTTTTATGCAAAATTATTTAAAAATAGGGCGAAATCTTTTCCAGAAGAAAATTTTTAATGAAACACAACGCATATGTAGCTCCCAGATACGTAAATTTACATTAACATTTGGAATGAGTAGGTGTCCAGGAACAGTTTTCACGAATGTGCACGTACTCAGGGACTCGCACCGTGCGGGCGGCCAGCGACGAACTTACAATCGCTCGTTGGTGTGTGCGATTGTACGGTCATCAAGGGCCGTTAGCACGGTTAACGTGGGGCGCCCGCACGGTTTCTAATGCTCGCCGCTTGCGCGTGGAAGGTCGGCCGCTCGCTTGCTGCTGGAGTAGGTTTATATGGGGTATTCTAACCATTTTTCTTAGGTATGTTAAGCATTACATCCTGCGAACACGGACTAATGCCTGCCGCACTACCCAAACTTTCCATGGAGAAGCCCACACCATCACTCTTGATAACTGTAGCCTCACGCAGGTTCATTCCAGCATTGCGGTGAAGGGAAATGTTGATAACACGATAGTCGACGCTTAGCCAGCCTAAACGCTGCGTCGTATCTCATGCAGGTACCGTTTACGCCCACAGTGTGTGAAAACAATGAGCCGAAGGTAGAGGTCCCTGTTGGCCGCTTGCACGGGCAAATGTTTGCCGCCCGATCGAACGGACACATTGCCTGCCGCTTGCACGGTCGGTTTTATTGCGTACCGATTGCGCGGCGAGATTGCCTGCCGCTTGTACGATCAAGTGATTGCTGGCCGATCGTGCGGACGCATTGCCTGCCGCTTGCACGGTCGATTTTATTGCGTGCCGATCGAACGGGTAGACTGTCTTCCGCTTGCACGGCATTTTTATTGTTGACCGCACGCACGGTACATCAAAAATATGCAGTGCGCTCAGGCGGAGGAGCTTTAATGAGGACCGCCCGCACGGCGCGAATCCCTGAGTAGAGCAATCTTTGGTAGTGTAAAGGAACAAAACGATTTGGAGGCAAATAGGCAAATTGTAAACTACCTGTCCGAACCCGTCCGAAGTCGAGTTGCTTTTGCAGTTGCAAACAGAAGCAATTCGACGTATAGTAGAAATACAACTAACTAGTTGACTTATTCGGCTCCGCCCGGCCCTGTCATTATTATATTATTATATTATATTCGTAATCAGCATGCTCGATTATCCCCTGTGCCAACTCCCAGCCCCGTAGCTCAAATTTTGCAAAAAATCGATAAAAACGGTATCGATTGATGACGAAAAGTAGCCTATGACACCCGCCGGGGCCCGAAGTGTATGTGTGCCAAGTTTGGTCCGGATCGGTTCAGAAATGGAATTTTCTATTCGGAACATACGTACAGACAGACATACAGGCAGACATACAAACAGACATTCAGCTTTATATATAAGGTCAATATTACTGCTTGTAGCGTTCAGCTTGTCTATTGACGGTACTTTTTCGGGTTGTGCCACTTGATCAACTAAGTGAGGCATCATTACCATTGGAGCCATCAAAAGCTGTACTTAGGTGGCTGCGCCGGGCCAGGTAAACAATCTGAAAATAGGGAAAAGTGCAGAAATTAAGACAGAAATCTTCGCAAACATCCCGTCGCCGGTTGTTGACATCAGTTGGACCCCCCCCCCCCCGGGCTCTATTAGACGTGCGCCATGTTTGTTGTCATTTCTAGCCAAGTAGCGCGTTATATTCCGCAAATACTTGCTGCGGCGATTATATTCCACAAATACTTGCTGCGGCGAGAACTTTTGATAAGCGAAGTTTTGGCAGGACCTAAAACTTGTTTCACACAGAATAATACAAGTCCTTAGCAGAATGACGGTTTCGCTTATTGCAGTCCTGAGACGACATGTGTAGCTGTCAGGAAGCACGTAAAATTTGATTTTGTCGTCTTGCTCTTCGGAAGATAGTGGGAAGCTCTTAGTGTTCAAAATGAAACCTGTTCGCAGCTGGCATGAACTGGGAGTTTACTGGTTTCAAGTACTCAAAAGAAAATAAAGAACTTCTTTGCCTGATTGTACCTGAAGCTTCCCCCTTCCTTCCAGCTCCTCTATCTCCCAGTCCCTACTCTCTCAAGGCTGAATTAGCAAAACTTCTTTATCTTTTGGAATGGCTTTACTAAAGTGCTCAGAATCTCCGCATGTACTTTACTTTCGAATATGCATAGTCATCCCACTTTTGACGTTTCAGATTGAAGTATCGTTAAAGGCAGTGTCCGGACAAAAGCTCGATTTTGAAAATCCACTTACCGGGGGTTATCCGCAACGCTGAATTCGAAAATCCACATTAGAAGGCATTGAAACGGCGAGAACATGCGTTTCCCGAAGCTCTAACAATTCAAAATTCGATGGTCTCGCCAGGGTTGAGGCGCAAAGTCGCTGCGGGACCCTACGATTTCAACTGTGGCGGCATGCGTACTCTGCCGCATAACAGGAATTCAAACAGATCGGAGAACCCCGCCCCAAGGCGTAAATATCCCCACTTCCCAGTCGTTTTTCTTGCTTTAGGTTGAAGTCATAACCTCGTGCCTATGCGATGCTCTGTCTGGGGAGGGGGGGGGGGGGCTTTCGCATGGCAGTGAAATCCCAAAACCCTCATGTTGTCCTGACCTGCCTTTGAAGCTTGAGTGGCTGGCCTTGAATCTCCAACTTTTTCCTTAGCTATTCCACAACTATATTCCCTCCAGAGATCTTCAGACACAAAAAACGTCAAGCTGTCAGTAAAGCTCATAGATTTATGATAACTTGTTTTTGACAGATCAAATCCGCAGAAGAAAATGAAAGTTCTGGCGGAGTGCACCTACTAACCTCCCCTCACGCTTCCTCTTCCCACTCTACAGTGCTGGACTCCACTCTAAAAAGTGCCATAACTCACTCTGTTGTCAATAAAATGTTCCAAAATTTGGTACAGCCGCGTGTTTACCAGCCTACTATCAGTCATCAAACTGGGTCTCGCTTTCGTTTGGTTATTCAACAAAAATTGAAAATTTTGAAAAAAGCAGGCTTGAAGGCTGGACAAAGCTATAGGTCCACTTGGAGTTTTTACTGATTAAAGCAATTCTTAGCTCTCGAATTTTTTAGGTGGGTACACATCTAAAAACGTTTAACAGCTGCTTTAATCAAGCTGTGTCATACCTCCAAAAAGAACTGATTATTTGCTTTTTTGCCTTGAAAATGCTTTCACATGTATTTGCTCTGCTCGATTATTACGTTTTGAAATGTTGCAATCTTTGAATAAGCTGAACCTTTAAAAAGCAAAGCCCACTATTTATAAAGCTTTGCCGGCCATGAGTCACAAGTTCACACCTCGCCTCTTCCCCATTTTGCAAAGAAAGTTTTAAATGCCTCCAAATGAAAAATGTTCACGACGTTTGCAACCCGAGATCGGAGCAACGCTTTGCATTTCTGAATTTTGCATTTTTCTGTAGCTTACCACTTTTTGAGTTTAGTCCAAATGGGTCTGCTGTGTTTGGGTAACTACTGACATCTTGAGGTTGTCTAAGGCTTTGATGTTGCATCAAACAAAAGTTCTTCTTTTTTCAACGGTAGTTACACCACATCCGTTTTTTATATGTGATGCTGTAGATGAAGGGGCTCTTCGAGTAGACTCGCGAGTCTTTTTTGTCAGCATTGTGGCGAATTCCGGCATTTGCAGTTCCCTAACGCAAACATAATTTTATGATTCCACTAATGATGCTAAAGCTGCAGCAAGATTTCTCAAAATGACTGGAAAACGCTTTAAAGGCTTCCTTCATTTTTGTTTGTACCCTTTCAAAAATTATTGCACTTTTGGCACCAAGCATTTGCGCTTGCACCTGACCTTCATTGCAATGTAGCGACTTTGGAGGTTCATTCAGCTTTCAGAAAAATACTGCTGCAAGGTTCAAGAATTTGTTTTTTTTCTTGCCTCTCCTTGAGCAATGAAAACCTTGAGTTAGGAATTTACAGACGCTACAACCACAGCATGTGTTATAGCCCGTCCGCGTTGTGTTCGGAGGGCAACGCTGTTGCGCCGATTGCGAATAGTCTATGGCTGGAAAAAGCGCAGACAAAAAGCAGTGATACTGCAAGAGGAAAGAGGGGTAAGACGCGAAGTAACAACTCCGCGCCCTGGCCTAATGAACGTGTGATGCCACCCGGAAGCAGTTTTCAGCCAACCTGAATTCATGTGAAAGGAAGGTGGCTAACTCAGTGGGTTCTTGGGGAAATAGTATTCCATTATAACGAGTACGGGCCAATGAATGAGATAGAGAGCATACGATATCTCTCCAACAAAGACCACCTCTTGCACAGTGAGTGCGGATACCTACGCAAAAAAATTGTTAGTAAAATTCTCCGTTCTCCGTATACATAATCGTAGCCAACCTTACGTTCTTTCCCTAATAGGATCAGAATCCCTGTCAACATAGTCGTCTCTATACGAAGAAATCTCTTTGGTAACGGATGCCAGAAGAATGGTAGTAATATAGCAAGGATGAATAGGAGCCAAGATATGAAATCCGATGCAAAGATACAGTTCGTGCGATGCTCTGAAGGCCACCATAAAAGTTTATCCAACATGTCAAAAGGATCCCAACCTTCTATCTTTGAATTGCTGTTAGCCTTAATCACTAGACTCGCTTCTTTTTCGAGCTGTAAAAAAAACTTTTTAAAATTATTCTAATGTCAATTCTGCATGAGATTGGTGGCTAAAATGTAGTCTGCGGGAACACTTATAAACGTCATACTCCATCTTCCTGCTGTTGCGGAGTGTAACCGCAAGAAACCCTAGAATAAGATATATTACCGGTCACATTTTTAGAAAAAAAAAGAAGCAAATCGTAGTAGACTTAGGCGACCGTCGCGTTTGAAAAGTTTAAAAAATTATTGCAATTATTTACAAGTATAGGCAAGTCCCTCCACATTTTATAACTCATATAATTGACTTTCAAAAATTCCGCGACCTATTTTCGGGAGGGGGGAGGGAAGCGGCAGTACATGTTTTTATCTTCAGCCCATACCGAGGGGGGGGGAGCCCGACAAGATATTACCGAGAAAGAGCATACTTATTGACGTTAGCCAATACAAAATCGTTTGCAGGCAGTGGCTCGGCAAATCCTCAACCTGAAGTTTTTTCGCTTTGGGGGTATTCGACGCGCTGATTTCGAAAAAACACATTGAAGAGCACGGAAATGTCGAAAACCAGCATTTTCCAAGGGTTTTCATTCAAATTTAGACAAGTTGATCACTCCACGCTATGGTTAGAGACGTAGAGTCGCTGCGGGATGCCTATGTTTATAGCATTGCAGCATGCCACCTCTGACGCTGAGAGGGGGACCACAAGCTCGTCCGAGCGCGTGTAAGAATGGCTTGCGCGCACGCGTTTGAGGGCAGTTTTTTAGGCGGGGCAGCATGTAGTGCGCTCGAACCTGCTCTATTCTGATGTTTAAGATGCAAGCAACCCTTTGTATCAAAAATTTGAGAGGTTTGCTTTGCCGAGCCACTGCGTTTAAGATTATTTCTGCTGTAATCCAAAACAAAACATTGTCCCTCAAAAAACTTGATTATGCAAAATAGCCGCATACTTCAGTTCTACGCAACCCTCGAAAAGTGACTAAATTCATGTTAATTGATGTAGCTAACTCAGATTTTGGGCTGGTGCTCTGCGATGGAGC
This sequence comes from Cylicocyclus nassatus, assembly GCA_958299035.1. NCBI lineage: Eukaryota > Metazoa > Nematoda > Chromadorea > Rhabditida > Strongylidae > Cylicocyclus > Cylicocyclus nassatus. The sequence continues at coordinate 28,079,095 of CATQJL010000316.1, forward strand.
GTGTTTGTGTACGCAGTCAGATCAGCGCCCGGCAAAGAAGATATCGTTTTTGCAGAGTCCGGGGCAGAGTCGCGAGAAATATCGGTAATCCATTCTTTGCTTATCTTAACATGTTATGTGCCTCAACAGGCGAACAGTGGAGTTCGCGCGCGTCAAACTGCGCCGTCGCTAATTGCCGCATGCGCGACGTCGCTTAGACAATGCTATTTGTAACAACATACATGTCTAGTTCTCAATGTATGCGTAACGATAGAGCACCAAATTTCGTAAGCGAACGAAGAGAGGCTAGGGGAAACAAAATGTAAAAAATATGGAAAACTCATGTGAACGGAAGGTGTAATAAGCATTTTTTCCAAAAAAAATTTGCATAACTAATGAATGAAGATGTGAATTCAAATGGCTTGTTTGCAACGCGCAAATGACGATATGGTATGAAACTTGGTACGTAGCATGCAGGGGTGAACCGTGAAGTTTCATTGAAATATTATGTGATTGAAGATTGTGGCAAGCTTTTTTCTGGAAATTTCCCCCTACCAAAAAATGGAAAAATGGCTCGTTTGCAACGCAGAGATGACGAAATCGCGCGAGATTTGATGTGTATATGCGCAGTAGAACTAAGGAACTAATTACGAATAATTATGAAAGACTTATGTGAATGAAGAGCGTTTGCTTACTTAGAATTTGCTTACTTCAGGTGTGCTTAGGTGGGCATTTGCCCACCTAATGCACATTTGAAGTAAGCAAATTTTCCGTTTCACATAAGTTTCTCAAAATTTTTACATAAATGTGTTCTACACCAAAAGTTTAGTATATAGTAACATTTTGGCTACAAAACTCCTCCTCTCCTCCTGGCTAGGATCCGGAATATCTACAGTCTGCCCCAATCGGGATCAGGCCGAACCGTCGGCTGAATTTGCGCGCTCGCAGCGCTGGGGGATTGCGCTGCTTACGCGCGCTGTCGCAGAGAGTGAAGAGATCGAGGAGAGAGCAGACTAGCTAGCCGCAGATGTGGCGCGAAACCCTTGCGGCGCGGACTCCCGCCATGCCGATTTTGGCCTGGTTAGGATTGGGGCAGACTGTACGACGCCGGTCTCTTGGAAGGAGAAAGCGCGCTCCAATCGAACAACCTACGCAGCTGGCGGAATCAAGTAAGAAATCGTAAAAATAGGTAGTGGCAAAGGCAAAGCTGTTTTACCGATGTCCATTTGTCACCTTCGTGCTAGGCTCTGAGTCAGTTTTACCAGTCTGAATGGTAAGAGTAGTTTCAAAGACCTTCAAGTCAGGTGTTTAACCTCACTTGCTAGGATCTTGAAGATGACCTCAATACTCGATCCTGCATGTTTGGCATCCAACACTCCAGGCACAGTAGGATGCGAAACCATGCAGGACAATTTTGCAGTAATTTGGACTAGAAATTCATAATCGATACGAGAGTATCAACGTTCCGACCGTAAACGCGGTCGAGTGCGAATTTGTCTACCTTCCACCTTACGTAAGGGCAAAAAAAACGCTAAGGATGCATGAGAGTGATACATTGCAAGTTTGATGATAACAGCTGCATTGCAGAAAAGCTCACATTTTCACTACTCAAAAAGGCGATTATGCCAACACAAAATTGCCACATCCTAGCAAATGTGTTGTAGAAAGCAGTATTGCTGTCAGTAATAAGATAGAAACCAAGAGAAATACATGTAATTCCTTGAATACCAATCTGAACTCTGACATATTTCAGCGCACCACGACTAACCCAAAAAGAATGTCGCCCTCCGTAAAGGTACCAAATTTTGCACGAAGAAGAGAAGTGGAGCCAGCAAATACCATTGCATCTCGACACATAAAGACCAAGTATGAGTAAAGAGATCGTCCGCATTTGACAGCTGAAGCTGTTCATGCATAGGTGTGAAAGTAGGAAATTCGAAGACATCACCATTTTTTCGTAATCCATGACAGGATCGTTCTCAGACAGCCTGATGTTTGTAATGAGAAATATAGCTTTGCGTGAACTAGGGAAATTTATGAGTCGGAATGAAGGTAGCCTCAATACTACAAGCAATAATATCGCCGCGGATATCATATAATACAGCGGTAATATTCGCTTGATTCTGAAACTTTGCTTCTCATTTGTATAGTAGTAAAATAACTTCTTAGATGAAAAATAACCTTCTGTAATAGAAGTTCTGACAAGATGAAGGTGTCATCTCCATTGTTGTTATGATCATAGCCATAAGAAAGCCAGATATGACGAGGAACCTGGATTGTAGATCAAAATAAAAAGCTTACAGATACAGTAATATATGCTTAAATTTTTTGAGCGTAGTCATTTTTCAAAGGCAGCATGCAGGCAAATGAAAACCGAGTGCAATGACGCCGATCCTGGTAAAGCTCTTGCGCATGGCATCGCACCAATGTGCTTCTGAAGCGAAAAACAGTTTCAGAAGTGTTGAATGGAACGTTTGGGTTCCAAAACGACTTCGCATTTTAAACTTGGCGGCAGGCGCTCAAATTTAAATCAAGGGTTTCTGAAATACTCCGTTTTCGGCATTTCGTGCTCTATGTGCTGTATTTTCGTATTTAGCGGAAAGAAGACAAGCCCAAAGCGAAAAAAATCTACTTTTTGGACGCTGCCTTCAAAAAGAGGAGATGCTTACATGTCTACCCCCAAATACCCATTTGGGCAATAGGCAGGAAAGAAGTGAAATGTGACAACCAAAGCAATCGCCCAGCCACGTATCCCTTGAATGTCTTGCCGTTTTTGAGCCATCGAACTCTAAACAAGAATTTCTTTTAGTAAAATTACACCGACTGCGTCTAGCAGTTATGGAACTTTATTGCATCGGTAGGCAATTCCTTTCTTATACTATGACTGTTCCTACTTCTGCAACTAAACGTGCAGTGGTCAGGATTCGGCAGTAATTTCTCAAAGTTTATTTCGCTCAAATAAAGTATTGTTGCTGGTCATAAAATGCCGGTGAATTTTTGAATCTGCTCAAGTAATGCGCATCTTCTGTAATATGCATCTAAAACGAGGCGGACTAAGGCTTTGTTATTAATTGCTCAAAAGTGTCTTATACGAACCAATTTTGATAGTTCATGGAGGAAAAAGAAATGAAAAAGCAAAGCTTGGGGCAAATTCTCAAACTGTTGGTCTTTCTCTACACGTCATTTTTTAGATAAAATCAAGAGAGTGTGAGTCTGAATGAGTTTGTACAATCACAGAGCGCAGCAGTGCAGGGCAAAAAAAAAGCTTGTAATGATATAGTTACAATAAAATTGCTTTAGATAAGCACAGGGCCTGGCAAGAGGGTGGCAAATGTCAAAATAAAAATTGTACAGTCTGCCCCAATCGGGATCCGGCCGAACCATCGGCTGAATTTGGGCGCTCGCAACGCTGAGGGTTTGCACTGCATAGCGCGCTGTCGCAGAGGGCAAAGAGAGTCGTATACGTGACTCAACACTCACGCGACACGGACTCCCGCCATGCCAATTTTGGCCTGGTTGGGATTGGGGCAGACTACATATATATATTAAGTTGTTCCGAAAGGTCGTTCGCAACATTTTCGAAATTCATAACTTTTGTTTTTTCAACCGATTTGCGTGTTTTCATTTTTATCTGAAAAAGCAAGTCATTCTCTTCATAGCGGTATCTTAGAGGCAATCTTTTGAGCATACATGGCATAGATATAAACGGAAGAAGAAAATTACTCAAATTTTGAATTTTCTGTGTAGGGTCATAAAAAATCTGAAACCTGCAGTAAAAATCGGAGCAGTTAGTATTAAAGGTTCTTTCAACAGCTCTTTCTGACTGTGCAAAGATTGCGCCGTTTGAGCGTCTTTATGAAAAGTTATGATCTCGCTGAAAAATGCCAAAATAAACCAAATTCGCCATTTTTGTATTGCTTCTCGAAAATCATAACTCATAAAGACGCTCAATCGACGCAAACTTTGCACTGTTAGAAAGAGCTGGTGAAAGAACCTATAATACCGACTGCTTCGATTCTACTTGCAATCTTCAGGTTTTTCTATGTCCCTACACAGAAACTTAAAATTTTGACCGTTTTTCTTCTATCGCTTCTATTAGGTTGGCTCGAAAGTTCTGGGACATTTTCAAACTAGATCTGCTATTTCTCGAAACTTAACGCATATGCACCAGGTAGAGGCACCATTCGATAGAGCAAAGCAAGCTCTACAAGAAGGTATGCAAAAGTTCGCACCAGCTTCGAACCACCGTAAGTTTGCACCCCAAATCTGAGTCGTACTAAAATTCAAAAAATCGCGAAAAATTTATATCTTTGTTCAAACAAATCCTACGGATCTCCAACTTGCTCACAAAAGTTGCACACTACATCAAACACTCATATGCACCGTTGCTGTGTTTTTCCCTCATCTATAAATCGAGAAAATGAAAATTTTCTTGTCTTCACAAAAACGAAGCTATGCTGTTCCCACTCAGGTAATTATATAGTACAAGCCCTTAGAAGTATAACCGTAATTTTTCAGCTTTCCGTAAGCCCTAGTTGTCGAAAAATATTGTTTTTAGCATGAAACACACGAGTGAGAAGAGCTCAATTCGGTAATTTTCGGGAACTAGAGCCTGTAGAAAGCTGAAAAATTACGATTATACTTCTAAGGGCTTGTACTATACAATTACATGAGTGGGAACAGCATAGCTTCGTTTTTGTGAAAACAAGAAAATTTTCATTTTCTTGAATTCTAGATGAGGAAGAATTACAGGAACGGTGCATGTGAGTGTCTGATGTGGTATGCAATTTTTGTGAACAAGTTGGAGATCCGTAGAGTTTGTTTGAACAAAGATATGGATTTTTCGCGATTTTTTGATTTTCAGTACGACTCAGACTTTGGGTGCAAACTTACGGTGGGTCGAAGCTGGTGCGAACTTTTGCATACGATATTGTAGAGCTTGCTTTGCTCTGTCGAATGGTGCCTCTATCTGATGCATATGCGTTAAGTTCGAGAAATAGCAGATCTAGTTCGAAAATGTCCCAGAACTTTCGAGCCAACCTAATATCTATGCAACAGATGACAATTGTAAGCAGCTAAGAAGTCATTATAAAGAGCATGACTTACTCTTTCAAATGAAAATGAAAGCAGTCAAATCGGTTGGAAAATGAGAAGTTATGAATTCTTGGAAGTCGTGCGCAAGAACTTTCGGGACGACCAATATACAGTGCTGGCCATAATTATAAAGACACTCTAAAAACTGTCCTAATTTGCGTTCTTGTTGACGAATCTGTCTGAAACTTGGCTATTTAGTGCGCATGTCAGCCTTCCATGATCCCTTGAAACGGCTCCCGATTTTGTTGAGTTTGAATGGAGAAACCTAGAAAAATTCGAAAAACCCTTACCGAAAGCTGGACAAGATTATAAAGACACCTGGGTTTTTTTTACACTATCGCATCTCCTAACTTTAGAATTTTTTGTACAGTTACATGCTAGAATATGAAACATTTGCAACATATGCAACCCGTCATCCTTCTCAAAGAAAAATGCTCACTGCGTTTTTTGCTTTCAAGAGCATCAAAAGTCAATTCGCTTTGACAAACAGCTGGTTTGAGGAGTTTTCAACTCTTGTTCATTCCAGATGATAGTTATGGAATTCACTGAGCCTTCTGGATAAATGAGTTCGTTAACAAGAACGCAAATTACGACAGTTTTTAGAGTGTCTTTATAATTATGGCCAGCACTGTAATAGGTTGGCTCGAAAATTCCACAATCCAACCAAAATTCAATAAGTTTCCAATGCCTCAAGCTAAATTCACAGTCTTGTTCCCCAAAATTATTAAAAGGCATGCGCTCCATGATGGGTGTTTACGCATAAGATTCCATGAGCTAGCCACCGAGAACTAAGCTCTCAGAAATGGGGCTTCAAATCTTGCGATTTTGAGTTTGGTTCCAGAAAATCACACAGGGCCGCTAGCTAGCCGAGAAAAATCTGTAAAAATTACTTACTTAACAGGAATCCATACATTACTTTGGCGGGCTTTGATCTCGTGTGGATATGCAAAAACAAAAAAATTTGTGAAATTTGTCATTTTACATAAATCTCCTTGCTGTAGTTCTTCATCAGAAACACAGTTTGGAGCCGAAAATCGTACATAATGCCTAATCAAAAGATTGCGACGGTTTTTGGAGTGTCAAAAAGTGTTTTGAAAAGTGCATTAATGAGGGAAATTTCTCTGCGAAATGACATTTTTCACGAATTTTTTGTTTTTGCGTTACCTATAAGACCAAACCTGCCAAAGCGACTTCTTGTGAGTAAATAATTTTTATAGGTTTTTTCGGCCAGCTAGCGGCCCTCTGCGATTTCCTAGCACCAAACTCAAGTTCGCAAAATTTGAGGCCCCATTTCTGAGAGCCTCGTTCTCGGCGGCTAGCTCATGGAATTTTATGCGTGAACACCCATCATGAAGCACATGCCTTCTGATATTTTTAGAGAACAAAATTGTGAATTTAGGTTGAGGCGTTGAAAGTTATTGAATTTTGTTTGAATTACGCAAAAACTTTCGAGCCAACCATAATTATATATATTATATATTTATTTATTTATAGTGACCGCCAAAAAGTTGCGGAAGTGCGAATTATTGAATATAAATATTCGTGTATGATAAGAAAAAACTACGTTCTTTGTCGTAAAGCGTGGAAATATGGAAAGATCATTGAACTGTATAGCGCTATATGGGAACAAAATCTAGGCCAATTCACTTTTGTCACAGTTCAATTTGTGAATAAGTAGTAGATTGTAGAGGACATTAGGTCGCCAACATAGTTGCGATAGGGGGAGTGATGAATCTTACCCCTTCACTTTGAGGCCGAACTCCCGATGACCCCCTTCACCTGGGCTGAGATTGGTATTGTACTCTGAGAATATGATAAAAATCGTTACTAAAAGGTTTTGCAGGCTAAGTACCTCAAACAACAAGTACACTCATAAATTTACAAAAGAAACGGTATTTATGTTTATTTATATTGTTTATTTATCCTCGTAGCATTCATTTGGAGAGCAGAAAGTGAGGACAAAATAGCAGTTAATTTTTGAAGCACATAAAATCCCTCATATCTCGCGGCACAGAAGACTTAGAAAAAAGTTGACGGTCTACGTCGATTCTCCATGATCTCAGCTTTCGAATGGTATAAAGCATGTTAGGGCTTTTTTGCTTCCCGGCTCTAAAAATCATTTGCTCCGGTGACCCATAAAAGCCAACACATTGTATAGGTCGTCCCGAAAGTTTTTGCGCACAATTTTCAAAATTTCATAACTTCTGATTTTTCTAACCGATTTGAATGCTTTCACTTTTATGTGAAAGGGTAGGTCATGCTCTTTATAATGACATCTCAGCTGCTTAGCAATGGTCATCTTTTGCTTAGATAGGAGCGATAGAAGAAAATTGGTCAAAATTTAAACTTTCTGTGCAGGGCATGAAAAATCGGAGACTTGCAACAAAAATCGGAGCAGTCAGCATTGTAGGTTCCTTCACCAGCTCTTTCTATCAGTGCAAAGTTTGCGCTGATTGAGGGTCTCTATGAAAAGTTATGATTTTTTAGCAAGCAATACGACGGGCGAATTTGGTTTATTTTGGCATTTTTCAGGGAAATCATAACTTTTCATAGAGACGCTCAATCGGCGCAAACTTTGCACTATTAGAAAGAGCTGGTGAAAGTACCTACATACTGACTGCTCCGATTCTTGTTGCAAGTCTCCGATTTTTTATGACCCTACACAGAAAATTCAAATTTTGACCTATTTTCTTCTATCGCTCCTATCTATGCAACAGATGACCATTACTAAACAGCTGAGATGTCATTATAAAGAACATGACTTACCCTTTCACATAAAAGTGAAAACATCAAATCGGTTGAAAAAATCAGAAGTTATGAATTTTGAAATTCATGCGCAATAACTTCCTGGACGACCTAATAAGAGCGAGGTGGAGCAAGTTAATAGTAAAAAATGTGCTGTGGATTGACATCGTTATCAGCACTAACGGGAACGTGAGCGAACGCGTCTATTCAAGCGTGCTTATCGTTGTTATATGTTCATGTTTTTTGGTACAAAATGCGCTTTTGATTGACAGTTATGCCATCATTATTGGCACACACTCAAAAAAACTATGGGAGACTGATGAACTTCCACACCTTCACACAAAAACCCGCCCATTTCTGGAATCTATACTCTGTAAATATCTAGTGCTGAAGAAGGTCACCTTCGTGAAAACGCTCTAGATTCACCTTACCTAATTTGTAGAGAATGGTTGGTTTCAATGAATCAAAAACTTTAAGACATTCAGAAGAATAACATGTTATTAGAATATCCCGCAATGTTTTGGAAAGGTTGGCAGTTTGAAGAGGAAACGGCAGGCAGAATACTTTACAAAATCGCAGATGACTCGCATGTGTTCCAGTTCCACAGCGAGGCAGAAATAGAATTTTACCCCGACGAAAATGTTATCGACATTGATACAGAGTTGACAATTAAGCGGAACTCTCTGATTTCTTACATAAGGAATCCAAACAGATTGTCTAGTTTCAATGAGGAAATGTCCAGGAAGTCCATTGCTGATCTTCAGGTTGCTGAAGATTTCAAGGCTGCTAAATTCCAAACATGGATATGAACAAAAGGAAGGTGTTTGTGCAAAGCATAGCTACTGCTCTTAGATTTCGACTGGAGTGCGAACCCAACTCTGTGCTTTATGCTCTTGGAAGTTATTCGCCTTGTGACATTATGACCTATGATATTGAAAAAAAACCAACGCGCAGCATAGTATCTACTTTTTCCGACTATTCCGCAGATGCTTTTAAAGAAGAAGTTGAGCAGCTTTCTCATCAGCTAATAGGACGTATGCCAGAGTAGGTGAAGCCAGAGTTCGACAAGGCCCAAAGAAGTATGCACTATTCCCGTGTTGCGAAAGCATATGCGATCTGGCTCTTTTCCCATTACTTACCTCAAAAATCTGATGGACTTACTGGCAAAGCTAGTTTCCATTCCGACCAGCACGGCAGAGGTGGAGAAAGAAATTTTCTATCTACTCTGTTATCACAACACCGCAGAAGTCGTACAACGATGGAGCGTCTAAGCAATTACTTAAGGTTTGTCAACCTTCCATTAAACATATTGTTATCTAAAAACTTTATTTAAAGGATTGGTATAAGTGGTCCAGACAGGCTGTTACCGTATGACTTTTTGAAATTCCCTAAAAGATGGTATGAAGAAACTGGTCACTTACCTGCTGACTTTCCTGGTGCTACCAGAGGGCCAGGAAAAAAATCACAAAAGCGCTTAGAAGAAGAAGAAAGTTTCAAATCCATTTTCGACTCGAACGCTTTTGCACGCAATTCTACTTCTACTCCGATGACTTTTTGGAGGAAAAAGAAGATTTTTCAGGCAGCGAACTTGTTTTCTCTGACGTTAGCGATAGTGATTTTGTTGATGATGATATGCAGGAATTGAAGTTGTTCCTAACTTGTACATCTTTTGGGATAAACCTTATTGCTATCGTTTTTTGTTGAAGCAATAAAACAGGAGCGCAGATCTTCATAAAGTCAATTTTTTCAAAAAATTTTAATTTCTTTTAAAATTTTTCAATTTTTTTTCAATTTGTGCCTAAATAAGATGCAAATTAGAGCTCTTCATACCACGCTTTTTTACCTTTTCTCTCTTCCTCCCCCTCCCCTAGACTCACATACCCCCTTCACCCTGGAAGGTCGGGAACAGCCGAGACCCCCTTCACCTGGGGAGAGCCCGGCTCCCCCTATCGCACCTATGGTCGCCAATAATCCCCACCCACACGGCAAATAGTAACGTTGAAGGCGCACGGTCTATTGCAACTTTCCACCTGGGACCTCCCCTGCGTCCTGATGTCCTCTACCCGGTAGAAAGCAAACGACTGGAGGATGGCACAATGGAAATGTTCTAATTGTGGATAGTGATATGCTGGTCACTTCTATCCTACTATGCTTACGAGTACGTTTGTGGGAGCGAGCGAACCTGTAATAAAATAAGCACGCCTTTTTAAGACCAAACAGAAATGTCAAAGAAAGTAAAAAGGGTAGATGGAAGTGTTATACTATCGCAATATGATCTGTCCCTTATTCCATTTATATTAGCTTTTGCAGTGTGATTTTATCTACAGATTTGAGTTAGTTTTTTCCGAAATTACTGTCAAATGAACTCCAAATTTGAACTACTATTGAGTTGAAAGCAAAACACTTTTTTATAATCATAGACATCATAGCAGGTAGAGCGCTTTGGAAATGATAAATATGCTGAATCTGAAGAAGTAACCAGGGGCGTAGCCGGGTATGCCAGCTAGTTGGTGATAAAACAAAGGGGAAATCGTAATTACAAGTCCCTACTAGTAATCCTGAACATATTGCTACTGTGGCTGGCGTGCAAAAGACCATCTTGCTTGCGCTTCACTCCTTGAAGGATTTCTCTCACTTACTAGCAATCAACTGCCCTTTTTGCAGCGCGCATGCAGCGATATGACTCTGAATTTGGTGTATAAACGGGCAAGCTAGGAAGGGCATAGTGATAACTATTGTGGAGAATTTGTGACTGAAGGCTGTGACCAAATGACTCGTTTGCAATGCACAGATAGCAATTTGGCTCCGAGTCGATGTTTATTCGCAAAAAGGAGTTAAAAGTGCGAGAAATTGTGACATATTTATTTGAATAAAAATTGTGCCCAACTTTTTTAAAAATAAATGGCACAATATGCCCACCTAATGCCAATGTGAGGGTGGCAAAACGTTGCTCACATAAGCTACTCAAAACTTCCACATCAATCTGTTCTGCACCCAAAGTTTTTATGTAACATTTTGGAATCTTCCTTTTCTCTCATCTTTACTGGGACACAAAATAGTAACGATTGCAGAGTCCTCAAGGAGAAAACCGCGCTTCAATTGAATGACTTACGCGGAGCGATTGAGTGGAAAACTAAAAATCAAAGGCGGCAAAGGCAAAATCGTTTCTCAGATTTCTATTTGGCACCCTCCTATCACATCTTTTAAAAGAAGGGGTCCTCATGAACTTCGGCGCAGGTACAAAAACATATCTCAAAAAGGCCATTTTGTTAAAAAATAGTTTTCAGAAAATGACTTATAGGATTACGGTACAGGAAAGGTCAAAGAATAAGAAGAAACGATATAAAGGACGATTAAATTTTGTGCATTAGAAGAATATGCAAATTTTGAGTCTTCTAATTCTGAAGGTGTATGCGACGAAAAGGCGATAGATGGCAGTTTCCAGCCGCAGACTGAGGGGAAGGTTATGACTGCTATCCCCGTAGATGCCGTCGTGTGAGGAGAAGCGCAAGTTTCCAGGGCTTTTCCCACATTTATGTGTAGACTATTTGCAAGTCAATCCCTTTTTTGAAGAGTTGGAAGAAAACTACGGTCATTGTAGAAGCTGCAAGCAGCAGTTTTCAGCTGCCGACTGAGAGGCTTTGTGATTGCTTTCCTCTCAGATCTGTAGTGTTGAGGAGAAGCGCAAGTTTCCAGGCCCTCTCCCATATTTATGTGTGGAAACTATCTTCAGCTCCTTTTTACAAAATTTGGAAGACATTGTATAGGCGGTAGGCATCATTGTTCAGCTGCCTACTGAGGGAAAGTTACGTGCATAACATCCCCTCAGATGCTGTCAGTTAACAAGGAAGCGCAAGTTTTAGCCTTTCCAAAGAATTTTCGTCGAACTTATTCATAAGTCAACTCTCTTCAAAAATTATGGAAATAGTTATTAAAATGAAATCATCCGCAGTTTGCGGGAAAGGCGATGTGGTAGCTGTCTCCTCAGTTGTCGTTGACTAACTGAGAGAAAAAGCAAATTTTTTTCCTCCTCAAGGAAAAGGCTCTTCATTTGTAGGTAGCCTCCTGTCCCGATCTATGTGGAACTAGTGGTCTATCTGCATCAAGTCTAGGTAACAGTGATGTGTTACTAAAGAAGAGAACACCATAAGTGGCATTGTGAGAAGAATACGTTGTGAAGCCACGTAGGAGGCGCTGACTGGAGTACATGTACAGAATTTGGATTGCGGTATTGAAAAAAAAAACAGATATAGAACTTTTTTTGCTCATCATTAGCACATTTCGAAACAAAAAAATGCGTTAGAGTGTATTATTGTAATTACGTAATGCAAGTTCTGCAACTTCATTCGCCGAATGATCAATATATTTTAGGTTCTAAATGCGATGCTGATGTCAGCATACACTAGCATAAATATGTTCAAAAATGCGGGTTGACACGCTTCAAGTTGTCTTAATTATAGAGCATTTTGTCAACAAAAACTCTTTGCACACTGCTGATGAAAGTTTGTAGGGAACAATGTATTTGTCAGTTTTGCAACAAAGTATGAGAGTCCGGTGTAGTCGGACGATCACACTGGTAAAGAAATACGCTTTTTTTCTGGAAGACCGCTCCATTCGTGTTTACATTCGCAATAAGGCAGATGATTTCGTAATCATGCCGCAAACACTGAATAGAGAAATCGCAAAAGTGCATCTCTCTGACGTTACTATGTACATACCAGAGCGTGTACCAGTTGGAATGTATAGGCTGTGGCGCTTTGTATGTCCGTGAAATAGGAAGAATGTTGAGGATAAAGTAACATTTAGCAGGTAAAAGACGACCGAGTGCGCTATCACCATTGAGAAAGCATAAGATAGAAGCACATGATGGCGGTGGATTTGATTAGAATGCACAATTTTATCGTACGAGGCAGAGATTGCAACACGAAAAACCATTGAAGCGGCTTGGATATCCATCAGAAATCCAAACATGAACAACCGAAGTAAAGGTTTATCAGTAGCGACCGAGTTCTTACCATTCTTTTCGATATGTGAGCTACAGCCTGCACATACATATATAAAGACATTGAGTCCAGCTCAGTGTCTTCCGTCCACTTTGTGCAGCCTATACAGAGTGACTCACTAACACCGCGGTGGATCATAGGTCAGTCTTTACAACGGGGTGTATCTCAGTATGTTGTGCGGAGGACGAAATCTAAACTAACTGATGTTTGAAAATGGCGTTTGACGGCCTTCTTTCGCAGATAAAATAACTGCATCTACTTCAGACTTCGGAGGACGACTTTGTCGAAACGTGAGGCCTATAAACATACCACAGTATTAACCTAGGTCTGACACAGCACCAAAGAGAAATAATATATCTGGAATGAGTTACGAACGTCTAAACGTGCGGTTTGTTAAGCATTCTGTATCGCACGTCTACGACAAATGTTTCGAAGACTTGTTTAGGTTTTAGTGGATCTGTTTCTCCTCTGTATGTAAAATACTCGTAATCACTGTAATTACGCGCGCCCTCCCGCCCTGCAACGAATCATATCCGTTGAGAGTCAAATAATTTATCATATCTAAAAACGCTCATAACTCCTTCCATACAGTTGTTCGGCAGATGATATATATTAGGTTGAACCGAAAGTTCTGTCGCAGCATTTTCAAAAAATCATAACTTCTCTCACTCACAGTGATTTTGCGCAATTCAAATTTTGTCTGAAAGCGTAAAGCATGTAGTTTCCAAAAGCTCCCTGGGGAGTTTCCGACATGCTCAGGTGGCAGAGATAAAAATGAAAGAACGAGATCATCCGAAATTCGGAATTTTTAAGCAAGAATTCTAATTCAGAAACAGTGCGATAAAATCCAGAAAAGCCATTAACCTAATCTTTCTTACATTTGACTAGCTGGCTTACCCGGCTCCGCCGTATGTTTCGAATAGAAAATTCCATTTCTTAACCGATCCGGACCAAACTTGGCACACATACACTTCGGGCCCCGGCGGGTGCCACAGTCCACTTTTCGTTATCGATCGATGTCGATTTTATCGATTTTTTGCAAAATTTGAGCTAGGGGGCTGGAATTTGGCAGGGGGGTGTAATCGAGCATGCTGATCACCCCCAATTGCCAATTGCCTGCTCGACCCCCCTGTGCCAACTCCCAGCCCTGTAGCTCAAATTTTGCAAAAAATCGATAAAATCAATATCGATCGATGAAGAAAAGTAGCCTATGACACCCGCCGGGGCCCGAAGTGTATGTGTGCCAAGTTTGGTCCCGATCGGTTCAGAAATGGAATTTTCTATTCGGAACATACGTACAGACAGACAGACATACAGACAGACAGACAGACATACAGACAGGCAGACAAACAGACATTCAGCTTTATCTATAAGATTACTAACTGAGTCAAGTTTGTGCTGATCGAGCCCTTCTTTCAAAAGTTACGGTTTTTGAAAAATAATGCAGAAAAATCAATTTCCTAAGAAATCTTAAGAAATGGAATTTTTGACATTATTTTTCAAAAATTCATAACTTCTGAAAGAAGACCTCGATCAGCACAAACTTGACTCAGTTAGTAATCAAATGTAAGAAAAATTAGGATAATGGCTTTTCTGGATTTTATCGCACTGTTTCTGAATTTCTAAAATTCTTGCTCAAAAATTCCGATCGGATGATCTCGTTCTTTCATTTTTATCTCTGTAACCCAAGCATGTTGGAAACAGGGTCAAGCGTGGGGTGCGGCACGCCACACCTGGGGGGTCGTATTGAGGAGTCAAAAGGGGAGGGGGTCGTAGTTGGGTAATCTGATAATAGTGATAACATGATATTTGTATCATATCCATAATTAGCATGTCAATTAACCCCTGTAGACAAAGTGTGATCGAATTCTGAAGATTCAAGATACTAGGCTACCTAAATGAAATGGTCAAATTCCAACATGGTTAACTTTGTTTCAGAGGTGAATTAGCTATCCGTTTTTGCACTCAAGACAAAGCACTACTCCTTCTTTGTCCACCTCAGGAATCCCGCTTCAGAAGACCTGCAAACTGTGTAATTAGAAGCCAACCAAGATCTCGTTTTTCCCATTTTTCGCTTTTGATCGCTGTGGTTTCATCAAATATTACTTAGAGCTAAGAAGACAAATCAGGCTCCAAACAGTCCTATGGAATCTACAAGGTTTAGGCTATCGATTCATATAAATACTGTCCGCTAAAAATGTTTTTTTGATATAATTAATGGGGTGCGGCACACCCCCTTAGAAGCTGCGGCTGCCGCAGCTTTTAAGGGGGTGTGCCGCACCCCCTTAACTTACCTTCAAAATCCAGGAAGCGCTCCATTGCTAGTATGAGTATTGAGCACATAGCTTCTTCTTGCTACATTGGAAATTTGGAGCCGAACGCCCCACCCATAAGAAAATTGTGGCCCTTTCAATATGCC
Source organism: Cylicocyclus nassatus (assembly GCA_958299035.1). Lineage (NCBI taxonomy): Eukaryota > Metazoa > Nematoda > Chromadorea > Rhabditida > Strongylidae > Cylicocyclus > Cylicocyclus nassatus. Next base: position 28,094,335 of record CATQJL010000316.1, read on the forward strand.
CATTCAGATCAAAATCAGCCGTCAAATTACGTGTGATTGTAAAGTGCAGTCACAGAAAATCGGGCGTACAGCTCTTAGAAATCTGAGAACTCTTTAGAAAAAGGTGGTGTCCTCCAGAATGTCACATTTTGAGGTCCAGAGGTTAAGAGGAGGAAGGAGGGGTCGTTTGAGGGCTTTCATGGGAGGGGGGGGGGTTGTTATCGAAAGACTTGTGCCTGACCTCTTTCTCAACTCTGGTAATGCTATCTTAGGTATATAGTTCAGGGGGGGGGGTCTTATTAAGACAGCAATCAGGGGGGGGGGGGTTGTAACCAGCGATCGTGTGCCACACCCCTTGCTTGACCCTGGTTGGAAAGTACTCAAGGGACCTTTGGAAACTGCATGCTTTACGCTTTCAGACAAAATTTGAATTGCGCAGAATCGTCGTGAAGGAAAGAAGTTATAATTTTTTAAAAATGGTGCGACAGAACTTTCGGTTCAACCTAATATATAGAATCAGCGTTTCAAGGCGAGTTCGACGATGTAAAGCTATTTGGAATAGCTAGGTTGAATTCTGACCATTCCTGTATAGATACAACGAAACCAAATTTAGAAAACCTCAAGTAATCTTAAAAAAGTTGGATAAGTTCAAAGTAAACAGAAGCACGAGCTGTTTTGATAAAATCAATTAGCAGCTCATGTTTGGGGATAAACATTGTTAAAGTAGAGCAATTTGGAGTAGTGGTAGTGCTTTAGTGTGTGTGCGATGTCTCTTCGAAAGGTGCGAGTGACTATACTTTTGACTTAAGATGGATATGCCTCGTGGTTGCAAGATTAAGTTTTTTGTGTTATGAATCAGTATTTTCCAGGTAGATTTAATAACTAGGTGGCTTACCCGGCTCCGCCCAGCCCTTCAAAACACATGATAAAGCTCCAGTGCTTACTTGAGAAAGTTGTTTACGTTTGACACAAAAGTGTTCGCAAGATCGAACATAGCATTGGCGGCAGTGGTCATTGTTCTTTTGAAGAGAAAAAGCTTAGAATATAAAAACAACTAAAAAGAGAATGACTATTGCAGGGATGGAGATCCATGAAAGGAAACTAATAATTGACCATCTTATCCGCTCCACACCTTGCAAAAGTTTTGTTGTTGTTTTACCATAGATAGATCGAAGACTCTGACCAACAGAGTTGCTTGCATTTTGAATATGCAAAAGAGCATCATCGATAATTTTTCTTTTACGTAATCTCTCGTCAATAATTTGTTGCTGCTGCGTTAGACTCTTTATATGGAAGAAAGGAGAAGATGCATTGAAAAGGAAAGGCTGCACCTTTTCGTCGATCAGTATATTGGGTGGAAATATATGTTGGATGGCATTACTGGCATATACCGTATCTAAGAAAGGACAGGAAATTATAGGAGAATTTTGTATAAGATCTTTGGTTCATGGAACGGAAAACCATAGTTCATCATTTATTAGAATAGCGGTTAAGGCATAGCATGTAACATCCTCTATTACTGCTGAAAGAATGACCTGGCTTACATCGAGAGACAAGCAAATCATTTTTGGATGAAGTAGCCGCTGTACCACCACGATTCAATAACATACGCACAATCCAAGTTGGATCAGCTAAGCGAAACGCTTGCAGCCGTTGAATGCTAAAATATTGTACTATAGATATTGTTGAATAGATTTCTTTTTGGTAGTCGTTTGGTGGCACCACGAGGATAAGTAATAGTCTGTGGAGCGCGATGAGACAACGTTGAGTCAAAAATATCAATGCGGGGTGAGAAGATGATTAAAGTCTCTGGATAGAAGAGTTTTGATAAGTGGGCTTGACTACTGTGGATTACTCACCTATGTGCGAGTGATCACGACTTTTGGAGCACGTGACGGTTGCGTACTTTTAAAATTCGCATGCGTAGATGTCACAACAGGCTTAACAGTACTAGCTGAATGCTCGGCAAAAGATTTAGGATGAATTATGTGGTAAAGCTGTGGTTTAGTAAAGTCTACAAAAGGAATAGAGGAGTTATCTAAATATCGCGGGCCAGGATCAAGGTTTAATCTACCAAGTTCTTTGCTTAAATAGGGATCAAAAATAACTACCATGCCTTTTTTCTTGGCGTATCTGAAACTCAGCATAAATGAGTCGGCTGGATTTGCGAATTCTACGAAACAACTCCAGCTGTTAGCTTCAGTAATCCGCGTACATGACTGTCCTTAGTGCGCTTATGAGAGGATCCTCTGGTGCATAACTTTAGCTCTCCGCTCGAAATTCGCATTTGTGACGTTCCACTGCTTAATCTGTTGGAGGAGAGTCGGCTCTGCAACTGGATGGACGTTAAAACGTGGCAACTGACTGACATCTTTTACGGAATAGAGCTTAGTTTTTAAAGGTAACGTTTGCTTTGAAACTATTTCATATGAGGAAGTGTGTCCGTCCGCGTCACTTCACGTTCATAGATCTCTTCGCGCGCGCCGGATGTAGCCTGCTCTGTTCACTATGAACTCCTGAATAAGAGGTATTTGGGGAAATACCAAAAGTTGGCGAGAAGTGGTTAAGTAAGTGGTTGGGAGATTGCAATCTCTAGTAAGATCAAAGTGAATTTGGTGATTGTCATAGAATTCAAAAGTGAGGTCATTTTCTGGTAAAGTTATGAAGGTTGGCGTCACCAGGCTGTCGCCTATAAACTCCACCTTACAGAAAGGTGCTATTCTGATTGGCTGCCATACACCGTGACATGTAGGGTTTGACATTTGCCATCCAGAAGTATACAACTGTTGAGATTCCCTAGAGAACTAGTCATAGCGCAGCCGTTAAACGAAATTATTTCGCCTATCTCCATTGAATAGATACTACGAAGGTAAGTGGCGGTACCCCATAAAGGCAGTGACGTATTGTATGGTCTATTTCAGTTGTCATGTATAGACCATCTGTCACTGATTTAAGAGCACTTCGACAGTTCTACAGTCTTTGGGTTGTTTCAGACTGCCGCACTGACCGCAGCAGACTGCAGCTAACCGCATTGACCGAGGGGGCCGCACAGATCGCTACATCCTTTTGTGAAGGTGGAGAAGATAAATAGTTGTAACTCAAACAGTCTCTTAACAACATACGCCCCAACGAAAACACGAGCGAGTAAGATAGGTTCATGCAATGACAAAACGGATCTGAACAAATATGAGCATATTAAAGACAAACAATCGCCAAAATATAATTGAGAAGAGTATGCTGAAACCTATGAACTTTCTAGGCGTAAATCACGGTGTTTTGATTATTCGTACTATTTTCTCTTATACGAAAGGGTGCAGATTGTGCGGCCGTTGCGGTCAATGCGGTCAGCTGCGGTCTGCTGCAGTCAGTGCGGCAGTATGAAACAACCCTTTGGTAGACATTGGTAACCGCTGCCGTTCGAATACCTTATAGGAAGTGCGAATATATAGAATATTGTAGACTGACACTGTTTGACATCCTGATAGCATTTAGCAGCGGGGATTTAAAGGGGATGATTTTTCGCATTGTAAATTTGGATATTTGTTCTTATCATAGGCTCCGGTGGAGAGGCTCGGCACTTCACCGGTTTTGGCAACGCAAGAATATTAGCGAACTATCATTCCGCAAATTTGATAATCCGCGGCGAAGGAGCACGAAAAGACAGTCATTAAACAAGTGATGCAAAAGAGATTACTAGCTGTCGGTAGTACCAAAGGACAACTGCTTTGCGGATTTAGCGGCGTAATAGCATAATTTTGTGAATGCTCGGACCCAGGGAATGTGATATGGGGGGGGGGGTAAAAGCCCTGCTGCCAATAGGGTGACCATTGCTTTGTCTTGGCTCTGGAATGCGACCTTTGTTTTAGCATATATCTTTTTCGCGAACTCGCCCTCGGAATCTTTGCCTTGCGTCAGATGTAGTTCATCCCTGACATTAATCAATAAAGCGTCAATTTTGAAATAAAGCGTCACTCTTGAATTTAGTGATCAACTGTGTAACTAGATCCGTCCAGGGAAGCTTATCAGCGTCCTTCAAGTTTTAATATTTATTTACGCTTTACACCACCTATTAGGAATAACGGTGGGAGGCCTTTCGCTTGATCTGGTATTTTGAAGCTAGAGATAACATCGGAGTAATCTTCTAAGAACTCTGAATCCTGCTCCAAATAGCCATTAAACTATGGAATTAGAAGCAGGCCAAAATCCCGTTTGTCCCATTTTTCGCTTCCAATGGCTGCGCTTTCACCAGCTTTTACTCAGAGCGAAGAAGATGAATCAAGCCCAACTATTCCATAGGTCAGCGGTCAGTTAGGTCACTATCAGCGTGGCTGATAGCACCTATGGCACCCTAAGGGGTTATTCGACCTGCTGATCACATTCATTTTGCATGGTGGGGTCTTTTTGAGGGGTTACGGAGGTATACGGTACGAGGTCAAAATCTCAGAATTTGCTAGAACTTTGCATAAGGTGAGTTGTTCGACGTGCCGATCACGAATATCACACTTTTTCCGCACGAAGACGTTTCCTTGTTGGTTGCGGTAGTTCTATGGTAAGGGGTCAAAATCTAGATTTGGCTGGAATTTGGTCTGGAGGGGTTGTTTGGCACAATATCATATTGGCTTTGTACGGCAGCGCCATTTTTTGAGTTACGGTGGATATTATGTAGGTGAAATTTCCATACTTGCTTAAAACGTTGCCTAGAGGGGTTTTTAAGCATGCTGATAACGGATATTAGGCGGCGCTATTCTAAGTAATAAACTCAAAAACTAGAAATCACAGATTTCGCTGTCAATTTATCTAGGGGGTAATTCGACCTGCTAATCACGAGAGTGACATTCATTTTGCTGGTGGGGTCTTTTTGAGGGGTTACGGAGGTATACGGTACGAGGTCAAAATCTTAGAATTTGCTAGAACTTTGCATAAGGGGAGTTGTTCGACGAGCCGATCACGAATATCACACTTTTTCCGCACGAAGACGTATCCTGTATGCTTACGATAGTTCTACGGTAGGGGTCAAAATCTAGATTTGGGTGGAATCTGGTCTGGAGGGGTTGTTTGGCAATATAAATATCATATTGGCTTTGCACGGTAGCGCCATGTTTTCGAGTTACGGTGTGTGTACGGTATGCAGGTGAAAATTCCAAACTTGTTCAAAACGCTGCCTAGGGTTTTGAACATGTTGATAACAAATATCAGGCTTGCTCGCTATAACAAAGCCTTATTATGGAGTTATGGCAATTTTCAGGGTTTAGGTATGGTGCATCCCTCAGAACTGAAGAATATGAACCATCAACGTGACTGTCATTTGATCATTCAACATGTCAACTTCGAATAAGCGCCTCAGATTTGCTGGAGTTAACGTGTTAAAATGATTGAAAAGCAGCCACTTTAATGGTTCATATGGGAACAATGCTGGGGGATGCACGATAAGCATCTTCCCCGTTTCCCGGAGCAAAGATCCAGGAAATCCATGAGAAGGCTTTATGAGCGAAATTAGCGCGGTATTCGTGATGAGCACATCAGATAACACCCCTGCACAAAGTTTCAGACAGATCCAGGGCTTTGACCCGTGGCGCCCCCCCCCCTCCGAGAATGGGTCGCGAAATTTTCGAATGTTACTTAAATGTGTTATAAAATTGTGCAGAGGACATGTATTATTTGTAAATAATTAAATGATTTTTAAAAATTCTTTAAAATTCAAATTAGCCTTGCAAAGAAATTTATTCGAGGGCATGGCTACCGCCACGCCCCTTTTTTCCGAAATTTTGGGGTCAGGGGCCCGGAAAAATTTTGGGAAACATCCCAAAAAAATTTTCGGAGTGCGTGGCTAATGCCACGCACCTCCAGTGAAAAAAAAATTTTGTCGCCCCCCCCCGAGCCGAAATCCTGGGTATGCCACTGCTTTGACCCCTTACCATATACCTACACAATAAGAGGTTTTCGTGCGGGAAAAAGTGTGGTATTTGTGATTAGATGTCGAATAACCCCCCTAGTAAAGTTTTAGCGAATTCTGAGATTCTGACCCCATACCATGTCTACCGTAACCTTACCATGAGGCGTTTTAGTGGAAGCTGAATATGGTATTCGTGATCGGCATGTCGATTATCGCCCCATATCGCATGCCTATCGTAATCCTTCAGAAAAAGCCCACCATGCAAAATAAATATTGTCGCCTGCACGAAATCGCCCGGGTTGTAGTTGGCTGAACGCATGCGAGCGTGCCTGCAACGCGGCTGCCGAGTACGCTATGATGACTCATGGCGCCAGTCACCAATACTGGCGACTGTGTCTTCCATGCGTATCGATCGCTAACAAGTTACCATACGTCCAACCGATACACATTTAATGTGTAATCGCCAACACTGCGACGGTCGATCGCCATATCGGCGACAAAAATCGCCGGGTTTACACGTATTTGATGCATATCGATCGTCGCCATGCTATACTCCTCCAGGACTATAGCGCCTGCCTAAGCGAATTCTCAGAGAAATCCGTGATTTTCAGTTGTCGGGTTGTCTTAAGTGAATTAGTACAGTCGAGTAGTTTTCCGCTCAATATAGTGTGCTTGCACTGAATGTGAAATGCGGTAAATTTGCGCGTGAGCAAGTAGCCACACCAGTAACGCCAACACTTTGCGCGCGCAAATGGCCGGCGTCACATGCTAGCTATTTCCTTAGGCACCCGCCATAATCCCCTCCACAGATCGTGCTACCCTTGGTCTGCGTCTCAGACCTGCCACGTGTGGCTAACATGTTGGCAACATGGCAACAACATGTTTGCAACACGCCCCAACATGTTGGCAGAACATTTTGGCCACGCTAACATGTTGCTGCATGTTGCCAACGTGTTGCTGCCAACGTTGCCAATGTGTTAGTCACACGTGGCACGTCCGCGACGCCACAAGGGTAGCATGATCTGTGGAGGGGACAATACTTGATCCGCTCAATTCGCTTGATCCGCTTGATCCGCTTCATCATTGGTCAATTCAGTGAACTGACCAGTAGTGAAGTGGATGAAGTGGATCAAGCGGACAACCGCTTCGCTATTGCTCAATTCAATGAATCGACCAATGACGAAGCGGATCAAGGGATTAAGCGGATCAAGTATGGCGGGTGCCTTACGCACAGATTTTACCGCACTTCACCTTCAGTGCATGCACACTACATTGAGCAGAAAATCTACTCGACTGTACCTACCGTGTATATTAGAAGGACACATCTGTATGTGTGCAGTGGTCTTTCCACGAAGTAGACATCACTCTGGCAGCCGGCACACTTGTCCGGTTGCCAGTTCGTCCTCATTCACCCGTATGCTACTGGTCATTTCAGTGATTTGACTAATAGCGAAGGAGTGAACCGCATGAACCGATTGAACCGGATAATTCTGGCGCCTATCTCTTGCTTCGTAGAGATAGCGTCTGCTTTCATTTGTCATTTTCATTGGTTTCTTTTCGTTTTGCTATCTTCCTTCGTAGCGAGTTATCTCGGGATTAGTCCTTCTCAAAAAAAAAAACTTAGGATACCTTGTTGGTGGGGTCAATTGAGCCTAGGTCAGTTCTTTGTTTATAGGCACGCGCCGTTTCCATGGGGTTTCCCTCCTATTCTCGGGAGCTGTAATAGATCTCTTTCCTCGCTCTACAACCACTGAACAAGTTGAAGTTCACAGTCGGTGTCAATCACGTGCTCCTTTTTCCGCAGCACTATGCATCCGCAGCGCGTGAGCATTGCGCAGCGATCTTCGATCGAGTGGAAAGATTGAACGCTCAAGCGGTACGCTCCGGACGCGATATAGGATTCTCGCGTCACGCTTGAGCTAATCGGAAAAGGAACACATCGTTGACACAGACTTTACGTAGAGCTTTCTCATTTGGAAGCGGCGAAACAGCGCATCGCTTCTTCATTGGTAATCATTAAGTAAATGTCTTAAATTCTCAACTGTCTGCAAATAAGCCAGATGTTTTGTTTCTGGTTTGTGAGATAAATAGCCTGAACTGTAGTTTGCGATTATGTCAGACGAAACGACCTCTTGACCGTTTCTGCCATCTTGGCGAATTACAGTTTTAAACGTCGCGCTGGCGAACTCCAATCATGACAAATTTGTTGCTCTATACCCTCTACATATCCTGCGCAATCTACCATAATTATACCAAAACAGCCTATGATGAACAGTTATGAAGTTTCAGCAAGCTTTTCTAATGCTGTTTGTCCCGCCATTGGACGCCTCCCTCCGGGGACTACTGATGGTCCTTACACGCTTGCAATGCATGTGCGGAAGGAAGAGTAGTCCGTGGGGACAGCGTCTGATCGCGTCTTCTTCCAGAAGAGTGGATGAAAAAGTTACCAAGCGGATCGCGTATGATCCGTTCCGAGACTAGGAGACAGTAGGATACTGTGTCGCCGATAGTCTCCACTCCTCTCGGACATCTAGTACAAACCGTAATGCTTAGGGGGTGTGGAGCTGCGTGCTTTGACGCACATGTCCGCGTGAGACCAACCCCTTCCGGAGAGATATAGTTTTCCGCCCCTAGGAGACTCGAGAATGGTTTATACAGTCGAGCAGGTTTTCCGCTCAATATAGTGCGCTTGCACTGCAGGTAAACTGCGGTAAAGTTTGCGCGTGAACAAGTATAGGCCGGCCGCACAGGGCGCGGAGAGTGCGCCAGGTGTGTATTGCGCGTCACTCCTCTTTCCTCGTGCACTCTCGCCGCCTGTTTTCTCTGCGCTTCTTCCGGTCGTGAACTACCTTCAGTGTACGCAAGAGCGTTGCTCTACGTGCGCAGCGCGGACGGCCTATAGCCACAGCAATACCGGCACTTTGCGCGCGCAACTGGCCAGCGTCACAGGCGTAGCTTTTTGTTTACGCGCAGATTTTAGCATTTTACCTGCAGTGCAAGCACACTATATTGAGCGGAAAATATACTCGACTGTAGTTTGGTTGACATGCTCAAACTTGTCCTTCTTTGATATAATTGGCAAACCGCTCATAGTGAAATAATGCACATGCTTCAATAGTTGTTCACGCATGCGCGTTTTCGAGTAACTTATTTTATTGTTAGGATGAATAATAAGTTTGATTTCTGGCGGCTGCCCTTGTTCTGCGTCTTTGCCCTGCGACACGTATGGCTAACGTGTTGGCAACATGCAACAAAATATTGGCAGTATGCCACTTCCTGCTGACTTCTGTTTGAACGCTAACTTCTTGTTGCATGTTGCAAACGTTGGCTATATGTGCCGCACACCAGAGACGCGGAGCAGGGGTAGCAGATTTGTGAAGGGAACGATAGATATCATTCATTGTCTGACTAAGAGACGCGAGCACGCTTTGCGTAATTTGATCAACAAGTTCATGGATGAGTTCTAACGCGTTTTGGTTTATTACTATCAGAAATTCTTGAAAGAACGTGTTCAAGCCAGCGTGGTTTAACGAGCTCAAACATGTCCTTTCACGAGTTCCAATAGTAAATCAACCAAAACGCACCAAAACACATTCATGAACTTGTTAATGAAATGTACGCAAAGCGTGCTCGCGTCTCTTAGTCAGAGAATGAATCTTCTTCTAGATTCGTATAGGACGGAGTCGTGGCATCTCAAAGTAACCTGGGGGTCAAACCATTTTGTCCACGTTATCAGAAATGAGGGACGCTCCGCCCCTATACGAATTTGGCAGTAATATGTATTGGTCGTACAGGTTTTGTTTGTTGCCACAATAAGGCAAATTAAATCATAATTCAGGAGTTCTCGACATGCTGTGCTATGGTCCTGTCGCTTGGTGGGAGAAGATCGTTGTGCAGCTCATTGTCCTGGGTGCTATGTTTTTCTATCTGGATCTGGTAGAGAAGGCGCTGAACTTGCTGGTAAGTTGTGAGAAACAGCTGATATCAAGCACTAATGACCTGTTTTAGTTGGAATACTTATCTCGCAAGTTTGAACATAGACCTTCGATCCCAGAGAATCTAGCACTGCGCGTGCGTCCTGCAAAGTCGCGCTCGCATGCTGCGAAGTTGAGGAGCGATAAGGTCGTCGTCATCGATGAACAGGCTCGTCCGCTGCCCTAAGGATTTGAAGAACTCACGAAGCTCATACTACACATCGTGTTTTCATTAGAAAAACAATCTCTAACCTTAACTTCCGGGTCTATCTTGTTACTTTTCATTTTATGATGTCCTTATGCGTAATTTGCAAACAGTTTTAGAATCAGAAAAGCTTCATCGACAATGAACTTGTTGCGAAGTAGACTGTCACGATTCTGTTGACACAAAACACGAATGAATTTACAGCGTGCTGTGGAGATGTTAAACCATGACTTGGAGTAATTCAAATTATTCTGATGTCTAATTTATCTAGTGGTCCTTTGTAGCCACGCGCGCTTCCCAATTTCACAGCGCTGGTATCTAGTAGATTTACCTCTTGCTGGAGCGTCATGCAATATCGAGATTAGACGACAAAGTACAGGGCTTTACAACCAGAGTGTCCCACCCGCCCCGCTAGGACGCCACGCTTAGGTCCGCGCGGCGTTCGTGGCGCTGGCTGCGCGTCGACTGAAGCTTGGCGAAATCCGGGCGATACGCAGCAAACGCCGCGCGCGGCCTGAGCGAGGCGGCCGCGTTGGAGGAGCCGCGCAAGCGAAACTTGCGACTCTCAGGTTGAAAAGCCCTGTATGTGCGTTAACAAGCAGCCAAGCAGTAATGCCAGCGCTTTGCGCGCGCGAGAGGCCAGCATTAAGCCTGAGGCATACCTCACGCGATTCGGCCGAATCGCCACTTTCACGCGACTTGGCGATTTTCCAGATTTCTACAAATTTATCGTGCGCGCTTCTCGGACGTATATTTGGGTAGCTTGTGCAAGTTGCTGCAAACCGAGCAAGTTCTGACCAAACGCAACGCATAAACGACGATTTACGAAGAGTCGCCGTTGTGCCAAATCGCGCGAGATATGCCTTAGGCCTCGGGCAGAGTTCACGCGATTTGGTTGTCACGACTGATCGCGACAAGACAACTGTAACAATATCATTGCATGCCGATGTTCTTGCATTTCGGTTGTGATAGTTTTCCAGCACGACTAATCGTGACTAACTATCACAACCGAAATACAAGATCGGCTTGCAATGAACTCATAACACTTGTCTTGTAGCGATTTAATTGCGACGATCAAATCGCGTGAACTCTATCCGAGGCCTTAGGCCTTACAGGCGTGGCTATTTGTTCACGCGCAAATTCGGTCGCCATTCTCGGCTCCGCAAGCACACTATACCGAGGGAAAAATCTACAAGAGTGTATTTTGTGACGTAGAGTTCGTTGAAATGAATTACAACAGCATGGCGCCACCCAGATTCTCGATTTCGATTTTCGTTTCCACACTTCTCATGGTCTCGGTCCCTGATATGAAGTTCAGCTAGCGCAGAAATCCGATGAAAACACTTTTGGATTTGCTTTTAAAAGGTGTAAAAGGAAGAAACGACGCTGTTCCATCAGGCTTTGGACATACCTTGCGCGATTGCCGATCGCGTAATTGCTGTTAACGCGCGATTTGGCACTGCTACGATGGCTCATGTTCTTCGTGAGCGCATTTTCACTAAGCAAGGCTTTACAGGTTTGCGTCAGTAAAGGCTATTGCAGTACGAAGGCGCAGAAGCAATGTTAGTTGAGCGGGCCCAACGCGGCGCGCGTATCTTCATCTTTAAATCCTGCGCCTCATGCGCTATATGGCCAATCAAGCCGCGTTCGCACCCAAAGATATTGCGTCTTCGTTAAGCAGCAGCTCGTATACAATTTATGTCAACCGCGTGCTCCCTTTTCCGTAACTACTACTACTACGCATACGCATCGCTGGGCATTGCATAGCGATCATCGATCGATGCGGCAGGTTTGAATCTCAAGCGGTACGCTCGCGAACGACAAGGGACTCTAGCGCTACACCTGTGCTAATCGGAAAGGGAGCACATTTGACACAGACTGTACAGGGCTTTTCAACCTGAGAGTCGCAAGTTTCGCTTGCGCGGCTCCTCCAACGCGGCCGCCTCGCTCAGACCGCGCGCGGCGTTTGCTGCGTATCGCCCGGATTTCGCCAAGCTTCAGTCGACGCGCAGCCAGCGCCACGAACGCTGCGCGGACCTAAGCGCGGCGTCCTAGCGGGGCGGGCGGGACACTCAGGTTGTAAAGCCCTGTACAAGACGTACAGTCTGCCCCAATCTTAACCAGGCCAAAATTGGCATGGCGGGAGTCCGCATCGCTAGGGTTTTGCGGTCACGCCCACGGCCTGCTTCTCTGCTCTCTCTTCAATCCTTTTGCTCCCTCCGACAGCGCGCCCACGCAGCGCAGACCGCTAGCGCTGCGAGCGCGCAAATTCACGCCGACGATTCGGCCTGATCTCAATTGGGGCAGACTGTACAGTCCGTGTCAATCACGTGCTCCTTTTGGCTCCGGTCAGACTTCACGCGACTTAGTCGTCGCGACCAAATCGCCAAGATTTCCATTCATTTTCATTTCACATTCAAAAATGTCGGCCTGGAAAAGTATCACAACCGAATGCAAGTTGATCGACATGGAATGATGTTGTAACAGTTGTCTCGTGGCGATTCAGTCGCGACGATCAAATCGCGTGAAGTCTGCCCGGGGCCTTTTCCGTACATCCAGTGAGCTTCGCGCCACGTTCGCGTGCGTATGACTAGGGCATTCAAGTGGGCCTTATTGATCGGAGGTCCGCATGCAGGACCCTTGCCTTGCGCATGCGTAGTTCCCATGCGAAAGGGAGTATTACGTAATTGACATCGACTGTATGCGCACGAGGTCTGCCCGCGGCAGATTTTTAGACACTGAGCAAACCGCCGACGATATTGACGTAGGGTAGGGCAAGGTATCGTGCATCCCCCAGAATTGTTCGCATAGGTATATCAACGTAGGTGCCTTTCGATCCTTTCAACATGACAAGTTTAAATAAGCGTTTTAATTTTGCTGGAGTTGACTTGTTAAAACAACTGGAAGGCAGCCACGTTAATGGTACCTATGGGAACAATTCTGGGAATGCCATACGACCGAGGCCGCAGACGCAAGCAGACGCGTTGACATGGCAAACGCAACCTATGGAGGGAATTGGTTTTTATGTGCTTGCCGTGTCAAAACATATCAGCGACACCGGAGAGAAGGGCAGCCTGCTCACCTTCCGATATTCCGAAGCAATTTTCTGAAATCTCTCCATCCATTCCAACAACTTCAAGTCGAGAGATTTCCCACACTACAGGTGGGCCTCCCCATCAGCGAATGGGTACACCACTCTATTGTTGCCCTTGCGCTGGACGTGGTTTAAATACACCATAAACACACCCTGAAACCAGTGAGTGGTGCTTGCTATACTTGAAAAATACGAAAAAATGCAGAAAAAATTTTCCCTGACAGATGCGCAATCATTAACCATTAAAATCTGGGACTTCATGTGCATTGTACAGTCGAGTAGATTTAGCGGTAAATATAGTGTGCTTGCACAGAAGGTGAAATGCGGTGAAATTGGCGCGTGAAGAAATAGTTTCGACTGTGACGCCGGCCAATTGCGCGCGCAAGATGCCCGCGCTACTGACGTGGCTACTTGTTCACGCGCAAATTTCACCGCATTTCACCTTCTGTGCAAGCACACTATATTTACCGCTAAACCTACTCGACTGTATGTAGATGGTGTGTGTATCAGTTAGGCTAGGTTATCGAGGCTACATATAGCGCTTATCAAATTGAGTGTCGTTTGCACCAGCATCTCCATCTTCGCGCTGGGCTCTGCGTCTCTTCTGCGGTACTTGCTCCCTGATCACTTCCATTCGATTGATGCTCCGCCTTTCCCACGCTCGCCCTGGGAAAGCGCTCAGAGAGCAGCCCGGCGGAAGAGACGCGGAGTCCAGCGCGAAGATGGAGATGCCGGCGCAAACGAACTCAATTTGATAAGCCCTATATGCTTTTTAATGGAAATGGGTTACAATCTTCGCTCATAGCTCTGTCAAAGCACAAGAGGACAATGCCAAGCATATCAAAAGGACAGGGGCCGTTTCATACTGCTGGTCTTGCCCCGAAACAAATATTGCCAATCGTAGGGATAGCGTCTGCTTTCACTTATCATTTCCGAAGGTTTCTTTTCGTTTTCTTCTATTTTCCCGTGGTATATAGTCCGTTTCCTCTTCCATTGTCAGGGATCTTCGTTTTTCTCTGCTGTGTGAAACATCTGAATGTGAGACTAGGAGGCTCTAAACTTTGCACACATTTTCAAACAAGCTTTATCGTGTGACCAACAAGTTTGTGCTTGTAATCGTTCTCGTATAGGAACTATTTGGTATGCGGTCAGGGAAGAACGCGTTCAGGCTTGTTTGTACAATGGCAAAGCAATGGGCCTCCTCATTTTTCCTCACCAAATGATATCGTCCTCTCCCCACAGTATAGCGGGCGGAGCTTTGCCGACGTTTGCCAACGTATTCGCGCGGCAGTTTTTGGCAGCTAGAGAGTACAAAAACTTATGCTTTAGAATGGAGGTTCAACAAGTTTTTCAACGTGTTCAAATGTCTGCACGGCCACGCCCGCTATACGCATGGGAAGCGCCTATATCTTAAGAGCCGAGCATACATCACGCGATTTCACCTCGCTATTCTCCCGATAAGACAACTGTTACGAGTGTATTGCAAGCCAATCATTTTCGTTAGGTTGTGGTAGTGACAAGACAGTCGCGATTAATCACAATCATGCAAATCGGCATGCAATGGACTCGCAACAGTTGTCGTTGTGAATCGCGAGGCGACGAAATCGCTTGATGTATGCCCGGCCGTTTAAGGTTAAAATGTCGTTTTCTTTTTGATGCAGTGCGTTAATTCAACGGTAACTTCAACTGTATAGGAGCTCTCGACATGCTTTGTACTATGGCATTTTGGGAGTATCATCTCTTGCTGATTATGGTCATAATCGGTTTGATTTCCTTTTTATATTCTTCTTATCAACTTCTCAACTGGCTGGTGAGTTGTAAGAAGCAGGTGGCTTTGAGATGTAATTACTAACTGTTTAGTTCAATCACTATACTTGCGAGTGTGTCGATGCACCTCCGAATACCGCACAGAATCCACAGCGCTCGTATGTTGTAAAGCCCAATCGTGAGGTCGTCGTCGTTAACGAAGAGGCTCGTCCGCTACCTTACGAGAATTAGAAGGGCTCATACTACATCACCTTACTTCCAAGTGTGCCTTTTCTTTGCCATTCTGGGATGTTGTTACGCATATTTTCTCCATACAGTTCCTTAAATCAGAGAAGCTTGCTAACGACAGCATTGGTCTTGTTACAAAGTAAATTGTTATGATTTTCATTGATGACACAGCACAAAAATTTGAATTGTAAAATGACTGATCTGACAATATAGTCTCACTGTGATGGCGAGATTCGATAAAATCTTTGCGTGAACAAATACTTATAGTCTGTCCCAATCGGGACCAGGCCATTAGCGTACAGGACCTTTCAGTATGAGTGTCACGGTCGACGTGGTTCAACTCTTTGCGATCCGCCTCGCGTCGGTTTCTCACGTGGTACAATGACGCATCCGCTAAGGCCTTCTCGGCATCCGGTGCGGTGTTGAACCACGTGGGAAACCCAAGCGACGCGGCTCGCAAGGAGTTGAACCACGTCGACTGTGACACTCAGACTGAAAGCCCCTGTAAATTTGCGCACTCGCTGCGGTAGAGATTTGCGCTGCATATGCGTACGCCGGGGAGACCGAAAATATCGGAGAGTAGCAAGCAGGCCATAGGCGGAGCAAAACCTCGCGAGCGGACTCCCGCCATGCTAATTTTGGCCTAATTGGGATTGAGACAAGCTATACACTGTATTTTGCACGCGCAATTTGTTCGCTTTACAGGCGCAGCCATTTGTACACGAGCAAATTTTGTCTTCCTCTATCTACTCCGGAAGGACAATATATCCACCATCTGGCCTACAGGGCTTACCAGTTGAAGTGTCGGGCACCCGCATCTCCACGTCCGCGCGGGACTCTGCACCTCTTCCACGAACATGCTCTCTAATCACATGCAGTCAAATGAGGCTGCGCCTTTCCCACGCTCGCTGCGGAAAAGGATCAGAGAGCATGTTTGCAAAAGACTGCAGAGTTTCGCGCGGGAGTGGAGATGCTAGCGCACCCGACACTGCAGTTGATAAGCTCTGTATACAACATGCAATGCGACTATCGAAGATTGGTACAGTCTGCTCCAATCGGGATCAGGCCGAACCGTCGGCGTAAATTTGCGCGCTCGCAGCGCTAGCGGTCTGCGCTGCATGTGCGCGCTGTCGGAGAGAGCAAAAAGATTGAAGAGAGAGCAGAGAAGCAGGCCGTGGGCGTGACCGCAAAACTCTAGCGACGCGGTCTCCCGCCATGCAAATTTTGGCCTGGTTGGGATTGGGGCAGACTGTATAACCGAGGCAAATCATGTTCGCCAACGTCAACGCCATCTTTACATCGGCTTTCAAACTATGAGTAGGTGCAACTAATTACACGCATGGGCGGGCCGTGTCTGCGACCCGCAACGCGCGATTGAAGCGCTGCGAGAGCACAATAAGGCAATCTGTGGTGGTACGCAAATCTGGCTTCGCATGCTCCGCAGCGAGGGCCAGTCCATGCGGTTGAATCAGGCAAACGCCAGACTTATCCAATCCACCCAGCTCATCCGATTCATCCATTCGCTATTGGTCAATTCACTGATTTGGCCAACAGTGAATTAGGTGGATCAAATGAACAGCTTGAACTAATAAGACACTTGTTTTAGCTCTGTCCGGCAAATTGCACAATTGCGTTGCGACGGCGATTTGGGCGAATCGGCCAGGGTATGATTGGGGAATGAACTGTAACTCCTGTTATGCTCAAGAGGGTACATAGTCAAGTATCTTATGTTGTTCTCTTCGGCGCTGACGCAGTGAATTTAAATGACGCAAGCAAAATAGTTCGTTCAAGATCACCTCACTCGCTCAGACAATCGGTGCCGTAGCTCCGGAGGACAGTCGAAATCAGGCAGAGCTGCGGAGGACCCAACTGACCCTTAAGAGCGGGGCAAGGGGGCGGTCCCTTCCTATCACGGTGACGTCACAAGAAAACAGATGGGACCCCTCAGGCGGGCTTGCAAACCTGTGCTCCGGAGGTACGCCAGATCTGGGAGAGTCCCGGAGCACAGATTTGCGCCCCGGAGGTACGCCCGATTTGGGACACCTCCGGAGCACAAATTGGGAGGGCTCCGGGGCACGAGTAGCAAACCCCCGCTGGGCAAACCCCGCGGCTCTGCCATTTCTGCTCCGGAGGTATGCCGTCGACTGTCTGAGCGGGTAGTCGCATGATGATTCAAGTGTGATCTACAGGGTGTCCCAAAAGTATTTATGTATACACTGTTCGATCCCTAATATCTCTCTTCCTAAAAAGTCCTTTGCTTTTCTTCATTACCATTTGTAGAGCTGACTTCAACTTAGATTTACAGTATGGAGCAAAACCCGATTGTTCCTTGTTAACGTAAAATTACGGACCTTAGCATACAGCACCATTGAGAAAAAGGCGCTTAGAAAATTTCCTTCGAAAAATCCTGGAAAGTTGTATAGTAAGGTTTCCACACGTGCTGACTTCTTTGAAAAAATTCTCACGAGTTTTTTTTAGGCTTTCTTAACAGTGTGATGACGTTTTGAGGGAGTTTGAAAAAGCAGTTTTGTCGTATATCTCACATAACTCAAGAACGCACTCAAAAAGCATTGCAGTTTAATGCAAATTTGATATTTGGCCTCGCGGTTCTGAGTGATTTGGTGTAAAATTTTCAGCTTGTTTGGTTTTTTTTCTGAGTCAAGATTTGGACCTGAACGGATCAAAGCCCGCTCCGAAGTTTCAGTAATTCTACAGTAACGAAGCGCGTTCGACTTTCTTGGGAGAGACATCAACCTCCAAACGGTGTATACATACTTTTGGGACACCCTATGCCAATAAATCTAGTTTGGTCCAAGCCGGACCAAATTGAATTTGATTGGTATACAGTCTGCATATTCGCCAATCGAATCGTGCTCAAATAGCGCAAGTTATTTGTCTGTATCCGAATGCAACAAAATCAATGGAGAAATTCAAAATTTGAATAACTTTAAAATTTCGGGGTGTGGAGGTTATGAACTGAAAAATTTGAACGCATCCTCAAAAAAAAATTTCCGAATACGCAACTAATCTCTTCTCATTAATCGATGAAAATTTTGTCGTGCCCCCCTCCCCTCCTCTCCGGAGGAGGTTTTGCGACACCACCGACGTTATACAGGTGTTTCGAGCTTGTGACCATATAAAGCACACGATGCCATTGACCACAGAATCAATGTGAAAGAAAAAACTTCAAGACTGTGAAATCCATCAATGGCTAGCGGAACAATTACAAATACTTTTTGCATGTACAGTAACAGGCGATTGGAGAAGTTTCGCTAGAGGGTGGGGGTTTTTCATTCCGTTTGAGTAGGGGATTTTTCAAACGACCAGTTCTCTGGGTAGCTACTGGACATCTATTAGAAAAGCGTCACTTCTTGTTTCTCTCCTTTTAGAAAATTCTGCGATGATAAATTCTTGTAATCTCATACAAGGATCACATCTTGGCTTTGGAGAGCTTGAAATCGTCAATACATTCGTGGATCGCATGCATGTGATACGGTGCATATCTCGACAATTCTAACCGTGACTCAACTACTTTTTTTTATTTTCATAATTCTCTCTTATTGCGAGGTGATACATTTTTACTACTCCTCTTTGCGCTCGATTTTGCTCACGTGGTCCCCTTCCCTTCTCCAATCCCTCCCCATCCTCCTCATCTCTTCTCTTTCAGATATGAGTGGAGTCAATAGCGGCAGAAGAGAAGAAGTTATGATACAACTTGTCTACTGAAAATGAATTTTACAGCTGAATCAATCAAGATGACACAAGGTCTTTTTGCATAAGACATCTCTTTTATAAAAATTCGATCAAAAAATCAACCAATAGGTAAAACAAGTATTATTATATATAAAACTGCAATTGAGATGTGGGTATGGGCGGCATTCCATCGAGGTCGTCTCCATGGTGGCTCTGTCGGCGGATGTTCGAGGCCATAGATACGACAGCAATCTAGTCCACAACAATATTCAGCATATCGTTGGCATCTGAAGTAGAAAAAGCTCAGGTTAAGAAAAAAATTGAAAACTTTTCAATTTTGTTTTCGCCTATGGTTTGATGGGCATGGAGGAAGTGTCGAAATGCGAATGTACATGCAAAACATATCGTTAGTAAAGCAGATACCGCTCCTTTTCGACCACGGGCTTTATAGAATAGTTGTAGGAGTGGAGAATAAGGGTTAAAGGCAGTGTCCGGGCAAAAACTCGATTTTGAGATTTTGTGTTTACTTGGGCCTATTCGCTATGCTGAATCCGAATATCTACATCGGAGAGCGCGAAAACGACGAAAAAGGGCTCTAACACTGGAGGGAAATCAGCAAGTGGGCGGGGTCTTCCCCACTATGAATTCACGCTCCCAGCTTCGGGAGCGATCTTTTTGATTCCGGTTTCAAGTCATTCGTTTGCATTTGATCGGTAGTGATGTCAGGGCGGCTAGCGGATTCGAGAAAATTGCTCTGGAAGCTGGAAGTGTGAATTCACAGTGGGGAAGACCCCGCCCACTTGCTGATTCCCCTACAGTGTTAGAGCCCTTCTTCGTCGTTTTCGCGCTCTCCGATGTGGATTTTCGGATTCAGCATAGCGAATAGGCCCGGGTAAGCACAAAATCTCAAAATCGAGTTCTTGCCCGGACACTGCCTTTAACGAGGGGGGGGGGAAGAGAGGAAACAATCGTCATATACATACTGCACGTTGTTAGGTCGTCTCGATAATATATAAAAATCTTTGCTCCCTGTTCGATGAATAGAAGGAGGAGGCGATGGTACGTGAGAAGAATTTGAGGGAAACTGTCAAGCAAACTGGATATGAAATGTAAACTCACTGGTAGATTATGTCATAAATAGGCAGGCCATCTTCATAAACTAAATTTCTTCTTTCCATGGCATTCATACGGTAAGCGCAAGTATTCCTAGACGCCCAGTAGTAATCATTATCCTGAAAACAGCAATGATTACGGAATAAGCAAGTAAATGTGATGATTGATATTATAATGCGATAACAACATTTGCGCGGAAGAAAAATGCAGTTTATGAAGGCCGACAACTTGCTTGCGAGTTGCACGTAAAAAATGACCGTCGTACTGGTTACGCGCAAATGTTGCCCACAGTGCAAGAACACTGTATCAATAAAATTCACTGAGCTATTTTTCTGAATATTATTTTGAGCAAAATTGATTTGTAAATGGAAGAATGGCTTACCAAACGATAATGACGATCCCCAAGCCAATAACTTCTTCGGGTTTTCTCAACGAACACCCTGTCATTGAACATTTTTACTCGCCAGACAGCAAAGCCTCCCAGCAGCTGTTGGGTGATGATTCGATAGATTTCAGCATTTGTGGCGTTATTTCCATCCGTAGCAGGGGTTCCGGATAGAGATCTGTAATGGATCGATGTGATTGAACTTTTCACTAACACTTTGTCAGCAAATCAAATTTCAAGGAAAAACTGAGTCTGAAAAATGGGGAAAATGATTGTTTAAAAATTATGGAAAATTTTTTTACCGTGTTTGCTGCTGATGATATTGACTGTCAATAACAGAAAATAAAAGCACAAGAAAAGAAGCTAGCCGCTCGACTGACGCCATCTTCGCTAGAACGCGATCGATTCCGATGAGCAAACAATGGTAGCCAGCTGGTTGGCTAACCTCCCATTTACCTTACCTCGCTTGTTATGGGATTAATCCAGGATTTGTATAATAATAATTTGGCAACCTATCCCCCCTCATAGAAATGAATCATGGCAAGTAATAACCATTGCACATGTTGAGAATGACAAATATAATGTATGGCCATTCCTTAAGTAGAGAATTGGAACCATTGCAGGATTTTCTTTTTCTTTCATCTTGTTGTGATCAACCTATCCACACTGGACTGATTCAAAAGTTTCGCTGATTCGGCAATCAAAAGCAAATCAAGGTCCTTTCCTTTTATTACAGACCTTTTTTTTGTAAGAAAAATTTCATGAAGTTTGTAACCTTAGTATTACTGTTCAGCTGGCCCTCTCGGCTATTGTACTAGGAGCAGATGGTATTGAAAAGAAAACAATGGCCAACGATTTTTTTGAAAACAATTATATCAAAAATTTGTACTCAAAAAAGATAGAATATTTGTAACAACTAAGTGAGTGATTGTCTGTCTCATATTGTTCATTAGGAAGTAAAAGCCAGCTTCCGAATGTGAATGATTCTGTTTATCTAGGTATAACGTTATAGACGTCTAAGGAAAAAAGCTGCGCTTGTATTCTCGCAAAGAATAAAGAAGAATTCGCATTTCGACATACATCTTTTAGTGTGAAATCTCACATTAAACGAACGTGTGCGCCAAATATCCTTCCTTTGTAAGATTCACACAAAAAAATGGTAAAAAGTTCGGTCAAAATTGTTCAAGTTTTGCTTCCCTCATTCAAGACAAAAGAACTATTCATTAGTTTGGTGAGAGTACAAAGCACACAGATTGCTCTCATGAGTTCTGAAGCTTCATCTGCTAGACTTTCCCGTAAGCAACTTTTATTGACACACAAACATGGCAAGACATTTTAAAAAATTGCAATCTGCTTGTATTTACATTCCAATCAGTCTGGTAGTGAGTTTGAGTCACCTTTTATTTGGCGCGGAAACTCGCAGATGTCTGTCTCCCTATAATAGCTTAATAGCACCGTCTTCCATTTGTGAACTAACTTACCAGCAAGTTGGTATCATTTTGCGCTGTCAAAAACCAGATAAAATATAAAAAATGTGGCAACGAACTGGAAGCTTTTATGAATTATCCCTTGGACATTTAGTAGTAATTATCTGTGAGTAAGGCTGAATTACACCTTCTCACGTGCTTTCTTTATACACAACAACAAATTGATACAGTTCGGAAGCCGTGTCAGTCTATTTGTTTCTAGTTTTCTTATGTGGAAAATAGTGCGAGACACAAACTATAGCTCAGGTGCAGCTCATATGATTGACTCGTGCCGGAGAAATTTAGTTCTAAACTCTCGATTAGTACAATCGAAGACTTTGATTGGTCCTGTACCAAGGTTTACGGTTTGGACTCGTGTTAAGATCGAGACTTTCGGCCATAATGCTTCCGAGTTCCTGCTTAGGCTGTCCGAGATCTGCAAGTATTATATTTATGAGAAAGCCGGGTGTTCAGATGGTGAGCAAAGCCTTCTTCTAAAAATATTTTCAAGCACAAGAACAAGAAAGTAATATTTTCGTGTTTTTTTTTTGAGCGAGGATAACGTAGTTTTGTAAAATCGCTGCACTTTTCAGCGGTTACTTTTGCCGAAAATCATCAGAGGCAACGTAAGTTTTGCAAAGAAGAGTTAGAAGCAGTTGGAGTCACGTTTTACAGATTAATATTTTTGAAGTCAGTCTCAAGATATTTTTCTCCTAGTCAAAATGGAACACAATTTGTAAAAACAAGTCATTTGCTCGTTTTTCAACTCATGTAGACGTTGAATCAGTGATTCTAAGGCTATTTGAAATGTGATACGTTGTTCCATCGAGCACATATGGTCGCAACGCCAATGACCAAAAGTTCTCAAGAAGGGGCTGGGAGGGGGAATGGTGGGGGCGTACACGAGTAATAAGAGTGCTCATGTATTACATGGAAAATTGTCTTTACCAGAAAAACACGAACCACAAACATAGATAGAACAAACACAGGCATATAAACAAGACTTGTAAGCAGAAGCACGAATCAATAAAATTTGCAACCAAATAGCTGGTCCGAACGAACGAAAATTCTGCCATACGGATAGACACTAGAATAAACGACGTTGACACAAAAGGCTTTGATTCTGGATGAAAGTCGAACTCGAATGATTGAAATATAAGGTTTTCACTGAATTCCGAATCGATTTTATGAGGCGTTACAAACAAATATCATCAAAACTTTGATTCTAACTGTTATAGAGCCGTCCCTTATATTGGAACTTGCTCGCTCACTATAGGCTAGGTCGATATGGTCTCTGTGGTTGCGGCGTACCCGCCGCACCTTGATATATTTTGTGTGTTGTTCCTGAGCTATTTCTAGTGAACCCTCGGCATGTACGCCGATAGGCAGAGGGGGAACTGTTGTGTTTTTCTAATAAATCGTCAACGACTCAACGCGTTCCACAACAACTGGCGATCAGGATCAAGGACAAGAAGACCTCCACCGACCAAGGACCAGAAGAAGCTCCAGCTCCAGCGACCAAGGACCAGAAGCCTCGATCGATCAAGGACAAGAAGAATTGCAGCAGCTCAAATCGAGGAGGAACCCAACATCGGTCGAGGAGCTGGGAAGTAAGCTTTGCTAAGAAGTTATCGATTTAGCAAAATATTTCGTCGACACCAAAGAAGTCCATCATGCCGAAGGTCAGTGAAGAACGGCATGGTCACGACTCCTTAGAGAAGGTCCTATCAGTCATGGTCGACCAGATGCGGCTCCAGCAGGAGGAGATGAAGCTGCATATGCAGCTTCAACAGGAACAAATGCAAGCTCGACTACAAGCCCAGCAGGAACAAGTACAGATGCAGCTGCAAGCTCAGCAAGAGCAAATGAGGACGCTGATCTCCACCCTGGTCAGTAGTCAGGGAGCCGTCCAGGACACCAGCAAGGATCAGTACGATCAGCTGAGTAAGGACGTGCAAAGGTTCGTCTCAGACGAAGAAACAGGTAACACCTTTGCGTACTGGTATGGCCGATACGGACCGGTTATACGCGACTCCCAGCTTTCGGATCAGAAGAAGCGCGACTTAATCCTAATGAAGCTGGATGAAGAAGCATACCGGAAGTATGCTGATGAGGTCTTGCCTGCGCAACCGAGCGACTTGGACTTCGACACCACCACCACAATCTCCAGAAGCTGTTCGCCTCCAAGAAGACGCTCATCAGGAAACGGTATGAGTGCCTAAGGATAACCTGCCCTCCGCTTACTCCAGCGTACGTACCGTTCCGCGAGTACGCCAACACTATCAAGCGGATGGACGAGGACGCCCGGCTTAAGGAGGTCGACTACACGGCGATGAAGACGCTGCAGTTCGTAGCAGGCCTTCAAGATCCCTCGCTTAGGGAAGTTCGCCTTCGGATGATTCGTCGACTGGACGCTCACACGGACGAAGCACCGTTGACAATCGAGGACCTAGTCACGGATTGTGAGAACTTCACTGCTTTGAAAATGGATAACACAGACATGGAAGGCACACGCGACATCCATGCTGTGTGGAAGAAAAAGGTAAACTGTTTCTCATGTGGAGGACCACATTTCAGAAGAGACTGCCCACAGTCCGCCAGCACTGGCCGGAAGAAGCGATGGAGGATAAGTGCAAAACGCTTTGGTCGCAAAAGGCAGTGCAAGAACGTGGTCGCCTTCGATGCCGAGAGTGCGCGGACTTATCTCGACGTCGTAATCAAAGGATGCTCTCTCAAACTCCAGCTGGATACGGGCGCGGACATAACCCTGATATCGCGTAGAGCATGGAAGAGGATAGGATCTCCTGCTCTGGAAACATGTAGTATGCCAGTCAAAACTGCAGACGGAACGCCGATGCAGATCTATGGTAAATTTTCAACCGATTTCTCTGTTAGAGATCGACATACAGGAAAGATGGTTCATGGAAACGGCACATGCTACGTCACCGAAGGCTCGAACTTACTTGGATTGGAGTGGTGTATTCAGCTGCCGGCATATAAGAAGCTGAAGGACAACTACCACTGCAGGAAGGTGACTAGCGAAGAAAAATTTCGAGCCGAAGTGGTCGCTGAAGGAGCGATATGCAGAAGTCTTCAACAGCGATCTGGGGAAATGCACGAAGAGCAAGGCAAGGCTAGTTTTAAAGAGTGATGCTGTTCCAGTTTTCAAGAAGAAGCGACCGGTGCCTTACGCGACAGCACCGGAATTGGAAGCCGTGATCGATCGCTTGGCAGCTGAAGGAGTCATTTCTCCGGTCGAACACTCAGAATGGGCCGCACCGGTGGTTGCTGTCAAGAAGAAGAACGGGAAAATCCGTCTTTGTGCCGACTTCTCGACAGGATTGAACGATGCATTGCAATTGCATCAGCACCCATTGCCCACAGCGGAGGAAGTGTTCGCAAAACTAAATGGAGGCCAGCTCTTCACACAGCTCGACTTAGCCGAAGCGTATTTACAAGTGGAAGTCGAAGAAGCATCAAAGGAGATGTTAACCATCAATACGCACAAGGGATTGTATCGCTACAATCGCCTACCCTTTGGGGTGAAATCTGCGCCAGGAATTTTCCAACAAGTAATGGACTCCATGATAAGCGGACTTGATGGAGTAGCCGCTTATCTTGATGACATCATCATCACGGGACGGAGTTGTGAAGAACACCG
Organism: Cylicocyclus nassatus; assembly: GCA_958299035.1. Taxonomy (NCBI): domain Eukaryota; kingdom Metazoa; phylum Nematoda; class Chromadorea; order Rhabditida; family Strongylidae; genus Cylicocyclus; species Cylicocyclus nassatus. Next base: position 28,119,793 of record CATQJL010000316.1, read on the forward strand.
CCAAAACTTGGAAGCCTTGTTTAAGAGAATCAAGGACTATGGATTCCACGTCAGGTTGGAAAAATGCCATTTTCTGATGCCAGAGATTTGTTACTTAGGGTGCATCATCGACAAAAATGGACGCCGGCCGGACCCAAAGAAGATTGAGGTCATACAGCAAATGCCAGCGCCGAAGAACATAGCGGATGTTCGTTCATTCCTGGGCATGATCAACTACTATGGATTATTTGTGGCCGAGATGCGTCAACTTCGTGCACCCCTGGACGCGTTGCTCAGAAAGGACGCAAGGTTCGAATGGACCGAGGAATGCCAAAATGCATTCGAGCGTGCTAAGGAAGTTTTAGCCTCGGACCTACTTCTTACACATTTCGATCCTAGCTTGCAGGTAGTGGTAGCTGCAGACGCATCGGATTACGGAATTGGAGCTGTGATCTTACACAAGATGCCGGATGGATCGGAAAAGGCGATTTGCCATGCAAGCCGGAGCCTCACAGCCGCCGAGAGAAATTACGGACAAATTGAAAAAGAAGGACTTGCACTGGTTTTCGCGGTGCGTAAGTTCCATCGATATATATACGGACGCCGATTCAGGCTGCTCACCGACCACAAGCCGCTGCTGCACATTTTTGGACCGAAGAAGATGGTACCGGTGTACACAGCGAACAGATTGCAACGATGGAAACTTATTCTTCTCGCATACGACTTCGATTTGGAGTACCAGAAGACGACCGAATTCGGGCAAGCGGATGCATTGTCTCGACTGATCCCTCCACGTCCATTTCAAACCGAAGACGTCGTAATCGCGAAGATAGAAGAAGATGTGCAAGCCGTTCAAGCTGAGGCTGTACGAGCGCTACCAGTGACCAGGAGTAAGATTGAAGAGGAGTCCCGCAAGGACGAAAACATCATGCAAGTTATACAAACGCTACAGTCAGGAACATGGCCGTCCAAGCCAAAAGGAGACATCGGAAACTGGAGAGCACTGAACGAGAGTTTATCGGTGCAAAATGGATGTTTGTACTTTGGCCACAGAATAGTTATTCCAGCCTCGCTGCGACAAGTGGTTTTGAAGCACTTACACGAGGGACACCCTGGAATGACAAGGATGAAGATGCTCGCGAGAGGATTCGCATACTGGATGGGTATCAACAGAGACATCGAAGACTCAGTGCGCCTCTGTAGGGAATGTCAAGAAGCAGCCAAGATGCCAGTGAAGACTATTCTGCATTCATGGAAAATGGAAGAAAAGCCATGGAATCGAATCCACATTGACTATGCAGGACCACTAAATGGAAAGATGTATCTTGTCGTAGTCGATGCGTACTCGAAATGGCCAGAAGTGCTGGAAATGTCGTCATCGTCGACGGCCGCAACTTTGAAGGAACTTAGACTGCTATTCGCTCGTTTCGGAAATCCGCGAGTAATCGTGTCGGACAACGGAACCCAGTTCACAGCAAAGGAGTTTCAAGACTTTTGTGAAGAGCGAGGAATCCAGCACATGCGTTCGCCCCCATTCCATCCACAATCAAATGGACAAGCGGAAAGGTTTGTGGATATCTTCAAGAGAACCTTCCAGAAATTTAAGGAGGGAGGAACGACAGAGAAGCTTGCCGAGTTCCTGCAGTCGTATCGACGAACACCTTGTACAACTGCTCCAGGACAACGTTCACCTGCCGAACTGCTGCTGGGACGTCAGATGAGGACACCGCTGTCGCTGTTGAATGAAGATTCCAAAGAAGAAGGAAAGATGGGCAACGAAACCATGGAGAAGCAGTTTAACAGTCATCATGGAGCACGGAAGAAAGCGTACCAACCACAAGAAGACGTGTGGGTACGTGATTTTCGCTCTGGATGTGAAAAATGGATTCCAGCGCGTGTGAAGAAACGCTACGGAAGAGCCGTATACGATGTGCTTACGGAAGACAACCAGTTATGGAGACGACATGCGAACCAGATGCGTAGTGGATCAAGTATGGATCGCCGTCGTGACTCATCGCACACCATGCGTTCCGAAGAAGACCGATTGGACAATGGCATGGACATCGCTGAACGCCATGCAACTTCAACTACGTCATCAACCAGACCAAGTCGCCATCGTCGCCCACCAGAACGTCTACAAGTAGATCCTTTTTGTAAGATGTATCGTTGTTCATCTTAGGGGGGAGGTGTTGTAGAGCCGTCCCTTATATTGGAACTTGCTCGCTCACTATAGGCTAGGTCGATATGGTCTCTGTGGTTGCGGCGTACCCGCCGCACCTTGATATATTTTGTGTGTTGTTCCTGAGCTATTTCTAGTGAACCCTCGGCATGTACGCCGATGGGCAGAGGGGGAACTGTTGTGTCTCTCTAATAAATCGTCAACGACTCAACGCGTTCCACAACACTAACGTTCCTTTCGAATTGTTATCCGAGTTTGATCCAATGCAAAACTGTTGAATTTTCCAGCTAGCACTAGTCCAGACAAAATGGGGCGCTGCTCTGCTGAAACGTTGGATGTATTCAACAGAGAAATTTAGGTCTTTGCTTTCTGTTTTCAGACACCGAATCAGCTTCACTCCAGCCAGTATATATGGGATCGAAGCCTATGAAGAACGAATCTCTTGAAACACAGACAAATAGAAATATTAAGATAATTATACGCTGGGATGGCGGTTACGGTTCCAGAATCAAATTATATCTGCGTACGACCAATATGGTATTTCGACGTTGTCGTGACAAACATAACTATCCTTTGATTCAACTAAATTGGAGGCTTGAAGGCGAGGCTTCGTGACCTAGTTGAGGCTAGAGAATGATCAGAGAGCACGAGCTCAAGAGGGACGCAGACTGCGTCGCGGGCGCGAGCGGCCTTAGTTAGGCCGCATAGCTCGCCTCCCAGCCGCCAATCCATCTGAATCAAAGGTTGATGCAATTGCGAACTTCCAGAAAGACCTTACTAAACTGCTTTGCCCTTGCTGGCTTTACGTAGATGATATAGTCCCTTGTTGAAAGATACACGCGAAGGACTGTGTTCGTTTGCTGCCGAATTCCAGCATGACTGGCGCTGAATCAAGCTAATCGTTGCTCGGAGAAAAACCAAATGTTATTTGGTTTCGGGCTGTTGCGAGCACACAAATACGCACATCTACGTCGGAATCGAAATCGAAATCTATGTTAAAAGGCTTTTCACACATCATCGCTACTTTGAATATTCAGGGCAAAGCCATTTTTACATGCTCTAACAGATGAGTCTCCTCCAGTCTTCGAGCCATATTCTTTGGATTACCGAACTGTGGCGTTTTGCACCAATCTTATTCGGTATTTGCGCCTCTAAACTCCATGAGCTTGTATCTAATGCACTGACAATTTCAAACTTCACAGTACCGTATGCGAGTGTGCTAACAAGTATAAAATGCAAGAAACGTAGATGCTGTGGCAATTTGGTCGAAGGAATGAGGCTTGCCCATTTCTCTAAAGAAAACTAGATACTAAATTTAGGAGATCCAGTAACGTTGAATATGAATCCATATCAGTGGCGTACCCAGGATTTCGGCTCGGGGGGGGGAGCGGCAAAAAGATTTTTCAAATGAAGGTGCGTGGCATTAGCCACGCACTCCGAAAAATTTTTAGGGGGGCTTCTCAACGATTTTGCGGGCCCCCAACCCCTAAAATCTGTAAAAAGGGGGCGTGGCGTCAGCCAATTTTTATAAGGCTAATTTGAATTTTTAAAAAATTTTAAAAATTATTTTAATTGTTTACAAAAATAAACAAGTCATTTGCACATTTTTATAACTCATGTAAGTAACTTTCAAAAATTTCGCGACCCGTTCTCGGGGGGGGGGGGGGGGGGCGCGCCCCCCCCCCCCCGCCCCCCCCCCCCCTCGGTACGCCACTGATACATATCATACAGATGGTAATAAGGCTGATTATGTTGATCAAATGACTGAACTTGCTTTTTGGTGGACAACAAGCTTGATCTGTCAAACATTGTGAGAAGATTGCTAGCGTAGGAACGTTCGCTGTGCATAATTTATTCAAGGCACTCACAACAAACGATAGAAACCCTACTTCGAGCTTACAAGGTTTGTGGTAGTGGGTAGGCTAACGTGATTCTCAATCCCTGGCTAGTAGAACTGCACTCGGAGAAAACCCGAAACAGCTTTACTAGGAAGGTGATGATACAAAGTAATGTTGCATAATCAGTTACCGTGACCTAAACATTCAAACAAAAAGGAAAAAGAAGTCTGATCTCATTATGTTCTATAAGGCTTTGTTTAAAGGTTGTCACCTGAATTCGGGGAAAATCTTGGATTGAGAGGCACCTGCGATTAGGATGACCCGTGCAATTTCAGTTGACATATTGAGGAGGAAAGTAAAGAAAACTTCTTCATAAGTAGAGTCTCACGTAACCTTGATAAACTTATTAGAATGCAAATACGTTCTGATAAACCTCGAAAGAAAAGGTTTCAAGGTTTTTTCAGGGTCGTCCTAAAAGAACTACTTCCTTTTTTCGTTTGACTACTATGGATTTATATGTTCTTTCTGTGATTATGTTAACATTTTTTTTTGTTCTTATGTTTAGCCTTTCGGCGTATTCTGTTCTCGGGCTTGCTTCTGTCACGTAGGGATTTCTATTTGACAAATAAATAAGTAATTCAGTTGCGTTCTTCCAGGAAGAGGTGCTATACTTCTTTATTCTGCCGGCTTTACGTAAATGATAGAGCCCTTCTTGAGGATACATGCGAAGAACTGTTTGCGCACGAAATAGGACACGGTCGGCACTGAGTCAAGCCAAATATCTTTCGGAATAAAAGCAGGTGGTACATCGTTTTGAGCTGATGCGAGCCCAGGAAAATGTACTAATATATCTACACCGGAATCGATCTCCCTGGTAGAAAACTGCCTCCCACATCATTGCTAGTTTGAGCAACTCAGAACAGAACAATCCTTTACATGCTCTAAATTCTCCTAAAGCGCAGGCATTCGAAGCGATGTTCTAAATAACGAAATGCCTATTTGAGGCTTTGCCGATGAATACGCACTGAACGAGACAACATGGTGAGCACATGTGCATGAGGAACATCGAACTATGTTTGTGAACAGGAAAACTCAAGTCGGAGCCGTAAAAATTCCTCAACAGCTGAAGTCGGTTCGGAAGGTGCTGAAGCAAACCTTTGCTCACGTAAATTTATATGAAATTCTCAACGCTGGCATAAACTTTTTCCAAGCTATACGGTTGCATCCCGCTATTTGTGGTGGCAATCACGAAGGAGCTGCGCACGGCAGACTGGAACAGCACGTGGAGGACTCGAGGGGCAGAAATCGTAGCCCAATATCTCTAGTCACAAGATATGCGCTTCGTATTCACACGACCTTAGCATTTTCCACGGGACTTCTGCAATCCTTCGGGAAAGAAGCCGTTGCTTCAAGGAAGTAAGTATCAACGGCGACAAAAGGGTACTGCCAAAATGAGGTGCAAGATACGATGCAAAAAAGATTAGTTATTATAATGAACAAATATGGACGAGCCTGCTTTGGGTACCCTGCTGCCTCTTGCGCGGTTTAGTAAACGATGCATCGCGATAGGTTCTCCATTGTCATACACAAGTAAGACAAACGCCATACTTGATCCTTGATCCGCTTGATCCACTTCGCTATTGGTCAGATCAGTGAAGTGACCAAAAGTCAGACGAAGTGGATAGTGGACACCCACCTACCGACTGGTCAGCTCAATCAGTTGACCAAAAGCGAATTGGATCAAGTTTGGATCAAGCACCAAGTATAACAGCCACGAGCGCATCCGAAACCTTACCGCTTGAAACTGCTCCAATGTCATTATTGATCTCATTGCAAATCGATTTCGTAAAAACTCTGCGAACTCAGAGAGAATTATGCTCGCAAAATTCCAGGTCTACAGATCGTGTCGAGACCTGCTTGACGTCCTGGGAAGAACTTCTGGCTTGTTGCCCGCATCGCTAGACGTTGAAACACATAATGCAACCTAGAATTTTTCAACCTGTTTCACCTGATTATTGCAAACGATTGCACTCATTCACAAAATTTCTGTCTTTGCAGTTGCACGTGCAGAATATGGATAATGTAATTTGGTCGGTTTGCAGTAGAATATAATCAACTCTGCATACATTCCTCCCATTAATTTAGTGCAAACATTCGTCGCAATACCGTAAGGACAAGTGTATTGTTTGAAGTTTCTTATTGTTAGACATTCAATGCGTGCCAGGCCGTCTCATTTTGCGACAGCATCAATACTTCTGAACATTTGCAGTACAAAGGTCGTTTTCACGCCATATGCAGAATAATGCAATGTTCGCGAACTTACATCTTTATGTAAGAATGTAATGAGTGGGTTTTTCAAGCGTCTTACCGTGCATAAAACAAATGTTACAAAATTGCATTTCTTGTTGTTGTAAGTTGACTGGAAATGACGAACAACATGCTATTTCATCGCTAGGGTAACGAGCAAAAGTGCGTATTTTCCGTTACAAAGAAATCTCCGAAAGGGCGCAGATAGAGACTTTCGCTATCTGGAAGAAGCTTGAATATTTGTAACATGCTCACACGCTTGATTGCAGATGTACAAAATATGCCCATCAAAACAGGCACAGCTCAGCTTTGCTGTCTCCTTTATTATTTACAAAATTCCGATGATATACGTTGATTGGTCTGTCGTGATAAATGCTGTCGTAGCTAAGCAGTCAAGAGTTGCAGCAACTGTAAGCTGTCGCATTGGCGCTATGTGGTGCCGCTGAAGTCTGTGCTGCGCTCCTGCGTTGGCTATTCCGCTACAGCTCAGTCCCCTGAAACCTTCTTGATCAATTGACTTCCTAGAGAAATATGAACTGATATAAATTTTTTTGTGCTCATCATTGAGAGTATAACTCATTGATTTTGTTTATAATGCGTCCACACATTTTGTTTCAACTCTCTACTTAGCAATAAATCTCATATTATGAAGCTGAATGTCTGTTTGTCTGTATGTCTGTCTGTCTGTATGTCGGTGTGTACGCATGTTCCGAATAGAAAATTCCATTTTTGAACCGATCCGGACCAAACTTTGTACACATACACTTCGGGGCCGGGCGAATTTCATAGGCTACTTTTCGTCATCGATCGATATCGATTTTATCGATTTTTACCGATTTGCAAAGTTTGAGCTACGGGGCTGGGGGTTGGCACAGGGGGTAATCAAGCATGCCGATTACAAATACAATATTAGTTTCTGTAATTACCCATTAGTTTAATCATTTTATCGATATTTTGTAGAATTTGGAATTTGAGCTACGGGGCTGGAATTCGCACAGGGATAAGTGGCCTGCTGATGACTAACAAAGCGGGATTAGGGAGTTGGTATGTAGAAGTGGGCACAGGGTAAGGCTGTGCAGGGATAGGGATGAGAGTTTTATCATAGTGTTTTGACAGGGCCGGGCGGAGCCGGGTAAGCTAGCTAGTTTGCTATATGTCACTTCTGCTCAAAACCGACGCGCATGCCATAAACAAAAATACGTTGATTTGTTGTCACATCCGAAACAAGCACAAGAGAAAGATAAAAGCCTTCGAAAGGGGGAGCAGTCGAAAATCCAGGAAGTGTAAGGAAGTCAGTAAAGCCTCGGAAGAGGCTGTTGACAGAAAGCTTGTCATGCATGTCTTCGCTGGAAGCTTCGCTACCTCTAACATATCAGGAGCTACGGGACCAGATGGCAATATGAGCACTCAGGATTACGAGTAGAAAAGAAAAAAGCAACCAAAAAAATCATAGAGCAGTTACAAAGAAAACCGCATATTGGTTCTATTATAACGTCTCCTTGTGCTGAGGCCGGACTTGACCCCCGGCCTCAGCACCCCTGTGACCTATCGCGCGCCAAAAACCATGTATTTAGGCCGCGGACGAAGGAGCTTCGCGCAGTGATCCATCACGGTTCGGATTTCCTCAAATGGGATTTTCTCGTTAGCCGTTTTGTCATAATCTTGTTTTCATTCGTTTCGTATACCTCCTATGTAGTACCTGGCACGCATATCTTTATTTTCATTTGGTTACATCTCATATTTGCATCGTATATTCCGGTTCATTTTGCTCCGGTTCATTTTGTGCACCTATTTCTATCTCTCTATGATTCAGTTGCGCACCTACATTATTTGTTGGGTTTATCTGCTTTTCAATGCTATTTTTCCTATTTTTTCTCAATGTTGTCAGGTTATCATGCCTCACACTTGCCTTGTATTGTTTGCCTTTTTACTGATGCTAACAGAAGATGCCTCAGAGCCTCACATTTGTTGAAGATTCTCAATGCGTTCACTCAATGTTCGAATAGTGTTAGATTTTCGTCTCGTATTTTTGCCTTGTATGTTTTGTTGTTGATTACTGGTTAATAAAGGGTTTAATTACCCAGGTTTGGGTGTGGTACAACGGCGGTTTCTATCCGCGTCTACCTCGAGTCTGTTTGGTATTCACTAGTGCTGTGTATGCCGAAATAACGAAGCTTATTCTGCAACGTCACAGAATTGAAGAGTCATTCACGTAACTAAAGGAAAAGGCCGGTGTATTCGACCCAGATCCGGCAAGAACAAAACCGCTCTACGATTTAAAAAATGAACTCATTGCCGCTATCGAACACTTGAAGGAAAGATGGGAAAAAGTGCAAGTCGTCTCACATCTTTTATGGGAAGTGTTTGACAGATTGGTGAAACAGGATGCCCCACGGTTCTTTAGCCGACAGATGTTTGAAAAACGTCCGAGGCAGCAGGACGCTTAAACTCCAAGGACTTTAACATTCTCACCATCCGAGAAGAAACCGAACTGTGAAGAGGAGCAAGGAGCACTCGAATGTCTGGACATCGTCCCATTCCTGAACCCACATGTGGAGACAGCGGTAACTTACCCTATGTGACCGAAGACGTCGATATCCACACGAAGCTTGGCGACATCGAAAAACTTCTGCAAAGACTCATCGAAGACACGAATACCTCCAAACGATTTCCGGACATTGAATCCATTTTGCAAAAAATTACACAGGATCGAATCCATGCTCCTTGAAAAAAAAAGCAAAACGAATCGAAGAAACCGCCACGCAGCAATTACTTCATATCACAGCGTTGATAGACGAAAAATCTCGACATTTGGAAGAGAAAATTACTGATAGTAACGAACTCATAGTAAATTCGATGATCAACCTTATGACTCAGATATCCGCCATATTGCGCAATGACGAACCGTCAGGACACCAGCGCTCCAGCACTTCTCCTGAAACTTCACACAAGAAGCGAAAAGACGGGTCTCGCCCACCAGCTAAGCGTCTCCCTAGAGATCCGGATTACGCTCTACTCCAACGTCGTCTCGATCACTTGCGATACTGCGAGAAGCAATATGGGCAGGATGCCGCCGAGTCATCGCAGCACCACAGGTGCATTTTCTGTTACGGCCCTCATACTGAAGATGCATGTACTGAGCATAGATCCGTCGAAGAAAGAAGACCTCTAGTGCGAGACCGCAACCTCTGCCTCTTCTGCCTGGGCAAGACCTGCCCAAAACCTTGTCCCAACAAAACGCCCTGCCAGTATTGCAAGTCAAATTCTCATCACTATAGCCTGTGCCCATTGCCGGAGGAACGAAGCTACCTCGAGGACCAGCTCGCCCACTATTAGCATTGACGGCCCGCCAGCAGTGTGCTGAGGCCGGACTTGACCCCGGCCTCAGCACCCCTGTGACCTACCGCGCGCCAAAACCCAAGTATTTAGGCCGCGGGCGAAGGAGCTTCGCGCAGTGATCGATCACGGTTCGGATTTCCTCAAATGGGATTTTCTCGTTAGCCGTTTTGTCATAATCTTGTTTTCATTCGTTTCGTATACCTCCGATGTAGTACCTGGCACGCATATCTTTATTTTCATTTGTTTACATCTCATATTTGCATCGTAAATTCCGGTTCATTTTGTGCACCTATTTCTATCTCTCTATGACTCAGTTGCTGCTATTTTTCCTATTTTTTCTCAATGTTGTCAAGTTATCATGCCTCATACTTGCCTTGTATTGTTTGCCTTTTTACTGGTGCTAACAGAAGATACTTATGCCTCAGAGCCTCACCCATTTGTTGAAGATTCTCAATGCGTTCACTCGATGTTCGAATAGTGTTAGATTTTCGTCTCGTATTTTTGCCTTGTATGTTTTGTTGTTGATTACTGGTTAATAAAGGGTTTAATTACCCAAGTTTGTGTGTGATACAACGGCGGTTTCTATCCGCGTCTACCTCGAGTCTGTTTGGTATTCACTAGTGCTGTATTATTCGTTCAGTGATTACACATCAACCTCAACTGCTGAAGACCCGCGTGGCGTACGAAACTCCCAGCGATTCGAAGACTCGATCTCAACGAAGCAGGTGAAAGTTGGGATTTTGACTGAACCTTTCACTTCACTTCTCATTCTTCTTTTCGAGTTTTCGTTTGTGGTCATTTTTTGAGTACGGGGTCCCCCCCTTTTTTTCCTCCTCGATATCCCGGGACCCAACTCACTCCTATTAACGGCGTCACATGTTGCCCGAGGAAATATTTCGACATAGCGCGTACCAGCGCCGAAGATTGCGAAATTGGCGGTGATGAAGCCACATGTTTTCCAGGAAGATATTTCACACATAGCATATCAGCGGTGGAGATTGCGAAATGTTCACTCCCGTGGCCAGCTTCGAATTAGCAAGTAGAATTTGCATCTCGGCCTCAAACGAAGTAATAGAACTGTATTTCCAGCATTTTCGTTGATCGCAGTTTTTGCTCTAACAGATGCCACGAGAACGGAATGTGCTGTTGCGCCAAGAATGGAAGTCAGTGCTGTGTCTGTTACACCACCTCTGCAAATAAACATTGCAGATCAACTTCCGCGCACAGCAACGAAAGCATTGCTTTCATTTGGAGTATTATTTAATCTCAAAAAGATGCCGGAAATACAGTCGAACGATATCTTCAGTGCAAGGACCGACGCCTTGGTGACACCGCGTCCGAGAGCGGATAATATGTGATTTTCTTTGTCTCCATGATTCTCTTGATGTCGCTGCTCTTTTTCATTTCTTCCCCATGGCAAGACTGTAATCGCGGCTTTTGGAAATGGAAAAAATTCTCGCCTTGATTAAGCTCAGAACCACCCACGCAAAAGCGTGGGGAGTGCTTGTATCGGTGGTTTTCATCTTTCTGCGGATGGTTCTAGAGTTCAACATTATTTTGATTATTTAGTTTCCTATCCATTATGCTGAATGAAAGCATCCTTCTTTTGTGCAAGTAGAGAATTCTTCAAATCGTCGTCAAAAATTGAGCCCTGCTCAATGCTCAATGCTAGCGACGCAAGTTTGGAGAAGGACTTTTCAGAGAGGATTAATGTGGTGTTGGATATGAAAATTGAGCCCTGCTCAATGCTCAATGCTAGCGACGAGGATTAATGTGGTGTTGGATATGAAAATTGAGCCCTGCTCAATGCTCAATGCTAGCGACGCAAGTTTGGAGAAGGACTTTTCAGAGAGGATTAATGTGGTGTTGGATATGCGCTTGGAGGAGGAAAGGTTTGGTTCGTTACGGAGTTTGTGGCTTGCAATGAAAAACCACATGAGTGCACCGATTTGATCGAGAAAACATCGCAAATATCGAGACCGCCGCAGATCTGCTCCATTCAGGATTGCGGAGGACGCTCGTTCATGGTTGAACCTCCTTACGAGCTGGGCATACACAGTTACGCCTTCCATCTCTGTTTCTGCTGACCAGTCATGCGAGTGTACAAGAAATCTGGCTCAAAACATGCCAATGTTGTTATCACCACTTACACGACATTAGCAAATGAGGTTGAGGGAGACAATAAAGAAAGCTTTTGTTGCCAAAAATTGTCAGGAAACGTTTTATTGTCTTTTCAGCATGAAAGGGTCCGTGTTCGGAGTCTTTTTCAGGTACACATTGTAAACTGCCGTCCGATAGAAACATAATGTTCGCACGAGAGTCTCCAGAAATCAAACGGCTTGAAAGGTCATCTTCACAGCGTTCATTGATTCCTGTTTCCCAATGTTAAATCAGCGCTGCTGGTGCCACAATCAGAGTGGCATTTGATGGTACGAGCCCTAAATACAAAAGTTTAGCACCAGACTTCTTCTTTTAAAGTTTACCTTGTAGCCTTGATCTGCTTCCTTCTTTCTCTGTCCACTTCACCATTTCCTTTTTTTCTTCGTCATCTTCGCCCCAGCTTCGCATTGACTACGAGAAAAATTATGCTCAGAGCTTTCACAAGTCCCCTCTCATCAGCTGAAGTTTGCCCATCATTAAAATAGGTGCGTCCATTACACGTAAGATACCCAAAATTCCACCACGTGGGGATATTGATTCTCTCCATAACATCCACGTCAAACCAGACTGTTGGTGCTTTCTCAAAGGGCAAACTATGCTTTTTGGCGTTTCGGTCTCAACTGGGTTGGCTCAGGCTGAGATGACAACGCTCGGGATGGTTGAACATGATTGAATAGTGCACACTATGTGAAGGAAAATAAAAACGCATTTGTGCTGCTCTTGCAACGCTTTTTCCTGTACAGCACGAGCGAACGGCGTTGTGCGCCAATTAAGACCTCATTTAAATCGAAAATATGATGATGTCATCCATGGAGCTTTATTTTCATAACTCACTATGTGGCCCACTGCCCTCGGGATTTGCACTTATGTGCAGGGATTTGTTTATCGCATCGACGACCTTATCCACTATCAGGTCGAGTTCCTCGGGATCTAAAAGAAACTTGTGAAGCGGATGCAACTTTGAAAAAGTACCTATTACATTTTTCTCTTCTTGCAAGTTCCGCTTCCAAATCCGCGATCTGTCTGCGAAGACGCTCGCCATTGTTCGGCAAGGCAAGACCACGTGTGAGAAGTTTCGGTACTTTTCCGTTATCCGGACCCATTTTTATAAAAGGCTCTCATATTATAGGTACGTTCTTTAGTCTGAGTATAGTTTTCTATAGATTCTACGAAGTTTCTATAGATTCGTCGCCGATCAGGGTACGCTTGTGCGTTTCGAATTCGTCGTGCAGCCGAGAAAGCACAGTGGACGAGGCTACGCGAGTAGGTTATAAAGTTTACTAGTTGGCAAACCCGGCTCCGCCCAGGCCTGTCAATAATATATTTGTAATCAGCATGCTCGATTACCCCCCTGTGCCAACTCCCAGCCCTGTAGCACAAATTCTGCGAAAAATCGATAAAATCGATATCGATCGATAACGAAAGGTAGTCTATGACACGCCCCCTGCCCCGAAGTATATGTGTGCCAAGTTTGGTCCAAATCGGTTCAGAAATAAAAATTTCTATTCCGCACATACGTACGTACAGACAGACATACATACATACAAACAGACATTCAGCTTTATATATAAGATTAACGGAGCGAGGCGAGAGTAAAATGGAGCTGGATACATTGACGCCATTTGGTGCTGGCGCACAAGGACTATCTGAAGTTGCTCCTCCATCCAGAGGAATCTTCCAGGAAGTGTATCAAGTAATATTAGCAGGACATTCCATCCTTAAGAAATGTTGCAAGAGCTCTTCAAAGATATTTTTTGGGTGAGAATGAGACGTGATATTTGGCTATGTTAGTGGAACGTCGCGAATGCTTGTATCACAATGCGCACCGCGCATACCAGTCAAAAGAGCCATCTATCCGTAGTAGAGAGGCCTTCCACTAGTCTCACGCCAACCCCAAAAGCAGACCATATACTAGCTGTCGAGCGTGCAGTTCGTCACGTCACTATCGCTCGCCTATCCGCGAGCGCCACGAATGTCGCCATTCGTCGCGTCACCGTCAAATCGGAAGCCGCGACCCTAGTCAGGGCCTCTTATAGCACGATCAGAGTTGGAACGACTTCTGCCTTGGCTGGCCATATGTAGAAACTAGTTGGCAAACCCGGCTCCGCCCGGGCCTGTCAATAATATATTTGTAATCAGCATGCTCGATTACCCCCCCCCCCCCTGTGCCAACTCCCAGCCCTATAGCTCAAATTTTGCAAAAAACTGATAAAATCGATATCGATCGATAACGAAAAGTAGCCTATGACACGCTCCCTGCCCCGAAGTATATGTTTGCCAAGTTTGGTCCAAATCGGTTCAGAAATAAAAATTTCTATTCCGCACATACGTACAGACAGACAGACATACAGACATTCAGCTTTATATATAAGATGAAACAAGATGATAAGAATTTTGAATGGTGCCTTATAGGGTAGCTTGCCTATCGACGGTGCTGTAGTCTGGTTATAATGTGCTCATCTCTTGTTTTTTTTGCCTTGTTTACTGGTTTTCTTTTCGATCTCATTTGATGACTTTTGACTAGTTTTGTATGCTCGCTCGCCTTAATCTAATATTAGGCCGTTCCAAAAAAATTTTCGTTTTCATTCCGTCATAAAAACATGCGGAATGAAGAGGGGCAAACAGTCTAAACACTAATCAATGCAGTTTTCCTTCCTCTTTCCAGCAGTAATGTTTCTAGTATCTTTTACGTTTATCAAGGTAATCGCCGAAACTTCGAACCGATGGTTTTCATCGGTTCGAAGTTGCCGATCTTGAGCAAATTTAAAAAATTGCCCAAGATAGGCAATTTTTTAAATTTTTCATTCTGAATTTCTGGAGGGACTTCGATGACAAAATGGATACAATAACGAAGTGCAATGCAATAAATTTTCTCTTGGCATTTGCAGCTGATTTTTCAGTATTTTTAAGACGATTTTTCCAACAGCTCACTTTTGCGAAGACGTGTCATACACGAAAGCATAAGACACTGCGGAATCGAATTTAAAAGCTCCGAAAATAGATTATCGTTCAACGATAATTGTACAAGGCAACTAAGTGTTCAATGCTTCGAGATGGAGAATCTTAAAAAATCTAAATGCATCTCATTGGCGCGTTTGAAATTTACAATTACGACTATTTCTTTCGTGAAAAATTTTGGAAAGCCTTAGGGATGCCAGAAAATTGATGCATTGCCTTTCTTTAGACTATCCAACTGTCATCAAAACTCTGCCAGAAGTCCGGTACGAAAAATTTGAAAAATTGCCAAACTTGGTCATGATAGAAATTATGGGCTCGAAATTTCGGCGATTATTTTAGGATTATTCTATTAGGTTGTCCGGAAATTAATGCAGGTTTTGAATTTCAATCGCAATAAGTCATACACTTCTCATCTCTAAATAGGTTGCAAGGTACCATTCGATAGAGCAAAGCAAGCTCTACAAGATGGCAGTCCTGCTTTAGCAACAGCTCTGATCCACCACGAGTTTCGAGCCAGAAACTGAAAAGATTCAACTGCCTGGAAAATTGAGAAAAATCGTAACTCAATATGTCAAACGTCCTCTTGTCTTGAAACCTGGGCATTCTATGGTATTGATTTCAATATTTTTCTTTTGCCGTACAGGTTGTTATCGGTGACAGTTTATTGCCTAACGTTTCGGCACAACGCCGTCGTCGGAGGCTAAAAGTATTCAGTCACGTTAATTTACGATCTTGGTCGCCAAACATCTCCTCCCGCTCGAGCATTCGAATGATCTTGAGTGGAAGCAGGGAGTCTGCGAGTAGAGGACGACTCACCAGAGTTGTCACCGTTTGTAGCAGTATCAGTTGGTTCTGATGTGCTTCAACGAACTGCGATGTTGAGAGTATGCAGTCGTGATGTCAACTGACTAAATCTGGCGTCGTGTATCAAATAGAATGTTTAGCATGCTCTGCCATCTACATTGGTGAGACGGGTAGGCCATTGTGCGTGCGCGTAAACGAGCATTTGGCTAGTAAAAAGCGGCAAAGCGTAATGAATCCGCTAGGAAAGCATAGAAAGGTAGATCATAACGGTAATGACTTCGACATCAAGTGCATAATCTTGGCCTACGAAAATCAAATATCCGCGAGAAAGGCCCTTGAGGCATCCTACATTCTTGTCCACGACCCCCAGATCAACAACAAGAATGAACAATTATCTAAAACTGGAGATCTGATGCGTATCTGACATATTGCAAACTATAAGATCGTCTACCCTATTTAAGCAGTCCGTTGACATCACGACTGCTCATTCGCGACACAGCAGTCAGTTGACATCACGACTGCATACTCTCAACATCGCAGTTCGTTGAAGCACATCAGAACCAACTGATACTGCTACAAACGGTGACAACTCTGGTGAGTCGTCCTCTACTCGCAGACTCCCTGCTTCCACTCAAGACCATTCGAATGCTCGAGCGGGAGGAGATGTTTGGCGACCAAGATCGTAAATCAACGTGACTGAATACTTTTAGCCTCCGACGACGGCGTTGTGCCGAAACGTTAGGCAATAAACTGTCACCGATAACAACCTGTACGGCAAAAGAAAAATATTGAAATCGTAACTCAGTTCTTAATAATCCTGCAAAAATTCTAACTTGCTCACGTAAACCCAATTCACATAAGACATCCATATACGCCGTTGCCATATTTTTTGCTCTGTTAGAAATCAAGAAAACGGAAATTTTCATGCATTTGCCAAAGTGGTGCTGTGCCGCCCCCACATAAGTAATTGTATACTACAAACCTGTAGAAGTAAAAATACAAATTTTCAGCTCTTTACAAGCTTTAGTTCTCGAGAAATCTGAATTTTAGCTTGGACCACCTAACTAATGAAGGCTGTATTCGATATTTCTTGAGAACTAAAGCTTGTAGAGAGCTGAAAATTTACGTTTGTACTTCTACAGGTTTGTAGTATGCAACTACTTATGTGGGGGCGGCACAGCACCACTTTGGCAAATGCATGAAAATTTCCGTTTTCTTGATTTCCAACAGAGAAAAAAATACGGCAACGGCGTATATGGATGTCTTATGTGGATTGGATTTACGTGAGCAAGTTAGAATTTTGCAGGATTATTAAGAACTGAGTTACAAATTTTCTCAATTTTTCGGGCAGTTATATCTTTTCATTTCTGGCTCAAAACTCGTGGTAGATCAGAGCTGTTGCTAAAGCAAAATTGTCATCTTGTAGAGCTTGCTTTGCTCTATCGAATGGTACCTTGCAACCTATTTAGAAATGAGAAGTATATGACTTATTGCGGTTGAAATTCAAAACCTGCATTAATTTCCGGACAACATAATATTCTATTCCATGAAGACTATAGCCCTAACCGCTGAAAAGAGGAGGAAGAATCGCACTGAATGGATAGTTCTTGAATTATTTGCCCATTTTTATTCACGAATTTTTATACATATCGAAAGAAAAATGGAGAAAATTTAGGAACGAACTAATACAGCAGGGTGTCTATGTGGTTAAATCAGTACAGCAGTCGAAATTCCTCGATCGGAAACTTTTCCCTAGTTTTCGTGAACTTCGTATACCGCAATTTGTAATTTCCGAGTACTATTCAAAATCTTTCGACTTTTTCCATTTTGAATCTATTTCATCTTTTCGAGGAACAGTAATTTGTAATTTTGTGCAGTTATAGGCTCATCGTACGCAAGGACTGCGGACGTATCGGCGTCTCCCATGAGCGCTTTTTCGTTTCTCTTACCATCTGTTGTCTCTCCCATCCACGAACTATCTTGGTCGGACGCGACGGCGCCCAGTCCTTGCGTGTCATATCGCAGTATATATAGTCACTTTTTGAGCATAATTTCCTTATTGCACTATGTATACTCTCACTGACTCTTTCTCTGGAGTTCAGGTGAAATTGGCGTCCTGCCACTCGTTAAATTCGAGGGAACATCAACTTTAAATGAACATACACTATCAACTCTCCAAAAAAAAAATAGCCTTGCCCCGTAGATTCGTTTAACCCTGTCCCTTTGCAAACAGTAGCAACCCCGACATTAGCAGCAGCGGCCCAGCCGAGTTCAGCTGCACTTATGAATGATACCCAGAGCATCCCCTTTCAAATGCAATTACCGTGCGTTGTGCGCATCTACATAGGGCCTTCCTGCACTCTGCTATATGAAAGAGACTCGATGCGGATGAAAGGTCGTATTTACAGCGCCTGTGCTATATTTAGGTCATGCTTGTAATGGAGACATGCAATTAACTTGATTCCTTGCGTAACCGCGTAACTCGTGCCCGCCTATGTCACAGAGGCGGATTAGATCTAATTTTAGATTCGGCAGACTATCCGATAAGCAGCATTGAAAGATATTTACTGCAGAGACGAATGTGGCTGGAAAAGTGTGCAAGACGAAAAGAGGCGTGGCAATGGGCGGAGCCTAATTTTGATTGTGATTCCCGAGGTTCGCAAGCTAAGCAAAAGTGGCAAGGAATCATTGTTCTTATATCTTTACTAGCTGGCTTACCCGGCTCCGCCGTATCCGGACCAAACTTGGCACACATACACTTCGGGCCCCGGCGGGTGTCACAGTCCACTTTTCGTTATCGATCGATGTCGATTTTACCGATTTTTATCGATTTTTTTGCAGAGTTCACTTACAGGGCTAGGAGTTGGCACAGGGGGAAGTGAGCATGGGGATTCCGAATACAATATTAGTTTTCAAGATCGTCCATTACTTTTATCGATTTTATCGATTTTTTGAAAATTTGAGCTAGGGGGCTGGAATTTGGCACAGGGGTGTAATCGAGCATGCTGATCACCCCCCCCTTGGGGATGATCAGCATGCTCGATTACCCCCCTGTGCCAACTCCCAGCCCCCTAGCTCAAACTTTGCAAAAAAATCGATAAAATCGATAAAAGTAATCGATAATCCCGAAAACCAATATTGTATTCGGAATCCCCATGCTCGATTACCCCCCTGTGCCAACTCCCAGCCCCGTAGGTGAACTCAGCAAAAAAATCGATAAAAATCGGTAAAATCGACATCGATCGATAACGAAAAGTGGACTGTGACACCCGCCGGAGCCCGAAGTGTATGTGTGCCAAGTTTGGTCCGGATCGGTTCAGAAATGGAATTTTCTATTCGGAACATACGTACACACAGACATACATACATACATACATACAGACAAACAAACATTCAGCTTTATATATAAGATTTAAAACTCTTGAAGTTCTATGGTCATGGTTAACGTCTCTAACCTAATAAAATTTCAGGATTATAAGCTTGCATTGATATTCATTCATTTATCTAATTATTTACAGAATGCGAGTTTTAAAAACTGCGTCTTTATTCGAAAGAATTCATCTAAACCTTCAGACACGCGGAAGGCTACACTACATGGGAGTGCAAGCAAGCCACGCCCATTCCTACGTGCCACTATCACGTCAGGACCCTTTGATCCACGTTATCAACTGATTTTGCTGCCGAAGAGGCTCGAGGCAGGGCTTTAGACTTAAGAAAATTTTGAACTGAAGATCTGAAGCTGTCGCTTCCATATATCAACCCCCTCCTATCTTACTGCAAAAAAAATTTCTGCTGCTTCCGATTTTTATTAAAGGCATTGGAACAGCAGAATGGACCCTTCCCAAATTTTTGTGGATTAGGTAGTAGACCTCCCAAGTACACGGTAGCTCAAACCCCACTGCCAATTCATGCGCTAAGTGTCCTGAAAAATGCTCTTCAAAATCCACCAGCCCCGCCCATTTCCACTGAGTGGGCGGGCCTGGCGGAGTTTAGAAGCGCATTTTTCAGGACTTAGTGCATGAAATTGGCAGGTGGGGTTTGGGCTACAGGGTACTTGGGGGCTGGGGGGGGGGGGAGGAAGGGGGGGGAAGTCTACTACCTAAACCCAACAAAATCCGAGAAAGGTCCATTCTGCAATCCTCTGCCTCTAAATATTTAACGCAGTAAAGAGATCACGCATTCTCCAAACACTTCATCAAGATCAAAGCAGAATATCATATTTATTATGTGTAGTCAGTAGGATAATATAGTTACAGAGCAATGATAGAATATGTGACGTAATAATGCAATAACCAGTGGATGGAAGGCGGACAGCACGTCATTCCAAGGATGTAACCCAGACGCAAAATCACACACACAAAACAGCGAAATACCGTGAAAGATTGATTGGTGGCAGAGTGTTGTAGCTACCAAATTCCTACAATGACGATATTCCAATTGGTGTGTCTGGAGCACACCTACCCAATATGGGGAAATCTTCTGCACATTTGTAAAAATAAGCCGGCGTTTTATAGAGAAGACTGAAACAATACTGATCGATCGCTAATGTTATTGGAGAAGCGGAAGAAAAGTTGATATTGGGATTCTTAGTTAAAACTCTTATAACAGACAATTGTGACAAAGCAAAAATCAATAATCGACAGATACAAGGCCAACATTCATATATACACAAAGCACATGCACGGATTTAGGCGAATTGGTGGGTTGTCATAGAGTTTACAGATTCCATAACAAGATATGGATTTTATAAAAGGAGCAAGCAGATTGTACGCTCAGCACTGGACGAGTTGTCGCAGGTGGGCAGAGTTTGTTGCAGGTGGGCGGAGGTGTCCCACTCCCACTGACAGCCGTTCAGTGTTATCGACGAAGATGAAGAGCGATTGGATTGTGGTTTATAAGAAGGCTTTTAGAAAAGTGTTCATGGTGCAATTTAATACATCAAGCAGTGTAAACTTCGCCACAACTCGTACACTTGAAGCGACATTAGGCAGCAGAACTCGTCCATCACTCATCGTCTCTTCCGTCGAGTTCGCCTCGATCTCGATGAAAATTTACGGGAGGCGAATGAAGTGGTTGTACGTGCTAAAGAGATTAAAATATGAATGTAATTACAAATTTGCAACTGATCGATAAAATCAATAACTTCGAGAACTACAAGAATTTACCTGATTTTGATGAATATTTACCCCTAGCAAGTTGTGATCGCGTTGTTGATGTAAAGGAGCAGGTTGTGGCAGTGGATCCGATGCAGCGGCGGCAAGGCTCGGATTCGACTTCGACTTCAAAAAACAAAGTGCGAGAAAAAGTATGAAGTTGCAAAAAGAATTGGAATCACGAACAGATGGATACCTTCACTATTGGGCAAGCAAAATCGACATGTCGACTCCGCGCTTCTTCTTTCTCCCATGAACAATGAACAAACGGTCGTTGGACATAGTTGTAAATCACTATAAAGACTATTTGTTGTTTTTGTTGCTGCTAATCAATTAATCAAATGATGTTTTTGTTCATCCGTCATCAGAAATTTTCAATAAAACATGAAACGAAGTACAGTGAACTGATGAAACGACTGAAAAAGTTTTAAAAAATCTGGAGAATCACGAAAAAACGGTTCCGCTTTTCCAAATTATAAGGGAAGAAATGAAAAAAAAAAGATGTAGCCATTTGCTCACCTTCAGCCTTGTTAAACCGCTTCTTCACTTTCTCCTTATGCGTTGGATATCCCTCCATGCCAAGGCGAATTTTCTTCAGACCCCGTGATTTTAATACCTGAACAATGCCTGTTTTATCTGCTGGAAACTAACATAACAAAAAGTAACGCAAAAAAGCGAGAAAATTTGTCTCAGTTCAAATAAAAATTCATTACCTGCTTCGCGCAATCACGATTCTCAGCATATTTGAAGAACTTATATAAATGTGTGCTATAAACAACATGTGTGGTTTCCTCGCCCATTTGAGGTGGATATTCGTCATCCCAATCGACAACGTCTTCATCAAGTAGCACCACGATATGGCATTCTCTTTCGCCATGCTAAAATTATGTTTATACAGTTGTTACAAATCTTTGCATGAGCGATTTAGAAAACAACAAAATATCGCACTTACCTCAGTGCTGGCAACGAGTTGTGGGAGAATTATTTCTTCGAGGAAATTGGAAAATTGCTCTCTGGCACCTTCATTTGACAATTCATGAAGTAAAGCATGCAGATTTTGGCATCTATAAACAATGACCATTACGAGATGTTCTCACAAAGCGAAGAAAAATAAGCAAAATGCAAAGAATAAAATCATTAAATCAAGTACAATAACATGGTAGGCGGAGCAAGTGAAAAAAGGAATACAGCTGAGAACTTACTTAACAGTACTAGCATTGAACGGTATCAGCAAATAGTCACAAGCATCACGAAGCTCAGCCACTGAAATCGTCGGTGGACAGCGCATTTGGCCATGTAGATAATATTCTAGGACCACACGGAAACAAGCTGCCGTGGTTCCATCAGCAACCTGAACAATAAACATGTGAGATATCAAACAAAAGGATTAACACAAAAAAGATAAGAAAAAATCTATTGTCAATGCTCAACTCTCACTAACGATGGATTAATTGCAAAAACAAATAATAATTGCCTCAATCATCCGTCAATATAATTGAAAATTGTTAAAAAAACAAGATAGCGATTTTTCTCGTAAAAACAGCGAAAGTCAAAAAATTTCAGAAAAGCATAACCTACCACAAACTCATTCCTCTCATTTGGCGTGACCATTTCGGCTCCAGCGCCTCTGGCATCGCGCATCGCAAACATTCTGCCAAGCATAGTGTCTGGATGTGCTGTGAGCAGCTTTTGATCTATCAAGAAACGCATATCGTCGCATGCCAGGCATACTTTGTTCTGTTGCTCTGAAAAAAAAAGTAATGAGGAGAACTATAGTAGGTGTAGGCTAGCAGATTAGACAGTTATAGTAGTAGTTCCCCTGCGGTCACGACAGCATTTGCGCGGAAACAAACGCTGTACTTGTAAATCATATAGAGCGCACTGGTAACCGTTGACGCGCGAGCACACTAAATTCAGTCAATTTGACTAGGTCATTTGAATATGTATGTGTGAACTGTAAATAAACAAGAATTAAAGAAAATGAGAGTGTTCACTAGATCATAAAATAATCACAAATTAAAATAAATTCGCATAATTCACCAGGAAATGACACTCATTCCAAAGGCTATGGAATACAAGATATGCCTTATATATATCCTGGCAAAAATAATACGGAAAGAAAGAATTTGATGAGGCGTTGATGTGTCTTTTTCACAAAAATAACAACATATTTCATAGTTCACTAATTCGAAGTCCAAAAAAAAAATTCAATTCGTATCGTGTCTCAGATAAAGGCAGAAATAAAAAACGCGACATTTCGAAAAGTCAAAGCACGAAAGCGAGGAGTGTCAAAACATTCAAAGTGCAAGAGCTGAAATCCGTGAAAAACTCACTTTCACCAGGTGATAGATCTATAGTCGTAGTGGTTGTACTTTGTCGAGCTGCCAATTGTGACATTAGCGATTCATGTGCAGGACCGCCGAGCGACATTGAGCGTTGACCACGATAACCGGATTGTTCCTAAAAGCGTGAACAGCGTCAACTCCGTTGTATGCTGAGCTCACGACTAAACAAAACATCAAGAGTGTGTGCTAGAAGACAAGTTTCTAGCGCAATACCACCTCAGCCGGCAGCTTGAGTTGAACGAAAACGAAAAGCCGCCATGGCTGTCTAGATAATTGCCAGTGGGTAACCGAAAAGAAGGAAAAACCGGTCAGGCATAAACAGAAACCGAGTGCACCAATTCAAGCAATTTACGTCAATTATACTGGTAAGAAAAAGACTATGTATGTTCGAAAATAGGAAATCAGAAAATGTTTGTTAACATAGACTTTTTTCCAGGCGCGGTTTTGTAAATAATTTGTTTCAAGTTAATCATAGTCCACAAAAATTACCTTGCAGTTGAAGCAAACTGACATTTTTTGGTAAATTGTCTGCATTTGAATTACTAATGATACTGAGAAGGTAGTAAGACATAGGAAAATCTCTATACCACATGGAAACAAGCCGAGGAGAGAAATTATATTTTTTTAAACCTTAGAAAACTTCCAATAGAGTAAATTCAGTACACAAATTCACTAAATCCATACATTTCACTTCCTAACTTGGTTTTACTATTTTAACCAATAAATTAGCAACAGTTTGCAACTTCACCTCCTACCCACGTCTTATATACTTCAATAAATGGAAAATCATACAAACTAGATAAGTGTTGTAAAAATTTCTTTTTTATTTTACGAAATTATTACAATCCAAGAACGCATATCATATGAAAAGTACAACTCAACTCAACATTCTTGCAAAATACATCTGTTCCGACAATTTCCTCAATCGACAAAATTTGCGTGGGATTTTCCTCCTTCCAGTTTCCGTTGGGATTTTTTCTCACAAAAAAAGATGAAAAAACTCGTCCACAGCTATTATGCACAAAAACTAGATCCGGCGATTTTGACAAGTTTGAGATTGAATAAGAAAAAAAATTAGCCTACGGTAGATAAAAAAATCCTGCTTCTCTATGTAATCATTTTCTTATTTTGGGCAAAACCCTGCACTCTAATTGAGCTTAATTGATTCCTAACTAAGAAATAGCAATCTTGATGGGCAATAGAGGAAAAACTGAGATTTCTGCAATGATTACCGTAATAGTAATAGTGCTAATATGCGCGGGAGAGAACTTAAACTAGTAACCTATTACACTAAACGATTACAAATGGCAATTGAGCCAAAGAACAACAAACGTATGTCATAAACATGACATTATATATTAATAGCTGCTATGTTGTCAAGGCGACAAGCCAGTATTGGCTTTGCTAGTAGCATCCAATAAATTAGGAAAAACTGATGGAAATTTATCAGCTGGCAAGTAATCCGCTAAGAATATGAGCATCGATCGGGACTGAAGACAAGGGATTTTTCAGCCAGCCATCCCACGGCAAAAACCTCTCTCAACTGTTGAGGTCGTGCCAGAGGGCTGAATGTCTGGCGTTCAGGATGATGAGCAACAAAAATTGAGGAAAACAATAGGGTATTGAATACTAAAAGCATAGTTAGTGAAAAATGATGCAGTTGTCTGGAGCATATAGGAAGTCAAAATGTTAATTAGTCGTCTGTTTACTTCTCCTATGACACCGAGAAACCACCAAATTTTGAAAATAAAAACGATTCAAGAACTACCTCTTCAATTTAAAGAGCGAAAAGGCAAAATCATTGGACAGGAGCCGTCGGAAGTTTTGACACTGACAGAGACAAGCAGACTTATTAGACACCAGACTTCCCGGTCGATTTTGGCTTTTTGTCAATTTTATCAACGTCATGTACCCTACTGCAATGGAGGAAGTTCGGTGAATAATTCAATCCCTAAAAATTTGTGGTGAAAAAATGTTCGGAATGACATTATCCTGACCAATCACACGAATTTCAGCCCAAAAGTACGCATGACTCTGAATCTCGGTACTTGCATTTCCCATGTGAAAACTGATTAGGAGGTCTTAACCAAATCAACCCCCCCCCCCGTACGCATGACTCTGAATCTCGGTACTTGCATTTCCCATGTGAAAACTGATTAGGAGGTCTTAACCAA
Source organism: Cylicocyclus nassatus (assembly GCA_958299035.1). Classification (NCBI taxonomy): domain Eukaryota; kingdom Metazoa; phylum Nematoda; class Chromadorea; order Rhabditida; family Strongylidae; genus Cylicocyclus; species Cylicocyclus nassatus. The sequence goes on from CATQJL010000316.1 coordinate 28,145,029, forward strand.
ATCAACCCCCCCCCCCCGTAGGGCAACTTATGTGATCTATTCAAGGCCGAAAAATTCGTTGCTAAACTCATGCCCAGTATCGTATCCCTAAATTCGATTACGGTACTGGGCAAGAGTTTCGAGTTGAGTTATCTCACCACGAATGAATCATTTGAACCGCGGCTTGGATAATGGCTTAGTCCAGGCCTTACAATCAGTATCCACATAAGAAACTCATTTTGTCGGTTTGATTTTGTCGGACACAACCTTCAAATGACACGAACGAAATTTTTAAATGGACAGAGAAAAACGTCAGAGATACACCACAAGAAACAACCTCCGCTTGAGTATAACCATAATCTTTCATTCCCTTTGCCCCTGGAGCTACTCTCACTGATATTGCATATAAGCTTATCCATAGCTTATCCCAGTAATGTGACTGAGTTCTGCAAGCTACCATCAACAAACGAGGAAATTAGGTGGAAACAAACTCGGAGAGGGGATCGAAAATATGTTAGTGATGGTTGCATTCTCACGATTTGCATCCATAACTGGTTCGAGACGGGTAATACACAAAAACACAATTGGAGCATGTATGGAATGGGGAAAATGATATGGAGACGAAGGGGGGGGGGGGGTGGAAGCATCTGCTCAAACAAATGACTGGTAAACTCAAAACAAAGCTTCATACGCAAAGTCACATATAAAAGAGTCATAATTTTTCTGTATAACTTCTTAATTTACACATTTTTTGGGACACGCCCATTTCTCGATAAACAAGACGAAAAAATTAGCTAAGGTGACGTATTTCGAGAATCCATTGCAAGGACTTACAAACAGTATGAAAGCCAAAAAAATTGTATTCGAGACGTCGAGACAAATTTTTCTCTCATAGATTGACTAATTCGATTGCACTAAACAGACGCAAGATACAAATTATAGAATTGTTGCAGGACTAACTCTTTTCGTAGCCTGCAAGCTATATTAGTCAAGGAACGATTTACTCATGCATAATGGATATATATTCAATACCAAAAAGGGCATTCTAGAAGTTCAACGCCGCCACAAAGGGTCAAACCCTGATGAAACCTTGAAAACACTGAGATGAACCACATTTGTAGTTCGGGGCAAGAGATCTCAATTAAGATAAGACTCAAGCGCAAAGGTGCAAGAGTACGACGGATTACAACCAAAATTTTCACAATATGACTAGCAATTACCAAGAGAAACTACAAACAAATCCCAATGGGAAAAGAAAAGTCGTAAAAACTTTTCGCTAAAGTCAGAAATGAAACGCTCTACAAGGTCAACCAACCTTACGTCCTCCACTAGTTGATGGATTATGCTTGAGCGCTGGCGGAAGTGGAGGTGTGGTCAATGAACGCTCACTTTCACCACACGATGAACCACCGGTCACGGAACGTGCTGGCGACTCTTTAAAATAATTGATTAATCAAAAGGTATGTAAACAAAATATATAAACCAAATGAAAAAGTATTAAAAAGTGAGGAAGGGCCGTACCTGATGGACTCGTATGGCCAGACGATGACGCAGAACCATGCCCGGCCAACGACGACTTACGGCCCACAGAAGGGCCTAAAATAATAATACAGTACTCTTCTATAATTGAATGCAAAGCTGCAATTTTAAGATGCGCAGAGCTACCCCAGCTGAAAAAAAACTTTAAGAACACGAGTTTTATGAAGACATGATATTGATGGTGATTCTTGGATCTAAAATCTTGCTAACCAACATAAACACCATTAGACGCAATAGGTTAAGCAAAACTCAAGGTCGAAAATTCCATCGCAATCTCAGATTTCATCTAGATTATTGAGATGGCCACGCCAGCTCCGTACAGCCGGTTTTTATTTTGAAAAAAAATTCAGTCTGTTTGGATGGGATTAACTAAGATAACGAAACTGTATCAAAAGAAAGTTTTCAGACGGATCTTTTACCTGGGTATTTTAAGAGAGACTGACTGGGAAGTCCTGACTAAGTCGCTGATCAAACAGCAGTTCATTTGGTTCGTTTGTGGCCAAGATTCAAGTCTGAACTCTCGCCCAGACCGTAATCAAGGAGTCATTATTCGGTGCACTCGAGAAAAGTACGGACTGGGAGAAAGTTTAGATTTGAGTATCTGACCACGAATGAATATTATGAGTTGCCGCTTGTAGCTAATCTTTCCCAGTCAGTATCCACATAAGATGTCCAAGCACCCTGATTTGCCTAGACCTTGCCTTCACGGATATGTCCCTCTTTATTCATGAAAATAACTATGTCATGCAGAATTTGTGCGCAGAAAGCAGACTGAATACCAATAAGAATCCAAAGAACAACGCGTGTGAGTCATTCTCACTAACTTCACATTCAAGTCACGGGTAGGGGATCGTATGGAATGGCAATCGCCAAAACAACGTATGAATGGGCTTGTTAATAGCTCATACAATTAACTTCACTTCTTCCGTGTAAAATTCTTTACGGAAAATTGGCATTCAGCGCCATGCATGTGGAAGATGTAAAAAACATATTAGGTTGGCACGAAAGTTCTTGCGTAATTCAAACAAAATTCAATAACCTCTCAAAGACTAAACCTAAATTCACAATCTTGTATGCTAAAAATATTAGAAGTCTTACGCTTCATGATGGATGTTTAAGCATAAGATTCCGTGAGCTGGACATCAAGAACAAAGCTCTCGAATATGGGGCTTCAAATTTTGCGATTTTGAGTTTGGTGCCAGAAAATCGCAGAGTGCCGCTAGCTAGCCGAAAAAAATCTGTAGAATTTACTTGCACAACAAAAATCCATATGTTACTTTGGAAGGCTTTGATCTTGCACGGTGAAGCAAAAACAAAAAATTCGTGAAATAAGTCATGTTGCGGAAAAAATCCCCTCATGTCCGCAGTTTTCCGGCGAAAACACTTTTTTACAATCGAGAAAACGTCACAAGGCTCTAAATAGGCACTATTTCTAATTTCTGGTTGCAAGCTGTGTTTCTGTGGAAAAGTTAGAGCGATAAGGGGATTTGTCCTGTGAAATGAGAATTTTCACAAATTTTTTATTTTCGCGTTTCCATGCGAGATCAAAGCCTGCTAAAACAACGTATGGACTTTAGCTGTGTAAGTAAATTCTACAGATTTTTTTCGGCTAGCTAGCGGCACTCTGCGATTTTCTGGCACTAAACTCATCGCAAAATTTGAAGCGCCATATTCGAGAGCTTCGTTCTTGATGTCCAGCTCACGGAATCTTACGCTTCAACATCCATCATGAAGCGTAAGACTTCTAATATTTTTAGCATACAAGGTTGTGAATTTAGGTTCAGTCTTTGAAAAGTCATTGAATTTTGTTTGAATTACGCAAGAACTTTCGTGCCAACCTAATAATTTACATGGGCGTTTATGGGGAAGGTAAGGGGAAAGTGGGGCGTAACAACACGTTTTAATAGTCTCATAAAACCTTAAACGAGTACGTTTGCTCCATACACATCGCTTTTATTACTTTTTATATGAAAAAACGCATATTGAGGCATACTCAGCCCAAATTTTCAAACATTCTCTGAGAGTAAATAGACTTTCCGGATTTTTTGAACTTAAAAGAGCGGCGCCCTTATATCATATTCTCAACTCATTCACAGAACGCAGTGTCGGGACGCAGCTAAGCTCCGCCTGCTGCTCTCCCGTGAGCTGGCCGAGAAGGTCAGATAGGAGCCAGTGACCCCCTACGACCGCGTCCCGTAAGGCTGCCTAGTCAGTCTTCCCCCTTCCCCTTTCTTGTAATATATGTAGATAATAAATATATATAATACCAACCTGTACCGCTACACATCAAGCTAGGGCCCGTACACCCCTAGACTTGACATGGAGGTCCTAGGGAAGATTTCTTTTTTTTTAAGAATTCTAGGATTTTTTTCTCACCTTCACTTTTGATATGGGTTTCAAAAAAAAAATTTATCCCCTCCCCCTCCCTCCCCCTCTACAATTCGATCGATCGCTATGGATGTCCAACGAACAATTGTGTGTGAGTGTTTTTTTTTATGTTGCACAAATATATTAGCTGTGTGAGTGAAATATCTAATCTCTGTGTGAGTCAAATATTTAATCTTTTCAGAAAGAAAAAAAAATTATTAAATAAAATAAAATAAAAATTATTTATACAGTCCTGCGAACAGTCCCATTTTGTCAATTTCTTTCTTTCGTAAAGCGCTCGCATTTTCCGTGATCCGTGATTCCGTGAATCCGTGAATCCGTGAATTTAAAAAGCGCATTTAGCAGCCGTGATCCGTGATGCCGTGATCCGTGATCCGTGAATCCGTGCGTGATCCGTGAATCCGTGAAACCGTGATTCCGTGAATTTTTGTTAACTTTCTCATTTTTTTTCCTTTTTTTTAAATAATTAGACAATGGACTTGTTCGCGATCGCTAGCTTAAAATTCAAATCTGCAGTATTAGACCCAGAAAGATAAATCTGCTGGCCCACTGCAGATAACTTCTGCTGGGAAGTGTCGACCAATCGTAATGCTTCGAACTCTCAGGCAATTTAGCAAAACCCAGTGCTACTGTCCGCGCGCGGTGACCCCCTTTTGGCTAAAAAGCAACGCGACGGCCCTCGTAAGTTGTAAGCATGTGACCCGCGACAAATATTTTTATTTGAGCGAATGACCTCTCAGCCCGAACGCGCAAGCTCGCGTCTGCTTTGTGTCGCGATAAGCCTTGGAACAGGATTAAAAATTGCGTAACCTATCCTCTTACGATTATGATATACGGCCAGTAACAACAGTTGCACGGTATGACCCCTTAGCGTCTGTTCTTATGCAAATTATACTGCCAACAACAACAGTTGCGCCCGATATGCCGCTGCCGTATGTCTTACGCAACTTATATTATCGTAACATTTACTTTATGCTGTCGAATAACAAAACATGCAAAGTTTATACTTTTTCAAACATTTAGAGATTATAATGTACTATTTAGCAAGAATGTACACGCATGAAAGCTTTAAAAAAAAGGTTTGCCAGCTCTAGTAATGTTCCGCGCCTCACAGATAACAATAGTACTCAAATCATTATTAGTGCAGGATCGTACTTTTGAAGATTTACCGCGTTTAGCTACAATTTCCCATTCATTGAACAAACTTCTTAGAAAAGATGCAGCGTTTCTTTGGAGCAAGGGGTAAGAAATAGCATTCCAAGCATTAAAACATGCCCTAGTGGATGCGCTTGTTTTAGTGCTTCCTATTCTAGGAAAACCCTATATCATCCACACCGATGCATCAACCATCGGTCTCGGCGCGTGCCTCCTACAAGTCAATCCGGAGACTAGTAGTGTATATTTGATCGCACATCGCAGCCGCCGTTTAAAAAGGCATGAGAGGAATTACGCAACTTCTGAGTTAGATTTTCTACGGTTGCCAATAGTTCCACAATGTTGATAACTGATCACGCCCAAATCGATCATGCATAGATCAGATCTCATGTCATTTAAATTCAAGAGCTGATACTCATCGTCTTTTTCAAGTTATTCAAGTAGATTGATAGCCTCGATTTTGAGGAACAGTCACCATGTATCAAAAATAAGATAAAAATCATTGCTGCCTTGGAAAAAAAATCCAGTAGTCTTTGTCCTTCGAATCTATAGTTACAATGACGCGCTTACACGTTGTACCCAAAACTGCGTTCTAACATATGCAAATGCCAAAACAGCGGATCTTGTTTATAATTGCGATCAATTCTGTCGAATACTCTGCCATATGCATTGATTTTTAGACGCTTGGACTTGAAATTTTTAAATTAGTTCACACTTTGGAGTACAGAAAAAAAATCAACATGATCTGAGTTATCTATCTAACATCCTCTGTTTCTGACAATCATACTCTTTAAGCTATACTTATAAGTAGTGATATATCATCAAATTCTCATTTTAAAAAAAACCAAAATTTTCGGTCCTTTACTTGTGATTTAGATGGTAGTAAAAAAAAAAGCGCAACGAGTTGAAATCTTATATCCTTTGATTTACATTGCTCCAAGGTTGGAAATGTCAGATATAGAGATAATAATATTGTTATCACATTTGCGGTAGCATCTTTTCCTCAAAAATAGAATTGGCATACTTTCAGCTGAAAAAGTCTCAGAATCCTACAAAAAAAATTAGAACAGCGTTTTTTTCACCAAGTGACTAAGTGAAAAAACTTCCTTGAATGATTAAAAGTTTGGAAGTGATTTTTTTGAGTTTTTGTAGATGCTAATGTTCTTAATCACATTTCTTGCTCTTACTACGTCTACTTGGTAATATTAGGTTGAACCGAAAGTTCTGTCGCACGATTTTCAAAAAATCATAAATTCTTTCCTTCACGACGATTTTGCGCTATTCAAATTTTATTTGAAAGCGTAAAGCATGTAGTTTCTAACGCTCCCCTGCGAACTTTCCAACATGTTCAGGTTGCAGAGATAAAAATGAAAGAACGGCGTCATCCGAAAGTCGGAATTTTTAAGCAAGAATTCTAAAAATTCAGAAACTGTGCGATAAAGTTCAGAAAAGCCATTGTCCTAATCTTTCTTATAATTGATTACTAACTGAGCCAAGTTTGTGCTGATCGAGCTCTTCTTTCAGAAGTTATGAATTTTTGAAAAAAAAATGCCAAAAAATCCATTCCTTAAGAATTCTCAGGAAATTGATTTCTCGGCATTATTTTTCAAAAAATCATAAATTTTGAAAGAAGGGCTCGATCAGCACAAACTTGACTCAGTTAGTAATCAAATGTAAAAAAAAATTAGGATAATGGCTTTTCTGGATTTCATCGCACAGTTTCTGAATTTTTAGAATTTTTGCTTAAAAATTCCGAATTTCGGATGATCTCGTTCTTTCATTTTTATCTCTGCAACTTGAGCACCTTGTAAAGTACTCAGGAAACTATTGGAGACTACATGCTTTGCGCTTTCAGACAAAATTTGAAATGCGCAAAATCGTCGTGACCAAAAGAAGTTATGATTTTTTGAAATTGGTGCGACAGAACTTTCGGTTCAACCTAATATTTCGAGCCTTCAATCAATTTCTTCTTCAACTCAAACTGCACAAACATTTCTTTCATGAGGAACGACCTGATGCCATTTCAAATTGGAATTGAAATGCTGAAAAAAAAAGAAAAACAAGAAAAGCGAAGAAAAAAAGAAAAACAAATCGCTTTGTTATCCATTTCAATTTCGAAACACTCAAAAAAAATTTCATTTTTGTGGACGCCATGCATCTAAAATATTGCAATCTGCATCAGCTACACTGTGCTTGCATTAAATTTGCTTATAACTGACAATTTTCCGACTTTGTTGTAAGTCTGAAAAAAAAACTAAAAAAAATTTTTGCACAACCAACTTTCAGGGTTTTGCTTCACAAAGTTTCTAAAATACAGAATTAATATCAGACCCAACATCCAATTCCATCTTCTTTGAGAAGAAATTAGGACAGCACTGCTTAACCGACTTTGCAATATTCATCATTATTTAGTAACTTTGGTTGTATTCATCTATTTTCGAAGGGAAAAAGGCTAGCTTCTATGAGGCTGAACAATTTGAGAACATCGCGCTTTCTTTTTTTCTTTTGATCTACATTAGAAATTTCAAGCAATTGTTGGTATACGCAAAATGCGGTTGTAACACAGCAGGAAAGAAAATTTCTTTCACTTTCAGTACTTTTCAGATCACAACCCTTGGTATGTTCACATAGTGTTTGGCGAAATGTGAAGTAGAATTGTTTTCAGAGAACATTTCTGCTGAAAATTCTGAAATTGAAAGAGATAAAGTTTCTTTACACGGTTGAAACTCTTCATAATTTTTTTCAAAGAAAAATGAATAGTTATTACCATAGTTCCAATTGCTAGAATTTTTTTTCTCGTCATCATAAAAATTTATTCAGGAAGAAACTGATATTCAAAATAAACCTTATACTGGAACAGACCAAATTTTTCGCTTAAGAAAAACACCACTCCACATAAAAATCAAATCTTCAAGATTCTTTCCTCAAACTCCGACTTGATATTGATTATTTAATGTCTCCACCAATCTGAACTTATTCAAAAATATCGTTATAAAGAAAACGTTTTTGCACGGGTTACTTCACTCTCACAAGCGCTTTCGAAAAGAAAAACCAAGCATCTTAGTTTCTAAATTGAACCTCACAAAAATATCAAATTAGTACAACAGATTTGAGAACAATCTTTCTTATTTTCAATTTTTTTTCATCAACACATGAATGATCTCGATCGAAAAAACAACTCTGAATTACAAATTCACAAAAACTCACATTCATTTTTGGCAGTGAAAATCCTAACTTGAAATCTTTTTTCTCACAAGAGCTACGAATTTTTCAATCATCCACTCTTCCGAAAATTGTCATCCATTAGAGCAACCTCTAATTCGTTTGCAGGAACATTCATGAAGAAAGAACACTCTAAAAACATTCTCGAACTGAGAAGAAAGACATTTTCAAAAAAAAAAGAATTTGGTTTATTTTTTTTTGAACATCGAGAGAAAGGAAAAAACATTTTTTTTGGAGGAGGATGTGAAATGTGCAACTTTTGCCGGTCTCAAGGTTATAACTTTCAGCAAAAAGGCAAACTTTTCAATTCGCTATTTTAGAAGCTAGAAGAGCAGATCCCAGAATTATATGACGCAATCAATTTTTAATAAGCTTATTATTTTTTGCAAGAATTTCGAAACCAATTTTATCGCAAGCACTTTTAGGTGCCTTACAATATGAGGTACCTGAAAAATTCAAAACTATTACTTCTACCGAACACAAAAAAAGCAATTTCCACTTCTGTTGCTCAATTCAGATGTGTCTGTTTACACCACAACCGTCACTACATACAAAGTGATAAAATGGCACACTTTTTTTTGCAGATCGGACTACTTTTGAGATGTGTGAGCAAGGCTAGCATAAAGTCTGATTGCTATTTACTTCTTTCGCACTCCTGAATTCAACGACAGTAACGAAGAGCTTGGCCAAGCTCAGTTTCTGCATGTTAAGAAAATTCAAAGGTAGTGATGGCAGTTTAGTCAAAAAGATTATGCTTCTGGATGAACGTTTTTTTTTGAAAGATTTCGAGTTGTTTCCATGACGTAATTTTTTCTATTGATTGTGCACAAATCTGTTGAAAAAAAAAACTTTCTTTTACAAAATTCGTTCATCGTCCTGTTTGCATTGACTTTTTGAGTTTGACAACCCGAAAGTGCAATAATTTTTTCTAAGTAATTCACATCGGCTCGTTGCCTCAGCATTTCTGGATAAGACCTGTAATCACACACTCAAACAATGAAGAAGCTCGCAAAATGGTTGTAAAACATGCATCGATTGTAACAGTTCATTGAAAACCGCGCTCATGACTTTGATTCTAATTAATGGACACACTATTGGTAAGAACATTGGAATATAGCAGTTCCTCCAGTTTTGTGCAATTGCACAAACCAAGTCTGCATTACGTTGTTAAACGTAGCAATCAGAACTACAATTACAAATATTTTCAGAGAATATTACTTGTAGCTGAATGGAGATTGTTTTCAGAGAACAATTCTCTTTTAACCGAAACGCTTCGCAGAAGAAATAACTTGCTGTTTGCCAAAAGAAAAAAATCCTCAGTGCTTCTGAACATGTTCAGATATCCAGATTGATATTCTGATCAGAAGAAATGGCCGCATTTTTTTTTTGAAAGGTGATCAGCCGAAGCTGACAATAAGCAATGGAGGCATAGTTTTTTTTTTGTCGCACTGAAAATCATTCTTGGGAATGAAAAAAAACTGTTTAGAACATTTCACGTCACCCAGTTTTTATTTTTCCCTAGAAAAGGATGGTAATGATTCCTTTACAGATTTCAGCAGAATTCAGGAGCAATCACACCATAAAATTATCTGTATTGGATCTGGACGTTGAAGAAACATAGATAGCTTTCTTAGATTGCAAATTAGTCGTGAATTACCACACATGATGTTAGGATCATTTCCCCTGAAGTTTTTACACTTATAACTCAAAAACTACATATCATAGTTTCTGCAGTGGAAACGTTCTGTTTGTATAATTTACTATGCCAAAATGTACTATTAATTTATTTTGTATAACTTGGTTTGCATTTTCATGTTGTCTATGTCGAAAATGGGCTAATGCTTCCAAAAACCACTTTTTTTCAAAAAAAAAAACAATTAAAAAAAGGAAAGATCAGAACATGAACGACATCATGTTTGTTTTGTTCACGAATGTAGTCTTGAATTTGGTCGCAAGACTGCAAGACAATTTTATGCAACTCAGCTTGGAAAAAATCCAACTATCAGAGTTTTATTTTTTTTCTACTGTCGGGATATTTCTCAACGTGAGTTTGTTTACACCTATTTTGCCGCACCGCTGCGATTATCTATAAGCACAAATTTCTTTGAAACGGCAGTTCAAAGAATGGAAAAAATATTTTGTTCTAGGCAGCGAAAAAAAAATTTCCCTTTTCTCTAACACTCAAAATTTGCCACTATGTTGAATTAAACACAGTTTGTTGTGCTCAATTCTGCATGTAAATCTTCTCCGTTTTCTAATCGATCGCATTATTTATATGCTGTATAACCATATGTCACTCGGTTCAAATTATACAATGCCTTATTTTATATTATACTTCCTAAAATTCCACATGTCGCTTAGCTACTTCATGTAAAATATAAATTCAGAATCACTAATGTCATTCAATATCGCCCAATATTTTTGGTTATCTATGTAATTTCTGCTCACCACGCTAATTTTTTTATTAACATGTTCTACAACAAGTGCCCTTCCAACCCATAACTTCCTCGTATCAACATTTAAATACTGGTCACATTATACTCCTAAAATCTCCACGCCAACTATTCCCCTTTGTCAATTTCCGAGATATAATACGCTGTTCACTTCCTACAACTACATGTTACTGCCTCTTCCAAGCAGTCCCCTACGTCACATCGTTCATTCCGTATATCTCTCCGCTTGAGGACAAGCTCGCTCTATACCCCTAGGATGAGGTGAAGGTCGTGTTTGGTTATCCAGTCCGCCTAAGCCAACTCCTCTACTCAATCAAGCAGAAGATAATGGTACCAAATCGAAGTTCCTTATGGTCTCGCCGTAACACGTGTACTCTTTACACACGTAACTCGGAAGACATTCAATAACAGCCGAACAAGCTCGAGGACGAGCTTTCTGAAGGAATGGAGATGTCGGGACGCAGCTAAGCTCCGCCTGCTGCTCTCCCGTGAGCTGGCCGAGAAGGTCAGATAGGAGCCAGTGACCCCCTACGACCGCGTCCCGTAAGGCTGCCTAGTCAGTCTTCCCCCTTCCCCTTTCTTGTAATATATGTAGATAATAAATATATATAATACCAACCTGTACCGCTACACATCAAGCTAGGGCCCGTACACCCCTAGACTTGACAGCAGTTTAATTGTCCGAAAACCCAGCGCTCAAAGTATAGCTCGTAGCTATAGCTAGAAAAATTCTTTACAACAATGACGCTATTCCACATTGACGCAAAACATAAAACAAATGAAATATACCTAGCAATAACCTAAAGACAACTAAAAATTTATTATTCAGCCAGCATTCATCAACATAGCGAGCCGGCACGGACAAAACAAGACGAGCCCGAAGCGATGCTCTTTCTATACATGCGTGGGTCGATATCACATGATTGGCCCCAGTGCAGCTGTATAAATTGGATGGCACTTTTGGCATATAAGGTCTAGATAACGAGAATAACAAGACAAGAAAGGAAATGTGGAAGAAGAAGGGAAACGGGGGGGGGGGGAGAGAGAAAGAGGAGACATCCGCAACCAAAGTAATCTACTCTAATTGGTTTCTTGCGTGACTGCAGCGCAGCCAGCACCTGAGCCATACGAAATGCATTATACTGAACGTTGTCTAAAGGGTAGCATTCGTTCAAAACTTTGATAAGTATTTAAAAACAATAAAAAATACCATATGAAGAAGAAAAGACTCACTCTGCTATGACTCAAGAAAGAAAAATGGAGAAAAACTATAAAACTGTCAAAAAAATACGCTCTCTCACAAACCCAAAATTCGAAGTGAAATTCATAAAGTGAAAAAATCAATCTTTCAAACGTTTGGAAATTATCAAAACCTTGCATTGAAACAGCTCTATTCCCCCCCCCCCCCTCCCGCAATCCATGACCAAATGCATCACTTTTAACGCACACAGCGGCGAAACAACTGACACCCGCTCGCGCGATGCGGACATTCCACTTCCGGTGGTTTTTCACTATCCATTTGAAATTCATTGCAATGTTGAAGGAAGAGGAAGACTTCACTGATTTGATTAGGCAACTCATAGCCGAATGGAAAAACTCAATTAGCGCGCAAGGGATAGCAGTAAACAGAAAAGAAGCAAAAATATAAAAAATCAAAGAAAAAAGATCCAAATTTTTAGAGCCCTAAGGAAGGTAAAACCTGTTCAAAACCGATGACGGAACTTGCGCACTAAATGATGGTCATCTGCCATCTGGCGCTGCGTAATTGAACGGTTAGACATCAAATCAATAGCTCAAGAACTTCTTGTACAGGATCTTCTGATATCAAAGAAATGGGAAATTATCCAGTGCAAACTCTATGACGGAGCCGCGTGCGCTCAATCTCAACTACGCAACACCAAATGCCAGATGCCCGTGATTTACTGCGCCATTTCCCTTCATACTGTTCCGAACAGGTTTACAGGCTATAGGTATGGTGCATGCTAGGAAGCTGCATGATCTATATCATGACTGACCATGTAAAACTCAATCAGATAAGAAAAAGATCAAAAGTGCAAAGAAAAAAACAACAGAGCGAAATAACTCGCCAAAACTTCCGTATGCTATATTCTATGAACTTTACCTACCTCAAATATTTTGCAAACACAAGCGCCCGACAACTGTCACAAAGAGAGAAAGTGTTGGAAATTCGAACCTGAGCTGTGTTGCTTCACGTTTGCTGGCGGCTGTGAATGAGGTGGAGCGGGTTTCGCTGCGAACGACCACGTCACCTGCAAAACGGCGTATTTCATGGATACCGGAGAAAAGCGTTCGGAAAAGAAGTAAATCGAATCACACAAATGAAACACAATCATTTCTGCAATTGCACAAAAAATAAAAATAATGCGGTGATTTCTAGAACCAGGAGTGAGAATTGTGAGAACCTTGCAAAAATAAGAATAATGCGGTGATTTCTAGAAAACCAGGAGTGAGAAGTGTGAGAACTGATTCAAGATAAAAAAAAATAACCCCGACCCTAAAGTACCGCTCTTTCGCAAGAACAAAAGATTTGTTTTCCCCTTCCCCGCGTCTGAACGTCCTTTTGTCTAGCGAATGGTCATGAAAAATTCATGAAAGACTATTAGCGTACCACCATAAAAAGCGACTTTGACCCTCAAAGCAATGCCCCATTATACGTTCACTAAATAGCCCATCAAAAAGGAAATGAAATGAAGAAATCAATTCACTGGCTAAGCAGGGGCAAATTCATGAAGTTAGATAATACAGAAATAATCAATGAAATAATCATTAAGCATGGCATCGAAAGGAAAGTATCATAATGGACGAATCATATGAAAGCAGACAGATATAATGAGCAAGCTTTTGCAAATATGAAAAGGATGAAAAGACGAAGGAAAAATGGAATCAAAACGCAAACATGGTGGTACATGCACCAACACACTTTTGCCTATTTTGAGAGCACTTCATTAGGCCTGCTTTAGAATAGCTCTAGAGCAAACTGCCTACAAATAGATAGATATACTGAAGAAGTAGCATGAAAATCGGGTATCAAACTCATTAGAAGAAAAAAACTAGCTTTTTCAAAAATAATGTCGGCAAATTGGCTTTTGTATGTTTCTAAATGTGGAAGTTGACCGGGCCTGATCCTTCACAAAAGCGGAAATCACATGGTCATTCATGGCTCACTTTTCGATAAATCCAATTCTGCCCAGTACCGTACTCAAAGAACGGTAAGCGTCCTAGAGTACGGTACTGGACGAGAGTCAAGAATGGAGTTCTGAACTACGTGAAGTGTGTAAAGCTCCTGCACACATAGAAAGGAACACATTTACGGAGGCAGGGAAAGTAAAAGATAAGAAAAACGCAAACGTATAAGTGCGCCAAAAAATCTCTGGTTATTTTGAGAACACTTCATTAGCCAGCTTTAAAAATAGCTAAGTAGTCTCGATCCGATTTCACTGACAGAAATAGAGCAAGGAGTAAATGAAGGCTGCGAAACTTTGCAAGAAACGAATGAGATTGGAGATATAAAAAGGCTACTTGGTTGAGAAACCTTGTCCTAAAATGGCTGGATACTACCATACTCAAAAAGAGACTTCGTTGTCTAGGTAACTTCCTACCACAACCTAACCACCAAAATAACCCACTCTGCAATGACTTCCTAAACAACAACTTTGTTCACGTCCCAAGTAATCTCACTGCTGTCAACAACTTTAGAGGGAAATCTCTCCAACTTGCATACGACCCGAATATATGCAAAGCTAAAAATAGAAGCAATTGTACTACGAATAGTAGTTAGCGGAAATTCGTAGTCAGAAGGCGTCCACAAATACGGGGAGGAGGAGGGGGGGGGGGGGGAAGCTCAATGCCATTTTCGTGTCCAGTGGTCCGTGGCACCCTCGACGAACGTACGTGCGTCACAAACAACGCATCTTGGCTGAGACAATGATGACGGTGCGTGTGTACGGGAAAGGCATCGTAAAACGATCCCGCAGCTGCATTCGTTCGTGTCCAATATATCGGCTCCCTCTTATTCTAGGAAAAGATTCTCGTTTGCATCGCACGGGCGTTAATGAAGAAAGCTTTAGATATATTTATAGGCGGTTTTGTATGGTCAAATCGATAAATTCGTGGAAAAGGGTCTCGCAAAGTCTTCTCCATCGCGCCTAAGGCGCGACTGATTGGGAAGGCAAATGAGGTAACCGTTATGCCCAATTTGTCGGTATGCAAATCCGCTTACTCTACCTTCCTGAGCTAATGTGCATTGGCAGGCCTTGACTACGTCGTTGCTCGAGTGGCAGTTCGCATGACTCATTGGTGAGCGACATACCCAAATCTGAATTCTTGCCCATTACCGTAATGTTTGGAGAAGATACTATATGAGCGAGAGTTTGGAGTTGAGTTTCTCCGCCACAAATAAATCGCATAAGCTCCCTTTTGGGCAGCGGTTCAGTAAGGGCTGCCCAATCACTTTGCACATGAGAAACCCACGCATTCCGACCATTCCCTAGTGCTCCCCGAATGGTCGGAATGCCTGGGTGATCAATGACGATCAATGCCTTCAACACATCAAAACAGCACCTAAGACTAATCATAAGCAAAATTCACCTCCCCCCTTGATTATAAGCAAAATTCACTTCCCCCTTCTCCATCCTCCCGCCCTCGCTCCCTCCAAAAGTAGATTAGAGCGCGAAGATAGTCGCACATTTGCGATTGTTTTCCAGTAACTAATTAAAAGAGCATGATTAGATATCTTGATGAGATTGGGCTTCTGACATCTCTAGAAAATGGAGATAGATTCCCTGATTCCAATTGTTACCCTTGAGGCGCTTCACTATAGGATCTTTTGAGCAGCTAATTCCATATTCATATGCAATGACTATTAGATTTGAAACCAAAGACAATAGAGGTCAGCTCTACAGTCAAGACCAAAGCAAATTTAAAGAACACTCAAATAAGAAACTAGCAATTTTCGCATCACCAAATCGAAACGAAAAGTAATCGGTGATTTGCTAATCCGCCTACTATATAGCAGATGAGTCATTTCGTCATGCGTAACATTTGCAAAGGCATTGCATTTGTCTAAGGACAAGATCATAAAACGGATACAGTCGCTATCAATGAGCAGTTCAGCTTCTGCAAGATCTCGAGAACAAAGGTAAATCTCACACATTGCATTCAAGAGCGCAAAGCAATGGGAATGATATTGCTTCTCTAGGTATTGATCGGGACTACGATTTAGCGGATCAGAAGAATGATATCAATTTCATAAACATGGAACATATCCAATTCTTTTCGCCTAAAGTGATGTCAAAACGTTGCAAAATTTTATTTTATCAAAGCTTTTTGACTCAAAAACCATTGAATTTTGATTGAATATTATTCAAAAACTGGAAAACATAATTACTACCGAATTCTTGCGGATTTCGCAAATGGTACCGTTTTTGTATCAAAATTTTCTAACAGCATCATAAGCAGCATCTCTTAAATCATACTAGTATATTTTGTGACTAACGTTAACCATGGAGCGCGAAAACTTCTCACTAGCAATAATGTTGGCGGTAATAACTGCACTCAAGTCGACAATTTGTGTCCTTTGAAATTGCAACAACAAGCTAAACTTCAGGAGCGGAAGTAAACAATGTTGGGCCCTTTATACATAAAGCCAACTGTAGAGATGAAATTTGCCGCGCTCCACAAAAAAAGATCCCTTAAATCACAGCAATCACAGAAATTATAGGGACGAGTACGATCAAATGCTTATCAGGGATCCACATCTATTCTATGATAAAAGTATGGATAATGGAAGTTATGTATGTCACTAGATAATGCCACTAGCAATCTACGTAAGAAGGAAAAGCATGAAAAGAAAATGATAGGGTTTCATTCCAAGAATGGGGAATAAACTGTTACCAGTGAACCAGTAACCGTAAGTTCTAGATTTGCATCCCGCTGAGAAAGCCGCGCGGTTTTCCGCAATCTCATCTTTTTTGTATAGGCAGAACGATTTTTTATATACTGATTTATGGTGCTAGAATTCTTGCACTGCCAAACAACTTTGCTTTCACTTATAGCAAGACATAATCTAGGACCTCTCGATATTTCGAAGAAAAGAACCAAAGGGACATAGAAACCCAGCAAGAATTCACAACGCCTCTTGAGGTGTTACTTTCTCAACGAGACTCTCCTCTGCCGAATATGTTCGCTGAAGCATGGCAGCTCATTGAGACATCAATACGAGGGCACAATTAGATTCGACGTCACATGTAGACCAAGGACGTCTAGGTGAAAGTGATACACTTTCTTCTAGGAGAGGGCTCTTACCCAGGTACCTGTAGATTTCCACAACCTCTACTCAGTACTGTTTTTTTTTCTAAAATCCTGAAAATAACGCCGAACGAGCTTTTTAAGCTAAACAATGATGGAGGGGTTTGCAAAGAATGCAAATACTCAGGCAGGCAAGGAATGGTGGGGAATGCTAATCAGCTCAGCATCAACAAATTTCATGACCTAATCATTCAAAACTCTGAACTGCTTTTTCTATCTCAGGGAACCGCAAAAATACAATATTCCTGTAAGGACGACATCCATAAAAGAAGTGATTAGGCTTTGAGGGCACTTCCCATTGTCATGCGCAAATTCGTTCCAATAAAAGTGATTGCTCAAAAGTGCAAATTCGAACAGCTTCTCTTAGCAAAAGTTGCACTTTTTTATCGCTAGTTTGCAGAAAAGAATATGCGGTATCACACGATATGAGACGATAAGAATTATCAAGTTATGCGAGTGAACTTTTTGTTTTTGGGTAAGAGAGACAATTCTTGAATTTGATAAGATAGGATTCAACTAGCCTCCAAAAAATTCTAAATCGCTGTCGACACCCCATTTTTCCTGTAATTACGACCTATATATAAATAATCGTTGTGCCTATTCAAAAAAGGTGAAATTGCGGGAAATCGCACGACTCCCGCAGCGAAAGCGCCTGCATATCCAACACCTTTAGATTACTCGTTCACTAGTATTATCAAAAATTTGTAGGTTTTCAGAGAAATTTGGGCCTAGCCAATTTCCAATTGAGACAGATTTTTGGCTCTCTCTCTCTCTCTCTCTCTCTCTCTCTCTCTCTCTCCCTCCTCCTCCCCTTAGAAACTTTCTGAGACGCTACTAAGACCCAGCGTCGACTGACCTCCAAGAAAAATTTCTTAGCTTTGGCGATGTTGGCAGGAATCCAAAAGGGTAGCATTGCGCCTCCCTGACAGATCTGCAAAGCTAACGAAATACACTAGGAAGAACAAGTAGCAGAATCTCACTCACCCCCTCCCCCCTTTTCTACACTATCGAGGCTAGTAAGATCGTTAGCCCAGCGATATGAGTGCACTTTTGATTAAAACCGCACCGAGTGCATTACAAATCCACAGGATGGGTTTTTTGCCTTCTTTGGCCGGTTTGTGCGTTGCAGCAAACCTTAGAGGTTAATAGGTTTCTGAGCTCTACTTACACAGAAATTAGTCGCTACGACTACTAATCCGAATCCTTTATTACGCGCTTCCGTCATAAGACGCATCAAAGTCAGCAAAACAGAAAGTTAATAGTGCAAGGCACTGCAATATGATCTATGGTCCCTAGGGAGGAGATAAATTTATCAAGTGCAAGCAAAGAACGCACGCCGCCAGCTTGAATGATAGAATTTGGACGGCGGCGTTGGCGGAACTTGAATCACAATAAGCCTGGGGACCGTGGGCAAAAATTAACACCATTCCGACAACAAGATCAGATGGAGATAATTTCAACATGAACTTTTGTTGACTTTACTCGGGATCGAAGAACAGCACTATGAACTATCAAGCTCGCACTAAAAAAAAGATGTTTGGTTCCCAGACCAAAAATGGATGCAGATTCATCATGGTATAGTTCAAAGCTACATCATGTAAGATGAAAGCTGTTTTTGTGAGTCAAAAAACATCAGGGGGATGGTGTCATGGGACTTGCATTCATCCATATACTGGGTGCGGCAAAGTTCACCAACAACAACCAAAAAAAGTACAGAGAAGCGTGTCTGGTTGCCATTGCATTCTATGAAATGCGAATTTGTAGGCAAAAAGTGCCCGTTTCGATCTAAAAACCAAAATCTGCTCTTTTTTCCAAAAGCTGTATCACCATCTATAACGAGAAAACATACATCAAAAAGGTTGAATGCAGTATCCTAATAACTCCGGATTGCTCATATTCTTACCTGGATACTCATTTTGAGGCTAGTAGTGAACCAGCAATCAAAGGTGCTAAACTGCATTCCGCTTCGGGACCGCACCGCGGTTTCCCGCTGTTGGAAGATTTTTGAATTGGGCTAAGAATTCTTTATATTCTAGATAGATAAGTGAGCCATTGCCTACGCGAAAGCTCAGATACCGTGACTGTCTCCGACGAAATTCACTACAGAACGTCGCCCAATACCGTACTCGAAGACGCTGACGTGGAGAAATACTGTATTGGGCAAGAGTTTGGAGTAGGGTTTCCAACCACGATTGTATCATATGATCTGCAGTTCCAGCAATAACACAACCTTAGCTGAGCTTTTCGTTCACGTAAGGAGCCTAGGCATGGAAACTTGCTGGGCACTGCCCCTGACGGCCTTTTGAGCAAGGATCAAAACACACAGAAAAAACCTGTAAAGAATCGCAGCAGATACATGTTTTGTATTTCCCCTTCAAAAATATTCAAAATTGTGGAAATTTCAGGCAGACAAAAAAGAAAAGAAGATAAACACATATTTCGCATATGGCGCGCCAAGATAAATATAAGTTTTCGCACCAAAAATGCTCGATCTTCCCCATGACGAATATGCAAACATTTCGATTTCAACATAGAAAAACGTATGAACATATGATCAAACATAACGCATCAAAAGCCTTCCCCAAAGCTTTCCAACACACTCTTCTAGATCTTTACAAAATAAAAAATGCAAAGAGAAGGGGCAATGGTGCACGTTCACATTGCGAACACACACACTAAAGTAGCTTGGCACCGTCAAAGCCTAGCCATCTCGCCATTGCCTGAATTGTCACAAAAAGGGCAGGCTGTATTGAATTACATTTGCAAAAACGGGCCTCGAGCCTAGAGTTTGCACTTTTCGCAACGCCGACGTTGGAATTTCTAAATACACATACACGTCGAGCACAAGATTATTTCTTTTCACGACCTTGAAACCTGATTTCTAGAAACTAGGGATTTGCAGTGTTATCATGCTTCAGCGATAAAGAAAAATGCGACCACTGCAAAAAAGACGATTCAGCAGGAGCGCTTGGTGCACAATGAGTACTTTGTACTTTGCATCTTCGAACTGATCCATTCTTTGAGGGCCAAATTAGCCACAACATAATTTATGAGCGAAACAAGTGGATTTTTTTTTGATACAGTCATCCTTCCAATCCACAGAAATTTTTTGAATCCCGAATAATCTCGGCGAATTTAAGCTTTTGTTAAAAACAATCCAAATCACTGAATGCTCACAACAGTTGAATCATTTTTTTAAAAAAGTGAATTCGCAGATCTATGAAATCTCTTTTGCAGAAAGTTATTGCACTTGCGCGTTTGTGGCAATAATTACGTCGCAACAAAAAATTGAATTATTTTACAAGGACATATATCATTTTTTAATGCTATACAGTCAGTTCAGCGATGTATTCATCTACTTAGAATCATTCAAATGTAATTACAATGTTTGGAGGGCTCTGGACGGCATCGTAACAGAGACTAAGTCGTGATCGGTTTTTTACCAAAATTAAATAATGAATTATATTTTACAAATTACAGCTTTTCTAAGTCTAAGAGTCACTTACTTCATGATCAATATGGATGCAAAAAAAGTTTGGTGTCTGAACCGTGAACCATTCCCCACATCTAACCATTCTTTTCGAGCAGACACCTCGTTCTTACGTAAAACATTTTCAAAATGATGGCAGCACTTTTCTCCTGCTTGCGTCAATCATTCATCTTAGAATGCGTATAAGCACTCGACGAATGCAGTGCTCAGAGTTTTGCTGTTACTGATCTGATCAAATAACATTACAGCGTTTCTGCAAAGCACATAACATCAGCGAGAAATCAAAAAAATTTCACCAAACGATAAAACTGACATAAGAAGAATGGAAAAGTATCAAATTGCAATGTAAGGACACGAGCGTGCTTATAAGAAAACCGCGCAAGCGCACATGTTTTAGAAAAAATATCTCAAAGATATCCACACAGTAAAATGGCTGTTTCAGTGAATTACGGCATGTTTTGTTTTTCTTCTTTACAATGACCATATGAAAGCAAAAGATAATACTTTGGTAGAGTTTAGCGGGACTCGCAGTAGATGCTCACAACTCACTACGCGTTCCGCAAAAACAGTGGGCGAAAAGTTGCTTAGCTGAAATTTTACACGGCTAGTAAGTTGGGTTTATAGTGCACCTGCGGTGCGAACACCATTTGCGCGTAAGAAATGTCAATCCGGCGAGAAAATCTGATGCTCGACCGTTTTTGACGCGCAAACTGTCGGCATCAGTAGCGCCACGATTTGCATCCGCGCAGACATTGTAGGTACCGCAAGGGCACTATGATACGCGCCTAATACTAGATCTATTCATAAAGTTTTTGCCTTTCTACGTTGCTAGTCCGACGTAAGTTTCGTAAATTTACACATGGCATGTAAGAGATAGTGAGATAAGTAGAACACTTCTAAGAGAGTATTAAGGCCAAAATTTTGCTATTAAAGAAAAAATCTTGAGATCTATGTGAAAATTGTTTCGAGAACAAAAACAGAGCAAGATTCGAAGAAACGCGCTGCCAGAGAACACTCTGTGCGTTCGCGTTGGCTCCGATGAAGTGGGTGCTCAAAAAGTCAGACAAAAAACCCAACTCAATTGAAAGAGGGGAACGCCCCAGACATCGCTGAGCATGCGTTCGCACTTCCGCATCCGTTTGTTGAGATCAAAACAAGAACAGCCGGGAGAAAAACAGCTTGCATCAACATGCTTGCTCATCTGACCTTTCAAAGGACCAAAAAAGGATGATATGTTTGGAAAAAAACGCGAAAAAAATAGGAAATAAGCGGAAAAGATAAACATTTTTTCGCTATCACAAAAATTGAAGGAAGAATCGGCATGAGATCTTCTGTAGAAAGGATTCGATACTAGGAAACTTCAGCTAACCAACAGTTAAGGCTCCTCTAAGAAAAATATGAAATGCAGCCCCCTCCACTCTCGCCCACACCGTATTCTCGCCTGGCAAGTGTACGATCTGGGCGAGACTTTAAAGACTTGCATTTTTCGGCCGCGAATGAATTCTTTGAGCTACTGCTTGCGTAATGGCTTAGGTCAAAATCACAATTTTTGTCTTCAAGCGCTATTTTCTCCAGCATCATTTGTTTTTCCATTTTTAGCAATAGCAGCTATTTTAATTCGAAATCCTAGAGTGGACCTAATTGCAGCGAAGATTAAAGGAGCCAAGCCCATCCAAATGTTAATCGGGACAAGCATGTTTGTCCCCACAAGAGTTCAGCTTAATGGGTTGGACGATGGATTACGTCTGGTTGCGCGAACATCTATTTGCATCTCGACCCACTCGTCTCTGCCCTCAGATTGCTCTTCTTTGTGTCAGAGTGCTATAAATAAACTTAATGCCCCTAAGCAATGCACACTTTCATTACCTAAGGCAATCATTAGGCTTCAGAAGGGGCAAAGGACAACCAACATCAAATTTACACATCCCATACATCCCAAGAAGAGAATCAGTGAACACGAAAAGGAGTAGGGAGCTCACTAGGAGAAGATTGGCTGCCTGCTGACTTTCGACCTCTAAATGGGTAAATCAACTTTCGTGGCGGATTCAAAAAATCATTGTTTTTCGTGTGGAAGCTGCTGGCGCAAAACACTCTGCGTAAGCACATCACCGTATTTATTTGCATAACAAGCCAATATGTCTGTCTTTTGGAAAAAT
Organism: Cylicocyclus nassatus; assembly: GCA_958299035.1. Lineage (NCBI taxonomy): Eukaryota > Metazoa > Nematoda > Chromadorea > Rhabditida > Strongylidae > Cylicocyclus > Cylicocyclus nassatus. The sequence goes on from CATQJL010000316.1 coordinate 28,167,738, forward strand.
AAACACCATCAACAGTCTATAACCCAATAACATTGCTCAAATGTGCAGCAATCTCGTTTTTTTCCTCAAAAACAGCATCCAAGCTAATCCAGAAAATTTGAGCTATTTATGCAGAAACTGACCGGGGAAGGCTAACCAAGCTATTGCCCAAGCGGCGCTCATAAAAGATTCCCGGGTGAGATGCAGAGCACCTCTTGCCCACTACCGTATTCTTCCTAGCAGATATGCAGGCGGATACGGTGCTGGACGAGCGTCTGAAGCTGAATTTCTCGGTCATCAATAAACCATATAAGCTGCCGCTTAGGCAACAGCTTTCAAGCCCTGTTGAATTCGTAAATTTGCTTGAGTACTGCAGTCAAAATACTATGAAATTGAAGCCGAGCCCCAAACCACCACTCAGCTGCACATAAGAAAAAGCACAAGCTTGCAGAAACTTCTAGCAAACTGCAAAAATGAGGAGAGGCTTAAAAACGGACGCGAGAAACACGAAGTGCATGCCTTATCTTCAAAACATCAGTCAAGACTTGTTTTCTCTCACACGCAAGGTACAATCAGCTCGTTGCTAAGACTTGAGTGAATCAAATAAATGTAGTTAAAAAAACTCTGGGAGGGGGGGGGCGACTCTGGAAAGGATAAATATTTACACTGAACACTTAGCCGTGAGTACAATGTGCCATTGCGAAGCAAAAGTGCAATCTGAGCATACAAAGGAAAACCAAGCTCATCCATAGATAAAATTGAAAAATACGGCAAAATTGGTACTACGAGCGCGATTCAGCCAACAAGGGGTATTTGAGGGTTACCAAAATTAAAATTTTGTTCACACGAAAATCTCAAAAATCATCTCATCCAACTGATTGTAAAGTGGGTGAAATAAAATAATAAAACTGCACTAAAGCACTACGATTCATTACGAATCACTATCACGCACCTCAGGCGCTCTAGTGCTCAGCTCGTGACTAAACAGCAAACAACGCATTTCATTTATCAAATCATGAGCTTCGACGGCTGCTAGTGCAATTCGCATTAGATCAGATAGAGAGAGAGTCAAGTTTTTCTTGCTCGTAATCGAGTCCGGCTAAATTTAGCTGCATTCCAAGAAAATACGACAGAACACATAAAATAGAGGAAAAAGCAATTGATTGGAAAATGCCAGGAAACGTGTCGAGAAATCTGTTTTTATACGATTGTAGAGATTGAAATGAAAGAGTTTCAAGTAACAGCTTAGCGGACAACTGCTACAGATTTACTTTCTATTCTCAAAAATCCTAGAAGCTTTCAAAATTGCAGTAGATCTTGTCATCCGCTGAGTATGAGACAAATCTAAGCTACGGACACTTCTGGAGTTTCTAGAATGAAAAGATAAAGTGTTGCGGGGATTATCCGCCAACCTGGTAAAGAAGCCGCTTAGATGTCATGTGTGACAGCAGAAAACCTCGTCAGTTGAGGAGTGGGAGTTGATTATTAGAAAAAAAATCTTACAGAGCTTTTAGGAAGAGCTTCTTGAAGAAACATACACTAAGAGGCGCTAACTATGCCATCTTCAGGCTGCAGCTCATATGACGTACACATGACCTAGAAATCCGAGCCTAAATCCTCGCCCAGCACCGTATCCAAGTGCTGACGCGCTCAGAAAGAGGACGGTCTGGGCAAAAGTTTGGAGTTGAGTTTCTCAGCCACAAAAAAATTATATGAGCAGTCGCTTGAGCAACGGCTAGAATAAGGTCCCTAACCAATATCCACATAAAAAACAGGTACTCAAGTTTACGTGGATAATGCTGAACTGTAAGCAAGCATATACCAACTCAGACCATAGTAGGCGGTCAAAATTGGAAATTTCAACTAGACATCAGCAGGCAGCCTATCAAAGCGAAACAGGTTCCAAATCAAAATCAAATCAACTCGTTTTGAGAACTCTCGACAACCAAGGAAAAAGTCAAAGGCAGTACAAAAAAATTTGGAGCTCTTTTCAATAGATATTCCACAGCAAACACCCACCAAATTTATGAGATTACTGAATGGAAAATTTGCTGCAATGATAAATTACGTTGCAAATGCACTTACATCGATTATTTTCAAATGCAAGGAGTTGAAATGAGCTTTTATGTTCTCATGAAGGATATCTCAGACAAGAATTTGACATATTTCTAAAAAGTAAAAAAGCGGTAAATCTATGGACTCTTTAGAATTTTTGAACTTATAAAAATGATCACCAATATTATATAATAATCCATCCGAATGCACTTTTGGAGAAAATAAAAGTAGGGCAATCTATAATCGAAGGACTTGAACAGGAGCTATGAACGGAAAGATGCACTACTCGCTAATTCTGCAGTCCAGCATTTGCTATGAGCGAAAGGAATATGGAAGAACATTCGAAGACATACAAATGTCCCGCGATTTGGGCTTTTACCGTGCTTTTGAGCAAACAGAGATGACCAAATGACCAAACATAGATTTTCGAAAATTGCGTAATCTTTCGACACATATTGCCCACATTTACGGTTCTGCAATGCAATACGATTTCGATAAGAATTACGATAGTGAGTACAAGGTTCAACTGAAGGAAGAGAAGCTTTAAAATCAAGTCAGTACGATCTGTTACAAAGTCGAAGAAAGAGTGGTAGAACTACTCCAAAAATGAATCAGCTGGCATTCGATCAACAAAGGAACATTGATGAGACATTTAGATAAAAATTCCGGTACCTTAAATGTGACTAATGTGCTTGCAGAACGGGAAAGTCGTTCGACTGATGGTAGATTGGCAACTAGCATATGCACAAGAAATGGAAGTGTAAATGATCGAGGAAACTTCAGATCAAAAAGTGATAATTTACTAATGACAAAAAAAAATTCGTTCCGATGCTGCAAATACAAATCTCCGGGAAAAATCCAAAATTAAGCGAGTAACTTAACTCTACCTCAATCTACATCACCCACATACCAAAGGCAGGAGATAAGGCGTAAAATCTCGAATGCAAAGCTTTCGGCGTAAAGGGAGTGTATGACTATCTGAACTCCATAGCGTTATTATAGCTACCAATCAACGCATACACTCAGCGTTTGCTAAGTCTAAGTAATGAAGAGAATTACAAATTAGCATAAGCAGTGATGAAGATTCGTTTTCAAAATTTGCCAAATAAAATATTTTCGGGGGTGATGCGAATATATGATAAACACATTTGGTTCAAATAGTATTTCCACCCCACAGATTCAAAATCAATGAAACTTCTCCAGAGCTAAACAAACTTACATTCTTCTCAGACCACTAAATAGATATATTAAGCACGTACGAACAAAATGACTACACTTATTTCCACGATTTGTAACAAAACAAAAATGATATGTCACAATTTGTAGCTACAAAATAAGCGTGACGTTCTCAGCTGAGTCATACATAACTTGCCTGCCTGCCAAAATTCATTTCCGCTAATAATGATAAATTTAGTCTCCCAAATGCATGTGTACACGTCGAGCAAGCAGACGACGTTTTATGACAAAGCTTCTCCCAGATTCCCAGTACAGAATGGAGTGACTCAGTGGCACATAAAAATCAATTTCTCAATGCACCTTTACAAAAAATTAGTCGACAGTGGAAAATTGGAAACAATAAGTCAAATCACAAAATTTAAACTTTCATTTGGAAGCAATTAAAGGCTGCGCTCAGGTAAATCTGGACTATGGGGATCTCACGTGACAGTAATTTTGGGACCCTAACTAAGACACTGCCCAACCGGCACCTCAGATGGTACTCTAACGGCTGAGATATTCGCCTCCAAACTGGTCCCAATGATCGTATTTCACATGGATTCATGGCGAAACACGTCAGTTTCGCGTGGTTCCTCTCGCGAAGCATGCAAACACGTTACAAGTCGTCCGATAATACGGTCCCGGAGTCCAATTTGGAGGCGTACATCTCAGCCGTTAGTGAGTCATTTGCGCTGGCGCTTGGGCCGTGCCTTAGTTAGGGCCCCAAAATTACTTTCCCCGTAAAAGAATCTTTATGGAAGTCAAAGGAGTGCTGTGTAATGGGACCGAAGCATAAATAAAGGTGAAGTAAAGTAACAAAATTAGGGTTGAACTTATTGATCTAAAGGCTAGACAAATCTTTCGAAAAACTAATTGACATCACTGCTGCCTCATAAGAGCCTTATTACCCTCAGTATTCAAAACTTCTTTCCTGACCGTATGAAAAACTTTATGGCAGTAGACGAAAATCACATAAAGTTCTCTTTATATCAAACCTCCGAACATTACTGTGCCCGTCTCGTCCTCTTTTCTTTTCCTGCTTGATTTTTAATCGACCATGGAACAGCTCAAAAGATACCATATTCAAAGCGCTTTTTTCTGCTACAGTATACCAGCACAAAAAGACGAGGAGGAAGCCTATGACATATATCAGTCAAAGCCGCGAACCATGTATATGTTCCAGCGGAAAAAAAAATGTCGCTTCATCTTCTTGATGGATCGATTCGCAAGAAAGCGCAAACCTCAAACACGAATTTTCTAGCGGTCGGAGGAAAAGACAAAGGGAGAAGGTATGAGTCACATGACGGAAATCTCTTATTAACAGGAACTCCCTCCAACGAATTTCAAAAATAGTGTGTAGGCGGAGTGGAAATATACTGGGAAAAGCCATCGCCCAAGCAGCAGCTCATATGATTCATTCGTAGCCGAAATACTGAACTCTGAACTCCAGCCCATACCGTATGTTTTACCGTACTCAAGGACGCTGATTGGCTCACTTGAAAAGAGTATGGTTCCGGGCTCGGTTTTAGAGTTCTGACTCCTGGGCATGAATAAATCAGAACTGTAGCGTGAAACTTGGCTAAGAACTCTCATTTTCGGCTCACATGGAAAGTCCCTTTTACATAAACACTGCTTTTGAGTACGGTAAGGTGAAGTAAAGGTGAGTGCGGCACTTCAAACTCTGAAAACAGAAAGAAGTGAAGCGCTGCCGAATCGATTCAGTGGAACTCAGTGGAAAACTTCACTGAAGAGTTTTTGAGGCTGTGAAAAAGCCTGTCTTTCAGGTGATAGAAAAAAAAACACTTCGGCAGCAAGCCGCCAGCTGTTTTCCCGTCACGCGCATCGCACTTTGAATGCCTGTCAATGAAATAACGAACAATGTCAGAGACTGATGGAACCTAAAAAAATGTACAACTGGAACCATGCCTCAAAAGAACCCCTCAAATGCTATAAAACACAAGCTAAAAGCTAAATCAATAACCCAGTCCTGAATACAAGCGCTTATACAGGAAGAAGAATGCTTAGAACCCCGTCTAGAAGCTGTTAGAGCAGATGCAAGCATTCACCCACGTTAAATGACAATTACATATGCGTAACGAGGGGCTGAAATTACGCCCCGGGCATAACGCACGAAATGAATGCGTATAAATTTAAAAGGCTTTTCGTTACGACCACAATTTACGTTCCGGTTTTGTGAGCAATTTATCGTTAAATGCACCAAAATGATATTTCCATAAGACATTGTAATCGAGCTTGCAGAATAATTCACGGACAGCAATTCAGTAACAAAGGATCAATGCGTTCTTCGGACTATTCGTTCAGTCGAAGAAGTCCGAATAGTTATACCAAAACTATTTAATGCCCTTCAATTCAACAGAAAAATGTGAAAAATATTGATGTAAAATTATGCGGTAGTTCGGCCGTCCGTGCTTGTTTTGTCTCAAATCGTGCTCGGCAAAGCTCAGGCTATGACTGTAAATACCAAGGGGGGAGGGGAAGGGAGGGGGCAAGAATGAGTCGCACAATTTTTGAAGGTAGCCTGCATGGGTTGAAGATTGCGCAAGTGACTTGTTTTCACTTGTAAATAACCAAAATAAACTTTAAAAATTTCAGAAAATTTGGCCTTGTAAAAAATTCTCTTCGGAGATAGGTGCGCAAAAACTTCGGAAAGCACTCTAAAAATCTCTTCGGAAAATGGGGCTAGCGCCAAGCTTCCCCCGTTCGATAAAGGTTTTGCCCCCCCCCCCCTCCAAAAAATTTCTCGGACCACTATTGTGAGACACAAAACAACGATGGCTTTAGTAATGCAGTCGTTAGCGGACGTTATGCCACCGAAAAATGAATAACTGGTGCAAGCTTTAATGTGTAAAGATGCATATTTCATGGCAGATGTCCGAGTGGGACAGGTCTATGGGCGACATGACGCTATCAGATTTAAGCAGATTTTTGAAAATCCATTCCCAAGCCTTCAACAAACGGATATTTCAAGTGGAAACAATTGTAGGAGATTTTGTACTGCTTCCACAATAAACTATATTGAGCTCCCAATGCAAGAGGGCACCGTGCAGCCATAACAATAAAGCAGAGTGACCGCCCCGGCTCTGAATGTTAGCTAACGCTCTGCCCACGTACTTCGGACGGGGGCCATTAGAGCCGAGCCACTATTACTGCCCTCGGCACCTCCTCTTCACCACATTTTATCGATACACCACATTAGTCAACTGCGCTGATGGTAAAGCTTACTAAGTCGGTGTTTTACCGCGAATTTTGCTCAAGCAAAGAAATATTGTCTTTTTATTTATTTAAACTTGATAGCGAATCTTGCAAAACTTGCATTCTTGACAGGATTTGCTTGACCTCAAATTGCACTTTGATAAAGCAAACATCACCAACAAAATACCTTATATTCAAGCAATAATGTTCGAGATCAAAATGATGACACTGTAAAAGGGCCAGTTAGCCCTATTGCCCTCCTATTTCGGTGACTTTTGTAATTCTTGCACTGCTATCTGAGGAGGCGGAATTTTTCGCTCAAAATGAAGTTGATGAATAAGTCAACATTTTGCTCACCCTTTCATTCACGACCCAAAGGGCTTGCTTACGGTGGATAGGGAATTAAATAAAGTTGAGCTCTTAATTGTTGCTAGAGAGCATGGTAAAGGAGGAAAACTGCGCCTTTGAGATAACAACTCATAGAAATCACAGGAATCAAGGGATTTTATGGCCAAACTGTTCTCTGCCTGGCTAGTATAGACCTAGGCATGCCTTGTTCCCTTGAATGCTATTGCACTTTGTCAAGTTCTCCCTAGTGTCTTCGAGTCTTCAAGAATGTGAAGAAAAACGCTCTTTGGCTAAAACTGCGAATGGTATCATAAATCAGAGGATGCAGTATGAGATCGGAAAAGTTTTCACTTGTCTATTGATGCAAAGAAGAGCCGATGTAGCGTTACGAGACATCAAGGGGAAATCTGCGAACGAACAAAATGTGATAAAATATGTTTTGGAGCTATTAGGTTGGCTAATAGATAAGTTCAGTCGCTTTTGCGGCTCTTGCAAATGCTGCAGACAACATTTTATCCAGACTTTGGTGTCTCTGGGAAAAGCACTTCAATGGGAATTGGAACAAATTTAATTCAAGTAGAACTTATCTTCCAAAGAAAAAATCCGCAAAGTATTGAGAAACTTCAATTTTCTTATAATGCGCAGATATGAGGGATTTTGGTGTTTTTTTTTTAAATAAAAGACTTTCATACTGGCAGATCGCAATTTTCATTGTTATTCACTAAATAGGAAAACTCCTTTCTATACGAATACGAACTGCTGTTCTCTACATCCACCACAGCATGAAAACGAAGCTCAGGAAATCAGAGGATTGAGCTTTTGGAAATTTAACCATGTTGAGGCATAGCTGTCTTACTGAAGACTAGCTCAAAGTTCTACGAAATGCTGAGAGAGCTTAAGCAAATCCAGAGTGTGTTTAACTCATCAAATCCACTCGAGCACCACGCAAAGTACAAAATTTGCAGAGTGTGATGGAACGTGTGTAAGCAGAAAACGAGTTCAGCAATGTACGTCAAAGCGCCGACTCTTGAGTGCGACCGACCGGCTCAGCGGAGCAATCTTCAAAGATGGACGACCTATTGATTCTCGGGGCTAGGGCAGGGTAAATATAGGTGGGGCAAGATATGCAAGTCTTACGGAACGTTCGAATGGGTAGGGGAATAACTCCACCAGGTTTGAAGCGCCTTCCCGGACTACTGGTCCTGCAACGACATGCAACAATACTGCATTAGGATCAGGTGCCAGCGAAGGCGGGCTCAAACTGGCGAACGTTCCCCGACCCCGTTCGAATTTCGGGCGCTACTCTCAGAAAAAAGTTGATAGACTCGAGGAATACGCCTGCTATACAATCTCCAGCCCAGAGCTATTCCATAGATGTAAACTTACCACAGTTTCACTCGCAAGCTATGGGCGACTAACTGCAAGTCGCGAAATTTGAAAGTTGTCGTAGATTATTTGTGAATCTACGACCTTTACCATTGTAGAGTCATATTGTATGCTATATTCCGTATCCACTAGCTTGTCGTTGACAGACATTACTGTTCACGGACCACTTAAGCCGCCAGGTCACCCCTCCACTGTGCTTGATAGTCTACTTGGCGGCGCCTACTTTCATGTAGGCAATCCTTGATTCTGTATGATACTGTTATTTGCCAGAAGTGAGCATTCAGGTTATCCACGCCCAAAATAGTGGCATAAAAGGGCCTGAATACTCAGTTCTGGGGTTGGTTCGATTAATACCACTATCGTCAGCGGCTGTTCCGCATATTCACTGTTAATAGTCAGCGGCTGCTCCGCTACTATCTAATAAACAGTTATACCCGTTGTGGTACCAGCTTGGTGTATACCAAAAAAGTGATATGCATGAGATAGACACGTTGTAAAATTGTCTAAATGACTTGATTATGTAAAAATCTAGTAATTTCTCGAATTCAATCAAAATTCATAACATTGTAAAGAAATTTTAGTGCACGCATGGCTGCCGCCACGCACCCTTTCTTGAATTTCGGATTCATAAGCCCACAAAAAATTGATAAAGCATCCCAAAAATTCGTCAGAAGGGATTATCAGGGTCCTTTTTAAAGGTCTAAAGGTCTAGAGGGTCAAGCCCTACGCTAAACTGCCCCTACTCTTCTCCCGCCAAAAAGTTTTCGGGTTGCCACTAGTGCACCGCACATCACACGCGGCATTCTACGACCAGTGTTCCCAGAATAAATGGGTTAAGTTTCCCAAACATAGATAAATTCATTATTATTTTATAATTTTATTTATTATTATTTTATTATTTTTATTAAGTTTAGATAAATTTTAAAGTGCAAGCAAACATTTTTCGATGATTTCATTCACTACAGCAAATTCAAAATTTCTTTACAAATGAAAAACCATAAGATACCGCGCGCAATGTGCAAATCTCACACTTCGTGTTAAAGGATTCCACTATACGCTGATCATCGACTTCAGCAATACATTGTCGCATAAAACCCATCTCCTTCTTACAGGAGACATTTCATCGCTTCCGAAAAGATATGACGAGCGTACGGCCCGGCCATCGATGGGATGACCGTTGTAAACGCATTTGTTAGTGTAAGGCAATACACTTCCGCATATGCGACGGCTATCGTCACATTTCGTTGACGGTAGCTATCTTCGAAAAAAAAAAGTTTATGCTACGGACCATCTGTGCACGACTGTCATTACTTCGTTGGATGAAAAAGTCTAAAACTACAATTTTTATCCGATTTCCTTCACTGCCAAATGTGGCGTACATCTGTGCTGTACATTCTCGGCTGGCTTTTCTTGAACACTTTTTACGACAGAAGTCAGTAGCAGAAACGGATCGAAATGGTCCTTTGTATCCCCAACGTTGGGAAGATTGGATTCGCATCAAACGATATTACATCAACCATTTGCGCCATTTATTACATTTATTAAGATTCCTTTTTAAATTTTGGTTGCACACTTCTATTTTTATAGCTTCTCATGAAACTTAATTGTTGAGAAGATATTTATAAATAGTCTACCTAAAAATGGCATCCTACCATAAGTGAAAGGAAAACAAAATCATACAATTTCAAAATTTTTCCGCTGAAAAGGATGAGTTAGGTATCATCATACAGGTGTTAAGCACTAACTAATAACTTATTTCCCACTAAAATCAATAAATCAGCATTGGTAAGTGTGTACAACGGCTTTTATGTTATACTTCTAATCGATAAGCGGCACCGATAAGAAGCTAAAGAGCCATCAATAGATTATCTGCTGTCAAAATATTTTCAGCGAATTGGCTTAATCATTACATAGCACACATCATAAAACGTCAACAAATCATTTTCTTACCATTCATTTCATGCTTGAAGTAAGCCCTTCAATTCAAATTTTGAGTGTTGCGTGACACAAACCGCAAGTAAGACGTAGCCCTAACCCCATCTCCAATTCATGCGCTAAATCCTGAGAACGTGCTTTGAAAAAACACCACTGTCGCCCACTTGATGGAAGTGGGTAAGGCTGGATTCCCAGGACTTAGCGCATGTATTGGAGGATTTGGTAGGGACTATGGTGTACTTGGGAGAACACACCTAACCCAAAATCTGACAGGGGTCCATTTGGCCGAGCCACTGTTTTGAAAACGATGACTATACACCAAAGAAGGAAGTAAAATGCGCACAAAGGTGAATCTTTCGGACGGCATGACTAGTAACGGGAAGATAACGAGCCACACCAGGTCAATGCCCATTAGCACGACCAGGTTGTTCCTGCTTCAAGAAATCGAAGCCAATCGAACGGAACTACCTGACCATTTAGCAACTGCTAATGTTCCAAGCAAATTGGAGTCAGGTGATCCTAATTACGCCCAAAAATCAGAAAGCACGAGACAGGAGAAATAAGCACATACAATCCAAAAGTTTTGAAATATGGTAGGGAAACCCTAGCGAGTTTCAAAAGTTGCAGAAAAATACAAAGTGCGAACACTGCGAATTGCGCCGAACCAAGAAAGCAAACTCAAAGTTGAGCTAATTTTGGAGATGTTCTTTCTCTCGCGAGAAATCAAACAAAGTTTGGTACAACGGTTTACTTTTCACCATTACAAGTGGGGCAATTTGCATGACGAATAAGAAGATTAAGGAACTATTCTCTTTCAAGAAAGAAGCTGTTGATAATATGAAAATTTACCATTTAGGCAAAGTTCCCCTTACGTTGTGATGCTGATAGATGAAAAGGGAAAATGTAGCAGGAACTGAGAAAAAAACGAAAAAATCAGAAAGAAATCTGAGGGTTACCTGTATGCAATGTATACAAAAGAAGAGGTTAAGCGCAACCTGGCAAAGGTTGGTTTCAGAAGAAAAATTGTTCAATAAATTGCTTTAAAGATTTCTAAAATAATGCAAGCGTTTCTGCTACCAAACATGCATGGCCGCCTTTTCTATAATTTAAACCGTAAGCACTGCGTACCAAGAACACATGGATTTAAGAAAAGTACGACAGAGAACTAGCTATGAAGTGTTCAGATACTCGAAATGAAAGCAGGCAGCGTTATGAGAAGAAAACTGCCTTCAAACACCAAGCAATCGTCTCTCCGCCTTACGTCAATCAATAACAGAAACATAGGAAAAAACTGACGATAAATGTCCTTTCATCTTTTCGCCTTTGCTGCTGAAAAACATCTTATTCTCACCATTAGTTAAGCATATTTGTGATCAACGACAATCCAATGAAAGCAAATTTCAATGTTATTTTTTGATATATAGCAGGAAGTAGTAGTAGCAAGTATAATAGGATCAACAAAAACTAGCGCAAAATCAAAGAAAGAGTTCTAATTTCATCAAAAATTTTCAAAATGTCACTAGCCTTCTGCTTGATTTTGCATGAGTAAATAGCAAAAGCAAATCACGATCATAAAGATAAGTTGAAGGACAATCGCGCTTGAACGTGTACAGTCTACCCCACAAAATAAAAAATCCTAATGATTATTTCAGATTCTGGATCCGATGAGAAGACTGTGAAATAAGCAAAACTAGTTGATTCAACGAAAAGAGAAAAACTAAGGACAACAATGAATCCCTCGGACCTGTTCTTTTTTGAGAGACCTCTTGCTAAATTGCAGAAAACAAAATCGGGGGGAGGGGGGAGGGGGGTAGAAGAGCGAAAATATTAGCAAGCACGACAAGCCACCAGATACTGAAGATGAGGAAATGAGCAGAAAGGTGGAAATGAAATTTTGATCTACATTCTACAGAAAGCATCCATTTGTAGTAAATTGGAAAAATTTCCTGTTACGGGCATAGTAGCCAGATTTTCGTCTAATGATAAAATCGCTCGAAAGCAAAAATGACGAGATATGCAAAGAAAATTATGTGAATCTCGAATCCTTACGGCTTTGTAAGGCTTCTAAAACGGACACACTAGCAATTAAGCGGAAAGGCAGCAACAGATGCGGTCGAGGAGCTTTACGCTTAGTCTAGAAACGTTTAACCCAACAGCCGCTCAATCAGCAAATGGGGGCAGATGGTCTCAGTCCAAGTAACAATGAGATAGGACAACTGTTCAGGAACTGACATTGTCTTAGAAAGCAGTAGGCTTTTTGTGTGTACAAAGATACAAAATCAAGGCACAGGCGACAAACTAGAGAATTTGTAACAAAAAAAAAAGGGAAACACAAACACGAAAGTACACTATCGAATCAAAAAGATCAATATAGTAACACAAACAAACATGTGATTTTCTCATTGTTGCTGTAAACGTGACTCTACAACAGTATATAACGATAAAAGCTTCACGAATACACAAAAAGCTCACAATCATCGGAACGACAGCACGTAACACAACAGCGGAATGTACAGAATGTGCAGTACTCTGCTTCAGCAGAGAGGATCATCCGAGGGAAGAAAGAGGGGGACGAAAGTTGAGTTTGCTTCGTCTAATTTGCAAAGCATCAAGTGAAATACCATAAAAAAGCAAACAGCGGCAAGAACAAGGGGAAGGTTCGAGAAAAACCAAAAATATAACAGGATCAAAAATTTGCCAAGTTAGAAGTGATAGACTGTACTTTTGAGTCTCCCAAAAATTGTGTAGTTCCAGTTTTGAAGGTTTGACTTATTGCTAACCCGATGTGCTTACCTCATGTGAATATCTTCAACAAAAAAAAGCATTTGTAACGGAATTTTGAAAATCATTTAGTGTAGGATGGCCAGAGAGGTGAAGGGAAGAAGAAGACCACTCAGGGTTCGGCTATTTTACACTGGGTTGCCAAGAATTTGGAATTTTGCAAGAAAAAATCCAGAATTGTGAACACATGAGTTTATTTACCTACTCCTTTTAAAACAAGTTTGTGCTGCACGGAAGTTCTACAAAAATTATTTTTATTTGAGAAAAATGCAATTAGCATTGTTTCTCGAACAACATAACTTTTCGTGGAAAAGTCCGATCATCACAAATTTACCTCAGAAGGGGAAGACCCGAAGTCGAAAGGCTTTCAAAGTGAAGTAGATATCATCTTGAACAGCATCAAACGCTAATTCCAAAACTGTCTTTGTTATCTGCCAAGCGCTTCTAGACGCTGAGTTATGAGCTTTCTCGGCTCAAAAAATTGAACGCGCAACTGGAACAAATTCGTCCAAGATTGCTCAAAAGGATATCCGAGCACTTCATGCATGGGAAACCTTTTCTCTAATCGTTATAACCACTTTATTATGTGACCGCTGAAAAGACCATAACCACTGATTTTATTTGCTATTCGCTCCAAAAGATACTCACAACTCAGCGTCTAAAAGCGCGTGCCAAAACAAAGACAATTTTAAGAGCATTATTTCATTTGAAAAGCCGCTTTCTACTTTGAGTTCCTCTTTGGTCAGTTGAAAGGAAATGTATCTAACTTATGTTAACGGACGGACTTTTTCGCAACGTTCTTTTTTCTGACGACCTGAATCAAAATCACCGAAACTTGAGTAATCTCGTTCTTCTGCTCCTACCGCTGTAACTATTCAACGGTATAGATCTGCCAAAGCACAAAACTATATATTTACTTTTTCTTGCAAACTCTAATTGAAGAAATCATGTGATACGAAGATGTGACGAATTTTGGAGTAGGAAGGATAGAAACAACAACTTTTCACAATATTCCTACAATAAATATATTCAGAGCACAAGGCTGAAGGAGCAATGCCTCCTTACAACATGGCCAACCGTTCCGCCAACATGTCTTCTAATTACCACCTCTAAGGCAATTACTGTTCGGCCTTGGTACACATCAATGCTACACAACGGCACAGAGGCAGCAACAAGTGGGTTGTTTCAAAAAATGCTGGGGAAATGCTTTATAAGAAAGCTGTAAACGAGATTCTCCGCCCGCAACGAGTGTAAGTTCTTGATAACAACAAGAACGGAACGAAAAGTGTAGAAGTCAAAGTCATGTAAAAGGTGTCTCATCACAACACTGTGCGATAAACTGATAACACAGTTTCCGACGGTACGGAGTTGAGCAAAATGCACGTTTTCATCCTACTTGCATGAGTTTTTGATAGGAAAAGAGTCACATAGGACAGAAAAAAAGAGATAACGCTAAATCAACAATTTCCATGGTTCTTTGAATTCACTATGCAAACATGGAGAGGACTCAGCAGTAGTAAGAGGTTTGATAATACAAAATGTGATTTCTGCGATTCTTGTGGTAACGATTTCTTCAGTATAGAATGCATGACTCCAAGAGGTATGGAATGCTTACCACTATTTCCCTTTTCTTTCTCAACGTAATTGAACACTTGTTAGCTGTAAGCAGAGAGAAGATGCATAAACTGTTGATTCCAGTGCGGTTAAGAGTATCATTATTATTGAGAAGGTGGTAGTTTTCGCGCTCCAGAACAAAGAAGTCACAAGAATCGCTGAAATTGCATGAGTCGCGCGTACCGACCATTCATAGCATGCAAAGACTACGGAAGTATCGTCGTCTCTCTGATCGAGCACTATTTCTTTTCTTTTACCATTTGCTGTCCCTCTCATACACGAACTATCTTGGTCGGACGCAATGGCGCCCAGTCTTTGCCTTTCATGAATCGCCTATACCACAGTAATCACAAAGATCATGGAATCAAAGAAATCACAGAAATAGGAGGAAAAACTCAAACAAGTTCACCAGTGGCGTACCCAGGATTTCGGCTCGGGGGGGGGGGGGTGCGACAAAAAAATTTTTAATGAAGGTGCGTGGCGTCAGCCACGCACTCCGAAAATTTTTTTGGATTGTTTCCCAAAATTTTTCCGGGCCCCTCACCCCAAAATTTCAGGAAAAGGGGGCGTGGCGCCAGCCACGCCAACGAAAAAAATTTTTTTACAAGGCTAATTTGAATTTTTAAAAATTTTTAAAAACTATTTTAATTATTTAGAAGTATAAACAAGTCATTTGCACATTTTTATAATCCTTATAAGTCACTTTCAAAAATTTCGCGACTCATTCTCGGGGGGGGGGGCACCCCCCCCCCCTCGGTACGCCACTGAAGTTCACCGATAACAAAATCCATAGGCCTAAAGCATACCTCACTCGATTCGGCCGAACTGCCACTTTCACGCGACTTGGCGATTTGCCAGATTTCTACAAATTTATCGTGCGCGCTTCTCGGACGCATATTTGGGTAGCTTGTATAAGCTGTTGCAAACGGAGCAAGTTCCGACCAAAGGCAGTGCATTAACGACGAATTACGAAGAGTTGCTGTTGCGCCGAATCGTGCGAGGTATGTCTTAGGCCATAGGCACTTTTTTCGGAGGCGCTGTTCATTTCCACAAACAAGATAATTGAAGAGTTCATTTATCTGTAGCAACAAGGCAATAGAAAAAAAAAGACTCAAGATATCGTACAATCAGCTGACCTCACTTTAAAGCAGCGTCCAGGCAGATCTGGACCTATGGGGCTTTCACGTGGAAAATACTTTTGGGGCCCTAACTAAGGCACTGCCCAAGCGGCAGCTCAGTTAGTGCTGTAATGGCTGAGAAATTCCTCTCGAAACTGGACCCCGCGACCGTGTTTCGCATGGATTCATGGCGCAAAGCGTTGATCCTGGCGCGAAACTGCCATGAATCCATGCGAATACGTTCGCGGGGGCCAGTTTCGAGGGGAATATCTCAGCCATAGAGCACTACCTGAGCTGCCGCTTGGGCAGTGCCATATTAGGGCCCCAAAAGTACTTTCCACGTAAAAGCCCCATAGGTCCAGATCTGCCTGGACGCTGCCTTTAAGCACAAAACGTTCTAACAAACACAAACTCTTATCTGCACACTTCATTTTACACGCATTATCAACAGAAACTAGGGAGATAAACAGTGAATTAGCACTCCCGAAAATTATATGATAAATTCGTAACGCTTCTTCAACAGACATGTTATTAGTTATAGATCTTTGCGTAAGAGTACTAGGAGGTAGTTTGCAAAGCAACATTTGCTGGAGGCAAAATATGTCATCAAAATCTTCTAGCGCAGAAGCAAAGTGCACTTCTCATACATCAAGTTGGAAAGATCTATGATATAGCGATAACTGCACGAGGTAAAAATATTGGAGACTGCAAACTCAGTGATGCTGATACAAGCGTCGAGCGTACTATTGTTGATAATCAAATGAAAAGTTTCACCGAGTCAGTTTTGGCAAGCAGGTAGACTAGCCCCCCAAAAAAAAAACACCGCTCAATCCATTCACAGAGAAGGGGTAAGAAGACTATTTCTGATCCTGAATTTTATGAATCCGAAATTGTTCTTGTTATCACATGTGAAGATGAAACGGAGGGCAAGTGTTAGGCGGCGATAAAACGTGACGCAAGCAATGTAAAGCTCGTGAGTTAAAACTACGCGCAATTTTTTCAATGCCGATGAGTAATGTATCGGCCCCATCTTCATCCCCCCCACTCCACCTGTTTTTGCCGCCGGAGACGTTTTGCACGTGGTCTTTTAGTCTAAAAGATTGGGTTTGTCGCCTGTCGCCCTACACGCAGACGTAACAATGCTTTGAGCAATTCTGAAGTGAATGGCGCTGCTAAGTGGGCGAGCGATGTGATGCGCGGTAAGCTGCTATTCAGATGATTATTAAAGTGATATTTCCCACCCGCACAGCAGTGATTATTTGCCAAAACAGAACATCAACACAGCTCTCATGCACTAAAAAAGGCGTTTAAGAGGCAGGCACTAGACTTATTCGCTTAGCCGCTTCATCTTCTCCGCTATTCGGTCAGAACACTAACTTGGCCAATCAGCGAAGTGGGTGAAGCTGCTAAGCGGCTCAAGGTTTTTCCCAACAAAGAACCTTCCAAGATAAAAACATGGTCAAACAACGTCTTTCAAAATGAACTATCAATAGGACGAAAGCAGAAAATCAAGTCCGAAACAATCCAAATTACGGTAGAGCTAGTTTTTAAAAAGATGATCCACAATGAACGAAAGCAAATCGAGTGAAGTGGGTGAAGAATAAGCGGAACCAAGCCTTCATTTAGAACTGAAAAAAGAGTAGAAGGTTGAGGGTATGGCAATTGGTCAATGAAGTGCAGCTTGTCTTTCAAACAGTGGAGGAGGATTCAATAAAAAATTTTCGACGGATATGGAAGGTATGAGGAAACTAAACATGCAACTAGAAATACTGTCTGCCGTTCATCAAAACCTGTACAGCTTCAAGAAATCATTACACAAAATCTCAAGGGTAAAGCCGGTTCCACCCACCGCATCTCTCGAGCGTGCTCATATGCTAATTAAAATGCCTGGAGAAGTGTAAATGGGTACCAAATTGCTAGGAAAAGATAAAGAAAGGAAAGGAATGGTCTGAATGCAAAAAGCAGGATATCATCTCTTTATTTTTTGTTCCACTCCACAAGCCAAGGACAAGAGTGAACATTCCGCGACATTTTCTAGCTGGAGAAGTTTGACAACAATGCGCCGCGTCATTGATGGAACAAAAAACTTACGAAGATTGATTTGAATCTTCCATTTGCGCCCAGATGAACATGTGAATTCATAAAAACGTGACTCAATGCCCTGATAAGTAATATAGCTGTGATATGGATGAGTGGGATTCGGAAATGGAAAATAGAACAACAATAAAGAAGAGGGAGGGGACAATACAGGAATGTAATGGTATGGTCTGAACAACAAGAGTAAGGCATTCAACTAAGACTTTTCAAAGAGAATTGATAAAACTCTAACCTCTCTAGGCAAATAAATGAATGCGCACAACAAATTGACCGGATAAGTGAATGAGAATTTTTTCCATACCTGCTGTGGTGCTCGACCTCTACTTGATCCTGGCTGCTTGTCTCTAGCGCGATCAGGTTTCAAACAACCGCTCCTATTGCTGCTTTCGCTATCCATAGCAACGCGGTCTGCAAATAAAAGTCAGCTCATTTACATAAAAGCATTCAAATCTTTGTCACCAAAGTATAAACATTCGTAACAGGACAGGATCAATTTACACATCGAGGTTTGACGGCTTACATAGTGCGAAATGACCAAATTCGCGATTCCAGTCTTGATGTCTTGTTAATAATGCACATTTGCCTAACAATTATTCGAACAGAAGGAGACATTATGATAATTCAAAGCCTGTTTCTGCATGATTCTGACAATAGAATAACTATTATAAACTGAAACAAAAAGGTGAATCATGAGTCAGGTACATCACCAACAAGATGTCTTTGCTTGAGATGCGTCACCAGGTCGATCAGGGTACCACTGTCTAATCCAATGAAAAGGAGACTCAGCCGAAGTAGCATTTTGTCAAAAAAAAGCTCCTCGAAACTTTGATCTTGGAGAAGCTTTCCCCACCTGCAATGCACTGCCTCAAAAGCACTAGCATAGCTATTTTCTACGCGTGTTTAAGGTAGCATCTAGTGGAAAAGCAATCTGCAAACAACAAAATGCTCTCTAAAACTATGAAGAGATAAAAAGACCGTTGAAAAAAAACCAAATAACAAAGAGAAACCAACATACTTTGGACGTTATTCAGACAAGTCTCGCATGCACCATTTCAAAAGAGAAAACGCTTCAAGTTATACAAACCCCATAGCGTTCCTTATTTCCCCCATGAAATCTACTGCACATTGAAAACGTATCAGTGTCCAACGATGTTGATTCCACCTATCGATTTGCATGATTTCTCAAAGCGCCACTTCGATCAAGCACCACTGCTTCGTTAAAAAGTTGAAATGAGATGGAAATGTTGTTCTAACATTGAAAATGAAAAGACTTGAGTTCTCGGTCTGGAGCACGAGTCTGAATTCTTATGCATGTAACCCCCGCAAAGACAAACAATGTGTCTGTCTGAATCGGGAAAGGGAAGACTTCTACTGCCGGTATGCAGGCAGAACGTAAGCAGCATTAGCACCAAACAATCCGCTGCAGTCAAAGGTTATCGCTGGCAGCTTTGGCGTCAGGAGCTGCTTTTATGCGAACTTCAGGGGAACCGCAAATGTACACCTGTTATCTTGCCCTGAGCTTATTCCTGGGAACTCCCAAGTAAATTTTTGTTTCTTTGCTTCTTTATGTCCACCATATGGGTCCATGCGCAACTGGTTCGTTTCCTAACTCACTGCTGCGCTGATTCTTGGAGCGCTTTTGTGCATCTTCAGTGCGAATGCCGCCGTTCTGTCCCTTTTCCCAAATTTCTCATCGAGTTTTCTTTGCCACTTGCTTTTCGCTAGACGCGACTACCACTCCCTGCGTCCGATGCTATTACAGCCTGAACAGCGCCAACGTTCATCCTGTCCCAATTGAGATCAGGCCGAACCTTTCGCGGAAATTTGCGCGCTCAAGCGCTAGGGGGTTCGCATCATACGCGCACTGTAGAGAGCGAAAAAATCGAAGAGGAGTGGACAAGCTAGCGTAGACGCGGCGCAAAACGCGCGGAGGCACGGAGTCCCGCCATGCCAATTTTGGCCTGATTAGGATTAAAACAGCTGTACCTCCCCCAAGTGGGAAGCCGCATAATGCTGCAGGTGGTGCCCTAGCCGTGATCCTATCGAATCCGGGTGAGATCTGCAGCAACGCGGTGAACGTAAGCAACCGCAGCAAGCACAAACACGGGCAAGGTAAGTAAGACCACACGAAGCGAATATACACCTGTATACCGATCGTACGTGTAATCAATCCGGAAAGTCGATCCAGATCGCTTTCTATTCCACTCAGGGTAATTATGAGCAATTATGGCTGGGTTCATACTGATTCGTGAGTTCCGGAACAGTTCCAGCAAGCGCACAATTCGAGCGCTGCGCTGAAACCGTTCCCGGACTTACGATCAGTATGAACCCCGCCTAGTTGCACATAACTACCCTGAAGAATGGAAATGCCTTTTGCCACATTGCCGCCTAGTACCCGGAGATTTCGAGTCGCTTCGCATATGTGATGATTTTGATTAGGTGCTAAAGGTGCGATGAAACCCTACCTGCCGTATGCGGCTATAAAAAATTTTGAGCCCTCTATCGTGCTCCGTCAACGACGTGCGAGCACGATAGAGGGCCAGGAATTTTCGAACAATCTTGAGCATAACCCGTTCAGATGATGAAACTTCGCGTTTCATGCGTGAAGAAATCCAAGCTTCCCAGGGGATAAAATGAGGATAGTGTGTTCGGAAGTACGGAATTTTTGTAACTAACCATCACCAGAGGCATCCGAATCCGAGTTAGCATCGAACAGGCGCTGCGGACGTTGCTGCTCGCTGGGGTCACGATTCCCACCTCCTGAAAAATGTGTGTCAATGAGAAGAACAAGTTATTTGCTAGCTATCTCCCTCTCTCTCTCGACCTGAATTGATTGAAAATGGCATTTGGAGCTCATAAACATAATATTTAAAATAGCGATGAATACAGATGACACTAGCTTTCTTACTGTGTTTTCTTGGATTCACAAAAAAAGAAGGCAACATGATAATGCTTGCTTCATGAATGATCCAATGCTTTGGAGCATGTGCACAAAGCCATGCACTTCAAAAGGTGATCAAACGCATTCGAGTACTAAACCCTCCCTCCCCCCCCCCCCCCTCCTCCTGTTCAGATTTCAAAAATTCAAGGCCTGTGGGCTAATTGATATGCTGTAGGTGAGGTCAAAAGTGAAGATTAGGTTAGGTTGAAGAGCCGGGCCCTAAGAATTACCAATTTTTACAGATCACGATTTGATTTGTCGCCAAACTTTAGTAGATTTGTGCAGAGTTAGATTGTGCCAAAATGAAAACTAGGAAACAAAAGTCTTCGGATGCCAAACGCAAACACCAACCTTCTCCACTCGAACTCGACGATGACGCAGACATAGCTGAAAGACCAGGCAGGCAAAACCCAGTTCGATGAAGCTCTGAATGATATCCTATCAGATATGCACTTGAAGCCAATGATACAACAACGCTATGACCTATCAAGTTGAATTCTAGACAACTTTATAGAAAGAACAAACACATAGACTGCATGTGAATCACAAGAGGCAGGAGAAGCGATTAATTCGATGAAGGACGACTTTCTAAGCGGCAAACGAGCGGAGGCAGAGCGAGCGGTACGCCGTCGCGGCTTTTCTAATTGCAGCATTTTTGTGATGCACGTGTCAGACAGTTTCCAATTATTTTCCAGAACACAGTGTTAGCTTCAACGCTGAACATTAGTAAACACGATAGAATGTTCAAAAGTAATAGTTTACTTCCCTTTTACATGGCTAAATGAGAAGTTCCGCTTTTCAAATATACACAGCCTGTTTAACAAGAACATCAAAAGCGAGTGCAAATGCTGGAAGGAAACTTAGTGCAAACATCAGCGCAAGTCGGTAAAGAAGCAGGTAACCACAGCCAATTCTTGAATCCGGAAAGGTCGCACTTTTGGTGCTCCAAAGCCACCGCCACGCAAACCGCACGCTGCGCTTCTGGACGTCTGCCGATTGCACGAGGCAGATTCGAATTTGTTTTCTTCTTTAGTTTCGTCGCCTGCTTATTCTTAACTTTCCTTGCAGAGCATCTTTTCGAATCTCAAACAAATGAGCAATGCATGTTCTAAAGCACGCTTGCTTCAGTCAGGAGTTAGAGAAAAAGAATGTGTTTGTAGCATTCGGATTGTCTCAATCATCTCTTGTTTGCAGAGTATTCCTGTTGACGTTTTTCAGTTTTTCTTTTTGATCGATAGAATATGCCTACATATGCAAAGTTCCTGTTGTGAACTGCATACAGTATGTATCCACCGCTTGCAGATGCGCGCTTGTTCAGTGATTGTTTTATGAATTAGTCCACATGGACATAGAGAGATGAGAACATATGAAACACGCTCAAAAAGTAGGGCTACATACCTTTTGATTCAACTGGATTGGCGGCTGGAAGGCGGGCTCGTGATCTGGTTGAGGCTAGAGAGTGATCAGAGAGTACGCGCGCGAGAGAAACGCAGACTGTGTCGCGGGTGCGAGCGGCCTCACGATCAGTTAGGTCACCTCACCACTCAAAGCTCCGCCTTCCAGGGCCCCAGTCCAGTTAAATCAAAGGTTACTTCGGAAGGGCGTTCATAATTGCTGAGAGTAGGCGAAATAGACGCAGCAAGGCCAGTTGAGTCCAATTCCTCCTGCAGAAGTCCGATTCCGAAGCGAGAAATTTGCTTCAGAAGATGGATGTGGTAGGGACTCCCAGCTTTATGAACGTGAATAGTGGGAAGGTACTGAGCCCAAAATGGGACTCCTGAGTATTTATGGAAGTCGAAAATCCGTTTCTTACTGTACAAACAGATTATCAAGATCTTTAGGTTTTTCGATCCTCACATTTAGTTTCGCGTCGTTACCTTCACACGACTCGTTGTTATATAGACTGGGCTGCTTCTTCCTCCTCGCCTTCTGCACTTTCTTGCTTGTATCTATTTTTGCACTGGAACCTGGGCAAGTACTTAGAAGTGCTTCGATATTGTGGATACATTTGATCTGTTTGGAAGGTGTCAAGGTGAAGTGTAAAGGGCCGGGCATACTTCACGCGATTTCAGTCGCGACGCGATTTGGCAATTTGCCATAACTCTTCGGATCCAACACTAGCAGACTGCACATGCATAGTGTGTATAACTTACCTAGATTGATAGAACGCCCTATCTTCTATACATTTAAAATGTGCCCTTAGTGATTTATGGATAGTTGGAATTACCAAATCGCGTCGCGACTGAAATCGCGTGAAGTATGCCCGGCCCTTAAGAAATGAGCAGATCCACCAAAAGGGACAAAAATCTGATCGCTTCGTCGTTGATCAATTCATTGAATTGATCAACAGAGAAGCGGTTGTCCATTGATCGGCTTGATCCACTTCGTCCATTTCACTATTAATCAGTTTACTGAATTGACAAAGCAGATCAAGCGGATCAAGTTCAGCATGCCATACTGATAACCTGGTACAGAGTAAAGTCTTTTTCTATTGTGCACCAAACCACGACTTTCTCTGCTTGATATTTTCGCAAGATTGGACTTTCAACTATCCAACTTTCAACTTGGTGTCAGGCGCAGCTAAGTCATATGCTTTATGAATTTCATATAAAATGTGCAAAATTTCAGTTCAACGGAATGAAGCTCTAAGCACAACGCCAACACAATGCCATCTTTACTACTGTCACAATGTATGCTGAGGACGGTATGTCGACGCTCAAGTTTTGCTGCAGCAGTACGGAAAGATAGGAAAAAACAAGTGATATCGGTATGATGACTATGAATCTCTTTCTTATAAGCATGAACACAAAACCCCCTACAGATTTAGCTCGATCAAAATGCAAAGGAGAATGAACGTGGCGATCGTGGGGGAGAAAGAGCTGATGGTGGAGGACGCGGCAGAGTCTTCTCTGCTGGATCCATTGCTATGCTTGTGAGTGTTCCCTTCTCCATGCATATCTTTTGTTTAAGAAGTCTCCTTTTTTATCTTTAAGTACCTACTTTGCTGCTTCTATATGCTATTTTTGTTATTCAAAGGTTATAGTGATCGAGTTTTTATGAGTATATGAGGCTTTCCGGGCTTATCATCAATTTGGTTAACTTTCGCGCTTATGCTAGTAGGTTGGCTCGAAAGTTCTCGGCATTTCCAGACTAAATCTGCTATTTTTCGAAACCTAGTGCATGTACATCTTCAAAAATTTGCAGCGGTACTCTCACTTGCCTGCAGCTGATATCTAAACGAGTGGGAGGAGTCTGGGATGATGGGGCGGAGTTTGCCACTTTCTTACATAGTTTTTCTTGTTGTCTGAGCTCAAATTCCACACCGTGCATCTAAGTATATGCGTGCTATTAATTGGAGCATGTGGACGTTTGGAGAAGTGGAGACCGGGTTAGGTCAAAAGCCTAGGCTTCAGAATTTCCGACTAAAGCATTAAACACATGTTATTGAACTATGCCAAGAAAACAATCGAGCCTGGATTCGTTTCATTTTTGTATCGAAACGATTTTCATCGTGCGGCCATCTTATATCCGATAATGAAGCTGAGTTGCTTCTTTGCCAAATCGAGTATTCCTTTTTGACTGCATCTAGAATATCTGCAAAAGTCATCCATCACCATCCCTCTTCTAGATTATTCCTGCCACCACATTTTGCCTCGGCTGTTGGCAAATGTATCGCCTTCGCTGGAAACTGAATCTGATTGAGCAGCTGAAGCAGCAGTTAAATGAACCCGCAGTGGATTTTCCGCTTGATGAGTAGGTGAAATATGCCTAACAATGATGCGCTTTTGGTCACTACCACAACCATTTAGTCTATCAAAGCTAAACAATATGGAATATCGACGAGTACGGCTCACAGGAGAGTTCCTACACGATAGAGAATTTCACATTGCTCCTCGTGGGCGATTTGATCCTGGTAATACTCGTTCCAATAGCTAAAACTGGTTGTCGTAAATTTTCGTTGAAGGCCACGAAGAGAAGAGTGCAGGCTCGCTGCTATCGAGCGACAATTTATCCAGCCACGGAGCTCATATCATAACACCATTTCGCATCGCTGGTTCCAAGTGGGTTTTAGTTTTCTGGGTCGTTCTTTCATTATCACTTATTCTCTCACACATCTATTTTAGTCTTATAGTAATGGTAAATCGGGGATGGGTTCCGGCATCTAAAATCTCAGCTTCATCACGTGCGGCGTCTCAACCGAAGGGAGTTGTAACACTAGAAGCTGTGGTTAGGAAGAGTGAAAAGGTGAAAAAGTCTTTGAAATCCAGTTTTATTATTATTTATGTTTTCAGCGTCCACAGTTTGTCAGTGATAATGTGCCGGAAAGGGGACTATGGTTCTATAAAGACTTCGACCAAATGGCTAAACAGTACAATACGGATCCAATTTACCTTGAAGCGGTTTACGGTAACAGTCTTCGCTCTGACATTCTTTTGACTTTGATGGTAAAAACGCTTTAGAGTCCACTATTCCTGGTGGCCCCATCGGTGGACAATCGAATGTGAACGTCCGGAATGAACATTTGCAATATCTGCTCACATGGTAGGCTCTAGCTCGAGAAGCACGCGGTTTTATAATTGATGCTTTCCAGGTTCTCTCTAAGTGCTATCACGTTAGCAATGTGGGCGATGCGATTTAGAAAATAGTGTATATTTTTTATGTGTTCAGTATTGATTATGTCCTACCTCATAAAGAGTTTCATCATTTGACATGTTGATATAGTTAGTATCTGTCTTCAGATCGTACTTATGTCCGTTTTTTATCATCTTCACTCGGATCTTTGTTTATTCTCACCTGTCTCATTTTTCGTATTGCTACGGCCTATGCTCCATGCGTTGTCTGTTGTTTGAGCCGTCAAATTTCTCAATTTTTCAGGGCAAGCTAGCATATTCACGAACCCAGAAGGATGTCCGCTTTGAGGTTTTCTGACATATTGGCGATCTTTATCACACTGCTTTCTACAGCATCGATATGCCTTGCGGAGGAACAGTCATATCCTGATGATTGGACTGATCCAAATGATCCCACCTATCACAATACTCATGCGCTTGGGCAGATTGCTGACATAGCAAACGGTGTACAGGTAAGCTAAGCCTGGTACATTTCTATAGTGTTTCATTGTTTCCAATAGCTGAAATTTGGCGTAGTTTTTCCAATCGTTGTATTTTCATCTCGCAAAGACTTCTTTGTACGATATCTGGCATTGCTTTAGACCTGCGAACACTATGACCCTACTCTGCGTCTGATACTCCGGCAAATGTTCCGAGAACTGGGTGTGGACATCTCAGAAAAAGCGTTCTTCTCTCGTAAAGCTACGTAAGTGCATTCTACTTCGAGTTCACCCTGCTATATGTTCTTCTTTTCTAGGGTGTCACTATCTTCGTTCAATATGAAAATCGTCGGCTCATATCTGGAGAGAGAAACCTTCGAAGATGAGCTTGCTGTACGGGAGCAAGTGCGTGGAGCATTGCATGGCATGATCACGGTGGTAAGTCCCCTACAAAGTCATTTTTTTCTCTAAGGATAACATTTATATGTAATTTTTTCCTGATTTCTTTCTTTTTGATTAAAGGACGACAAAGAAGATTCCACATCTATGTGGCAAAGATTAATCACAATTATACAACCATGGATCTCCCTTCTAAACATGATGATTTTACCTCCAGCAGTTTTCTTTATTCTGAGAAATGTCATGAGGTGCGTTCATCAAGAAATTTTTGATTTTATCCTGAAAACGCTACTTTTTAGTTCACGTTCTCTCCTCAGCTCTATTGTACTTTTGTTCTTCATAGTTTCGATGATTACGACTTATAACAGGATGTACCAGGTTAGTTCTCGTCATTCACTAGCTGTCGCTTGGATTGAATACCGTCAAATTTTTTTCATGCAACAACTACATGCCCTTTCCTAATGACATTAATGAATATTGCCAATAGTAATGGGTTTTGCCGTTTTGAGCATTCCTCAACGTTCCAGCATGAATCTATCAATTACTTCATCTAGTGCCTCTAGAACCATTCAGTCTTTTTTGGTTTAGCAGAAGCTAGCGCATCGCATCGCTGAAGCTGTGAAGAGGAAGGAGGATGCATGCGCACCAAGCACTCTATTGGAGCAGTCAGTCGAGTACCTTACCAGCTTCTTCACATTCCGCAAGAAGTCTTCGTGTGTTTCCTTCATTGAGGTAAGTAGTCTAATACTTCAAGCATGAGACCATCGAAATCATATGTTTTCCAGTCGCAAACCGTATCTATCGTTGCTGAAATCTCGCTTCTCGATGTCTTCTCCGATGTTTTATCCAACTCCTTATTTGGAGTTTTGGGAAATCTTGGTCGTCATACGAATCGCTTTTTCCGCGAGTTTTTCGACGGTGTACCTATCCCTGTCATGCTCCTTATGGCGATTATATTGGTATGTCAGAAATGAAAATTTGTGGGTTGTGAATCATCTAAGTTTTGCAGATCTTCTCGACTGTGCGAATCAAGACTCCTTTGTTTACTTTTGAACCACTGCGTAAGCTTTTTGAAGTGGCTGATATCTTGCTAGAAATATTTTTCTAGTTCTCACAAGCTTGCGACATGCCACCACTTCAATGATTCAGTATATAGACGGTCCAAGTCATGGTACTCGAGCAAATGCAGTAGAAGCTCATAGACCTTTCATTCAAGGTTCTAATTAAATGTGTTTTGTAGCTTCGCGGTTTATCTTTGTTTTTAGTAGGAGACGAAGACATGCAAGCTTCAGACAATCACGCCATAAACAGGTAAACACGAAATCTTGTGCAGAGAGTACATGAGACTTCCTTTATCTTGCTTACAGAGGAAGAAATCCGCTGCGCCATCGCAGGGCGAAAGCCACGGCAATCCCAGCAGTCTCTTCTGCGGATACACCCTTGCCTCGAGAGAGTTCGCTGGATTCTTCACCTAGTTTGTCATCAAGCCGTTCGAGGAGTTTGCCAAGATAATACCAAAGCATTACTCTTATTTGTACGTTTTACATGGATACTGTGTTTGTAATTCAATAATTCAATTTGCCATGATAATCATTTTCGTCTCATGTGCCCTAGTCTTTTTTATGCATTGCAGAGCATGAATTTTTTTTTCACTCTACAATCTTACCATTCACCAAGAACTGAAAAATGCTCTGAATGATTTGCTGCTTCGTAGGAAATTTAGTGTATGTTTATGCGGTTGTACTAGCAGGTCATACCCTATTCAATGCTTACCACACCTTTACAGCAGGCTATGGAGTCTCCACCCACTTCGGTGCTTACTGTGGCCCTATACCAATGAAACCAGTGGTTAGGCTTGACCTTTGAGATTGGCATTCACGAAGCTAGTGGGGTGGATCCAGCAGAACGCTTTTTGTGAATATCGATCCAACCCACTGGCACTGTTTTTCACTTATTCACTGGGTTGTTGATGAAGACGGGCACTGGAGTCTTCTTTGTTAGGTTCTTATTTCCTCTCTCTCTCTCTCTCTCTCTCTCTCTCTCTCTCTCTCTCTCTCCCCCACTCGCCTAAGAACGCATACTTTCGACACAGAGAGCCTATACACTGGTAACCTTCACTTTAAGCCCCATGAGAGAAAATCTTCACTAAAAAAACAAAAGTCACCCGGGGCAAAGCCACGGATATTACGATCATAACTAAATTGGGATGAATGTGAATGAAGCAAGTATAGTAAAACTGGAAATAAGCTCGGTAACAAATATATTCGGGCAGTCTCCTTAGACTGGCCTTATGTACCAGGACGAAAAGAAAAGTTAGACCCAGAACATGACAAATATGTCTCACAAGGGAACGATACTCAGTGTCTGTGCCTTTTGAGATGAAATGTATACCAGTACACTCGCCTTCGAACGCTGATTCCAAATCTGGTTTCCGTTTCTGCTGAGCATTTCTTTGAAAGAAGTTATGAAGGATTTACGCGCCAAATTTGGCCGCGTGAGGCACATACGATAGGAACACCAACATGGTAACATGTTAACATGCATTCATTTTCCGTTCATTTTCATTTTTATAGGCACCTCTTGGAATAAATATAGGTAACACTCGTATGAATCCTCGTTAAATTTTCAACGAATAAGTACATGCATTTACCTCGACGAAATCTGACTCTCTAAAAGCTTAATAGCTTTCAAAAAGAAGCTTAATTGAGGCAATGCGAAACTGGAAAATACAAAAGAATCTGAACCTACACCTGCATCGGCTTGTGAGGCTAACGCACTAGCCACTACACCACAACTACGGGCGGTATTGGTGTTCCTATCTATCTCTGGAGGGCAAATTTGGCGCGAAAATCCTTCATAACTTCTTTCAGAGAAACGCTCAGCAGAAACGGAAACCAGATTTGGAATCAGCGTTCGAAGGCGAGTGTATTGGTTTACATTTCATCTCAAAAGGCTACGGACACTAAGTATGTTTCCTTGTCAGTCGAACTGAATTGAAACATCATCAAACCAAAGATTAAACGATACACAACGACGTCAATCCTCCACTGTCACAAAAGGCAGTACAGGCAAAAAAAAAAAGAAGCTGGCTCGATCATGCGTTGTCAACAAATACTGGATGACATAACTTGAGTCAGCCGAGAAGCGGGATCTAAAAAAGAAACCGAGAAAAGCAACTACGAACTAAAGAGAAAGCTAAACTCCCAAGCATGTCGCAGATGGATGGCAAGAAAGAAGATGTAAAGCAGTCAGCGGAATTTAACCATTTTCTGAAAAAAAAGGAGAAAAAAAAATGAATTGAAATAAACGAAACACACATCTTGTGAACGAGATTCTACATCTAAAAGTATTCAGACTCATCAATGCCTAACAATCTCAAAAGGTCGCTCCAAAAGCTTTTTTTTTTGAACAATTTTGAGTTGACTGAAGAGATGACAGAGTCAGGCAGTTTCTGCATTCAACGTGCAGTATGTACAGAAAAGAAGTTGTAAAAAGACTTCTTCAATTTTGTTGACCCTATTGAATCAGCACAGTAAAAGTTAAACCTACCTGTATGTCCGTAGCAAGGCTTCCAAACCCAGAATTCACTAGGCAAAAGCTTAGTCTCAAGACGTATTATTTGGAAGGCAAGTACAAGATCAGCAACAACTCTTCGGTAAAGCAGGCTATGGAGCTTGAAGCGATCCAACCTATTTCTATAGGACGGGAGGGCAGCTGGGTAATCGTCGTTAGGGAGTAAGTAAGTAGGATAAGTCTATAGAAAAGGATACGAGTGAAAGTCATCTGAACTCTTTCCAAAGTCAAGATATCCTTTTTTATACAGAGTGTCCCAAAAAGATGTGCACACTGTTTGATTGTTAATAACTCTCTTGCTTTCATATCTTTTGTCGAGCTTGAGGTACCATTCTGTAGAGCGAGGATGAACTTAGATTTACAGTATGGAGCAAATCACCAATCACTCTTCGTTACTGTAGGATTACGGTATGAACTTTCAGCATACAGCGTTACTGTGGAACAGACCCTCTGATAAAATAATTTCAAAAGAATCTGAAAATTTGTGTGGCAAGATTTTCAGGCGTGCTGATTTCACTGCATGACCTTTTGCCAGTTTTGCGAGCTTTCTTGATGGCGTATTCGCATTTCTGACAAACATTTGAAAATCAGTTGTTACCCTAAATTTGAGATAACTTATGAAAGGAAACAATGTACTGACGTGCACTTTTCATATTTGGAATCAGCAACTTCGATTGACCCCGTTCAAGAGTTTCTGGCTTGTTTGGCTTTCTTTCCAAGGCAAAATATCTCTTCCAATGGCTTAAAATCCTCCTCGAAATTCCTACCGTAATCCTACAGTAATGAAGGGCTGCTGATAAGTCGCTCCATACTGTAAATCAAAGTTAAACCTCGCTCTAAAGAACAGTACCTCAAGCTCGGCAAAAGACATGGAACCAAGAAAGTTATTAACAATCAAACAGTGTGCACATCTTTTTGGGACACCCTGTATATGGATTCCAGACTTGGCTAGCATATTCTAAATGTGGGAGGACATAAGCCATATACATTCTGGTGTAAACTTCTCATCAACATGCTTCAAGCTACGTAGCAAGAGGAAGAGTCTGCGCAGGGCTGTACATGCTATTCTTCGCGGTTTTCTCGTTCACTCGAATAGTTGCCTCTATCATGATGCAGACATGGTCGCAGAGCTTATTTCTCGATCATCTCGGATTTTGCGAAAAATCGTAAAAAATGCGTTTTTCTTAAACTTGTTCTCTTCCAGTGTTTTCGCAGCAAATTTCACCAGTTTGGGCGATTATTGCTCAGAATAATGAGTACAACAATCCAGACAACGTCCCAAGAAACATGAACGAATCTGCTGGAGTAAAACTTCA
Organism: Cylicocyclus nassatus; assembly: GCA_958299035.1. Lineage (NCBI taxonomy): Eukaryota > Metazoa > Nematoda > Chromadorea > Rhabditida > Strongylidae > Cylicocyclus > Cylicocyclus nassatus. The sequence continues at coordinate 28,198,758 of CATQJL010000316.1, forward strand.
AAACAGCACCAAAAACCGGATTGGCTTTAACGCGCCTTTCGACTTAGTATTAGGTCGTAACATCAAGTCTTGTTACCCTGTAACTTCTAACGACGATAAGTCGTACACTTCATATTTTTAGAAAGACTTTAGGGATGGAACAGAGCAAGCTCTACAGACGTGTGCTCGGCTTCGACACACAGTAAATTTCATCCAGAATCTGAGTCATACTGAAAACTCAAAAAATTGGTAAAAAATGCATATCTTCATTCAAAAGAATCTGTCGAGACGCAGATAATGATGATATCAATGCAGCGTAGAAGGGTGGGCTCTGTCCGAGCGGAGGACGAGTTTTGCAGTGATTGTAAGGATAATGACATGGTGGGAACAGTAGAGCTTAAAAAATGTCGAGACGCAGACTAAGAGATGGTCCGACAGTCCTCATCCCAACTGGGCTCTGCCCAGCAACTCCAGATGAGCTGTGCCTAACCGGGTGACCGGCGGCTTCCCTTCCCCTCTTTTTATTATACCTTACATGCTTTGAACGAAGCGTTGTCTTTGTCTACTCAACAAAGAGCTTTTGCAACTTTTGGGAAGGCTGAAAGTTTGATTTACAATCGGACCACACTAGATGGAGTTACCATTCCTGCGGGGAGATCGTCTTTTCATTAAATACTTAACCTTTGATAATTATCCAATTCGCAAGCTTATTTTGCTCTGCTTATTCTTCAGCTCGAGACGAGCTCTTCTTTTGGCAGGGCGTGCGAAATCCGCTTTTTCCTATGAGCCCTTTTCTCCCTGTCCACATGATGTTGCCTTTGATTTTTTATGAGTGCTGTAACGACGAATCTTCAAAATGCCAAAATATTTAACAATCTGTCACATTTTAATTTGCATTTGGAATAATCCACGTATATGTATTTCTTCAACATTTATGACAACCCATGGCCACACATCCAGGCTTTTCAACTTTTAAAGACAGTGGCTTGGCAAATCTCAACCTAGTCAAATTTTTGCTTACCTGGGGTTATTCAGTACGCTGATCCCGAAAATCCTCTTCAGAGAGCTTGAAGACGGCGAAAACCTGCATTTTCCGATGCCCTTCCTTTTGAAGTTGGACGAGTGGAGCAAGGCTGATGACGCTGAATCGTTGCAGGACCCAATGGTTATAGCGTTGCGGCGGGCAGCCTCCAATGGTGGGAAGTAAATTGCCAACTCGACCGGGCGCGTGTAAGATTGCCTTGCGCGTGTAAGTATGAGAGCAGTTTTCTCGGCAAGGAAGGCATGATGTGCAACGAGGATTGCACTGTTTTCATACTTGGGCGATAATGAACCTACTGCGTCAAAATCCTGCGCTGTTAAGTTTTGCCGATCCACTGCCTTTAAGTTATGCCGTTCCTACCATGCTGTTTTATCCTCATCCCAAGCATTGCAATACTCGTTCCCTCCGCTCGGGTAGAGCCCACCCATCCAAGACGTTCTGATATCATCATTATCGCATTCTTTCGTCCCTAATTGCGTAGCCCTACCCCCAGTTTGAAAACCATCCCATTTCCAAGCACATTTTGCTGCGCTTGATTCTCAGCTCGAAACAAGCTCTTTCTTTTGACAGGGCATGCTAGAGCCGTGTCTTTCTAGTAAGCCCTTTCCCCCCCCTGTCCTTATTCGCGAAGAGTGATCCAGCAACGAAAAGCCCACTGAGCGATCAACAACATAAACCCTGCTCAACCGAAGTAACAACAACAAATGGTTTATGGGCTGTCTTGATGACGATAATGGTTTCAAAAGCACCCTCTTGCACGCAGTCGAAGCAACGAGACAAACGGTACATGGGCAGCTCGATGACAATGACGAATTCTTAATCTCAAGCCATGGTCAAAGATGAAAGCTCGGGGCGAGCTTTACTATGTAGTCGACATGTAGAGACTTATTAGATTGTCCGACATCCCCACGCCAACTGCGCGGTGCCCAGCAACTTCAGATGAGTTATGCCTAACCGGGTTACCGGCGGCTTCTCTTCCTCTTTCTATATATACAACTAGCTGGCTTACCCGGCTCCGCCGTATGTTCCGAATAGAAAATTCCATTTCTTAACCGATCCGGACCAAACTTGGCACACATACACTTCGGGCCCCGGCGGGTGTCACAGTCCACTTTTCGTCATCGATCGATGTCGATTTTATCGATTTTTTGCAAAATTTGAGCTAGGGGGCTGGAATTTGGCAGGGGGGTGTAATCGAGCATGCTGATCACCCCCACGGGGGACTAAATTCGGTAGTTTTCAAAGACTAGGACCTGGGGATGCTGAGAATTTACGGCTATACTTCTAAGGGCTTGTAGTGTACAATTACATAAGTGGAAACAGCATAGCTTCCTTCTTGTATGGACATGAAAATTTTGTTTTCTCGATTTTTAGATAAGGAAAAAATACAGCAAGAATATACTTAAGTGTTTGATGTGATGTGCAATTTGTGTGAGCAACTTGGAGATCCATAGGTTTGCACGGAGATATGTTTCCCAACTTTTTGAGCTTTCAGTACGACTCAGATTCTGGATGAAAATTTACGGTGGGTTGAAGCCCTCGCGAATTCTTGCACACCATTGTGTATAGTTTGCTTTGCTCTATGGAATGGTACCCTGTAGCTCCATTGAAAATGTGAAGCGCCCAACTTATCGCCGTAACAACTCAAAGTGTAACCGGATTTATGTGCAACCTCATAGAGACAAAACTTTGCATTTTCATTATTAATTCTTTTATTGTTCATCTTCTTCTTAATAATCACCACTTTCGAAGCATGATCACGAGAAAGACATTAGTTCTTCCTTGTTTTTTCCATGTTGAAGATTACTCGGTGCTGGAGCGGAAACCTGCATTTCGAAATGCCGCCAAATAAAAGATTTTGAAATCCTTGCAGGGTTTTATTCGATTTTAAGGATTTCTTTTGGTTTTGCTACCTTTTTGCATCCTTTTTTTCTAATTTTCTACACACAAACTTCACTTTTTATAAGGGGCTGATGTTTAAATAATTTTCAATCTTAGAGGCTATCTCTAGACTATCGAAGGTACGCATCATAGACTTTTTTGTAAGCGCGGTAGGGCTTATGTTGTACAAGACCATAGCGACGGAGCTGTCACGAAGCTGGCGCAGAGCTGGCATTCCCCCAACCTCAAATGAGTTAATAATGGAATTACATGCACAAGTACCGTGCTTTCTTTATTGTCACTGGCTCAAACAACGAGATAATGATGTAAGAAATGGAAGAGGGTGAGCTTGCACGAGAATAATCAGTTTTTCAATTGTTTTTGATTTACCTGCTCTGGCAACACTAGCATACCGCATTCTTGCTTTGCCAGGCGAATGCCTTGCGGCAAATCGGTGCGTGTAGCAAATCGCGTGTGAGCGCTGTTATCGCGATCTTCAGTGATTCGATGGCGCGCTTAGGCCTAGCTTTGCGGCACCTTGTATGGCTTACTCGCTATAGTCCTGCGAAAAATTTCTACCTGTCATGACATAGCCCTTCATGCTTTGACAACCAGGCGGGGTTTACTACGGGCCAAAATTGGCAGCAGTTTCCATTGGTGTCACAACCGGATGATACTCGAGCAGCTGCTTTGTACATTCATTTTTACTTTTATTTTATTCTTTACGCTCTAAGGCGTGCCAGAGAAACCAAGAAGATGTACAGCTGTGATATTACGATGTACTAAAAAGAAAAGAAAGCAAACATATCGTCTGCGCCCCAGAGAGGTTCCCATAGGTACCACGTCATCTCGCTGCCTTTCGCACTTTTGAACGTGTCAACCTCGGGCACTTCCGTTGAAATCTCAAGAGAAACGTGTCAAAAAGAGCGAAAGGCAGCGTCGCACCACGTACGCACGCTGGTTCACCGGTACACTGAAATCATTGTCAGGTCAGGCCAGCTTGATATAATAAAAATTCCAAGCACTAAGGTTCTGCTCAAGCAGACTCTGTCAGGAATATACAGGGTGTTCCAAAAGCATGTATACACTGTTTGATCGTTGATATCTCTTTTACAGGAAGTTTTTGCCCACCTCTAAGCACCATTTTGTAGAGCTGGCTTCAACTTAGATTCACAGTATGGAGCGAATCACCGGTCGCTCTTCATTAGTGTAGAATTACGGTGGAAATTCCAAGAGGGTTGTGAGCCATCAAGAACCTATTTCGCCCCAGGAAGCAAACCGAACAACCAGAAAACTTTTATACTAGGCCAACTAGCCGATAAAACCAATTATAATGTTTGCATTTGCACTTTGAGGTAATGCTTCCTTCATAAGTTATCATACTCTATAATAAAGCGCAGGGGGGACCATGTGACTCATGCGTTTGTCGCTATGTCTCGAATGCACCCAATGCACCCAGGATGTCTGCCTTCCGAGATGTTGACTGGAACGCCCTTTCGTGCTCAACTCCATAAACAGTACTATCGATTAGCATTATTGTCACCAAGTAACAGCTCGCTTCATTTCAATTAGCGCATTAGGATGTGTCAACTTGGTACCAGTCTATTTTAGTTGCCAATTTCTATAACTTAATTGTACAAAAGCACTGCTTTACAAAGTTGTAAGTGGTGCAGCAGAAATCCCAGATGGGATTTTCCCTCATGAAAGTTCTCGATTTTGATACACCAACAGCCGTATTTTTAGTAATTGTTTAACATTTCATATTGTGAGCAAAATAATGGGATTCTGGCCGCATTGTAACTAAAGGGAGTGTGACAGGCTAGAAAGGCTTTCAAGGAAGGAAAATGGGGAAAATTGAAATATGGCAGATGAAGTTTCGTGAATGGAAGTTAAATCGTAAGCACTTACATGAAGAGTCTGAGGAAAGGAGGCGGGGTAGGATGGAATTTTACTTATTGACTTTGAGGTTAAGCGTAGAATCTCAATAGTAGAAGTCGAACTTTATTCGAAAACTTGGTAAAGGATGTTTGAGCAGTAGGTGCGATTTGAGAGGGAAGAAGAGGGAAATGCGGTCTCTCCTCATAAGGAATTACCGCAGGTGGAGCTTTTGGTAGAGTAGAATAGCCTGCACCTTAGCCAGCAAATTCTGTGTGGTACTGTATAAAAAGCTGAATTTTGGCGAAAAGCGTAGGCATACTTTCGATAAGCAACGTTGAGGTTACGCATTGTAATGGCAGCGTCAGCAGAAGGAGAACCCGAAAAGTAGGACAATAATTGCAGAAATATTCAAAGAGTTTCTACTTAGAAAAAGTTTTAGAAGATAATAAGTTTTCCTTCTAAAAAACTCTACTGGAAACTGTTTAATTATTCCGTTCGTAATCTTCCCTCTCTATTCTCCGTAGGTAGGTAACTAATGGGGAAAGAGAAAAGCAAAATCCGCTCAAAACTTCAAACGCAGGAAAATTGCACACATGAAAGTGATATTTACGTTATTCTGTACCAGTAGGGTGCGGGGAGCTGAGGAGAGGGGAGGAAGGGGGAGGGGAGGCAAGAGAGAGGAATGTACCTGGCATGAACAGAAAAAGCCTGGAGTGGAGTCAAGCAAGTTAGTGGCACGCTTCCGTAAAAGTTCTAGCATTGAGAGGATTTTGATGAAGCTAACGCAGCATGTGGCGTGCAGCTATTTGAGTCCAAGTCTGTTAAGGACTGTTGGAGTTTCTTATGAGCTAAAGAGCTAGGGGCTAACTTACCACTCTTCAGTGCTTTCTACATAAAAATTTTGCGTGCCTGAAAGGCATTATGCTACATGGGGTTTGTATTCTGTACCAGTAGGGTGCGGGGGGCTGGGAGGGGCCGGGGAGGAGGGAGGGGATGGGACGAGGGTAGGGGTGGGGAAGAGAGGGAGAGGAAGGTACTATGACACGGATATAAAAGCCCTGGAGTGGATTCAAGCATTTAGTGGCACTCAATCCGAGTTAGGAAGATTGTAGTGAAGCTAAGGTAGCATGTGGCATGGAGCTATTTGAGTTGTTGAAGAATTAGAGAGCTAAAAAGTAACTTACTACTACTCTCTACACGTATATACCTAAAGTTTTTATGCTATACTTTTGGCTACGAAAAGATTTGAAGACAAAACTTCACAAGTTCTAGCCTTTGAACACTTCTCACTCTACACGCGAAGCGGCGCTTTGAACTGGTGCCAAATAAACTACAATAGCTGTTCTTACAAAACCCCTTAAAGTCGTGATTATACCATTTCAAAAGCTTTGCAAAATCGTAAAAAGTTGAATAATAAAATTAGCGGGCTTAAAAACCCTAGTACACCACTTTTCAGATTTGTTGGAAATTTTTTTGAAACACGGTAAATCTGTGATGACGCTCTAAGCTGAAAGTACCGTAATCTTACAGTAGTAAAGGGCGATCCGTGATTCGCCCCATACTTTAAATCTAAGTTAAAGCCAGCTCTACGAAATGGTACCTGAAGGTGGGTAAAATACTTCTTGGGAAAAGAGATATTAACGATCAAACAGTGTATACATCCTTTTGGAACACCCTGTATAACTCAGTGGAGTTTTTTGTCTAACAAGGGAACCGTGTAGAGTGGAAGTGGCCTTTCCAGATAAGACCCATACTGCTTTAAAGAGCATTAATCGGTGATTCCAAATCTGCCAAGCGCCGCTGGACGCCGAGTTATGCTTGTTTTTCAGGTCAAAAAATTGAACGCTAAACTGAAGCTAAATCGCCCAAATTTGCTCAAATGGTCCAGTGTCAAGTATTAGAGCTGATTATGCAATGAATACATTTTATTCAATATGCTAATACTTGACATTGCTTTATCTGAGCGCTGGAAAGATTGTAACAATCAATTTTACCTAAATTCTGCATTCATTTTTCGTTCCGAAGAAAGGTCATGACTCGGCGTCCAAAGGCGCTTGGCAGATTTGGAAAGCAGATTTGGAATCACCGCTTAAAGGCACCGTCCACCCTAAGTTGAGAGTGTTGAGCTTTTGGCAGCATATAATAGTAGGGCCTACTGACAATCCATTGCCGAAGTCGCGACGATAAATACCGCTTCGAAAGAGAGAAAATCGCTTTGGAATAGCGAAGATGCACGAGGACCCCCATCCATGCCCGCCCATTTGTGCGCGCCCATCCAATCACCGTTCCGAAAAGCCGGCCTGTGGGTTCTCCGTAACGGGGATTGTCGGCGTTTTCGCGCATTCTTGACTTCATATTCGGAATCAGGGACATGAGAAGGCCCTGAAACGACAAAAACATGGAAGTCGAAGATCTGGGTGGACGGTGCCTTCAATACCCTTCAAAGCAGTATGGATCTCATCTGGAAAGGCCACTTCGACTCGACACGGTTCCCGTGTAAGCTCCCCTCGTTTGCCAGCAAAACGCCTTAACAATTCAATAGGAGCAAGAGAAGCTTGGAAAGCGGATATAATGGCCGCCTCGCTCATCCGACTTGCTGGAGGAGAGGGACAAACTCTAACATGTTGCAACTTGAGAAGGAAGAAATCCGGGCGAAGCATTTCAAGCCAACCTTAGCCGACCTTGTGCAAAAATGTCTTGAAGAAAAAATAAAAACCAGTTACTTGAAAAAAAAACCTAAACCAGTTATTTGATAATGTGAGTGAGCCTATGTGATTAGGCTTATTAAAAAATAGGGGGGGGGAGAAAAATATTTTTCTTTTTTTGAGAAAATATAGCGAAAAATAGCGTCTGATCAAGAAAGACTCTCATTCCGAAGGGTGAAATTTCAAATGAAGAAGAAGGGTATATGTTGCGCTGAGTTGATGCTATATACCCATATGTACAGCATAAAGGTAGGTCAACAGCTGATACTGACAACGAGCATCTGGAAAGAAATCTGCAGAGCGATTAGAGATAATGGAAACAAAGAGTAATTATAGTTCTAGCGGATGATCTCTCCCAGAATAGAATTATTTTTCGTACTTTCATTCCATTCCTATGTATGTGAAGACGAAAAATATAGCGTTTATCAAAAGAATTAGGTATGATCATAATTCAGTAGTTGAGGTAAGTCTGCTATCAACAGTTCATTCTTGAAGGCTTCACTATTGCTAACGGAAATAATTTCAGTAGGCAATCCTTGAAACCTAGCACTACGGTAGAATATATAGTTGGAAAGAGCGGATCGATGGATAGGTTTATAGTGGAGATTGAATCCTCCTCATCTATCAATTGAAGGCATAAAAATCCAGAATTTACTAGCTCTCATTTTACTTCTAAAGTACTCAGAAGCAAAAAAGCAGATGGACATAACATAAACATAACATAACATACAGGGCTCCTAAATTGCAGAGTCGTTTGCACCAGCGGTCGCGCGACCGCGTCGCGCTCAAGCATTTTGCCGGCGCCGGCGCCATCGATCGAGGCGGCGCCATTGATACCCGGGCGCGACGCGGTCGCGCGACCGCTGGTGCAAACGACTCTGTAATTTAGGAGCCCTGTACATGATCGATACAATTTTGTCAAGATTATCTTATTAGGAGTATGTTTCGGAAAATCGTGAATAGTGTGGAATACGCTTCCTTGACACTAATCATGCTCATCATTGCTGCATAAAGTTTTAAATCATCGGCGTAGATCTGGAGATTTAGATCTTTTGTCTTCAACATATTAGGTGATTCTAAAGTGGAAACCAAAAATAGTAAGAGGGATAAAATAGCTTCTTGGAGAAATCCACTTGAGCAACAGAATCTATTAGAAAAAGCTTATTCAACTTTCCCAGACATACTTCTGTCACTGAGGTAAGATTCAGACCAGTTTAAAAGATTTCCTGGTATCCCAATATTTTCAAGCCGGAAGGGAGAATATTATGCGCATTTTCATTAAAAGCCTTGGAAAGGTCAAAATAATTTATGCCGACAGATTTTTCCGGATTTAGTGCTAGTCTTCAATGATAAATAGTTTCGATAAGTGGTAGATCTGCCTGGTATGAATCCATGATGCTCGGGTAATATAAGATGAAATTTCTCCAACCATAACAATAGTTTACACCTTATTATAGGCGATTCCCATGCGTATATCAGGCGTGGCTCTGCAGACATTTGAACACGTTGAGAAACTTGTTGGACCTCCATTCTAAAGCATTACTTTTTTTATTCCCTAGCTGCCAAAAACTGCCACGCGCATACGTTGGCAAACGTCGGCAAAGCTCCGCCCGCTATAGAGTGGGGAAAGGACGATATCTTTTCCATGACTTTTATCGCTATGCAGTTATGACTAGGTCGAAAATCTGGTACATACTAGCGTTTCAAACTTGTTGACTTAACACTGCTGTTTTCATCCTTCGATGTGTTTAGATGGGCAGGGCAATGCTTTAAACAAGAGAGGTTAAGGGGAGGCGGCCCTTCTGAACCCACAGTACGCTACAGTAATTCAAATCCTGAGACGCGTACGCTCGCGCTGCGTTTAACGCGGACGAGTCGTTCCCTAATTTCGAAAGTCGCTCAGTTTGCATTAGCGGCGCACAACTGGAATCAACGAACTAGTCTTACTGATGTCGCTGTACTCCCGCATCTGGTATTCTGATGCGCAGTCTAGCGCCCACTGGTCGTTAACTACTTCATTTCTAGATATTCTTGAATTGGTAAGTTGCATGTTATCAGACAGCAGTGGAGCACTGTAACCGATTCGTTATACCTTGTTCTTGTCTTTTTTTATTCGAAAACTGCTTAGATTTGAAAAAGTAAGACTTCCGATTGTTTTAATGACCAAACAAAAGCTTACTCCATTCATTATCTGTGTGTGCAAAGAATCTCTTTTTGCATCCTTTAGGAATGTTGTTTTCTGAACATGCTTGTTTTGGGAAGAATAGTAAACTCGTCATCTTTCATTTCTACTTTTCCATCATTTTGTTCTGAAACATCTATATTTCTTTGATAATCGAACCTGGGCTCGAAACAGAATTTCATTTGCACGAAATTTTGTTGCTGACTGTCGATCGGGTTGCAGTGTTCTTGTTGCTAAAGTACTCGGCTGATGCTCGTAAAGACAGTTTTCGAATTGTCTGCTTTGAATATCTTATTGCATGAAGATCTAGGCCTTTATGCAGGTTGTCATGAATTACTGGAGGCATGAACCCTGTTTAAAGAGCTAGACGATCTAGTTTTTTTGTGACGTTTCTGACTGTGTTGTTTTCGTGAGGTAAGACTGAAATGCTGCAGGTCTTTTCGTGATCCGGAATTTGTGACTGAGTAAGCACAGATGCAGGTTGTGAAAATTGTAACCTTGTTTGAGTTCTTTAGCTTGCCAGTTGAAGTTGTAAAAAATCACTACATTAAATACGCAAGATCTCCAAGCTTGTGTTCTTGGATTCTATGACTAGACGCCGAATTGTAGAAGAGGAAAGTAAGCAGGACGTGCGCGAAATAAAACAAACTAATTATTTTGTCAATGATTGCTCAATTTTCAAGCAACAATGAATGATCAGACTAACGTCAACGCTAGCTGACAAGTTTTCGGTTACTATTCATGACTCTTGGCATCTCATTGATGTTTACTTGGTTCTAGATGCCCCTGCCCTCTTGTGGCGTATTTCGAAGTGCATAAGTTGTAGGTGCACGCAGTACGCCAGCGACGAAACTCGTCCGAAACTGCGACGCGTCCTGACAGGTCACCGCTCGCTTACGCGGAGCGCCCAATCACAGCTCGACCTTTGCAGCTAGGTGACCTATCACTGTCGTCACGATTGGAGCGGGTTCAGAAGGGCCTACACCCGAGGTTAAGCAATGGGGCAGCGATTGGCGCCAACTATTGTCATTACATCATCCAAAATCGGGGCACCGATACCAAAACGAAACCCACTGCTGTATTGTAGGTATGGATGATTGTTGCACAATGTCCTACGTAAGCAGAACTGGATCTTGTTTTGAAGTTCTCAAATAACAATGCTGCATCATCAAATTTACGCATGAGAGGCCTAAGCCCAACGAAAAATGGTTAGCGTATCTCAACGTAAAAATTCACTTCCGAATGGAGAATACAAAATCGAATAGATCGTAAATTTAACAAACTTGTGCACATCGAAGGGTGAAAACAGCAGTGTTAAGTCAAATGTATAAGGCATCGAGTAACATCCGGTCGTGACAGCAATGGAAACTGTTGCCAATTTTGGCCCTTAGGCCCCGGACAGACTTCACGCGATTTGATCGTCGCTACTCAATCGCCGACATTTTCATTCATTTTCATTTCAAATTCATAAATTTCAGGCTGGAAAAGTATCACAACCGAAATGCAAGTTGATCGGCATGGAATTATGTTGTAACAGTGTCTCGTCGCGATTCAGTCGCGACGATCAAATCGCGTGAAGTCTGTCAGGGGCCTTAGTAAACGCCTCACGGTTGTCACAACATAAGAGGACTATGTCATGACAGGTGGAAATTTCGAAGTCTACAGCGAACAAGCCATATAAGGACAGAGCCCAACATTGGTTTCCACCCAGCGCCCTCTGCAATGGAATACCACCTTGGAATTTCATGTGCAGGCTTTTATTTTTTGCTAATAGAGTAGATCCTATCCTAGCAAAGAGCATGTTAACTAGACCGTGTTCTCTTGTACTCCTCAAAATGTGGTCGCCAATTCTGGAGAACGGGGAACCGTAGTTTTTTTTAGCTAAACGCGAGTATCGCTTGGTCTACCCCTAGCTAGACAAAAGCGAAGTAGAAGGCTAGAAACTTCGGACTTCTTTAAAGCGTGGAAATCCTGCTAAAGTACAGACCCAGCTATAAATCGCTTTGACACCCAGCGTCTGTTTCGCGCCAAGTTCAGGTAGCAAACCAGGGAGGGGGGGGGGGAGGGCAGATTTGAGAATTCAGGAAGCAATGGTTGTCTTCCATATTCACTACATTCTCTGTTCTCCATAAGCCTTGTGAAGTAGCCACATCTGTGGTTGAAACCGTGCTGCAAATGATAAAGGCAATTATTACCCTGAACCTACTCGATTACTATCACTATCAACATCTAAAATGCTGAAAACAAAGGAGATGAAGAAAGCCGAGTCAACTTCATTCTATAGATCATGTGTGCACTTGGATGGCCGACTGACTTGGTTTTCACTGTGCGTTTGCCACATCGCCACGATGGACATTACCATCAACTGAACAATTCCAGCAATATGCTGCACTTGTCGTCTCTTACACTCTGTCCATAAGTATGGGCTTGGCAATTCTTTGTGGAAGGAAGAAGGGTGACACTCATGCAACTAAGAAGAGCAGCGCTGCGGAGTCGGAAAGCTCAACTTCTTCATCATCTATCATTGTTAAACCTCCTGAGAAGAAGCACAAGAAAGCTTCCAAAGAAGGCAAATCCAAGGAGGGCAAGGCTCAAACACCCAGCTCTAAGAGAAGAACAGGTATTCTAGAAGAGTCCTATTTGAAGTTACCTAAGCACGAATTTTTTAGGGGAATCTGTGAGGAAAGGAGTCCGCGCACCTGGGAAAGCACCTGTTCCTGCTCCTGCTCCTGCTCCTGCTCCTGTTCCAGTACCACTACCACTACCGCAAACACTATCACAGTTCCAAAGAGCGGAATCGCTGAAATCACTGCCTCCAATGAAATCTATAGCTCCGATGCCTTTACAGTCAGCAGCAAGGACTCTACAGCTCCAAAGTGCAATCAGTGATGATGTATCAAAAGCGAGGCCGCTTTCATTATCACAAATGAGCACGCTAAGTGAGTGGCAACACTTAGAACAAGTTTCTATCAGGCTGCGGTCAAAGTTGGTCGTGCCAGCGCCATGCCTGCACATCGATCGATCAATACGACGAGCATCCATGTAGGTGCCGGCGCCAATACCGCACTGGAACGGCGCTGACACACCTGTGGGCAACCGGCGCCAATACCGCACTGGAACGGCGCTGACACATCTGTGCGCAAGCGACTCTGGACGCTGCCTAAGGCCTAAGGCATACCTCACGCGATTTGACCAAATCGCGACGTCCACTCGACTTGGCGTTTTGCCAAATTTTTATAGATTCGTCGTAGGCGGTTTTTAAATGCATTGGCTTGTAGCTTTTGTTAGTTCTTGCAAAAGGATTAAGTCTTGTTCAAACAAAGGCCGGCAACGAGCAATTACGAACAGTCGCTTCTGTGCCAAATCGCCCAGCGACGGAAATCGCGTAGAGTATGCCTTAGGCCTAATATGATATGATAAACCTATTCAAATTCCAACATTGTTTAATTTCAGAGGAAACAGCGCCAGGAAGTGACGGTGCCTATGAAGACGTGAATATAGTGGTGGAACCAGAGCTGGCACCAGGAGGAGAGAAACTGGTAGAAGCAAAAGCACCACCTGAACCAGGGATGGAAGACGAGGGTCTGAAAACAGTAAAGCCGGAAGCAACGCGCGATGTTCCACCAACTGGAGATGCTTCAAAGTGAGTCCATATCCTTAAGAACTGTATAGAATATGCTGTAGCGTCTTCTTCAGGACAACGCTTACTGTGGATCCTCCGGTGTCTACATTTCCAACAACTGGCGGTCGCCTATATCATACTCTCAAAAACCCTCGCGGAACCAGAATGGTGTTCAAAATCAAATGTTCGAACAACAACGATTACGGCATCAATCCTGTCTACGGCTTCGTTGAAGCAAATGGTACGGTTCCGATAAACATCACACGCCTACCAGGACCACCAAAGGAAGACAGAATGGTGATTCAATTCGTGGAGACGACGGAAGCACTTTCAGTCGGGGCAGAAGCGGCATTCAAATTGGCCTCGCCTTGGGCGTACGTATCGACAACAGTACCTCTGAGGGTTGTTGCTGGCTTACCACCGATGGCACCGACAGCTGGAGCGAAGCCACCACCGCCTGCGCCTGCAGCAGCTCCAAAACCTCCACCACCTCCACCGCCACCAGCATCGAAGCCTGCATCTCGAATACCGCCTGTACCAGTACCTCTTTCACCTAGACCAGTTGTACCCGTAGCAGCAGCGCCAACAAAACTTCCTCCTCCTCCTCCCAAACCAGCTCTTCCCCCTCCAATTCCGACGCCAAAACCAACAGCAATATCCGCACCCAAAGTGGCTGCCGCTTCTCCAAAGCCAGTGCCAGTTGCTACCAAAGTGCCTATCGCTACACCTCCACCACCTCCAAAAGCATTGTCTCCTACTCCAGCCAAGCCTATTATTCCTGCCCGTCCCTCACTTGTGCCACCTCTAGCTGCTCCCAAACCCGGTGCTCCATTAGCTCTACCTGGAACAGGACTCTCGTACTTCGCAGCACCCGGCCAAACTCCTGTCATTCCCGGACTCCCAAGCCCTACCGCTCCACCACCTGCTGGAGTGCCACCTGCTTTCGCCGGTGCAAAAGGACTTCCAGTGGCCAGTGTTTACGTTACACAACAAAGGAAGTGAGCAGTGACGTTTTTTTGTTGATGAACATAACTTCAACTACATCTATGTCAAAAAGCTTGAATAATAACGAATTCTATGACGTGATTTGTTGTTGTGTAGGGTAGATGTTTACCTAGGAATAACCCATAGTATTCGATTAGTGATTAACATTTAATACTGAGCTGTTCCACGATCATTTGTGCAATAAAGCATTAATGTTAATATTTCGACTGTTGCACACGTAATTGTTCAAAGAGTGGTCTATCTTCAAAACGAATACAGAGAAGAATTTCTGGTCAAGCTACTTCCGAACATTGTTTTCTGATGGTAATGTTACCGAACACGTCGTCAATGGTTGAATCATCAGAGCACGAAATTTGAGTCCTACTTCTGAGTGTCTGCCATACCTTCAATCGCAAACGTTGAGCACCTTTCAGTAAGCGAGCTACTACCTTGCGTACGCCCAGACATTCGCCTTCGTTTGGGAATAGTCCATACTTGGAAAAGAAAAAGTTATTGAGACTTAGCCTATATTTCAACATCCCGACCACTGTGGGATGCTTGCAATTATGATGGACTGCACAAATAGTTTGTGATATACTCAGTTAACCTCAGCCATCTGTATATTTCAGTTTTTCACTGCCAGTGGATTCGTAATTCCCTGGGAAGTAGCAAGGAATTTCCGTGTATAAATGGTGGTTGGAATGTAGTACAGAAACTCAAGAGAATTTGTGCAGCACGTCTTTGAAGTAATTGCTCCTGTACTCTGACTTTATTAGGAAGCAATCCTGCGTTCCCTACAATATCCTGAACTTTTTGTAGTCTACTTACATTGAGACATTGACTTAGCAAGTGATCCCGTAATAATCTTTTCGTTCAATTATTCCAACATTCCCAAAAAATATTTGATCATTCATGGTTCCCCCTTGGCTTTTACGATAAGAGCGCCGTGACGCCGTCAACTGCAAAAAGTGTGTACAAACAGCCATCAGCTTCCATGTGCACTTCTTTCGTGCTGAAAGTGCACAATGAAGCTTAAATCCGTAAAACGCAGAACTGAAAAAGCCTCAGCTCTTGTCCGGCACAGACTTTCATGCCTGCAGCCCAAGAGTCAAACTGGCCGCCTTCGCGCTTACAGTAATCTTGAGCAACGTGCTGCCCTTTGTTAGAACATCTTCAGATTGTGGGCTAAGGTTCCGACATGAACATTGCTCTTCAAACAATAGCTCTAAGCTTATTTATTTGACACAATATGTACACCACATACGGCGAAAGAGAAATAGAAAAAAAATACACGTTTCTGGGAGGTTCGATACTAATGCCTACTAAACAAACGCCAATAACATAATGATGAGGCTGTGAAATATGGATGCGCAGTGCGAGAAATAATGCAACAAATAGCATAGGACCCGGTTTTTTTCGGGTCACAAGCATAAAGAAAAACAACCTTGGCAGGCGTACGAACAGCGCTGAGAGTTGCTTATCGCTAGCTAACTAAATGTAGAACTTGCAAATATGTATAGAGAGCTCTGCGCATTCATCGCATACGAATCAGTAAGCAGCATCGCAGTTAAGGGGTTATGCAAGGCTAATAGAATATCGTCAAAATATAATTATGCGTGTTTAGCGACCAATTTCTGACTAGTCTATTATTTTGACAGAATGAACGTTCGTTCCTACATCAGTACTGTTATATCAAGATGAGACAGGAAAAGATTCGCTTAGAAAGAATACATCATCATTGAACATAAAGTACATCACAGCGCATAAATGAGCGAACACAGAAAACAATTCATCATTCAGTAAACAAATAATTAAATGATATCACCCGAATTTCGAACAAAAGACTGCAGTCAGTGTAATGAACATGGCAAGAGAGCGCTAAATGAGAAATGACGAAAACGATAATGAAAGTGGAATGAGCGCATATAAATTCCAAATATGTGATGACTAGAGATTTGCGCGGATTAGAGAGAAGAAGATAAGAAATGGTCATATATTGCCAAACTACACGATCTGATCCAGTGATACGAATTTTTAGGAAGAAGAATTCTCTAACAACGACCTGATAATCATCAAAACGCTATCGAGATGACCTGATGTAATCGATAACGGCTTGGTAGCAGAACGCATAGTGTTCCTGAATACAAAAAATGCTATGAAAAAAAAAGCGGAAACCAAATGCAAAAGAATATGTACCAATTTTGAGAATATCAATGGCCGCTGATTCTGGAGGCCTTTGACGGTTTGGAATACATCTATTCGTTGTTCTGCTTTCAACCGTTCTAACAATAATGAAATACAACAATAGACACCCGTTTCGGAGGAACCATCCCTAAATAGATAAATCATTTCAATGTGGTTAAGCGAGAAAGATTCACGCAAAATAATATGTCGAAAGCACTGCCCACCCAGATCCGAGATTGACGAGATTTTATTGCAGTACAATAGTGAGCTCAGCATCTTATTGCCCAAGTCCCGCTGCAAAACTTGCATCCCGGAGCGAAAAATTGGCCCAGAAGCTGGATGCTGCAAGGGTCGCCACGCCCATCAAGTGGCATGATCTATGGTAATGAGCATGAAATTAAACTCCAAATTACTAGGAATGCCGGTAAACAGTTTTTCACATAAAGGCAAATTTTCGGCATTGCTAGATACTACCTAATTAGTTTGGGCTCATTACCAGTGAGTGGCCAACCACGTTGGTGGGCGGGGCGACCACAGTAGCATCCATATTCTGGAGCAATTTTCTCGCTTCGTAATTATTCTTTTAAAACGGGACATGAGCAGCTACCGAACTGGGGCCTCGCTATTTTACTGCATCGAGATCTCACCAACTCAGATTGGGTTGGACGTTGCTTTTCAGGTTCTAACAAACCTGCAGTGTAACACGATCGGTCCTGAATCAGGCAAACCACTTTGTCTTTCGAGAACTCGACCAACGAGCGAAAGTAGTGGCTCTGATGATGTTGGCACTACACAAGATGATGGCCATGCTGTGAATGCGAATTGAACTACACTACGAGCAACGCTATCCTCCTGAAGAAGCGGTGTTTTGTTGTGTGAGAAAAACTCATCGCAAATTCAACTACCTTCAAGCGATAGCTCAGTTTCCTAGTGATAAAGTATGGGAAATGTTCCTCTCCATTGAGCTGTACAGTCACGTGGTACGGAGCACGCTGATAGACAGCCGTTTCGTGAAGCTCACTTGGCCAGTACTGTATAATAGCCATTCAACAATATCAAAATAACTGAATCATCAAAAGCAACCTTTTCGGAAGGGCTCCAATCTTCCTCGTTAGAAAGCATTACTAATGTTGTAACATTCAATTCCGAGATCATACGCCAAAAGTCGAACACTGTGTTCTCACTAACAGGATCTTGTGCCAAAACATACGGATAAAAATAGCCCTGTAAACAAAACAACATCTAAAAATATAAAAGAGCTAAAGCCACTCACCTTAAGAGAGCTGGCATTGATGTAAGTAGTATCGGCGTAACCGATCGATGCTCGTAGTACGATACGATTACGATCATATGGTACTGCCGAATCAAACCGATTTTTCATCACATTGTCTTCTTTAGCTGCAAACGAGCACTTGGCGGGGGTTTCCAGAGTCCGTTCGAGTCTCTGAAATTGGTCCAAAATGAGAATTCAAAACCAAAATATGCAGATTTAAAAAAAAATACAAAGATGCTCTGGAAACAACAGCTTAACATGGCGAAAACAAAAACAGCCTGCACAAACAAACAGGTGCACTTACCCGGAACTCCACCTCCATGCCTATCGTAGGTGCAGCGTCGGGCCGTGCGACAAGTTTGACTGCATTACTGAATGACGATGATCGGTCCCTTAAAGCTGTTTTCAGCCCCAAAAATGCGCCAATTCACTGCTTACCTATTTGCTGGTTCCAGCAACTCTTGATAATGTTCTTTCAGCTGTTCAACATCCATATCCGTGTAGCCGAACAAATGCCATTCAGCCAAAGCTTTGTAAATGAACACATACTGTTCCTATAAAGAAGTAGAAACGCTAAAATATTTAATGAGATGAGAAGAAGGCTATTTACCTGAGATTGCACCATAAGGTTCCGTTGTTTTCGAAGACCTGCGACAAAGTTGAAGATGTCAGCTTTAGATTGGGCAGCACATTGATCCAACATGCTATCGATGGCAATGAATGTTCCTGTTCGACCCACGCCAGCGCTAAATAGCAAATTGTACATTGTTACTGCTTCGCGGAACTTGAATCTCACGGTCAGCACACGCAAACGAAAAAAAAAACAACGGAAAAACCTTTTACCTGCAATGTATCACAACAGGATAATCGTTGAATTCTGGCAGTTCTCGTAAGCGATTCAAAAACCGCAATAATCCTGTGGAGCATTCAGGAGCTTTGTAGTCATTCCAGTTTGTGAAATGATACTGCACAACCCGACGTACTAAAAAAGCAACACATCAATCTACCGAATCGAGGAAAACGAGGATCCACTCAGGCAAATCTCTATCAAAACGTACCGTTACCCGTACCTACAAATGAAGTTTCAGCATGGCCATTTGAATGACGTACTGATGGAACATTCGCATATTCCGAGCCGGGAGTTGATTCGATCGAGCCGATGTCGGACCTGAGATGAGATGAGCTCATGAAGGGAATAACGATGGAATGGGCGTATTCACCTAGCACCAGGAGACATCCTGCTAAATTTCTCATTGACAGTCTCGATATCGAAACATCTAACGGCGTAGTCAGCGAAGTAGGAAGCTTCTCGAGGGCTTACCAGTAGATCACCATACCTGAAGCGAAAGCAAAAGTATATAGGTCACTTTGCTTAACTTGATTGAAAATAACGTGGTTTAAAAATTGGAATAAATTACATTAAATCAAACCTTGTTGGCTGATCATCCGGCCAGTACTTTGTGCATTGTTGACGATTTTTCTCAAATAAGTTCGCTACCATTACTATCAAACGTGCGTCTTGCTCCCATATCATTCGCCAAAAATCAGAAATTGTCGTATCGAGTGGGGCCTGCGCTGCTATGAATGTTTTCCGGTCATCCCAACCCTGAAACAGGTCTTGCTGACAGCCTTTCTTTACATAATTCAGCAAAATCAA
The DNA here is from genome assembly GCA_958299035.1 of Cylicocyclus nassatus. Classification (NCBI taxonomy): domain Eukaryota; kingdom Metazoa; phylum Nematoda; class Chromadorea; order Rhabditida; family Strongylidae; genus Cylicocyclus; species Cylicocyclus nassatus. Next base: position 28,218,145 of record CATQJL010000316.1, read on the forward strand.
CGAAGGAATGGTTTTGGAGAGTTACAAACTGCATAACTGAATTGAAAATTGGATATAAAACGAAAAGAATGCTGCAAAATCAAAGAGTGCTACCTTGACAAAGTTCGCATTGATATAGTCGGAGTTCTCATCCTCGTTGATTATCCGTAATTTCACACGAGTCGCATCAAAGGCTCGGATGTCGTTATATCTGGAAACTTCTTCATCCAAAAATTCAAGGGAAAGTGCGTAGAAATTTTGATATAAACACTTTTTTTGAATCTCAAGCCTTTAAACCACATTTCTCACCTGTTCTTGCATGCATTTTCCTTCTTAGCGCTAGCAGTCGCATCGAGTTTGTAATGGGGAAGCGCCTAAATCGATTTGATAAAAAAGTTCAAAGGAACCTCGTCTACCATAAAGGAACCTCGTCTACCATAATTTATCGAAACCAACCTCGTACTCCTGGGCAAACAGGAAATCTGAGTCGCGATGTCTCATGAGATACTCGGACGGTAAGTCATCTACTGGGATGGCATGGTAAGCTGATGGTCTAAGAAGAGTTCGCTCAGCTCCCACTGACGATTCCTTGGACATCCACAGCCAATGACACCACTGAGACACTTCTCCACGTCTGTTGAAAATAGGGTAAGATTAGTCGTGCTTTTTGTTGCAGATTTATATACATTATGTTTCATAAGCTTAGCTACCCCCCCCCCCTGCAACTCTTTGATTTGCCCCATTCGAAGTGATGCATTTTCTGATTAAAAAAACAGATCATGCGTTTCCAATCACTAACAATTTCAAACACAAAGAATGATGGAAGAAAAAACAGCAATAGCAAAGCCAAAATATGACTAACTTGTGCAGCACAAACAGAGCCAATACGGATGCCATGGTTAGGAAGACCAGAAGTGGAACCAAAACAGTGAAAAACGTGCCAAGTACGCTTCCTTCTGAAACTGACATAAACCGATTAGGAGATGACTTGTTTCGCGAAAGCGAAATAATATATATTCCGCGAAAAAACATAAGTTTCAAGTTTCCATATATAAACAAAAAGAAGAAAACTGGCACATGAAATAATCTTAATAGTCTTACCATCCTCCGGCTCCAAAAACACCGGTTTGAAGTATCCACTAAAGCCGTATGCAGGTCCACTGAGATGAAGTTGCCGATAAGATCTCGGCCTCAAGGGATCCAGTCTTAATGAGAGGAAAATGTGAATGCAATGGACGAACAAAAAAGAATTATGTCTTACATTCGACTATAATGAGCTCCACTCTGAACTTCTTCTTTATCATCTTTGTCCACTCTTACAATGAGAAAACCAGTGTACTTCAGTCCAGGTCGAAGAATGACATCTTCTGCTTTGTATCTGCTGAGGTACCTGCAGAAGTGGTCAACTGTAGACGTTAATCTATTGAACCAGCAAAAAATTTACGTGAACTTACAGAACACTGCACGGTTTCATGCCAGCCACTCCTTTCCCATCACCGATGACCGTGTCTGCAGGGTAGTCGGTATAGCTTTCCGCGATGTAGGCGAAAAATCGTTTCTTCTCGGCAGCAAGTGGAAGGAGATTATTGTTGAATGCCTGATAGATATAAGTGGCGATGATGGTGCAAAAAGACGAGATAAGCAAACACAGAACGAGAAAATAAAATGCGCGCATACTGATAAAATTCGAAGTTAAGTGAAAAAAGGCAACTCACCTTTGATACCGTATCCATAACTATTTCTTGTGGAGGTGGAAGTGTCTCTAACGAAACATTCCTCAACAATGGCACGATGCCAATGTAATAGCAACTAAATTACATATGATTACGAAGAAATCACAAAGAAGGAAGTGAACAAACTACCTAATGGGACCATTTGTGTCATCTGGTTTGGAGTTGAAAGCTAAGTTGAATGACGTATGATTGGAGTTTGTTGACGTTATTGGTTTTTCGACCTATAAACAGAAGTTTGGGAACAGCGAGATAACGAAGAAGAGTTCGACTTACTACATCGGGCTGAGCATAATTTGTTATGCAATGTTTAGGGAACACTAACGGAGATGAACGACCAGCTGAATTTTCCGCCCATACGGTGATTGTGTAATTTCGATTGGGCTAAAAGTTCACATACAATAAAAATTATGATGACGCATGCTATAATTATTACCTTCAGAGGACCATACTTGCACGACAAGAACTCCGTTGTGAACTCTATAGGGTTAATGCCATGTGAGGCCGCTTCCCTCTCATCCCAGTTAGCACATTTTTCCTCATCAGTTGGTGGGGGAAAATCATCTGCAACTATAGGACCTCCTGGTCTCATTCGACGAACGGCTCCTTGTACTCTTACCTGTAACAAAACGTTACTTCCTACAATATTCTGAAGGCAAAAAAGTTTACTTACATAGTAACGACTGATTCTCCCATTGGTCAAAGCGGGTGCTCTCCACTCCACTTCGCACATAAGCGATGATCCAGAGTTCAAAACTCGCACATCTTCATATTTAGGCGGATGGGGCTCTGAAAAAGCATTGAATAATAGTTTGCAGACAGACTGTAAAAGTTTCGAGCAACAATCTACAGGCTGTCCTAGCGTGAGTGACAAAACTCCTGCGGCTCCGGGCGCGAGGCCCTTTGCTCGGCGCGTTTGCAAACGTAAACCTCGAACAGTTTCCCATGCAATCAATCTCTGCCGCGTGTGAAAATGCCCCAGGATACCTCCGCGAACGCTAGGAAGACATGAGCGAGGTGGTCGCAACGACACCAGCCGCTGAAGCTTTGACACCCATAATGGGACCTATAGATAGTGTCGCTCTATTTTAACATGATTCAATCTTCAGAAAAACTGCCAAAAAATCAAAGAATATCGGACCCAAATCCTTTGGGAGATAGAGACAAGGGAAAAATTTTGGATAGAAAAGATAAATTGAAAACACTCACTGCTTTCAGCCGTATTGAATAGCTCTGTGATCTCGAACGGATCTGTCTGGCTGTCATTCACAGTCACAAACAATTTATAAGGTGTCGCAGCGCGGAGATTGGTGATGATTACAGGTGAGATGGCATTCACTTGTGAGAAGACCTCTTGCCCATTCAGTCCTGTTCTCCGTACAAGCCTAGAGCATAACGATAAGCAAACAAAGTCAAGAAAGGAATTCGATACACACCTCAGTCCTATCTTCAGTTGTGGTCCCTGCTGTACATCCCAGCTAACGTTAGCGGAATTATCATTTGTAACAATCGTTAGGTTTTGAATAGTTCTCGGAGCTGCAAAAAATAAACTCAGTTTGCGTAGAAGCACCACAGCTAGTAAAAAAAATCTATGGAAAAAAGCCACAACAAGCAGAAATCCAGTGAACCCATAGAGATGTTTTACCACCGGATAAAAGATGAAGATTACAAAATCAACCCAAACTCTCCAAATTGACAGCAGTATTGTTTAAAGCAGACTTTCAGCATGCAACATAAAATATCCTTTACTGGCGCCACTTCACATCAACCAAACCACTCGTGAAAGCAAAAAAAAAGAGCACGATAAAAAGAAAACTCTCATGCAAGGAGAAAATCGAATCGCACACGCTACGAACGCGAACACAGCCTGATTTCAAACTTACCATGTGATGGTCTCATGACTTTTTTCGATCTTTTAGAGAAAGGATGATGACGCCTTTCTCGCTCTACAAGATGTGGATGTGGATAACGAAGATTTGTTTTTTCACACATGTGAGCAATAGAGTTTAAAAAAGAGAAAAAAAAAGTAGGAAAACCTCATGAGAAAATTGCAAAAGAAAGGAAATTCTTCAAAACACGAGAAAAATTCGAAGAAGAAAAACAATTAAGGTATAACTAATGAATGAATTTCTAAAATTACCTTTGACTTGGAACTCTATAGTATAATTGACAGATGGCTGCTGATTTGCGTTCACATGACACATGTACGAGCCGCTATCAGATAGCTGCACATTGCGGATTTCAAGTTCCCAGCAGTACGGAGTGTTCATCTTTTCAAACTCAGTCATCTGGAAGATATTTTTCAATAGATGGTGTATAAACTGTTCAAGAAGCATGGAATGCATGACTGACTTGTCAAGGATATAAGATACAAAAATGCAACAAAACAAAGCATTGAGAGAGAACTAAGAGGTAAAAACTCTGTACGGTCAAATTCATAACTCACATAATGAAACGGATGGTTGGTCGGCTCACGTACTACTGTAGTGTTCTGCACGAATAACACCTAAATTCACACTATTTGTAAAAAACATTCCTATTGATTCCCAGCAGTCAAATCAATGAAACTGTGATTGACGGCAATTTAATAACAAAGCAAATTTAACAACCAACCCCTGCTACATCGATCAACCCTTGCGGATCCATATTCACACAACAGTAGAGCACCACATCTGTGCCTTTGTATACTGCGTCCGACGGGTATGCTATACCGAGGACGGCCAGTTCTCCTGAAAACATAGGGTCGAATTGTTTCTTCTTTACTAAGAAAGAATCACTGCTTGAAGCTAATGAATAAACAAAGGGACACTTTCCCCACGGAAAAAAATTTCCCAAGATTTTTGCTGAAATTCGACAGGAAGAAATTGGCACTGTAATTAAATTAAAAGCCACGTGTTCCAAAAACATCCTGTTCCCATGTGACTATTGCAAAAGTTTTTTTTTTCAACCTTATAAGACTGCATAAGGACACCATACGTAACAGAAAGTTATTTGACTACTTTCTATCCCTTTTGGTAAAAAAGGGATAGAAAGTAGGCTGTCAACTTGAAATTGCACCAAATTCATAGACCACATGGTCTCAGAATAAGTAAGTGGGTTAGGTATGGCATAATCATAACCCGTCGCTAAGAAAGGTCGCTGGCACATGCAAACTTTATTATGCACCGCTATTCTATGGATGTCCACCGCAGAGAAGATATATAGCAAAAGTTGACCTCTAAAATTTGTACGAGTAGTGAATCGACAGACTGAGAGACCATGAAACTGAGATTAGCGGTTGGTTTATGAAAAAATTTACGGTTACCCGATAAATGCCGTAAATCTCAAAAAAATAGCTTGTTTTTTTACTTCATCAAGTGGCGTTTTCCGAAGAAATGAATACTCTCAAGTGTTATGACTATCACATCGTGGATCCAGTATATTCGCTTCGCTACTATACATACCCTATGCCGGAACTAATTACCAGGCGGAGTGTGCTTGAGCATAATGACATACTCCTGTCGTTTACATGCATATAACGGAATTTTGTTGAATGTTTTGCTCCCATTTGCACTACTATAACTTGCCATATGCTCAACTCTAATTGCCAAACCTAATCTCGGCAAATAAGAGAGGAGGGAAGTTCTAAGCCATGACCATAGAAGATTTGCTAGCCTTCATACAAAGTGCAAATTTACGAAATCAAATTCGGCTTCTATGTGGAGCACAAAATAGTGCACAGGGTGATTCATAATTTAGCACCCTTGAATATTTTGTTATTCTCAGATCTCCATAATTTGACTAAGAAGATCGAGCCAACCTCAGATACGACCTTTACTTTGCATCGTGTAAACTACAGAAACATATAGAAGATCCACCACTATACTAGGAACCTGTTTTAGAAGAAGAGAGCTTTATGCTTACGTCTGTCACACTTCGTAGGCAGCAGCGTAAGCACCGGTGAATCACTTGTCTTCCAGTTGTCAAACATCGGTGGACATGAGCAACGACCCTGGAAAGCACAATTTCGGAGAGAAACGGATTATCGCTCGCGCAAACGTTATCACTTTGTTGTGACATTCATACTTAACGATCTCGGATGCGAATGTGAGACGCTGAACAAGTGTCCTTTATGTCTCTCTTGAAAAGCGCTGAGAATAGCACACACGGCAAAGAGAGGCAAGAGAAATCGCATTCTGATAACAATTTTCGCATGTATCCGCATGAGATACAATCCGATTTGATAAATGAACCATCCGTTCTGACCGGAAGTGTTTCTCGCGCAATAGCAACGATTTTATCTATCTATCCATCTCATCTTAGAGAGCTGCGATGTCTATCATTATCAAACTGAACGGGAATAAACATCCATATTTACGAGTACATGTGTACAGAAAGATACAAACAATCTGAGATGAAATGATGTGCCAAACAGGGATCAATTTGCTCCAAAGATGTGACCTTATTAGTGCAGGTATCTGTGAGCTTTTCTCTACTGGAAAGAAATTCTTCGCCGAATTTACGCTGACGTCAGACACTTGCCGAGAGAAAATCTACTTTGATCGTGTTCTGAGATTTGATTTACTTGCATACCATCACTTTCAGGAGTTTGATTGCTAAGTTTTTCCTCCAATAAAAAATTTTAACAAGGAAAAAAGAAACATGCGCAAGAATCGATGTGCAAACAGAGTAGAAGCTTTGCTGCAGTGTAAAAGAGATTTGAATGGCAAGAAAGATGTGACCCACTGAATGTAACTGAAAACATAACTGATTCGTTTGAACTAACCAGATGGCACTGAGGACTGGGCAAATCGTACTTTTTTGCGTAACTCGAATCCATCACCCCGCATGGCAGCTCGTGCCGATATCTCTGCCGAAGGCGATAGTATGATGAAGCACCCTGCTTCATACAATCCATTGGAATGTCTGAAAAAAAAGAGAAGACCATCTACCGGCAAGAACATGAAAACGAGGAATCAGAATTCTGGTAGAAAAAACACTGACACGGCGGACAGCTCCTCGGACAAAGACATCTACCATAACCATCGCTATCTTTACGACATAGACCATTATGAACGCAATCGTAGTTTGACTCACATCGAGGAACCCCTAGAAAATTAGGTTTTTGCAAGTTCTGCATTACAGCTATGTTTTGGAAAACAAATATCCAAATTTTATGTTGGGAACCAGGAAGAAGATTAGAGACAATCTTGCTCATATTTGAAGCCTAAAGAACACTCGAGTAGATTTGTCTGTAGATATAGTGATCTTGCAATGCTAAAAAACTGCGGTAAATTTTGCGCTCGAACAAATGGTTACTCCTGCAATGCAGACAATTATCACCAGCATCACAGAGTAACGAGATATTTTTCCACGCGCATTACCACATTTTCTCGGCACCGCAGGATCCTATATTTGCCAGGAAATCTGCTCAATGTAGATGCAGATTTATAATCGCAATTCAGTTTACAAATAGATTAGATGAACTAAAAACTATTTTTGCAAAAAAAAAGATTTTTTTATTTGAGTTGCACAGTGTACACTACTCTGCAAACACTTTTTTAGAATCTGATCCCAAAAAAGATACCTTTGCAGAAAAGTCATAAAGTAAATCTTCAGCAACACCGTGATGTTGCCACAAATTTTAGTGTAGCAGGCACGATCAAAGGAAAATGCACGCAATAAAGATCGAGTTAAAAATGTGATTTGTAACCGTGATAAAATGTAGGTTACGAGCTCTACAGAGCATTGGCTGCTTTGAGATATGTCCATGAAAAAAAACTAGATCAGAATCCAAAGACCCGAACTTTTGCCAAAAAAACATTCATATAATATAAAACAAATTGAAACCTCCCTCTAAAACAAAGACTAGAATTTCCTGGTTCTAAATAACTACCTAGCTTATCAGCCGATGCTGGTCCCGGCGGTGTTGTAGTAGTCGTTGTTGAAGATTCCGTTGTTGAAGTGATATTCAATGTGTCCAAGTCTATATCGTCATCACCGTAGGTAAACCGCAGCAATAACAGTATCAACGTCGACCACCATGTCCAAAATCCGAATATCGTTGTCATTTCTTCACTCGATTGTCATAATGAAGTGGAGTTTGATGTAGATTTTTCGTTGAGATGTAGAAGGAAAGGCCTGAAATTACGGTAGATATAGGGCGGAAGTTTAACTCCGTGATGATTCTGAACGAGACGCGGATGCACTTTCGATGACTTCGTGTGTCGCCAACACAGTGAAGGACTGCAGAATGCGGGAAATGAAACAAACACATGTAAGAGGTAGGCAAACAGATCTATCAATGAACAAATTCTGGACAAAGCAGACTGCAAACGAGAAAGAAAAGAGTGAGAGAAAAGCGGAAAGATTAACAATTGCTGCAGAATAATCTGATTTGGTGAAATGTAAGCTCAAGATCAAGCAGCAGAACCATATTCTGGGGAGAAAACACAAGCTGAAGGATAAAAAAGGGTGCTTTGAAACTCCGCGATTGAAATACGAATTATATCGATCGTACATCTTCTTTATACACTAAATGAGTACAAGAAAAGCTAAGATTAAACAGTCAAAATTTGAAAAAAAAACAAATACCTTTTATCTTCGTAGAAAATTTCGAGGTTACAAAGAAAGGCAGCAATTCAAAGATCTATAATTCTGAATTGTGAATTGAATGAATTTGGGAACGATGCGTCGGTCTTTCCAGCCAGTTACAATGGAAGAAAAGACAAATAATACGTAATGTGTGTTTATGCACAATAGATTTCATCTATCTTTTAACTTTTTATTATTTTAATGTTTCCAAGCGAGAAACCAAATGTCGAGATTCATTTAAGCAAAAAAATTGAATAAAAAGAGGAAGTAGTTAACTTGACGTTAACCATAGCGTTTAACGTTTGAATAAGATAGAGAAGCACTTTGACTGTTACAGTGCACGGCTGAATCAACAGCAAAATCAAACACCAAATGCATTATTTCCAAAAAATGCAATGCAAAATTTCTTTTTACAAAAACGCATGTTATGCATAAAATATAATCACCATGAAAAGAATGGATTAAACTTCCGTGTTGCGAAACTCGAAATAGCAGAAATAGCAACGTAGGAATATTGGGGAAAAGATGGAAATATTAAACGATGGTGCAAAGGAAAATGCCGATTTTTCGTCCAAAGTATTCATAAATCTGCTAGGTAAACAGTACATGCAAACGGGCCTGTCCGCGACATGTCGACCCGCTGAGGTAATGTTATTTTAGCTGACTCATGCATCTATGAAAAAGAGCAGACGTGGGTGGAAAGAATGGAGGAAAAACGTTTTGTGACACTGCACAAGAAAAAAAAAACCTGAGGAAAAAGATAATCGCAAAATGACTGCAGCTTTTGTTCTCGAATAGCCAGAAAAAGATGAAGAAGTAGTCAATAAATAATTAAACGAGTAATCATTAGTCAATAGATAATTGAATGAGTAATCATTAATGTGATTTATGAATTAGAAAAACGAGAAAAAAGAAGAAAAAAGGGGGTAAAACAGTAGCGTACATTTCTTGAAAGAAGAAAATCCTCGATAGCTAGCGCGTAACGGCATTGACAGTGGCGAACAGAAAAACGGAAATAATTGATGTGGAATGCGATACCTGATTAGTGCGATATCGATTTCAGGTGAAAAGGACAAATGAAAAGAAGAACCAGTAAGGTACGATTACAAAATATGGATTGTTAACTTCTTTGAGTGAAAGTCCTAATTAAGGCGTCAAACTTTTAAGGATCGTTTTTGATTTAATGCATGTATTGCACACTATGCAAGCTACTTCACGACTTCTATAATTAAAAATTGTTGTTTTCCAAGAATTTTTCCGTTTTTCCCTTTTTAATCTGAATGAATATGTATTAGGTAGCGGTGCACATCCTCACAGCTTGTTTCGTTAGAAAAGTTTTTATCAACGAGCTACTAATAACGCGTCGTCGGTTGCCGCGCGCGGTGTGCAGGATCACATTTTACGGTACAAATGAATAGCGCATTACTGAAAACAAAAACCAGAAAAGATCAAAATGAGCGAAATTATATGAAGAGAACATACCGCGATACGAGTACCAGAAAGGAATGAATGAGACTCCTCCTTGGTGATTCACGGAACTCACTGAAGAATGCAAATTGCAGACGCTGAAAAAGGCCGTAAAAGGGCATAGTATATAGCCAGAACCCGAAGAGACCTCTGGTCGTTCGCGTGCACATGAATACTTGTCGCTGGCGGAATCGTATTGTTGTCCGCTACGGACTAAAGGCGGCCAGCTACACTCACTAATCCAATAATACGCAGTTGCGGTTGAAACGCACGCAACCACGCGTGTGCAACACATGGATATGACGAGGGAAATGGGATTGTATGAGAGAGCGTCCGGTCTGAATACTAATCATCATGCATGGTGCGCCGCGCGACCCTTTGTCGAATCCTCTTGGGGGGAGGGGAGGGGAGGGGAGGGGGGGGGGTAGGGAGGGGAAATGGTACGAAAAGGGCTTGGAACGGATGGATGCACGGAAACACATGTAAATTCGATCAAAAGCGCCGAACGCAACGGCAAACGGCCATTGTGACGATTGCTTTTTGGCAAATGAACAGGCGTGCGGTTCGTGAACAAAGCTCCCTACTGACGCATAAATCCTTCGGGATAGATGGGGTTTTCCGGGAAGGATGGAAGGGCAGCTTCAGCATTAACGAAGCTTATGAGTTCGAAAGCCTGCCTAGGGCGAAAATTGAAAATTCGTATTCTGTCGCCTCTTTTATCCCCCAAGAATGTAGAAATACGGCTTTATTTCTAAGGAATATCTCAATCAAAAAGAATTAGAACATAAGAAACCTCAACTACCTCTACTCATAACGAACTAAAACATCACATGAGCCATAAACAGATATCCATCCTCAAAAATGAAAAAAATGTTGAGACGTATTTTCAAAAAAAAACTTAGATCTGCAAGCGAAGTTACGCTGCGAAAAACCTCAATGGATTGCATTTCGAACAACGACAGAGGTGTTCAAGAAAATGTCCACATGATCACATAGAACGTTTTTTCCAGATATCAAAATAGATTTATGACCAAAAATGCATTATAGATGAAAGTTTTGGTTCATATCAGGGATGAAGGAGAATCAGAAACTCATAGGTCCCGGCCAGGCTTCAAAAGCACCCAAATCACCCAGAAGCGCTCAAAGGCGCCCAAATTTCTCTAACCTCTCTTCAGCCCCTCTATCTCTCCTCATATGAGAAAGTTAAGAGACATTAGAAAAATCTGGGCGCTTTTGGGCGTTTTTGAACGCTTTTGGAGCTTTTGAGCAAAGTCTGACCGGGGCCATGATAACGTAATGGGAAGCATGAAATTGTATCAAAAGAGGAGCGACTTTCATTTGAAAACGTGATCAAAAAGTTGAAATTATATCTAACCATAGCAGTCGAAAAACGAACAGAAAAAACAAAAAAATTAACCACCGATACGTCACCGAATAAGAGCATGCAAAAAAACGATATCAGTGCAAAAACTCATACCTTCCATTGACAAACCTCTGCCGAAACTTCAAAATTCCTAGCTACAGAACACAAAGCGTCGAAGCAAGGATATGCTCCATATATTTTGCAATTGGACGCGCTATCCACTCACAGCTGACCTTGTCATAAGTACGACGCGGGCATTATTCGACACATGGCAATCGGCCGAAATATGTGGAATTGATCCAATCGCCAAATGCATACCCTTCGCTTTTCTTTCGAAATCCGCGGCAAGATTGTGCCAAGTGAAAAAATCACGCAAAATCGGGAGACATTCATAATCAAAGATAGGAAGCGAAAATTGCTGAATATGACATTTTAGAGTGGTGATTTCCAAGCACTCAATGACAGACTTCGAGGTCAAATGACTACATTTCGATCATTATGCCAATCCATGTGACCTTATGCAGGAGTAACGGCGGGACCAAAATATGAATGAACATCCCCACCCCTCATAAAGAAAATGAGGTGAAAACGAAGGTCATTCCCTAGAAATCCAGAATGTTGAATTTCCTCTCCACTGACGTGGTAACGCGATATGTTTCTTTTTAGGGTATATGTGAGGAATTCATTTGAGCACTGCAATTAATTGTAATTTCAACAAATGTAAATTATTGTTGTGCAGCCAATATTAGCACAACCTATCCTGATTGTTATTCCCTTTGCGCGATGCGCGCAAGGCAGATGGAAAGATTTTCTTTTGTTTGATTAGATGCCGTCGTGGATGAATGGTGACTAGGCAAATAAGAAAACAGATAATTCCGATTGGTTGATACGCAATGTCTTCAGCAAGACAAGATTCCAACGGTTTTGCATAAGCTTAAGAATAGAGATATTGCTGATAAAAGATGTTTGCTGCATATTTAGCGAGAGTAAAATGAATCAAAAAATCCAAAAAAGAAAATTCCAGAGAACGTTGATCGTAATTTAATAGCAACATTATTTAAGAGGTACTCCATAACAACGAAGGAGCAAGCGGCAAGCATTTGCGCATTTGCTTCAAAAATTGTTTGGGTAGATTACAGAAAATTTCATTTTGCGGAGGACACGCCGCGCGAATGTGGCCACATAAGCATAAACTGTACCTTCAGCAACAAAAAAAGTCACTTATCCTACTCAGTCGTCAACTCCCGTCGCTTAAACTAGACCTCGTGAGATAGGCGATGTATTCATCTCAACAGCCGAAAGTTCTTTTTGACAAAGGGAGGGGAGAAGAAGCGAATAACTTTTGAGAACGTCGTAAGGATTTCATTAGAATTGCCCTCGAATCTGGTCAATGAAGCTTATGAAGTGAGTTTTTGCAGTAAACAAATGCATAAATGCAAAGACGTCACTGGCAAAGACACGAACATCACCATATAGCAAGCTAATATAAAAGGAACCGTAAGGTGCGTTCAAAAATCATCAGATAGCGGGAAACTGAGCGGGTCCCGAAGCGAGAGCGTCTGCAAATTCGCATCTTTGAGATTACTGGTTCACTACTACAGATAAAAAAAGTTGCAAGGTTTTTTCAACACCTTCTAACAATCACATTCCAACGAAATCACGATTTCCTTCAAGCTCAGATCTTTGTAAGCATAAAAGCCTCAATAAAGCATCCAATCAATCCAAGTTCAAATGAATGTAGTACGAACAGGTCCTAGAATTAACTACGATGGTGCGGCTCACAATTTTGCCTCCCGTAAAAAAATAGGCCTTTTCACAAAAATCTCCCCATCCGCCCCTTCAGACATGCCCCGCCCTCTAAATGAATCTGCTCAGCTCTTGACGCGTCTCCACAAGCCAAACACAATCAATACGTATATTATGTGTTTGTGTCCCTCTCCGATGGGACTGGTGCCGTCGCTCTTGCCAGAAAATGCTTTGGAAGATTATTTAGTTTTTTTTTTACTGTGACATTTGACTATTCGTTCTGCTCCTCCTATTCAAGAAACCCGAAAAGACCTGAATGTGATTGAAGAAATTGATAGCCAAAAGTCAAGGTAAAGGCTGACTCTATAGGAATGCGTAAATTACGGGTTCGCCTAGTTCTTAGAGACAGTTCACAGATGCGAAGAAATTCCACGCTAGCAGAACTGCAGAGAAATCTTTGAAGAGGAAGTTCAACGACAAAAACAGCGAGTGATTCGATTTTATGCTGGCGGAGCACTGAATTACTTCCGAAAACTTTAACAGTGTGCGAAGACGATCTTTTATTCGAAAGGAATGTGAAGAAGAGCGGGTAGCGGGCAAGAGGATCAATACAGGTTACACACATTCGTCGTTCAGTGATCATAATGCGGTTTCAGTCGAGCGCAACATCATTCACGAACGATGAGAATCGATAGGGGGATTGAAACTTATCAGCAATTCGAAAAAAGCTGTAACTTTCAAAGGAGCAAAAAAAACTGCAAGCTATTTTGCAGAAGTAGGACTACCTATTAGCAACAAAAAAGGGACTATTCGTGCCTGCAACATATAATCTGCAAGCACACACGCAGAAAAAAATGGGAGCAAAGTTCTTCTGAGCTGTTTGACATTTGAGCAAGATGATAGTTCCTAAAGTTAGGTTATCGTCGACTAGTGGTGATACCGCCCACATACCAATGATCTACAAACACAGAAAGTGTTAATGGTTGCGTTATGATGGAGACAGACAATGGCGACAAGGTGAAAACGCGATCAACCTGAAGCGCCGCCCACTCCGACGCACTACATCGTGCCAAGACCAATATCGCAATACTCCATGGGCACGCGCCATACTATCTGCTTAGTTTAATAAATCCAATTGCTCCGCTTCGTCATTGGCCAATATAGTGAACTTACCAATAGTGAAGTGGATGAAGTGGATCAAGCGGATCAAGTGGACAACGCTTCGCTATTGGTCAATCACTAAATTGACCAATGACGAAGCGGACTAAGTGGATTAACATGGCGTAGTATGGCGTATGGCGTCAAATATGGTGCATGCCATGGCCTGGGCGCAAAAGTGGGAAAGCTTCAAGTTGTGAACAGGTACTTGTGTCCTTCTCCAATCCTCCGGACTCTCGGTGCCAAAAACGCTTCTTTCAACATTTTCAACCTCTTCTTTGCCATGCCAAACAGGCATGAAAAAGGACAAAAACAGAAGCCGAGGATCTCCCAGATATGCCTACGGGATGCTCGTGCATCGCCTGCTTGGTGAGTCACTGCCTTTGCGCTCGATCGTTGCGCCGCAGCTGGAAGCACATAACAGTGCATTTGCAGAAACAAAAATTCGGAACTGTAAAGTCAATCTGGGGAGCTTTCAATGTTTACTTGTATTCTGCAACTCGCATTAGCAAAACTTAGATAGATATCATGAGATACCTTTGGTCGTTCTTCAAAACTACGTCATAACAATTTTAGGAAGGAACCAGTTCACGTTCAGTCTTTCGCTAATATGCGACATTGAACATCCAAGGAAGCCATAAGACCAGAAATGCTGTGCAAAATTTTTCACCTTCTGCAAAAAGATAGGAAAAACTTTAAAAAAATCCCAATCAAAAGAATAGGATTGGAAGCACAGCAAAATAGCGCGAAGTACAGGTTCCTCGATCTTGTTATCAATACTTTGTTGACCTTTTGTAGAATCATATGATAAGTCAAAATGTCAGTAGAGATATGAATGGACGGTGAAGACGAAAAGATGTGAGCGCGAGGCGGACACAATAATGAACGGAAGGGCGGGTACGGCAAAGAGTCAGACCAGATGTCGCCATAACATGAATGGAATTTTCGGAGAAGTACAGAAAAACGTAAGAACGTAATCTTGTTGAGTGCATTCCACCTCAAATTCTTGAGCACTTTATGAACGAAATTCGTCGCAAAAATTCCGCCCAAGCCAATTGATTTTCTGGCAAAGAATGCTTCTATTCAATGCAATTTCGATGGAAAATCCGATAAATCTAGTTTGCTATTTTATAGCATGCTCAGAGTCTGGCCGTTTTTTATAACCAGTACTAGCTGCACTGTGTCCGCATTTCAGACATAGCCGCGAGCGAACGTTGGCCTCTAAAAAACAATCAATAATCAACCGGGGCGCAGACCTGTACTGAAACTCCTGGTTGAAAATAACTGCGTCTAAACACTGAATAGCGTCTTCAAATCGTACTGCCAATCAGCTTAACTACGTTTTTCTCATATACCACGCTACGAATGGAGGAGGTACACGGTTTGTAAGAGACGCAATCAGTCCGCGCGACTCATAGGCACGGGCGCGCAGGGAACTACAATGATACTGAAATGACCAAAACTAACGTTTTTCAAACTTGTACTCCAGGTTTATTAGATATAAAAAATCAGGATATAATTCAACTTCTAGTCAGCAGAAGGTAGAAAGATAGCCAACAGATGGTTGGTCTATCTTTTTTCTTCTAACCATCTGCGGCCGCTGTCTATAAACGAAATAGAAGCGATGCATATGACATGCTTTCTGCTGCAGCATCTTACTGAGAAAAACAATGGGGACCTTTTGTTAACCGCTAGGATGTGATTTTGACACTGGACTGGATATAATTGATGAGAAGAATAATTTTGAATTGAGTAGAAAAAAGCTAGCTTCAAGATGGCAGAAAGGTGTCATGCATATAAGTTGACCCTAGATTACAAACTGGGGACAATCGATTCTCAATCGCATCAAACTGCAGACGTTGTAGACCACGCAACGCGCGCCGCGTCGCGCCCTCTCAACTAATACTGCTTTGCACCTTCGTCCGGGGGTAGAAGACTATATGTCGTCGAAAAAGGGCGTCCTGCGACAAATACGCATCCTTGTATATGCGCGGACATGCGTTCCTGGAAATCCGCGCGGGACTCTTCCATGGCGACATATAGTCCACCCCTTCGTCCGGTAGTAGCCTCTACACGCTGAGGGAAGGGACCGGGAACACCGTGCTGATTTTGAAGGAAAAACGCTTTTTTTGGAGCTATGATATCGACCGGTCAAAAAATCATGCGCACAGTCATCATCATCAACACAAGCCCTTCAAAAATAACAAGAACAGGTGATGACAGACTAAAAAATGTCTATCCGCTCATTTTGCAAGAATTGACCGGTCACGAAAAGCTTTGACTGCTTCCAGTGAGGTTTCCGCCGAGAAAACAGCATAAAATATTCTTTAGCCCGGACAGTTAGGCTTCCGGACATGGAATACTGCGAAATCCTCGCGCGCTGCGGACTGAAGCAGATGTTCCGCATCCGACGCGCGAATTATAGGCTGCTGCATGACAAAGGCGCAATATCTCTGAGCGCGAACGCGGCTTTACTAGCCGCAGAGCGCATGAGACGCAGAATTTACAACGTGAAGATACGCGCGCGCCGCGCTCGCGCAACTCATAGCGCTTTTGGACCTTGGTAAGCAGCAGCCTTTATGTATTTCGCTACGTCCACTTTCGCACGACTATAACCACAGTTCCACCAAGCAAAGTTCCAAAAAACAGCGCAATGTTCTCTCGAGTTTCGTAAACAATTCGATATTGGTTGCACTAAACTCCTGCAGATTCCACTAAAGATCTATTGGTGAAAAACAATGTATGGAAAGTCAAGAAGGGCGAAATAGGAAAATAGTTCGCAAACACATGCTGAAACTAAGTTAACACAACCAACCTGCTCTTTGGTGAGACTGATGTAAGTTATTCTATCCAAACATTTTAACTGCTGCAGAATCACGTGCGAATGACCGTAAACTTTTCGATTGTTTCCGGAAATGTGAGAAAATGACAATAAGAGCTGCACATGCTTCCGAATGAAACTGGAAATATATTTCATCCAGCACAGGACGAAGCAACAAACTCTGCTCAGAATGCAGCTGTTGTGAAAGTGGAATGACTCATCTTGCAAATGCAAATATAACGGGATCAACGAGCACAGCGTGACTAGCAAGTGAATTTAATGGGTCAAGTTTGACTGATCAGTGTGAATCACATGTCAAAAATCTCGAATTTATACTGACACATATATCAATGTATGCTGATGTAGAGCGCATATCAATAGTGTGTGCCGTCAGCTTCCCATAGGTCCCTACGCGACGCACCCGCAATGCACGCTCGTGCTGCCCTCATTGCGCTTCTCTCCTAGTCTTTGGTGGCATAATTCTTGCCTTTCTCCTTGTGAGTTGTTGCTTTGTGATTTCTTTGTTTCAAGTAATACAGGACGTAGCCGATGATGAGTTCCTTGTCCTAATACATCTGCGAGCGTCTTCCTCCTGCTCACTAAGATATAGGACATTCGAAAAATCGTGACGATGGCGCGACCGCTCGCGACCGCACGCAATTCCATTCCTTGGTTTCTACCTCTACTCAATGGTGTTTCTGCCTACATAAGATAGTATTCAGACATTGGAAGTAGCTGAGCTGGGCATTGAGTTGATGCCTATTTGTATGGGTGTTTTATGTTCCTACGTGCGCAAAGACCGCAGCCAAACTTGTCGTCACGATTTTAAGAATGAACCATACTTCAAGCTATGCCATTGGAAAAAACTGTTTCAATTCTGACATGAGCTGCATCTGCAACAATCGACTTTTAAGCGCTCTCGTACAGAGAAAGGGACAGAGAATGCGCAAGACCTATTACGCGCTGCGGCTGCGGCCGCGAGTCGCGTACTCTATCTGCGTCGGTAACTCATCCATAAAGCATGCAGAACAGCGCTAGATGTGAGCGGAGAACGAAGAACGAAAGAAAGCTCAAATCTAATTCAGGAATCGACTGGTCAAATATCAAAGCGAAATAGAGCGCATAAATATAGTTGTGACGACACAATATGATACAAGTTGAATGTGCTTGAACAAACTCATTCAGCAAACTGATACAAACCCGATTTCGAACATTTTACCTATCAATATCACGACATCTTGTGAAAAAAATACCGTGCAACGGGTCAAGTGACTTGCATCATGTGTTTACGTAGGCCGATGAAGACATCGATGGCGATCGCAGATAAGTTCACGTACTCATTCATGGAACAACCAACGGCTGATAGACGTAGTAGAGCTGCATTCCGCCAAAAAAATCAATTTATCGATTTGTGGAGAAAGTGAAAGGAAGAAAGGAACGCTGGGAATGTAGAAAAGTAAAAAGGGTAAGTAGTAAATGTTGTTTTGAGTGTTAATGAAAGGCTGAAGGTAGGGTATCAGTGGCGCATGTGCCGAGACGTTACACAGCACACCCATAGATTGTGTACAACGGATACGGGAAATCAATGTTTGTTAAGAACACGGACTGGGTACGGTGCGAGCGGTAGGGTAAGCTATGAATTTAGTATTGGAATTTCCTAACAGAAGACTTAGGACCACAAATTAGGTAATAATAAAAGCGTTCGCGGCACTAAAACCTTATTTCGCTTTTAGTGATACGGTGCATACGACAAGCTAACAGCCAATCGTTCAATCTGAGGCCGGACAAAAATCAATAGTGATGATATATTCTTGTAGTTTTAATGGTCAATACAGAGTTCTTGCGCTGCCGACAACACTTGCGCATATAAAAAATGGTCGGTGTATGACATAAAAAGACGCGTTTGGCCATTATTTCCGCGCAAATGTTGTCGACACCGTAGGAACAGAACAGCCCTTAGCTATATAATGTCGCTGCATCTGCGTTTTGTTGTGTCCAAATCCGGTAAGTTGCGTGCCTTCATAGCAAACGATTGGTGTTGAGCCAAGCACCCTCAATTTTATCCAATTATCTCGAGATGAAAGAAGTTTTCACTATATTATACAGCAAGTTTTGGTTTTGTCGAGAAAATGAAGTGATGCACTCCAAAAGTAGTGAGTTCTTGATCTTTCTGTGTACAGTCTGTCCAGGAATGGTCCGGCGCGACTTCGCGTCGCTAGAATTTGCGTCACGCCTACAGCCTGCTTGTCTGCTCCTTCTCCATTCTCTTCGCTCTCTTTGACAGTGCGCACATGCAGCGCAAACCCCTAGCGCTGCGAACGCGCAAACTGACGCCAACGGTTCGATCCGATCCCGATTGCTACAGACTGTAGATGGGTTAGGCTGCAGACAGTGTCAACGTTGCCTCCAAAGTTGCGATGTTCGCGCAACCGTTTTTAAAATGTAAAATAAGGATCAAATTTTTCTGTAGCAAACGCACTTTACATGTAAAAACAATGAAGTCTTATTGTTTCTGTTTGCATTTGAGCTGCTCTAACCCTTGGGCCCTGGCCAGACTACGTTCAAAAGCGCCCAAAAGCGCTCAAACTTCTCTAACCTCTCCTCACTCTCTCTCATCTCTCCTCAAACGAGAAAGTGAAGAGACACCAGAGAAATTTGGGCGCTTTCGAGCGCTTTTCGAAGTCTGGCCAGGGCCTTGGCATTACACTAAAAAAGTAAGTTTATGTGCGGACAGAAACCGCGCTGCCGCATTTGCAGTTTGGAACTTTGTCTGCGACGGTGAATGACTGTGAACTTCAAAGTTATGCAACCAACTAGCAAGAATCGTCGCTTACAAAATTTGAATTTCAAACATTCTAAATCTTGAGAGTTGTCAAAACATGACGCGAACACACAAACACCAAAGTTCCATAATATGACTATACGACTTCCTTGATCCAAAAATAGAGCTTTGTTTTGGACGCAGACAAGTTTGTCACACATGATTCATGTAACTCCGCTGATGGTCAAAACATTATTAATGCAATGGCGGCATGATTGTCTGTACGAGAGTAAAATGAGTTTAAAATTTGAGAGACTATAAGAATAGGACTGGAATAAACTTCATATAAAGAAGACTTTTGTAAAGAACTTGGGCAAAATTCAGTCTTTACCGCACGAAAATGTAAAACTAAAGAACACATCGTATGCAGGAGAGCGGGCTATAGTGCAGACCGCCTACGAACATTTCTACATCGACGGCTAAATAGCTATGATTATGAGAAAGTGCAAACGGAGAAAAAGTGCATTCGTACACATACAACACACGAGAAATGAGCAAGGGCGGCCGGATGTGGATACGAGACTACGTGACTTCCGGGAAGCTAGTGTTTCAATGCATAACAACTATTTCTGGTTCATTTTTCTTTTGAGCCTACATTGATTGATTGATCCTGATTTAGAAAAGGGGCAGTCGAGAAGGCGTGGCCAGGAGAAGCTCAAAAATTTTCGAGTATTGCCCATAGTGACTAAAGTTAAGTCTCAACCTCATCTTCGTAAAATGAAATTGAAATTCTATGAAAAATTCCTCGTAGCGGAACTAAGCTCAGTGGGAGCCAAGGACCTGCAGTAAACTATTCGTAAGAGATATCAATACATTACTGTGAGCCAAAAGCAGTCAGAATTTTTTTCAGGAGGAGGCGAAGGCGTATCGGAACAAAAATTGTTACTGAGGCGTGGCGTACAAGCCTTCCAAAATATCTTGAAAAAAAGTCCTAGCGCCTAATCAGGAAGAGTAACTCTATTAGACTAACAGAGCTGTAAATTTCAAAAATATTTTGATTACCGTAAAAAAAGCATTTACACAACTTTATATGCTCATAACGGATACCCGAAATTTGTGAGGATGGCAGGTGAAGATAAGAAGATAAATCGATAAGATATAAGATAAGCTCAGCTGACAGACCTTTGTGAAGCCAAAGTCAGCTCCAATTTGGACTATCTTATCAATTGACGTAGTACCTTGCTCTCTTTGAGCCAGATATCACATACGAAAAAAAAATAAAAATTTAACAAGGCAGGTTTGGAAATTTTCTATTTGAACAAGATTTTCATTGCGATGTCCGTGCTCATTTCAGAGCATGACTTCAACTTCAACAAATAACTTTCAGTAATCTTGATCGCTCGTGATTATTTTTTGTAGTTTAATACTTCGATTCCGGAACAACAGGTTATTCACGAAATTAGGTGGGAATTTTAAAGCAACCAAAAAGCGATGCACAAAGAAGAAAGTATGTTCAAACAGTCATAAAAGTGAAGTTGTTGATGTCTGAAAGATAGATAACTTCCATTTCACCCAATGAAACCTAGTGATTTGTATTTTATGAGCTGGTACTGTTAACACGTTTCGGACCGCGAAATCGCGCGCGGCGAAGAATAGTGCACTTTCAGCCATTAGCCAACAAGGGGGCTTATTTTGTAGGATGTGTGCTACGTCTGTAATCAGCTTGTCAGAAAAGTCCCATATCCAAAGTTCTGAGTGAATTTGAGGTGTTTAAATTTTGTCGCTTGCGAAGAACTTTCGTGCTCTCCTGAAAGATAGGAACAAGAACTTAGTTTCTAATAGTATTCAAAAGTATCTATGTTGTACCCGATACACATCATTATTGAAAGTACGGTTTTTCTCTTTAAAATAGAAGCAAAAGAAAGTTGCGACGTCGCACGCGTCGTTCGCATTGCCGCACTTCGTTGCAACTGTTTTTCGATTTACGCTCATATCTCCTGAACAAGCATCAGCAGCACAGCATTGCAGATTCACTTGAAAAGTAGAAGCTTAGGCCTTTGACGTCATAGCCTTGGACTAGAAGAAAACCACCTGTAAACGTCAAAAAGATCCTTCAAAGCAGCGTGCTGCACCATGTGCAGCACCGGTCCGAAACGTGTTAACCTAACACTTTCAGCACTCAGCAACAAAAAAAACGAGTTCATTGCAAATGAATTAAGACGCTAGAAAAAAGTCACCAGGCTCATCTACTTTTAGAAACAGAGCATTAGAGGTGGACTTTGCAGATTAGTGTCTGGGCAATGTTCAGAGCTTAGAGTATTATAAACAGAAACTCATTTTGATATGAGACTAGGCTTGAAAGTAAACTTTGGTTCATTCTTGGGAAATAGCAAAACCGGTAGATTGCAAAGAATCAATTGTGAAAATTTAAAATATTGGCAAACATCGGAGTAGAGAAAGGAAGATAAGGAAGCAACGGAATTCTGAAGATAAATAATAACCAAAAAAATAAAACAGTGCATTTCATCAAAAAGATAAATTTTGAAAGAGTGGCGATGAAGTTACCAAACATTGCTTTCGGACTTGAAAAAATAAGGGGCGTGCATGATTAATACGGTGAAAGTTTTGGACCCGGATTTTACTCATTTCATGAACGGATAGAGGCTGAGAAGTATATGGGGGGAGGGGGGAGGGGTAAAAGTGGCCTACATGAAAAAAATGTGCGGATGACTTGTTCTTACTTGCAAATAGTTAATGATTTCCAGAATTTCATAATTTGAATTAGCTTTGAAAAATATTTTCTCGAATTACAAGCTAGTTAAACTTAAAGGCAGTGTCCAAGCAAATCTGGACCCTTTGTTTTTTTTGCGTGGAAACTGATGGGGGGCCATTGACTAAACCACTGCCCGAGTCGCAGCGCACGGGATTCGCTTACGACAGAGAAATCGGCCTCCGAACCCGTCGTCCCCGCGCCGTGACCGTATCACCTCAACAGCCTAAACGCGCATCACGGTCCCGGCGCGAAACCATGAGGAGAGGGTGCAGCGCGGAAACTCGTTGCACAAATACTGCAGATTTCCTAATCCTTCTCTTTTGTTGTGATTTGCCGTTGTTTTCGTTGTTTACTTGTTTTCTCTCGTCTTTTCTGTGTTTTCATGGTGTTTTAGTTGATTTCATATGGTTTATCTTCATTTTCCGTGTCATTTCGAACTTGTGGAATTTTTTTCAGCGAGTTTCCGCGCTACAGCCTGTCCTCGTGGTTTCGCGCCGGGACCATGATGTGCGTTTAGGCTGTTAAGGTGTTACGGTCACGGCGCGGAGACGACGGGTTCGGAGGCCGATTTCTCTGCCGTGAGTGAATCACGTGCGCTGCAACTCGGGCAGTGGTTTAGTCAGTGGCCCCTCATCAGCTTCCACGCAAAAAACCAAAGGGTCCAGATTTGCCTGGACACTGCCTTTAAGGAAGACATCCAAAAGATTTTCTGGAAGGCGTGGCTAAGACTACGGCCCTTCATACCAAAAATAATTCTGTCGCCGCACCCCCTTTCCCGCCCCCCCCCGTCGCCCCATCCTTTGAAAAACTTTTTATAGAATACCATTGCTAAGTTGATGTGTAACTCTGCAAATAGCGCAGGGATCCCACGACTTTCTGATGACGAAACACAAATAATGTTTCAGTGAACAGAAAAGTCATCAAAAGAATGAATCCGACCTATCTGCACTCATGCCTGCAAAGAGAAAACAAAAACAAAGCTTTCGATTTTGGCAGTCTATACTCACAAAAGTCGTAAGTTGTCATGCGTTGTACGCAGGTACACAACTATACAAATGACGACTTACTCGTAGAACGCACTCCGCCAGTTGGTTAGAACTCCAATGAGCTTTCAAATAACGTGGAGCAACGGTTATAGTTCAAAGATGTTACGGAAATATTACGAGACTCTGTAAATAAAACCTGCCGACAATCGCCTAGAGTGTTTACGAGGTGTGTCGAGCTCATTTCCTATGTAATGACTTGAACTGGCACAGTCTTGCCCGTCACCCGCACATATTCCTCCCCCCCCCCCCTCCACGTCGAAGGTGCAGATAATTAGAAGGGGAAATGATCGATGAGCAAGATTGATGATAACAATACCAGAATGATACGAATACGCTGCAGGAGATGGTGCCGCCTCAGAAGGTGCCATAAAACATTTCGTCGAGATTGGCGACAGGCGGCAATTGGAAGGAGGGGTAATGGCTAGAGCGTTCCTTGGTTTCTATAAAGACACAGATCGATATGCTAATTGCATAGTGACCCCGCGCTACGACTGGTTGAGGGACAAACGGGGAAGACGACGGGGCGAGGAACAGCTAGCGTGTCCAGCTGCACCGAGAGACGCGCGACCTCTGGACTTATGCCAAGCGCAACCGCCCGCAAATGCTGGACGCGCGCGCTCGGTGCGCGCTTGCCTGCCATTCTCGCAGATTTGACAAGTGTCTCGTTCCTTCTCGATGGCACTTCAGTGATTTCGGGGAATTCGAACGATGCTGCACTGGCATGAACTGGTTTTTTCGTAGCTGGTAGGGGATTTGGGAGAAAAGTTCCAGAAGGCCTCAGTTCAGCAGTCACTTGCGTGATCGCATAATTTCAAAGCGAAACAACGCCTTTTCGTATCTCATAATTCGTGTATTTTACAGAAGTAGTGCAATTACACAAAGTTTCTGCTGAGATAAGGCTACTATAGTGCACTATCGGACCGGGCATACCTCACGCGATTTCAGTCGCGACCGAGTTGGCAATATTCCAACTGTCCATAACTCAGTGTAAGCACATTTTAAATGTAAAGAAGATGGGGCAAATTAACAATCCAGTTCACGTAAGTTATACACACTACGCATGTGCAGTTTGCAAGTGTTGGATCTGAAGACTTCTGGCGAATCGCCAAATCGCGTCGCGACTGAAATCGCGTGAAGTATGCCCGGTCCTTATAGTAATTATAGGGATTTATCGCTGTCGTTTTCTTAACATGTTACCAATATGTGAGCTTGCACACTGCGCGCGACAACCGACGACACCTTATAACCCGCCAGTAAGAACTTCTCTACAGAATACTATGGAAATATATACTAGCAATCAAGCTTTCCCAATCAAACCAAAACAGGGAGCAAACGGGGAGAAATCCCTATGAATCAACACATTCTAACTCACAAGTCGTGAGATAGCGCGCGTGGTGTGCAAACTCACAACTCAACAATCAATCGAGTGATATGATCTTAATTTGCCGTTTGAAGAGCTTTGCGCAAATTTAGAATAACGATACCGACTGTATTTATACGGTGTTGCACAGTAAACAAAGGAGCTTTTAGATGTAAAACAGAAACATAAACGTCTGAATACTTTCTATCCAAATGTAGCATTTTGAACGTACTGGATAAAAGTAAGAAGTGAAACCCCCTTTGAATGCCAAAGTGCCCAGTCCACCCGCGGAGCTATTAAGATTCAAATTTTTTATGGTGGTACCGCCTGGCTTGAAGTAGCAAAAAGAAATAAGCCAAGTGCAATTATACGTCCAAAAAGCTTCAAGACCAAGCCAAATGCTTGAGCCGTGGGGCTTACTGTAACGACCGGTTGGGATGATTGCAGGGAATACTTCTCAAAATGTACATTCTACTGTATTTCGGTACAGTGCCATTGCGGTGACGACAGCATTTGGGCGAAAGCGAATCTCATGCCTGGAATGCCGGCGACACACATGTTGCGCGCAGAAAGTGGCCATAGAGCGCAGTATAACGCAAATGTTCAGGCAAGAACACGAAATCAGCCGTTGAATCTACTTTTCTGCGTTGTTAAGGTTAGCGTCTCAGTTCGTTTATACTCCGATTCACTGTGAATTTCGGAAAGAAAAGCGTAAATTGAGGAGGACGATACGTGATCCCGCTCAAAAGGGACTAAAGGGCTAGAACTCTTTGTATAAGAAACAATTAGCGCTATTTCTACATTCATGAAGAAGCTAGGTAGCAAGAAACAGAATGCTAGAGTTTCTCACACTCAAGCGAAAAACTAACCACACCGCGGGGGTACAGACATGCCGAGAAAACTTTTTTCCACGGCACAGCTTGTAACCAAAAAAAGCAAATCGATAGAGACTTGAAAGAAGCGCAAATCTGCAAGAACTTTGCAGATTCTCGCAAGCTTAGCTAGTACAACTTCTTAAAGATTTGCAATAAGATCTCTGAACAAATTTGAAGAGAATAAAAAGCTAACCTTTCTCAAGACCTTTGAAAAGAGTTTTAGGGGTCAAGGGAGTATAGAAACTGATAAAATTAAATTAAAAAATTAAGAAAATTATGAATTCTGAATTAGATTTGAATTTTAAATTATAAATTTCGAATAATAAACAATAGATAATATTCGGAAAAAGTTGTGATGAATTTTTCCAGTCTCTAGTTTCAAAGTTTCTTGGTACTGATAAATATTAACAAATGCAGTTTTTGATAGTCTCAAAATGTGAGTGGTCCACGAATTTTGCACCAAAATTATCTAACAAATTCATTCCAAATTTTTTTCAAAAAAGCTTGAACTCGTATAAACTTTTTACTTTATTAGGTTGGAATTTGTTCCACATACCATTTATTAAAAACAAGCAAATTGTTGAAGAGATATTAAAAGTCATGACAATTTTGAAAATATGCAGTCAGCATGAATTCTTTGGGAACAAAGGGGTATTAAAAATAGGACCAACATTTTCACTGGATTTGTTAGAGTTTTCTTGAACGAAGTGTAGAAATGCGTTCAAATGTTCCTCTTTATAAATTTTACAGAATTCTGGAATGGTATCGATCTATATAATTGACTTCTTATTCTCATCTAACCAGAGGGTTGGTAGGAAGATGGCAAAATTTAATAAGTGATTTGAATTAAACCACTTACTCTCTCAGGTGGGCCACCGGTGGCCCACCTGAGAGAGTAATTAGAGAGCACGCTGGCGCGAGAGGCGCAGACTGCGTCGAGGGCGCGAGCGGTCGCCTTCCAGCCGCCAGTCTCGTTAAACCAAAGGGTAGGTTTGATGTTTTCCCACATATTGATATTTTTCCAATTTCTTACACTTTTGGGACCTGTAGGCTCCGTCGTTCAAAAGAATGTCCATAGTTATTTACAAAACAAGCTTGCATTTCGTAAAGAACCACAAAACCTTCCCATACCGAGGTTTCCGTGCAAAACCGCGTCGTCGCACACGACGCCACGCAAACTTAGGCGTCGTCGTCAATGAATCAGGGACCGTCACCGCAAACTTAGGCGTCGTCGTCAATGAATCGCGGCGCCATGTTTGACCCTCTTGATCCACTTGATCCGCTTGATCCGCCTGATCCGCTTCATGAAAAACGCGAGCTCACTAGTTTGTCTGGCGCCGCGTAGGTAAAAAATATCTTGTATGGCTGCGCAAATTCGCTATACGCGACGCCAAATGACAAACTAGTAAGCACATGTTTCCACCAAACGAACAAGCGGGATCAAGAGGATGAAGTATAGCGCGTCCTTTAACAATTCTCATATGGTTAAGTGCAAAATAATTTAATCCTCTGATAGTCCCAGCCGCAGAATCCCGCAGAAGAAGAGATGGAAAAGCAGCAGAACATTAGCAATTTTTCTCGAAGCAGCACCTCGTTATTGTCAATCTTCTCGCAAAACTGGACTTCCACAAAAAACTCCAGTCATTTTGTTTTAAAAAATTTCTCAAATTTTATTCGAACAAGAAAGCAATTCTCAAATGACTATGGGAATCTATGAGTGTAATCTGAATCTTCAACAAACCAGATTTCGTTCTGCTAAGCGCGTCTGCTAATGTCATTCGATCTCTCGGCTATAATGCCTGCTCTGTTCCTGCGTCAATGCGCCAGGTTTGCTAAAGATACAACATATCGGGTAACATTGCGATGTTTACCTTTTAGCAAGCAAAGACGATCGGGTATGGGAATACAACCGCTTGCTGGCTTAGAATTACATTTCAGCTTACGAAGGTTAGCAGATTCCGTTTGTGGGTCGGATTTTATCCTTGGAAAACAGTTCCAAAATAAACTAAAGCTTCACCAAATGTTTCAGTAGGTAGGTCAAAATTATTTTCGTGGATTAACCGAATAACTTGCTGCAGACTGAAATCAGTGACTAAAACAAAACCTGATTTATTGTGCTCCGTCAAAATAAATCTAATCTATCTAATATATAAAGACGTCAGTCAATTCAAAAATCGTCCAGTAGCGGGAAAGCGGTGCGGTCCCGAAGCGAGTGGATGCAATCTGGCACCTTCAATTACTGGTTCACTAGTCTAGATACCTCGAAATGGAAGATGTTCAGGCAGTCAAAATTCAAAAATTTTGCTATGCTGCTTCGATAATGGGGCAAAATTTCCAACAGATTCCTAGAAATGTTAGATTGAGGAATTTGAAAAATCATAGGAATCTTTTGACGGTGGCGAATTTTTCAGAAAGTAGCATATTGCACAGGATATATCTTCTTTCAGAAAATAATTCAAAGAGACTTCTAAGCGGTATGAGAATAGCTTTTCCCTCATATAATATTTACACTGGTCGCCTATGATTTCTATTAGCTTCCAGATAGAAGAAATTCAATAGCCTTAGAAACTTTGAAGCAGCGATTATATAAATAAACGGAGGATTTTAGTGGTGAATGAACTTTCTTGGAGAAGTTGAGGACAAAACGCCAAAAAAAACGAATCTATTTAAAAAAATCCAAACTATAAACATTAGAATCTGCCAATGTATTGAAATTAATTCTGAAATTTGAAATAATGTAATACGCGAGAATTTTAACTTTTAGCAAATTCTCAATGTCGTATTGAGTTGCAGGGTGTGCATCTACACAGCAGAGTCCCAATTATAACTCCCGCGTAAAGTTTCTAGGTGTGTGTGAGGGCTGTTTTACAGCAGAACGTGGGCAGCGCACCACTATAAAACCTCAAGGATTCGTAGAAAAAATCTAGAAAAGCAGAGAAGACAACATATGTTTTTCACATATCTGGTTTCCAATAAATTTTAGGGGTCAGATGGAAAGTAAAATAAAGATTCGCAAGTTCGCAGTTGTTTATCAAAGCCCAATAAGTGCAATTGCAGACCCCGCTCGCATTGAACGTTCTCGTGGCTCTTAATAATTTTCTTGTAAGGAATCCTTTTTTTGAGCGCTGTCGCCTTACACCAGAAATAAACCAGAACGGAAAAAAGACTTAAAAAAGCATTGTTGGGAACTTATGCGCCCTTGGTCAGCGAAGCCAGTAGTTCACGCTCAGAGTGAGTGCAACCCTTCATATGGGCGAATTATTAGTGACTTTATCTGTATACTGCACACTGTGCGCGGCAGCCGACGATTTCTTACCACTAGTGATTCCCTAAATGCTTTTTAGAGAAACAATCCACTGAAACGCCTACCGATACTTGCTACTTTCTAGATAAAGCCAAAAAAAGAAAATAATAAGGTTTAGTTTCTGGTAAAAGGCCACTTCTAGCAAAGAAGTCGTAAAGTACTGCGCATTAAGTGCAATACACATATAGATTGTGTCAGTAGCTTACTTCCTTTTTATAGACCCAATCGTTACGCAAGAGCTTTGCGCAGCGTTTGCGCGGGGACTGGGCGTTCAAATCGGCTTCATTGATCGGAGGTGCACACAAGGCCCCCGCGTCGCGGATGCGTACATGCACAAAAGGGAGTGCGTGATTGACACAGACTGTATTTGTAAGATGGCTCAAATGTAGTAGGTTTTCAATTAAGCAACACGACTTACTCTTTATAATGGTAACAAGACAATAAGATATGCGTAAAATTTGGTGAGTGAGTACGAGAAAAGGTAACCTTTTCAAAAACAAAACAAAAAATTAAATAGTAAATTCCCCGGGTAGCTTTGTCCGTGCATTCGAGAACAGAGGAAGAAGAAGGCCGGTTTGTCAAAGGCTCTCCTACATGAGGCAATCGCACTCATCTCTGTCAAG
The DNA here is from genome assembly GCA_958299035.1 of Cylicocyclus nassatus. NCBI lineage: Eukaryota > Metazoa > Nematoda > Chromadorea > Rhabditida > Strongylidae > Cylicocyclus > Cylicocyclus nassatus. Next base: position 28,247,724 of record CATQJL010000316.1, read on the forward strand.
GATCTAACGTTTGTTACAACGGCGCACTCAGTACAAAGCAAGTGCAGAATAGATGCTGTAATGATAAGACGGCTATAAAGAACGGTCTGATTGGCTGATTTGTAGCACAATCCTGTGCATGATATACTGCTTCAGCTATGAAAATTGATTTTTTACTTAAAATTTCAAAAACATGTTGATATAAAAAAAATTGGTGAAATTGCAAATCAGCCTTTTTTCGGAGAGAACTGCTGCCGCCATTTTTAGAGTGGAGGGGGGGGGGGGGCGTGACGTGACCCGAATCTCACGGAAACTTCTGCTTGGAAGACTCGAATTTGAGGGTGTTAGAGTGCCGTTTAGAAAGAAGAGCTTAACCGCTCATTCAACCGGCTTGGCGGCTCAAAGGAGGGACTTTGTGACCTAAATAAAGCCGCTCGCGCCCACTGCGCAGTCTGCATCTCTCACGCGCGCGTGCTCTATGATCAATACCTAGCCTTAATTAGGTAGCGAAGCCCCGCCTTCCAACCGCCAAGCCAGTTGAATCAAAGTGTATATGTCTAACTCACTTTATATACATTGGGTGGGGGAAGAAAGAAAGCAGAACAGGGTCAAGCTTGTGATGCGACTGTCGCATTGGGGGGTCGTAAAGCGGGTACCTACGGTGAGGGGGGGGGGTCGTAAAAGGAGGTAGTTTGGATTAAAAAACCGTAAGCATGGAAGGAAATCGGATGGCAAATAGTTATTACATGTTCTTAACAATAAATTCATGGAATGCCGTGTCCAATGTGTCAAATAAAAACGTGAACAATAATTTGAAAACACTTGCAAACGTAGAAATTCGCTTCGTTTGCTGCACTCTTAAAAGATTATGACTTAGTTCATTTTTTTATGGAAATCACTATTTCTCCCGCAAAATATTGTCGCAAACGGGGATCGAACCCTGCTGGCATGACTAAAATTAAAAAAAAATAAACACTTTTAGAAGCTCAAATGCTACTAAAGACATGTATGTGTGATAAAGATGTTGGATGTACCGATTGGTGTAGACATCCTGCTTCCGGAGGCTCACTGAAGACTCGCACACTCGACAGAAGCGCATATCTCTATCAACGCTAATCTTATATATAAAGCTGAATGTCTGTTTGTCTGTCTGTATGTCTGTCTGTCTGTCTGTATGTCTGTCTGTCTGTCTGTACGTATGTTCCGAATAGAAAATTCCATTTTTGAACCGATCGGGTCCAAACTTGGCACACATACACTTCGGGCCCCGGCGGGTGTCATAGGCTACTTTTCGTCATCGATCGATATTGATTTTATCATTTTTTGCAAAATTTGAGCTACAGGGCTGGAAGTTGGCACAGGGGGGTAATCGAGCATGCTGATCACCCCCGTGGGGGTGATCAGCATGCTCGATTACACCTCCCTGCCAAATTCCAGCCTCCTAGCTCAATTTTTGCAAATCGATAAAATCGACATCGATCGATAACAAAAAGTGGACTGTGGCACCCGCCGGGGGCCGAAGTGTATGTGTGCCAAGTTTGGTCCGGATCGGTTAAGAAATGGAATTTTCTATTCGGAACATACGGCGGAGCCGGGTAAGCCAGCTAGTTATCAATAATTTGTAAATCTGTTTGTGATGCTTTTCATACGGTCCTTACAATTTATCTGTACTTAAGAGGTGCTCTACTACACTTGTGCAAAATTTGGTTCTACTTTATGGCCTTCGGATTTTCTTATGATTTTATGTATGGTGGCAAAAAATGACATAAGGGGGGTCGTATCTGGGTCGCATCTAACTTTCTCCGGAGCTATTGAAGCTTGTTGGCTGCAATTTTGCTGTAATACGAGGCCATCATCCTACTTTCTATCGTGAAAATTTCAGGCCGTTTCATAACTTCCCCGATGAGTTACAGAATTTTAAGCGCAAAAATCCCAGTTTTTGCTTTTTAGGATCGCATCTAAATTTGCGAGAGTCGCATCTAAATTTTTTCGAGCTTACTGCTCCTCAAGAGCTAAAACTTTTTCTATGAATAGTCTGGGCACTATACTACAGAACCTGTGCTTTGCAGCCTCTCAGTCTTTTCCTGGTCTTAGTTACAAATTTTCAAACTACCGTGCTCATGCACGTTTTTGAAGTCGTTCTGGATGGCGCTCAAGCGGTTTTTTTCGCTGGAAAAAATGTGGAAGAGGTAGGAAGTAAGCTTCTTAGCCGAAAACATCCTTTGTTGTTCAAGAATGTCATTTTCTTCTTCGTGCAAAAATTTGTTTCGCCTACGGGAACCGAATTTGCTGGCCTGAAGTATGCCTGAAAATTCAAAAAAAAAACTTGCAGAGTCTCAAACACTATCAAAGGTGTGTATGTGCGCTACACATGCTGGGTGCACCTATTGGCTTAGAAATTCTGCTTTCGAAACCTCACTGAAGTTCCACGCAGATGTTTTTTGCGATTGACATCCGTTTATGCAGGTTACCGTGAGGAATGTGGGCAGGGGAGGTAAGGGGGTAAATGGGGGAGGGGGTAGATGGGGGCGGGGGGTCGTACGGATGGGTACCTTTGAGGGGGGGGGGTCGTAAATGGGGGTCCCGGATCGCATTAACACGCTTCACCCTGAAGCAGAATTTCACTTACGATCCACAGAAACCATACTAAACACCTAAGGTTTTAGCCGCATTTACGATTACAGGAAGAAACGGGAAAAAATGAAAAAAAAATAAAATTTCTCTAAGCTGCCAAGTTTTCACAATCTTTCCGAAGGTGGCCTTTTGCTATTTAGTATAAAACACCAAAGAAATCCGCTTGGTACCCGCGCCTTCCTGCCCCCTCCCCCCCCCCCCACACTCTTGAGTGAAAAAGTCAGTTTCCTCGATTACCGCTTGTTTATTGTTGATTTGCAAGAACAAAAATTTATAAAACTGGATTAGTCACTCAGAAATGAGAACAAGATGGACCTACTTATTTCCCATGTTCATGCTCGAAGAGGAAGGGGGGGGGTTGGGTTAAAGGGGTGCGGGGGGGGGTCCAGCAACAACCAAAGTCAACCTTACCGTGCGAGCTACACCAGTGCATATACGATCAACAGCAGAGTATCTCTATACCTATAAAATCAGTGAGAAACGGGAAGAAATGAGAAAAATCAAGATCTTCTAGACTGCCGAAATTTTCCTTCCTTTCCAACGGAGTTTGCTTTTAGAGAAATCTGTAAAGAATCCCGTAACCGCTCCCCCCTCCCCCTCCCGCCTCGATAGAGTCCCTACTAAGATTTTTTCGAAACTAGCAAAAATTGAGTTGTTATGGTGCAAACGCGGCAAGCTACATGACTTTGAAAAAGCATATTCAGGCGCATTTGCAGATGTGTGCAATTGCACACTTTCTAAGATTTTGGCGACAGGCGCGGATTTCACAGGTTGCACATGTATGCAACGCTCAAATATGATTGCCCTTAGGCAACAAAGAAAACTAAGAAAAAAGCAAAACAAAAGAACAATTGCTGGTTTCCATGGTAATCAACCTATTGTGCAATTGCACACTATAGCAAGTCAAGAAGTTTGGACGACTGTATGAACCCGGCGCATTGCGCGCACAATACAAACAACAACATAAAAGTTTGTCGCATTCCTCAGTGAATGAAATATCAAACAACAATCAGGTATAGAGCACGTTTTTGTGTAATCTACCCGCCCACGCCGACTCGAACCGGCACATTCTCAACCACCACAACGCAATTTAAGGTAATCGATGCCTGGACGAAGTCAAATTTTGATGGTGGTGGGTTTCGTGACTTGAATTTGCTGCACTTTTAGGACACTAGTCAGCAATGCATTTGAGGCATTGGTGGCAGGAATACTGGCTGGGACGAAGAATTGAGAAAGAATTCTGACAGGGACAGAAAGAATGTGGGAAGGGAACCTTAAGATATTCCCTTGAACTATTAGCTCGAAAGTTTCCATAAATTCGTTACTTATTCCTTATAGGTCTGCCCTACTTCCACTGTAGTCAATTACTGCTGCTAGCCAGTGCAGTTTCACTTTGTACAGCTCAAAAATGCGGAAACTCAGATTGTTGGGTTACGGTAGGTGTACGGTATGAGCATAAATCGTGGAGTCGTAGCGATTTCGCACAGAAGAGGTATTTAGACTGTTGATTACAAATAACATATCCACTTGTTGAGATAAGCTCATGGTTAGAATGCGATTTTTTATAGTAATGTATTTTTATCTTTAAATTACATTCAATTTATTTTATTTCGATAATGTGATTTCATACCGTACTCCCACCGTAATTGCACTAGGAGATGCTATAACAAGAAACGGGATTGACAGCATGTCAGACAACTTTTTGCAGATTACAAGCGAATATTGACCCCATACCGTGTGTCTACCGTAACCTCACAAAAAGTGCTCCGAAATGAATGTAATTTTTTGTAACCAATTTTTTAAAGGCAGTGTCCAGGCAAATCTGGGCTTATAGGTTTTTTGCCTGGAAACTGAAGAGGAGGTCCTAGCTAAGGCACTGCCCAAATTGCAGCGCAAACGATCCATTCACAGCTGAGAAATCTATCCACTACACTCCGCAGCCGCGCCGTGACCGTAATACTTAGGATGGGTCCCGGCGCGAACGTAGTGTTAAAGTGAGCGAAGTCGTTTTCGGGTTACGGTCACGGCGCAGGCGCGGAGTTTTCGTGGACGGATTTCTTAGTCCTGAGCGAACAACTGGCGCTGCTCTTTGGGCAGCGCCTTAGTTAGGATCCCTCATCAATTCCAGGTAAAAAACTCATGCGTCCAGATTTGCCTGGGCACTGCCTTTAAGACTCTTGAGATTGTAATTTTGCGTTGCATCACGTGAAATAGAGCCTGGTAAGACGATATTTTTTCTTGAAAAGGAATGTTATCTATAGCACAGCCAGACTTAAAGACTTATAGTGTTCCTGCGGTGCCGCAACACTTGCGCGTAAAAAATGGCAAAATTTCCAGTTTCGTGCTAAACATGGCCATTTTTTGAGCTACTGTCAGTGATGCAAGATTACTATATCATCCTTTTAGATTCACTCTACACAGCATGATCCCATGTAGATTCTGAAGAGTCAACTGCAGAATTTTTGCATTCTACAGTAATCCTATATCGATATGCACAATGCTTGCCCTGTGCAGATGTCAGAATGTCCTTTGTGCAAATGATCAACGGCGTGCAATACATTGTAACTGAACAAATAGGCTGTGAGAGCCGAAAGAACACGAAATAATCATAAAACTGAACTTTGGACGAGTACCACTGCAACCCTTCAGAAAAGACAAACACGAAAATTTCATACTCGTTACAATTATTCGAAGTTGCTGGTTTTGAAAGAAACCACATTGATCTTTATAGAACTGAGGTTTTTGAAAGCTTCAAGAAAGATTTTCGCGTCATCAATAATTTAATTTGGAAATTACAAACCACATGCTCATTTAGATTCAGTTGCTGAATCAACAATTATTGCTGGACCGGATAATAGATTCATGACTGAGAATCATCAATAAATCAAATGAAAGACAAGAAGCAATTGATTTATTGACGTTTAATTTTAATTCTTTAATTTTGATATACTAACTGTAAAAAGTATAAGAACGATAAGGTAGATCAAAAAAGGCGATATCAGAACTGGATGGCAACCAAATAGATGACTTGATGAATTACAATAATTTTATAGTTTAATCGATAGGTGATTTTGCATTTGTAGATCTAGTGTAGTGCAAAGGTTGATTAAAATGAGATAAGAACAATTCAGTGAGTTCGTGAATAAAGAATAGTGGAATAGAATGCTGTGTATGAAAGAGCAAAAGAAAGAAAGAATTTAACTATATCTAATTCACTGAATAAAAATTTTATTATTATAAATTTTGAGCTCAAAAGAAAGTTGATGTAAGTGAAATGGATGAGAATGAAACAAATGAAGTGATTGAATGAAGGGATGATGAGTCAACAACTGAATGAATGAATAAGTAGTGAATGATTGAATAAAGTCAGCAAATAGAGTAAAATGAAAAGCTTTAGTGAATAAATCCAAATGAGCACGTGAATGAAGGAATGGAAAAAAGAATCGAGAATAATCAATAAAAAGATTGAGAAGATACTCATGTTAGTGAATGAATGATTCAACAAACAAAATGTATGAGAGGAGTAATTAGGAAATGGATGAGTAGATAAATAAATAGATGAGTTAATGAATGATTAAAATTGTAGAATAAATGATTGGAAGAAAAAACGAAAAATGAATAAATGATAGATTGAATGAAGGAGATGAGAGGATTGATAGCTAGTTTATTAATCGAACGTATGAAGCAGTGGCGTCTAATCACCCCCCCCCCCCCCAACCCCCACCCCACGCCCCCGAGAATGGGTCGCAAAATTTTTGAGTTAATTTGTGTTATAAAAATATGCAAGCGACTTGTTTTTACTTGTAAATAATTAAAATGATTTTTAAAAATGTTTAAAAATCAAGATTGCCTTGTAAAAAAATTTTTTTGATGGCGCCTTTTTTTCGAAAATTTGGGGTCAGAAGTCCAGAAAAATTGGGAAGTATCCCAAAAATTTTTTTGGAGTGCGTGGCTAACGCCAAGCACCTTCACCCAAAACTTTATTCTCTTCCCCCCCCCCCCCCTCTCCCCCGAACGGAAATCCCGGGTGCGCCACCTATATGAAGGTATAATGAATGAATGAATATATGAGCGAATAAATGAACAAATGTCCATGAATGCTGAACGCGTTGAAGAAAATGAATGAATGAATAAATAAATATTTTTACTATACGAATAACTGGAAAGAGGAAGAACGAATTAGAATGAATGGAACGAATAAAATGACCAAAATGGGATGGATTGAATGAATGCGCGCCGGTTTACGCGCACTCATGTGATTTTCACACGAATCGCAGCGATTGTTGTATCTGTTGTGACGTCGGACGATAATTTCTGCAAGTTCGTGCGCGATTTTATCCAAACGGGGTGACGCTGTGAAATATGGATAAAAACCGGGTTTTTCTTCGTACGGAATTTATAGTGGTTTTTTTATTGAAAAAAAAAAACATTTTCATGGCACTATGGCGTCAGAATCGTTCACTTCGCTTATAGGGTAAGCAAATTTCAGCTGTCAAAATGATTTTCCCCGAAAAAAGTTTGTGCCCTTTTATCCCCTTCCTCCCTCCCCTTCTCCCTCTAAAATCCATTAATGTAGCGGCTTCACATATTCTATTAGAGAAGTCTTCTAGAGCTGCAAAGCCCGAAAAAAAACCCGGCACTCAGAAACGGCAACGAGAACGAAAAGTACAAGTATTCGACGAATTTATGACACCATTAACTATCGTGCCGCCGTTTCTAAAAATAGAATACATTTCCGGAAATCGACGACTTCGACCATTAAAAGTATAGTTCTTGTTCGTGTATGAATGGGTTACCCTCCACTAATTGTGGCGTCTTTGAGGCGGCTATGCAAAAGAAATTGCAATAAATGTATCTATTGATGGTTGAATTGTAGCAATATATTGTAAGTTTTAGCATGACAACTTCTGACGAATTATCGAAATTTCGATTGAAATGGAATAAATAAAGCATTAATTTCAATTACACATGATTTCAATACCTTTACAAAGAAGAAGAAGTGTGCTTTATAGTATAGAAAATTTTTAAATTTTGCAGCTTCGATTCGGGTTTTGATTTTTTCTTTTGCTTTATGTATCAGTTTTGTGTATCATAACCTGGTCATTGCTGGTCATGGTATATTCAATTATATTAAAATAAAGGAAATATTACTTGTTGAAATAAAGAAAATTAAGTTATTTTTGAGTACCTTTTGATTCATGCAGTGTGTTTTAATTTTATTAATGTTAGTTGAAAATTTTAAAAATACTTGGTAAAATTTATAATAACAAAATTCACAAAATAAAAACTAATGGAGCCAGTTTATTTTCTAATTTTTAGTACTTGCATATTTTTAAACTTTATTTGTAACTTGATATATTCGTTGTAAATGAATAACATAGACTGTAGATAAAAATGGAGGTGGAGCGTATATAGTGATATAGGGACGGGGGTAAGAAAGATCAAGTATCTTCAAAACCTTTGGATTTGAATTCAGTTGCAAGAAAATACTCGGATCTTGCATAGGGCTGCAAAAAAGTGGAAAGCATCCTATTTTTTCTGCTCAAAAAAGTCCCCCCTAAAGAAATTCTCAAACCGTCGATTAGCAACTGTGCCGTACTCGTAAACCGGCAACGAATGAATACGATAAATAAGGAATAAGAAAGTAATAAAGGTTCATCCGTCAAAATCTGCTCAACGTGCACTCAATCTTTTTCTTATAGCAAAAAAAACATAGAAAAGCAATGACAACTCATCTTACCTCTTAACACCGCTCTTACTTTAGTTCATATCAATAAGGGTTGACAAAGTCCAGTTAGGAATCAATTTTTTTCAAAGACGAAAACTATCCAAGTGCTGAGAGGAATTATGTCAACAGAAAGAAAAGGGATATAGATCTTCTTCTGATCAATTTTCTCGCTGGTCATAACTATCATTCTATAGTTGTGTAACTTCATTCGTAATTTTAGATGCGTCGCTGACTTCACATATTTGCCTTTCAGATTATCGAAGACTTCCGTAATTAGCTATAATGAGTGTAAAATGCTCTCCAAAATGTGGCGCATAGCAATGGAAGAAAAACTTGTTGCTGTTTTGGTGTCTGAATCAGAACATTTCCAGTTCACCAAATAGTTGAATGGAATTTCGGTAATGCATCATTGACGTAACCGTACCTATTACTTTTTTTTCTGAGGATGCAATCGAAACCGTTTGAGGAATGTATGCTGCACCGTGAAATATGTCATGTGTTGTTTTAGATTTTTCATACAGAGAGACTATTTATCGAGAAATTTTTTCGGCAGTTTCGTGTTTGACTATATCAACTACATCTGGTTCTTAATCAAATACATTGATTTCTTCACAAAGGAAGCGTGTTCGTAGAGATAAGTTTAGTGTTCGGTGTTTTAGAATTATTATATATCAGGTCAGGTTGTAACTCTACACCAAAATTCTTACACAGGTTCGTAGCTTCCTCGATTGTCAACGGATTAGTGAGGGATCTAACATAGAAAAAGGTAATTTCATGCACTTCAATTGTAATTTCACCAAATTATCTTTGTATACCACGAAAGTACATACTGTTAATTAGAAACATTCATTTCGTATTTTTTCGAATTCTGTTCGCTAAAAATGGTAAATGGTCCAGCAAAATTCAGTTTTACTTTTTGGTAGTGGCTGTTCTTGAAAGGGTTTTTTTCTGATCGGTTTTTTTTGTTTGATCGACATTTCGATTTTATTTCCTATAAGATTATCAACAAATTGAACAATGTTATGCGATATTACGAAAATGATTAACATGAAGTACAACGTCTTCTTGAAATATTAAAAATTTTTGAATATTTTTTTGGTGTTGGGCTTCTGGACCAACTTGATTCAAAAGCTATTATAGATATTATAAACACTCCATAACAGTTCAAAAAGGAAGCAATTTATGCGTTTGAACATGACTTTGGACTTAAAAATTCATGAAATTTAGTGAAAGGCGTTCGAATTTTTTTGAGTAGGCATTTTTACCAAATAAAAGTATAAAAACGTACCTTCCTTGAGCCAGACTGCATTGCAACTTTTAAAAGGAGCAAGATTTATATTTGGAACAAATTCGGCAACATAAAAATTGCACTAAAGTTTCCAGCTCCACCCGATTATTTCACTTTGCAATAAGAAAATAGCTTTGACTGCGCGACGAAAATGCGCTCCAAGGAACAAAGTATGCACCGGAAGTGACGAAGAAGGCAGACGCGACCTCAACCCGCTGTCGCAACGTCACGACCGGACTCAAAATAACTCTGACAGCACTGTCAACAGGTATCGCTACCTCCAGTGAAGTATTACGATCTAGAGACTAAGAAAATCAATAAATCGATAAGATCGAAGAGCGATACAGTGCTATTTGAATGCTATGTAACCGGCTGGCTGAGAGCGGATGGGGGTGGGGGTGTGCGTGGCGGTTGGCGGTGATGGTCGAGGCGGTCGTGGGGCCTTCGATGGACTTCCGGCGCCGCAATCGCACGCACGCTGTAAAGTCAGCACTTTTCATTCAATATGAAATCGACACCCGTCTCCCCCTTTCCCACATGTGGAAAACATCCCATATGGTAGAACTAGGCAAAGCCAGCCGGGCAAAGCTCCCCAATAACCAGAATGAATCGATAATTTGGAAGGAATCAGTATCCGTTCTGGCACAATGATTTATCACGATCGGAAACGTGAACGAGTCTTTCTCTCGTTCGTTCGCTCGTCGCTTGCGCCAGCGCTTTGCAACCGCAATTCATTCACAGTGCGATGTGTTTCTTGCCCCTATGAATCGATAGCTGTTCAGTGCAAAACCGAGAAAGTTTGCTTACTAGACTTCCTGACTCCTTTGAGAGAGCAAGAAGTGAGTACAATGTACAACTCGCTGAAAGATTGAACTGCGATGAAGAGTGATTTGAACTCATAAAAAGTGCAATTCCGCACTTGTTTAAAAAAAATTTGCGGAAACAAATTTGCCAATTGGTTACAGTTAGAATTTCCTCGTCAAATCGCCATATCTCGATTTCAGGATGGAGAAGTTTTAAATCCAAGAACACTTCAGCTCAGCTCGACCCAGGCCCTTTTGATTTATAACATTGTCAGAATGGGAACGGTGGGTATACGGTAGGTGTTAATTTTTAGCAATGAGCTATTGCAAATACTGCACTGACCGTCGTAGCAGATCTAGAAAACTTTGTGACACTTACAGAACAGAAAACTGTCTGCCTACCGTATACCTACCGTATCCAGCGCAATATCAGGAGCACCTCTTCATCCTCGTCGCGCTAAATTGGCTGCTTTCCCCGAATTCCGAATTTGTACCTGAACCAATATGTGGCGATGCGACCCGAATTTCGGCAGACTGCGGTGTTCCTGACTATTTTCACAGGCTATGAGCGGTATTGTAATTTTACATAATAGCAATAAAATGTTCGAAACGATGATTACGTATGCAGTTGTACTTATCAGCAATTATTGTTAGGGGATTTTCACAAACTTTGTCCATATCACATTAAGGCGTGATATCATTTTGTTATAAAAAAAAATTTGTTACAACTCCATCAAAAGTTTTTCGTCATTTAAAACAAATTGGGAGTTGCAGCTTCCGAATATAATAACCAACAAAAATTCAATTTTGAGAATTTCAAAGTGATATCGAATATTTTTTGTTAATTTTCAGCTTGCGCTAACAAAGGGTTTGAAATTGCAAACTGCCTTCGTATTAGCTTTGACGCTCTTAGAAAATATCTAGGAAAAAGGAAAAGAAAAAAAGAAAAATTTATAATTCAAAGGAATGAAGCCGTCGTATCATTTTGCAGCTTTCATGCGTTTAGATGAAAATGATGTCAATACATAGCACTTTGCTCCTTTCTCATATATGTCAAATGTATGACTGCAAAATTTTCTATAGCTTTCCAGGTAAAGACAAAAAAATTGCGACCTACTCATATTACACTGTAATAAATTATATTTATGTGAAGCCCACGACCAAAGAACGTCACTTTTCTGTTAATTATTTTTGGATTTGAAGGCAACAGCAGTTCTGGGGTTTGTACGAGTCAGCTTCACGCTAGATTTTTGATCCATAGGAGACTGCAAAAGCAGAGTTATTCAAAAATAGTTTATACTAATTTAGCCATCATACAGCTAGCTAAATTCAGCAGAAGCAGCACTAAACTTATCGCTTTTACATTATTTCAACAACCAGTGAGATGTTGCGGATTGTGTTTCAGTACGTTTTTTTCAGTACTTTTTTTTTCAACCTGAGCTCATGATACTAAATACGATGAAGTCTAACTATTGCAGTCGGACTGGTTCAAAACAAGCAGTTCTGTCGAATGTGATAAGTTATGCCGAGAATCGCAAGAAAAGGCAAAGCTTCTATAGACTTTTCCTATGTACAAAGTTTAGAAGAGCCTTTGATGGAAATTTCAAGCGTTTCAAGCTCTGCTACGCTTCTTTATTTGTGTATTCACCCCTATGACCGTTCATTTTGAAAGTTACGTTTTATTAACAAACTTTAAAACGCTAGCAGATGAAGTGGGCATTGTTTAATGAGTGCTTATCAAACTCTTCCGTTCTACTCTTCCTACCACTTCCGCAGCTTTTTCAAACCTAATACACTTCCAAACGTGACCTAAACAAGAAACTTCGATTATTTATCGGAAATGGAAGCAGAGTAATTTTCCTTGGAAATCATCAGTAGTGAGGGAAGATCGTGTGGGTGAGAAAAATAATAAGAAAGGAACTAACTTAACCTTCGTCTAGTTTGTCTTCTTTCATCCTCAATCCTTATGTGTGAACACATCTCAAGTTTGGGTAATTAACCGGGAAATATTATAAATTAGTGCGCAATTAAGGGTTCTGGGGACCCTCTTTTCTGAAGCGAGTGTAACTCAAAATCGTGATTCCGACGGTGAATGTAACTGTCTTGCAAGACATTTTCACGATCACTTACATTTCTCTGGTTCTTCCAATCCTTCAAGGTGAACTATGGCAAAGTTTGACTGCCATCCTCATGCAGGAGATTTGAACTTTTTGAACACTTCTGTGCCGGATGGTTTATGTGCAAGTAGATCGTTTTTACGTCTAGAGTTCTTGATGATCTTCAGAGTAAAGGATTCCTATTTGTTTGATATTTTAACTCTGAAGTGCTTGGAGCATTCAGATACGTCAATGCTAGAGAAACTTGCACAATTAAGCGCTTCAACTAAGTGTGCACAAATATTTTCTATTCTTACGAAATTGAGAATGTTTTAAAAGGCAATTTTTTTTTGACTGATAGCAGAATATTCAAAACTCCATGACAGGGGTATCGACTCCATGCAGCTTTTACTATGAGATTGACAAAAGAGTTCTGTGCACCGACTGGATTTCAAAAAATACCTTGAAGTCTTTCAATTACTTGTTCATGCAGAGTACGCTACGAAGTATAGTGAATAAAAATAAAGGATTACTATTAAGCCTGTTTCGCCTCTACCCCTATACAGGAATACAATAAGTGAACAACCACTCCCGAGGCTCTTCAGTAGGGAAGAGTAGTTAACTAACAATAGTGGTGTAATGCTGGATATTTATACCAGTTTGGTAGGGCAAAAGATCAAAAGATTAGCAATGATCTAGACTGTCAATTATGAATTTAACGAAATGTTTAACATTTTTGAAGGACTGAAGTTCTATATATTTGTATGATATACATTTGTTAAATGTGAAGCATTTTATAAAAGCATTGATGATTATATTTTGTGTATAATCTAAATCCTTAAGTTGTTTAAAAAGCATTAATAGTCTATGCAGAAAATTTTCAAATTTTGTGCATGTTCTATAAATCCTAAGAATTTCACTGTATATAATGGACGTTTTAACCTTAACACTTATATGTGAAGATGCATGCGTAAATCTATTAACTTTAAACGCAAAGTAATCTGTTTTGTTATATTGTTGCGTAATAATTTTGTTATTTACAATTCTTATATTTAAATCGAGAAAGTCACATTCCAATTCGCTTTTGTGCGTATTTTTTAACTCTAATATATTATTGTAAGTGTCAAGCAACCATTTATTTATCCTTTTTTCTTCTGAATTATGTATAATCAATAAATCATCCATATATCTAAAAGGTTTGAACAAGATATCATTTTTATGATGATTAATGACAAATTTATATTCAAAGTAAGATAATGTCAAATCTGCAAGAATAGGGCTGGCATTACCCCCTTGTGGAACTCCTACTTTTTGTATAAATATATGATTTGCAATTTTGCAATAGCTATTTTCTAATAGATATTGAACAAGGTACAAAATATCTTCAACTTTGTAAACCCTTTGTTTTGTTTTTTCATTATAGAGGTTACAGTAACTAACTTTGTTATTGTTACAAACAATATATTTACTGTTACTATTATTGAAACATATTTTAAGAATCTCTTTGAGATTACTGATAATGGTCTTATGAGGAATGTTTGTAAACATGTTAGTGAAATCGGCTGAAAAAAGTTTAAGGTTGTTCGCATTAATGTGGTTAAATTTGTGGGAAATATTAATATCATTTATAGACCAATAGGTATCAAAACAGTTTTTATTAATGCTTACAATTTTAGTATAGTTTTTAAAATGGTTTCGGATAAAGTTGAAAATATGCATTAGTTCTTCTGATAACGGTTTGATGCTGCTGTTCGAAGCACCAGTAATAAATCTAAATTTAAGTGGATTTTTATGTAATTTGGGAATGCAGTAAATAGTTGGAATGGTACAGACTTCGTTAATTTTAAGATTATGGATTTTAGAAAATTGTAGATGTTTAGTAATGATGGTTCCAGTGTCTAATGTTCCAAGATAATTATAGATAGGAGAAGTACTTGACTTGTTATTCAATCCCATTTCTGACATTAATATTTCAAGATAAAGTTTTTTGCAAATAATGCCATAATTAGAGCTAGCTTTATCCAAAGGGCAAAATATGAAGAACTTTTGATAGTGTTTGATGTTTGAAATAGGAAGGCTATAACTATTATTGTCAAGGTTATAAATTAATCTACTATGGTGTCTAAGAAAGTGTCTATATAATTCATTTTATATGGTAGTCGAAATTACATCGTCTAAGGAATATTTTATTTTGTATTTTTTGCAAATTGTATTAAATAAATTAAGCCATAAACTTTTGATTTGTGTACCTTTATTCAAAACATCATATATAGGTTCAGTTTTAAATATGTCTATATCTCCAGTGACAACATGTCTATACGTAGGGTCAATGTATTGTTGGTAGTTTTTACAAACACATGGGACATCGTTTATGTTGAGGTTGTGAAGATTATTGAGAAATTTGTTATAATTGTATATATTACAAGAAGCATATTTTGTGTATTCATATATAAGTCTGATAGGTTGATAAGGTCAGAGCTGTATGTTTTAATAAGGTTTATGATAGATGTGTTATTAACTATTCTATTGATATTAGTATTATCTAAAATGCTATTATAATAAGGAAATTTAATATTCATATATGTAGTAATAGTTTTCTTGTCGGGTACTTTGCTGAAATGGTAATGACAGAGAATACTATACAATGCATATTTGAAATTAGAAGGAACTAGCTGGCTTACCCGGCTCCGCCGTATCCGGACCAAACTTGGCACACATACACTTCGGGCCCCGGCGGGTGTCACAGTCCACTTTTCGTTATCGATCGATGTCGATTTTACCGATTTTTATCGATTTTTTTTGCAGAGTTCACCTACAGGGCTAGGAGTTGGCACAGGGGGGTAATCGAGCATGGGGATTCCGAATACAATATTAGTTTTCAGAATTATCGATTACTTTTATTGATTTTATCGATTTTTTGTAAATTTTGACATGCGAGGCTGGGATTTTGCACGGGGGGTAATCGAGCATGCTGATTACGAACACAATATTAGTTTTCAGGATCGTCCATTACTTTTATCGATTTTATCAATTTTTTGTAAATTTTGACATGCGAGGCTGGGATTTTGCACAGGGGGTAATCGAGCATGCTGATTACGAATACAATATTAGTTTTCAAGATCGTCCATTACTTTTATCGATTTTATCGATTTTTTGAAAATTTGAGCTAGGGGGCTGGAATTTGGCACAGGGGTGTAATCGAGCATGCTGATCACTCCCCTTGGGGGTGATCAGCATGCTCGATTACCCCCCTGTGCCAACTCCCAGCCCCCTAGCTCAAACCTTGCAAAAAATCGATAAAATCGATAAAAGTAATCGATAATCCTGAAAACCAATATTGTATTCGGAATCCCCATGCTCGATTACCCCCCTGTGCCAACTCCCAGCCCCGTAGCTCAAACTTTGCAAAAAAATCGATAAAATCGATAAAAGTAATCGATAATCCTGAAAACCAATATTGTATTCGGAATCCCCATGCTCGATTACCCCCCTGTGCCAACTCCCAGCCCCGTAGGTGAACTCAGCAAAAAAATCGATAAAAATCGATAAAATCGATATCGATCGATGACAAAAAGTAGCCTATGACACCCGCCGGGGCCCGTAGTGTATGTGTGCCAAGTTTGGTCCGGATCGGTTCAGAAATGGAATTTTCTATTCGGAACATACGTACATACATACAGACAGACATACAGACAAACAGACATTCAGCTTTATATATAAGATATCTATAGATTCAGGACTAAATGTTGATATATTAATTAGTGTGGAAATATAATGTTTATTTTTATTTTTGATGAATCTATAGAGTTCGTAATATGTCGGGGAAGCGTTAATGAAATTTTTGATTTCTTCAAGTACAGATTGTCTGTGTATATGATGTTTTCTTTTTTTATTATTATTCCCTCGATTTTTTCTGTCTTTAGATATTCTAAGATTGAAAAAAGGATGATTACTTCTATGATTTAAAGGGTTCTCGATCATGGTTAGGTTACCGTAGCCTTTTATATTATCATTAAAGCCAAAAGGCATAGGTGTCATTAAAAATTTTATCCAAAATAGTTCTTTTTCCCTAAGTATATTCTGATCCATATTTTCCGGTGAATTATCCAATATTATAGCTGTAATATTATTAGGATTACAACTACTATTCTTGAAATGTTTATAAAAAAGTTTATTATCTTGCTTACTTTTGATTCCCCGTATATGTTCTCTTATTCTGACACAAAGTTTTCTTTTAGTAATACCAACATACTGCAGTTTACAACCACAACATGTAAGGCAATACACCAAGTGAGTAGATTTGCAGTTTGCATTTGAAGTCTTATACGTTTTGATGTTTAGATTAGTAGTGTTAGATTTTATGCAATTGTTAGGAGTTAATATTTTTGTGCATATGTTACATGAAATATTACAAGTAGTGCCTAAATTGTCATTGCCAAACTGCAATAGGTTGTATTCGCCGTTTACCTTACTCCTTTTGAAGAAAGTACCCTGAAAGGTTGCTGTCTGTTCGGGCGTAACTTTCTATCCAGGGCTCGGCACGAGGTGGCTGGTTTAAAATGCAAAAAACGAAGTCTCCCTTGACTTTTGCGAATTTTTACGAAGTCCCTCTTGACCCCAATCCCCAAAAATCTTTGAAAAACGAAACGTCGATTAAAAAAACGTCGCAGATTTTGTGTCTTTTCGGCAACAAAAACGAAACCCCCTTTGCTTTTCGTCCCAAAAATGATATCCAGCTTCTTATAAGCCACCTGTGCCGAGCCCTGATTCTAATACTGACGTAGATCATACAGCCCAGCCTAATTGGTGAAAACTATATTCTACTAATAAAGTACTAAGGAGATTAAGAAAAAAAATAATTTGTAGCGGAATGTTTGCCATTTTTAAAAGATGCTCTTGTAATTGTTTGATCATTCATCTCAAACGCAAGGAACTGATTATTTTATCGTTCGTGCTCCTCTGCACTAGAAGAGAGTTATGCTAAATTGGTTGACATAGAAGCGGAAGTTGGCATAATCGTAACGCCGTTATTTTATGGGCTTTTCGGTGTTTTTTTTCTAAATTGCACCGGCCTTTCATGGATCAAATGACCTTTGGTGTTAACGTTGCAAGCCAATATTTCTTGGTATTCTGTAATTGCCATCCGCATGCACAAAATTCCACAGTGTTGAAATCCGTAATCTGAGATGCACGCAAAATGCATTAATTCAAGCCATTTCAATTGAATTTCCAAAACCGTATAGAATTGATACTCACAGATATGGACGAGATGTTTGCTAGATGACTCATTTGCTGTTGTCTTTGTCGAAGCATTCGTCAACAATGTAATGATATGACTTATGAGTGCGTTTTCAATAGCGATTCAACAACTGTCGCAGGTCGATCTATCGATTCCACTCTCATGCTTCACACATTTCTGCTCATCTGGCTTGCAGCTCAGACGTTTCATCCGCTTACAGCTTATAATCTTGTTATAGACGTAAGTTATTGCAGAAATTATTCTCCTAACCCCTACCTAACATCCTAGTTCCAGACCCAGCGAAAGGGAATCAACTCATATTTTCAAAGTCTTCGCAGAGATTATGAGCAATTGTTAGAAGGCTATGAAATACCCACAGTCAGCAAGAAGCGTTTTCTCGGTAAGATAGAACTTACCGAGATAACCGTGCAAAATGTGACTGTGGAATCGACATCGGATATTTTAGCAGAAACTGATCATTACTTGAAGGTGAGTAGCCTGTTGTTGTCCTCAGCGTGCATTCATATCATCATTCATTTCTCTATTCTCTATCACATCAGTTAGAATGCTTTAGGGGCGTTTCACAAGTTTCTTTGACGTTATGAAGTTTAGTTTTCAATTGCTTAGGTTTTCTCTAATGTTCTGCCTTTTGGAGCACATTGGTTCATAAGCAAATCACAAGTTCTCTGCATCATCCTTGATCTTCTCAAGCTCAATACATCATTACATTCATGGTATGTTAGCAAACAGCTACCCAACCAATCTTTGTTCTTTCGTTTATGTGTTGTTCATCTTTTTAACCCAATAAGAACATTCCATACAATTCGGGCATTATAATATTCCATTCCGTACCACGTTTTTGCATTTGCTTTATCATTAGTAAGATAATCAAGGCACCAGTTACATTAAAACGTAAACGTTTTGGTCAAATGTGAACAATTTTGAGAATTTTCTAGACGCTCATTCAGCTATAGATTTCATACAGTGCTACTCTCTAACGTGAAATACGGTAGCGCAAATCTCTATGAATGACAAATCAAATCTACTTGTTGTAATTGCTATGCAGATCTATTTTTCTCTACGGTAGCATAGGGTCTTTGGCTTTTCCATCTTGTTCGAGTGCGCAAGCTCAGTAGTAACACTTTTGTTATGTCTGTTCGACATTGCTTGGAATTTTTATTGAAGCCTATCCTATGGTAAACCAGTCTTGACTGACGAGAGAACTCAAATAAAAAATGTGCCTGCTGGCCAGCTTGGACATCTTCCAAACAGCTGAATTCGTGCTGTCTGGAAAATCCATATTATTTGAGTTCTTTCAGTAATTCACTCATTTCGTAAACATGACGTTTTTGGCTTAAATCGTCTGTTCCAATTTATCCGAGTACTTGTCACCGAATCCTCATTTAGCACAGCCATCTCCGCCATCTAGTACTATTTCTTTACGTAGTTCATATAATCAATCTATTCAGATCGAACATCTCCATGCTCGTCTACACGGTCTCTACAAACACAATGTGCTATTCATTCACAATACTGGTGACTTTGAAATCAACATTCGCGATCTGAACGCCACACTTGGACCTTTTGTACCGGTGAACATAAAAGGAATACCATATCTCAATCAGGAGATATTATGGTCAGTTACCTCGCTATTCTATTTTTTATGCTTCGAAAAGTTATGGGGTTTATTTTCAGCAGCATCTCTCATAAAGAGGACAAAATGTCAGTGCGCGGTGGAATATTACGATGGTTAGCAAAGAAAAGATTGAAATCTACGATGGAGTGAGTAATTGCTAATGCTTGAATGTTCAGCTTTTGGGAGCAGAATCCCATAAGCCTTCAACCATTTCTTCCCAAGCAGTTCTTACAGAGAAGATCTCGAAGGCATTTTCTGCGACTCACTTGTGGGGATTCTTGACAAAGAAATTCGTGGGTCACTAGCTAAATTCAATCTGCTATTACCAGTCAATGAAGGTCCGTAATTTTTTTGTTTAACTTTTTACATGTGTAAAAATTATTTTAGCCATAACAGTCAGCTACTTGCTATCTGGACAGCCACTTTTGCTTCCGAACGGTGCAGTTCGCACTTTCCACAAGGGAGTGACCGCTGATAGCCATGTTGGAGCAAATTTTACTCCCACCACGATAGACTCTGATCATGACGTCATATACCAAATACATGAGAATTTATTGTCGGAAATAGTGCAAGCCGTATGCCGGCGTGGATTCATAGATGGGTGGGTACGAGTTTCTCGTAAATCGGGAGGGACTACCCACAGCTTGAGAGTTTTATTTGAATGTGAAAGTCGAACAGCCTTACTATAAAAAAATTAATTTCAGCCGATATGGAATGAAACTACTGTTAAAGGCAGTACCTCGGCAGAATGAGACCCGTGACAAAACAAGGTCACAGGGTAGGAGCCCCCATATGGAAGCTATCGGCCAAAGTCCGATCTTTCTCTGCCACTTTTAACCCCGAAATTTTAACGCGGAAGCAGCGCTCATCTCCTGTCCTCTCCGAACCCACCCACCCCATGGACGAGTGAACACGAAGCCCGTCATGGCGAAGACGCAGAGTCGTTGCGGGACCTCATGCTTATAGTGCGGCTGGCGCTCTGACCGCGGAAGTCACTCGTCCATGGGGTGGGCGGGGTTCGGAGAGGACAGGAGATGAACGCTGCTTTCGCTTTGAAATTTCGGAGGTTAGAAGTGGCAGAGAAAGACCGAACTTTGGCCCATAGGTTCCATGTGAGGGCTCCTACCCTGTGACCTTGTTTTGTCACGGGTCTCACTCTGCCGATGTACTGCCTTTAAAAACGAAAATTTTGAAAGGACGAAAATCACATCAAATAAAAAAACATTTACTTGGTAGTCCCTACACCGTTTTGTAACTGCGGGTCTAAAGATATAATGATTTTTTTTGAAAATCTAGCGGCATTATGGTTTTTGATGTTGGAAAAGTTTAAAAAAAGGTAGTAATGTACTTTCGACATTCTCGCGATGCAATCTTGGCTGTGAGGTCCCATTCAACTCGAACACATTCAGAATGACTCCTCCTCCCCGCATTCAGAATGACCCCTCCCCCTTTACAGAAAATCCTTAAGCATCCGCAACTTTCGAAATATTTGCTATTTTTCGCAAATTAATCTACTATGATTGGATTGGAACAGACATTTTTCGTATGACTAACAGTATCTCTAAATTTAAAAAGCAATTTAAATTTCAGAAACTTCACCAGTGACGAAAAAGACGTTCTGATCACTTGTCAAAAGGCATTTATCACAGTAAGAAATATGGAAAGTGAGTTTGCATACTTCATTCAAGCACAACGATAATGTATCTAATTTTTTTCCAACTCCGAGATGACTCGCTTCAGCTACAAAAACGGCCAATATATTACTAACTCTCTTACTGCGGTTCCACGATGGTGAGGAGACAATTCTTACCAAGAAATATTCGGTGACAGTTTTATACAAGTAAGCTTTGTAATTTTCTAACTTTGGAATAATCATTTCATCAAAACCGCTCATATATTGAAATCTCATTTAGCAACCAGCTCAAACTTCAGCTTCGACTAAAATCGGAAATTATAGACACGGATGATCGTTCAAAACAGTATAGCGAGCAGGTAATTTTTCTACTAGAAGTCTCAAATTGGCTCTTTTGTCTGTTCTTCAAACCCTTTCAGATGTTCTCAATATTATCGGAAGTATTTCGTTCTCGTATCAGCTTACCGCTCCCACTACCACTTGGCGCCCAAGCCGAACGCGCAATGATTAGCCTTCAACCGGATCGGATAATTTTCGCCACCGATTTTGTTTTTCCAAAACGATAAATATTTGTGATTTGAATCAGGAAGAGGCTTATGAAGAAAACAAGACAACTAAAAACTTTTTAAGTGCCATGAATAGTGCGCAAAGGGCGTCTTTTCCATGATATAGCAAATCTCCATATTTTTTGAATCGCGGATGAGATACTCTTTTTACTCTTATATTGGTTCCGCTTATGCCTTCTAAGCTCACGGCCGTACCATCTTGATTTTTTTCCTGCATTTTCTGGGCAATTGGAGCTACTTTCATTTAGGTCATTGAGTCATAGCGTCATTGAGCTGAAGTCTTTCCGTGTGGCACCTGCTGAAGTCCATAGTGATACTCGCTCAGACAGTCGAAGGGATACCTCCGGCGGGCAAATGGCGCGAGTCTGCCAATTCGCGCTCTGAACGTCACGGTGAACGAATAGGACCCCTCTCCGGGACGTCGGATCTCTGCTCCGGAGCTGCGCTAGTTTTGGAAGAGCCCCGGAGCAGCAAAATGCTGAAATGGCAGGGCTCCGGAGCGCTCCAGAGCGCGAAGTGGCAGACTCGCACCATTTGCCCGCTGGAGGTACCTTTTCGACTGTCTGAGCGCTTCCACGATATGGCATGCCCTCCTCATTACGCATACGTCGGATCTACTCTGTCTCACAACACTAACGCAATTTCGGTCTTCTTTACTCCGGCCGATCGCCGATAGACACTTCCGTTTTTTCGAAACATTCTAGGTACTCCTTGATCCGTGCGCACTAAGCCTGCTGGTTTCTCCAATGTACTGATCCTCACATGATAGACATGTGGTAATACAGGCCGCAGGACCCCATGCAATCCCCCTACCCTCAAGTGGTCATATGCGCGATTGCGAATTAGCTAATTTCTGAGATAGGATGACGGCCGTCTATGACCCTAGGATCATCTCGTAGTCGTGCGCGAATTTTTCGTGATAGCTCTGATAAAATCATCACGAACAAACAGAAGGCAAATTGAGTATCTAGGAACCCGTTCTTTTGTGAGCCGATTTCGTTGTAATCAGCAGTGTTATGTTGACTGGTTGACCCTTAAAAGGTAAACATTGGTGCGCTATCTGCTTTGCCAAATCTAGTGATGCAATGCGTTCGTACGCGCCTGAAGAGACGCCTTCGCCGTCATATACATGCTGCTTACCACCGACTTTTTTGTGCTCCAAGGGTGAGCAGAGCTATAGTGCACTGTAACGTTTTTGCTGCTGGGTTTGTGAAAACATTTAGTTCTTTATGAAATATTGGACATACAGGGTGTCCCAAAAATGTGCCTACTGTTTGCTTGTTAGAAACTTTCTTGTCATAGTCCGCGGACTTCATGTACCTCTTTATGAAACTGGCTTCAGCTTACATTCAGAGTATAAAGCGAATCACCCATCTCTCTTTATTGATATCAGATTGAATAGGAATAAGGAGGGTTTTCAGCAATGGAGGGTCTATTTTGACTCAGAAAGGAAACAAAAAGACCTAGAAACTTTCACAGTAGGAATTAAATTTGCTGATTCAAAGAAGGAGTTTTGCATCTCTTTATGATGATTCCTTAAAAAGTTATGCCAGCTAAGCAGTATTAGCTTTTTTATGTTGCTAGAAAATATAGTTATCGTTGAGAAAGCTTCACAATTGTACAAAATTGATAAAATTCGGCTTCTGTTGGAAACCTATTACATAAATTTTCAGACTTTTTTGAAGTGAATCAAATTGGCCAATTTTACACAGAGACGCCACATGCCAAATTTACCTAAAGCAATCTAATAGTAAGAAGAGCCATCTGTTTCACTCCACGCTGTAAATCTATGTTGTAGCAAGCTCTTCAAAGATGGGAAGATCGCACATTAAAAGTGAAACGAGATCTCTAGATAAACTGGCAGTTCTTTTTCCATCCGCGCTGAGGTCGTTGGTCATTTGCGTTCTGCCTAGAAAGGCTATCGAGGTGATCATTGACTTTACTGGCCCTCTGCTACCATTTCCATAACTACGTTGCTGTTAGACAGTGTCTTTGGAAGGAGCTAAGGAAGAATCCCAGATCTCAGTGGAGATGTGGAGCGAGACGCATATTATTCGGTGTGCCTTGTTGTGCTAAATTCAAATTTAACTTCCTTGTCTCTGCGAGATTTCGTGAAAAAATTCATGAGCGTTTGAAAATTTAACTATGGCAAACGTACGGTGGTATGAGTTAGTTGTTCAGAAGCATTTGTTTATGTTTATGATTAATATGTGCATTCCTTGTAGTCAGCGCACTGTACACCTTGCCATTTACGTACTTCTGAGCTTGATTTAAATGCATATTATGCATAAAAACTCTAAGCTCCTCACATTTTCAAGCGCAGCAGATACGCAGAGTAGATTTGGCTTCAGCTCATTAAGACGCATCTGCTATCACGTAATTCATTCTATTTAGTTCGCCACTGAGATTTGGTATAGTCGTCCTCCCCCCACTAGACACCTAATGGACGAATTCGAATTTGAAGTGGAGCACGGCGGTTGCGGCAGAACGCTGCACCTGCGCTCCTACTTCGATCTCAAACAATTTTTTTGTGTTTTCCCGACGTTTCAACCCAATTTTTGAACGCTGACAGTTCTCTCAGTTGTTGCTTTTGTTTGAGCGATGAATTGTGCTGCTCGTTTCTTGAGTACGATTCCAAGTTGAGTTTAGAAGACACAAGTTTGAAAGCTGGTGTGATTTTTCTCGGTAAGTCTTGAAGAGTTGCTTCAGTGAGCAATTCATGTCAAAAACTCCCCAATTGCATCGTTTTTCCAGCCTTTCCCAGAAACAGAGTAAAGAAACGAGCATAGTAGCACGAAACATCACTGAAGAACAACAGACTTTCAATTCTGATTACATTCATCATTTAAACAAAAAATCACAATGCAACGACGATAAAACACAAAAGAAAACTGAATTAGCTTGAGCATTTGACGGTGTCGCGCTCTGCCGCATCCGGCTGCTCTACTTCAAATTCGAATTCGTTCACGAGGTGTCTAGTGGGGGGAGGACGACTATATCTTCCCCTTGTGAGTGCTGAGAGAGTGGGTCGCAACAATTTTCGATTTTTTCACTCTCTGAGGAAGGCGAAAAGTTAGATCGATAGAATAAACATTTTTCAATCTTGGTTAAGGCTATATGGAATTCGGGAAAGAATCATACTGGTCAAACAAGAAAGGCTAATCAATGCAGGAGATATACTCATTCAGTGCTGTATAATCAACTCGATGAAAGTCAGGCAGAGAAAACACAAGCGAAGAAGATACGGTACCTCGAAGCAAACTAGTCCATGACCCGTGAAGCCTAATGGTGGTAAGACGAAAGGCTACTGCATGACAAAGGCGCAGGAGCAGTATTAGCTGAACGGTCGCGAATGCGGCGCGCATGTATCTTCACCGTTATAAAAACCTGCACCTCATGCGCTCTGAGGCTAATAAAGCCACGTTCGCGCTCGAAGATATTGCGCCTTCGTCATGCAGCAGCCTATATGTTGGTTGATTGAACTGCAGAATGGAGAACAAGATCAAGTGTGCAGTGTTTATGTATAAGACAGGATACAACTGATGAAGCCCACACTCAACAAAATATTTAAGAAAAAAGAACAGAGCCATAACTTGAAGCTTGTAAAGAATTTCAATCGATTTGCAAGTTGAAACTTCCAGAATTATCGTTTCATCTTGCCCAGGCGCATATGTATACGAAGTCATAGCCCCTATCAACTATTCATTATCATTATTCGCTGAATGTGTGATAGGCAGTATATTGCATTGGAGAGTAAACATACATCCGCCAACATATAGGGACTGCAGTCGACCTTGCTGATGCATCTGTTACCTTTTGTAAATGGCATATGGGTAAATGGGGAAGACATTCACAGCAAGCATCGCTAACACGTTGAAGCTGCAATAGACTCTCCAAGATAGTATCAGTCCTTCTGAAAGGCAACGGATCCCAACTCCTTTGCGTTCGCACCTGTCTTTCCTGTAAATAGCTTATGGTAAATCACCGACGACTAAATCAAGTACATTTCCGTTCAGCGACGTTTCAGTAATTGATAGATCCAGTTTAAATTCCCAGAGAAAAGCGTTTAAATCTAATTCCTGACAAAACTTCTTGCTCGGTGGGATTATATAAAGAAAAGCAGCAGTGCTATACTTCTTTACATGTTTCCCAATTTTTTTTATTTCTCAACGAAAAAGTTGGGAAGTATGTAATAACACCACCCACTTGGCATCTTTTTCCGGTTCCGCTCATGAGCCAATTGCCTTAACCGGTAGGCGCATTTCTTCTTTTCTGCTGTCATGGTCTTCCTAATTAACACATTAGGAGAGTACCATTCCCAAGCAAACTGTTTTGAAGGGAGCTGTCCACTAATGGTGTTTGGATGGGAAAGCCTGGGCTGCTTAGGGTTGAGTTTGCCCATTCGATATTACGTTGGAACTCACTTGACCTTTGATACATCTAAGACATCGACTTTCTTCTCCGCGGCATATCCTATGTTGACCTCAGGGGGATGTGCAGATGCACACTCTCTTGAGGTCAACATAGGGTATGCCGCGGGCGCTGGGAGCTGGAAGCTCCCAACGCCCGAGGTACCAGCCACCACCGGGGGCTGTGATGACTGGCGGCTGGTCGTCATCAGCGGCTCACGCGATGGCTCACGTGATGCCTCCTGCGCTTGCTGCACAAATCCAGACCTTTTCAGGACCTAAAATTTACGCATTAATTGAAAAATTTATAACTTGTTAACTAATTAGAAGAGAATTAGGTATACGGTTATTAAGTACCCAAGCGGGTCTTTCACAGTATTTTCGAGGCCAGGACTGGAGACCCACGAGTATTATTATCGTGTAGTTGTAGCTATGGTTGTAGTTGCTGTCCAGTATGTATTGCTGCTCGGATGTTAATGTTTCAATCTGGAAAAAATAGTCAAAAAGAAAAAATTTATCTGCTTTGCTTTTTACTCCAAAAACGAAGTCTAGCCTGCTTCCAGGCGATCTGTGTCGAGCCCTTCTAAGACTTTTTTGACTTTCTTCTCCGACAACTCTCCGACTGAGAGCAGCGTTCGTGGAACTTTCGCTCGCCTCCGGTAAGTCACTAATCGCTATGCTCTGCGATCTCTTGTTCAGTCTCCGAATCCTCCATCCTGGTCCGCGGCATTTTCTCAACCAGCACAGTCAACAACTTATCGACGACCGGGTCATTACTACAGCGATCTTTGATTCTAGTGATCATTTCCTCAATCGACATTTTCAAGAAGTCATCGCATGTTTCACTCCCTGCTCAACTCTCGATGAGCATGGCTGTGGAAGGAAGGTGTTTCTATGCTTTTTGGACCCATGTTTGAACCATCTTACCATCCATCCACCCACAGTCACCGAGGATCAGAGCAACAAGGAATGCAAGGCAAAAATAGTTGCAAATAACGAACGATGGAACTTGATACAAAATTGATGCCCAAGCTAGTGACAGCAAGAAAGTTTGATTTGCTTCAAACGGAGGTGCAGTGACGCCGACAGCAGTAAACGGGAGTCAAACACTTGTCAAATTCCGATTCCCCAAAAAATTGACCACCTAAATCAGAGATGGCACAGAGTGAATATGAAGTTGTTACCAAATAAGAACCAAGAAATAAGACTCAAAAATGAAAAAATAGTCGAGACGATGGCTATGGGGAGGGGGGGGGGGCGGAGAACAAAACACATGAATCGCTCATAGTGGCGCTCAAGATCGAATGTATTTTGTACGTTGGTTTATGGAGTACTATCTGAGCTAAAAAGGCAATCATATGTCTGATTTCGCAATCTGTGAGCACGATCTCCTTGCAATACAGCTGCTCATGACTTCATCCATAAAGGCGTACACCAGATACATGAGGCAAATTTACATTAGTGTTTTATGCCGCATCTAATGATGTGCAGCTTGCTTGAAAAGCCACGTCGACCTCTGATAATTCTAAGCATAAAGAAAAACTGCAAGAAATCACGTAATTACGATAGCTGGCGGCCTCTCAGTACGACTGAAACTGAAGTTTTGGCTTACTTGGTACTGATAGTTCTGTCAGAATCAATAGAATCAATAGAATAGTCAACAAAACTGGATTTTGAACGACATGTCCAAATGTGATAAAATGATACTGTTTCTAGCTATTATACATGAAAGACAGAGGTGCTTGGGTGGTAGTATGTTCAGAAGGGATTTAGCTATTGCCTTGATATCCACGTTGGTTCTGAACAATTACTGTGGAATTTTCCCTTTCATAATCAGCAAACAGAAAAATTTACCAAAATATCCTTACGCTCTTGCAGGGTGGAGGTTTACGCATAGGATCACCATAGACTCGAGAAAGCTCTCAATCTGATGGATTTTATAACATACGAATCAAACCGAACACAGCTCAGTATCAAATAGTAGTCGAAAGTATGTTTTGAAACTTTTTTTTATAACATGACGCATCCAGTTTCGGCCATATGTAAATGACGAGAGCTACAAATTAGTAGTCTGCCAAAATTTGCTCGTTCTATTAGGTTGTCTGAAAATTGATGCAGGTCTCTTACGCAATCGCGACTAGTGCAGAGCAAGCTCTATGAGACCGCATCAAAACGTTATGTTGAAAACCTGGAGGACGTATAGCGAGCTTTGCGTACTTAAATCAAATCTTTTACTATCTTTATCTTTTAATCTTTTACATGTGTTTTTTCGCTTTTCTGCATAAACACTATCAAGGACGAGACAACACCCTTCTTCTTAAGCCACTATAACGAATAATCTCATGTGTTAATGCGTTATCTCATCTATAAAAACTGAAATACTGCAAGCTAATGGCCCACAAATTTACAAATCTTTCAACACTTTTCAGACTATGTAAAATGTAGAAAAACCTCCTCGGAGGTGAAAAGCTGCTTTACAAGTATGCGCCAAATTTTTCGGGGCTTTTTCCCGGACCCCCAATTATGACTTCTCTTTTGCTTTTTTGTCGAAGTGATATCCAGCTTGGAAAAGCGCAACCCCACTGGGCCTTATCAGCGCGGTCCAAATCTCGACTTGTCTTCATCTCCTTTTTCTCTGCTGAACTAACAAGGAACGCATGTTCAGTCGAAGTGGCCTTTTTAGATGGGATGTATACCACCTGTAGGCATGAAATGCTGATTCCAGATCTGCCTTCCTTATTTGCAGAACGTTTATGAACAAGGAGTTACTAGCACTAATTGGAAAATTGAATGTGCATGTAGGACAAAAATAACCGTAATAATTTTCTAGCCCTTCAATGGAGCAATGTTAATCACCAGAGCTTTTTGTCCAAAAAATACTTTGAAATAGAAAAATGTACCACACTTGATTGCATTATATGAGAGCTAGTAAGATTTTAGAAATCCATTTTATTCAGAGCATTCAGTTTTTGGTTTCAAAAAAGCTCATAAGTCCTCGTCCATAACGTCCTGCAGATAGGAAAGGCAAGGATTGAACAAGCTTTCGTTGTAAGTGAGCCAACATTTAGCAATAATTTACAATTTCGGATCGTACGTGCTCAAGGTTGTAAACGACATAATTTTTGCATGTATCCTTATGAATCCTCGAACTTCATTAGTTTTCAGAAATGCGTGGATTTTGTATTTGTTATCAAGAATCAAGCACTTTGTGGAATGTAGTACTTCACATCATAGCCAGAAAAAAGTGCTTTGCAAAAAAACCAAAAAGCGAAAATTTACGGTATAAAAAGCAAAACTTACTCTTTAACCCAATATCAGTTTGTTTTCTTACGACTGATAGCTTAAAAAATCCTGCTTACACCTTATTCTTATGAGTAGGCGGGTGAGTATAATGATGTTTACACCAGCAGCTTTTCCTTTTTTGAGGGTAGGACTCGACGCAGTAATACAAATGTGACATTATCTAATAGGTAAATGTCCTAATTGTTCTTAAGTCCTGAGCCATTATGAGTAAATTGATCACGTAAGCAACACCAGGCGTCAAACAAAACGTCATTAAAAACTTGATTTTATTACACTTTTAGTCACTATTTTTTTGTTTAATCTGCATTTTTTCTAACTTTCTAAAATACGTTGATTCGTAAATTCATCATATGTTCTCAAATGTATCTTGATACATTGTTAAACACTGCAAATATTGTCATCACACACCACCGAACTTTTTCGACCGGGATTCGGCACAAGCTAATTAAGCAAAAAATCACGTTTTTTTTTCAACTTTGCAAACTCACGTTCAACCTCTTGAAATGTTAATGAAGGTATGGCAAGCGAACCTGCAAAGAATGATGATCAAATACAAGAACAGACCAAAAGGAAGAGGGATAGTAATGCAACTGGGCTGCGTCAGCTATTCGAAGGCTAGCCCAGGAGAGACGAGCCCGGTAGTGATTCCTGCTGAAACATTCGTGGTTAATTCGAGCGCAAAAGAAACTAACTTAGAGAAGGAATGATTGTCATATCTGTCGCGAAAAACTTCGGATCCAGGCATTTTGATCGAGAGGTTACTGCCCGAAAGACAGCTTATTTTCCCTATTCACATGCAGACCAGGAAAAAATCTGAGCTTAGCGCGAGACCCAGTGATGTTGTGATAGTCGATTGCGGCGCGACTTGCGCTCATCATTTCCATATCATCTTTTCAAATTTATATGTGCTTATCAATACCCAAATGGATGTTTATTGAAAACTTTTCACAACATCTGTATACAATAACAAGAATGTTTTGTGCATTTGATGAATTAAATGCTAAACACGAACAAAAAGTCTTACAATTTTTTTTCTGAGTTTTCAAACACTATCCGGTTTCGGGGCTAAGAACCATACCGGTAGTGCAGCTTCCTTGTTGCCCCTCGTCAATAGTTCCCAAGGAAGCCTCAAAATTATAGTAAAAGATTTCAGCAAAAACTAGGATTTAAAGTCAAATTCTCAAACATAAAAGACGCAGGAGAGACAAGGAAAAATTAAGGCAAGTTTGACAAAAACAAATGTGATATCCAAACCGTAAGACGAGTGACGAGGAATTGATTGCAACCTCAAATTCGAATGAGCTTTCTCCCGCCATGACCTCAGAGCGCATTAGCCGCATTCCATGTTTCGCGCATTTCATGTAAAAGAGGGAAATGAAAAGGCGTAGCGAATCCGTATTTACATTATGAGTGGTATCTCGAGGAATATGCGATAAAGTGTAATCATAAAAATATCGAATTTCCATCCGTTACTTTTACACGTACTACTAAGTTCAATTATTTGGTTTAAACTGTGCGTAATCAGAGCAATTCCTGTATATTCTAAGTATTCCTGAGGTACAAGTATTGTACAAAATATATCTTGGTATATTGAAATCGCACGTGGTTACCTATCAACTTTGAAATTGTATGCGTCCGTTTTATTATACATGCTAATTTTTATAATGTTTTCACAAACTAGTACACTCAAGTCAAGGAAATTTGCTTCCGTTAAAGTAACGTTATCTTTTCTATAACTAAAGCTGGAGAATATATTTCTTTCAACCTTCGTTAAAACTCTGATAGTCGTTGGAAACGTGTAATATGTCATCTATATATCTATATGTGAAATTATATAAAATAGCGCCGCTGTTTAGTGTTCTTGTTATCCTTTTCATGAACTAAAATTCCATGCATGCTAATGTAAGATCTGCCATTTGCGGGCTGCATGAAGCGCCTTGGGGTGCACCTTTTATCTGTCTATAATCGGCTCCACCAAAAAATAAGTAGCTAGATTCTAGTAAAGAATCTATCATATACATCACGTCTTCAATTTTCTTCAATTTTCAATGTTAATCAAATGACTTCACTTTTTCAATAGTAGAAATGTAAACAAAATTAAACGTATGAGCACAAGAGTAAAAAAATAGAATTAATGCATTTTTTCTAGTCAGCATGGTGATAACGAGAAAAAGGTAATTATAGAACTCAAAAAGGCAAAGCAGATGTGCGATGAGATTTTGAATCATATTTCATTTTCGTTCCAGAAATAAGAATGTTATTTTGGCGCTGATGTGTAATAGAAACACATATTTACTCGGTTAGTATAATGATTATTACCGTCGGTATATTGAGTGTTTCAATAGTTTCGTTAGTTTCAATACTCTGGGCGCCCAAATTTCCCTATATTTCGCGTTCTAAATTTTGTTTTCTTTTACTAAGCATGCCTCCTGCCCATCCTCATATCAATTTGCTTTGATCTTGATATGTTTTCTCTATCAATGCAATAGCATGAGTGACATACTGACTTACTGCACTGACTTTACCAATTTCGCTTCTCAACTGCATAAGAACTTCCCTTAATCTTATATATAACGCTAAATGTGTGTTTATCTGCCTGTCTGTATATATGTATGTAGTGTGTTCCGAATAAAAATTTTCTATTTCATAACCGATCCGGACCGAACTTTGCACACATACATTTCGGGGCGGGTGTCGTAAGCTACTTTCCGTTATTGATTGATATCGAATTCATCGATTGCAAAATTTGAAATACGGGGCTGGGAGTTGGCAGAGGTAAGTGAGCATGCTGATTACAAAAATATATTGACAAGGCCAAGCATAGCCGAGTTTGCCATCTAGTTAAATGATATTATGCTTGTCGGCAGCTTTTTATTGCACTGTTTTGGCACTAAAATTACTCTGCTTTTGCCTGCGTTAACCCGAAATTCAACAGACTTCATATAGCCAAGGCCGAAAAAGGGATCTGATTGCCTTAGGCCAGAATGTTTCAAGCTGTTTTCTACTGCACATAGGGTGCCTGTTCGAAGTTTATCTTCGTGTCATTTGTGACTTATATGCGTATTGCCTTCATGTGCTCTACTTGACGGCCTACATGATTAAATCCGTTCATTTTCTGTTTTTTTTCAAAAAAGTTTTCCGTCTTTGGTATCAATCGGAATTAGCAGGTCGCAATCCTACAGTTTTTAATAATGAAAGAGTTATCACTGCGGAGTTACGAGTAAGGGTTGTTGGCCGAAAGAGTGCAGGCTCACAGATTAAAGTCACAGAGACGATCAGGGCCCGGCACAGATCGTCTGGAAGCACGCTGGACCTCGTTTTTGGAGCGAAAAGCAAAGGAGATATCGTTTTTGACGAGTCGGGGCCGAGCACCAAGAATAAGCGTTATTTAGTCGAACACAAGTTTTTCGGACAGGTTATCGCACGACTGACATGCTCAATCGTGGATGGCGAAAATTGCGCGCGATTTGAAAGCAAGGCCAAAATAAACAAATTGCTTGTTTACGGCGCACACAGAAGCATATTACACCGAAATTGAACTGTATATATAGAAAATTATTTGCGAAAGTATTGTGTAAGAAAATTTGAAAACTTATGTGAAGTAATACCTTTTCCAAAATTAGATCGTCTCCAGACGGCCACCAGACGATCTGAGATCGTCTGGAGCATATATTTTCGTCACTTCACATAAGTTTCGGATCTTTTTAGCATGGACGGATTCCCCGTTCAAAAATCTATCCCTGAGCATGAAGACATTTTCATATCATTGCCTTTCCTTTGTTTGCCTTCATTTCTTCTCGCATTGTTAAATATCGCGCTCTAATGCCAAAGTCTTGTGCATGCGTAGTATTCAGCTCTAATTTGGATTTTCACCCTTATCTTATGTCTTTTCTTTCAGACTAGAAAAATCTTTCTTGTTTTCATCTTCTCCTAAGCAGGTAGGTCAAAGGGGACTTCGTAAAACTTCCGAAAGGCAAGGGACACTTCGTTTTCAGAAATCCTAGAAACCGACCTCGCGCCGGGCCCTGGAGACGATGTGTTCTTTACAATGACAGGCTTGTAAACTGGGAAAAAATCTATCCGCTAGAATCTCAAAGTAAGCTTCTAATCTTGTAGAAAACAAACACCCATCTCCTGAGCATTTGCCAGTATCGTGCGGGCACGATTATTACCGATGGTTCACTTTGAATGGAACTGTTATGAAAGCGCTTACCAGGAAATGCTCAGAACTTGACCCAGCCATTTTAAACAAGTTGTATACCATCAGCTCGCCTTAAAACGCTGATTTTAAATATATGGTTTTTATCTGCCAGCGACTATCTGGGAGGAGTTATAAGCGTTCAAATGTGAGAACTTTCCGGGTTTCTACGAATATATTTTCTGAAAGGCAGCCTGATGGTGCGGATTTACAGTGGCTATGGTTATTGTGAGCAGGGAAGAAACACATTTACCAAGATCTTCGTGGTTATGCGAAGCAGAACGCTTGAGAGTCGCCCGCCCGCCCGCTCATGATTCTTTTTAGATAGTCATTTGGTAGACAATAAACATATATATGCGAACAGCGTTTCGAGACAAGCCGACTATATACAGCATGTTTGGCATGCGTGAGTATTTCTGACCATTCCCTGCTTAGCTTTGCTTAGGAGGACTTGTGACCGTAGTTGGTAGATGACACACCAAAGATAAGTGCTGAAAATTTTAGAGTAGGATCGCTTAGCAGTAAGAGTGCTGAATATTTGTCCCAAAATCTTAGTTTAATGTTCCTCTATTTAGAGTCATATGTCGACTTCATATCAAATAAATAAATAAAACAAGTAAACAAATAAACAAAATAATCTTTTTTAGAAAATACATCGTGGCGAGCTCACCATAAGTAATTGTAAGTTTGAGTGCGAAATGTGAGATGGCAGTGAATGTTTGGACATCTAGCCATGCAAAAAATTGATGTGTTGATTTTGGACGACAAAGACTGAGACCGGTAATAATCCCCCCCCCCCTCCCGACTTGGCGGCAGGTCTCGTCGGCAGTTCGCCGGCACCTTTCCGTGAGCTGGCCAGAAACTAAACCCCAAATTTAGGCCGTCCCAGGTTTTCGAAAAAAAAATTTCTCGATGAAGATGCCACCTCGGATTTCAAAAACCTCCATCAAAATTTGCCGTTCCAGAAATCCTCCTGTAGCAAAATATCTGCAAGCGCAGGAGGAGCTGCCGGCAACTTCGCGAGGTCAGTTACCGGCAACCTGCCGGCAGCTTGTCGAAATCCGCGAGGTGGCAGCTGCCAGCAGGTCGGAGAGCACGAGAAATAGCATGCTCTTTCAAAAGAGGAAGCTGCCAGCATCTCCACGTGCCCCTACCACGTCGAGTGCTGGTACCTTTGCCGACAGCGTCTGTGAGTTTGGGACTTGCGGCGATATCACACAATTTACGCCTCAGCCAACGATAAACGATACCAAAATTTCTATTTTCTTGAAAAATCATCGTTTTTGTCATTATTTAGCTTTTTCTTGATTGAACTGATCATTTGAAAGAAAGAGAAGTCAGTTTCTAGTTAGACACAAATAAGCATCGCATTTTTCATACTGTACTTTCTCTAATATCTTGTTTGAAACTTTTTCGCGTATCCGTTGTCCATATCAGTCAGCTGTTCTTTCAGGTCAAAGTCTCTTACGCAATGTATTGATCATGTCCTCTCATAGGCGGCCACAAACCTGTGCGCTTCTGCTAACGCTGGTGCAAACACAAATTGTTGAACGAATGGCTGAATGGTTAGAGCAACAGCGGTTAGAGTAAACCATGTTGGTTCAAGCGCGTGCGATCCCATTGTACTGCGTCAAACTGTGTCATCAAATTTCGTGTGCATAGCGATTGTAGACCAAGAATGTATAAGATTATTGAAACCTACGATCAACTAGCGAGCTGACTACAAACAAGATATTGGATACCGAAAGCACGACAAACAATCAAAAAGGTACTTCGAACTTGCATCACTTGCAAAAGACTACAAGGTGTGCCTTACAAATATCCCGGACCTCCTAATCTACCTTCTCAACTCGTACGCTTATCAAAGCCATTTGAGCACGTAGGTATCGACTCCGCAGGGCCATTCATCGTAAACGCAGGAGACAATGTCCATGAGAAACGTTTGATTTGTCTTTTCACCTGCAGGTCTACACGAGCCACATCTCGAAATAGTAGAAGGAGTGTTGGCCTCACAATTTTTGAATGCACTGAGATGCTTTATCGTAGGGTACTTAGTCGAAAATTTGCAGAATTTCGTAACTTCGAAAGGGATAGAATGGAAATTTATAACGCCGTTGTCACCTTGGAAAGGTGGCTTTTACGACAACGTCAAGTCTTGTGCAAAACTGTTAAACGACGATTTGTTTCAGATGAGGAATTTCGTACGGTGGTCACGGAATGTGAAGCTAAAATCAACACACTGCCACTGACATACGTATCGTCAGATCTCCAAGACGCAAATGCCATAAGACCGATAGATTTTTTACAACCAGGCGCAAATGTTTCACCATGGAATTTTTCACCAGATTATGATCCAGACTACCAACTCCTATCGAATCGGCAAGCAATGTCTCTTTTAGAAGAAACTAAGAAAACACTTAAGAAGTTCTGGGATCTATGGTTCGATCTGTATCTTACCAGTTTACGAAATTCTAGCGCTCAATTAGAACAACATAAATCGACAAGAAAAGACCCACAAATCGGACAAGTAGTTCTTGTTATGGATGAAAGTAAACCTCGCAATCAGTGGAATCTGGGAGTTATACAAAAACTACTTCCGGGAGCGGATGACTTAATTCCTCTGCAGAACTACGGTGCTCAAAGGGCAACGTAATCAAACGATCGATTAACATGCTCGTACCCCTCGAACTCAGTAGCAGCGATGACTCACAAATAGTAAAACACAGAACGGAGACAATTTGGAGAAATCTGATAGTAAAAACCAACCAACACGAATACAACCACCTCGAAAGGCAAAAAAGCATGTCATTTATGCAGAGTTTTCAAAAATAATTTCCTTTAGTAAGTCCTTGGCTCTCTTCATAATTTGCATATTGGGCGCTGGAACATTTCACGCAGTAAGTGCGGAAAAGCAAACAAATATGCAAGTTAAATGATACAGGGAGGAATTTCTGTAAATAATGTTATGCCAGGCTCAGACTTGCAAGCTTGCGCTGTCAGTCATTGCATCGAAACGCGAGTATTGCAATACGAAACAACAATAATGCTGCCGGCGAGCATTTGCCTGCATGGCGTGATGAAACATGAACTTCGAACAGAAATTTCCTCTTTAACGTGTCCTCCAAGTCCATTTTGCGAAAGGATTGACTGCCACCTCTGCCTCGTACTAATCAACAACCCTAGCTGCTGGCCTCGAGCAGCAATAGCAATGACAGCCGTAATTCTTTATCTATGCTTGATATCTACGATCGCTACCATATGTTTTTGTAAGCGCATCGCGAGATTTCTTCGCAGAAGCATTCTTTCTCTTTGCTTGACTCTGCGCGGCAGGACAACCGAGTCAGGTCAACCTCTACTCGTTATTTCGAATTATCGTAAACGATTTAAGAAATCTTCTCTCGTAAGCATTGTTACCATTTGTTTTGTAATACTTATTCATCGTACTTCTTCATGTCAAATTTCATTTCCTATCATCGCACTAACTACTCAGTGTAGCACAAATTTGAGCAACTGTTTTACTACCCAAACACAACTTCTCAAATTGACCCCATTTATTCGTGGAGCTTGCATCGCAGTAATTTCGCTTCTGTCAAAGAACAAATCAAAATTAAACTAGTTCAATCTTGTAAACCTAGAATTGTTTTTTATACCCAGGACACTCGTACCAAAGTTCAATCCAAGAAAAGATGCCCACATATGGGCAGCTGCGTAGGTAAAAAATGTTCAAACGTGAACGAATCATCTTAACTGGAAGAACTTTCGTTTGCAAACCAGTACCCTGGAATTACGTTTTATTCGGAATCGTGCGGATTTTGGAGTGTGATTGCGGATATCCTTCATCTGGATGTTTATTTTATCGAATTTATAATGCAAGTAATATCACCTATGAAATTTTTGAATGTCAAAATGGAAGGAAATCATTGATCTTTCGCACGAAATTACGCGATCAAAAGGAATTTGAAGATTTTCGTGGGTGACAGACTTCTCCAGAGCATGGAGAAGAATATGGCCCACCTTAGAGGTATTTCAACTACCTCTACCATGCTCTCATTGACTGGAGCAGCTAAAGAGATCGATTGGGATACTCAACACCTCAAATCTGTGGCGTGGTTTACTTTTCCGGTCGAAGAAAAAATGGTCGCTGATAACCGTTGTGCACCAATTATTTGTATGTTTGCTGCCGCGATATGGCGCACCGATTCCAATACAGTAGTCTCTAATGGGTGACGTATGTGTCCACGTGTAAATTTTTCTGCTGAGGCTTAAAAACAAGTATTGTCTCGGGAATGAATTTCTTAAACTGAAGATTCACTCGATGTACTTTTCGGATCTCCAAAAGTATCCATGGAGCGGTGTGTCGGAACTTCGTGCTAGAACTCGTCCAAATCTGTTTGACAAACTCAACACGGAATCTTACACGTGTATGGCCAATCTTTTTACTTTTGGTGAGGAAGAATTGGAACAAAGTACTCAGCGAGAAACAGAGAAAAAGCTTGATACCAGCGGACCGGGATCATCGACCAAAAAAGAACCAACAGCAACAACGTCTGACGTGACGGACGAAAAGGTGAGGAATTTTTGGTCTACGAAAATGAAAAGCACTGCTCTTCCCACCAAGGACAAACAAGAATCTTCATCAGAAGATCCGAAAGAACAAGAAGTTATCGGTCTGATCAAAAAGATGTATGCTCGCAATCAATTGACGTCTTCTGGTGTCGCATTGTCTTATATGTTGACTCGATTGGTCGCAAAGTCGACCATGTCGTTTCCCAGGGGTCTAGATTTGCTGATGCAATCGTCCATTTTTCTTTGGACATTGATCCTAACATGAAGCCAAATCTTGACGGTCCGGCTGTGTCTGCTATAATATCTTCTGTCGTTCAGTTTCAATCAACAGTAGCAGTATATATGCAGTCCGTTGAGGAAGCCATTAAAAACAATTCAGTTCGTCCTCCCAAACTCGCCGAAGTTCAGTTTAGAGATCCCACGGAAATACGATTGTCATACTATGGAATGGTCATGCCTGCTCTGGGATTGTGGGACGCCGACAAGTTGGGAATCTCATCAGAAAATTTGGCCGCTCTGTCATCATGTGAAAAGGCTTATCACAGTTGCGGAGTGTATCTAGATTTCATCGCTAAATTGGAATTTGCGGTGAATGAGCCACTGGCTAAAGCGCGAGGTTTAGAGAATAGAGCGAAAAGCGATCCAACTGGCGTGTTCAAGTATGCACGATTGCTTGATCAGAAATCTATGACAAGCTTATCTGCTGCAAAGAATCAGTGTCTGACTTTTTTGTGGATGTTCATCCAACTCAATTTGAGCGGACCGTTCGATGCTAAGGCAGTCTGCACCAATGATTTAGCTTTTAGAAGTCTCTTAGACTTAACAATTGATTTACTGACAGATATGGGGCACAGAATCATTGGTGGAATAAGAGGTTGTGAAACAATAACAATCATCATTAGACTCTGGACCTGCAGCTTATGCAAAGAGGAGACTACAAGAGAAACTCTCTGGCGACACCAAAGATACTAAATATGCATCAAGCTTAACTACCACTCAGCAAACCTTGAGACCTATCCCTGAAACGACTGAGATACCAGACCCGGCGGATGCCACAAGTACATTACCAACAGTCAATGATTTCTATAGTGCTTCAAAAGAAGCCGTGAAGGCCTTTGTTCACTAAACTACCTCTTTCATTTACTTTCTTATATGAGTTCCAATATTTTATAAAAAAAAGACGCGTTGGGAGGGGGGATTAGGAGATTCGGGATATTTGTAAGGCACACCTTGCAGTCTTTTGCAAGTGATGCAAGTTCGAAGTACCTTTTTGATTGTTTGTCGTGCTTTCGGTATCCAATATCTTGTTTGTAGTTGGGCAAGAGTTTCATTTACTCCGTGATGGCCGCATTGTTCGTCCGTGTACCTTACGATAACGCGTGTAATTTCGTGATGCGTTAGGTTGCGTATAGGACTGATAGCATCATTTCCGAGGTGTGAATTGCCTATACGACTGTTGCAGCGATAGATCCCCGTCCAAACTCAACTTTAGATTCGTGTACGATTTCTGGTGACTACGGAAGTTTTTATAGTGCTCTCTCAGTAAAACCCTTTCTGTCAAAGCTAAGTCTTTCGCTTCTGTTAATCGGAATTCTGTTATTTCATATATTTTAGGATATTTCGAGTCTTTGTTATGTTCATATTGTGTACGGTCGCAACGACCTTGCGATATTTTCTTGATGAATTTTAATGCATATGCTGGAATGTCGTAGTTTTGTCCAGTTCGATAACGCGCGAAATACTGACTTATTACTAGACTCTATTTTACACAAAGTTTGTAAAGCTACCTCTGATTCGCTCCACTTCATTTCGAAACTTTCGGTTTGAGACCGCGGATTTTCTCCTTGCAAAAGAAATGATGGTCTATACCACCAATAATGGTGTTGAAATTCATTTGCGATTACTCCTCTAGTAGCGCAATCTGCCGGAGCTTCGTCGGTCTTTATTATAAATACTGGCAGTCAGTACCGTGGCTTTTCTCACTTTAATGTGCGAATTTTTCATACTCGATTATTAACGAAAGTACCAGCATGTTTACCCGAGTGTATTTGCGATAGTGCGATTTTGCTGTCGGAGAAAATCCTGATTTCGATGAGAAAATCGAGTTCATTACGAACGAATTCTGTAAGCTGGGTACCGATCAGTAACGCCAATAGTTCGAGATTTGGTATTGTTCCAGGTTTGATGCCTGTCTCAGTTTAGCGACTGGCGTAAGGCGGTATTTTGCGCAAAGGAGATGTATGTTAACCTTTTCGTCAATTTCGTATCGGATCTAAGTGCATGCAGCATATGCGTTTGTAGAAGCATCCGTAAATGTGTAAAGAGTGAGCTTTCGATAATCATGATCAGATATGAATCTTGGCCATACCTTCGAAAATCCCGTTGTGATGCTGCAGATGTTTTCCCATTGTTGCCTATCTCCTTCTGATAGATCTTGATCCCACTCGTACTGTTTTACCCTTAGGTCTGTAAAAAGATATGCTTCAACAAGCAAAGGTGTCAAAAGTCCGATAGGATCAAAGTTGGTATGAATTGCTTCGAGCACTTTCCTCTTTGTTGGGTTGGATTCATACTGGAGTTTCGATTGAATTTCGAATGTGTCTGCTTTAGTATCCCACTTCAGACCGAGTAATTTGATGTTAGGAAGGGATGCCTTATCTTTTTCCTGAAAATGCGATTTAACGGTGTTGCTGTTCGTTGCGAATTTTCTCAAATTCATTGACATGTCTTCGAATATTTTATTACCCTCTCGATATGTCGAGACTGCATCGTCTATGCTGTCAGTCAAGAGTATCACATTATCAACATAGAGATTACGAGCTATCGCCGCACATAGCTTTTGGTTTTCATTGCGATCTAACGAATACTTGATAGACATGGCAAGTAGAAAAGGACTCGTTTTTTTACCGAATGGTACTCGTGTGAGTCTTAATTTACGAATATTTTTCGAGGATGGAGGTTGCGAAGTATCCTTCAACCAAAGAAAACGAGTGGCATCTCGTTGAGACTCTTGTAAATGGATCATATGGAAGGCTTTTTCTACATCTAGAATATTACTACCGAATCGAATTCGTAATAATATTCCGAGCAGATTTGGCAGGATTGTTGGATTTTGGTAGATAACATCATTGAGGGAGAGTTGTCCAACTCTTTTCGAACTGGCGTCAGGTACGATGCGGACTTTCGTAGTGGTGCTAGTTGGTTTTAGTGCTGCCTGATGGAGTATATAATAGATTGGACAGTCTTTCGAATGTTCCTTTCGGGGAACGTCTTCTATGATTTCCCTCTGAAGTTGTTCTTCGATTATGTTGCAATACTTTTGCCATAGATCAGCTTTGGAGCATAACAAATGATAAAGTTGACGTAGCCGACTCAGTGCTACTTTATAATTGCTGTCCAAATCCATTTATTCGACTTCTATGGAAATCTCACAAAAATCTGCTTATTTCGTATTGCGATAGTCTTACAAAATTCTTTCAATATTGCTAGATTCTCGTCACTTCCGAGATAGGATCTGTGATACCTAGGCTTTCTAAAGTCCACGGTGACGATATATCAGGCCAGTTATCGAGTGTACTTATTGATGTAGCAGCTGTGAAAGATCATTTCGTCTGTTGGCGCTGGATTGTCTATCCCTGTGATTGCGTGTCCGAATATAGTGGGCTGCGTATAAACCTGAAGGCAACTTCATAAGTGATGTACGAATATCTGGTATCTCATTGTAATAGTCAATTCCGAGTAACACTTCTGTGGCCGTATTCATCACTGATACCTTGAGGTAAATTCTACCTCCAGGTAGTTTTATCACTCATTATCAACAAGTACCCGTATTCACAAAAGTACCTTGAGGTGAATTCTCAATGTAATTTTGCTGATAATGAGTGATAAAAGTACCTGGAGGTAGAATTTACATCAAGGTATCAATATGAATACTGGAGTAATACTGGCCACTGGAGTAATTTCAAGATCCATCTTATTCAGTACCAGTGCGTCACCTCTGCTTCGCAGAGGCTCGCACTGGCCCTACTTTCTGTATGCCTTACTCATTCCCGCATGATAGTGACAGTGATACTCACCGCGTTTTGCAGGCTATCACGAATGATTTGTAAACAGCTACTCATTCCTAGAGCTTTTTTGTGTGAAATCGGTATTTTTACGTGGATGAGACTTTTCTCAGAAGAATAAATGCGAATTTGAATGGGTTTATGGAGTTTTTATGGCTTGATAGTTGCCATAACGGCAATAATCATCCTGGGCTACATCTCTGTGCAAAAATTTTCTC
Source organism: Cylicocyclus nassatus (assembly GCA_958299035.1). NCBI lineage: Eukaryota > Metazoa > Nematoda > Chromadorea > Rhabditida > Strongylidae > Cylicocyclus > Cylicocyclus nassatus. The sequence goes on from CATQJL010000316.1 coordinate 28,290,084, forward strand.
AAATGATCACGTAAAACCTTGGGAAATTGAACATTTACGCAATTAATACTTTTTGTCGCCATCTTCGTAAAGTACCAACTTTAGTTGAATTTTTTGGGCTAAAGTTCATGGCTTGTACATTAGCTTGTCAAACATATCCACGACTTTGCAAAAAGTTTATATACGGACCCCATTTTGCTGATCAGAAGTTAAGTGGACCCGTTTCACGCGCAATTTCTAGCGGATCCACTCAACGGATCCTCTTGTGCTTTTGCACAATGGACTTTCCTGCTGATAGGATGTGCTATGCAAAATTTGGGCTCAAGGGGTTGGCTGGAACTCTCCCTACGAATTTCGTAACGGACAGACAGACACACACACACACACACACAAAAAACGTAAACAACCCTTAGCCCGTTATTATAAGTTATGATGGTGTATGTACTCACATTTCGATTCATTACAAGCTCGATGTCTTCTGTTGATAATCTAGGCAACATTACTTCTTCGGTCATGGTATTTGAAGTCAACAGACGCATAGGAAAACTTTTGCCGGTTATATCGATAGATAGCATAAGCTAGAACTTCTTGAGTCTTACGTCTTTCTCGGTTTCCTCCGAACGTGGTTAGTAAATAGGACGAATTTCTTATTGGAGTCAGTTGTAAATGTCCCATCAGTTTTTCCGAAATGAAGCTTCTAGTGGCGCCGGTATCTAGTATTGCGTATATCTCGAAAAGCTTCATGGTGTTATTGTGAATCAGTGGTAGAGTTATAATCATTAAGCGTGGTTCTGATGCGAATATTCCATCACTTATCTGTGCTTTATTAATCTGTATCAATTCTTCCTGCGACTCGGTCGGTGCCTTTTCTTCGGTTGGATTCAAAGTATACGCTGAAATATTACCTCTTGGCTCACTTCGGCGCCGATAAGGAGTCAATGATTGTCTGCGGTCAGGGCCTGCCTGTTTACTGGTACTGGTAGTAGTTAGTCCCAGCTTCGGTGCTCGTGTTCTAGAGCGAGATCTGCTGTTTCTGTAAATTTTCTGCCGATTTGCGACGCTGTATTCGTGGGAATTTCCTCGCCTCTGACTGGCTAACATGTTAGAGTGTTTGAGGCTTTTCGACGTATCATATCGATAAGTGATATTTCGATGCAAATTTCCTAGGTCAACACATTGTGCGACATTATGGAACCCGCCACAATTGCGACAATTAGAACTTCGGCATTGGTTACTTTGATGCTGAGTCGAGAAACATTTGAAACATTTGTTCAACTCAAGGATACGTTGACGTCGCGAATATGCTGTTCGAAATTTGTTACACAAACGTATTTTGTGGGTGCCTCCACATGCTGCGCATCGATAATGTACAAACTTTTGATGTTTGATGTGTAACATAGTAGTTTTAGGTGTGGGCAGCGACTCTATATGACTTGTATGTGCTTGCGTAATTTCGAATTTTTTCACAATTTTGCGAATTTCTTCTACTAATTGTTCCATAGTCCAATTCGAATTTTCTTCGTATTCTTTCAAAACTAGCATTTGAATTGTTTCTGGAAATTTCTGCCTTACTTTATTTTTATATTCACGAGCATCAATATGCGATTCTACGCGCGAAAGTGAGGCTATGATTGCCATAACATCATTAAGCGTAGCTCAAAGTTGCGATGTCTCTTCCGACGACGTTGGAATTTTGCTCAATCGTTGAATCAAAAGCTTGACGTTAAGTTCGCTGTTTTCGAACTGTTCTTTGAGTTGCTGGATAGCGTCTTTATAAGACGAGCCCTTACGAGGTAGATATTTGAGCGTTCTTGCGGCTTCTCCTTTGCACTTATCGAGTAAAATGGTCAGTTTTTCGATATCCTAATATGGTTGCTTATCGACATTCCGAGAAAATTTCCCAAAATGGCTCGAACTCTGTTGGTTCGCCAAAAAACTCCGGTATACGGAGCTCCCTTTTGAACCAGTGTGCAGGAATTTGATGATTGGATCGGCTTGGGAGATCTCAATTTGAAAACTGAGGGGTTGCAAGGTGGTTGGCTGGGATGTATTGAACAAAGGGGGACCAGCCGCGCGTTGTCTTTCGGTTTCTTCGAATTCGTCTGAACTTGCGATTTGCATTTCTTGCGTTGACAACTCGAGGAGTCTCATTTCCAGATTTTGAATCATTTCTCGAGCTGTTTCAAGTATAGTGGCTCCCTTTTTCTCGTTCCAATGGTTATTGAAGTCCTGACCCAATTCAAATGGGTTTTCCGAGTCAGATGCAAGAAGATTTTCAGTTGTCTCTCCAAAGATTTTCGTTACGATATCTATCTTTAACTGGAGCTTTGCGATCGTGTCTTGCACTATAGATTGTGTGCGAGTAAATACGTATAATTCCTTACGAACAGTAGGAATTTGCCATCCTTCCTTATACTTTTCGCAGTCTGACATTAGGTGTGCGATATCATTGAGATGCCTACTAAGCTGTTGCTTAGGCCCCGGGCAGACTTCACGCGATTTGATCGTCGCGACTCAGTCGCGACGAGACAACTGTTACAACATCATTCCATGCCGATCAACTTGCATTCGGTTGTGATACTTTTCCAGCCCGACATTTTTTAATGTGAAATGAAAATGAATGGAAATCTTGGCGATTAGATCGCGACGATTAAGTCGCGTGAAGTCTGACCGGGGCCTTATTAGCTGTGACTAAAGAGCGATTCGACAATGGCATAGCTAAATAGGTTTGAAAACGCTTGAGTGTTCCGTCCAATGGTAATGATGAGTGAGGTTCATCTCTCTTTAAAGACTCATGTTTTTGTAATGTTTCGAAGTTCCAAAATGTTTTGTTTTGGGATTGCGATGATAAGGAATGATAAGAGATCACGCCTAAAACAATGTGTGGGAGCGATCTTCTTGCGAGCTTGATTGTGTAATATCGATTCGATGTATGAAGATAAGGCGCACTATCTGCGAAGTATGGGAAACAGGAGAAAACCGTGGCCAGTGGATAGACTCGAGTTTCTTCAACTTCTAGGAAACGTACACAACAACTCTACGAGAAAAGAATGCACGCAAATATAAAACATTTCAACAAGGAAAAAAGGAAAAGACAAAGATTATGGAAATGAACCCTGGTTCGTCATTCTTGTTTTTGTCTCCGGGCCGCCCCCGGCAACTGAAATTGCTACGGGTATACCACCGATAGCAGGTCACAAAGTGTCGTTTAGCAAACACTCGGCTAGTCTCTGAGGTCTAACGTCCCTTCTTTCAAAATATTACTTCGAGAAAGAGCGCTCTAGATTACGAACGTTCTAGAAATAAGTAGATTTCTACTGGGCGAGAGGTTCTCTTGTCCTCCGATGCAGCATGTAGAAACTCCTGCTCAACAATCTTTATCATCAAGCAATTATTGCATTAAAGGAAACAGCATAAAGTCATGACTCGAATCACCCGATTGCGATTCTGTTCTCTTTACTGCTGAGCTTGCGCTGGCCGCGTCGGCCACGCCTCTTTCGAGACGCGTTCGCGACAGCTAGTGTATGCAGAAGCTCAGTTTTATGAAGAAATTGTCTTGCTAGTAAGATTTATTGTCGAACATTAGTTTTTTGTATAAATGTTTTACAAGCCATAACTTCCTCTAAGTAGAAATAATCGATGAGATCAAAGTTGGAGGTGCTAGTCTAAAGCAAGAGCTAGCATGGCTCATCTACCGACTCTTTTCGGCGCTCACGTCAATTGTGAAATTTCCATAATTCGTAAATAGGCATGCTCACATGTGCTGAAGAGAGGTCAAAAAGTGGCTTCTTTTTTGCTCGGTCAAAAAAAAATCTCTCGGCAACGCAGACCCTATGGGCTCTCTTGTATTGCAAAATAACCTACGAAAATTTCTGCTGAAGAGAGGTCAAAAAGTGGCTTCTTTTTTGCTCGGTCAAAAAAATCTCTCGGCAACGCAGACCCTATGGGCTCTCTTGTGTTGCAAAATAACCTACGAAAATTTCTTTATCAATCCATTGTTAGATACGATGCCTATCATTTTCATGAAGGAGCAATGCCGTGTCAAAAAAGACAGGTTTGAAGAAAAACGCTGTAAAGTTTTTGAGTTCCTGCTTCTTCCTTAACAAGGATTTTCGCACGTCTCGATATGTCTCTGATAGCCAAGGAACTGCTCAACATATAGGAACTAAGACTTGGAAAAAAGTTGACTTTGAAAGAAGTTATGACATTTTGAACCAAAAAATTCAAATCGTACAGAACTTATGCAGCAGCCTAATCGTGCTGTTATCGTGATCATCATGTCAAATAACCCCGATATGCCAAGTTTTAGCCAAATTCGTAAAATTCTATATAATTTTTCCCCTATGTAACTACCGTAGCCCTGATTGGGACTTCAGAACTTGGCATGAGAGCAGCTGCATTTGTAGCTTACGGCATAGTCCACATAATGACAAGATTTGAGTGCGCCATGTCGAGAAAGAAGAAAGCTATGGAAGTAGTTGCAAAACTTAGTTTCCAACCTAATACTTCGTAAGGTTAATCATAGTAATGATCGACGGTCGAAATCTCGGCGGTCAATTCTCGGCACTTGAAGATTTTGCAGTGTTTGGGGCAATAACAGGTTACGCGATTTAACGGACTCAAGACTTTTGAAAAATTGTTTAGCAGGATTTCAGAAGTGTAACTTAAAAAGCAAAAAAAAATTGCTTTTGGCAAAAGGTTTGCCTTACTTGCTTGCTAACAAAGTTACCCCAAATTTCTCAGATTGAATATGAGCGAAGGCTGAACTTGGTGAAAACGAGGAGTTGTAGTTCCTTGTGGTTGGCTTGAACGTGGCAGCTGGAAAGAGGAGAAATTTCTGCATAGAAAACGGCTTAGAGTACTGTTTATTTTTATTTTAGTATTTGCCGGTGGTTACAAAACTGACAAAACTTTGATCTATGTAAGAAAAATATAATCTGAAATGAGTGTGATGTAGTCGAAGGTTTCCTTTTCATAACAACTACCAGTTCTTTTGGAAAGTATTACGAAAGTTTTTTTTTGAGAATTGAGCAAATTCTGGCGTAAAGAACTGTTTCTAGAAGCGTGGCGATATCACTGCTAACACTGCTTGGATCAGAAAGAAATAGCTATCGGACGGAGGATAAAAATCTGAATCGAACAAAATTTGCATCGTTTATCGTTCAGTGTTGTGTGGGTTTTGGTGGCCGACCAAAAAAACCGACGAAACTTTCTGTACAACTTGATATGTCGCTCAATCCCTCATGTTAGGAACCTGCACCCATGAACTATATACAATTTGTTTCAAAGGAAATTATTTGTTTCCTCAATCTCACTCACTGAAAACGACTTCCAACGTTTTTAAACGCAAAATGATGTCAATCAGATCAATGTGTGGGTATGCGTCATCGTACGGCTTGAATTACGTCAGGTAATATGCTCGCATATCAGGCAGTGCAGTTGTAGATAAAATCATGCAGGAATTCTCTCATTTGTTCTATTCTGTATCTTTCTTTTGCATGATCTTTATGTACAACGCCAACTTAGTGAAGTTTAAGAGATGTACATTGAAATAAAGCGTTGTAATTTAGTTGCTTTTTTGCTCAATCGCTTTTTGTAATTAACAAACTGTGGGTAGCATCACTTCTGTCGTGAATTTTGCGATCATTACGTAAACATTTCACAAGATACGCCAAATTACTTCAAAAATGCGCTGTTAACAAAGAAGTCTTTCGGGATTTTCGTTTCATCGATGCAAGTAGGTGCTGTTTTGATCCTGTATCTTTTCCTCATCATTAAAATAAACTTTTGATCCTGGAAAAGATTAGATTATTTGGAAAGAAGCTTATCTTACGTTTACTAGTTCTCCCTTCAACTTTAATATCTAGAAGATCAATGTCGGAAACGTCCTGGTAACACATTGTATTTTTTCTGGCCTTTCATCACTTATCGTGGCTAGCTTCCATCTTGAAGCAGTCACGTAATCTGATTCGCTTTGCATCGTATTATTTCTACCAAATTTTGAGCACATGTTCTCTAGTTGTTAGTTATGTGTACGGGAGATGAACGTTTCGAGAAGTGACTTGTTTCACACACAGTTCGCAAAAGTTGATAAAAATCTGATTTAAAAGCTACTTGGAAGGTTCTTCTCTTTTTTTGCTTGTGGAAAGGAAACCTCTGAGTACGGTCTCGCTCATGGAAGCGACGCTTCTCAAAAATGGTAGTACGCATTTTAAGACGGATTGGCATAAGCTTGTACAGGGTGTTTGAAAAGTTCGTGTCCTCAAGTACTTCCAGTTCAAATTTTGACGCGCTTTTTGTTCTATTGTGCTCATTAGGCCTGGAAAACATTAATTCAGTGAAACCAGCTTTCCTTTTGGTTTTTTAGTTTTTTTAATTAGATTGAAACACATCAATATAGCTTTCCAAACCACTTTCCTTGAAACGCTTGTTACAAAGAAGGAAACATGATTCACAGAAAACTAAGTGTACATTCTGAAAGCTCTTTCTTTAAGGTTTCTTACATGTGATTTTAATTTTCGTAGGAGTAAGTGCGTTTTTGAAAAACCGTGCCTTGAAATAAAGAGATCGAGTTTCAGGATTTTTTCGTCAACAAAGCACAGCACCGAAATTTTTTAAATTTTCTCTTTAAAACCTTCATAAGCGTGCAAAATTGTTGAAAACAAGTACAACGAAGGTCAGAGAGTTGTGCTTGTTTTCAAATACAAATACATGTTGAAATAAGACCTCCAAATTTTTAAAAACTAAAAAAATTTCAACGCAAACGGGTGCTGCGACTGTCTGCTGTGACTCAGCACATGAAAAAAATCTTAGTTAGCAAGCTACTGAAGAACTTTTGTTATACGAAGAAAGTGTAACTCTAGGACTATTTGTAGTAAAAAAAACCAGAAGCTGTTTTTCTTTTTCGGGGTTGAAAAAAAAAGAACCAATCAGATAACGCACTCTCCAAGAAAGCTGAAAAAATTGTCTTCTTCGAAATTTTTTAGGGTATCTTGAGGCAAAAAATATTTTCTTTGTTGATTCAGTGGTTTCTAGGTTTGGCGAACACACATAGCAAAAGTCGAGTTAGCATTCGCAGTTGAAGTGCTTGAGGACACGAACTTTTCAAACACCCTGTATTTCAACACGATCACGATTGTAATAGCATGTCCTCTGGATTATGCATGTTCATGGGCGTGTCACAACAGCAGCCTTCGAGTAATTAATCAAATTTCGTGCGTTTTGCATAGCTGGACAACTTCACATATTCAAATCAAAATTTGTCAGGTTTCACATAACACCTTGCACCCTTTCATTTCTTATCAAGCAAAAACTCAATTTTATGTTTGATGAGTACCTATTGCGTATCGTCGATCACCACGTTATAGCGTGCGGAGCATCGCCGACCTTTGCCAGCGAATGCGCATAGCTAGGGAGTGCAAGAACTAATGCTTTAGAATGGAAATCCAATCAATTTTGTTGTTTTGTGTTCAAATGTCTGCAGGACCAAATCTGCTATACGCGTGGGAGTTGCCTATACCTGTATGATCGCCTTGTAGAACGACTTTGCACCCCTGCCTTCCTTCTTAACATAAACTCTATCACATTTTTCATATAGGTCAACCACTTCGACCTTTTGTGCAGCACTGGAAGCTCGAAACACTATCTTTTGGTTGGATAGGTTCCACGGCTTAGTCAAAAATTAAGAAGATTTCCACAATGGTAATTTACGTCCGAAAACAATGGAAATCAACGAATATGTCACACATCTTTCTGTCCCCTTTTACCCTGAATAAATCAGAAGAAATGAAAATGAGTAACAACCAACTGGAAATGAAGGGGAAGGATTCTCAGCACAAAGGGCAGACTCGCAAAACAAGACTTTTTGAGACTAAATGGTAAAAAACCGAATAACTACTTTACACAAGTTCTGCATGAAAGTGGTTCCAATTTGTTTGTTTATCGGATTACTTTTGAAAAAAAAACAAGGTAGAGAAAATAGAAGTAACCCACAACCCAGAAACACTCAAGCGAGAATATTTTTTGAAGGTAATATGTTAGGATGACCGAAAGGGAACATCTAAGGAACAAATGCAGTTTCCTCGGATAGAAAAATCATTTAAACTCCCAAGTTTTGGGAGGTGCTACTACATATCAAGACTTCTGATAGAGGTCTGTTGATGAGCACTATTCGTCCGTCGTTCTTGTAAGTGCCATAATTGAAGCTCGTCACTTCAAGTAACCCGAATTTGGAGGACTGCAGTAAAACAAGTGAGCAGGCATTTATACGGTGCTGGACATAAGTACATATAAAAACACTCTAAAAATGTTATAATTTGCGTCCTTGTTGACGAATCTGTCCGAAAGTTTCCTGTTTATTGTACATGTTAGCAGCCTACCATGATTCTTCAAAGCGGCTTCCAATCTCTTTGAGTTTGAAAGGAGAAAAATGACAAAACCGAAAAAGCCCTTACTGAAAGCTGGACATAATTACAAGAGACACCTGATTTTTTATGAGCGTTATCGCATCCCCTGGCTCTAAAATTTTTTTTGTACGGTTACATACTAAGATGTCGAACATTTGCAACATTTGCGACCTGTCAGCCATTTTTTTTGCTTCCAAGCATCAAAAGTAAATTTGCTTGAACAAACGGCTGGTTTGTGGAGTTTGCATGTTCTTGTACATTTTGAATGATAGTCATAGAATCTGCTGAGCCTTTTCTACAAATGAGTTAAGGAGCGCTTTCGTAAACTCTGCGTAATCGACAATATGGACGGATAGACTCCAATCTCAACTTGTTATGCTTTCAAAGCACAAAACTCAATTACAGAAATACTGTGACGTAGCCATTACGTCGGCTGTGCAACAGTAAACTTGTGCGCATAGTTAGAAAAGAATTTTGAAGTTAGCATTATGCTTCAGCCGCAGCCTGTCATCCACTGAATGTTGAGTGGAGCACCCTGCGCAACCATAGGCAATTCAATCCTCGAGATAAAACAGGAGACCGCTCCTGACTCTAAAATCTTAGGTAATATTATTCTTTGGAAAATTTGACATGGAACAGAAAGGAAAATAGTGAGATTTATGATTACGTCGAATCTACTGCTCGCAGGAAATTTCTTGGCAAATATTTCAGGTTTGAACCGCGACTACATCACTAGCTAAAATCTGGAAATCATTGCGAAAGCTGCATCACCATATGCCATGTGAATCAAGCCCAGCACCTCATGGACATTGCAAACTGAGTTTTATGGTTTGAAAGCATGACAAAATTATGTTGAGATTGGATTCTGTCCGTCCATATCGGCGATTACGCAGAGTTAGAGCGCTCTTTAACTCATTTGTTGAAAAGGCTCAGCAGATTCTATGACTATCATTTAGAATGGACAAGAACATGAAAATTCCACAAATCAGCCGTTTGTTCAAGCAAATTCACTTTTGGTGCTTTTGGAAGCAAAAAATATAGTAATCATTTCTCTTCGGGAGGCTGACAGGTCGCAGTTGCAAATGTTCGATATTTTAAAATGCAACCTAATAAAAAAAAATTCTAGAGCCAGGGGGTGCTACAACGCTCAAGAAAACCAGGTTTTTTATGATTATGTCCAGCTTTCAGCAAAGGCTTTTTCGGTTTCTTTCATATTTTTTTCAAATTCAAAGGGATTGAAAACGATTTGAACGACAATGATAGGCTAACATGTACACTAAATAGCAAAGTTCCGGACAGTTTCATCAACAAGAACGTAAATCACGGATGTGTCTTCATAATTATGTCCAGCACTGTATATGTGCTGCAGGGGATTGGGGGATTGCTATTAAATCCACGATAACCTGATGGTTTCAGCGCTTTGCAGCCGAGATTTACGCTCTGTCCATACGTATGCAAATTATTTCGAAATTCCCTCATTTTCAAAAAACCAGTGAACCAAGACATCTTCTAGCTTGAAAATTCGCGCCAACTAATGCACTGTTTCGAATAATCTGCCACTTATATACAAACTGGTAAAGAATTTGCAGCACATTCAAGTAATTGTTGAAAGGAGCTTGTGAAGCGCTTTTGAATGGTGTCAACTGGTCAGGTAGGGCATAGCAGCACAATTTCGGATGGCGTTCAGAAAACTGTCTGACTTCTCCCAGACGCCCCTCGAAGGATTGTAGGATAGAGCTGAAACTGCTGCCAGGATATCATGCGAAGGTCACTTTATACAAAAATGTCTTCAATGCTTTTCATTATGCTTTATCGTTTGCCAAAAAAATCTTCGAAATTGCAAAAAGGTTAAAGTGTTCCACTGATTTTAGATTAGCCTAATACTTTTTTCCTTTTCTCCTAATTTTTCTGCGTAGTGAAAAGCTGACATAACGCACTTGAACTTTTTCAAATACGTAAGGCCCCTGACATACTTCACACATTTTCAACCGCTACGCAGTTTGGCAGCTGTTTATAACCGCTGTCAAGCATGGGGTGTGGCACGTTTGGCACGCCACCTGGGGAGGGGGGGGGGATCGTTTTGAGGGATCAGGGAGAGAAACACGAGCACAATAAGAGAGTAATCCCTATTATCGTATAGGCACGATAGCTCAATAAAAAACCCTCCTAAGCATGTTGAGTGTCATTTTCATAATGATGTCAAATGACCCCCAAATGACCCCTGTTGACTAATTTTAGCGATTTCTGAAATGTCACAATATTGAGCCACCCAAGTGGAATAGTCATTTTCGAATAAGATAGAAATATAGTTCAAGAAGATTAATAAAGAAAATACTCAACTGGCTGACAAAGCGGCTAATTCGCGTTGGTCCCATCGATTGAGGGATGGTAATATGTTGGAGTGAAAATTTGCAAACAAGGCGCAAGGACCAAAAATGCGTTCGCTTAGACTAGAGGTCGTAACATGCCGTTAAGATAACTTGGAAGTGTAAGAGTAATAATGTTTTTTCAAGACATATACCGAAACTCAAAAAACTATGCACGTACAAGAGCAGATTCCATGACATGATTACATAACATTTTTTATATGCTATCGCATACAAAAAAATGTTGAACAGTTGCAGCTGATTGATAGGCCGCAACCGGAATTTATATTAATTTTCCATCCCCATAAAGTCCTATATCTTTTCAACGACCATGCATACATGTAGATTTGTAGCGGTAAGTAATCTCCGGTATTGCAAGTAAAAGTGCATATTTGCACAATCCTGCGCTGCTTATAATAATTTCGTCATAATCCTTACTTTCTACATGTTTGCAATCGCTCCGAACCAAAAAAAGCACCAAGACAAAAAATACTCTTCAATACCTATCAAAGGGTGACGCTTTTTGTCACTGCATCATTGCACGCTCATTTTGCTTACATGCCTGTTCTTTGTATCAAGCTTCAACGAAGTGCACACTTGATTTCCTTTCTTCTTGATAACGATGATGAAAATGGTGATGACAACGTTCGAAAGATATTGGTAGATCTTCACAATCTTTGAATCATTTTCTTCAAGATCACAGTTACATTCTATATTCTCATCTCGAATGAAATCAGACAGAATGTTAGCTTTCTTGCAATGTTGGAGGAACAGTAAGAATTGGCGCAAGGCTTCCACTTTTCGTCGTTTGCAGAAATGGATACCATTCTTTACCACGTATTCGAGAGCCTGCAAATGACAACGCTCATGATAGTAAACTTCCGTTATGCCTTCCATTCGTTCGGGATAGTACATATCAGCGCGGCCTTTTGAAAATGCATTTCACGTGCACAGTTGTAGGATGATATTGTACTAGTGGACATCCCGAACAAATAATAGTTAATTAGTTCGAAACAGAGTATTGAGCGATACTGTATAACAGAACGTTATGTAGTCTGCCCGCGTGGTTAATTAGATGATTTTGCAAAAGTGCAAAGTTTATCAGCTATAATATAATGTCTCACTTGCAACGCGCTTCATGTTGGGGAGGGCGAACAGCGCTCAGTACTCGCATTAGAGGACATCTAGCAGATAAAAAGTGCAAAGCCTTTTTTTTTCAATTTTAGGCAAGCTTAGAAGCGAAGCGCATAACGGAAAAGACTTTCTCCATCATACACTTCGCTCGACCAGCACTAACAGGATGGTGTTAATTTCGACCCTGTCAAATGATTTATCCTAGCCAACGAAGGTTAGAAGGAGAGTCAGTCAATACTTTCAGCTGACTTCTATTACGCTCCAAATCGTCTGGATATGGTTTATGCAGCTGAATCCTTTGCGAAATCCAGCTTGTTTTTGAGGCTGGGCTTCATCCGGGTCCTAGGCATCCGAGAGAGGAACAATTTCGTAAAAAGTTTGTGCAGCATACTCAGCAGGCATATTGGACGATATTTTGGAAGATTCTAAAAGAAGATTGGATTCGAAGATCAAGATGGACGACTGATGGGTAGAGACATAGCCAACGCCTCCAACATCTTATGATAAAACGTTTTCGCCACGAATGATGGGTTTTCATCTCTTATCTGTCGCTCGTCTTTGTTCTTGGTCTTGGTCTTTCGCAGAGCGGACGTGGTACTTGATGCGCTCTGCAGCGTCGAGAAGAACGTAGAGGTTGGCGTTCAATGGAGACTTCGTTGTAAGTGCAGAGCATGAAGCAGTGTCCATGACGCGATCCGAGACGCCTTGAGGACCAAAACACCGTTTTTGCTACCATCCGGCGCCCTAGGGTCCGATGTTCAGAATTGCTCGATGTCTTAGTAACGCTATCCTTCTGCTGGCTCCGATCACCTCCTCATTCAACCGAAAATACGATTTTCAGGCAGAAGCTGGAAGAGAAGACTTGTCGCAGTGTCGCAAGAAACAAAGTCGTCGTTTACATGGGGCAAAAATTGGAGCTTTGGAGCTCATATCAAGTTGCGATTTGCTCATGAAGGTGACTCAACGAACGACGATCACAGTCTGAAAGAGTTGCGAACTTGCGGGACATGTGCCTCAACGAATTTTGAGAAGAACACACACGCATCTTGTAGATCAGCAAGGGACAGCTCGAGAAAAAGAGAAAGGGGCAAGTCTAAAATGCAACTCTCTTAAGCGATTGATAGCAAACGCCGGTTGCGGAACACCTTCGTACGAGATTTGCGGATGTTCGGACAAGCGAAAATATAGAAAGCAACCGATGGAAGAGAGATTTTAAAAAGTACCGAAGGGATTTCCGCGAATATCATATACGCTGACTGCATTTCTGAACGAAGACAAGACTCCAATCTCTTTTCCATATAAGTCAATCAATCGCGAAGTCATCAACACTCGTGACAAACGCGCATTATTTTCGCTATTTTCATTTTCCTTCAACCACAACTTCCACTTGTCTGAAACGCTGACCGCAATTTAGACCATACAGACGTCTACGGCTACAGGACCAGACCACGTTTCTGTCAAGTTTTGCGATTTGAAAGAAACGTCTTTACGAGCTTCTCGTGTCTCACCCTACTTCTTAATTTCAGAAGGAAAAAAATTCCGATTGGTGGGAAAATTCAAGAACCGTTATTCTATTCAAGAAGGGCGAACGGAGATATTAGGAACATAGTTTCATATGCTGGTGCTGTACAAGCTTTTACCGAAAATTATCCTCGCTCGCATATGAAGGACACTGGGTGAAATTCAGCCAGAAGAACAAACTAGCTTTGCAAAAGACTGATAGTTTGATTATGCTTTCTATAAAGCTAAGCTGGCAATTAAGCACGGAAGCTTGCACAGGTTGATTAGTTACACACGCTGTAAATACACGCGCCAATTATATTATCATTACCTGTAAATTAGGTGTCTGTAACACATCATAAATCACGGCACACGATGTGCACTTGGAGTAAGACAGTAAAATCGACTTATGACCAACTCAAAACATATGGTTACTACTGTCTTCGATTGGATCTTGAGCTTAATAGTCTACTTCGAAGCTAATGCTCTCCTCCATTATCGAAAAATAAGCATAGTGCTGTATGCGCAGAATCTAAGTGAGCAACAATTTTGATCTTTTGTAAGTAGCTGCAGGTCTTAGGTCTATCTTGAGTCCAAAAAACCAACTGCTTTTGCAGAAGGTTTCGGTGTTACTTTTTGATATACGAGACCGTCCAACCAGTAACATTTCCCGAAACGAGGGTGTCTGAACTTGTAGCTCCGCTAATGCTCTCTCGCTCCGTTTTCTCGTCCGAAGTTGACCATCAACCAAATGTAGGTTAACTCTATCTTAAATAGCCCACTCAGCAAACAGCTTCAAGATCTGAAGGCAGTGTTTTGGCCAACTTGCAGGTTTATTAATGCCGTGTAGAAGTGGACCCCTAGGACATGCCATCGCGCCAGTGGAGGCCAGGCGTATGACCAGAAGCAAGAAACACGGTAGCGAAGCTAGGAAACTTACGCCCTAGGCGAGAACCCTACCCAGTTAGTGATTTTCTGCTCTGCGGCGGAGTGCGCATCTCTCCACGGATACCGTCGTAAGGTCCCGCAGCGACTCTTCGTCTCAGCCGTGACGGAACTGTTAAACTCGTCCAAATATAGATTATAAGGGTCTGGAAAGCGCCTGCTTTTGCCGTTTTGCGCTCCCCAAAGTCAGCTCTCAGAGCCAGCTTTGCAGATAACCGCAGGTAAGCGAATTTTGTAATTCTTGCCCAGACACCGTCTTCTGGACTTTACGTCTCGATCAGATTCTAAGCGTTTGACAGTATCTAAGAAATTCTACTTTGGCATGCATGTGCTTTGCACGTGCTCTTTAAATATCAAAAATTCCCAAAGGAATCTCAGAGACTTGTGAGAATACCAACAATACCAATACCTCGCAAAGGAAGGATATCTAGTTGCAATGGCTTTCAACAAGATGTACTTTATCAAGGTTCTTTCAAGACACTGATAACATATGTGCCTTCCAAATCTTCGAAACAGTTCTGTGAAAGAAATGACGGACCGTCGGACCTACAGGCTGTACTTATATACGAATATGCAATATCGGTGGAAACGAAATGAAATGTAGGTGCGGGTTCAAACTCTTAGGGCCGCATGCGCTAACATCCCCGCTGGGGAGGGAATCGCAGCTTAGAAAAAAGCCTGAAGTTTCAGATATCTGGATTTTACGATGTATACCTATACCGTACCGTCTTTTCTTCAACGTCACTTTTTCTCTTTGAAGTTAACGAAAACCTTTCAAAGTTGTACTGAACATCTAACACAACATTGCTAAAATGTTGCTGATAGAAACAAACGAGTTTTTTAAAAATCGAATTTTTTAACCCCCAACATTCGACTGGTACTCGACATCGCAAATTTCATGGTTTAAAACATCATTTGATCTTATCGGAAACATGCTTAGCACTGTTTGATTAGATACTCGTTGAAATTTTGGCACATTTTCATTGACTTTGAAGAGTGAAAAATGACTTTGAGGAAAAGATGGTTGAGCGCCGAGGATCATCAGGGAATCATACAGAATGCTAGAAAATGCGGCTTGTACAGCTTCTCGCTCCTGTTCAGTATGCTGATAGTGAAGAATGATAAGGATACTGAGTAGGTAGACAGCGTGAAATCCAGAAGTTCGGAGCTCTAGGATATCAGGCTTTCTTTGTAAGTCGCGATCCCCTGCTCGACGGGGATGTTAAGCATGCCCCTAGAGTACCAATCACAGTTGCATTTTCCAAAAACCTTTGTATCCCATCTGACATTTTAACTAGTGAGTATCAGCAGTTTTGTTATGAAACAAAACTGCTGATACCCTTTGAAACACATCTTTGTTGCATTGACGTTGCTTAAAACACTCATCAGGGTCAAGCGTGCTGATGCGATCCGGGACCCTCATTTACGACCCCCCCCTTGAAGGTACCCATCCGTACGACCCCCCACCCTTTCCACTCCCCCCCTCCCCCCACCCTCACCCATTTATCCCTCTTACCTCCCCTGCCCACATTCCTCACGGTAACCTGCATAAACGAATGTCAATCTCAAAAAACACCTGCGTGAAAACTTCAGTAAGGTTTCGGAAGCAGAATTTCTAAGCCAATGGGTGCGTCCATCATCTGTAGCACACATACACACCTTTAATAATGTTTGAGATTCTGCAAGTTTTTTTTTGAATTTTCAGGCATACTTCAGGCCAGCAAATTCGATTCCCGTAAGCGACACAAGTTTTTGCACGGAGAAAAAATGACATTCTTGAACTACAAAAGATGTTTTCGACTAAGAAGCTTACTTCCTACCTTTTTTCACAGTTTTTCCCACGAAAAAAACCGCTTGAGCGCCGTCCAGAATGACGTCAAAAACGTGCATGAGCACGGTAGTTTGAAAATTCGTAACTAAGGCCAGGAAAAGAATGAGAGGCTGCAAAGCACAGCTTCTGTAGTACAGTGACCAGACTATCCATAAAAAAAGTTTCAGCTCTTGAGGAGCAGTAATCTCGAAAAAATTTAGATGCGATCCTGAAGAACAAAAACTGGGATTTTTGAGCTTAAAATTTTGTAACTTACCAGAGAAGTTATAAGACAGCCTGCAATTTTTATGAGGGAAAGTAGGAGGATGGCCTGATATTACAGCAGAATTGCAGCCAACAAGCTTCAATAGCTCTGAAGAAATTTAGATGCGACCCAGATACGACCCCCATTTCCTGACTTTTTGCTACCATACATAAAATCATAAAAAATCCACAGTTGACAAAGTAACACCAAATTTTGCACTGATATAGCGAAGCATCTCAAAAGTACAGATAAATCATATGAGCCCGTGAAAAACATTACAAAAAGATTTAGAATTTTATGATGGTCACAACTGGTAAAGACATTCGCTTTTGTCGAGTGTGTGAGACTTCAGGAAGGCTTCAGAAGCAAGATTTCTAGGGCAATCGGTACATTTAACATTTTCATTGAATAATACATGCTTCAAAAGTGTTTTGAGCTCTTGTAAATGTTTTTTTTTGAGAATTTCTACAGATTTTTTATCTTTTTTATTCTGATTTCCACTTTTTCATAGGATTTATTGTAAAGAACATAACTAATTGTCTGCATTTGATTCCCTTTGGAGCCTAGGGTATTCAGCCTAACTACCTCCTCTTACGATCCCCCCCCCCCCCACCTTAGATACCCTCTTACGACCCCCGCTGCGACAGTCGCATCACAAGCTTGACCCTGACACACATATTCATCTGTAGACAGGGCAAGACCTGTAAGAGCAGAGGTCCGATTTCTTTCGCAGAACACAGGTTTGGAATGCAAATATATTGCCGGTGTTTGGAATACACCTCAATAATGTACAACTTTTCGCTAAACGCCAGAGCGACTCGCTATCTGTCACTCGTCAGCAGGTTTTTGTTTATTTCGAGAATTAAGCTTTGCTTCTGAGGCAGCAAGACCTAACGATGGGATACATTGGAATGCGGTTCATTACCATACGAACAGAGATCTGTCAGCAAGGAATCGAATTTTGTTCTTTATTGTCTTCAGTGAAAGACCACTCCTCGCTGTCGAGTGATGAAATGATACCGCTCTTTTTACATGATAATGGTTTTGGTTATGAATATAAAATGGAATTGAGAAAAAAAAACACCTACTGTATTTCCTAAATGCTTCACGTCTTTGAAATTGATCGAGCCTTCCCTTTTACCAAGTCGACTTCGTTCTCTATGGTGGCGATGCCTACGTCGTTTTTAACCTTCAGCTTTTACCAGAAAAGGCTAAAAAGCTTGTCCACTGACAAGGTGATTTACTGTAGAAATGTTATTCTATTGCCTTAAAGTGGAGAAATCAACACTGTTTTGGTGACAATCTTCTCACCTTGGCTGCTAAGATTTACCTGCAAAACGCATAGCATCCCAAAGGAATCAGA
Organism: Cylicocyclus nassatus; assembly: GCA_958299035.1. NCBI lineage: Eukaryota > Metazoa > Nematoda > Chromadorea > Rhabditida > Strongylidae > Cylicocyclus > Cylicocyclus nassatus. Next base: position 28,307,851 of record CATQJL010000316.1, read on the forward strand.
CTTACAACGTGCAGCTCCGCAATCCAACAACTATGCATTAGTCCACAACTCCGTTATTTGGTTTCTAGTATCTGAAGGTATTTGCGGCAGGCCTCCAAGAAAAATCCTATGTAAGGATTTGAAAAGCGGATTAGATATCACCGTCCAAAGACGGTACAAGCGATATACATCGATCACCTTGTCACTTTGGTATCCTTCCCTTGTAAGGTGTTCAAAAAAGCTACGGCACTTACAAGGGAAGCTACCTAGCTTAGCTCGGCCTTTCGGCAAGAAACATATATAGTTCGAATCAGCTTCAAACGCTGACTCCAAATATGCTATTCCTAGCTGCCACGCACCACCGAAGCCAGTTATGGCCCTGCGCAAAATTGACATGCTCATCGACTCACGGACATCTCATCATCATCATCTGAGTGCTGATACAGCTGCGTTGAGCTTTTTTTAGTGAAGATTGGATTTGTACTGTTTCGATACCTCATACCCCTTTTTCTTGCAGATTTTTATCTACAGGCAGTCTTCTCATGTTCAGTAGTAAGCCAATTTTGCGTAGGAAAAAACTCATAACTCGCTTCGCAATAGTGCGTGGCAGCTAGCAATAGCACATTTGGAATCAGCGTTTGAAGCGCTGATTCAGAATATATATGCCCTTTACCAAAAGGCCGAGCTATGTTAGGTAGCTTTCCTTATTAGTCTAAAGGCTGACTTCAGCCTATTCAGCCTATTTAATGGCATTTCTTCATTTGAGATTAAGAGGGTTTTAAAACCCACTAATGATAAGCTTTTCGTAATTCGAGGCGAGTTTGACGCTCAAGGCTCAGAATCTTCTTCAAGGTTTTGACCGTAATCATGCAGTAAGAGAAGCTATCGACGATTGATTCTTTCTGCTTTTTTTTAGCTTGAATTGGAGAGCTGTACAGAATGATACTCAAAGGTCAGCAACTGTAGCAGAAAAATCATGGCTAATAAAACTGGGATACAAACAGGCATACATACTTCTGAGCTTGTACCCAGTATTTTGATAATAAGTGTACTTCTTGCGGATCAGTGATTATTACGAACATCTTTGCAGACAACAATCCGTTTTAAAAGTAGAAGTTGTAAGCAAAATTGCAGAGTTTTCTCGAACGAGACAACGTTGATGCTTCGACACTTTTGCATGGCAAGGGACTGGTACCCAAAAAAAAGAAAAAAGGATTTAGCAGTCCCAGAGGTATCCAGTATCGCATAAGGGATAAAAGGTGAGTTAACGTGTTATCTTGGAAGTTTGCAGCAGCTGTAATTGGTAGTTTGTTGTAGGCTGTGAGAATGTGCTTAGTTTTAAATTTGAGTAAGATACTTGGTAGACTAAACATTAACACTAACGACAACGTGACCCACATGGTGAGTCATGCAATGACTGCCACGTAGGACAATGTGACCCACATTGTGGATCACGGCTCAAATTTTGTTAAAATGACTACAATCATTGGATACATTCGTTTTATGAGGTCTTTTACGCTATGAGCGTAAAGGATATTTCGACGTTTCTTGGCTGCTTCTTAGAATTTGTTTAGATATAGTATAGATGAAAGTCTGCTTGGTTTCAGCTAGAAATATTCGACTTATTCGTAGAAGGTATTGTCTCTCAAGGCAGACAACTAAAAATGCGCGTTGTCGTCAAGTGTTAAGGCCTTAAAAACGGACTATCGTTTCCAATTCCAACAAGCTGCATCTCATAAAGATTTCTGCTTAGGTTAGCACCCGCCTTTCATCAGCCGAATGATCCTATGCACGATATCAGAGCTCCACTTTCAAACTTTATTTATGGAACGCCTTATGCTTGATCTGCTTAATCCGCTTGAATCGCTAAATCCGCATCGTGGTTGGTCAGTTCAGTAAATTCACCAATAGTGAAGCGGGTGAAGTGAATCAAGCATATAAAGCGGATAACCGCTTCGCTTTTAGTTAACTGAACTGACTAATGACGAAGCGGATCGGTCGTTCAAATGGTTTAGGCGGATCAAGTATGGGGCGTGCTTATAAAGCTCATGCAAGCACTAGAGTGGGCATGTTGCGGATAAGTATATGCACGATTGCAATCTGTAGGTCAGGACTACGAGCTTTCAAACTCCTCTTTGCTATCTATTTGTAACATCGGCTTCGTCGAAGCAAAATTCATGGAAAAAATTGAAAATAAGAATTGTTGTTGTCTTGTACGGAAGAACTGCACAAGCTGATAAAAGCATGTCTACTTTTGACTATTCTAATGTGGTAAATTATTATTCAGCTAAGGTCTGAAGTAAGTTAGTGAAGGGACACATTATCCAAAGCATTTTATTTGAACATTTCTCTCGAATCTTTTGTTCTTCCTACAATGAAGATCTTCTTCAGTGCTTACGAACACCCCCTTTCAGGTTTGCTAAAGTTTTAAAATCGCAAAAACGCTTTTTTATGTACTTATATGTTTCAATTCCATTTTGTTTCTAAGAAACTTTTCTCAACGAGTACATGTCAGAGATATGTGATTTGTAGATTGCAAAAAAGATGCATGCAGAAAAAACCAAATTATTTTGTATTGAAGCATTCACTACTCATAGCTAACGATCGGCCAAAATTGTCCGCAATTAAGATTGTTAGAATAGTAATTGAACAGTGCTACATTCATTATACCTCGGCATAATAGTATTCTTAATTCTTTCCTATTGAGCCATACACGCGAGAAAGTGATGTTCACTCTATGGCTAAGACACATGCCATACTTGATTTGCTTGAATCCGCTTAATCCATTTGATCCGCTTAATCCTCTTCGTGAAAAATGCGCGCTTACTGATTTCTCATTTGGCTCGCACACAAATTTCGTGCAACCATACAAAATCTTTTCTACCTACGCGACACCAGAAGACAAAACAGTAAGCGCGCGTTTGTGATGAAGAGTATCAAGCGGATCGAGTATGGCGTGTGCCTTACGTTTCGATAGATCGCTTTCGTCAGAGTCTATGAGGGGCAACACGACCTCAGTCGATTCGAACACGTCTCAAGTGTCAAAATTCTTACCGAGATTCCAAAGTTTCCTGCATGTTGCAATACTCTGTGGTGCCGAGGGTTATTAATGTACGTATTTATCTCTGCCGCTTAGAGGTTTATTAGTACGGATACAAAGTGGACGTCTTGTTTTACCTATGCATTGATCGCATAAGCCGTGATTGAGATCAAGTAAATGATTAAAGAACTCCATGCAATCCCCTTCTTTGCTTGCAGGGCAGACTCGCAATACGGCGTGACGCAATTGCCTCATAATGCGACTGCGAACTAAGAATTATTTTTGAGTATTCGGTAATAATCCCACAATCGTAACCAGATTTTCAAGTCTCACTCTTTCTAACACTCTCGCAATTTAATTATAGTTGAAATAGGTGGAAAAGAATCTTTGGCATTACGTTTACTTGGCGCAGTACGAATGTGAGTGGCATCGAACATAACTGTCAAAGCTTTGCTCAGTTTGTTGAGAGAGGTCACGAAATGAAGTGCAGATCGTTATTACAAGCTCTGATGAACGATCACCCCCCCCCCCCAAATTATCTAGATTACTTGACCCTGCTAAACAAATGAGACTTTAGTGGTGTAATTGAATGAAAATCTAGTTTGGAGGGTTGCGACAGTAAGAAAGAATATTGGCTTGGCTTGCGGTAAAGTTCGCAATATTTTACCAAAAAATTTTTGGCGAAAGCTTCCCTACTCTCGGATGCATTTTGTGTGGATAGTAAGGCGCAGATCAAAAAGTATTGAAAAAAATCGACTGCTACGTTCTTCCACAAGTACCGAAGACTGTGTTTTAGAGAAGCCCAACGAACGCGTATGTACGCCTAACAGCCTTGGGCAATCACCGGTACAGGCGACTGCGAACTCGCGCTTTCTTGCCAGCGGTCATCTAAATCTTGGGGCGTGGCCAAACCTTCAGCGAGCGTTGCTCCGTTCGATATCGTCCGCGCAGCGTTACAGAATTTGTCTGTGAGCGCTCGTCGGATATTTTTAGACGCATTAGATCTTTCGATGACCGTTCATTCTCATCGCGGAAGGAGGAAGAAATGGCCTGGGGAGGGAGGGGGGGGGGTGGTCAGCGATGGGAAACAGACGAAAGTTATTTGGTATCAGGACCAAATAAATCTTCCTGCAACTTAGCAAACATTGGCCCGATCTAGAGTGGGGAAGTCAACTAGTTAAGTATTCAATTCGCTGGTTTTACAACGTGCAAAGTTTAGCAATTTTTCTTGGAAAAGCCGGAAACTAGCGTTTTTTATGGTTTGAGTTTTAAAACTCACTAGACAGAAAAGATTGTGGAAAAACGCTAAAGTATTGTTTTTGTCAAGCTGAGGGGGTGAAGCAATTCAAACAATTTTTGCGAACAGTCATATTTGGACAAAGCGGGGAAATCGCATCAATTTCTTGTTGTAATTACTTTTAAATACATGCATGATAATTTTCTTAATATGCCTGCAGTACTCTCGTAATAAAGAAAAAATCATAAATCAGTGTTTCTAATTTTTTCGGTGTAAAATAGCAAGTCACGTCACTTTTCCCCGGAGGCATAAGCGCTTGTCAGCAGTACAAAAAGCCCCTTGCATTTGTATCTTCTACTACTTTTAATGGGTCTTCAGCCAATTAGCTTTTCATAAGTGTGTTTGGATCTTCAACCAATTAGCTTTCCATAAGTGGATTATCGCTGGTGAAAACATTTTATATGTTGAACTTTGCTTTCGTTACTCAGTAAAAATTACTGCTTCGTGCACCAAGCATGCCACACCCATGTTTCCCAAAAATCATGATTGAATTACTTCTCATTTTGAGTTGAGTCTCAACGGGAGCCGATATGTCCGACTGTTTTGTAAAAAATTTCGAAAAACTTGCATATACAACATACAGGGTGACCGGTAGGTTTGGGCCTTACAACATGTCATATATCTTTTTTCTGAAATATTCTATCATGGCGGCTAATGTGCCTGTAGCTTATGGACAGTATCTATATATAGGTAAATGAAAATTAAGCGAACTGAAGTCTTCTAATGCAAACGGGACTTCTGTGTTTACTTTCTCTTGAGGGGCGCTGCGGCGATTTCAGTCAACACCATATTTATAGTACCGTATCTTATTTTGAAGAGGAGACTATTTGCTGTTACGACACTATGTTATTCCTCGGATTGTGCTCTATAAAACCTCAGATCTCAGAATCTACTAGATGGCAAACCCGGCTCCGCCCGGGCCTGTCAATAATATATTTGTAATCAGCATGCTCAATTACCCCCCTGTGCCAACTTCCAGCCCTTTAGCTCAAATTTTGCAAAAAATCGACAAAATCGATATTGATCGATGACCAAAAGTAGCCTATGACACCCGCCCTGCCACGAAGTGTATGTGTGCCAAGTTTGGTCCGGATCGGTTGAGAAATGGAATTTTCTATTCGGAACATACGTACAGACACACACACACACACACCACAAACACACACCACACACACCACACACGCCACACACGCCACACACACACCACACACACCACACACGCCACACACGCCACACACACACACACACACACACACACACACACACACACAAACAGACATTCAGCTTTATATATAAGATTCGATTGATAATCGGATTATTTCAACGCATTCGCATTGGGTACATTCTTCAAGTAGCATTTTTGACGCATTAACTTCAAGGGAGCTTGCTGAAGTCTGTATGCATGTGCAGGAACCCAGTCTTGCAAAAGTAACAATAAGATGCCTGTGTTTTTGGCATGCGAAAATAATCTTACAAAATTTGTGCTATGAAGAATCATCTAACGGAAAAACTGACGCCCTTAATTTTTGGCCACCCTATATATACACAAAGTTGAGAGCATTAAGAAGTGCCTCAGAAGTTTTCAGGTTTTTTTATCACTTAAAAAATGCACAAAACAGCACTACAAACTCAATTATCCTTCGATTCGTTTCTTTCCTTCTTCCAAACCTTTTTCCCTTTGTGACTTAGATTGTACCAACCAGCATTGATCCCACGCTCTTATGTCTTGCGATGATGCACTGTCGCATGCGACGTGGCTTAGCGCGTAGCGAGTTTGCACGCGTTACACCCCACCGTCGCATGACCGATGCTGGTTGATAGCTTATACAAACAGATAAACAGACATTCAGCATAAAAGATTGACTGTTAAGAACTTCAAAACTTCATCCCCACCAATCCAACATATTTTTGCCGCTCCTCCTTTCAAAAAAAAACTTAGTCCGAAAACATATTCCTACTCGATTTCAGTCGCGATGCGATCTGATAATACTCGAAACGGTCATAACTCATCGTAAGTGGCTTTTGAATGTCCGGAGAGAAGGGCATTTCAACGAGCTACGAAAGTTCTACGTGCTGTGCCTTTGGGATCCACCAGTTGTATTTGAAAACATCTGGCAAATTTGCAAATTGCGTGGGGACTGAAATCGCGTGAAGTATGCCTTGGACCTTAATGCCAACATGCATTAACATCGTCGGAGCGGAAGGAATGGCAGTTTGAAAGGAAGCTTCATTTCCTAAAGCTCCAGATGTCTGATGTCTGTGTCTGTGTAAAAAACTTTTTTCGATCTCGGCCTAGAGCATCTTTTTTTGTAGGAGTCCCGTCCTGAATAAAGTAGGCCTGAGGTGGTTGGTCATTCACGAACTTTTCGGATTTTCACTTACGGTAGCAAGTACTCCATCTTCTTTTCTATCCCACTGCTCACCGAAGGATATGAATTGAAATTGGCGATTAAAGACAAAATGTCCATCAATAGGCGCCTTTCAAACGCCGGTTCCAATTCTGCTTTCCTTTTTTTGCGGAGCAGCTCTCTGAAGGAAGTTATGAACGTTTTGAACAAGTCTGTAAGCTTTGAATGGATAAAATCAGTGAAAAGCTGCCCAGAGATGCGAGGAGGGAGGGGAGGTAAAACTCCTAATCTTCTCACTTTTTTGAAGTACGATTTGCTCTTGCAAGTAGAAACGCAGCGACGATGTCCTTGCTTTAAGAATTTTTTTTGTAGCCATGATAAGCCAGAGTCATACTTCTTTGGTTTTTTAAGATACTGATGTTCTTCTGTTCGTTGAACAAAATTCTGAATGATTCTGTCTTGTACTCGAATTCTGTAGGTTCCAGCCCCGCTCCACATTCAAAGATCAGAATAATTATGAAAATTTATAGGGGATTCCTCAAAAATGCTCGAAGCTAACATGTGCAGTACCCTGGTGCATCAGGTATATTTTATAAGTGTTTCTCGATTGCTCCATTACACAATTTGTTACAAGACTAGTTCCTGGTCATGCCTTATATGAAGCTAAGCTGACAAGCACGAGCGCTTGCACTAGTTGATTAGTACACACTGTAAATACACACGCCATTCACATTGTTATTACTTGTAAATTAGACTTCTGTAACACATCACAAATCACGGCGCACGATGTGCACTCAAAGTTAGACGGTAAAATCGGCGTTATGACTAGCTCAAATGACTAAGTTCACTTCGTGTTTTATTTCGATTGAGATTCTGACAGAACAGTCATGCTTGCAATAATCTTCGATTGATCTTGAGCTCAATAGTTTGCATCGAAGCTAATGTTCTCGATCCTCCTTCAAAGGCAGTGTCCGGGCAAGGTGGGGTTTTGAGACTTTAGCGCCATTCGAAAGTGGCCCCCTCAGACACAAAATTGCGCAAGTGCGAGGTCATAGCGCTCGATCTAAAGCAAGAAAAACGACCGAAAAGTGGGAAAACTTACGCCTTGGGGCGGGGTCCTCCGCCCTCTCAGCCTTGCCGGGAGCCGTCGAATTCAAATTGTGAGGCTTTGGAAAAGCATGTTCTCGCCGTTTTTGCGCCTTCTAATGTGGATTTCGGATTCAGCGTTGCGGATAACTCCCGATAGGTGGATTTTCTAGAAATCGAGATTTTTCCCGGACACTGCCTTTAACTGGATTGTTATCCAGGCAAAAGGTGAATCATGTACCGTTGCCTCCGTGAAGCTTGGGCTGAGCATTGCGAACTTGCGGACTTGGCAGCCACACTGTGCTCGAGATAGGGAAAATCGATCTATCAAGTCTGCAATGCTTCGTGTAATCAACTCAAGGCGATAATACAGCGATAAGGACGGCCACCGTATGATCTATTCAAAACAAGCACTATGTGTGCACCCAGTACCTAACAACTACTCGGCTGAAGTATATACTCGGATCAACTGTAAAAAAGTGGCTTTAGAAAAGTGAGTTGTCACTTCACGTTTCCTATTCAACCTCGACCTGGATCTGCTCCCTATCAAACATCATCTTTCGAATACCCTGAAGGTCTTTTGGAAGATAGGGCTCAACGTGTAATGGGTCACGTCGTCAAGCCAGAATGATCAATCTGTAATCATTTCACAGTGAAAAAAGGCGCAAGAACATTTCTGAGCGTTGCCAAAAAAGTCATAGCTTTGCAAAACCAGTAAGCACATGATGTTACTGCCGCAACCATCTGCTTGCCTATGGCCTCCATGTCGTAAAACTGCCAATAGTTTGACGCTCTATTCCAAAATTCGTATTTGTTGCAAAATAGAACGTTGTGTTGTAAGGAACGTGGTTGCAGTTGACGTGAGGTACTTACAACCTCGTTATGGGCGGCTCTAACTCAAAAATCCGCATGACACTTTGAAGATGGTGTAAATTTGCAATCCAAAGGTATGGTGCTATCAAGCATCCGCTCGCCGCGTGCGTTTTCATCTGCACTTTATAGAGCGGAATCGCCGGAGGATATGGGAATAGCTAAGACCATGCGAAGGTTGTCTTGTCAACCGGTGTTTCTGCTGTATTTCTAAACCGTCCATCTGTTAGCGAAAATCACTTTTTGAACGAGAATATACTCCAACCGCAAAGCAAAAAAGTTTGTCCTTTGCCCTAAGAAGGAACCGTTGACATTTATTACCTACAGCATTTCTTACATTGTTGCTACCGCCAATCAAGGAGTACCTGATAGACCACGAGCTGTTCCGAGAAAGTGGAAGTGTGGTTATCTCTTAACACTTTCTACAAGAAACGTGGAAGAATTTACAATATTTACCAAGTTTGCGCCAAAAGATAGACCAAATCGCTTATACATGATATTCACGCGTGTATCTGATATCCTATCGTGAAGAGAAAGTTGTCGATTAGTGAAAGAACTCAAAGCTGTAAAGGAAGGTTTTCAAATTTACTATGCAGTACTATCCGCGCAGCATAACTTTGAGAGGGAATGAGTTACTCACTTGTGTCGAAATTACTAAATAGAAAGCTCATTCATTCTGATGGCTTTGCGCACATTCTTAAAGAGGTCGCATACATCAACATTCCGCTTTGGAGGAGTGCAAAGCTCAACAGAAAGCGTCGTGTTCGAGGCACCAGAGTTTTTGATTTCACGCTGCTTATCTTTCTACAGGTTGCTATTGCTAGCGACAACTTAAGCAGAACATATTCTGTGTAAGTCGCATTTAGGTTAAGACATTCGTATAGCCTATTGGTAATCCCAAGCCGTTGATCGTTTCTTTGCAATCATCGTCTCTCTAGGCACGTCAGTGAGAAGAAAATTGCGCTTATTACTCAATCAACAGTACTAGGCATGCTTTAGGTTATAGATGAGAGATCGATATCATGAGACTCCCCATCAATCCCTCAAATTAGGAACAATGGCCTTGATGTGAGTAATGCAGTATCTGTGTTGTTTCTACTACAGGCACGTCAATGGATGGTAAGAGATGGCATAGCGGCTTAGCTTTTCGGGTTCAACGCCCAGTCTTGGCGAGGTCGCTGATTCAATGCCGTCCGGCGTGCCGCCGTCGAAAGCATCGTACTATCTTAAGATCAAGCGGTTTCTCACTAGAGAGTATGCGACACAACTGATAAATACATCATCCCATCACATAAAAAAGGATAATCTCAAACAGACCCTGCGAAAACGAGAGAAATTTCAGGATGAAAATTACATGCATGCTGAAGGGAGAGGGATACAAAAAGGAATGTTAGCTGGTAGGTGTCAATAAACCGCGTCTGTGTACACCCATACGCAGACTTTGGAGCATTATTTGCTTTAAACCTTTGATTTGAAGTGAGGTGCGAAACTACTTGAAAAATACCTAAAAAGAATTCGATCTTTTTTTGCAGTGGCAGCACCAAGTTGCACTTACTATCGCCTCCAACAAAATCTGTTGAACGAAGTAGTCTTAACCAGGGTCGAGCAAGAGGCGTGGCACACAAGCGCAGGATACGACCCCACCTTCTGTCTCAGTAACCCCCCCCCCCACCAGCATTATCGTTAGCCTTCCATAGGCATGACATAAAGGCTCTACTAGCATAATTAGCCACATGTTTGTAATTATTATGTCAAATAACCCATGTGCTAAGTTTAAGCGAATTCTGAGGGTTCACCATATTGGACCACCCAAGTGAAGTGATCATTTTCAAACATGATCAGCTATGTTTCATAAGTGAATTAGCACTCTTTTTGTAGTCAATACAAAGCACTACTCCCTAGTCATCCATACCATGAATCCTGCTTCAAATAACCATCAGACTATGGAAATAGAAGCAGGGCAGGCCAAAATTTCGTTTGTCTCATTTTTCGTTTTCATTGGCTGCGCTTTCACCAGCTTTTACTCAGTGCGAAGAAAATGAATCAGACCCAAATTACTTTTATAAAAACTACAATACTCACCTATCAAACTATATGCATTTTGTTCGAATTCTTTTCGGAGGCAAGTTAATGGAATGTGGCACAACCCCTAAAAAGCTGTGGCCGCCACACCTTTTTGGGGGTTGTGCCACACTCTATTAACTTATCTTCAAAGCATTCAAATCTTTGTCTTTTATATATGGTTGCTACTGCTGAACCTTCTTCTCCGCATAGCAGGAATTTTATTCAAAATTTTTTCTCCTAGGGAAAGACATAGTTGTTTTTCCTTAGCTAAGCAAATGGAAAACAATGCGAAAACATTGGATTACGGTAATATGCTAAGTCTATCTACGACTACGTGAGTCACGAGGAAAGGCGACAAAAACAAGTATATTCGATAGCCTTACCCTCGTAACTTTCATAGAAGTGATTTGAGCCTGATTGGTCTTCTCTAGTCTGAGAAATTAAAAGATGGGACAAACGAGATTTTGAATTGCTTACAATTCCAGAATAGAGGTTAGTTGAAGTGGAATCCCTAATGTGATCAAAGAAATAGTAGCACTTTGTAATGGGTAGAAAAAGAAGTAGTTTACTCACTTTTGACACGAAGTTAGCATGTTCAAAATTGACCACCTCACTTGAGTGTCCCAATATTTGAAAACCTCAAAATTCGCTGAAACTTGGCCCACAGGGGTTATTTGACATGCTTATCACGAAAATAATGCTCTTATGCTTTCAGGATTCCTTTAATACGCTTACTGTACGTGTACGACGGCAGGCCAAAACATCTGCGCTGGCGTCTTGCACAATGGGCCTATCAGGCATTGTTGACTGACATCATGTCGCTAACATAACTATCACATGGATAACGACCCCCCCCCCCCCTTCTTCCTGGCCCCTCTACGACCCCCCAGGTGTCCTGGTTCAACTGAAAAAAGTCATTTTCACCGTGTCTGACGTTCGCGCTTTGTAAGGCTTAAGTTGGCATGCGTTGGCACAGCGGTCCGCACTTGCTAAGCTTTCTCTTGGCCCACACTATCGCTGAAATTTGTTGAATTGCATAATCATTTTGTAGTGCTTTAATATGAATAACTACAATGAACGTCTAGCTTGGAGAGCGAAGAGTTTCTATACACTGCACAAACATCACCGCTTTTATGATTTACAGATTTAGTTTCTTGGTAAAGAGTGCTTGAAACACTTGAAGATGGATAGGCAACCAAAACATACACCTCTAAGGTGTTACTGTAGAAAGATTTACAGCGGCTCTCGTCAAGCTCCTTCCACGACGGGACGTTAATGCATATGGGAAGTCTCATAACCATTCTTGCATCTTCTGGATCTGAGTCCAGATCAAGAGCTTGCGACAAACAAAAACAAATATGGAACAACGCTATCTTGCCGCATTTTTGGCTGTGAAAACTGCAATACAATCATTGGGCGGGATCTGCGAAGCCGGCGCTTTGAGGATCGATTACTGCTGAGGGCAACAACCAGCCAATTGCAGGGAAGGGTTGAATGTATCCGCTCACGCTCCGATAGTCAGTAGCTTCTTCTAAGCTGTTACTTTTGAATCTCGTCTGTTCAGTGCAGGTTTTGTTCAAGAAACTTGATTTCGACATTCTTATGTCTAGAAAGCACGCTTGGTCTGAACGCTAAAGGTCCGACGAACCGCAAACTTTCGATTCCCTACTTTTGCTGTGCCTTACCTCTTGTATAACCAAATGCGGTCTTGAAGAGGAGACAAAAAGCCAAGGCAAGAACCGTTTTCCGAATTTCTCATCCTGAATGAGGGTCTGGCAGGGAAGTCACTAGGTACTGGAATGGTAAATGATTTACATTTGATTTTTTGGGCTAACAGGTACCCTTTAATTCAAACGGATTGGCTGTTGGAAGGCGGGGCTTCGTGACCTAGTTAAGGTTAGAGAATGGTCAGAGAGCACGCGCGCAAGTAAAACGAAAACTGCGTCGCGGGCGCGAGCTTAATTGGGTCACAAAGCCCCCCCCCCCCCGCCCTTCCTTCCAGCCGCCAACCCAGTTCAAAGGTTAAATCAGCTATTTTTCTGCAACTATATAAATCTTATATTAGTACAGAGGTTCACAAGTTTGAAGACTGTTTGCAAAGGTAACATAAAACTTGCGCACATTTGTTTCGCCCTTTTCTCGTAAAAAATACTGGAATTTTGGCAGGTCACTGCTACCATGTATCAGGCACAGAGGCCCTCTTACACCTCTAAGCTTACACAAATTGGATTATCTGGCGGTTAGCGCAATCCTAAAGATGTTCTTGGATAACACTGCTATCTAATTCATATGTGAAGTAAGAAGGGGGTCCAAGGATTTGGTTGGCAGGAACGTTGGCAAGAGATTGAGTTCGCAGAAGTGGGAGTTTGTTTTGCAGGTGCGCGCAAAGCACTCCGAAATGAAGATTTGCGTAGAGCATAAATTAGATAGGTTCTGCCACGTCTATTGCAGAAGGGACGCAAAATTATGGCGATGGCTCGTCATGTTAATTTTGGCCTAGTTTAGATAGGATTGACGCAACATGTGTGTAGGCTGTAAAGTATAAGCCTGATGGTTGGAGAACGACGCGCAGGCGTTAATTTTAGACTAAGATGCTGTGAACGCATTAAGCTTGTCACAAACGACGCTTTTCTCAGATACATTATAGCTCGATTTCACCAGAACGAAGTTTGCAGACAGAATACTTACATTACAAGTGTGTACCACTGATACAAGGCCAAGCACGGGAAAATGCTTTTTTGTATTATTTTTAGTAATTCTTGGGGACGAAATTTTGTAGAAGGCTGAAAATCTATAATCATGCTTTCAAAGTTTTCCAGTATAGTCCATGTGGGTATAGCTCAGCATTGCGCATGTCAGAGCAGAAAGGATTTTAGCTTTTTTTAATCTAGGCATCAAAAATATGATCTGTGCGTACGAATTCTGATGGACGATACGTAGGCTTATATCGGTTCGCAAAATTTTTTGAATGAAGATCTGGAGCGGTGGTAGTTTGGTGGAGACATCATGAGTAGTAGCAAGCGGGAGACGGTCAAAAGGCGCGATTTCTCTGGGTGTCACCAACTCAAAACTCAAGTTTAGGGCTACGCAAGTCTTCAAAAAGCACCAGACAAAGTACATTGGTTTACTAGTCATCTAAAGTTACTACTTGCTGAGTTTGAAGGCTTTTGCTGGAAATCCGACCAAAATAAATACAAATTTGTTATTAATTGCATTTTCATGAGTTTTTGACCTTCAAGATTTTCATTTTGAATCGCTTCTGAAATAGTAAGACTGGAAAACTCGTGCGACCATCTGATATACCTCTCCTAAACTCTAAAATACTCCCAGAACCTCATAAAACATCAAATATGTGCTATTTGCTGTCCAGCTGGCAACAAAAATCGCGCCTCTTGACATACACCCGTAGCAAGCAGGGTTGAGCAAGAGGTCAGGCACAAGTCCTTCAAAAACGACCCCCCCCTGTGAAAGGTCCCTAAACGACCCTCCTTCACCGCCAAGTCCTCAGGGTGTTATATTTTGAAGAAGACCAGCCTTCACTGCAGGTGGGTGGAGGACATTAGGTCGCCGAAAGAGGGCGGTCCCCGCGGTCATTTCGACAAGCACCTTTGTACATACGCGGACATGCGGTCCAGCGGGGAATCCGCGCGGGAATCTTCCGAATTCGGCGACCTAATGTCCTCAACCCACTGCAGGTTTCTATTTTTTGAAAGTCTGTAGGCCCGACTTTCTGCGATTGCACAACCATACGCAACTTGGCGGCAAGTTTAGATCTGGATGGTCCTGTTTCAGTGCTATAATTTTGACAGGGGTGGAGTGTTTGGCTCCAAGTTTTCAATATAGCAAGAAGAGGCTCTGCGCTCAATACTCATATCAAAAAAGGGGCGATTTTTTAATTTTGAAGGCAAGATAAGAGGGTCAGGCGCAACCCCTTAAAAGCTCAGGCGGCGTGACCTTTTGAGGGGTTGCACCTTGACCCCATTAACTCTATTATTTCCGAAAAAGCTTTTCTACGCAAGTTTTATGTAATTCGCTAGCTCAACTCTCGAAGATTCAACAGTAAGTGTTTGAGCTTGACTCGACTTTTTTTTGCCTTGTGCTAATCCGAGGAGTTAAAGCACTCAACGTGAAAAACGCGCCGTTGGAATTTTGGCAGCACTTCTTACTTCACTGTTCGAAAGCGATATGAAGCCCGATTTATAGCATAGATTTGTAGAGAACATTACTTTGTTATAAGTATACAAAAGCTGACTTTTCTCACTTCTGAAACCAAGTTGATCACGTTTGAAAATCACGCTTTTTAGACGTTGAGGAACACAGAAACTGCAGTAGATAATGGTTTGGAGCGCATAGAGGTAATTTGACATGCTAATTATGGAAATGATACCCATTTCACACAGCAAGCTTCCTTGTCGACCTCATATGGCAAGGTAAAAGAGATATAGATTTGAATTTTGCCTAAAACTTCCATTGTACAAACATTCAGCATGCTCTTTATGACCGTCATTCCTTCATGTGATCGCGATAATCACCAGACTAGCGCTTTTCTTCTTCACCTTCGCAGTATCTCCCCAACTTAACAAATTCGGTTCTTCATTACGACCCCCCCCCCCCTCAGTCTAACCTCAATACGATCCCCTAGGTCGGGCGCGCCTGACGCCACGCTCAACCCTGGTAGCAAGTTGGTCGAGGCCATCATGTTAACTGAGTGCTCGTGACACCAGCAATCATCATTTTCACATCATTTACAACGAAACCGCAAGGTAAACAATCGGAAGTCCGCAATGAACCATCGTGCAAGGTAAAGTCTATGGAAAAGATCGAAACTCCAATCAATTTTATGCTCGTCCGCAATCGTTGAACTTTACCACATTTGCAACTCGATGATCAGCTTTTCATTCTTCCATGATCATTATTCCTTATTGAGCGGCTATACACTAAACTTCCCAACAGATTACCGAATGAACTTCCTGCAATAGCTGACAAGGAGAGGATACTTAGTCGAAAGCACCGATCCAGATGAGACATACATCATCGTGACCTGCTCGGAGCGCTGATTTCAAATCTGGCAAAATCAGCTGCGGAGCGCCTTTGGGTGAGGAGCTGTGACCGTTTCAAGCGCCAAAAATTGAATGGGTAAAGAGAGCAAAATTGGTTGTTACATCATGTAAATTTCGCAGATAGACTAGTTTTGAATGTGAGGGTAGCAGACAGACATTTTTCTTTGCGCAGAGTAATCTGACAGACATCACTCCCCCATTCGAGCCCAAATGGAGACTTCTGCGTATATTTCCTCCCTCGACTTCAAATTTTCTTCACAAAAATAACCATAACTCGTTGCACAAAGGCGCTACGCAGCTGATTTTGCCAGATTTGAAATCAGCGCTCCAAGCACGTCCAGATGATATATGCCTCATCTGGATTGGTGCTTTCGACTAGGTATCCTCTCTTTGTGAGATACTATTTCGGTGAAGCTTACCTTAGCGAAACTATGCTGTCGAAATTTAGTGATGTATTATAAAACTTATAAGGGAAGATACTCGATCGCAGTGACGACTAGGTAAGCGGTGTATACCGCGTATACCGTCCTTAGACGGTGATCTCTAAACCGCATTCCATATCTGCTATGAGTCGGAAGAGCTGTGAAGGATTTTGCAAAAACGCAAAAACGGCGGTATCCGAGGGAAATCGAACACACAACATCCAGCTCAGCAGTCCAAGCCGCTATCCACTTCACCAATCGACCACGCCAGTAATGAGGTAGTCCGGTACTTGAATGCGCCTGCAGCACTAAAAATTCTTTATGCTTTTCAAGAATGACGTCATAGCAGGTATGGAGTGCGGTTTAGAGATCACCCCCTGGGGTCGGTATACGCGGTACACACCGCTTACCCAATCGTCACTGCGACCGAGTATCCTCCCTTGTTAGGTGCATCTGTTAGGGAGTACTGCTGTAAGCACATTGCAGATGCAGGGCGGATGCTGCGTCTCGTAGGCGCCACAGAAATGTTACCCGTGCGAGAAATTTTCGAGTATCAAGGCGTTCATACGCCTTAGATTCCGTTTCACAGAAAGAGAGCTAATAAAGGCACCGTCGGACATCTTAATCTTTTGGCAGCTTACGATAGTAGGACTCCCTATCAAGCCAATGCCCAAGTCGCGGTTCAAAATGTCGCTTCGGAAGCGAAATATCGCTCCGAATAGCGAAGAGGCATAAGGACCCAAGTCGGCAGCGCCCCTCTAGTGATTCCAACCCATCCGTGCGCAACCATCCAATCACCGTTTCTGAGAACCGGCGTGCGGTTCTCCGGATACTGTTGGGGTCGTAGATTTTCGACTTAATACTCGGAATCAAGGACATGAGAAGATCCCGGAACGACCAAAACAGGAAGTCGAAAATCTGGGTGGACGGTAACTTCAGGCTCACGATGATTTCTCACCGAAATAAAAGGATGGAAGTAGAAACGTTGTTTTACATCCAAAAGTCAGCAGGTAGAGTCTGCTAAGGCCTTCACGGTGGAAATTTTTTTGCTGCACTGTACAAAGAAAAGCTTACAAGGGAAGGATACTTGGTGACCGTGGCCTTTTGAAATAAAATGTAAACCATTAAATGCATCTTGAAGCGCTGATTCCAAATCTGTTTTCTTTATCTGCTGTGCGCTTTTTCGAAAGAAGTTATGGACATTTCTTGCCACAAAAATTTGCATTGTTTTTGATGCAGGATACACTAATATCGTCAGAATATTCGCTCATGCACTACAAAACAGCGTCAAAATAAAATAAAGCTTCACGTGAAGCTCAGAAAAACTGTCTCCGATAAATCAGTGTCCAAAGAGCCTGGATACTGACGATTCTGACTGCCTAAATCTTGCAAAATCAATATAGAAAAAAGTCCATAATTTCGTTCAGAGAGTCGCACAGCAGATAGCGAACATAGATTTGGGATCAGCGTTTCAAAGCGCATCTAATGGTATACATCTCATTGCAAAAGGCCATGGTCACCAAGTATCCTTTCCTTGTTAGGCCCGTATGCACGTACATCCCCGCTGGGGAGGGGAGGGGAGCTGGATCCCCAGGGGAGCGATCCCCTTCATTTAACCCCGCTATGCCAAAGGGGAGGGGAGCGATCCCCTCCCCTGCACCTGCAGCGGGGATGGTGTCATTGCGGTAGTCGCATCTAGCCACGACTACCTGAATACCTCACCAAAAAAGCTATCTTCAGCCATTTCTGTGCACTAATGGCTTTTGGGATGAGATGTACAAGGTGATTTCAAGTGCCTTTGCTCCTTCGTCTGCTCCTTTTTCTCCTTTCATCCCTCCCATTGTTCCCCTCCGTCGCCGTTTTCTTCCTTTCCCTAGTACTGGTTTTAAGGCTTTGTTTGTTATACTTGTTACTTGCTGTCGTAGTAATAACGTTGATTTCTGGAGTGGTGTTATTCTATTTAGCAGTTCGTGTTATTTTTCCTCGCAATTATGATATATCTTACTTTTTCCATAGAAGAATCCATAAGCGTGCAGTTTTGTAGTTTCTGTGGTTTTTCTCCAACGCTTGCTAGCCATTTCTTTGCGGTATTCTATCGCTGCCACGAATTCGGGGTCTGATTTCAGGGATATCGATCGGGCGAACCCCAGTGGGGATCCCCTCCCTTGCCCTCCCCGTATGCTCGAATGTAGCTCAACAACGCGGGGGAGGGGATCGACATCCCTTGGAACGGAGTAGGGGTACGATGGTGTAGATCATGCCAGAGAAGCGAATATTCTGGTTTTAATCAATTATTACCAAGCATTTCGTTCAATTTGATGAGAGATTTTTCTTGAAAGACGGGTTCCTCTCTCAGCGACCTGTAGCTGGCAATCTTGTCTCTCTCTTCTAGATTCGCCTCTCGAAAAGAAACCCGAGCAGTAATAGCTGTCAATCTCGAATATTTGTAGAAGTTCTTGTTCATTCAATAAACTTGCGCATTTTTCATCTTACATAATTGTTTCAACCAGATAGGCTAATTAAGCACCTTGTATAACTATAGTATTATATGATATATTGCCTTTGTCTTATTATCTAAACATAATTTGCCTTGGAAAAACCTAGAAAATAGCAGATTTATTTAATTCCGAGTAAAGATCCCCTGGGGAGTGATCCCCTCCCCAGTGTTCCCCTCGTGCATAGCAGGGATGGCGGCTGGGGATCATTCCCTTGGGGGAATGAACGCTATGTTGTCAATAGCTACAGCTTCCATGAAAATCTGGCACGGTTTGCAACATCTATTATATGTGAAAATTCTGGTTTGAATGTCTGCGGCACCCTCCCCCCTCCCGTTTTCGGCAGCATAACATATTCTACTCATTCACTGTAGAAACATCATGACTTCTAATTTTGGACACTTTTACGCTGAAATGTGCAGCATTAGCGAAAGTGAGCAACATCCTTGAAAACAGCAAACATATATTGTGCGTAGGAAATTTTTTTTGCTGCGCCGAGCGCAATCACGGGCGATGGCATTCCGCAACGAGTAAAATATTGCCGATGACATGCTGGAGGCGAGTAGCTACCAAAAGATGAGAAAAGAGTATTAATTACCACAAAAAGAAAAGCGAAATGATTTCCCCGCTCGATCCCCCCTTCTGCATAAGGGGGTTCCCCTCCCCTACTTCCAAGGGATCCCCTCTCCGGTATTGCCTTTGTGCATACGGGGGTTCGCGTGGGGAAGGGAGGGGAGCTCCAGCGGGGATCATTTCAATAATTAAGCGCACATCCCCTCCTCGCGGGGATGTACGTGCATACGGGCCTTAGTCAGGTGGCAGCAGGTGTTAGATATCATGCTACGAACTCGCACCAAATTGTTTTTGGTGACACTGTGAGATGTTCGCAAAAAACAATTCCGAATATGGTGCACATTTGTGGCACTAACAATCCAATTAGTGCCACAGTTCATTGTTTATAAGCCGTACGATATTGCCTGGTGCAGGAATAGGAATTTTTGTAGAGGCGGAGCATTGACATTTGATAATGTTGCAAAAACTTGTCAAATGCTCGCGTTAAAGTATAACTTTTCTATTAGGTTGGTAAGAAAGTTCTCGGACATTTTCAGAAAAGATCTGCTACTTCTCGAAACCTAAAGACATACATTCAAACTGAGGTACCAATCGATAGACCAAAGCAAGCTCTACAAGATGGTATGCAAAGTTTCGCACCAGCTTCGACCCACCGTAAGTTTTCGCCCAAAATCTGAGTCGTACTGAAATTCAAAAAATCGCGAAAAATTCATATCTTTGTTCAAACAAATCTTCTGGATCTCCAACTTGCACACAAAAATTGCGGACCACATCAGACGCTCATATGCACCGTTCCTGTATTTTTTCCTCATTTGGAAATCGAGGAAACGAAAATTTTCATGCTTGTGTAAAAACGAAGCTGTGCTGTTTCTACCGAAGTAGTTGAATAGTACAAGTCTTTAGAAGTATAACCGTAAATTTTCAGCTTTCTGTAAGCCCTAGATGTCGAAAAATATTGATTTTAGCATGGAACGCCCAAGTGAGGAGCGCTTAAATCGCTAATTTTCGGGAACTAGGGCCTGTAGAAAGCTGAAAATTTACGGTTGTACTTCTAAGGGCTTGTACTATTCAAATACATGGGTAGAAGCAGCACAGCTTCATTTTTACATAAGCATGAAAATTTTCGTTTTTTCGATTTCTAAATGAGGAAAAATTACAGGAACGGTGCATATGAGTGTCTGATGTAGTGTGCAATTTTTGTGAGCAAGTTAGAGATCCGGAGGATTTGTTTGAACAAAGATATGAAATTTTCGCGATTTCTTGAATTTTGGTACGACTCAGATTTTGGGTGCAAACATACGATGGGTCGAAGCTGGTGTGAATTTTGGCATACCATCTTGTAGAGTTTGCTTTGCTCTATCGATTGGTACCTCATTCTGATGTATACGCATTAGGTTTCGAGAAATAGCAGATTTTTTCTGAAAATGTCCGAGAACTTTCTTACCAACCTAATAGTTCTCTCGTCGTTCAAAAGCTTTAAGCCGCCTGCCCCTGCCCATATGCAAATTCCGAGTCGATCATAAGTTATGATCGACTCGAAATTGAGCAGGGTTGAGCATGAGGTCAGGCGCGCCCACCTGGGAGGTCGTATTGGTGGTAAGACTGGGGGGAAGTCGTAATAAAGAATCGAATTCGCTCAAAACTAAGGAGATACTACGACGGGTAAGGTGAAGGAGAATAGCTTTAGACCGATGCTTATCACAACTCCAATAGAATTGAAGGAATGACTGTCGTGATCAGTATATTGATTGACTCCATCGAAGTTTCAGCCAAATTTCAATTCTCCATCCCTTACCTGACACTACTAAGGTCACCAGAGAAGCTTGCTATGCAATTGAGCATAGTTTCCGTAATTAGCATATCAAATCACCTCTACTAGCACTACAGACCATTACCTATTACTTACTTATTACTTATTATTTTTTCTAGCGTTTTCCATCGTCTAAAAAGCCTGATTAATTGATGATGATGATTACATGATTAATTTGGTTTCAAAAGTGAAAGAAGTCAGCTTTTTATACTCACAACAAAGTAATGTTCCCTATCAGTCTATACTAAAGACTAAAACTCATATCGCTTTCAAATAGTGGATCAGGAAGTACTGCCGATATTCCAAACATCGCGTTTTTCACCTTGAGCGCGTCAACTCCGCAGATTACTACAAACCCGAAACAAGCCGAGCTAAGCTCAAACACCTAATGTAGAATGTTCGACGTTTGTGTTAGCGATTTACATAAAAATTGGATGAAAAAGTGTTTTCGGAGATAAAGTGAATGGGGTCGGGCGCAACCCCTCAAAAGGTCAGGCCGCCTGAGCTTTTGTAAGCCTTGCGCCTAACCCACTTAACTTGTCTTTAAAACTCAGAAATCAGTCCATTCCTGGTATGAGTATTGATCTCATAGCCTCTTCTTGCTGCAGTGAAAATTTGGAGCAAAACGCTCCACCCCTGGGAAAATTATGGCTCGTTCAATAGGGCAATTCACATCAAAATTTGCCGTCAAGTTACTTGTAATGTGCAATCACAAAAAAGCGATCATACAGCTCCTAAAATTCAAAAACCCTGTAGGACAGACTCGTCTTTTCCAGAGTGTCACATTCCGAGGTTCCGGAGGTGGAGAGGATTAAGAGGGGATCGTTTGAGGGCATTCATGGAAATGGGGGGGGGGGGTCGCTTCCAAACGACTTGTGGCTGACCTTTTGCTCATCTCTGATCATAATTCAAAACGTATTACGCTCGTTCGACGTCAGTGAGTCAGTAGCACATAGAATGATTTTTTGACCTTACTCCAAAGCTTTACGAGTTGACATGATTTGAACAACACATCATAGTTTCGAATGTAAAGTTGTCAAAAATGTTTTTTCATCTTGAACGATGATGGTGGTTTTACGTCAGCGTTTTATCTCATGAAATAAAGTACCATAATCGTTACTATTTCTGATAACGAAACATGACATCATCCTGCTGATTAATTCGTAGTTTCAAGCATGAAACAGCAATGGTTTTCTGCTAATCACTTGCTTGTTGCATGTCTTTGTATAACCGATTCAAACGAATTGCCGTAGAAGATGATCATGTTCACGACAATGTGACGACATTAAACCATCACATCATGTGATGGGTTCGATCAAGTTATTACCACTCCAAGTGTGATAATTTGATCATGGCTAGCCTGGTAACAATGACTAATTCTAGACCTCTTTCACTTCCATCGGTCGTAACAATCTCGAGCAAGTAACCAGCACTTTGTCATGATCTATCCAAACGAGGAGTAAGCAAAAGGTTGACATCATTGTTTTGCTATAAAGTAATGATTAACACTCAATTTCAAGCGACCCAGAGCCAAGTCACATAGCTGAAAAAAGTCCTCCTAAACACTTTTTTATCCAAAACAATGATGTGACGGTTTCACACGTTGAGTGGAGCGAAGGAGATCATTCTGAAAGTCACTATGAGGATGTTTACCTGATTACAGCTTAGATATGTGGGAAAGTGCCAACTGTAGACCGAACTGCAAATTCTATAAAGTGCATTAAAGGCGGGCGAGCATGAAAATGACCAAAAGTTCAGTTTTCTTCAGTGGCATTGCTTTTCTGTAGGACTTAAGTGAAAATTTGCTCCACTGTATTGGTTATCTCGCGGTTTCATTGAGAAGATGATGTGAAACTGCTGGTCACCGGTGGCGGTTTGAGCTTCCCCCCCCCCCCCGAGAATAGGTCGCGAAATTTTTGAAAGTTACTTGGGTTATAGATGGGTTATAAAAATATGCAAATGACTTGTTTATACTTGTAAATAATTGAAATAATTTTCAAAATTTTTTGAAATCTCAAATTAGCCTTGTAAAAATTTTTTTCCAGAGCGTGGCTGCTGCCACGTCCCTTTTTCTAATATTCTAGGGTCATGGGCCCACAAAAGATTTGGGAAGCCTCCGAAAAGATTTTTCGGAGTGTATGGATAACGCCTGCACCTCCACGCAGAAAAAAATTCTGTCGCCCCCCTCCCCGATCCGAAATCCTGGGGCTGCCACTGCCGGTCACCTGGTGTTATTGATTGCAAGGAAAGCACATGAGATCGTCGTCCCTTTCAGAATGAGATGTATCTAGAAATACTTATGAAACGGTTATTGCGAATCTGTTCTTGCATTTGCAAGGTGATCTTCCGGAAAAAGTTATGAAGTCATCAAGTTGCACTGTTGCAGAGGATCAGGTTGTGCGTTGCGAGATTTTTCTGCTTTTTTGTTCATCGAACTCAAAAAGAGTAGTTCTAAATAATACGTTATCCAATACTGATGATAACCGTAGCAAAATTTAGGAAAGTTGGCTACCGTCGATTTTGACTACCTAACCACAACAAACTTCATTAAGCAATATTTTCAACTTTTTCCACAAAAATTCTTTGCAGATATCGGACACAGATTTGGAATTAGCATTTTGAGACAAGTATCTCCGCATATTTTTATATGAAAAAGTCACATGACCTTCCTGCTTACAAGAAATGCCGCTTTAGTCGCAGGAACATTTAAGATAAAATATTAAAGGCAGCGGCTTGGCAGATTGACTTACCTCAGATTTTGACACAGATGGATAGGAGGCCCTCCAAGTGAACCAAAACAGCAACTCCGCGCCGAAAATGTGAACTCTGCAAGCCAGGGGGGCGGCCCAAGCGCCGCTCCCCTTCCTCCTTTCGCCCCCCTAACACCTTGTTCGGACGAGTATTCTCCGCTAGACGGCGCGGGACCCCCAATCGCTTTTCCGCATCGTGCATGCTATACGCCAAAATAGCAGCAAGGTCTTCGTGCCAGGGCCTCCCGACTTTCCTTTGAAAATTCTCGTTCGAGCTGCCTTTTGAAAATTAAAAAAAAAACGTCCCGAAAAAGGCCTTTTCACCCCTTTTAAAGCTCAGATTCGGGATCTACGGGTCGAGAAGGCCCAAAACATGCAAAAAGATGGAAATGCAAAATCTGCCGGGACGCTGCCTTTAAGCTGTTCACTAAGTTTTGCAACTGAGTCCGTAATTTCTCGCTTTTTGATATTGGCGCGCTCAAATTTTGATATTATGTAGACTATCAAGTGAGCTATAGATTGGCGCAAGCCGCTCGCTTTCTGATGACAGAATAGGAAAAATCCGAGAGTTTTTCTAAAACTGATGGAATTCGAGGTTCTATAGGGTTTTAAGTGAAAATGAAGCCGTTCTCAACCTAAATCATGCATGACAATCCGAAAGTGTGCATAAATTGTTGCTAGAAGTTGACTCATCTAACGCAGTAAGGAAAAAATGGAATTCAAAGACAACTCAAGATTTGGCGCCCTCGCAAAGTTAAACGAGCCGCGGTACGCAAAGTTGCTTAGGGACAAGCGTCATTCACTAAGAGTCGAAGTATCAGAATTCGTCAAAACTTTGCATGATGGAATTACTTGCCCTGCCGAATATGAATATTATACTCATTCATCAAATTAACTCCTCTTTTCGTGCGTAAACCTACCGTAACTTGCAAAGAGCTCCTACCATGTTCGTAATCAGCATGTCAGATAACTTATCTATGCAAAGTTTCAGCCAATTTCGTAATAATCTGTAATTTTCCCCTCATTATACCTACCGTAACCTTCACTGCAACGTCAGAATTTTGCAGAACTGTGGCTGCACTTGTAGCTTACGTCACGACCTATATGATGGTAAAATTTGAGTGCGTCTTATGCAAAGTGAGAGGAGTTACAAAGGTTGTTGCAAAACTTAGTAAACAACCTACTATGTTGCTGAAGTCAGTGATGATTGCTGATATCAAATTAGCATCCTATCTGCGGAACGTTATTAAAAGAAGCTGTGGCGTTAGAAACAAGAATGCAAAGGTGCTGCACGAGAAAAGCGTTCCACAGAAAGGGTTGCTTTTAATAGTTGTACGTGAGTTTGAGATGTGCTGAGATGAAGGATGAATGGGGTTTTTTTGAGTTTTTATTTGCAAAAATTTCTAGCGAAAATCTCTAACAAAATTCAGGTCTAGTGTGACTGACTGACTGACTGACTTATGGTTTCTTGAAGTAGAATCTCTCAAATAAAGATGCTTAGCAATTTTTGGCTAGAAAATCTACCGGGTTACGCTGCAGCTTTTCCTAAATACGAATTGTACTGCCAAGGACTTACTGTCAGGGCTCGGCACGAGCTTACACCAGAGAAATTTCAAAACGAAGTCCCGTTTAATCCTGAAAATCTCGTACGAAGTCCCCTTTGACCTGTTTTGAAGACACGCCATTATTTTCAAATTAGTAGTAGGGTTTTCATGCATGCTGATTTCATGGAACAACTTTTCACAGCTTTCTGAGCTTTTTACATGGCTGAATCACATCTTGAGAAGCAGAAAAAACCGATTTTTCGAGGAGCAGACCAGATAATTTTCAAATGGCTATAAAACGCTGGAAAGAAAACATTATGAAATTGTTTCTTCTTATGTAAACTTTTACAGTGTAGATACATTTTAAGTAAAAAAGTATGAAAACTTATGTGAGCAAAGTGTCGGTGCCAGCTCAGCTGGCACCCAGCTGGTACGGTGTCAGCTAATTCAGAAAAAAGTTCAGCACAGCTTTCATTTACATAGTCTTTGGGTCTTTGATGGCCCGGCTTCACGTGACGTGCGGGCCCCAGCTCAGAAGTTTCCATTTTTCCCTGTCCCTCGCTTCTGACATCCACGATCTTCTTGGCTGACGTCGGTGGCTGCGTCCAAGAGTTCCAGGTGCAGAAATCGTATCCAGCTGATTTCTCAGCTGGTCCATCCGTTCCACGAACACGTCTGCCCATCTCGTTGGAGGTCTTCCTCGGGGACGTTTGGCTTCGCGAGGAATCCACTCCGATGTTCTTAGTGTCCATCTGTCGTCTGTTCTTCTCATTATGTGACCGGCCCATCGGTGTTTGGCTTTCGCGACGTATTCCGCTGGGTCACGAAGACGGGACATTCTTCTCATATCCGTGCTGCGAAGTCCGACTAGATGTTGCTTGCGTCGGGTCATCTTCAGAAGACTGCGCTCGAGCGCTCTGTGGGTGGTCCGTAAAGCTTTCGACGTGGCTACAGTGTCGGCCCAAGTCTCAGCTGCGTAACAGAGCGCCGGGAGAACGGTTGAGTCGAACAGGTGGGCACGAAGCTCCGGGTCCGTCAGTTGGTCGGTGGCTTCCTTCAGGGGCCCGAAGGCGGCCCAGGCTGCTCTTCTTCTCCTGTTAAATTCTTCCCTCAAGTCGTTCTCCATGTTCATCGAACGTCCGAGATACACGTAGGAAGACGTCTCCATAATCGGGGTGCCTTCCAATTCCATTTCTGCATCTTCGCAAAGGGCGTTCTTCATGAACTGAGTCTTCTTCCGATTTATTCGCAGTCCAATCTTCTTCCCTACTTCGTTTAGTTCCTTCAGCATCGTCTCTGCTTCGGTGATACTGCTCGAGAAGAGAACGATGTCGTCCGCAAAACGAAGGTTGGACAGGAATCTCCCATCAACTCGTATGCCTCTCTCGTCCCAGTCCAGTGACTTCATCACCCACTGCAAGGCCGCGGTGAACAGCTTCGGCGAGATTGTGTCGCCTTGTCGGACCCCCTTCCCGATTGGTATGGTCAGGGGGCGATGGAATAACTGCATCGTCGTTGTACAGTCCTTGTAGCAGTCGGCTAACGTCCTCACGTAAGCTGGGTCCACTCCTTGATCGACTAGCGCAGACAGGATGGCGTTGGTTTCGACGCTGTCGAAGGCTTTCTCGTAGTCGACAAAGGTTAGGACGAGAGGCAGTCGGTACTCCCGGCAGACTTCTATGACCCTCGAAACGGTCTGGATGTGGTCCATGCAGCTGAATCCTTTGCGAAATCCAGCTTGTTCTTGGGGTTGGGCTTCATCCAGTGTCCTTGATATGCGAGCGAGGATAATCTTCGTGAAAAGCTTGTACAGCACACTCAGCAAGCATATTGGACGATAGTTCCGAAGATCCTCCCGTTCACCCTTCTTGAAGAGAAGGACGGTTCTTGACGTTCTCCACTGGTCGGGAATCTTCTCCTTCTGAAGGTAAGATGTCAAATGCGACGCTAGAATCTCGTGTAGACGGTGTCCTCCGGCTCGCAGAAGTTCGACGGAAAGATGATCTGGTCCTGGAGCCGTGGACGTCTTCATGGTCTGTATCGCGATACGCACTTCAGCAGGTAGAATTCGTGGTGGTACTTCTCCAGTGGGAACAACGGGCATCTGCACGAGTGTTGATGAGCGGAAGAGGTTGGTGTAGAAGTTCTTCGCGATAGATTCCATCTTGTATCGGGAAGAAGTCGAAGTCCCGTCTTCGTTCAGTAGTGCAGCCAGCGGTACGTGATATTCGCAGAGGTCCCTTCGGCACTTCTTGAGACTTCGTCTTCTTTCCGCTGCTTCCAGTATCTTGGCTTGCCTGTACTTCCTGAGATCCTCTTGCAAAGCTGTTCTGCAACTGGTGTTGGCAATCAGTCGCTCGAGATGAGTTGCATTCGGATCCTGCCTCAATGATCTTCTTCTTTCGAGCAATTCCTTGGTGGTCTTCGAGATGCGGTCCAAGTTCTTCTCAGAAGTCACTGAGGCGCATTCTCCGCAGGCTCGCAATCCTTTCAGAAGCCGGTCGTAGTCGTACGTTGGGTCCTCCTCGATGGGCCAGTCACAACTTGATATGAGCTCTTCCAGCCTGTTACCGTCATAAACGACTTCCTTCCTTCTCGCGGCACTATGACAGACTTTCTTTTCCAGCCTTCGGCTGAGTCGTATCTTCGCTCGAAGGAGGCGGTGATCGGAGCCACTACAGAAGGATGGAACTACAGAGACATCGAGTAAGCTCCACCTTCGGTTGGTGAGAATGTGGTCGATCTCCGCGTGGGTCGTTCCGTTGGGCGATTCCCATGTCCACCGGCGATGTTCCTTCTTCATAAAGATGGAATTTCCATGGAAAAGTCGTGCGGCGGAGAGAAGCCCAACAAGACGGTTGCCGTTTTCGTTCCGGAGCCCATATCCAAACTTCCCGATCCTATATTCCCTTTCCAATGGCATCCCGATTTTCGCGTTGAAGTCGCCCACAACAAACTTGTAAAAGGACTTCTCGTTGCGGACGACCTCCTCCACATCTTCGTAGAAAGCATCTAGTTCTGATTCGTCAGCTGCTGATGTTGGAGAATAGCAGTTGATGATGCTGATGGTCTTCTGATGTGGAGGTCGTAGTCGTAAGATGCCTAGTCGAGGTGATAGGATCTCGTGCGAATCGACAAGATGGACGATAGATGGGTGGACGACAAAGCCGACGCCTCCCACGTTTCGTGATGGAACCTTTTCACCACGAATGATGAGGGTCCCATCACTCATCTGTCGCACGTCCTTCTTCCTGGACTTCGTTTCCTGCAGAGCAATGATGTGGTAGTTGATGTGCTCTGCAGCGTCGAGAAGAGCGTGGAGGTCGGCGTTTGTGGAGACTGTCCTGGCGTTGTAAGTGCAGAGCATGAGGCAGTCTCCATGGCGTGTCGTCCGGGCAGACGTGTCGTTTTTGTCCAATCCGAAAGGCGCCCTGAGTACCCTGACATCGTTCTTGCTACCACCCGGCGCCGTAGGCGGGATCCGATGTACAGGGTTTTTTCTAAATCTTCTTGCTGTCTGAGTAATAAAATTTGTTCCCCTACAAGAGGTGGCTTACTAGGCCTACTCTTGATTTCCACGGGGTGATCGCTGACCCCGGGCTTGGAGCGGGGAGGGACCGCCTAGCGACCAGAAGAAACCAGACGGCGGAGAATCTGGCGCGGCCAGTTCTTAGCTAGGCATCCGGCCGAAACCGGAAACGTCGAACTCCTTCACAGCTTGGGAGGCCCTACCAGAGTATACACTCGGCTGTGCATCGCAGTTTGACACCCAGTGTCACCCCCACGCCACGATGAGGCGACCGACCATTGTGGGGGTCATTTACATAAGTTTTCATAAATTTTTGGGCCATAATTTGGGTCCCCCAACGCGCATGCACACGCCAAATTTGGTGTCATACTATTACGTTTTGGCTGAAAACAACGCCTTTGTTTATTTGATGGATAGCATGCCGGTGGCATGCTGGCGGCATTCTTGCGGCTCTTCTCCGCCCCGGACGTCCAAAAACGATATCCCCTTTGCTTTCCGCCCTAAAAACAATATGCAGCTTGATCTGGTGCCAGCTGTGCCGAGCCCTGCTTACTGTTTGTAGCATTACTCACTACCCTTGCAAATACTGTACCATGAATTTGGACTTCAAATACCTGATGGTTCATTATTCTAGAACTGCTCTCACTACATTTTGGCTGTGTATGTGAGAGAGAGGCAATCGGTAGAGTGGTGCAAATTCAGCCTCTTTAGCGTTCTAGAAAAGGATCTGGCACGCGTCAGTTTAGATTTTTTGAAAACGAAATCCCATGATACGCAAAATTATACGAGGTTCTCTTTGAGGTAGAAATCACTAGGAAGACCTTTGTTCAATCAACACAACGATACAAACCAGAAAAAAGCACATTTCGAGGTTCAAAAAAACGAAAAACATAAGTTGAAGCGTTTCATCAAAGGCTGCTGGCAGGGCCCGGCACAGTTCGCTGGAAGCAGGCTGGACTTCGTTTTTGGAGCAAAAAGCAAAGGGGATTTCGTTTTTGACGAGTTAGGGCCAAGCACAAAAAATAAGCGCCACTTAGTCGAGCACAAGCTTTTCGAACAAATTATCACACGGTTGACATGCTCTATCGTGTATGGGGAAAAGTGCGCGCGATTTAAAAGCAAGGCTAAATTGAACAAATTGCTTGTTTACAACGCACACAGAATCATATGACACCAAGATTGAACTGTATACTTAGAAAAGTATTTGCGGAAGGATTATGTAAAAGGATTTGAAAACTTATGTGAAGTAGTACCTTTTCCAAAATTAGATCGTCTCCAGACGGCCACCAGACGATCTGAGATCGTCTGGGGCATATATTTTCGTCACTTCACATAAATTTTGGATCTTTTCAGCATGGACGGATTCTCCGGTCAAAAATCTATCCCTGAGCATGAAGACATTTTCATATCATTGCCTTTCCTTCATTTTTTGCCTTCATTTCCTCTCGCTTCGTTAAAAATCGCGCTCTAATGTCAAAGTCTTGTGCATGCGTAGTATTCAGCTCCAATTTGGATTTTCACTTTTATCTTACGTCTTTTCTTTCAGACTAGTAAATCTTTCTTGTTTTCATCTTCTCTTAAGCAGGTAGGTCAAAGAGGACTTCGTAAAACCTCCGAAAGTCAGGGGAGATTTCGTTTTCAGAAACTTTAGAAACCGACTCGTGCCGGGCCCTGGCTGCTGGTTTATGTCGAAAACCCTCTCAGCCAATATTCAACCGAATCTGTCGCCTACAACAATTTAAAAAATTAGGTAATTCAAAATGCGATTGTTGCCACATAGTTCAAAGAATGTCTTGACAGGCATTCGATTGGAGCGCGATATCTCGATGCTTATGTTGATGCTATTTTTTGGTTCAAAAAAGAGGAAAGACAATGATTTAATTCGCTCCCACTACATAAGTGATTTTAAGCGTTCTAAACGTCCAAATCAAAAATGTCCAGAACTTATGTGAACTTTCTGATACGCTGCGAACGAGCCCAGTTGGTTTGGTGATGCGAAAAAATGTCAAATCTTATACCGAATTTGGCAAAGCTAACAAAACTAGGAGCAAGAAATAACAATGGTAAATCATAGACCTGTCTCTAGCGAAAAGCATAATATGGATTTCTAACAAAAGTATCGTCGCGATTTTGCATACTTGTTGTTTATTACATTCGCAGCGCCCCTGTAACGCGAAATCCCGAAAATCATCACTATGAGATGATACATACATGTCCCTCATTTCTGCAAAGAATCTACTGCTTTCCAGTGACTTCGCAACGAAAATGCCAAAAGCTCGCTCTAGCAGCAGATGTGCTCCCTTTAACAACGCTTAGCCTAGAGAGTAGAGCTAAAACTTCAAGCTTGCCAAGTTTTGTCAAAATAAGGTTTTGCGAAATTTTTCTGTTTTTCACATTGATATTTGTTGAAATTGTATTTCTCAAAAATAGACTATGGTATAGGTATAAGATGAAGAGCCCAAATTGGTGATGGTGGGGAATCACAGCAACAGCCAGAGTTGGCTGAGAAAATTACTGTAAACAACTACGTAATTAATAGTCCACATTAACTTTTTCACTTGAGGCCAGAAGCCTATAAATTCTCAAAGGTCTGATAAGAGTGTGCAAGTTTGGGGGTTGTGGTCATTTTTACTACGATAATCTATTTAGGATTCTCAACTATTTCAGAGCAACAAAATGTGATGTGAGCGCTGAGCGTTTACAATTCAGATGAGACCAGAATGTGCTATTTTCTTCTACAGTGTTTGTAAGAAACACACGTATTTTCTGCCGGGGCTAGTGAAAAAGTTTTTCCTCTATTAAGTTTCCGATCTTTTCTTGATCTTCTACATACTATTCTCAGAAAATCATTCGTTCAATTTTTGGTATGGTTAAATCTTAGCAGAACATAAAATACACACTACCACTTTTCCAAACTTTTCCACCAACGAAACTCAATCACAGTACACCTTGTATCAAAAAACCCGCCTGCCAAAAAAAGGAAAAACAAGATTTCTACCACATATGTAATCCATACGATTTTTCAGATTTTCTATCTCACAGCGCTCCACTTCGTTAATCAAAACTTTTTGGCAAAAGTGGAGAATTCCCTTAAAATTGGGAAATAAGTTTGAATGGATTCATTCTCAACGAACTTGTTGTGATATGCGTAGTTCACGTTTCATGATAGAATTCCCCAAAATGCTACAAACTCTGAGTATAATACAAATCTTACATTTTGAGAAAATTGCTATGCAGTTTATATAATTTGCGGCTAAATCTTCTCTTGATTTGAACTTCTATAAATTTGCAACTTCGAACTAGGATTTGACGAGTTTTCATTTGATCTTCGGATGGAAATGACGATTAATAAAAGTCATAAAAAGAACACGCTTTCCAACAACAGTAATGGCAATTGTCCGAGTTTGATTGTGTGGAGCGCGATTATCAATAACGCATTGATTCAGCATTAAGGCCTATTTTTAAGCTTTCTTTTCACTGGGAACTTTGCTATATAAATTTTGTGAGAGCTTGAATAAAACTAGAATTTTCTGCAAAATACGCTTAAAACGCGGCTGACCGTATCACCTCCACCGACGTTCGAATCAAGTTTTTTTATTTATAAAAGAGCTTGATTCGCGCTTTCTTCAAAGAAAAACCCGCAGAGCATAGAATCTATAGCGTTTATTTCTTGATGCTATGAATTGCCACAGGCTTTTCCGCTAGCTGTCGGCACCAATTTGGGGGCGATGGCGCTGAGGAGGTCCGCCACCTCAAACGATTTGCAACTGACATCTCGCTAGCGCTTCTGCACTTATTAGTGGCTTTTATCAATCTCAAATTTAGAATTTTTAAGCTCAACTTCCTCATTCAAAAATATATACTTAACTTCTGCTGACACTGCGATTCTGCTAGTAGAAAAATTGTTTTCTTCGCAAAATTATTGATGATCTACTGATTGTTTGCAGGCTGCTTAGATTTCGCCATGGGTGGTCTGTTAGACCGCCTCCGTGGTCGTCCACGTCTACAGCCAGCTAGACTGAAAGCAGTTTGGAATATACACATAAAATCACACGACGAATACTTCTTCAAGGTTAATCAATACGTATCAATTGCATACATATCAATAATATTACATAATTTGCTGTAATTTGTGATAACCTAGTGAAAAATACTACTTCAGGTTCTTCTAAAAGTGATGAGTCGTGACGAAGGGATGAATGAAATACTTTCACCAAAGGACCATGCTAATAGCGAAGGAGAAAGAGAATTTGTGCTAAAACTTCTAGCTGAAAGGATTGCTGGATTCTTTTATTCTCTCATGCAGGTAAATTTAATTCATCAACATCCTAGTTTTTTTTCAAAGGTTTTTGATGTGCAAGTATTTTCTAGAATTTTATGATCTTTTCTTCCATACAGATATACCTCACTCACAACTAGTTTTTACAACATTCTTCCATGGTTTATATTTTGATGTAAATTTTTTTGATTGACGAGAATTCACATTCTTGATTACCAATCTTCACTTTCTCATGCGCGCCATTGAATACAGTAGCGTACTGTACCCAGCTCCCAACTTTTTAAATGTTTCAAATACTGTAGGACTTTACTGATTCATTGGGTCATAAGTCAAGACCACAGTGATCTACAGAAAACCATTAGTTTTTTATCCTGCTGGTAGCTGCGTAATTTTTTTTTGTTGCATTGTTGAAGCTCTAGCTCTTCCGTAAAACAAAACAAAACTGTGTAAGTTTTACTCAAAGTTTGCTTTCAAAACTCCCAAAATCTTTTTGTTCACCTCGTCATAATCTCTCAGGTTATGCTAGACTATTCCATAGCCCTTTTGCACAAAATTTTTTTGTTTTCTAGCTGGACCGCCGTTTTTTGAGCTCAAGATCTGAAGTAAAATATTCCAAGCATCTATGGAAAGTATTCCAAAACTCAATCTTATATTTTTTCTTAGTATAGAAACAAAGAGATCTGACTAAATGTCACTGAAGTATGCCATAAGCGGTCATATGAAAGCTCTGTAAGAAAGATATATACATAAGCTGTAAATTTTACTTTTCGAACGAGTAACGAGGTCGTGGTAATTTAAATTTAATTTAAACTCTTGACATTTTCTTTTTGAAGCGCTCTACATTTTGTAGTGTTTTCGAGATGCTTTAATGTCATACTGAAAATTAGAAGATTGCTAATTATGTCGTTAGACCGTATGACTTTTTAAAAAATTGATAACCGTTTATTCTCAGGGTATTCCATGCATTGGAACTGCAATAAGAAATTGTCTTATACCTCCTTTTGTAATTTTGCAAAGGACTTAAAAACACAGACGTAGCAAAGTATGACAAATTCTGCTGCGCAAAGTAAGCATACTCTACGGTGAGTCTGCTCTCAATTTGCTTTTTTATTGAAACATGTGGACACTTTTCTAGACTTTCCTTTCAAAGTTTCGTCTTTCTTGACCTAAGCATTCTTCATACTTTTGTGTGCTTTGTGATGTCGTAGAGGCTGGTGTCCTGTGCGCGTCATTATTAACACTGAAATTGAATGCTTATAATTTATTAGGTTGGAAATCAAATTTTGCAACTTCCTTCATAACATTACTCACTTTGGGTGCTGCGCACTCAAACTTTGGCAGTGTGGAACCTTAATGGGTTCTACAACTGTGCACAAACTATACGAATTTTGAACACGAATTAGAAAGATTCGGGCTATTTCCCGAAAACTAGTTATTTCGGGAATTTTTTGGAAAAGCCAAAATGAAGCCGCTAGCAATCCAGACCATGCGCAATGATCCGAAGTCGTGTGTGCTTTATTGATAAAGTTTGATTTATTTAACTCAAGAAAGAAGATATGAAATTTGAAGACAACTGGAGATTTGATGCCCTCACAAAGTTGAATGTGTCGCTATACACAAGGCTGGTGAGGACGACCGTCAATGACTGAGGAGTCGGAACCATAAAGATCGCCGAGATTTTGCATATTGGGGTAATCTGACCTGATAAACACGAATATCATAGTCATTTGTGGACTTGAAGCACTTTTCTTGACTAGGACCTGACCTCTGAGACCTCAAATCGTAAACCTACAATATTCGTACAGAAACTCCTTGCCATGCAATTTCAGTATCGTCTTCGTAATCAGCATGTCGACTAACCTCCCTATGCCAAGTTTCAACCAAATCTATAAGGTTTTTCATTCTCCCCTTTGTACCGTATACCCACCGTAACCCTTCATTGCGACGTCAGATTCTGGCAGAACAGCATCTGCGGTTCTAGCTTACCTCTAATCTACATAATGACGAAATTTGAATGTGCCATGTTGGGAAAGAAGAAAGTTATTGAGACAGTTGCAAAACCTATTTTCCAACCTAAAAAATTTTCTTTTCACTTAGCGTATTCTAGATTCTCTTCTATTCTTATACAAATTGCCTATAATGGATACTCCAGACAAAAAAGTCGTAATCATACGTATTCAACTGGAAGCTTGCATTGAAAGTAAATGAAAGACACACATACAGTGTGCATAATAGGATCAGGCCAGAACGAACATGATGCACGTTACCTCATAACGCACCTGGGCCGGCAGTACTTTCATGCCGGGACCTGGTCCTGCCTTGATGCCGACTGTTCTACATTCATCAGTGCCAAAATCTCTGCGAAACGTGTCGTTAGAATTAGTATTCTGAGGCCAGCATGCATGCATGTACATTTTCGCTGGAAAGGGGAGCAGATGAGAAGAAAGAAAAGTACAGATGTTTTTAGGCATCCATATTCTTCTCTTACAAGGGAAGGATACTTGGTCGAAGTGGCGTCCTCAAACGAAATGTAAACTATCCTATAGGGCATGCAACGCTGGTTCCAAATCTGCTTTCATTATCTGCAAAGCGCTTCTGCGAGGGGAGTTATGAGAATGCAAAAACTCAAAAGCGCGCTACAATAAAATCATTCAAGGTTTGGTCCGTAAGCTCAAATGGGGGCAATGCTCACTACCGGAGCATTTTATGCAATAATTACCTTCAATATGAGCTCAAGTCAGTCATTACTTTTTTAAGCGCCGGAAAGATATCAACACCTGTTTTTACCTCAGCCAAATCATTGAATTTTCAACTTAAAAAGTTACAGAACTGCCCTCACAGAAGCGCTTTGCAGATAAGGAAAGCAGATTTGGAATCAGCGTTTCCTGCTCTATAAGATAGTATACATTTCATGTAGAGACGCCACTTCGACCAAGTATCTCTCCCTTGTTAGATATTGCCTATCAAACTCATTAAGGTTCCCGTACCCTGATACTTGAGCATAATGAATGACATGACTTTGCCGTATGTTTGACATGACTTTGCCAAATGGGACAAAGTCTTTATTTTCCCATAAACACAATGAAAGCGTTGTAAAGTTGTTGTATCCTTGTATCCATAGTATCCAATACGGCACTGCTAAGCATGTTTATTATGTAAACTTGAACAAACTTGTAAACTTGTTTCAGTAGCCTTAGAAAATTACTGCACAGCCAGATGGCCTTGTACAGGTCTCACATGAAGAGTGCGATGTGTTCTGATATCTTTCATGATTCCATCGTCCAATAAATTCTCTTAATTGAGAGAACTATAATTATTCTCTGAGTGTCTCATTACTTTCCAGTCATCCTAACATTATGATAGGTTGGGAAATAATTTTGTTTTGGCTTGCAAATCTTCATAAAAACTTTTCTTGTTGCTTTTATTCATTTTGCAATACTATTAAAGCTACTACTGTTGACCAACTACTCTTTTAACTCAACTAACTTTTTATTATCCGTGAGGACAGCATGGCCGCAACATGGCTAAATTTCCCAAAAGTCAGTTCTCTAGATTCTTGAGCTTCGTTTTTGGGTGATAGGTTCAGAGATGACTTTGTTACGTGGACACACGTAAGGCCTAAGGCGTACCTCACGCGATTCGGCCAAATCGCCACTTTCACGCGACTTGGCGATTTGCCAGATTTCTATAAATTCATCGTGCGCGCTTCCCGGACGCATATTTGGGTAGCTTGTATAAGTTGTTGCAAACGGAGCAAGTTCTGACCAGAGACAGCGCATTAACGACGAATAACGAAGAGTCGCTGTTGTGGCGAATTAAGCAGCGACAGGAATCGCGCGAGGTACTCAGACAGCGGATAGGACCCCTCCGCCGGAGAAATGGCAGGGCCGCGGGGTTTCCCCAGCGGTGAGTCTGCCACTCGTCCGCCGGAGCCCTCCCATTTCTGCTCCGGAGACCTCCCATTTCTGCTCCGGAGACCTCCCATTTTCTGCTCCGGATACCTCCCATTTTCTGCTCCGGAGACCTCCCATTTTTTGCTCTCCGGATACCTCCCATTTTCTGCTCCGGAGACCTCCCATTTTCTGCTCCGGATACCTCCCATTTTCTGCTCCGGAGACCTCCCATTTGCGCTCCGGAGCCCCCCGATTTTGTGCTCCGCGACTGCCGAGGCATCTGCAGTTAGCCCTAATTAAGCTCCAAACCCCAATTTTGTCTCTAAACCCCACCCATTTCAGCCGAATACGACCCCCCCCCCCCGGGTAAGAGTTCAGCGCGACCCTCAACCCCGTTCTTTACCCCCTCCCTCTCACCCCTAGCGTTTGTGGATAGAAGATAGAAGAATGAAGAAACAAGACATTTATTTCAAATTAACTACAAACAATCTCCTGCAAATTGCAAAACAAAACTTAGCGGCTACAAAACGGACAACACCGACAACAGTTGCCGGCAACCTATGGCCGTAACAACAGACACAAGACATAACATAAGACGTAGTAGTAGTATTGCTAATAAGAAGAACTTTATGCAGGCCCTCTCATTTCTGCTCCGGAGACCTCCCATTTTGTGCTCCGGAGACCTCCCATTTGTGCTCCGGACCCCTCCGATTTTTTGCGGCGCGGCTCTTCCAAATCCGGCGGACTCGCGCCGGTCAAATTTCTTCGGCGCGGCTCTGCCAAATCTGGCGTACCTCCGGAGCAGAAATGGCGTACCTTTGCAGCAGGGCCGGAGAAGCGTCCCACTTGCCTGCCAGTGATGTCACCGCGACCTACAAGAAGGGACCGCCCATTTGACCCGCTCTCATTGGCCAACTGGGTCCGGCGCGACTCTGGCAGATTCCGACTGTCCGGCGGAGGGGTCCGGTCGATTGTCTGAGTATGCTTTAGGCCTAAGGCTTGGGCAACTTTGCGCTGTTTACGCAGCGTACGTCGCAAAGTCTGGCCCGAACCACCCTAAGTTTTCTCTACTTTGTATTCTGTGTTTTGATATTGAAAAAACAAAAGTTCCTCACATGTGCGTATGGTAAGAAAACTGTAGTGTCTCATTTCTTTGCGCGTTTTCGTCATTGGAAAACAAGTTTACTCAGACAGTTCTTATACCAAACTCATCAAAGTGCTATTTCCAAAGATACCTTACCGAAAGGAGACTTTTTATACGATCGGGGACTCGCACTCTTTCCAAGTACCTCACATCTATTTCGCACTTCTCGAAACACGCAGTAAATCAGATCCTCCTCTATGGCTGCGACGGGGGGGGGGGGGGGAGAGAGAGAGAGGAAGGGGCTTTTCATAGAAGGCTCCCTGATCATCTTGACCTTTTGGCCGTATGTCGGATGCCAATATTATGTCCAGTTTTGATTGAAATGGAACAAGAATATCTTTATTAACAAAAATGTTATAGATAAATATTCGTGAGGTACAAAAATGAAAGCATTCAATCTTTCTTTGATCTTCACTAAGCAGTTTCGAAGTACTCTTATTCCTTTTTTTGTTCCTGATTATGCTAAAATACGGACAAACAAATTTTGATATCTCAAATTAGGGCTGTTTGCAAAAAGGCTATCTCGCAGTTTTTAGTATGGACTTCCATAGAATTTATTGCTGAAGAGTTGGTTTCGTTTTTCTGCTAAAAATCTCCCTTCCAATTATAGCTAATAATTTTCTGTGATGAGGAAGCTAAAGTGAAGACAAGGAATTGAAATGTGTTCAAGATTCTGAATTATTTCCCACAACTGTATGAGGCCTGAGGCATACTTCCCGCAATTCTGCCGTATCGCTACATTAACGGGACTTGGCGTTTTGCCAGACGTCTACAAGATCAACCGTCCGCGGTCTCAACTGCATAGAAACGTAGCTTCTGTGATTAATTGCAAAACCAAGAAGCTTTTCCCAAGTAAAGCGCGCTTGCGACCAGTTATAAAGAATCGTTGCAGTGTCAGATTGCGCAGCGGTATGTAGGGTATGAGGTATGTCTTAGGCCTGAGATTGAATCAAAAGTGAATTACAGTCAAATGCATTCATAAAAAGAGAGTCTTTTTACAGGGCTCCTCAATTACAGAGTCGCTTACACCAGCAGCCCCCCCCCGCACGGCCGCATCGCCTAAACCCTGCGCCGCGTCTGCGATGCGTGACCCGGGCATTTTGCCAGGCTTCGATCGATGGTGCAGGCGCTGGCATTGTATTTTCTCAACCGTTTCGTCTCTTTTCTTCGTTCTTTCGCTCACTTTGCTCTCAACTAGCCTCAGAATAATTTTGCGAGTCATGTCATGCCGACAATCTGCGTCACGATTCTTCTGTGCACCTAGCTGATGTTTTAGGATTTTGGCTTAGCAGAGACGGGATTTTCTTGTTTATTTTATCTCGCTTCTTCGTTTTTTCGCGTTATGGTCCCTCAGAAAGTTTTATCGTAGTTCTGTGATGAAGAAATATGCCGTCAGCGCAACAGTTTCTTTTTCTAGACCTATGATAATTGTAGGATTCCTTACTCCTGTTCTTCTCGCCATGCATATGTAGGAGCTGTGTGTTTGTCTGCAGTGAGGGACCACAGCACGAAAAAACGAAGAAACGAGATAAAATAAAAGAGAAAATGCCACCTCTGCCAAGCCAAAATCCTAAAACATCAGCTAGGTGCACAAAAGAATTGTGACGCAGATTGTTGGCATGACATGGCATCGAAAAATTATTATGACGCTAGCTAAGGGCAAAGTGAGCGAAAAACGAAGCAAAGAGACGAAACGGCTAAGAAAATACAATGCAGGAGCGGCCATCGACCGAGGCCTGGCAAAATGCCCGGGTCACGCATCGCAGCCGCGGCGCAGGGTTTAAGCGATGCGGCCGTGGGGGGCGGAAGCTGCTGGTGTAAGCGACTCTGTAATGAGGAGGTACACGCAAAGCTAACACATTAAAATGCGAATGTTGAATAGGAAAGAAAACCGGCGAAATGATTTTAGCCGTATACATAAAGTTTTCTATGTGTGATTGATTTTTTTTGGGCGCAGACGGTCTGCATAGCAATTCTGAGAGCCAACAGCAGCATTACTATTACAGTGTTATTTTCCACAGTAAGAGCTTTCTTGTCATATAGCCGTCACATTCCTCTTTCTTAATCGCGCAATACTGCACAGCTGTTCTAGATGCTTACTTTTTTTGGAATGGAGCGAACGGGTCCAAATCTAGTGGTGCAAATTTAATTGGATTGATGTCAAATGGTCAAGATGGGGAGCAGT
This sequence comes from Cylicocyclus nassatus, assembly GCA_958299035.1. NCBI lineage: Eukaryota > Metazoa > Nematoda > Chromadorea > Rhabditida > Strongylidae > Cylicocyclus > Cylicocyclus nassatus. The sequence continues at coordinate 28,348,219 of CATQJL010000316.1, forward strand.
CTTATGAAAAGTCCTCCCCCCCCCTATCTTTTTTCTACAGTATGCTGGAAGCGAAAGTGCGAGACTTCACACCTAGCCGTTAGTGTTCGCACTTCGCACTTCGGAATTGCCCGTCGTATGAAAAGTCACTCGCTCATACCAGACGTTAGGCAAAAATTGTTTTGCAGCGTATGATTGAGCCGCAAAAACGAAATTATTTTTTGGCCAGTCAAGATAACACAGCTCAAGAGGCCACGATACAATATCTTTACTAAATGTATGCTTAAAACTGTCATTGCAATAATATATTCTGAAATAGCGAGACTCACTGGGTCTGATCGTGGACTTCATGATATCGAACACTTTTACAAGAACAGCAAGATGTTTGAAACAATTTGAATCCTACTTATGGCTTGTATACAAAAGAGCTCAATGTAGCATTGGGTGATCAATCCATTGACAGCCTTAAATTTCTCCTTATAGGACGAAGTGTTGAACAATCCACACGAGCTGAAAAAGCAGTGCTACGCCCTTGGCAGGCAACATTCCGCATATAGCAAGGAGCCTTTCAAAGTGAGTCGTTTCTTCTTTGTGACATCCAGATTTTACATTATTTCGCTTAAACTGATACTATAGTAGAAAATTATTCAAGTGCATCAGCATACACTTTAGAACACTCAATCTTTTGATATGATTAGTTTTAGTACATACTGACTTGTAAGCCTTATGTATAAAAATAGAGACTTTACCTCAAACAAACAATTACAATCTCAGTCAAGCCCGCAAACACTTCAACGTGATTGTTCGGGATATTATATGACCCTCGAAAGGAAGGAGTCAGCTATACCTTACCAGCCAGAACCAAAAACCCGACTTATGCCAGAGAGCGTGTTTATTCCGATCACACAGATAACAAGTAGCGCATAAGCAAGCAAGATATCTCTTAGGCTGGGTTCATACAGATTCCTATGTTCCAGAACTGTTCCCGCACAGTCCCGCACTGTACTGGAACTGTTCCGGAACTCTGCTGCATGCGCTGCAGCCACCCCGCACCCTTTTTGAACGGCGGAAGTTGGAGAATTTTGACGGGTAGGGGAACGAAAGCCGCCAGTTTGAGCCGCCTTTCGCGGCTAACTGGTCCTTTCGCAACGGTGTTGCATGTCGTCCCAGGACCAGCAGTCCACGCAGGCGACCGAAGCTGGCGGCTTTCGTTCCCCTACCCAATTTTGACCGTTTCAACGTTTTTCTTCCAGATTTCTCTCATTCTGAGAACTGTGCGGGAACAGTTCCGGAACAATTATGAATTCAGCCTTATAGTGACGTGCAAGCCCAAGTGGTTTAGAACAGTGTTGAGGCGAGTACACAACAATGTTGTGACAAAATCTACACTAAACCGGTTACTGGATTAAACAAAAGGGAGTGATAATCAGGGCCAAAAGTTGGGTATGGCAGGCCACACCTGGGTGATCGCAGTGAATGGTTAGAGGGGAAAGGAAGGTCATTATCGAGATGTGGTGTTTGCGATAACATGATATTCCTTAATAGATAACTCCATCATGCAAAATACTAGCACACTAACTGAGTGACTTATCACTGCATACATACGGTAAGCATAGTAACGAATCCATATCAAACATAACAAGTATCATTTCTTTGATCAGCTTGTCAAGTAAACCCTATGCATCGGTTGTAGCTAATTTTGACTTTTTCAGATATTGGGCTTTCAAGAAATGGCCTTTTTCGAACACGAGTAACTTTGTTTTGAAGAGGAGTTAGCGAGTTAGCTATCTCTTTTGCACTCAGTACGAAACACTACTGTTTGCAGCATGAGAAATCCCACTTCAAATAACTCCGCAGACCATACTTGAGAGGCTTCAAGAGGGATGATTAGCAACTAGACTAGACTAAATTGGTTTGAGACTAACATAATAACGTTAGAAATGTTCAAAGTTAGGTACAAAGATTTCAGAGATACAGTGTAATATGCTGTGAATCGCTGTAATCATAACATACCATATGCCTACCATATGCCACAACTTCCATAAAAATGTCTATTCAAAGACCCTATAGCCGCAAGATAATTTGAATTCTTGATTGATCTGTTTTGCATAGAAGCAAGCGATAATCTTTTACCAGTAATGAACCGACGTAGTTCCACTAATCAGGTAATCCTTGACTGATTCTATTATAGAAGAAATTGCCATGGCCGATACAAATGTGGGGACTATATATATCGTCGAGTCATTTGTAACATAATATGCGTAGTGCACACTGTACATGCTAATTGACGAACTGCGAAAATAAAACCTACTCATTTCCAGTAAATCCTTCTCCTTTCCTTCTTTGTTCTGTTGTAGATTATATGTTAGTCAGTAGAACACATTTCTACTTTCGTTATGCTAGAAAATGTTTTACTGAGAAGTTACTAGTTTGGGCGCCGTTACTAGTAGGGCTTAGTGTGCAGTCTCACATATTAAGTTACAAACGACTCGATTTTATATAAAAACATTCAATGGACAGTGTGTGAAGGAATAGTAAACGATATGCCTACAGTTAAAATCCAAGACTTCCACTTAGATAAAAGAAATTTCAGTTGACTTACTGGGATACTTTTACACTGGCATTGCTTGAAGAATTGGAGTCACGAGGTGGTACACCGCGTGAGGAATTACGCGCTTGGCAAGCGCTTCTTCATATTATCAACGAAAATATGTTGGCTGGTTATCTAGACGCTAGAAGTTCTATGAGGAAAGACTGAGATATTGTATTGAGTGGCTATGGTTTCGTTAAATTCTTGTTGTCGAATTAGTTCCGCTAGCATTGAAGGATGTATGTTGTAATTTTGTTATACGCGAAAGTCTTTCTGAACTTTAATTGATACTCTTAGTCTTTTTTGTTCTATTGCAACATTTTTGTTTGGTAAACCTGCTGTAATTTGTTTAGCAGTGTTCAAATGTTGAGCGTTTTTTGTATGACATTGAAATAAAGATGAAACGTTGAGAGAAGTTTACTACAAGTAGGGCGTTTGGTGGCCCGAAATCTTTATGATATGTGGAGATTTATGAACCTTGGCCATTTGTAATGACACACGTATTACCAGGTGCATCTTGTAAAATGGTTTTGAGACTGCAAAACCAAATTAATCCTTCCTTAATTTTTGCAGAAGCATGGCTAGATTTGTGATATGTGAGATTGTGGCTTTGAGTTTAAACGCACATAGCTTAACCAAGCTTGTGTGATGCCGATCTTCTTCATAAAATGGTTCAGGGAAGAAAACAAAAATATTGGTATCTACGGTTTTGCTCATCCAAAATAGAGAAAATTTTGATAGCAGAAACATTCGAAACTTATATTGGAGTATCGTTCAACACTTATTGTTGAGGAATGGTTCAGCAGTTCTTGAAAGCATATTTTTAATTAGCGTTTTAGGGCGTATCTAATACATTACTTCATAATTGGGGTTGGCCGCACCAAGTATCCTTATTAGCCCAGTATGAAAATATAAGATTGAGCAAAGTTAAGGTTTTTACCTCTTCGGTTTGAAATTAGAGCGATTACTGAGCTATTTGCCAGAACCATTATTTCACAAGCACACTATTGTTACTGTACTGCACAATACAATCACATCATGTTCAACGTTCCTGAGATCCGCAGACATAGCATTGGCATGGGTTTGTTTTTGCCGTCGTTCTTCTAGCTATATCATTTCAAAACACTTGGTCTATAGCAAATAATTCTAAGCTTCCATTCCGTGGTTTCTTCATTATGAAATCTACGCTCGAGCATAAAACTTGCAGCAATGCCTAGGTGAAGCGAGAACGAACTCGCTTGCTTTAACCATGTTTTCAATGGAAAAGACAATTACATTTTAGTTGACTTATAGAGCTTGTGGACGAGAAGGTAAGTGACCCCCCCCCCCAAATGGAAGGGAGAAAGTGAAAGATTTTCAGCTTTGTAGGGCTTTTCGACCTCCTTTTCTGCCAAGGCTTCGGGCAGAGTTCACGCGATTTCATCGCCGCGATTCTTCCAACCAGATAAACAGTTATGAGTCCATCGCATATCAATCATCTTGCATTTCGGCTGTGTTAGTTAATCACGATTGACGTGTTGGAAGACTATCACAACCGAAATGCATGATATTGGCATGCAATAAACTCGCAACTGTTTGTCTTGTTGTGGAAATCGCGGCGATGAAATCTCGCGAACTCTGACCTAGGCTTAACGGTAGTAATAGATGAAATTTCAAAATTATTCGTCCCCCCCCCCCCTTTATTGAACTTACAGGTAGCGCCTACTTGATTGATGAGTATTGATATCTATTTACAATTATTTTGTTTTCACCAAGATGGTTTGCAAGAATGAAAAATTCTTTTTGAATGTAAATCCCCGAACGGTCACGTCAATTCTGCGTAAACAGCACAAAAACTACGAAACATGTTCTCGCGAAATGCAAAAAAAGAGATAAGAAAGAATGCAAACGTATGGTCTTTTCGCAAAGATCATTCATGTGATTAGGTTAGGTGAGAAAGTGATAGTAAGCAAGTACGAGAAATATGAAGGAAATATCAAAGTAAGCATTTTCAATCGCAGTATATCCATGAAGAGAAAAAGTTGCTGAAGTTATCAGGACGTTTTCGCTAACAGATGCCTACAGGGACTATGATTCGCGAAGGTTGGTGAGCTTTTAGCCACTGCTTGCCTTATACTTCAACGAACTTTCTCAGTCTTCTTTCTGTCAAACTTCTGCCATCAAGTATTGTTAAACTACTTGAAGGCGTTCAAATAGTGCGAAAATGTAATGTAGCTGTTGCCTTTGTCACCTGAAACTATTACAATTACGCTGTCATCTTTCTGGGATGCAGCTGTTTCTCTTCAGCAATGAATCTTTGATTCAACAAAAAACAAGCTCTTACGAAACTTTTTGAACGTTTTTTCGGAAACTTCATGTGCAAGTGTTGGCGTTAGCCACGCACTCTCAAAATATTTTTGGGATGCTTCCCAAAATTTTTGTGGGCCCACAACCCCACCATATCAGAAAAAGGGGCGAAAAATTTTTTCCGAAAGACTAATATGAATTTCTAAAAAATTTTAAAAATTATTCTAACTATTTACATGTATAAACAAGATACTCGCACATTTTTATAACCCATATAAGTAACTTTCAAAGATTTCGAAACCCATTTTTAGGGGGGGGGCTCAAACCGCCACTGCTGTACAGGTGGCCTTACTTAACAACAATCCGTCGAATATGATATCTGCTTGAAAATGTTTGAACCAAAGGAGGAGTACTTTTGATAACTTAGGCCTTCCCACTCAAAGGCAGCGTCCAGGCAGATCTGGACCTTTGGGGTTTTACATGGAAAGTACTTTTGGGGCCCTAACTAATGCAATGCTCAAGCGGCAGCGCAAGTAGTGCTCTAACGGCTGAGAGATTCCCCTCGAAACTAGACCCCGCGATCGTATTCGCATTGATTCATGGCATTTTCGCGCCAGGATCCACGCTTTGCGCCATGAATTCATGCGAAATACGATCGCGGGGTCCAGTTTCGAGGGGAATATCTCAGCCGTTCGAGCACTACCTGAGCTGCCGGCAGTGCAGTCCCTTGGTTCGGGCCCCAAAATTACTATCCGCGTGAGATCCCCATTTGTCCAGACTTACCTGGACGCTGCCTTTAAGATACGTATGGAAACGCTCCTTCCGAAACACTGAACTATCTGTGTCCAAAATTTCTCAAGGATCTGATCAAGGTGCTATAAAAACCTTCATTTCTAAGGATGGCAAAATTGCATTATAAGAAGTCGAAACTGCTGCAATAAGTGCCGACTGGTAGTAGCAAGTCGGCTGGTTGCCGAATGTAATATCTCAGGCATGGTTCCTGCCAAATCCGCTTGTACTTTTCTTCTAAGAAGCTACGTTGCCAGTAGAACATTCTCGAAATCGAGAATTGGTCTAGAGAAGGCATAGTTTGTAAATGCCGAATCGCTTCTTAAGCGAAACTATTAGTATGGAACAGAACATTTTTTGTAGGAGGAGAAAATTGAACATGGGAGTGATTGCCATATTTTCGCCATCAGATCATGGGAAGCGATCGCCGCGAGCTTTCATCACCAGTTATCTTCAAAGTTCATGTTCGTTTCGGTTGGAACTATTATAGTTATGCCGTGTCAATGAATGACATCAAGTCAAGAAGGAAATTTGCCATGTTTTAAACACGAAGTTGGCTTGTTAGAGAAAATTCAAAGCACCCGATCCCACCAACTATTGAACTAAAATATCATGCTTTGCAAACTGGACCGCTTACCACTACACCAGGCAAAATCCATTATAGCACATTCGACTTCCGCACTCAAGACAATCTCTGCCACCTTTGGAGGCAAAAGTATTAATTTCTTCGAGTGATTCGTTTCGCAAACTTTAGACGTGTACGTCAATCAGCGCTGCAGGACGTTATTTTCACATCTTGTGTAGAAACTCCGTGTTTGGCAGTAATAGATCGTTTAAAAGAAGTTTCCTTTTTAATACTGCACTAAAAATTTTCTGGGAAAGAAAGGTTTGGTCAAGGCATGCAAGAAATAAGATACAAACAACAATGAGACGTCTTTGTTACCGCTTGAAGTTAAGAACTCACTGTTTTTTGAATAAGTACGACTGCATATGCATTGCAGGGTTTTGGTGGTTGGCTAGGAAGACTAAGTTATAAGAAGTTATAGTGCATGATCTTCCATTCACTTCTCTATTGATTGATACCGTGATTTCACACATAGCTTCCTCTCCTCCTGACCTTTTCGGTATTACTGCATCAATACGGTTTAAACGATGATATGGATTGATAGTCTCTTATAGTTCATTGAAAAACGCTGACTTCAAATCTGTATCCATATTTGCTTAGAGCATATGTGGGCGAAGTTAGAAGGATAAAGGATAATTTGGCGTTTTCAGTACCCACGGGCAAACGCCGAACGCACACTACTTCACAGTCGAAGAGGCAATTGTACGCGGAGCCTTTACAATAACTTGCGGGAGCCAACCAACAACCAAGTCAATGCTAATTCTCCCAGATTACTCTAGTACCAAATTACCCTCTCCAGAAAGTAGAGAGCTTGGTTAGCCCAGGGGAGCAATCGAAACTGCTTTCGATCTGGTCATGTCGGCGCCTCATACCACTACGCCACTCGTCCGTCTCGTGAGCGAGGTCATGAGCCGTTAAAGGTCGCTATATTGCTAAGAAATCGTGCGTGTAAGCGCAATTATGTCTTAGTAGACCACGTTTGGCAATGTTAGGCCAAAACATGCAGGTGGGTTAATATTTTGAAGCCTAAATATGATTTGAAAGTGCGACAATGTGCTCAATTTCGCAACTTTCATGTGCAATTTTTCCGTAATAAAACTGCTCAACTTCCCACAAAGGCGCTAACCAGAAATGAAATACAGATTTAAGATCAGTGTTCATCAGTGTTAAATGCAGCATCGAGCGGTAGGCAGTATGCATGAATTGGCCACTTCGACTTGTGACCATTCCCTTGTGAGAAGAACAAATTATTCTCATTTGGTCTGATATTAGAGTAGGAAGAATTAGTGCTAAGGCCCGTATGCACGCTGCAAAATTGTACTGAGGGCTTACTACGGCACTGCTAAGCATGTTTGCGATAGGAGAAATGGAATCTGAAGATAGTGATGTTTTCGATGATCCCTGGCTCGCGAGTTAGGGATTACCGAAGATTTCGATATCTTGAGATTTCACTTATTCCTACTATGAACATCTTTAGCAGTGCCGTAGTATATCCACAGTACAATTTTACAGCATTTTCATTGAGTTTTCGGGAAGATAAACGGCTTTGAAATTGAGAAATGATCTCCTGGGGATCCTAGGGAATCCCCAGGGGATCACACAAAATAGTGAAAATCTAATCAATTACGCCAGTAACTTGGCATCATTTATGCGCAGGTGTTAGGGTATGAGAACTTTCACAAGCAAGATAGAGAAGGAAGAAGAAAGATACCCAGAGTAGCGAGATATAACCCATCCTCTCTTAGATCCTCTCTCCTCCTCAGCGGGGTACGTGCATATGGGCCTAAGTTTCATGCTGACTAGTAAGCACGAATTCATGTTGACATTCTACACCAAGTAAACTGAATTTATCATGTAGGATTGTTCGATTTAGATCCAGGATTATGACGTTGACAATCTTGTAGTTATTTACTAGTTTGTGGGCAATGATGATTTCTATCTGTGTTGGGAAATATAGTTGTAACGAACGGATTTCATCAAATGAACAAATATCAATATATATATTATATATATAATATATACAATATATAATATATATTAGAATTAACATATATATATTATATATATTATATCAATATATTCAATTCGAATGATAATTTCGAGTGAACAAATATTATTCGATTTCCGATTTCCATATTATTAGAATTTGAATATTCAAATACGGGCACGTTCAAAAATTCGAACTTTCGGATTTTCGAATAACCGAACCAGATTGAATACTCGACTATTTGAATGAATGAATTCGTTATCTAAATGCATATTCGTATGTTCAGATGCAATACTTGAGTATTCGAGTACGAAATGTCATTGCCACCATCTGTGCAAATGAATTTGAAAGAGTAATTGACATGACTCGAAACAACCCCGCTTTGGCAGTTTGTTGCGTCCTGCTATTTTTGGCGGTATCTCTTCTGCTGCTATAATTGGCAGTTTGTCTTCCTTCGCAGTTGCTAAAAACTAGAAAATGATAGACTGACGAAGCACATAACGGCGCGAGTGGTTTCTACGGAAGCGAACTTTGAGAGCATTTACGTGACACAGTCAGAACGCGTGCGCTAAGCTTTTTGCGTGCGGTCATATGCGTCAGCAACCGCTTCAAGTCAGGCACAGTACGGTAGCCTAAAACGCAAAAAGCGGAATTTACAGTGGCTACGGTATGCTTGTAAATCACCATTTCGTTCAACGGTCGCGATCGGAGGACGACTACGTGTCGCGAGGAAATCTTTATCGAATTTGATAAAATATATTTACGTACGACATCTCAGAAATAGCAAAGTGTGAGTGTCATTATTTTCTTTGAAGCAAGTTTTTGTGGAAGACAACACTTGAGAATTGGTACATTAAATGAGAAACGCTGTGTTTTACTATTCCAAGTGAACTTTGCGTATCACTAGTGGATCTTGACCATACTTCTCGTGATTCCTATTCTTACAAGGGAGGTCTGTTTGATCGAAGTGGCCTTTTCGCATGATTTTGTTACGACCATAAAGAGCAGCGAACACTGACTCTAAATCTGTCTTCGATATCTGCCGAGCTTCTCTGGACGTTGAGTTACGAGCGTTTTTGAGTTGAAAAATTGAATGCATAATCAAAGCAAAATGTGTCAGAATTTCTCAAATAATCCAATTTGACTATCAGAGCAATCGCTTGAACAATACCTTCTGTCCAGAACACTCATATTTATCATTGCTCCATTTGAGCGTATATTATGCGTTCGTTTTTTGCATCAAGAAAATATAGAAAATATTCGTAACTCGATACGTAGAGGCGCTCGGCAGATTATTGAATCAGACTTTAAATATCATTTGATGCTCTTCAAAGTGGTATAAGACTTATTTGAAAAGGTCACTTCTACTAATCGGACCTCTCCTGTTAGATAGACATGGAACTACATAGAGCAAAACAAATTCTACAGGGTGATGCGCGAACATACGCGCTAGATTGGTCACACATATATATATTCCCCAGTGGGCACATTTACTGAGTTGGTCCGAAAATTCTGTAGCACCATTTTTAATGAAATGTAACTTTTTCCATTGATGATCTTGCATATTAATATCATTGGAAAGAGCAATATAGAGAGCGTATAGGGCATGTATAGTGTGCGCTGTTTGCCTAGTTACCTCACCGTAACTGCATACAAAGGCACTGACGACTTATTCGATAACGCCAAAATGTTCTGCACTTTTTATGTGTTTACTGCCGAAAACATACCTGGTCGGCTATTTTCGTCGAATTGACACTTAACGAAATCGTCACGTATGTAGAGCGCGCGCAACGAAGGAGTGACTAAGCCAATGACGCCTACTATACTTTTTCAACCAGCTTGCCTTACTCTCTATACAGCTCTGCTTCCAGAGATGAAAATAAAGAAAAAACACCACTTGAGGTTTCGTAATTTTCAGCAGACCCTTTGGAGATGTAAAAGCTGTGCAATAAAGTTTGAAGAAGACAGGGTCATAAGTTTCCTCACCTCTTTTTTCCACCTGTACAAAGTATGTGCTATTCAAGCTTCTCTTTAGTTAGAGCTTCGTACATAATAAACGAATTGTTATCAGAAAAAACACGATTTTAGTAAATAAGTTTGCTTTGCAAGACTATCCACAGGAAAAATTTACAATTTTTTGGAGTGGTGAGACGAAAGTTTCGGTACGGCCTAATGTATACAGCTGCTGTGTCTTCCCTCGACTATTAGGGTGATCGGAAAGTAATGGGACACCTAAAAAATAGATGTAGTTTTCTTAAACAGAAAAATCGATTGGATGTTCAAACCAAATCCACGAAGCTTGAGGTCCCATCGCTTGCAACAGAAGATATAGCATTAAGTATTAGGTGACATATTATTTATTTCCTCGTCGGGTGTCGCATGGGCACACCTTTGGCGAATGGCATCCGTTAGAGCTGTTTACGCTCCAATCATACCTACGCAATTCACCTCGAGAAAACCTCGCTTTCAAAAAATTGTGGGCCAAACACGTTTTCTAGCCTGAAAATATGCGCCAAATATTGCACTTTACGGATAATCTGCCTCTTTTATACAGAGGATTTGCGTAAATTCAAGCTATCATTAAAGAGAGCTTGGAAAGCGCTTTCGAATGACATGTCATGTACACACACCGGGACTTCAAGGTATTGTAGTACAAATTCGGAAGGCGTCTAAAAGAGTCTGTCTGCCTTTCTGAAGCGCCGCGAGAAGGATTGTAGATATGAGTATGAGCCACAAGCTGACAGGATGGCATGCGAATATCACTTACACAAATGCATCTTTACTGGTGCTTGTTTGTTGTTTACCGGAAAAAAGCATCGAAATTGCAAAAAACTCAATTTGTCCCACAGTTCCCGATCATTCTAATAGAAAATGAAAAAGAGAATATTTAAGATTTCGATCAAGCAATGCTGAGCTGTTCACAGATTAAACATGAATTTAGGGCTTCTACAAAAGCTTCTAGTCTTGGAGGAATATTGTGTTTGGCTTGAAAAACGGAACTGAGTTAAATTTGATTTTCTTGACGACTATTTTGTAGAAGGCACTCTTTATTGTATACGTAGAAACATTCACTGTTGTATTTACTTCCAAAGACTTTTGGTATACATATTAGGATGTCTCATAATTTTTCTACCCCAAACATCAGCATTTCTCAAGAACTGGGGCACTTACAAAAGATATAGATAAGTGGAATAAGTGATCGTGCTTCTCTATGTTGAGCTATATGATTACCTGCGTTGGAGGAGCTCAGGACGTCTAGGGGCGGAGTTTGCTGACTACTCCGTCCATTTTTCCTTCATTTCTAGCCATGGAAAAATACGAAAAGTGTACTATTGAAATTCGGTGTGTCAAGCATATGCTAGAATAAATGGGGAATCTTTGAAATAGTTTAGGGTGGAGAACGATTTTTGCCAATAAAGTTCGTTTTCGACTGCTATCAGATTTAAAACTTAAAACTTCATGTAGATTACTATGGGCAGACTCTTCATAGCCATCTTATAGTGCTTACATCTAGAAGGAAACATATAAGAAGTTGACGGTCGACTCAACACAGCAAAGCCTTTCCCTGGCAAAAGTATAATACTTTCTGAAAATCTATTCATAAACTATAATACTTTCAGTTTTTGGCGTCAAACTTCGTGTTGATCAAGGTTGAGGCAGGAATCCACATGCCATCTTGTCAAGCTCGCTTCGACCCATCGAAAGTGCCAAGTTTTGGTGGGTTTACAACACTGAATATACAAGTATTAGGCTGTCCCATAAGTCTTTTCATTTTTGAGTTTTCGCTGTAATAAGTCATGCTGTTCTTATCCAAGAATAGACATTAGGATACCATTCAATAGACAAAGCAAGCTCTATAAGATGGCATTTATGTTTTTGCACCAGCTTCGATCCACCTCAAGTTTGAAACCAAAATCTAGAAAGTTTCGGATGCCCAGAAAATTAAAAATTTTTTATATCTTCATTCAGAGAAATTCTACAGATCTCTCACTCGCTCACGAGTATGACTTCGCATCAGACACTCATATGTGCTGTTGGTGTATTTTTTCATTGGCTAGAAACAAAGAAAACGAAAAATTCCATGTTTCTACCAAAGTGATGCTGTGCTGTTTTTACACTAACAGCTGTATACTACAAGCCCTTAGAAGTAGAACTATAAATTTTTAGCTCCTTATGAGCTTTAGTTACCGAGAAATGCTAGGTTAAGCGTAAAAAGCCCGAGTGAGAAAAGCTAAGTTTGATATTTCTCGGGAACTAGAGAGCTCATAGAAAGCTAAAAATTTACGGATATACTTTTAAGGGCATGTAGTGTACAACTGTTAGTGCAAGAACCGCACCATCACTTTGGTAGAAACATGGGAATTTTTGTTTTCTTGGTTTTTAGCCAATGAAAAAATACAGCAACAGCACGTATGAGTGTTTGATGTGAAGTGTATATGCATGAGCGAGTAGGAGATCTGTAGGACTTTTCTGAACGAAGATATAACAAATTTTCAATTTTTTAGGCATCCGAAACTTTTTACATTCGGGTTTGACTTGATGAGAAACAAAAATGGTGCAAAGGCATGAATGCATGCCATCTTATAGAGCTTCTTCGCTCTATCGAATGGTATCCAAAGGTCTATTTGATAAGAAGTGTAGGACTTATCACAGCGAAGACACAAAAATGAAAAGACTTATGGGACAACCTAATAAAATCTTTTGGAGGTCTGAAACACCAAAAAAATTTTCAACATTATGAATTAAAGTCATAGAAAACTTAAAATAATTTTCCAGTTGAAATGACAAAAAGCCACCGCGCAGTTTTACAGTTTGTGCATTGAAGGATCATGCGACCCATTCTCGGGAAGGTAGGGGAAGGCCTCGATCCACCCAGGTTCAGGTCCGCCACTGTTCACATGCTCTCACACAATTTTTCTCAAACTAAAATTTCAAAAATGTAGTTAAATTAAGAAGTAGCTCATTTGCAACGAACAGGAACTGATATGGTAATAAAGTTAGTTGTTTACCCGTTACTGTTGCCAGCTCTGCGCCACTTAGGCTGTCCGACAACAACTTTAAGAAAAATAAGAACTCTTCCTTTTTCACATCCTTAAAAATTCCACCTAAACGTAATCTCCACTCATATTTGAACTTCTAATCCTCTCATCTTTACCATAAATTGTCTCGTTTATCTGCTACAATACTGGAAAGAATAAAAGTAGCGATCTTTTTCTGTTCCTATCCTGTTTTCTTATCCTCGATTTTTCGTAATTTTTGTTCACTTCAATCCATTTATCGTTTGTTGCAGCCATGCTTCCATAGACACCTTTGGAAGAACGTGTTAGGGACCTCGTTAATTTTTTTGAAGCCAGTGGTTCAAAATTTCGTGTGTCAAGGCGTGCTAGATCTGCAGTTGAAGCTAGATGGTTGAAGGTAAGTCGTTGCCTGAAGGCAAAAAAGCAGAGGAAGGAGCAAATGAGTAGGTAAAAATATTAGGTTGGCTAAAAAGTAAGTTCGTATTGGCATACAAATTGTCATAAAAAATTTTCTTGTTGTTTTCAATCTATGATTCTTTGTGGGAAAATAGTGCGAAGCTTCCTCCATCACATATCAAATAATCAGGATTTTCTATCGTCATTAAAGACAGTTATGCCTCAACATGGCAAAATTTCCAAAAGCTCAATTCTTTAGCTTCTTAGCTTCATTTCCATGCTGTAATGGATGTAAAGAACAGCAGTTTGGTGTTTGGATACAGAGGAGTTATCCCTATTTAGTGAACAACAAAAAGAACTGTGATCTGCCATTTTGAAAATGTTTTAGGAAAACCAAATTTCCTCATATTTGCGCATTATGGGAAAATTGCGATTTTTCACTTCCTTGCGGATTTTTTCCTGCGAAGATAAGTTTTACTTAAACAGAACATACGCTCCAATACCCAGTGAAGTGCTCTTTTCAGAGATACCAAACATTGGGCAAAAATTCGTCCACAGCATTTGTAAGAGCTGAAAAAGCGACCGAACTTATTTATTAGTCAACCTAATGGTAATGTATTTTGCAGTACATAGCATTCTTTCGTTTCTGTTGATGAATACATTCAGCCAGGCTAAACTATCATCTAAACGAGTATACCGGAAGGACGGGCAAATCAAGCTTACCAAATTTCAAGAGAAAGTGGACTGAGTTCTTGACAAAAAATTGCCATAATACTCCGCTCTATCTTATAATGTGGGACGAGATACAGTGCAAGCAGTATGCATTTCAAGTCGAGAACTGCAACCAGAATAATGGCAGTATTCGTAATCTGCTTCGCGGCAACGGACAAAGACGAATGATTTCGAACGCAACGTGAACGGCTCTGTTCCAAATGTCTCCAATAATGCCTGCACCTACAGTGCCAAGAAATTCTGTTTATTGTAAAGGATTGAGCGGTGTACAAGTGCAAAGTTTCGACCAAGCGATCGAAGCTACCATAGTTTGCGCTGTACTCAACGCATACGCTATCTCCAGCGAGAAATTTGGGAAGCTAGAAGTAAGAATCGGCAACTTGACGAGCACTTTAACAGCTCCGAAAACTAAGATCCTTGTGAGCAAACTCATTAGCAAGTTATGAATTGGGGCAAGCAATAGGTGACTGATTTGACAACGTCTTACAGACGCATACTTGGAGCTTTCCAATACAGTACTTCCATGCCTGCATCCTTATTTTAGGACAAAATTAGCGCAAGCGAGTGATTGAAATGCTGGCATCCTTATGGATGTAGGATGCGTTTTAGCGGATTAAATCAACTGCCAAGTCACAAGTTTAATGGTCTGATAGCTTCAAGACTAGTCAGTCCTTTCTAATCCTCTTTGTACATTGCTTACGAAGTCTTAGATATATGGTTTCAAATTATTGCTCACAAAATTTGCTCAGCATACCCTTGCTGGTGTTCTGCTCAGTATTGGTTGACTCTCTGTATTCAAATCGCGCTGAAAAAAGGAAACGTTCAATTGAAGTTTGAGGTGTTGCCAACGAAAGCCCGCGTGATAGTCATTATCTGTTAAGGTGTAAAGAAAGTTTCTGGGCACTTGCGAAAATTTTTTCGAATTGCTGTAACTTTAAGCAGATTGAAACTTTCTGAGGGCGGCAAGTTCCATTGTAAAGATAATGTTGTCTAAACATACACTTATTTCACTGGGTCCTCAGCACTTCTCGGGCCACCGGCATGCGCAGAAGGGAAAAAGGTCGACCGTAATTTAGTCTGTTGGTGCAGTAATTTGTCAGGCACGAAAAGAGCTGGAGAACCCATATCCGGTGGTTATGTAGGAGCCTGCTTGGGCTGTTTATAGCCTATGTGACATCTTTGAGACATCGCCTGCAAAAAAGTTTTTTCCGGAATTTGAAAAATCGGCCATTTTCGCACCCTCAAAATGTCCCGTTTTTTGAGTAAATGAATTTGAAGTCTTCCTCCTTTGAACGAAGTGAGTCAAATCTATGATATCACTGGAAATATCACTGGGGCAATGTCTTGCACATCTTTTGGGCTGGTGACCCAGGCGTGACGATCCCTAAAAAATCGACGCCAACTGCGAAAACAGGTACGGTCAGAAGCAAGTTTGAAAGCTCGTAATTTTTGTGCGCGTATCGTAAAATCCGTGAGCAGCTGCGGTTTTGAAATGCACAGCCTTCTCATTCAAAGCGACCAATCTTCGATTGGTTTTCTTTGTTCACTGCGAAAAAATGGCAGCAGAAAAAAACTTGTGAAATTTTCTTCGTTGCACAGACTTTCTTTTTTGGTGTGCAGGTCAAGTACGGCTTGAAAACAACAAAAATTGGGTATAATTCTGAAAAGTCTGAACCTTCTTCTGTAGAACCGTTTACAATACTTGTTGTTATGATTCAACCGAGTGCGAAAAAAGTCAGTTTGAAATGAAGTTCTCAGAACTGCCCGGGAACTTTCTTTACATCTTAATACATTCGGTGAATTTGATATAAAACGCATTATCGCTATAATTATCATAGTTGCTGGCCCCCCATTTATTGGTTGGCTATTTTCTTGTTGTTCTCAACCTATGATTCTTTGTGGGAAAGTAGTTTGAAGCTTCCTCTATCACATATCAAATAACCAGGATTTTCTATCATCAGCAAAGACAGTTATGCCTCAACACGGCGAAATTTCCAAAACCTCAATTCTTTGACTTCTTGAGCTTCGTTTTCATGCTGTAATGGATGTAAAGAACAGCAGTTTGGAGTTTGGATACTGAGGAGTTATCTCTACTTAGTGAACAACAAAAAGGACTGTGATCTGCCATTTTGAAAATGTTTCATTAAGAAAACCAAATTTCCTCATATTTGCGCATTATGGGAAAATTGCGATTTTTCACTTCTTTGCGGATTTTCCTCCTGGGAAGATAAGTTTTACTCAAACAGAATATATGCTCCAAGACCCAGTGAAGTGCTCTTTTCAGAGATACCAAACACTGGAAAAAATTTGTTTGCAGCATTTGTAAGAGCTGAAAAAGCGACCGAACTTATTTATTAGCCAACCCAATATTACACAAATTATTAAGATACAAGTGCCTGTCCACAGCAGCATGGAAAAACCTAGACAATCTTGGCACCTTTCTGCACCTGGTTACAGATGGGAATAAATTCTGCAGAGAATTGAATTCTAAAGGTTCTATTAAATTACCCATCATAATTCATCAGTCGCAAAGTGAGACCATTCCACATACTTAATTTCCCGTCATTCTCCCAAAATGGATTCTACAGGAATTAACAAATCATCACTTCAAACGAGACATCGTAAATCAGAGATCCGCGAGATGTTCAGGTGAACTGCATGCGTCACAGAATCGTATTCAGTGCACTCGCACCGGGCACAAGGAATAGTGCAGGTCTTTTAGTTTTCCGTAAACGAGATGATGTCACAACGATGATAACACTCAAACACTGTGAGCTATTTGTTCAGACTAGTTACTAATGAGATCGGTTAGTAACATTAATATCAGCTGTTTCTACTTTTGAACTCTATGACTGCTTAGATTTGGTTTTATGCCCAGAAGTCTGCAAGAGTGGAAAAAACACCAAGTTTGCATGTATGACTAATACTGTTCACAGCTTTTTCACAGTGGAGCGGTCATTTTAGAAAGCAGTATTTGGAGTATGATCCACTCATTTTCAGATCGTTGAAACACCAAAGTTAGTGCACTCTTTTTGCTTTTCTACGTCGTTCCAGAAAGAATAAAATGAAAATCATCCTTAAGAAGGGGAGTTTGTAAGGTACGAGAACTCATGTCGACTAAAACCTGCGATTTGACAAATCACCTTTGGCTGCGTTCATACTGATTCCCATGTTCTGGAACTGTTCCCGCACAGTTCTCGCACTGTGCTGAAACTGTGCGGGAACTGTGCGGGAACAGTTCCAGAACTGTGCTGCATGCGCTGCAGCCGCTCCGCACCGTTTTGAACGGCGGGAGTTGGAGAATTTTGACCGTTCTCAACGGTTTTTCTTCCAGATTTCGCTCATTTTGGCCTTAATCCTCCACCGCGCTTCCCTTTTTGATCAGCAGAACTGCGAACTCGAAGCGGGGTTGAAGAACGAGCTTTTCTGCGTCGTGCATTCGGAAAGATGGGCTATCGTTTATTCTGTCCTCTTGTTTTTTGCTCAAAACTACTTCATTTGTTCCAGGAAGCGGCTGCCAAGTTTCTATAGCCATCTGCCACGAAATAGGGAGTAGGAAAGATCCTGAAATTGCATGAGTTGGGACTTGTCTCTTGTTTTTCATGATTTTGGGCGTTCTTAGCCTTGTTCGTTTTTTCATGTCGTTGCTTCTCCGTTCTTTCTTCTTCCCCGCTTCTCCTAGTGATGAGAAAAGCTGTGAATTTGAAGCGGGGTTGAGGATTGAACGCTGTTCTGCTCCATGTATCCGGGAATATGGGCCTTCGTGCGCTCGTCTATTCTCTCATCGCTATTTTTGTTCAGACCTATTCATTGTACTACAAGTCGCTGCGTAGTCTCGCATCTGTATTGAAATTGAAATAGACAAGTCTCTAGAACACATGAAGTAGGTCTGAACAAAAATAGCGATGAGAGAATGGACGAGCGCACGAAGGCCCATATTCCCGGATACATGGAGCAGAACAGCGTTCAATCCTCAACCCCGCTTCAAATTCACAGCTTTTCTTATCACTAGGAGAAGCGGGGTAGAAGAAAGAACGGAGAAGCAACGACATGGAAAAACGAACAAGGCTAAGAACGCCCAAAATCATGAAAAACAAGAGACAAGTCCCAACTCATGCAATTTCAGGATTTCTCCTACTCCCTAATTCGTGGCAGATGGCTATGGAAACTGGGCAGCCGCTTCCTGGAACAAATGAAGTAGTTTTGAGCAAAAAACAAGAAGGCAGAATGAACAATCGCACGATAGCCCATCTTTCCGAATACACGGCGCAGAAAAGCGCTCATTCTTCAACCCCGCTTCGAGTTCGCAGTGCTGCTGATCAAAAAGGGAAGCGGGGTGGAGGATTACGGCCAAAATGAGCGAAATCTGGAAGAAAAACCGTTGAGAACGGTCAAAATTCTCCAACTCCCGCCGTTCAAAACGGTGCGGGGCGGCTGCGGCGCATGCAGCACAGTTCTGGAACTGTTCCCGCACAGTTCCCGCACAGTTCCCGCACAGTTTCAGCACAGTGCGAGAACTGTGCGGGAACAGTTCCAGAACATGGGAATCAGTATGAACGCAGCCTTTCTTAACAAACGAAAGATTGCATAACTGATTCAATGAAGAAGTTGGATGATACCCATAATCACACAATGTTAGGACGGTCCGAAATTTCGTGCCTCATTAAAACAATCTGCAAATCCTTTAGAATCGAGACAAACTAGTATGGCGTAAAGTAATAAATGCAAGGTATCTTTATCAGCTTAACAGCTATGTTTTCGATGTAATTACTTTGACGAGCTCAAATATAATAACTCTCAAGTAGTCTCCGATTAATTACTCTCAAATAGTCCCCGAACCTTTTAACTTTTTCTGCTTTGCTGACTTCGACTTTTCGGAGTTTCACCCCGCTAAAGAGAACTCAAAATCCTATAGATAAAGGCAAAGCCCTTGCGAAATGCTACTTTTAAGTATAATTCAACTGGCTTTCAAAGTTTTAGGAACATCTAAAGCTTTGAAATTTGGGCAGACTGCGGCGCACAGTTACGCATGCCCACAGATATAGATACAAAATAAGGAACGTTTACACCAAGTCAATATACTATTTGTTTAGCAAGTTTCGTGCAACTGTCCTCAAATGATAAAAAGAAATGGACTTATTTCTGCACATATAGATGGTTCAATGCTTGGCAAGTTGTGCATGTCGACTGTCTTAGAATTTATCGAATTGTTCATTTATTAGCTTTGTGTTTTTTTGAATTTCCACATTCTGAAACGATATATCTTGAGATTTCCTGAAATTAATAAATGCTCTGAGATTTTTTAAAATCATATCCACGTGGATGCAAGCTCATTCAGACTCTACCAATACGAAAACAATACCAATTTGCTAGTTCCGGTGGTCTGTGTATATGGGGAGATTTGCTTCGAGTCAACAGATCCAACTGTCCAATACATTTGAAAACTTCAAAAAACACGAAAACAAACATCCCTTTTTATTATCTCTTATTAGCACTTCATGATATCATTGGAATGAAAATCATCAAAGTATTGAATTTCTATAGTATTTTGGAACTTGTGACTTCAGCGGGCCAACTGTTACTCATCGAAAATGTCTTCAACTGTTCCGCGAGTTTCCGTAATTGATCTTCGGTGAACAATTGAGAAATCTCCATTAATCAATATGATGTATGCATCATGCTTCGCTACTGTTTTGCCGTGCATGTTTAAGCAAACATAATCTAGTGCTGGAATATTGTATGACGCATTGCTGACCAGTTGTAAGGAATAAAATGATACTCGTCTTCAAGCTATGTACAGAGTAAAAAAAAATCAAACGAACCATTTACGGAGACGTTTACGATTCCAGAATCAAATCATCTTTTTGACAAACTTCTGCGAGACGGAGGACAACTTCTGCATAGAAAACTCTCGTTGCTCTTAACATCTTACTTCCAAAATGAAAGGATTCCCGTCCAGTGGAGAACAAAGGGCCGTCCTCTCTTCAAGTAGGGCAAACGGGGTTTCGGAACTGCTGTTCAATATGCCCGCTGAGTATACTGTACAAGCTTTCGCGAAAGTTATCCTCGCCAGCTAATCAAGGACACTGGGTGCTCCCAACCTGAGAACAAGTTGGATTCCGTAAGGGAGGCTGCATGAACCACACCAGAATGGTTTCGAGGGTTATAAGACTCTGCCGGAAGTACTGACTCCTCTCAATCCCGTCTTCGTCGACTAGCTTTTGACAGCGTCGAAAATAAGGCTAGTCAGCGCTAGGACTAAGGAGTGGATCCAGCTTACGTGAGGACATTGGCCGAATGCTACAAGGATTGTACAGTGATGCAGTTATCCCATCGCTCCACCACCCCATCTGGAGAGACGGTCCAACAACGCGACGTAATGTCGCCGAAGCTGTTCACCGCGCTCTTGTAGTAAGTGTTGACATCACTGGACTGAGACGAGAGAGGCATATGAGATTTTTTATATTTCGTTTTGCGAACTTTATCGTTTTTTTCTCGAGCAGCACTGAAGTGGAGACGAATACTGAGGAAACTCAAGAAGTAGATAGGAAGATCGGACTGCGAATGAATGGGAAGAAGACTCAGTTTATGAAGAACGTTTCTGCGAAGGTGAAATAAAATTAAAAGGCACTCCCATTATGAAGAATTCTTTCAACACATATCTTAGACATTCGATGAACATGGAGAGCGAGTTGAGGGAAGGACTTTACACTCGTGGACGGACCACCGACGATAATCAAGAAGATCATGGATGTCTGGAAACAGGGTCTTCGTTGACTTTCCAGAAAAAGCAAGACAAACGAAGTGCTATGTAAAAAAAGAAGGAAGAAAGGCGACATGTTAAATATAGAAAAGATCTTTGTATTCCAAATTGGCGGCACGGCGGCATTGACGGTTTCACGGATCACTGCGCTCTATGAGCAGAATTGCACCATTATACGAACTGTTTTGAATTAACGAGGTTGAAAAGGGAGATTCAGGGACAATGCGAACACTAACGTAGAACTTAGAATGCTTAAAATCTATAAGGCGAGGGAAAAGTCCTGCCCTCAGTTTCCTTTTTAGTTTTTAGTTCTTACATGTACTAGACCTTAAAAACTAATAAGATGGATTTGAAACAGTTGCTTCCTTCCATTCAAACTTGTGGTAACAATGGGCAGGGTCATCGACGTTGCGCCACAACGTTTGAGCGATGTTTTGAATCGTAAATTTACCGCCAAGAGTGACACCTATTTAAAGTCAAGACGTGTGTAAAGCATATTCTCATCCCTAAAACTCTACGCTTATTATGCATCAGTGACTTGGGTTTTTGGCTATTAATATTGAAAATCATCGCCCCGGTGGATAGCAATTGCGAAGAAATGCTATATAATCTGTTTTGCTTTATGGATTGGATCCAAATTACGTTTCAAAGTTTCGGATCTACATAAAAGTAATATGACATAGATCCTTGTCTACAGCATAATTTTGGGTCAATTAACAATTGTTTGTACTCGGCTTCAAGATTCGTTTAAAGATGGGTTGCGGACTTCCCTGGTTATAGAGATAAACTTGTTGTACTCTCTTGTCATTAAAAGCCGCTACGCTTTCAGCTGCTACGACTCCGCCTTTGTAAGAGCCACTGATAGTTTTTGTGCTAAGATTTTTGATCGCGCCATGTTGCGCCGCAACAACTTTCATAGTAAGAAAATTCACATTTTTCTCCTAGTGCATCTATGCACTGATTGTTTTCAGAATATGAGAATGTGACAAGGTCACTCCTATTTTCTTACGCGATATGGAAATCATCAAATGCTCGTTTGAAACTCGAAAATTTTTGAAAAATTTTTATACTAATAGAAGAGAGTGGCAGTAGTTGAAGCGGGATACGTTGTGAATGCGAATCCATCGCCGGGTGAAAATGCAGGATTTTAGGGGTAAATTTTGTAAAATGCTAGAATGCATTTTTCTCATAAAAATTAGGTCGAATTTCCCAGGAAAATTTGAGAATCACGCCAGTTTATTAAGCTTAGCATCGAGCAAGAGCACTTTTCCCACACTCTGTATATTGACAAGATCAGAAAATAGGTGGAACAAGGGAAAACTATGGCTTTGGTTTTTGGACGCCTTGATTCGCACAATGTTTCCATAATTTTTCTCACATGAATTAAACTTTCATTGCTTCACTAGGTCTTGATATTATCCAATCCCCAGAGAGTGAGATTGATTGGCAAACAGCCACCGTCGGTATAAGACAAATGGGATGAAAAAAAAGAAGAGATTGGCAAAAGCTTTCAGTGAAGAAAAGTTAAGAAGAGAAAGAAAAGGAGAGGAAATCAAATGCATTGATGCAAGAACGGCGGGAATGGTTGCAGAATAACGTCTGCTTGCGCTGAACATTTGTGCGGACTTGCCTGGTCCTAATGCCGCGCTGCACCATGGGCGCGTAATATGAATGGGAAGCGTCTAAATATGATTAGGATGACCCCGAATGACTTGGAATATAATTTAGAGAAGGCAGTGCTTAGTGTGATCATCTGACCGCAATGCACAATCTCGTACCACTTCATGGAAACAGAGCTAAATACTGGCAGAATTACATCGTTCGCAGTTGCACAACCGAACATCACTGCCCTTACAGAGCCGCCTTGTGCTGTGACTGTCACTCATGCGCAATGACAGCGCATTAGTGGCAATAGCTTTTTATAGAAAAAGCGATGTTGCAGAACAAATACAGTAGACAGAGAAGGGGAGTAAAGGAAGAGGGTACGAGTTATTTTGGAAAGTGCTGCTTGAAAACACAATCTTATCAAAGAATACACCCACTGCTCTTTGATGCGAGATTCAGACGGTATATACAAGATTATACATTACTTTTGATATCTAGCTCGCAGTATACCCTATAGCAAGGCCGTTTACGTTTTCTTGTTCTGTATATCATAGAATTCGCCTCGACAAGCAAAATCCAAATTTGAGTTCAAATTTAAAATTCATGAACGAAGGGAGTTATGCCGGAAAAACGCAAAGTCGGCGACTTCGGCGACATCGGCAATCGGCGAATGCGGCGAATTCCCCGATTTCGCCGGGGTTTTCACATTCCGCTGTCATAACAGTACCTTTCTTGGCAGTTACTTCACAAGGGATTACACACGATTGACACGTATCAAGGTCTTTACACAATGTAAAAAATCTTGTTTTAACACTAGACAATGTCTTGTATACGGTGCACAGGATCGAAGTGTTGATTCTTCTCGAGGCGTTGCATCATATTGTGCAAAAATTACAGACTATCATACGGCGGACTTGAGATGCTAATTTCAAGTCTGTTGCAGAACACATTTGGGCGATAGGATTTTGGCAGTATCAAGCAAAACTTGAAAAGGCTATTCATATAAAAACTTTGAGACTTTCTTGTCTCTTATGAGTCAACAATATCTAATAAAAGTGGATATATTTAAGCTAAAGGTGTTCATTGCTTGGAATGCCGTGACTTATATTGCTATTCCAGTTAAGAGCTAAAAAGGCGCTGCAATGGCTTATCCTGATTGCAAATTCAACTTTATGTTTCAGTGAA
This sequence comes from Cylicocyclus nassatus, assembly GCA_958299035.1. NCBI lineage: Eukaryota > Metazoa > Nematoda > Chromadorea > Rhabditida > Strongylidae > Cylicocyclus > Cylicocyclus nassatus. Next base: position 28,372,174 of record CATQJL010000316.1, read on the forward strand.
CGCTAACAACTTTTCATCAAAAACGTTCTGCAAATAAGGAAGCAGTTTTCAAGTTAGCGTTTCGTGTGGTTCAAAATTGCACATTTATGAAAGGTCAGGTAAAAGGTCAGGTGACTTTTTGCATACCCATGCCGGCCAGAAAAGAATCAGCTGGGCAAAATCTGTCGCGACCAGAGATGTTAAAAATAGCCTTCAAAGTGAGTCTTAATATTATCACCAACTAGGTCAAACCGATTGGATTCATCTCTTCTTGAGTTCGCTTATATGTTGCTTACCATTACTGGTATACAATTGAGCTAAAGTCCAATTGAGCTCTTACTTATGGCGCAAATTATTTCTTGATAAGAGTTCGCTGCATTTTGTGCTTACTTTACTAGTTGCCTTGAATGCTCTTCGAAGATTCGTATGCACCAGCATTCTCGTTAATTGCGCATTTCAAGTATTTTCTTCAGCAAACGGCTCAGCTACAGTAATCTCTCCTACAGCACCGGTGAGTCAAACGGCTTGATGTGTAGCTGCGTATCAGCAATAGCGCGAAGAGGTGTGGCTTGGCAGTGTGCTCAGTTGGTTTGCTGTCGTCATCAGCCAGCATAGTGTGTGAGACGTGTAGTGTGTGAGGGTTAGGCCAGCCGGTACTCGCAGTAGGCGGAGTCAGCATTAGACAATGTATAAAAGCGGCTAACGCGCCGTTTCCTCAGCACTTAAATTACTACTGGTTTAACTACTGTTGTCTCAGCTTCACCCTGACCACCCTACGCTCATAATGATCTGTATTATCCATCCCTCACGTGATACACTCGAATTCATGTGTCAAAAACCACCGCGATTTGTCAAGTTGAATTTGTCGCGACCGCATGCAGCCTCAGCGGCCAAGGTAAACATGATTTTACTCCTCTAAGCTAATAAGACAAATATAAAACTCGCAGAAACCTAGCTTCACAGCAGAACTACGTTTACAGCGACTAATTTTACCCAGTTTCAGTGACAAACCACAGCATTAACTTCACGTAACACTACTTTGGCCCTACCTACTTATGCAGTGCAGCCGACAAGTTGAAGTGCACAGGACAAATTACAATTCTACGAGTCCTACATATCGCTGGTTGTCAAACCGCTGGAACCATTACCTCCATTGTCGCTGTATCAAGCTCCAGGATTTTTTCGTGATCATCGAAGGAAACGTCTTAGATGCTGGCATCAAACCATAACACCATCATTCACCACCACCGTTTCCTTGAGCTTCGCAAATTACAATAAAATTGAAGAGATGCGCTTCCTTCTCATCATCGGGACAAGAGCTATACGATAAGTTTGCTAAAAATCAGCATTAGTCTTGACTCTAAAAGCTGTATGAGTTGTTAATAAAAACGTGTTAATAATAGTGCTTAATATACACGCTAAGCAGACAAGTACCATCTGATTCCAACGAGGAAAGACACCCAAATTAGTTTGATTTTGAAAAAGACCTTCAAACTCGGAAACAGCACATACGATTTTCGCAATGCAAAGCCTATTTTGAAGCAAATTATGATCCTTTCAGTATGCTCTATTGACTTACGACCGAATATGGAAAGATGGTCTGCAGATAGGATTGTGCCCGAGGTAGTGAATCTCGAAATAACATTAAGTCAGATGGTATTGATAGGGGACATGCATTCCTGGATTATACTAGCGTAAGATCGCTAAGTCAGTCAACACGCAATTAGTGGTTTGGAGGCTCATAACTTGTTCCAGGGTAATGTTCGCAGCCACGGATTGCAAATTGAAATCAGCGTCAAGCTGATTCCGAAAATATGTGCCACTTTTCAAGTGGCGCCAAACTAAGTTAGGTGCCATGCCACGTAAGATAATTATGTCATTTTGCGCTTTGTTTATAGCAGAGGACTACACAAAAAGCGAAATTGGTGGTTCCCTCTCTAGTGTGTCCCTAAGTTGGAGCCATTTCCACACAAGTACCTATGGTAAGCAAACGACTTATTGGGAAAAGAGATGTTAATGACCAAACACTAGATAATACTTTTGCGACACTCTGTGTATACGTATAGCATCACAGGTGCGATAAGGTGAGAATGACTACTCCAGGGTGAAGGGGGTCACAGTGGTCGCAGTCCCTCCAGGGTGAAGGGTGTTTCAGTTGATCGAGAAATCATAAAATGCCGACCGGGGGGGGGGGGGGGGAAAGGAGAAGGTGATGGTGTTTTCTTATTTTCCAGATAAAAGTCTATCATATTGTCTCTGCCATCATTGGTTGTCTTTTTACCAAAATGTGAAAATTGATAGAATTGGAACAACCCTATATGTTTTTAAAGTACCATAGAAGATGTGTTTGCGAGAACATCTGCTTCGGGAAAGAGGTAGAATTCTTAAGCATTTACGAATTTTTAGAAGAAATTCGTAACTTCTGTAGATGAACAGCAACGTCAGCAATGAAAAGGTTTTTACAACTATCTTGTCTTCCGCTTTCAGAGAATATATAGCTTGCCTGTAGTCTATTGAAAAAGTGTCTGGTGAAGAGTGTGGGTAGTAATTTCTTAACATTTACGAGTTTTTAGGTTAGAAAAATCCGTAACTTCTGTAGATGAACATCTTATACAGCGTGATGGTAACCTTTGGAACCGTCTCATCTTCCGCTTTTAGAAAATATATACTTTGCCTGGGGTCCCATGCAAAAAGTGCTTGAGTGAAGGGTGTCCTAGTGATTGCTCGAGATTTTCAAGTTTTTGACATAAAAAATTCATAACTTTTGAAGAAGATGAACATCTTGTACGCCGAGATAGTCACCATTGGAACCGCCTCGTCCTCCTTTCAGAAAGTATACACTTTGCCTGGGGTCCGTTAGAAAAAGTGCCGGGTGAAGGGTGGGTGAGACTTTTATAATGGGAGTGCTCAAGTACAGGCTTTTTTACCATTGTAAAAAGTCGTCTACTTGAGCACTCCCATTATAAAAGTTTCACCCACCCTTCACCCGGCACTTTTTCTGATGGACCCCAGGCAAAGTATATACTTTCTAAAAGCGGAGGACGAGGCGATTCTAATGGTGACCGTCTCGGCGTACAAGATGTTCATCTTCAGAAGTTATGAATTTTTTTATGTTAAAAACTCGAAAATCTCCAAAAATTACTAGGACACCCTTCACCCAGGCACTTTTTTCAACGGACCCCAAACATATTATATATTTTCTGAAGACGGAGGATGAGACGGTTCCAACGGTGACTACATCGGCGTACAATATGTTCATCAGCAGAAGTTATTAATTATTTTATGTCAAAAATCGAAAATCCTCAAAAAAACATTAGGACCGTTCACTGCACTTTCTTGAATGGATATCAAACGCTCTAGATATTTTCTGAGAGCGGAGGACGGAACGGTTCCAATGGCGCCCATCAAGGCGTACAAGATGTTCGACTACAGAAGTTATGAACTTCTTTTTGTTGAAAACTCGGAAATCTCCAGAAATCATTACTCACACCCGTCACCAAGCCCTTTTCTCAATAGACTCCTCCTTTCCTATACATAAACAATTCACGTACAAACATCTTCTTTGCTTAACTCACTGTTGATTATTTTTCTCGGCTTTTGGTGAAGGGGGTCATCTTGGTCCCGGCAGGGGTGAAGGGAGGGTGAGAAAATTCTCACACTATCGCACCTGTGTATAGCATATTACACTTAATAGATGAGTTGCCATTTACTTTTGGACACATGCAGGTGTAGACCACAGTTGCAAAGATATGTAAAATTGATGAGCGCAGTATCAAGAGATAACGACAGATATATTAGCATGACTAGGAAGTCACGTTGTGATAGGCCACTCTCGAAGGCAAGGTAGTATTTGAGCTACACGGTTGAACCGCGCACCTAAGTCTCCAGTGCGTTATTTTCGCCTCCACATTTTGTGTGTTTGAGCAGCAAGTAGCGAGTGTTGCATTTAAAACCGAGTAAGAGATGAGATGAAACTCAAGATGATATTGTAATCACTGTAATTAATAATTAGTCTGTACTTGTGATTAATTGTTAGTTTTTAAGAGAGTTTTCGTGATCAAGTATTCTAGAGGAAATGTATGTTTACGGAACGACGCAAGAGATAAACAAACAAGTCTTGTAATATCTTTTTGCGGAATACTTTTGACCGAATCAAAGAGATTTCCAAGCTAACATGACGACTACCGCTAGAACGAATGATCCAGAAAATAGAAAAATCAGGCGTGGGACTGGATATTTTGAGCCTCAATAGCAAATTAATCATCCTTTTATGGTTTTAGTAATCACTAAAGCATCAGATATTGCTTGTTTGGGTGAATACGTTGATACAAGCAGCTGCTAAAAGTGCGCTCAACTTGCTCGAGCTTATCAATAAGTTCCTTCCGACTAGAAATTTAAGCGGAGGTGTTGCATTGAAAAACAGGCAGTGCATAATCTCTTTAGGGTCTAAGCCGAGCGAATATAAATTATAAATTAAAATATAAATCAATCAATAAATATAAATATTAGGTTGTCCGAAAATCAATGCCCGTTTTGAATTTCAACCGCAGTAAGTCATACACCTCTCACTTCTAAATAAGAAGCAGAGTACCATTCGATAGAGTAAAGCAAGCTCTACAAAATGGCCATCCTCTCATCCATCTCGAGATTCGAACCAAAAACTAAAAAGACTCAGCAGCCCGAAAAATCGAAAAAAATCGTAACTGATTGTGAGTTCACAAAAATCCTACAAAAATTCTTACTTGCTCATGTAAACATTATCCACATAAAACAACTATATACGCCTTTGCCGTTTTCCTCTGTTAGACAAGAAAACGGAGATTTTTGTGCATTTGCTAAAGTCGTGTTGTGTCGTCCCCACATAGATAGTTGTATACGACAAGCCTGTAGAAGTACAGATTTAAATTTTCAGCTCTCTACAAGCTTTAGTTCTCGAGAAATACCGAACATAGCTTTCACTAGTTATGGTCCAAGCTAAAATTCAAATTTCTCGAGAACTGAAGCTTGTAGAGAGCTGAGAATTTACGTTTGTACTTCTACAGGTTTGTAGTATACAACTATCTATGTGGGGACGACACAACACGACTTTGGCAAATGTACGAAAATTTCCGTTTTCTTGTCTAACAGAGGCAAACGGCAAAGGCGTATATAGATATTTTATGTGGATAATGTTTACGTGAGCAGGTAAGAATTTTTTTAGGATTTTTGTGAGCTCAGTTACGATTTTTTTCGATTTATCGGGCTGCTGAGTCTTTTTAGTTTTTGGTTCGAAACTCGAGGTGGATGAGAGCTGTTGCAAAAGCAAGATGGCCTTTTTGTAGAACTTGCTTTACTTTATCGAATGGTACTCTGCATCCTATTTAGAAGTGAGGTGTATGACTTATTGCGGTTGAAATTCAAAAGGGCATTAATTTCCAGACAACCTAATATATTAATTAATATATAAATATATCAATTAACTAATATAAATTTACACGCACATTTAAACAAAGAGTGCATAATGCGTGTTGTTTCAAAGACAATAGGCTCAAGATGAGGAAATCATAAGAATATCGTGATTCATACAAGTTAGTATCACTTCTAGTGCTTCGCATCAATAATTTAATTTTCAGAGCTTGAAAACACTTTTTAAACTCTAAATTTTGCAATCTAAACCGAAAAAAATATGCAGCTTTTTACAGCACTGCAATAAGACGAAGTAAAGTTGTATGAGGGGCACTATCCGATGAAGGAAAGCAAGCACAACAAGACCTTTTGACATTGTATAAATCGCTGTACATAAAACTCAAAAATCGCTCCAGGTTGTTGCAAGAACTAAACAGAATGAATAAAATTAAGCAACGACTGAGAATCGTACTAAATTCTACATCTGTACATTAGTTGAAAATTCTAGAGATTTTTCTATTTTATTTTTGTATTATGGAAAAAAACAGTATTTAACACATTGACGACTACTTGACACGCCTGTTGTGTCAAGCAATGACTACCGCGTGGTACCGCTTGACACACCATGTGTGTCAAGGATTGAATTTTGCTAAAATGACTACTATCTTGAAATAAACTCACTCCATGAGCTTTCTTTTGCAAAGATTCTAGGCATGACCTCTACCTTTTTTGTCAGCCTTTCAGATCTACGGTAGGTGTACTGTATATGACAGTACGCGTAATTATATTTGAGAATTTGGGCTGGTCCGTAAAAAGGCTTTGGTCCCACGAGGCAGACAACTAAAATTCTGCATGGTCGTCAATGTGTTGATGCTCGCTAAAACTTTTCTCAGTCCATGCTGACCAGTCCATGTAACGAGAAGCAAACAAACACAAGCGCAGTCTAAGGGTCGGCATGCTGACTTGGGCAAGCTGACAAGATTTTTTTTTTATCTGTTTATTATTTTTTTATCTATTTATTCTGTCTATTTATTTTACACACACACACACACACACACACACACACACACACACACACACACACACACACACACACACACACACACACACACACACACACACACACACACACACACACACACACACACACACACACACACACACACACACACACACACACACACACACACACACACACACACACACACACACACACACACACACACACACACACACACACACACACACACACACACACACACACACACACACACACACACACACACACACACACACACACACACACACACACACACAGACACGCGCTTTATTATAAGTCATGGAATTAGGTTCGCAGAAACTTTCTGTCATACTTTTTCCGAAATTTCTGAAAATTCCTGAAAAATTTCAGAAGTCCTCTAGAAAATTTAAAGTTGATCCATAGGTAGGCCACGTCAGGGCCTACACAACAGTACGACTGATGCCACAATTGCACAAATAGCTAGCAAGTTTACAACAACTTTATAAGCATGCTCAAAATTGTCATTTTTGTTTGATCTATTTTCTGCACTCAATTGTTTTTCCTATCCCATTATTTTTTGGAACACATTTTCGCATCGTCTTTTATGGCAGCACTTCGGTGCCGCTAGCATGCCAAAAACGAGAGGTGAAAAGCAAATCAAAAAGCCAAAAGTTTGTCGAAATTTCCTTTCTGTGTGCATTGTGTAGGGTTTAATAGGGGAAGGCTGAAAATAACTTTGTAAATTTTCAAAAATTGTTCTTCATGTTAAAATGTGAATGTGTATTGACATGGCGCTCGAAATGATTTTTTGATCTTTGGCGAATATGCTCCTGATCACTTCCATAACGCGAGCGTGGGAAAGACGGAGCTTCATTCGTGTTGACATGATTAAGAGCATGTTCGCGGAAGAGATGCAAAGTCCCGCGCGGAAGTCGAGGTGCTGATGCACCCGACACTGCAATTGATAAGCCCTATAATTCACTGCGCGGACAAGGTTGGTTAAACATTTCCTGCTCGTAAATTAGTGTCCGGAACGCATCTATAGTAAAGTATATCATCGAAATGATTTTTTGATCTCTTCTCCTTTTTTAACGTCTCAGAAGGCGAAGTAGTTCATAAGGGGCATACTTGAGATTTTCAAGATTAGTTGAAGGAGACTGCAGCAATGGCGAAGAAAACAAAACTTGAAGATAACCTATAATAGGTTAGCTTCAAAAAAGTCAAAACTCATACTGCTTACTGTTGAGCAATACCTGCAAAAATGAATAGGCAGATGAAAGGGATGAAAAAGGGGGGGGGGTATGGAAAGCAATACCTGCAAAAATTTATAGGCGGGTGAAGGAGACGAAAAGGAGTTTTCTTGAAAGAGTAAGTCTATCTATAGAAAGGTAGTCAATTGAATGGACTTTATGTACAGATATGAACGGATTTGTGAGAAATAAGTGTATGGCGATGGCTACAATTAGTGTGATTGAAAAATCTCAAGTGTATTATACAGGTAGATGTCAGCAACCCTAGTCCATTACAAGCTTACCTATTTCAACGGGCGTGGCTTGGGGGAATGCGCACGCCAGGTAAACGGTTTCGCAAAGTGATGTTTCTGAATTACGTAGAAATTATTGAATTATGTCAAACCAGTAAAACTTTATTCAGCAATTCGCTTTGGCTGACCAGAAATACGAAGACATTCGCGTTACGCAGGAGACATTTCCAGCGCTCAAGCCTAGTCACATTTCAGCCTAGTCACACATTTCTACTTGATATAATTCACCAGTGCGTCACCTCGTCACCAGAGGTTCGCACTAGCTCTACTATTTCTATGCTTTCCTCGTGCTCGCGTAGTAATGGCTTTGTCACTCACCGCGCAATGCTGACCATCACGAATGACTGTAAACAACTACTCATTCCAAGTTACTCTATGTAAAATCGGTGACTTTGGAATAAAAAAATGTTTTTGCAGGTGAACAAATTCGAACTTGAATCGCTTACCAAATTTATTTTGACTCAATGTTCGTCGCGAGGATGATAGGTGAGCTAGACCTCTGAGCGCAATCATTGCTTTTTGGCCCGTTTTCGGAGATACATGTTTTGGTGATTTTTTATGCGTAAACCGATGGCTTGCAGATATACATGTCACATTTACTCGCGATTTTGCAAAAAACCCAAGTACGTCTCCAATTTTTTGGGCCAAAGCCGCGTGGACCTGTTTGATGCGCAGTTTTCGTAGGTTCCACACAGCGAATCCGCTCCAAATTATGGACCTACATGCTGTGACATGGGTCGTGCAAAATTGTGGCTGGAGACGTTTGGCAACTCACTCATAAATTTTGTGACAGACAGATATACACACACGGAGAGACAGACGTAGCGCTTCAATATAAGTCACCAGTGCGTCACCTCCGTTTTGCGGAGGTTCGCACTGGCTCCCTATCCGTATGCCTTTCTCATGTTCGCATGAGAATGACTTTGAAACCCACCATGCCATGCTGAACATCACAAATGAATAGTAAACAACTGTTCATTCTTGAAACATCTCTTCGTAAGATCGGTAATTTTGAGAGGAAAAAACTTGTCGCAAAGGAACACCTGCGAATTTGATTAGATTACTGAATTTGTTTTGGCTTGGTAGTCGTCATAAGGATAATAGTCACTTTGAGCTAAATTTCCGTGCAAAATTCTTTCCAAGTCTGAAGGGAAAACCTTGCCAAATCGACTGTCTAAGCGATCACCACTTCTTGGCGCTGTTGTTGCAGAAAAGCAAACTTTTTGAGCACTTTTTGGGCTAGAATTCATGAGGCGCAGATGTACTTGTCAGGCAAATCATGACTTCGTAAAAAGTCGAATTAATGACCCAATTTTGCATGCCAAAAGCCGCGTGGGCCCGTTTGACGCGCAGTTTCTAAAGATCCCAAATATCGGATCAGCTTGTGCTTTTGCACTTTATACCTACATGCTAGGGTGCTATGACTAAAATTTCAGCTCAAAACCTTGCCTACAAAACGCTCTATGAATTTCGTGATAGACAGACATAAACACACACACACAGACAGACACGCGCTTTATTATAAGTCATGATGATACAATAGTAGACGTCATCCGTCTAGTCACCTCGGTGCGGTATGTGTTACTGCACAAAAAATTGAAATCCCGGATGAGTTTCTGGGGTCCGGCCGTGCCGTACTTGCACCAAGTGCACATAAGGCTAGATTTTGACGCCGAACTGCCTGTTCACTTACTTTGATGCTTTTTTTTGTTTTTAGCTTAACGCACCGTTCGATTTTCGATGATTTGTCACCTTTTGTCACCTTTTTTGCCAGGTCGTGCGTGCTGTTTCAGATCGAATGCTTCGAAATTCATCACTTTTGCATACAAGTGAAAGATGCAGATGAGCATCCTGCAGGAGAATAAGTTTGCCTTCTTCAGCTTCGGGTATCTTTTAGGCAGTACGAGTTTCAATTCCCTTCTCATTGATATCGAAAATCCTGGTTTTTTGCCGAGTTTTCAATGAGAAGCAGTTTTCAAGTCAAACACAGGATTGCACGGGCATAAAAAACCAGAACTTTCGATATCAATAAAAAGGAAATAGACACTAGTACTGCCAAAGGGATACTCTGCGCTTTCTCAATACGACAATACTGAATAAAGTAGACTTACTTCAGAATCCTGCGAGTTTGCCCATCTGCTCCCCTTAACTGAAAGCAAAAGTAATAAATTTCGAGATATCTAAAACGGTTTGCAGAACGTATAAAGTGACAAATCACCGAAAGTTAGTCGGTGCATGAAGCTAAAAACAAAAAAAGCATTAAAATAAAAGAAACAAGCAGTTTGGCGTCAAAATTCAGCCGTATGTGCACATGGTGCGACTACGGCACGGCGGGACCCCAGCACCTCATCTGGGATTTGTTTGTGCAGTAATTCACACCGCGCCGAGGTGACTAGACGGATGACGTCCATTATACTTACATGTCCGACCTCCGTTTGACAAGATCCATGCTGTTATTAAAGAAGGCTCCATAATCCTTCCTTGCTATATTGAAAGCTCTAGAAAAATTCGCCCGGTTATTCGTGCTACGAGCTGTCTGTATTGCACGGCTGACATCTCTGCGTCGTCGTCTTGTCGAGACCTAGAGAGATTACGAACATTTGTGCTATTCTCCAAAAATTATCCGCGGCAAGATGTAACAAGAGGTCATGAATGAATAGGAGGTGAAGCAACAAGAGAAACATGAAAGTCTAAGTCAGCTCTTGCCGAGAGAGCCGTTATGTTAACAGACTACCGTATGCGAAGTGAGCCGCTATGTTTACTTTGCGAGAATCATAAGTATCTGGCACTGATCCCATAGATCAGTTTCCACAAGGGGTTTACGGGGCCAGTTTTCTGGTCACGGCAATGTATTCGCCTTCAAGTTTCAGTTTCGTGTGTTTTCAGAGGTAAGCCAAGAGGCTTCCAACGCTTTGCGAGCTATCAATCCGGGCTCGTGCGACAAGGTCTGACTGTTGTAGGGAATTATTTTTTGCCTGGCACTGCCTGCGATACCCACCTTAGCTGCAGATAACTTTGACTTATCAAGGCCTTTTAAGTGCTGCTTGGTTTCACCTTTAAAGACCCAAAAATAATCCGTAAAGACTAATAATTGCTATGACTAGATAACTGGTCCCAAATCAAATTTTCTAAGGGTTTTGGTTCACGAGTTCAGGATCAGATCTAAAGGCACGTGCACCCAAAGTATTGTCAATGACTCTGATGCTTAACAGTAGCGGGTCTCCCAACCATATAACTGCCCAACTGTGCTGCCAAAATTATTTCTGAAACGAGCATATCGATTCAAAAGACGGATTCGCCGTTGGCCTCTCCCTTTTAAGTGGGCGTACGTTCCCATTCACATTTCCTCTGGCAGACAGAAAGGTCAAAAAGTTGATTAACATCTGACAAAAGCGTGAGAGCGCCCAAGTGATAAGGCGCTCCTCTGCTTTCTGCCCTGCCACCGGCCTGCGGCTGACCCGTGGCTTACCGTTTCCGTCACGTAGTTCTCGTTACCATGGATTTTAGGGCATCTGAAACAAGAATTTTTGGGAGTTTAGTTCCTTTAAGCCTTGATTAAGACTCCGCTACGGAAAAGGTGCGAAAAGAATAAAACTTTTGAAACTAAAGCTTGAATGGAAGTGCCTTTAAGGGGCTCGCAGAGTAATAAACAGTGACGGCGCTCCGCATACTCCGCATACGTTAGCCTACCCAAGTAACGGCTCGGTAAGTCCTGGCTTAGGTTTCAAGTCTATGTTGTTGCTCCGCTCCTGTCCATGACACTGGGTTATACTTTGCCCTTGGATAAATGTTTTAGAGAGTAGCACAAATACAAATGTTCGTGAACTTACCAGGCTCTAAGAGAGGCGAGACGCCGAGATACTAGCGATGATGAAAGTTATCATCAGTCTTGGTGGTTTGGTGAAGAAGAATATAGCAGTGATCAACTTCATGCCAAGATTCATAAACAAGTGAGTTTGGAGCACTACAATCATTGCCATTGTAGAACTATCCCCTTCAAAGTGAAGAAGCAATGAAAGCTTTACTCCAAGTGCCAGCTTTGATACAATTCTTTCTACTGAAGACTACGGCCAGCAAATCTTTTTCCTCGGTTACTTGCTCAGATAATGCCGGGGGCATTGTCCGCAAACTCGCGCTTTTCTGCAGGCAGTCAGCAGTTTTGGGGCGTGACCACCTTCAGCGGGCGGCGCTTCCTTTCCGTCGCATATTCTGCCGGCGGGAAGCAATACAGCATTTTCTGCAAGCGCTCGGCAAATAATTTCTTTCAGCGAGCGCTGGCAAACTTTCAGCAAGCACTCGGACTTTTTTTACGCAGTTTTGAGGTACGCCGAGCAAAAGTGAGACTCTAGGTGGCAGAGGTGCTATCGATGGTTTAATTACTCGAGTTTGTGAGCGGAAGGTACCTACGGGCTGTGCGGTCCTTCACAAAGGACTGTGCGACCCCCAAAAACTTTGCATATTCTCGCGAAAATTTCGAGAATGCGGCCACTGGGTTGCAACTTATCCATAGAAAGACCGTAACAGTTTCCCAAGCGTTCGTCTAAAACTTGAAGAAAACTATTCCAAAAGCGGATCGCAAGAAATCAGCGAACTATTTTTTTCCAGTGCCCGCTTGCTCAAAATTCGCATGGCCGCCTGCCCCCTGCAATTATTCTGAGTGCTTGACCGGCGTTATTTAATGCCGTAAAATCAAGGCAGCTTAGTGAGGCTGCATTGGCGAATACGAGTTCTTGCTAAACCCATATTTTGAACTTGAATAACTGCACGCAAACTCGTCAAGGTCAGAAACATTGGTCCAGAGCCCATTAGACCCTGAGCATAGCTCGCGTGATTATCGTTTATAACTCATCGTAAGGGGTTCCTGAATGTCTGGAAGATAGGGCATTTGATCAGTCTACGAAAGTTATACATGCTGTGCTTTTGGGTTGTGCCATCATTGAAGTTGAAGACAATTGGCAAATAGCCAGATTGCGTAACGATTAGAAGCAATGCACAATTCACAATTCATCAACTCACAATTCATCCTTCTTTATGGCAAAATTGTTATAATTTTAGCATATAACTACTTTGATTGAATCCTGGACAAGCTTATGATTCCATGGTAAAGTTTTTGATGACTGTAGTAATTTTCTGTATCTTCTTTCAACAATGACACAAACATTTCTTGCGAATTAAATCCGTTTTGTATCTATCGAATCTGCTTTATTTGATAAAAAGGACACCATTGCTGCAACACTGATATGATCGATTGCTCCTTTTGCAAGCGATCATATATTATGGGTGATAACAGCACAGAATGCAGTTTGTCACGAACTCATGCTGGCGCAGGGGTCACACGCAGCAAAATCCTTGAGTGGAAGTGGGAAAATTTAACGAGTGGACAAGATCAGTGGCAAGATTCTCGAAGGTATTATAGCTATTATAAGTTTCTAACAAGGAAAGCGCATGCAATCGATGTGGCCTTTTCAAATGAGACCCATACTGCTTTAAAGAGTATTGCACGGTGATTCCAAATCTGCCTTCCAAATCCGCCAAGCGCCTCTGGATTTAGACTAAAAAATGAATGCAGAATTTGGGTAAATTTGATTATAAAAATCTTCACAGCGCTCAAATAAACCAATGTTAAGTGTTAGCATATTAGATAAAATGCATCCATTGCATAAAGGGCTCCGATACTTGACACTGGACTATTTGAGCAAATTTGGGCGATTTTGTTCCAGTTTTGCGTTCAATTTTTTGACCTTAAAAACGCCCATAACTCGGCGTCCAGAGCGCTTGGCAGATTTGGAAGGCAGATTTGAAATCACCGCTTAATGTTCTTTAAAGCAGTATGGTCTCATCTGGAAAGCCCACTTTGACTAAACACGCTTCCCTTGTAAGAAAGATTAACACGAAACCTGGTAGTTTGTTAATTGTTGAACATTTGCAAACAAAAAAACACAAGTCGTACATGTTTTGCAAGTAATGCTGTGTTTTGTCAAAATGAGATACAGCTCATAAATGCAGTAGTTCTTATATACTAGGCTGTTGCATAAGTTCTGTCCGATTTTTTTGCCTCATGTTTGAAGCAGCTGTTCTAAGAGAATTTCATCTCTAATTCGATACGGTTGGTATCATTGAAAAGTGCTTTCCTTGCGCTTTCTAAAGCATACCAGAATTCAATAAAATTCATAGTGTACGGAGATCACAGGCCTAAAATCTCTAAGTGGCCGAGGTACGTTCTATCCCTAGAAATATGTCCTTGCGAGGATATCTCCACAATGCGCCCTTCAAGTCAGGTTCTTTCATTGGCTTCGGAATAAGGGTATGGAATGCTAGTATATGCAGAAGTTCGGTCCCATGAAGAATACGTCTTGCTAGTGAAATTTATCCTCGAACATAAATCTTTGGTATAGATGTTTTACAAGCAATAACTTTCTGCGAATAGAAGTAATCGACAAGCTCAAAGTTGGAGGTGCTAGGGCAAAGCAAGAGCTAACAGGGCCCATCCACCAATTCCTTTTCGGCGCTCACGTCAGTTGTAAAACGTTCGTAGTTCATAAATAGGCATGCACACATGTGCTGAAGCGAGGTCAAAAAGTGGCTAATTTTTTGTTCGGTCAAGAAAATCTCTCGGCAGCGCAAACCCTATGGGCTCTTTTATGTTGCATAATAATCTACGAAAATTTCTCTATCCATCCATTATTAGAAAAGATGCCTATCAATTTTCATAAGGGAGCGTTACCATGTCAAAAAAGACAGATTCGAAGAAAAACGCTGCAAAGTTTTTGCATTCTTGGTTCTTCCTTAACAAAGATTTGCGCAGATCTCAATATGCATTTTTTAGCCAAGGGACTGCTCAACACATAGAAACTAAGACCTTGGGAAAAAGTTGACTCTGAAACAGGTTATGACATTTTGAACTCAAAAATTCAAATCGGACAGAACTTATGCAACAGCCTAGTATTTGATCACAAACCATCCATGCTGTAAAATCCCCCTTCGGTTACAGGTTAATATCTTACTTTGCTTGTATCAAATTCCAGACGTATAAAGAAATGTTATATTTCACACTGCTGTCCTTCGCAGAAATGAAAAATTACCTTTCAAAGTCTTGGCGTCCACGTCATGATTTGGTAAATAGCACAAAAACGCCAAAACGCGTTTTCACTTATGATCGAAAAACGAACAAAAAATTCGGACACTATGCGCTTAGCTCAACAGAAGATTACTATCTTATCAAAAAGGTTTTTTACACATGTAATTACCTTTTTGATAAGATAGTTATAACTGCTATACTAATAACTGTATTAAGTGCACGCGTGCAAATTTCATTGAGTATATTTGCATACCATCATGGTTTTAGGTATGCAGAACTACGCATAATAGCTGTGATTCAGGGTGATACCACCTAATAAGATATTTCAATTTGAGTGTCACGGTCGGCGCGGCTCGGTTTCTCACGAACCCCCTCGCTTGCGTCACTCGATGTGTTCGCGAGCGTGTCTAAGAGTACTTTTCCAAGCTCGTCAGCCAATGATGCTTAAGGATACGGTATTTTCCACGCTTTAGGGCGAACTCGAGAGACTCAAGCGAGGCGGCTTGCGAGAACAGCCGCACCAACTGTGACAACACTCAAATCGGAAGCCTTTGCACATTACACGCTGCTAGTCTGCACATTATGCGAAGTAACAGCACACAAACATCTTTCTTCTCAAAACAAAGACGAAAAATCCGATGAACAAAGCGGCTGCATGCATTGGGTTTCCTTACATACACCGTCATTTCGTGCATCAGAGGAGGCTGGTAGGTTAAGTCAACATTATAAAAATAATACACGAAGGACATAAAAAAACTACCTAAACCAATTGCGAATCGTAAGTCCTACATCGCATTCTGGTGTGAACTGCGTGTGCGGATGCGGATTGCGCAATGGAAAGAAACCTGATCAACAGAAGAAGTAAGTGGCGGACTTTTGTGATCATTGCATAATTGTTGTGCTTAAAGGCAGTGTCTCACCAAAATTTGATTGCCGAGATTTTTGCATTTTGCATGCCTGTCGAACCCTGTCTAGCACTGTATGGGCTTAAAATCGCACAAAGTCCCCAAAAACCCCGTTTTCTGGAGGCCTCGCGGAAGCGACATGGACGAGTTGTTCCTTCCAACTTCATCCTCAGCCACAGTGGCAGCAACAGAGGGAGGTGGATATTAAGTGGAGGGACATGCTCAAACGCGTAAGAGTGGAGACCGAAGGAGTCATCCGCGCGTACCAAATCGCTTTCCGCGTACCACTTTGAGTAAATTTTTCTCAGCGTGGAGGGGGTCAAATTGGGACTTGTTGCAATGGCCTATTTAGAGGTCCCTATAATAGAATATATGAAGATCCGCGCGGCCTCAGCTTTGGTGAGACACTGTCTTTAAGCCTCCTACAAGTTTTGCAAGTAGCAACGCATGCCAAACGCAAATTTTCCCCTTTCTAATTCGAGGAGAATACCCTTTTCAAGAATTTTTTTTGCAGGCTACTTTGATTACTTGGAATAAGTTCATCACAGCAACAAGTGAATGAATGAATGCTTTGAAAAGCTTTCAAAAGAAAAGCAAAAGCAAGAAAGCAAAAGATGAAATGCTTTTGTTTCCTTCCTTTCTCTATTTTCAACAACAAAGTATTTTTTTTTGCAGCCCAAGGGTTTAAGTAGCAAAACAAAATTGCTTTGTTCTGCGACTCAAGATTGGTCATGATATTATTGGGTTGGAAACTAAGTTTTGCATCTTCATTTATAATTTTACTCTCTTTAAGACTGCTAGGGACAACAGTCAGTCACGGCTAAGGAGTCAAAACCTCAAAATTTGCCTCTTCGCATACTGAGGTTACTTGACCTACCAAACACGAATATCATATTTATTTGTTAAAAAACCTTTTTTCTCGTTCAAAGTGAAACCCCACACCGTTAGCCCACAGTCATCTTAGTCCTGATGTACATTTTTAGTAATGTTTTCGTGATCAGCGTCGGATAATCCGTCCACGCCAACTTTCAGCTGAGTCTGTAAATATTCTACGACTTTCTTCTTTGTACTATACACTTACCGTAACCCTCACTGCGAGTCAGAATTTGGCAAAATAGCAGCTGCGCTTGAAAAAGCATCATAGCCCACATAACGGCAAAATCTTAATCTTCTTGAAAGAGAGGGAAGTTATTGAAAAAGTTGCAAAACTTAGTTTCCAGTCTTACTATTTTTCATAGAATTTTGATAAGCAAGGTTCCTTTATTGTTCTTCAAAAATCTTGCAAAGAGTAAACCCCTCACGCTTCCGTGTTTATCCAACAACCGTGAAATCAGAGTTAGGGGTGACAACTACAATCGGGTGAGTAACAAACTGTAACAAACTTTTTCAATACAATGTGTGCAGTCTTGAAAATAGTGAGAATGGCCAATTTATCAAATAAAGGTGGAACTTATTGATAGATTACGGCTTTCTAAGCAATTTATCACATGGGTTGCTCGAGTCAGAACAAAGATTACAACTCTAACAATTTCTAGAAATTAATCATCAAGGCGAGATTGGTTGAAGAGTTTTAAGAAGTGCATTTCACTGAGGAAGAGAACATGTTTCCTTCAAAAAGAGAGACAATGCTGAGTTACCTTTTGTTTTTTTGCTTGAAAAGTTCAGAAACATTAAAGCCTCGGTCGCTGTCTTCCACACCAAGAAAATCGCCGTATCGTCCTTATTAAGGGAATTAGAGTGTTTTCGCTTGAAAGTGCATTTTAAAAATACCGCAAATACAGGCATTATGAATAATATGTTATTGACAGATTCCAACTAACGTCTCATAACCAAAAAATTGACATCCTTGTGCGCGTTGCTGTATTTGGCAACGTCTTCTACGGTATTGCTTAAAAAATCAGCAGATGATTGGAAGGAAACACATGGCAACATTTGCGCAGGTGAACTTTGAGAGCAATACGTAATACATTCCGATCGCACGCGCCGCGCTTTTTTGTTGCGGTCATATGCGCGTGCAAATGATGTTCCGATTGAAATATCATGGTGGTTGCGTGCATAGAAGCTTATCTGTTTATTTGATTTCTACAGTACAATTTGGATCTTCTGCTCGATCATAATTAGAGAATATCACATATGCCATTCTAGAACCTAATACATGTAAGAATCATTTATTATCTTCGGAGTGGTTTCTTGTTTACCAAAAAAAAATTTTTCTGAAGTACCTGATACGCCTTTTAGTATGCAAAAACCACATTACATCATTGTTTCACAAGTTCAGCGACCTTATCGTTGGGACTCCATACTAGTTCTTGTTTGAAAAATATTACCTCTGAAACAACAGGAAGCAGCAAGCAAGCATTTAAACCATCGCATTGTTGGAACATGCTCAATCCGCATTCGAGTTGAATATCTGTAAGGGCAAAGCTGAAGGTTTCAGGGACGGACTTATTGTAAACGCAATCAAGCAATGAAATCTTTTGGTTCCTAAAGTCGAAGGCATAATACACAATCTCAGTCGCAATCTGGAACTGCAACGATTCTTTGTGTTTGATCGTTAGCTCGCTTGCCTAGACCAGACTTTATGTTTTTGCAACAACTTGCAGATGCTACGAGTCTATGCATTCGAGACCAGCGCGCGATTAATCTGTATGTTGGCGAATGGCCAAGTCGCGTGGATGTAGTGATTTGGCATCGCGAGAAGTATACCTTATAGCTGAGCACTAGGAGTTATCGCAGGAATGAACAGTGCACAAGCACCATTGCGATGTGATGCAGCATCATTACAGTGCCCACACTCTCCTTCGAACTACCACTTTTTGCTTCTCTTACATACTGCGTTCCCGACAACAGCACGAAGTTGATGGATGCTCAAGCATGATTGAGAAAGGATGTTCGGCCGATATAAGCAAGATCAGCACAAGAGAGAACTTAGTAGAGATTTTACAAGCCTGGTGCTTAGGCTAGAGTTTACAAAGGCATTTCAAACTTTAAAGCACTTCCATTTCATTGATACGTTCATCCTGACACGCTAGGTTGCAGTGCTGTCAAATCCACTCGTTCCTCCCAATACATGCAAATATGTTGCTTTCGAAATAACGCGCCAAAAGCAAGTAATGGGTCTGATTGCTAAAGTACTGGACAAGTCAAACACAGCTCATACCTCGCTCGTCGTAGTCGGCTTTGGCACTCAAATTTTCATGTAGAGCTAGACCTTGAGGATTGGGATATCCTCCACACGTTGGACCTACTGCAGTACAAAAACAGAAACGTTGTCTTTTCCTTTTCGCTCCAATGGTTTTCAATTAAGCTGCTTCAGCGATTCAACCAACACCAAGATTATAGTACACTGTTTATCAACTACAGTGTCGGGTGCACCATCTACGCATCTACCCTCCCAAGCGGGCGCTTCGCCTGCACTCTGCACCTCTTTCGCGAACACGCTCTCGACAGGGTGGTCCACATGAAGTGTGACACAACAAAAAATATTATAACTTTGCAAGGACTAAATGAAATGAGAAGCTTCTGTTTTCACCTGATAGAGAAAAGAATTCTGTATAGAAACTTTCAACTAGCTTTTGAGATATTCGTTCCTGATTTGAAAAAAAAGTTTTTTCCCTCCAAACCTCTTCAAAAAATTCTTCAATTTGCGCGCGATGTTTCCTGCTCCCAAACTTTCACCAGGTTTCTTTTCGGCAAATCAAACGACATGGTTTTTAAGGGCAAAATTTTTCCTTTCAGGCAGGTAGAAAAGAGTGTTTGCGGGTTTGAGGATGGGCGAGCTAGATATCATTAGCTATCATATAGCTAGCATTATATCAAATATCATTTTTTCCCGATGTCTAAACGATGGAATTCACACCACTGCAATTTTTTGTTTTCGCTGTGGATTGGTGTTTGATCATGCTAGAAATTCTCAAAAGCGTCTGTAGTATTTCCTTTGATCCAACAAAACGCCACAGCCCTTCAAAGTTTGTTTTCGATGCTTTCTCCAGAACTCGAAAAACTGCGATTTTCGTGGCCATGGCCTGCCTTTGATAAACCTTCAAACTTGACCACGTTTTATTGCGAACCGAAGTCGGGAACAAGCACAACGGGACAAAAGAATATGGAGAAGACGACTATCATTAAAACGTGGAACGAAAAGAACTAAAAATTGGATTTTTGCTGCCCGTCAAACATCATGTGGACCACATACGAAAAAACACTGTTTGGCCTTTCCACTCGAACATTCTTGAACCTACGAATTCTCTTCCTAGCCTATCTGTGAACAAAACGCCGCTTTCAGATCCATTTATTGGTTTGCTAAAAGGAGATCCTGGGACGAAGTTTCGCCAAAAACCATTGCGCGCATTTTGAAATTTTTTCCGAGCAGAATAAATTCTTTCACCAAAGCCGAAGGTGAATTTTGAAAGTAAACAATATCTTATACGGAATTTTCTTGTCTGTCAAATACAAACAAAGGCTTTTAATTTCATTGAGCTAGCAAAGTTACGAAAGCTTTTGTGCGTCACATTTCATGTGGACCACCCTGTAATTATACTGTGTACTTTGCCACTGCGAGCGTGGGGAGGGGACCCTCAGTTGATCTGTCATATGACCAGAGAGCGTGTTCTTGGAAGAGGTGGAAGAGGTGCAGGGTCCCACGCGGAAGTGAAAATGCTGGTGACACCCGACACTGCAAACTGGTAAGCCCTGTAGCTATTCGGCTAAAATTTCGACCTCTTCGCCTTCGTAAGAGCCTATAGGGTAAGGAACATCGAGAATTAACCTCCCAAACATCTCATCACATGTGGGAAACTCAAGGCAAAGAATTCCATATAGGCCTAGAATTATTAACTCTCCTTTGCTTTACATGAGGAGCAACCACCATTTACTGGTATGTGCTAACAATGAATGAGGCAGCTTCGCATAGAACAAAGCTTGCATAACTCTAATAATGGCGCGAGCTCAGTTGTTACGGCAACGAAATCTTCTTTGCTGTTCATTCTGGGTTTTCGATAGACTTCAGCACGCATCGAAGGTTTTCGCGTGGACACTTTGCCTTTCCGTGCGAGAATATCAACCGAAACATCGAATTTTGTGATTGGGTGACATAGTTTGCGATGCGTGCCCAGGGTGGGGGGTTGACTAACTTGATCTTCGCAAGCCGTCCAATCGTATTCCTTGATGCTGACACATAGCGTCTTTCCCGTCGCTCCTACATATTCTTCCCCATGTAGCCTATAAATGCGATAAACCGCAACAGAGAACGTGCAACAGCCGCTACCATTTGCGCAAATCATGCATCAGAGGTGCTCCATGCTTTATCATATGCTGTCTGTGCACTAAACGTTGTTCAAGACTATGATAATGTTAGCTCCAAAAACATTTTTCTGCTTTCAAGGTTTGAGACCAGGTCGCATTGTTAGATACAATAGTTCGACTTTTTTGTAGCAAGAATTAGCTGGTATTCAAATGTATGCGTAGCCTTCAACACGAATATTACAAAAAAACTTTGCTTCTTTTATCCATATTAATTTTCTAGCAAATTCATTGATTCTGCGCGATATAAACAACAGCAGCCTTTCAGTTAGGATGCACAGATAAGATGCACAATGCTTGGCAAATCGATGCTAGGTTTACAAGCCTACCGCTACTCTCTTGTTACACCTACACAATACGACAAAACTATTAACACGAACTTTGTTAACTTGAAGTGGTTTGATCAAGCGTAATCTGTTCTTAAGCAAGTGAAATGCTTAAAAGCATCATCTTTGCGCTCTAAGGCCTGTATGCAGGCCCGCATCCCCGCTGGAAGGGGAGGGGATCTGAGAGGGGATGCGTCATATCTCGAGACTCTACGTATCTCACGTATCTTTCTTCTTCCTTTTCTATCTTGCTTATGAAGATTCTCATACCCTTATACCTGCGCATAATGGACGCCAGTTTACTGGCGTGATTGATTGGATTTGCACCGTTTTGTGTAATCCCCCGATGGTCCCCAGGGGATCATCTCTCAATTTCAATGTTCTTTATCTTCCTTAAAACTAGTAAAACGCTGTAAAATTGTACTGTGGATATATTACGGCGCTGCTAAAGATGATTATAGTAGAAATAAGTGAAATCTCAGGATATCGAAATCTTCGGTAATCCCTAGCTCGTGAGCCAGGGGTCATCGAAAATTTCACAATCTTCAGATTCCATTTCTTCTGTAGAAAATATGCTTAGCAGTGCCGTAGTATATCCTCAGTACAATTTTACGGCTTTTTCCCTGGGGATCACACAAAATGGCAAAAAACCAATCTTGTATGGAAGTAACCTGGCATCAATTATGCGCAGATATAAGTGTATGAGAAACTTTAGCAAGATAGAGAAAGAAGAAGAAAGATACATAGAGTGGCGAGATATGACGCATCTCCTCTCAGATCCTCTCCCCTCCCCAGCGGGGATGTACGTGCATACGGACCTAAAATGTGAACCTCTACGACTCGTATCCGACGTCAATAGTTTTGTCTCAACGAAAGAAACTTTGCTCAGAAGTACAAATGCACAGCTGCTTTTAGAAGTGTCTCATTTGAAAAGATGATAATAAACAGTAGGCCAACAAGAAAAGGGGGATCACAACTAGAATGAAATTTGAAAATCAAAAAAACGATTGAATTAGCTTGCTGCTTGTCAAATTGCTTGTAGCTTGCTACTTATCAAATTGTTTGTTAAGGACAAGGCAAATTTGATGATGTTATAGTGGTATTTTGGAGTGCTGTATCGGAATGCTTGCTTTAAAGTTTTCAACACTATGTTCGCTATATGCGGGACTCTCTGAAACGTGATAGCCTTCGTCTCAACAATCGCAAAAAAAGGGGATCAGTGTACATTGAGCTAGCATTTTCTGTGTAATAATTCAACACGCCAACCAGTAAACCATTCGCCATTTGTAATACCATCAACCTCGCTAGTACTCTTGTGCAAGCACGCCGATGAAAATCGTCCAGATCACCAACTTCAATGTACTTAGCCGTGAATCAAGGCTGGTATACTGCTTGATTGAGTTGGATGACGTTTCGGCGGTGCTTCCGCCTTCCGCCGTCAGGGCCTAAATAGTCGATGGCAAAACAACATGCTCAAACGCTTTACCCGCAAGAATATGTCAATAATAAGGTAGTAAATAGTAATAATAATAAATAGACAAAGCAGTGTGATAATTGCAAAAGGTCTAATTACCGACATCGATAGTCGTGTTAGTTTGGTATTGAAAAATCGGTTAGCAGTCAGCTGCTACACTGCGTACTGGTGGCAAGTAATACTGTAGTCATTGGTAAGTGTGCTTCTTATATGATTCATCAATTCTATCGCCTATCAAGGTCCGCAAAGAGATTGATAGCAGGCCCGGCCATCAATAGCAAGTCTTCTTCTTTTGGGTTCAGGGGTTGATGCGGTCCAAAAAGCCTCGAGTTTTTCTGGGCTATTGATTCGAGTTTATGCAATAAGATCATCACGCTGACTTTGAAGAACTGACCTTTCCCATGGCTTGGCTTGCAGAGCGCACCCAGAGTTGTGCATACTTTTGACTTTTTGAAACCAACAAGGTGCTAATTCTTGGGCATAAAAACCCTTGATCTCTCCGCTATACTGCTCTACCAGTTCTATGCCTCCCGTTCCGGACGGATAGTATATTCGAGTTGTGCACAATCATTCCTATTTGCGATTGCCGAACAAGTGTTTTTTAAGATTGGTGGTGGAATACCTATAACTGCGATAGAATCTTCAAGGCCCCATGATGTAACCATTTTCTGATAGCTTGGCTCAATTCATCCGTAATAAATGGAACATGCAACACAGAAAGGTGTTTCTGATATAAAATTTGAGTGCTGAATGCTCCTGGCGGGAAGTCACTCTTGAATCGTTTAGTAGTTGAAGTATAGCCAATAGTGCGCAATCTGCCTATCAAGATAATTAATTCGATGCATTGATCGACATTGGACGATACCGATGCTGCTGTCCAAAGAATAGTTCCGCAATAACAAACACCGTTTTGTCAGCTTATCAAGGCAGCCTTCATGACTAATCACGAATATAAGGCTCACGGTTTAAATTATTTTCTCCGCAGAGAAAACCGCTGCGAAAGGGAAACAACCCTTGAACATCTTTCCTACTTATTTAAATGCTGATAATTTGGATGGTCAAGTAGCAAGAATGCTGACCAAAGCCTAAAAAGCTTTGCAGTCTATTAGATCGATTCACAAGTTTTAGAGCTCCATAAAAATCTGATCTAGACCAACAGAATGCCGCCACCTTGGCCATCTGATTCAGAGCTGTTAACATCCATTTTCAGAGAACTTCGCATTACTAATTACTCTTGTAATAGATTTTCTATGAAAATTGATGGTAATAACTCTAAATCTGAAAGCCAAAGTGGCGGCATCCTTTCATTTGTCTAAATCAGATTTATTATAAACTACATTTCTCTGGACAAAAATGTATATAAATGTGGTACGAATGAGGGACCCGTCATACTTCGCCGAAAAAAGCCCAAAAGCCCGAAAAAGCCCAGGAAAGCCCGAAAGCTCAAAAAAGCCCAAAAAAAGCCCAAAAGAGTCGAAACCCCCTTCTGTTTTGACGCTAAGGCATGTGTGTTGATTTCTTTTGACTTCATTTTCTGTCTCTGCACATTAAAGTAATGTCAGAATTCTACCAAAAGTTTGTTTCTGCGTTTCGGCTCTTTCGGGGTTTTTCGGGCTTTTTCCGGCTTTTTTGGGCGCTTTTGGGCTCTTCTAGGCGAAGTATGACGGTCCGTCAAGCTGGATCGTTTGGCTCGATTGTACAAACATTCCGCTAAACTCTAGTGCGAAAATGGTGAAGGAGGCGCACGAACGTCGTCAATATCTTTTTTCAGGAATTACAATTTAAGGTTCTGGCTGAGTTAAACAAGTTAAACATCAGTGCTGTTTGTTATCTTCACTGGGCACAGCACTCGATGTTACAGTAATCTATCGTCACAACACACTACCGTCCAACGGCACTTGGACGGCTACGACGGCTTTTCTGTAGCTGCATATCAACACTAACGTACGGGGATGCGGTATTCATCTTTTCGTCGGCTGTCATGTGTGAGAGTGCGTGGGACGTGCAAGCAATTGATGCAGCCAGTGTGAGATGGGTGGAGTCGGCGTCACGGCGGCGTATAAGAGCACTTTGGAAGTAGATCTGCTCAACTCATACAACAAATTACTACCACCTTGTGCACTACTGTTCCTTAACTTTGTTCAACCCCAATCATTCATTATGATCTGTATCATCCATCCTTCACGAGATACACTTGAATTCATGTGTCGACAGTCACTGAGATTCGCCAAATTGCGCTTATCGCGACCTTCACAGCCGAAGCATCTAAGGTGATTATAATTTTTTTCTACTTAAGCCCTGCCGTGGACTATTCACTGGACCGAAAACTGGACCATTCACTATTCGACATAGTGAAAGGTCCAGTTTTCGTTATAACTTAAGCACACGCCATGCTTACCCGCTTCATCTGCTTCAAGACCAAAACACAATCCGTGATGCCGTTCTTGTTCTGAAGCGGTTGAAGTGGATGAAGTGGATAGGTATGGCTGTGCCTTAGCTTCAGTATAAGTATAAAAATTGATTTACAACAGCATAAATTCTCTTCCCAGCAGGCACAACATTGACTCGTCGCAAACTACTTGACAACCATGTCCTTAGCTGCAGCTACCAGGACGGACTTTGCAAAACGGTTGGACATTTGTGTGAGACCCATGCTGCTCGTTGCCTGAATCGCAGTCGACTTTCGCTTCTCTCCAAGCAATGCTGTTTCGAACGTTACACCTAATTCGATATTGTCGAAGCCAGCGGACGCGGTCACTCAACCAGCACACGGTCTATCCGATTTTAATTATTCTCGAACCTCTGTGCTTTTACAAACTATTGTTGCTTTTTGACACCAGACGAAGTTCAAATGTATTTTTCATCGATTTGACATGCATTTGAATTCATTTGCTTTCAAAAGCAGTGTCTCACCAGAATCGAGGTTTTGCGGGTATCCACATATTCTGTTAAGGGCTCATCGAAAAGGCTATTGTTTAAGTTCAACTCTATTCGCCTATTTACCTCAAAAGAACACTTAAGGTGGCCTACGCTAGCCGACTCGGCGCTTTCCCCGTTCTTGTTTCAACACGCCCATCCAGGTGACGTCCTCTCGTTTACATGTAAGAACCTCCGGCGTAGGCTTGTGTAGGAAAGCATACCTCGTCCAAGTTGCCTCCGCGGGGCCTCAAAAGAGCGGATTTCTTGCTAGGCTTAAGCGAATTTGAACTAGCATAGGATTCAGCAGGGCCGAAAAGACTTGCGATATGTAAATACCCCGATTTTCAACATTTGATGTGACACTGCCCTGAAGACACTCTCCTGAATATGAAATAAACGTTTAGAAATGATGCTTGGAGCGAGTCGGCTCAAAAGACGCTTTCATGTATCATCGGCTTCCAGATTCGTGTGTAGGCGGGTTGCCGACTTCCCTGATTTTCAGGATAAATTTGTTAGAGCATTGTATTTCGTACTCTCTTGCTAAGTTTATCCTTAAAATCAGGGAAGTCCGCATCCCGGGTTCACACAAATCTAGAAGCCGATCATAATAACAATAACAATCATTCATTCCTGGGAAAATGAAAAATGCCAACAGCGACAAATGTCAAAACTCAAAAACCATTACCAAGAATTTGAATTTACAACATATTAGGTTGTCCGGAAATTAATGTCCGTTTTAAATTTCAACCGCAATAAACCATACATTTTTCATTCTTGAATAAGTTTCAGAGTACTATTCGATAGAGCAAAGCAAGCTCTACAAGATGGCTATCTTGCTTTAGCAACAGCTTTGATCCACCTCAAGTTTCGAGCCAAAAACTAAAATGATTCAACTGCGCGAAAAACCGAGAAAAATCACAACTCAGTTCATGAGAGTCTTACAAAAATTCTAACTTGCTCACGTAAACACTATCCACATAAGACATCTATATACGCCGTTGCCGTATTTTTTCCTTTGTTAGAAATCAAGAAAACGGAAATTTTCATGCTTTTGCCAAAGTGATGCTGTGCCGTCCCCACATAGGTAGATGTATACTACAAATCTGTAGAAGTACAAAAGTGGATTTTCAGCTCTCTACAAGCTTTGGTTCCCGAGAAATATCGAATATAGCTCCCATTAGTCAGGTGGTCCAAGCTAAAATTCAAATTTTTCGAAAACTAAATCTTCTAAAGAGCTGAAAGTCCACATTTGTACTTCAACAGATTTGTAATATACATCTACCTATGTGGGGACGGCACAGCATCACTTTGGCAAAAGCATGAAAATTTCCGTTTTCTTGATTTCTAACAAAGGAAAAAATACGGCAACGGCGTATATAGATGTCTTATGTGGATAGTGTTTACGTGAGCAAGTTAGAATTTTTGTAAGACTCTCATGAACTGAGTTTTTTTAAAATCATTTTAGTTTTTGGCTCGAAACTTGAGATGGATCAAAGCTGTTGCTAAAGCAAGATAGCCATCTTGTAGAGCTTGCTTTGCTCTATCGAATAGTACTTTGGAACTTATTTAAGAATGAAAATTGTATGATTTATTGCGGTTGAAATTTAAAACGGACATTAATTTCCGGACAACCTAATAGTTATGTACATGAATCGTAATTAAATTGGTGATGGCTTCTATAGGCTGATTCAAATATAAGCAAAAAATCCGAAAATTGTTTTCCATTACTTTTTATTAGCGCTGAATCATAGCAGCAATTGGATCTAAAAGTTTGTTGGGTACTTTTCTGTCGTCCAAATCCATTTTTCAAAAATGATATAGATTTTTGCAGCAAATTAAGTAAAAACTTCACATGATGGAGAGTCAAGCTTTTTCCACGTGCAAGGAAAATTGACATGTTCAACAGGTTTCACCAAGAGTTGGTTTAGCTTACCTATCGATGTAAGTTCAATCTGTTTTTTTATCTAATAATGACGCCATCATTTGTCAACAGTTTCACGAATGAGCTCTAACATTGTGAAAATGACATTCTGTGTTTAATAAACACGTTAGGTTTTCTCAAAACGGAGAGATAGGCTATTATTCTTTCATCTAAACGACGAAACAATCGGCAGTCAAGTACGCAAGCCGTCACCAATTCTTTCCCGTATAAGTTGCATGACGGGCACTGTGAAAAGCAGAATTTCTTCAAATCACTGCTGAAAATTACCACGATGTTTCAATAATTATTTGATCAGCTTGCTTTTATAGACTCCTGATCAGCTTGCGAGTCATTTCAAATGCTCTTGTACCTCACCGGAAATGATTTTGAAGGAACATGTCAAAGTGCCCCCAAACGTGTTAATTTTTATCTTGACACGAGGGAAACAGTCTTCATAGAATCTATGAAAAAAATTTCAGGCTGAAGAACGTTTTCATGAAAACATTCTGAAAAATGGGTCCAGGTAACGGAAAAGTGCCGTTCGTTGTATAAAATTATAACAATTAGAAGTAAATTTACTAAAATACTTCAGGGTGGATACTTCTAACTTGAACAGGTTCTACTCAGCGCTGTGGGTACTCTCTGTTCTGCTAATTATCATAATTTGTACTACTGCGGCGGTGAATGGAAACATATGGCTTTAGGATGAGGAGTGTTTTTGTTGTTTATACAACGCATAGAGGTTTATAAAGCAGACGGTATCGCACAAGCAAGCTACTCGAAGGTTCTTTGTTGGAAGGGACCGCAAGTGATTTGGAAGTGCCAGTTCTCACATTTTGACAGTAGTCTAGACATGACGGAGAGAGAGGTGATTGTGGTTTTGTATTCAGAACATGCCCTTGATGTAAGCAATGTTTTACGTTAATCTAAGCCCTTCACATTATACATGCCCAACTGTTCTTATATGAACTTTAGATGTAAACTATGGGTTTAGGCTAAAATAAGTTTTTTGGCATATCTTCGAGAGATCTCCCACCTGTAATAAATAACATGAAGAAGTTGCTGAGGGTACGGCTAAATTAATCGATGAGTTTTTCTGATTGATTGAAAGCAGGAATGATATCCATGAAAGTCCATAATGGAGGAAAATGGACTTTCAAGCCCCATTTTATTCGTTCGCGCTAAAAACTGGTCGGAACCTACTTTCGCTAGCGTTATTCAAAAAATTTTACCTCATCGCAACCACGGGGCAAAGCGGTGTGATGAAAATGATTCAACCCTACTTGAGCTCTCGTTTGCGAAAGAGTTATGCGAAAAGTCCATTTAGAATGGGGCAAAGTGGGATTTACCTCTATTTTAAATAGACTTGAAAGCCCATTCTACTCCCAGCAGCAAGGCGAGCTGGGACTAAGCCCATTTTTGACCTTTTTGCACATTGATGGCGCTTTTTTGAGAATGTGTTCCTTAGCCCATTTTAAGTCAAGTTAATATATGAGTGGAAGAAGTTTCATGTCTTTATGAAGTCTGAAATAATAGTTTCTTTCTAAATTTATACAGACGCTCTAAAAATCATGGAAGAAGGTTAAATTTACCAAAATATTCACTAACAAACTCAAATGCTTCCAAATGTCAGATCGATGCGAATATTCCTATGTAAATCGAATAAAGTTTGTTAACTCTTCAAATCATCAACCAAACCAAATTCATGATTTGTATTTGAAAATAAGAAAGATCTGCGTTTTAATATAATTTCTCAGAAGCTATCTTTTGACTATTCTTGTAGAACCGAACCTCAAACACGGTCTTTATAAACGATTTTTGAGTTTGGTCGCAAGAATTACTGAAGTGGTGCTAGCTAGCAAGGAAATCTCTGTGAGAAATTTCTTACTGTCAATAAACCATACATTCAACTAGTTAGAGAAATAAACACTAGCGTTGAAAGACAAAAAAGAGCTAAAGTAAAACATTTGCGAAGTCATCCCTTGCAGACTCGTAGTTTTCAGACTTCAAAAACCCTTTGTGTTATAGTGTAGTACAAGGTTTCCTTTGAGATAAGCATTTTGACTCACAGATTGCAGTGCAAATCTAGCCAAAGTTTGCTTTCTGCATAAAGCTCTACATACGAATTTGATTTGATGCAGATTCATAGAAGCCTCGAAAGGCGAAGACCCGGATATCGCATGAATTTAGTCTTGGAATTGATTCAGATGCAAGTCATCGATAATAAATGACCAATGCGTCACCTCTGCTTCGCAGAGACTCGCACTGGTCCTACTATCCGTACGCCTTACTCATTCCCCGACAATAAAGACATTGAAACTCACCGCGCTATGCGGACTATCATGAATGGTTTGTAAACAACTATTCATTCCAAAAGCTTTTCCAAATGAGATCGTAATTTAGCTTGAACGAAACTTTTCCCAAAAGAACAAATGCAAATTTGAATAGGTTTTGGACGTTTCATGGCTCGGTGTTCGCCATAAGATGCAATAATCACCGTGGGCTACAATTCTGTGCAAAAATCTTCTCAAATGATCGCGTAAAATCTTATCAAATTAAACATCTAAGCAATCAATCCTTTTTGGCGTCGTTTTCGCAAAGTAATAAAGTTCAGTTCAAATTTTTAGGCTGAACTTCATGGCTTGCACATTAACTTGTCAACCATATCCTTGACTTCGCAAAAAGTTGTGCTACAGGCTCAATTTTACTGGCCAAAAGCTAAGTGAATCCGATAGAAGTGCATTTTTTGAGGGATCCACGCAATGGATCCGCTCGTGCTTTGATATGATGGGCTCTCATGTTGGTAGCATGCGCTTTGCAAAATTTGGGCTCATCAGGTTGGCTGGAACACGTTCTACGAATTTCGTGACAGACAGACAGACTTACACACAGACACACACACAAAAACACGTAAACATCCCTAGACCGTTATTATAAGTTATGATATTTTGTGAGTTGTAACGAAATGGAGAAGAATAGAATATCCACGTGATTGACATCGCAATGTTAGATCAGCCTAGTCAGATATCAACCACTTGGTGAAAATGAGTTTGCAAGAGTGAGTAAACACGTTGAGGCAAGTTGGAGAAAGGTTTGCTGAGGAAATTTTGTATGGAATGAATGGATTCACGAATGCGATATCTTATCGCACCGCATGGACTAAGTCCATTATTCGCACGAAAAGCCCATTTTGCGGGGACTTTTGTGGATATCATTCCAGAACACATAACGAAACGATTCTTCACTTGGCAGAAATTACATCTGTGTAATGGTTAAATATGTTTGAAAAAAGCTATTTTACTAGAGTGTTGCGGTATTGTCATAGCCAGGAATAAGAGTGGGTGTGTGACAAGCCACAACGGGTGGGAGGTCATGTTCAATGGTCAGAGAGGAAGGGGGGGGGGGGTCGTGGTCGACGTGATAGCGGTAACATGATAAGCGTTAACAAAGTCAGATAAGCCTAATGTGCAAAAGAAGCACACTGAATTATTGACCTACCATCATATACGGTGAGCACGTTTAGTAAAGAAGCCCTACTAAGCATATCAGTGTCATTTCCGTATTTTGCATGTCACTTAACCTCTTTGGATCACTGGGGTTTCCAAATGTTAAGCCAAAGTAAAATGGTCACTTTCGAATGCGATAGATTTTGCATTGCAAGTGAAGTAGGTACCTCATTTGCATTCAGTAGGAAGCATTGCTTCTTCTATGCCCAAATAAAAAATACTTCAACAACCGCCAAACAGTGGAAGTAGGTTAGCTAAACTGTTTGCTTATTTCGCTTTCAGTGCTAGTGCTCTTATCATCTGTTACTCGGAATAAAGAAAACGGATTAGGCCCAAGTCTCTTCTGTAAAACTAGGTCTGGGAATATACAGAGTGTCCCAAAAGTATGTATGCACTGTTTGATTGTTAATATCTCTCTTTCCAAGAAGTCTTTTGCCTCGCTTCAGGTACCATTTTGTAGAGCTGGCCTCAACTTAGATTTCCGTTATGAAACGAATCACCCATCTCTCTTCATTACTGTAGGATTACGGTAGAAATTTCAAAGAGGGTTCTGAGCAATGAAAGGCCATATTTTGCCTCAGAAAGGAAACAAAACAGCCTCAAAACTTTTACACGGCTAGTTGGAGTTGCTGATTATAACTGTAAAGTTCCTAACTTATTATGATGCTTCATTGAAGAGTTATGCTGGGTAAGAGGTAACGGCCATTTTCTTCAGTGTTCCTAAAAAGTGCGGTTAAACCGTTTAGAAGGGGCGGGAGACCGCGCCGCTAGGGTTTTGAGGTCACGCCCATGGCCTGCTTCTCTGCCCTCTCTTCACTCTTTTTGCTCTCTCCAACAGCGCGCACATGCAGCGCAGACCGCTAGCGCTGCGAGCGTGCAAATTTGCGCCGACGTTTCGGCCTGATCCCGATTGGAGCAGACTGTACACAAGTTTTCACATTTTGAAAAATTTTGTATTGGCAGCTTTTTCCACATTGACACCATATGTTTCATGTTTCTACCGTAATCTTACAGTAATGAAGAAAGATGGATGATTCGTTCTATAATGCAAATCTAAGTTGAAGCCAGCTCTACAAAACGGTACCTGAAGCAAGGTAAAAGACTTCTTGGAAAGAGAGATATTAACGATCAAACAGTGCATACATACTTTTGGGACACCCTGTATACTAGGTTGAAGCGAAAGTTCGTTCGCACCATTTTTGAAAAATCATAACCTTTTTCTTACACGATAATCTTGCACGACAAAAATATTTTTAGATATACCAACATACTTTCTAAGGACTCCTTGCTTACTCTTTATTAAGCTTTGGTTGCAGAAATAAAACAGGGAAAAGGAAATCACTTCTATTTCGGGATTTTGAGGCAAGCCCTTTGATAATTCCAAAATCATAAAATCCAAAGCAGGCTGTTTCCTAAATAATTTGACCCATTCTTTCCGGCTGAGCAAAATTCGTGCTAATCGATCTTTGAAAAGTTGTGATTTTTTGAGAAAATGTGTCAAAAAATCAATTTTCTTCAGAAACTAATTTCTTGGCATTTTTCTCGAAAATCACAACTTTTTGAAGAATGGCTTGGTCAGCACGAATTTCGCTCAGTTAGAAAAAGAAAATTGGATTTAAAGGCACAGTTTCGGAATTTTCAACGGGCTTGACTCAAAATTCCGAAATAGAAGTGACCTTTTCTGATTTTATCTCTGCAACCAGAGCTTGATGAAGGGCAGGTCAAGGTACCCTTAAAAGTACACGCTTTGCAATTCCTAAACATAGTTGAGCAGATTTAGCATACTATTGTAACCGAGTATTCACCATAAACATAGACTCATAGAAACGACTATATTTTCTTGAGAGTAACGATTTTGGATAAAGTTCTAATGTAAAGAGAAGAATATTCAGCGGTTTCACATAGAAAAGCCAAATGTATAAATGCTTTGAAGATAAGATAATGGGTGTGGCTGTTACACCTTTTCTGGGTCGTGCCACACCCCATTAACTTCCTTCTAAAGAAAGGTAGCGAACAATATCTCACTGTTTTGCTTGAATCCGTAGTTCTTACAGCAGTAATTTGAGCCAGTTTCTTCTTCTTCAACCTGAGTAGTATGCTAAAGGCAAAACGATTGAAAGCGAAAATGGAACGAATGAGATATTGGCTGGCTTTTGATTCCACATTTTGGCGATTTTCTAAAGTTTGATCTTTCAAATGGGCAAAGATGGACAGTGTTTTGTATTGAATGCAAGAAGAGGTAGCTCACTCATTTTCAAAACAAGGATAAAAGTTGCTGCATGACAATGGGGCCGAAGCAGTATATGTTGAACGAGGCGAAGTCTACGCGCGCGTATTTTCACCGTTGTAAATATTGCACCTTATGCGCTCTGAAACTTGGGAGACGGTCGAATGGCGCGTATCGATTGTCACTAATCAGAAAAACCAGGAAAAAAGTTTTAATTTGGTTTAGTACTTCCAGGCTTACAACTAGTAATCCTCTGTTATTGTCTCTGACATGATGACAAACCTATAAGAGTTCGGAAACCTCGCTTTTGTAGGGTAAAAATCCCTTTCGGCAATGACGACTGCCGAAAAAGCGCCTTCCGACATGCACCCCTGAAACCTCCATCGCGCCCAAAGATATTGCGCCTTCGTCATGCAGCAGCCTATAATCATGTTTGAAAAATATCATTTCATTTGAGTTGCCCGATGTTTGGAAACCTCGGAATTTGCTAAAACTTGGCCAAAAGGTATTTGACATACTTCCATGAACATGGTACTCAAAATGCTTAATAGGGCCCATATAATGCATGACGTTAGGTAGATGAATCTTGAAGAGGGGGGGGGGTACTGATTGTGAGACATTCAATGCGGGTTGGGTCTTAGGTCCGACAATTGTCTCGACCCTAGTTTTTACGATGCAAATCTAAAAGCAGTGATGACAGATCTGGACGCATGGACTTCTTATACAGAAAGTGATGAAAAGCTCCTATAACGACACTTCCCAGCCTGCCCCCTAGGCGGTGTGTTAAAATGCTCCTCATCAATTTCTACTCGAGAAAATCCCTGCTGGTCCAGAACAATTGGACAGATCTCTAATAAATTCACGCATTTTCCTTGATTTCGATTGCCATTTCATTCTATGTCATTTCAATTTCATGAAATTTTTCTACTTTTATCACATCAAACCAAGTTCTATAAATGCTCGGAATGGTGTTGTTCCAAACCTACATTGATAATGTAAATTGCTTAGACCAATGCAAAAATAAACACCAATGTGCACGGAAGTTCTTACCTCGAAGTATCAAAAACAAACAGCACCTTGATTACAGGTATGAGACCATGTCCAAAAAATTTCGAGAGATTTGAAGATTTTATTAGGTTGGCTAATATATAAGTTCGGTAGTTTTTTCAGCTCTTACAGATGCTGTAGACAAATTTTTGTCCAAGTTTTGGTAACACATCGTATAATCTCAAATTTCTGAATTTTCGGTCAAAATGCACACTAACTGCATAAACGCAAAGCATTCTTTAGGTGACTAATTTGGATTCACAAGAATAGGATTACTGGTCAAAGTAGCCTTAACAGAATGTATACTATCTTGATTACAAGGAAAAGTTCAAAGGTGACGATATGCAAAGCTGCACATCGTCAGAACCTTCATGGTATGCTTACAATATATTCGCTTTCCTTTCTGCTGAAGATTCCTAACAAAGCTATAGGCTAGACCAGGGTAAAGCGTGGGGTGCGGCACGCCACACCTGGGGGGTCGTATTAAGGAGTCAAAAGGGGAGGGGGTCGTAGTTGGGTATCTGATATTAGTGATAACATGATAATCGTATCATATCCGTAATTAGCATATTAATTAACCCTTGTAGACAAGGTTTGAGCGAATTCTGAAGATTCAAGATACTAGGCTACCTAAATGAAATGGTCAAATTCCAACATGGTTAACTTTGTTTCAAAGTGAATTAGCTATTTGTTTTTGCACTCAAGACAAAGCACTACTCCTTTTTTGTCCACCTCAGGAATCCTGCTTCAGAAGACCTGCAAACTGTGGAATTAGAAGCCAACCAAAATCTCGTTTTTCCCATTTTTCGCTTTTGATCGCTGTGCTTTCATCAAATATTACTCAGAGCTAAGAAGACGAATCAAGCTCCAAACAGTTCGAAATCTACAAGGTTTAGGCTATCGATTCATATAAATATTGTCCGCTAAAAATGTTTTTTTGGTATAGTTAATGGGGTGCGGCACACCCCCTTGAAAGTTGCTGCTGCCGCAGCTTTTAAGGGGGTGTGCCGCACCCCTTTAACTTGCCTTCAAATCCAGAAAGCGCTCCATTGCTGGTATGAGTATTGAGCACATAGCTTCTTGTTGCTACATTGGAACTTTGGAGCCGAACGCCCCACCCATAAGAAAATTAAGGCCCTTTCAATATGCCCATTCAGATCAAAATCAGCCGTCAAATTACGTGTGATTGTAAAGTGCAGTCACAGAAAATCGGGCGTACAGCTCTCAGAAATCTGAAAACTCTGTAGAAAAAGATGGTGCCCTCCAGAATGTCACACTTTGAGGTCCAGAGGTTAAGAGGAGGAAGAAGGGGTCGTTTGAGGGCTTTCATGGGAGGGGGGGGGGGTTCGAAAGACTTGTGCCTGACCTCTTTCTCAACTCTGGCAATGCTATCTTAGGCATATAGTTCAGGGGGGGGTCGTAACCAGCGATCGTGTGCCACACCCCTTGCTTGGCCATGGGCTAGACTCGACCTGAGTTTGAGCGTGCTTTTAGTTACGGATACCTCTAAGAACAGACTCTTGGTCTCAATGTAATAGTCCAATTTCTTTCTGCGTACTTTTTTGCTATCTACTCTCGATATCCTTTTTGAGAAGTTTGTAATAGTAGTAAACGCTACTAAAGGAACATTCATCAACTTCAGAAACTATTTTAAAATAGATTTTAGCTCGTTTCAAAGAAATCAAGGGTGTTTGACAAGGGTGGTAAAGATTTTTATGCAAACTTATGCGGGGGGGGGGGGGGAGGACACTGAACTCTCAACATTGAACAAATTACTTCAAATGTGTCTATTTTTATATTTGCTCCTCGTTTGGCTAAAAAGCATTACTGCTATGAATAGGAGAGACATGCCTTTGTCTTTATTAGCATTTTTGATCGTTACATTTATTTTGCCAACCTTTGTCACTGTTTTTCCTTCCTCTTAGTTTTCCCAA
This sequence comes from Cylicocyclus nassatus, assembly GCA_958299035.1. Taxonomy (NCBI): domain Eukaryota; kingdom Metazoa; phylum Nematoda; class Chromadorea; order Rhabditida; family Strongylidae; genus Cylicocyclus; species Cylicocyclus nassatus. The sequence continues at coordinate 28,408,740 of CATQJL010000316.1, forward strand.
AGCTTCCAGATGTTCCTTCACTACTATAGAATCTTCATCCAACAGAAAAGATGTTTATTGAAAGCCTGCCACTTGAACAAAGTGGAAAAGACGGCACAGAGACAAATATGCAGACTCGTGTTTTGGCGATCAAGAAAGAGTTCGCTTTTACTGTTTGCATAGTTTTTGCAATCTGCAATCAGGGTTCTTCGCAACTGACACCGACTTAAGCTAGATATCTTTTTTGGTACAAAAAAACAAAGGGGATATCGTTGATATCGTTTTTGTGTGGCTGATCAAAAAGAACTTCGTTTCAAAAATTTCCCTGTTACCAGCTCGTGTCGAGCTGCTTCCGATTAGAGGTGCGCTGGGACCAGGGTCGAGCAAGACGGCGCACAACCACCCGATACGACCCCCCAACCTAAGTTCTGCCTCGATACCCCCCCCCCCCTCTTTTCGTTTGCCTGCCGTAAGCATGGCATAAAAGCTCTACCTAGCATAATTAGTAAAGTTTTTGTGATTACCATGTTAGAGAATCCCCGTGGGCCAAGTTTTAGCGAATTCTGGGGTCCAATATTGGGCCACTCAAGTAGTGGCCATTTTCAAATATGATTAACTATATTTTAAAAGCGACTCAGCTACCTCTTCTTGTACTCAATACGAAGCACCACTTCCTATTAGCCTATACCATGAATTCTAGTACAAATAACCATTGAACTATGGAATAAGGAGCCAGCCAAAATCTCTTTTGTCCCATTTTTCGCTTGCATTGGTTGTGCTTCCCAGCAACTATTGCTCAAAGTGAAGAAAACGAATTCAGCTCTAATCACTTTTAGAAACTACGAGATTTTTGCTCTCGAACTGTGCCTAATCTGCTTCCTAAAACTTTCTCTGAAGATAAGTTAATGGGGTGTGGCACAACCCCTAAAAAGCTATGGCGTACAACTTTTTAGGAGTTGTGCCAACCCCGTTAACTTACTTTCAAACCATTCGAATCTCAGCGTTTTTTTATATGGTTGCTATTGCTCAACCTTCCTCTTTACATAGTAAAAAAAATCATTTGAAGTCGTGAGAAAGATGTAGTCGTTTTCCCTTACCTATGCAGTTGGAAAACCCTGCGAAAATATTGGGCTATGGTAACATGCCTAGCCTGCGCTACTATGTAAATCGCGAAAGAAAGCGACAAGGATGAATATATTTGATAGAGTGAGCCTCATAATTTACATAAACGTGATTTGAGCCTGACCGGTCCTCTCTAATCTGAGACATTGAAAGCAGACAATGGAACAAATGCGACGTTGGCTTGCTCGTAATTCCATAGTTTGGATGTTATTCGAAGTGGGATTCCTAATGTAGGCAAAGAAGTAGTAGTTCTTTGAATTAAGTGCAGAAAAAAGGGTTAACTCACTTCTGAAGGTAGCATGTTAAAATGATTATTCACTTGGATGGTCCAATGTTTGGAAATCTCAGAATTTACTGAAACTTGGCCCCAGGGTTATTTGAGATTCTAGTTACGAAAGTGATGCTCTTATGCTTATAGTGCTCTTTTATTACGCTTACTGTGCGTATACGACGGTAGGCCAAAGCATCAATATGCTAGTACTTTACACAGCGCCCACCTGACATTGTAAACAAATATCATGTTATCGCTAACATCAGCTCACCTCGATAACGATCCCGCCCCCCTCCCTCCCCGACCCCTCAATACAACTCCGAGGTATGGCATGCTACACCCCACGCTTGATTCTGGCTGAGACTACCGCCGATTCTCGCGCCTGCAAGTTCGCTAAAAACTTCAGCAGATACGGAAGGCGTGTATGTAGTAGGTCTACAATACAGGGTCAAACGATATAGAGCTTGGTTTGTCACTTCAACTTCTGGCCATTCCCTTGTCTAGGCATAACTTAGTCTTTTGTCGAAGCTTGGCTTGCAATGCCTGTAAAGTTTCAGAAATGCACTGGACCTAAACAATATTGAGCATTTGAAAATACTTGTGAAAAGTTTCTGTTATTGCCTCTATTACTGCTATGAACTATTACACTAATGAAAGCTATTATTATGAACTACATTTCCCGTTAGGTGATTGATCACAACACGACTCTTAAGCCCGTTGCACGTACATCCTTGAGGCAGGGGAGATGATCTGAGAAGATGCGTCATATCTTGCCACTCTAGGTATCTATTACACTATCAAAATTATCTGTATTACTCTGTATTATGTATTAATTTATTATCTGTATTACACTTTTTTATCTCTCTTATGAAGATTCACATATCCTAACATCTGAGTATAGTAGATGGCAGAACAATGTTAAATACAAACTGAACTTTTTTACTGTTTTGCGTAATCCCCTAAAAGATCCGTAGGAGATCACCTCACATTTTTAAAGTCATTCATCTTCTTTTGCTTTCCCCTTAATAAATGACATCCAGCGGTGAAAGCGACACCTTTGCTGAGTCGGGCCCAGATCATACCGTCTTCCCTACTTACAGCCTCCGTGACGTGGCTTTGTATCAAATCCACAGAGGGATTGATACAGCGCAAGTTCATTGGTGGTCGCAATGCACCTTCCCGGTTCTTCTTTGAATTCTTGGCGTTGATCCAAGACGCCTCTCAGGTTTTACGTGCAAGGAGCTTGGGCTCGTACGGTGACACGAATTTACTCCATGGAGTTAGCTTGTCAAGTAGCCAGGTTTTGAGTACGCTGGTGCCGAGCCTATCTCAAACCCTCACGGGTTTGCAGGACGTAGAGCAAGCACCAGCTTTGTGGGTACGTAGCTCACACTCACAATCTGCATGCGGTGGAGTGTTTTAGTGTTTAATTTCTGCGCTTGGTAGCCCCTTTTAGCGAAGCAGAGTGCACAAGTATGCGACGAGTTTTACACATCTTCAGTCAGAATGACTTCTTACCTACTTCCCTCTCTTTCCTCTATTTGGCATTCTTATCATTCTATTTCAATTCTGGTCAGAAGAACTTAAATGCTGCGAAATGGCCGTCATCACTGGAGCGCGTTTTCGACTTGGGACTTGAGTTTCGCTCACATTTTGTGTTTTAGTGTTTAATTTCTGCGCTTGGTAGCCTCTTTTAGCGAAGCAGAGTGCACAAGTATGCGACGAGTTTTACACATCTTCAGTCAGAATGACTTCTTACCTACTTCCCTCTCTTTCCTCTATTTGGCATTCTTATCATTCTATTTCAATTCTGGTCAGAAGAACTTAAATGCTGCGAAATGGCCGTCATCACTGGAGCGCGTTTTCGACTTGGGACTTGAGTTTCGCTCACATTTTGAATACGATGGAGAGTTTCGCTTACATTACGAATACGACGGGCTGTAGAAGGCTAGCATAATGGGGATTATTGACATGCCGAACGAAAAGGATAATTATTCGCAAAAGAGGGCCTTTCTGGAAAGGTTACTGAGATAAATGGTAGCTTTCGTTAGGGAGGAGGGGAGGTACCCCAACATGCTGTCCTCGGCTTTGACATCGGTATGCATTGAAAGAGTGACTTTGCTCAATTGGAAAGCGTATACATAAGCCCAACGCACAAAGGTGTTATTTTAGGGGTGTCAGATTTGAAAAAAAACCGTATCGCGCGAAGTTGATATGATACTCGTGCTCAATTCGTCAGATGGTTGCCTATAGGCCAAACTTCACAGGAGGGTTTACCCTCTTGTGAAGTTTCAACGAATTTCTGAGCTTATAGATTTCTGGGCTGTATAAAGTAGATCAGTGCTCCTCCCCCTTCTTTCAGAGTCATGTCTCCCAAACGCTTCCTCGTCTAGTGATGTACCATTCACCACATATCATTGTCTGATGTACCATTCACCACATATCATTGTCTGTGTACAAATACTAGAAAGATCATCGAACGAATATTTACTCCTTAACTTCTATTATTCAATTCGAAAACGAACGGACAACAATTGAAACTAGATAGAAATCCAATACGTCCTAGAATATGGAGGGCATGAAAAACTCTTGATCTAGAACACCTCGTAGCATAGCAGGTCAATGTCCATAAACATGTTGAGTACGTTCCACCTATAAAAACGAGCAACTCAGCCGAATAGATCATGCCAGTGTGGCGCCTTGAAGAGATGATGAACCAAGCGTTTGATATAAAGTGAAAAAATTGAAAGTGAAAAATTAAGAATTAATAAGTGAAGAGATTGAAATGATCAACAATCCTTGAGTCGCATCTTTTACAGTGCTTGTGAAGTGCTGCGGCTTTTATCCCTATGTATTTGCAATTCTTTTCAATGCACGGAAAGTAAGCTAGATCCGGCTCAAATCGCCTCCATTCCTTTCAGCATGATCGCCTCCGTTATTTTATGCCTAAAGGATTGAGCTGAGAGAGCTGGGATATCTTTGTAACAGAGACACCAACACTGCGGTGCGTCCAGCAGCATTTGTTGTAACCATCAAAGACTGCGGCAATATGCTGGATTCACTCGTTGATGGGAAACTAGGAAGAAAAAGCGCTAAACGAAAGATACTCTAATAACCTTTTGAGATAGATAAACACAAAGTTTTGAAGATGAAGGGAATACAAAGACAAACTGGGCGCTGTTCCATATCAGGGCCCCTCCAAGAAGTATATTTCGCCCAAACTCAGTCCATGGGGGTCATCGCCTACTGACCACGAATATCGCACTCTTTTTTGCACAACATCATCAGTTTCGGTGGTTACGATGGGAACGCTGGGGCTCAAAACTACATTTGGCTAATTCTGTTTGGGAGGGTTGTTCGACATTATCATGGATACGCACGTTTTCTGCTCAATCACGTCATCCTTAGTGGTGAGAGTTGCTTTATCGTAAGCAATAAAGTCAGAAACTTGGACAAAACAACAACGGCAAAGTTTTGAACAAAAATTCCGGAATATCGAGGTTTGATTACAACCGAGTTTCAGCGGTGATAAGCCGAAATTCGGTTTCGAGTGCCTTCAACTTGCTTTTTTTCAACAACATTGTTTTGCAAAAATAAAACAAGTCTAGCATGTGAGAATGGTTTAGGTGATGTAACATCGAAAGTGAGTCGAGAACACGAACTTCTGATTGAACCTCCCATCGTAAACATCCAATGACGTTTTCAAAGCATAATGTTTCGACCAGCATGGTCAGCACTTCCGATAAACTGAGCAAGAGCGCCGAGAACTGGCCATGTCTTACCACTTCCTCGACAAAAAGACAAATGAATATACTAGTAGTCTTTAATGCTCTCGTGCAGCTCGTTTTTTTCCACGTTTAGTCGATCCGAAAGAGGAACGCTGCTTCCACCGGACATTTTTCCACAAGAAAAGCACTCTGGAAAGTGAACAATATGAAACAATTACAGAATGACAAATAACGAGCAAAACCGAGACAGTAAAGAACATCTAAAGGAGAAAGGTCCACGATTCATGCAAGGAAAAGAACACATGCTACGAAACTGGAGCACAACGCTAAGTTCTGAGATAAAAACGCGCTCCAATGATAACGGCCATTTCGCAGCATTTAAGTTCTTCTATTCTGGTCACCCTCTTTATTCGCCGGTACTCCGATTTATTGCTTCCCATATTTTATAGCAATTGCCAAGCATTCGTGACATGTATCGAAAACTTCCGCATCATTTTTTGCTAGTTCATTCCTCTTTGAGGACTAAGCGCAAAAAGCAGAGAATTTTGATAACGTCGGTAACAAACTTTTTGAATCACCACATGGCTTTTCATTCAAGCTCTGCTCTATACGGATCTGAGGGCTCATGTTGACTACTAGTCATGATAGACAATGTTTATGACAAGCTTGTAGACAAAGAACCATTCTTGCACAAGATTCGCAACTTCAAGTAGCCTAGCAAAATGCACTGTTTTGGCATCGCCTAAAAGGCTAAAGCAATTGTTTTTTCACAAGAATCTGGTAAACGCTTCTTCACGCCTTTAGAAACACGTGTTAGCCAGAAGTGGGTGCCGTTTCAGGAAGGAAATCAAGTGGCGCAGCATTGATTGGTTACTCTTTATGCTTAGTTTTTTCATTTCACTCTTCTCCAATAAAAAATTGTATCTTATTTTGGCGTAATGTAAAAGGTCTTTGAACCTATTATGGACATTCTATTAGACAGCAATCTACTTTCACAAAAATCTTGTTTTTCAAGTCTTTTAAGATCTCAGAATACAGAGCAGGGTGAGATTGTCCCCACGATCGTTTTCCACAATCTTACGATTGTTTCCACAAGCTGGCTGCTTGTTGCGGGCTTTAAATTTAACATGTGCAGAAAGTTGATCGGTTGGCACGTTTTCAATAAGAAGCCAATTGGGTGTTCAAAGGAGTTTGAACTGTGAGTATGAAACTTTTTTTCAAGTGCTAGTTGGGTAGGTCTAGAAATCTGTTGTTGCCTATTTTGGGGTCTGCAAGTGCCATTCTCATTAATGTGACATTTAGTATTTCAAACTCAAACAAATAAAAATGTAATTTAGCAGAGTTAGTGACAAACGCCTTTTGATTTAGTTACTTGCATTGTTGATACTTCGTAATTTCAAATGAAAATGAGCAACGGGCTTGCTTTTTGAAATAGTTCAAAATTACTTTCGTAGTAGTGATGCAACAATAAGGTTTCATTCAAAATAAAAGACTAACTAACTTGGAGGCGATCTCGCATTCTCACTAAGTATGCCTGCTCAGAGATGGCTGCAGATTGCAAATGCTCAAATGCCAAGAAAAGAATGCGAAGGAAAGATATTGCTACAAAGCTTTTCAAAGCTTAAGGGCCGCATGCACTATTATCCCCGCAGGGAGGGGATCGCAGCTTGAAAGAAAGCTTTATATTTCGAAACTCCAAATACCTGGATTTCACGTTGTGTACCTATCCGTAAGTATTCCTACTACCTTTCACTACGAACATGTTGAACAAGAGCAAGAACCTGTACGAACCGCATTTTCCAGCTTTTGTATGATCCCTGATGATCCCCGGCGCTTTTCTTCAAAGTCATTTTTCTTTCTCCGAAGTTAAGGAAAACCTTCCAAAGTTGTACCGAACATCTAACACAACAGTGCTAAGCATGTTGCTGATGAGAACAAATGAGTTTTTGAAAAGTCGAATTTTTCGGTAAACCTCAAATTTCGACCTGCGGATCATCGAAAATTTCATGACTTCAAAACATCATTTGTTCTTATCAGCAACATGCTTAGCACTGTCGGTTTAGATAATCTGCACAACTCTGGAGGTTTTTCGTTAACTTCGGAGAAAGAAAAATGACTTCAAAGAAAAGCGCCGGGGATCATCAGGGATCATACTAAAGCTGGAAAATGCGGTTCGTACAGCTTCTCGCTCCTCTTCAACATGTTCATAGTGAAGGGTAGTAGGAATACTTACGGATAGGTACACAACGTGAAATCCAGGTATCTGGAGTTTCGAAATATAAAGCTTTCTTTTGAGCTGCAATCCCCTCCCCGCAGGGATGTTAGTGCATGCGACCCTAAGTCACTTAAACGGTTTATATAGCTTCAAGAGTGAAAACAGAGGACATACAACGACTTCGCTTACTATTTTCAGCTTGTCGCATCCTAGTTTGTGGTTGAGAAAGTCTTTACACCGCTTTCTACCTAGCCTGGAAGCCCACAGCCTTATCATCAGTAGAGCGCGAAAGTATTTTAAGTTGGTTATAAAAATCTCTTTCATTTTTCATTTAAAAATATCCTTCTTGATTTTTGAATGGTTGACTAGCGATCTACATTCGACACTGTTCATAGGCCTCTTCAATCTTTTATACCAAAAGGTACCCCTCCTCAAAATAAATGGTAGTTCTACGCGAGCGCGAACGTAGTTCAGAAGAATAAGGCATTATCCGCCAATTCAATAATTTTCCTCGAGGTACTCTTTGCGGTAGTGCTATATATTCGTGAAGGAATTATCTGCTAGACCTACATGATGTCTTTTAGGGCTTGGCCGTATCTCACGCAGTGTGGAGGATCATCGCTGAAAGGTGGTGGTCCCGCGGACATCTGCGACAGAGCGGGCGACTGCACTTATTACAGGCTTACAGATCTGTGTCAGATGCCAGCTCGGGGTGGAGCCTGACGGTGACATATAGTCCCCACCCCATCGCGCGATTCAATTTCGCGATTTCAGTCTGCACACAATCTGGCAATTCACCAGGTGTCTTCCTGGCGAAATGCCAGATATTCAAATCCAACACTAGAGAGCGCGAATGCATGTATTAGGCTGTCTCAAAAGTTTTTTAATTTTGACTTTTTACCGCAATAAGTCACACACTTCTCAATAGTGATTAGAATGCAGAGCAATATTCGATGAAGCAAAGTAAGCTCTACAAGATGGCATGTGTTCGCAGCGGCTTCAGGAGAACTGAAATTTTAAAGCTTCCACAAACGCGATGCTGCGCTGTTCTCACATAGGTAAATGTACACTACATAGGTAGACGTACACTACTATGGAGATGAGCTTTACTTGGGGCAATGAAGCTCTGGGTATGGGTCTCGCTGGTAGAGGTGAGCCTTATGGGGAAACCAAAGGCTCTGGGTAAGGGTCTCGCTAGTGGAAATGGGCCTTTACTAAAGGAAATCAAACGCTTTGGGTAAATTGGTCTCGCTGGTGGAAATGAGCATCCACATGGGGAAGCCCACGCTTGAGTTGGGTCTCGCGGGTGGAGATGAGCGTTCAATTGAGAAATCTTTTTTGTATAAAGGAAAGCTTGAGTGCTTGTATCTGGTTGGTGGAGCCAGCGCCTTTTATAAAGGATTATAGCGAGTAACACTTGGTTTCGCATATAATTTGTAAATTTTGATCACTGATTTGAAAGCTGTGGATATTGATTGCGAGCGGTACGCCAAGATTGTTAACAGTTTCTTTATTGACGGCTAACGTTTCGGAGGTTTCGCCTTCGTCAGAGCCTGGAAATCGAAGTCATAAGCAACTCTTTCCTTCAGACGAAAAGAAAAGGCTCAGAGTACTGTTAGAGAGAAAGCTAACGCAAAGCATCGTCGCCGAAACGTTAGCCGTCAATAAAGAAACTGTTAACAATCTTGACGTACCGCTCACAAGCAGTATCCACAACTGATTTGAGAGCATTTATCGAAAAAAACTCTCTTGAAAGGAAGGCATAAAGTAACAGGGTCACGTCGTCTCGCTGGCGAACCCGAATTTTTGCAGAAATTACTACCAGGGAGTGACTTGGAATATTCGCAAAATCAATAGAAATTATCTATTCTTGGAGCGCTCACTTGAGGTTTATCTGTTTTTTTCCTGTTGAAAGTGGAGCGTGTGAATGAGTGGGTCACATTGATGGAGACCAAACTTTCCAGCGAGAGGAAGTTTTCGGGAAGTGCCTTTATTTTACAGAGTTACCGAAACTTTCTTAAAAATCTGCTTTGTAAGCATTTTCTTGGGGAACCTCATTCATGCTTGTACAAAAGCGAGTTATTAACTCGAGTCTCGCAAAAGAAAAAGACTCAAAGGTCAGGGTAGAGCATCAGTCCAGAGAATTCTTTCAGATTCCACTCGACAAGAGATCTACCTTGGAGAAATTTAATGATTCGGCGACAAAATTTTTCAAGTAAAATAAGAATATGCAGGAAGACGTCACTGAGGTGCAAAAACTTTTTAAGCATCTTCTTCGAATCTACTTACAGCGACTCTCAGGGTCGCTAGTTTTACGTAAATATGCATTTGCAACAGCGATACATTTCCCTCTGATGCACGAGCTACGCGCAGTGTGAACCAATGCTTGCGTTAAGATGACATTGCAAGATAAATTCTAGTTCATACTCATACACATCACAATATTTGTCCCAAGCCTCTTCAAGGGATGCCGTAGCATGCCTGCTGCTTTGTACACCGTTTCTTTCCATTTTACTTTTTTTACTACTGTCATCATAGGTAATTAAAAAGTATTACTAATTTTTACGTCTTTTGAAGCTTTCTTGTGAACTACTGATGAGTGCCGACAAGAAAAGTACACATGCGGTATGATCCCATGGCCCGAAACCGGTTATGTGTATACACATATACCTAATTTTGTATTCAGGCTCCTAGCTTTGGCAGTACTAAAATATATTAGCTTCCTTTGTTTTGTTCATATGCCAGCACAAGCACAAACCAAAGCAATCATTATCAAAAGTTTTTTCAACAAGTTCCCTAAATTTCTTACATCTTGCGGTAACTTCTTGAGAAGGCTAAAAAGTCGGCCGAATACATTTCTAGGCTACTATATTTGTTATTTTATTGTTGTATGTATCATAGAAACTTGCAACCAAAAATTCCATACAAAGTGCGGCCCAGTATCTTTGGCTTTGTCCTTTTGTTTGGGATGCTCAAAAATTCTGGCACACTAGAGAAATAATATTTGTACTTTTATGTGCTGCATTCTACCTGCAACATGAGATTTGCATCACATGATTGAAAATTGACCAGTTTTAGGAATCGCATGCAAGTTTGTGTCAAAAGTGCACCTGATTGAACTCTTGAAGTAGAGACAATAGTCATTTTAGTAATAAGGCACCAAAGTTGATGAGCACTTGTTAAAACTATGAAATTGTGCAGAGAAAATTCTCGTACATGCGGTACATACGTGATACGATGGATGTCCTTTTGGAGGTGAGACATGACTGAAATCTAGCATGCTTCGCAATTGCTTTTTTTTTTAGAAAGTAATGATTATTAATGATAGAATGCATCCTAATTTGGATCAAAAATGAGAGGCTTTACCTTTTTTGAACCTTTTTTTTATGAAAGTAAGATCAAATTACATAAAATGATCGGCTCAACATTATTGATCTATAGTGAGCCGGAATGGAATTTGTGGCGTTTCTTCTCGCTTTAGTTGAAAGAACATAGGAACTCCAAAAATACAAGTTATGAGGGCTACACTCGAAACAGCATGCAGACTGGTACATTAACAACTGACTAGGAACGTATCAAAAATTCTTGTCAACTTGCAGCTTCTTGAGTTACCTAGCTTTTGAGTTTGAACTTAAGGTCTTGTCGTGTTTTTATACATTAGAGAAATATTACATCGGTCCGAAAGTTCGCGCTTTTTTCAGACCCATGCTTAAGCATTTAGAATGAAGATATACAAAGCTGTAAGCAATATCCGATGCACAATTTCCTCCTCTTCCTAATGGTTATGTTCTTGTTCAAATTCCCTTAGTGTCCCCTCAATAATCGGCAGGGGTCTCCAACCCATGATTTTCATCCATCTTCAGTTTGGCTATTTTTCAAAAAAACCATTTTCAATTTATGGATTAGCTTCAATATCAGTTGGATAGAACAAACAAAATGCAATATAACGTATTTTTGACACTTTCAGCTGGCTTCTCGAAATTTTTGAAAATACTTTCCTAATGCTATCAAACTCCATCTTTGGATATCTCAATCCTCACAGAACAACAAACGACTGGCAGTCAAGGTGTCATTCGATGCAGCTTTTTCTCCTCCTTCTAGGCTTTTCTTCCTGATTTGTGTAATATTTGAGAATAAAAATGTTATATTTTGTTTTTAGATGCGTCCTAGGCTGTACCCAGAAAATTCGGAAGTCAATATTTCGAAACCGCCAAACGCTCAGTTGCTTGCTAAAATTATTGCTAAGTCATACTCTGTTTTTGAAAGCTTCAAATTCCGAAGATTTGTTAGTGTTTAAAGCGATGTGTATTTCACGACTTCGCGAAAGTAAAGACTTTTGAAAAAATTACTTTGAGAAATGCTGAAAAGTTAGTTGATGAAGCCAAAATAGTTCATTGTATTGCATTTTGTTTAGTCTATTCAGCTCTTATCAAACTCTAATCAAATCAAAGAGATCCTTGCCGATTATTGAGGACGCTGAGGAAATCTGAACAAAAGCATAACCATTAGGGTTAGGAAAAGGAAGAAATTCTGTATCGGATAGTGCTTACAGCTTTTGTCTATCCTTATTCTAAGTGTTTTAGCATGAGTCTGAAAAACAGCGCAAACTTTGACCGACCTAATATATTTATGAACCAGCACAACAAACGAACCATGCATGATTCAAAAAGCAGAAATATTAGTCGACTCATAAAAGGGTTCGGTACCGATGGTAGGAAATGAGCACCTGCGAAGTAAATCTGCCTTTGCCATTTTCAAGCTTACGTCCACCTACTCGTCTCAACTGCTGAAATCTGATTGGAGCTTGGTTGCTCTTCCAGGGCCGGTCAGCTTCATCGCTGTTACTTCGAGTGGTAGCAAAGGGGAAAGGAGAGGTTTTAAAAAGCTTGAATTGTGTTAGACATTAAATGTAGAATGTCCTATATGATTTATAAAAAAATTTAAGTAAGCTGGAAAACTCGCCTTGGGTAGCATATTGCAATTCTAAAACACTAGCATATATTCTTCATTCACATAAAACTTAATTTCATGAAATTTCGTACAACTTCACACTTTCTTCCTACTCCCCCGTTGCGCGTATGCGACTAAAATTTGGATGTAATTCTGTGTACAAAAGTGCCATAGCTAGCAGTAGTAGAAAGTTTGCGAAGAAAAGCTTGCGGCAGTTTTCGATCACTTTCGACGTTTTTTTTGTAACTTGTCCTTGTCCTCCTAGTATTTTTTCTACGAAAGAATATTGGTGTTATATCATCATTTGTGCGCAGTAAACGGGTCAGTAGTTCACTATTCCATACAGATTGGTTGTGTGTTCAAGCGCGTCATCGTGTAATTTTTTTTTACAATAATCCTGTTCGTAGGGTAAATGGGTATGTTCGAGGAGTACGTGATGCATTTGAACGCGTTCACAATGCATCTTTAATTTTTTGAACAATTTTGGCTGGTGATTGCCCTTGTGCCGTGGTTTGGCTTACAATAGAGGTGGAATATCAAAGTTTTCGCGGCATTGACGCAGAGTGCTTCCTTCTGCTTCTTTGAGCAAAAGGGCTATAAAGGGAGGAAACATTTTATCGCTCTATTTTGTGAGATCGCGCAACTTCACTGGTTGGGCTAGGTTGAATGCTGGTGTTAAAAAAGCTCATTTAAAAACTCAATATAAAAACATTGGGTAGGATTGTAGCATTCATATTGATAATCGAGCATTAGTAAAGTAAATCGATATTGCTAACTGCAATGAGATCTTTGTAACAGCTGTTTCGATTTCCACAAATCAACGAACTTTTGCGTATTGCACATATATCATAACTTGTTTACAATTTTATTTATGCAGTGCTTTTTGAACCAATCGGTCTAGAAAGACTCATTTCTTCCAAACAAGTTCTATAACAACACATCTAGTTCTTTCTTTCCCTTACATTATAAATACGCAGCACAAAGAGAAGCCTGGATCTCGCTCATCAAAGATCGCCAATGTAGACGTATGCGATCGCGCGAGAGAGATGACAGGCCTCTCCGCAGCGACATATTTTGCTCTCTTCATTTTCTCCTATCAATTAAATTTTGCAGATTGCACTACTTCGCTCATATGATAAGCCATCAGCTGAGTTGTTGTCAGGTTAAACCATCAAAGGTGTTTGTGTGCGTTGTTTAAGCTAGAACAAAAGCACCAACAGTTCATGGTCGTCTCTGGGTAATTTTAGAATGCGCTTCTCTCTGCTTGATCTTTCAGCCCGCTGTGTGATGGGAGCTTCAGCAACTTTCTAAACGTTAGACGCGTACCTATGCAGTGTCAAATGTTATAAACCTCGACAAAGCATGATTGGCATCGAATAGATGCACTTACTTTTATGCAGACACAGAAACTCAAAATATGAGTATAACATATGGTGAATAATGGAGTACTTTCGGGCCTTGGAAAGTGCTTTTGCTACAGTGAGTCTTGTTAAGATATATGAAGCGATCTGCTATTTGATATGAAATGTCTTTGCATCTCCTTTTCCTAGGGGAGGAACCCAACCCGTGACGAACTAGGATAAAATTACTATCATTAGATGCTTAATAAGTTAATCCATAACTTCCTTCCATATCTGCTGCGCGGTTCCTTAGAAGAAGTTATGAGCGGTTAAAGGTGTGAAGTCATATGCATGTGCTTTAGAAAATTCTTTGTGTACAGCAAAGGTAGTATTTTAGATACATTTTAGAATCAATTAACAAAACCATTAAGACGAAGTGAAAAATCGAAATGCATAGATATCTGTAGAGACATTCAACCACGATTCAGTCAAAAAAAACTAGGTCATAAATCTGAAACCAAGAATATTAGTCACCTTGATCAGTTTTCTTAGTTTGTATCGTTGCTATATGCCAACGGCAAATTTCAATAGTGCGTAGTGCAGGAATTCCTCTCTCTGTTATTTATCACATCAGAGGATTTCGTTGAGAGTGTAAAAAGTAACGGAAATTTGGTGCATAGTAGTACCATGCACCAAAAACACCTTGTTATTCGCTTGTTCGGTTCCTAACGCATTGACGACTGCTTGACACACATGGTGTGTCAAGAAATGACTACCTCGTGGGACCGCTTGACACGCCATGTGTGTCAAGGCTTGACCTTTGATAAAATGACTACTATCCTGAAATAAACTATCTGCATGAACTTTCTTTTGCATAGAATCTAGGGATGGCCTCTACCTTTCTTGTCGGATCTACTGTAGGTGTACTATAGATGGCAATATGCGTAGTTATAGTTGAAAAAGTAAGCTGGTCCGTAAAAAGGCTTTGGTCCCAAAAGGCAGATAGCTAAAAATCTGCATGGTCGTCAATGTGTTAATGTGGCATTACATACTTTCCACATCACACATTCAAGTGTACAGTCTGTAAAGCTTTTCCACGGCTAGAATACGAGAAACAAAATCAAAAGTGCTTTGAAAACTAGCCCTTGTAAGAAGCTGAAAATCTACGGTTATACTCTATTCGGTTTCCACTATAAAATCACCCATTTGGGAGAAGCTCAAGATTGCTTCAAAAAACAATGCTAGGTTCCTTTTGATTCTTAGCCAAAAAGAAGTTCACGGAATTGTGTTTGGTTTAGATAGAGGGGGTGTGTGTGCGGAACAAGTTGAGACAATTTTTGAATGGAGATACAATTTTACTCGATTTTTTTTCAAGCATTTAGAGACTTTCAAAATTTGATTTTGAATTTCAGGTAAATCAAACTTTTGCAATTATTTAAGTTTCATAAATTGCTCTGCTCTATTGAACAATACTACCCCTTGTTATGGTTTGTGTTAACCATGCCGCGATATTGGATGATGGCCGATGAAGTGACATTATTTTCCGAACAACCAAATATGAGCCCAAGTATTCTGGTGTCATTTTACAACAACGAATATAGAAAAAGTAAAACACGCTAACAAATTACAACGTAACTATCTCCCCTGTAAACTTTAAATACACGGAACTGTAAGTTTAGCTAGTGGTAAATCCTGTGATTAGAAAGCTTTTGCTGTTTTTATACGGCAAAGACCAAAAATTGGAACTAATTGTGCTTTTAACACCTTTACCTGAATGTTCCTTTTTCAACCATGATTTTTCTTCGCAACAGATTCGCGATTTTCAAAGAAAGGACAGCAGCATCGCTGCAATCGTGATTTCTCTTTACAATTGTATATCATCGTATTATCAAAGATTGGGAAGAGAACTCAGCACAGAATCGCTTGATTGAAGAATGCGCACGATTTGGTACAAAGGTCGCGCGGCGCAACTGGGCTGGATAACCTTCAAAGGTTGTAGTAGGGGAGGTCAATGACTTGGTAGCCCCTTTGCAATTTTTATAGAAAAGGGTCATTTGTTTTTGAACAAATGTTTGCAGAATGTAATACTATACAAGGAAGATACATCAGACTTACAATCTCGATGTCTTTGAAAAAAGTTTCAATCACTTCCACTGTTCAAAACGTCTCAGCAAGAAAAGAAGACTCTTTACAATTGTTGTCAAAACTTAGTAAAATATGTAAACTCAAAAAAGCCGCAGTTTTTGTCATAGGCTTTGATTTCTTACACGATTTTTTGAAAGAGTCATTTGTACACCAAAAATTTTTTATCGATTTTCTGCTGTTAGGCATAAAAAATGTATTTTGTCGACCTACTACCACTTTCATATCAATTACGATAAGCAGGTTAGTTTCCCGATGATCACTCGTTCACATACGTACAAGCGATTTGAAATTGCTTAGTTATAGTTTTTGCAAAAACTTTGCTGAATAAAATCGTTTTACAGAAGAGTGCAGAAAACCCTTGAAACAATGGGCGGAAAGTATTTTTCTAGAGATGTAAGATTTTTTTGCAAAAACACGCGATAAGCATACGATACTACATTCCATAAATATCTGCAATGTTGTTCATTTCATCGAATGCAGTAAGATTAATCTTTTGACATCAAACTCGGTGTATTAACCGCATCAAATAATTTTCTGCTGATTCATTTTTCACTTATTTTTGTAAGCAGATTAACAATGTTTGCTTGCTATAAGTGTAGCTCCTACTTTTAAAGTTTTACTGTTAAGAAAAGTTTGAATCACTTTCCTTGTTCAAAACGTTCTACTGTAAAGGAATTTCGATCAGTTTGCTTATATAAGATCTACAATTCCTTCCATGTAATAAAGTAATTTTTGTACTTACAAAATAATATAATTTCTGGATGGCAATTGATCTGAAATAGAACATTTTTATCTATAACAAATAAAAGGAACTGCTACGATAGACCAAACTTACCCTATTGAGGATCACTAGCTGTTACTCTGTAAAGGTCCAAGCAAAGACCATAACAGGGTGTACTTTCACTTCAAAGTACCATGTAATTCTTATATACAGGGTGTCCATAAAGTATGTATACACTGTTTGATCGTTAATATCTCTTTTCCCAAAAAGTCTTTTGCCTTGCTTCAGGCATCATTTTGTAGAGCTGGCATCAACTTAGTACAGTATGAAGCGAATCATCTATCTCTCTTCATTACTGTAGGATTACGGTGGAAATTTCAAAAAAGGTTTTGAGCCATGAAAGGCCATATTTTGCCCCCAGAAAGGAAACAAAACAGCTTGCAAACTTTTACATTGAGCTAATTAGAGTTGCTGATTCCAGTTGTAAAGTTCCCAACTTATTATTATGTTTCATTGAAGAGTTATGCCAGGTAAGAGGTAGCGAGCATTTTTCCAATGTTCCTAAAAGAGCGGTTACACCGTTTAGAAAGCTTCGCAATCTTGTGAATAGTTGAGTATTGAACTCGACGTCCATAAAAACCCTATCACACAAGTTTTCATATTTTTTTTGAGAAATTTTGAAACGGCAGCTTTTTCCACATTGACACCATATCTTTCAGTTTCTACCGTAATCCTACAGTAATGGAAAGGAAGTGTGATTCGTTCTATACTGCAAATATAAGTTGAAGCCAGCTCTACAAAATGGTGCCTGAAGCAGGCAAAAGATTTCTTGGTAAAAGAGATATTAACAATCAAACAGTATATACATACTTTACGGACACCCTGTATAAAGCTGAATGTGTGTATGTCTGTATGTATGTATGTACGTATGTGCGGAATAAAAATTTTTATTTTCGAACCGATTTGGACCAAACTTGGCACACGTGCACTTCGGGGCCGGGCGGGTGTCATAGGCTACTTTTCATCAGCGATCGATATCGATTTTATCGATTTTATCGATTTTTTTAAAAGTTTGAGGTACAGCCGGGAGTTGGAACAGGGGAGTAAGTGGGCTTGGCGATTCCGAATACAATATTAGTTTTCAGAATCATCGATTACTTTTATTGATTTTATCGATTTTTTGCAAAGTTTGAGCTACAGGGCTGGAAGTTGGAGGGGTAAGTGGGCATGCTGATTTCGAAAACAACACAGGGAATGGGAAATGAAGTGTAGAAGTGGGCACAGGGAAAAGCTGTACAGGGATAGGGATGCGACTTTTACTACAGTGTTTTGACAGTGCCGAGCGGAGCCGGGTAAATAAGCTAGTGATGTGATATAGTAGTTTTGGTTTTTATTCTGAACTTATGAAATTCGGTCCTGATTTCAATGCACGTTTTTCCTTTTCAGTTTTTGCCTACTTTGGATTACTTGAAACTTTTGACTAACAAGCTATATACCATTTTGCAGCCAAAGATCTGCCATTCATAAATCTACTTCCCAACACGCAGACATAAAGATATATCGACAAGAGTTTTTGACGGAGTTTCTGCTGTGGATTACACCCTCGGTGCACTGCACCTGCTGAACTACTTGGAACAACAACACCTCATGGGATTAAGGGCAGTGTCCCGGCAGATTCGGGTCCTGGAGGATACACGTGTGATGGGTTCCTGGTCACCTCACCGACCCCCACGCGCATTCCGGCTGGGTGATGTTCCCCCTGGGCCGAGAAAATGGCCCCTGAACCGGCGCGCGCAACCCCGACTGGCGCGCGGCTGGACGGCCTTCCCTGTCTGTTCGGTGCGGGACCCCATGAGCGCTCTCCCCATGATGCATGCCATCCAAAGCAAGAATTACAGGCGGCAGGGTCTTCGTCTGAGGACCTCCCAACTTTCCTATGTAACTCGTCCGAGCTGCTTTTTTGGAATTAGGAAAACGCCCCAGAATCGGCCTTTTCAGCCCGTTCAAAGCTCAAGTTCGGATTCTACGTGGCGAAAAGGCCTAAAACATGCAAAAAGATGGAGGTGCAAAATCTGCCGGGACACTGCTTTTAAGGAAGTGCTAGCGAGTGGACTGTAAAACGATAGTTTACAATTTAAGGGATGGCAATTTTGATAAGGAAAGTTGTGGAAACCTTCTTTTTGACGATTGCCGAGGGTCAGTTTAGAAGATGACCCCTCATCTGGCAGTGTGAGAAATTGTGGAGGACTTAGATGCTGTTCATATAATAATTCTCATTTAAGTAAAATCGGCAAAGTAAAAAAAATGGGTGAATGGGTACTCTATGAACTGAGTCAAAGGCAGGAAAGCCGACACAGAATCTGACTGCACTGCTTTTGCGCAACAAACGATCCGTCGCTTCGACAATTGGGACCTCGAGAATTGGATGCAATATCAGAAGAAGAGCAGCGCAGTGACTGGACAAAGATGAGCTTCTCAGACCGTTCTTAAACCTAAATTGCATCCGAGAAAAGTAATGGTCGCTTTTGTGATCTGTCGACATATTATCCACTATAAATCTGTTGGAGCCAAAACCATCCTTTACAACAGAAAGCTATTGAAAGAACTTGGCGAGATATATTTTCAAAAAAACTCAAAATGTTCGTCCTCGAGAAAACAGCCAATACGCCTTTATAATAATTCCCTACTGAGTAATGAGTTTCCTCTGAAAACTGGACGAATTGGGATACGAAACCCTGTCTCATCATGATTACTCGTCGACCTATCTCTTACAGATTACTTTCTGCAACCATCTCGACAATTTCTTACATGAGACAATCGCCTCTAAATCTTCAAATTTTTATGCTGCCAGCATAAATATGTTGGTAGATTGGCAAGATTGTTCATTATGAACGGATCTTCTTTTTCTAGAAAGCTTGATTTGGGCGTTATGGGCAGATTTCCAGCTTTCTGTAAGCTCTAGTTCCCAAGAAATACTGAATTTAACATGAAATATCCTAGCAATAAGAACTAAATTCGGTGTTTCTCAACAGCTAGCGCGTTCAGAAAGCTGAAATTCACCCATGTACTTCTGATGGCCTTTAATAAATATACACTTATTTGAAAACACAGCTGCGTCGCTTTTTTGGAAGCTTGAAAAACTTAGTTTTCTCAATTTCCAGCACAGAAACAAACACAGCAACTGCATATATGAGTGTCTTATGTGGAGTGTATATGCACGAGAAACTTTGGGATTTGGGGTGACTTCTTCTGGACAAAATGAAAAAACAATTTTTCGAACATCCGAAAGTTCTCACAAGGGAAGGATACTTGGTCGAAGTGGCGTTTCCATATGAGATGGACACTACCTTATGGAGTATAGAACTCTGATTCCAGATCTGTTCTCGGTACCTGCAAAAGCTTTGAGGAGGGGTGTTTTGGGAATTTTTTGTGATGAAATTTCAGTGATTTAGCTAAGGTAAAAATGGATGTTAATGTCTTTCCGGCGTTTGAAAGGAGTATTTACTGAGATGAGTTTATAAGATTGAAGGTCTTTATTCCATAAACGCCATGGTGGTAATCATGGCCCCATCTGAGCTGACGGACTAAGGTTCCGAATGATTTTATTGCAGTGCAGCTTCAAATTCTTGCACCAAAAAAAATTTCCAGAACTTCCCTACCAGAAGCGCTTTGCAGATACTGAAAATAGGTTTGTTTGTATGGAAAGCCACTTCGACCAATTACCCATCCCTTGTCAGATTTTGGCTTCTAACTCGTGATGTGCTGAAGCTGGTGCGAACACCTCCAAGTCTCTTATAGAGCTTGCGCTTCAGAACGGTACATTGCATTCTAATCAGAATTGAGAAATGTGTGACTTATCGCGGTAAAAAGTCAAAATTAATAAAAAAAAATTGAGACAACATGATAGATGTCAAATTGACATCTATCATGTTGTCTGAGACATCAAAATGTTGATTTTTCAAAACAGTTTCTGGTTCGTGTATCAAAATTCTGATATAAGACTCAAAGTTGACTCAGAAACAGACAAGAATCACCACTCATACGTTTTGCATCCACCGGAACAAATAGCACAAGATCATGCACGAAAACATGGTGCATTTAGAATCCCTTAAAAGTAAAGTATCTTACTTTGAGTGGGTACTTTGATGTGACAACAACTATGTGTTGTAGCTTACAAAGGAATGGTCAGGAGTCGAAGTAATCAATCCTGACAAGCTGCACACCATATGGTGCAGCATAGATTGCTGATTTCAAATTTGTCTTTCTTGTCTGCAGAACGCCTTTGTAGGCGAAGTTATGAACAGGTTCTACTACGGAAAACTCGTACATAAAAAATGCGAAATAAAGTATGTTACTGCTCTTTTAGCTCATTGGTATGGACCATATGAAGTAACATATCTGCATGCTTTGGTCCAGCATTAAGCTGCATTTGGCGCTGTACGACTAAATTTATCCCTTATAAGTACCATTTCTTAGCAAAATAACGACCTTCAACGGCTTATAGCTTTATCCACAAAAGTGATCAGCAGATGAGGAGGACATATGTGTGTTTTATGCTGCATTTAATGTTACGCAGCGTGTTTGAATTGGCCACTTCGACTTTTGAACATTCTCTTGTAAGCAATCATTTGAATAACAACATATTTGTCCCCTTTCTCTGTTTTGCCCTTTATTAGAAAATTTACGAACTGAATCCTTGACAGTTGATATCGTATCCAGACGTGTAAAAAATCTTCGCGTCGCACCTTGTTATAAACAATGAAAAACTTTTCAAAATTTCGGCGGTCACGTCATGATTCATGGGTAAATAGCGCAAAAACGTCAAAACACGTTTTCGTAAACGTTCAGAAAATAAGAAGAGGAAACGCAAGACACGTGACTTTTCCCGAAAACTAATGAAATTTCCCACCACGTCATTGCTCTGAGTGTCCGAAATTGCATTAACAGATTTTATCAGTTCTAGCAAAACTCATAAATAGGGTATTGGGATCATCGGCACTTATCTCTAAAATCACACTTACTTGGGAGCAGGCTTCTGACCTGTGCTACCTTCATACTTTCATCTACGACGAAGGGCAGTAGTCATCATAGCATATGTTCGTGCCGTGACTGGAGGATAAACTTTGATGCAAGTGTAAGCTAGCTGGCCATAGCTGGCTTATCGCAAAATGCGACAGAACCCATAGAAACGAAGCTGCGAGCAAGTTTCACTTGGGATTATCAGCACAGCGACAGAGCGCTGGCGATCGAGCAGCCATTGTTTGGAGAGGATGTATGAAAAAGCAACATGCTTCTGTCTTCCAACGCTGGTAGCTTCTTCGCAGTATGGCGCATGCGTGCGACCCAAATACCAGTCACCCCCCTTTGATCCGGGTTGAGACGCCTTTTGGCTACGAGAAGCTAACCGCAAAAAACTAATCAACCATTCTAACGCAAGTTCCACTAACATTTCGAAAATTCAGAAAACTCTTGTTTTAAGATCTTACAAGTTATCCTTTGAGGTTAACTGGAGTGCAGAACATAAAAAGAAGCTGATTTTCCCGATTTTGAAATGACCAAACTGCTAGTTAAAAACTGTGTGCGACGTTAATACGTGACAGTAATTTAAGTACATGTTTGTGTGCGATATTTCTGCTTCCTCATTGTTTCCATGCAGTGGATTCTTCAGTTTACTATCCACAAGCTCATAGTCATTGACAACACAGTTAGATGAAAAACAAAAAAAACCATCTTCTGCTTACAGCATGTGCGGATAGTGTGAAGTGTCCTATATCAATAGTGATGAAATTCTTGGTGACAGCCTACACCCTTCATAGCCAATTTATCAAAATATTGTTGCTCGACAGTGGTCAAATATTGTAATGCTAGCAGTGAACTACAATTAACCATCAAAGTAAGGCTTGAACTTTCCACAGGCATGTGTCACACAAAACAAGGTGCTTAGCATTGTTTCTGCTCCGCTCTTCTTGAACCTTACAGATGTGCTGATTCTGAAACTAAGTTGAGCTTACAAATTTTTCAAACTTCTTTATTATTAGTCACTAGATGGCTTACCCGGCTCCGCCCGGCCCTGTCAATAATATATTTGCAATCAGCATGCTCGATTACTCCCCTGTGCCAACTCCCAGCCCTGTAGCTCAAATTTTGCAAAAAATCGATAAAATCGATATCGATCGATGACGAAAAGTAGCCTATGACACCCGCCGGGACCCGAAGTGTATGTGTGCCAAGTTTGGTCCGGATCGGTTCAGAAATGGAATTTTCTATTCGGAACATACGTACACACATACATACAGACAGACATACAAACAGACATTCAGCTTTATATATAAGATAAGAATAGCTTCCAAGCATTTCAGCCAGAGTTTACCTCGGACGCTCTTCTAGTCCTACTGGTCAGCGACTGGTTGACACACTTTCAAATATATTAGGTTGGCACATAAGTTTTGCAACTTTTCCCGTAACTTTTTTCCTATTTTATATAGCAATCTCATTTTGTGGCATCATGTAGATCGTGATGTAAGCTGCAAGTGTGCGCAAACCGTTTGATTTTTAATAACGTAGTACAAAAAAACTGAGCATTTTTTGAAAACTGCTGAAAATCGAGGTTTCACGATTTTTTGGCAAACATGAAGCCCTACGAAACCTGATTCAAACATATGAAAAAGACTTCCAGCATGTAGCTGGAAGTTGGCACATTGAAATCAGTGAAAAAGAAATGAAATTTAGACACAAATTAAGGTGGAGCGCCTTTGGGAAGTTGAACAAGTCAAATGCGTCAAGTTTTGAAGGCAATTTGTCAATAACTGAGCTGCGAAATGTCAGAAATCGCTATAACTTTGCACTATAGGGTAATCCTATGCGGTAAACACGAATATCATGTTCGTTTGTCGCTAAAATGAAATTCATCCTTTGATCTCACAAACGAGGCCTTTTCATGCGAAACGGATCTCATTTTTGTGATCAGCATGTCAAATAAGCCCTATAGGCCAAGTTTCAGCAAAATCTGATGCATTCTAAAATTTTCCCCATAGTACCGTAAACCTACCGTAATCCTCACATAAGGTGGTAAAATTCGGCAAAAATGTGTGCATTGGAAGCTTACATCATATTCCTTATACTGCCAAAAAATGAATGCGCTACGTTCAAATAGACAAAAGTTATATAAAAAGTTGCATTACTTATGTGCCAACCTGATACAAAACGTCGAACTTCTCCGCTCCTTTACTGGACTACGTGCTAGAATTGAAATTTACGCAAGATGCTTCACATAAACCAATAAGCAAGGTCGCTTGTATAGATCTCGAGTTCAGCGCTTCACGGCTATTCACTCTGCAGAAATGAAGTTGATAGTGCAAGTGCACTATGTTACCACTAACATCTTGGAGAAGTGCAAACGGTCCCGCTTTGGCATCTGGCACGCTGCTATATTTGGCAAATCTTCTATCGCCTTGTAGCAAAAACCAAAAATGATTAATTAACGAAGCACATGGCGACACGAGCGGTCTCAGAAAAAAAAGTGAACTTTGAGAGCATTTACGTAGCACATTCCGTTCGCACGCGCAAAGCTTTTTGCAAGCGGTCATGTGCGCCTGCAATTGTTTTCGCGGTAAATACAGTAGTAGCTGCTTCATAAAAAGCCTACAATCGCGGAATCAACTGGCTGCAATATGCTTTGAGTCACAACTTCATGGTCACATCGGGGAATGATTTATGTGCCGCGAAGTGATCTTAATCGACATACGGTATTCCATAATTCAGCAGTATGTGAGGGTCATTTTTCATCTTTAAAACAACTTTTTGTTCTCAAAAGTGGAAGCTCTTGATACGCGGTTCAGAATGTCACAGCATCCTTCAAAGCCTTGCGTTTAGTTTGAATTCATAGATAAATATCAACAAGCAGAGCGGTGATATACAAAGCATACCTAATTTGCAGCACAGGGCATAATGATGGAACGACGGCTGTCGCATGCGTCGTGGTGGCACTGCGCCTCAACTACCCTGAGCTTTCACCTTTGCGAGGCTTTCAAATCTAGCTTTCAAAACTTTAAACAAATATGCTAAAGCAATGGAGTAATACTTGCTTTGGCACACTGAGACCTTGCAAAGTTCAAATAGCTCAATCGAGACTTTCTTAGAAAGAATTTGAAGTTATATACTTGACTGGACGTCGGGACACCAGCCAGGTTGCCTCCAAATAAAGGTTGCAGCGGTATCTCCAGCGCGTTCGGTCGCGCGACTGGGTTTCCGACCCGTCCCTTAAAGAAATTGAACCAAGGCTATCAAAAACAATGTGAGACGGGATCGTTCTGAAAACAGTCCGTGAGCATGTTAGATCTTACACACTTTCGGAATTAGAACAATCGCCCAACGTTCTTCTTTCGCATGGCATTCTCGCACGCTGCACCGACACATGCAAAATTTTTTGAATCAAAAAGCAGAGCACCTTTTTGTCTGTTCCCTTCTGAAAAAGCAAACGTTCACCTAGTGATGCCAGATTTTGAGTTCATAAAGAACTTGAGACATCAAATTTTAAACTAGTCTACGAGTGAAAACGGCAGCGCTATTTTCATGATTGCAAATCCTGTTAACGATAAATTTCGTTTTTCTTGATCACAACAAAACTTTGTCCCTTGCATCGCATCTCGGCCTTCATTCATTGACAAAAAGCACTCTACCTCAGTTACAGTCCCTGCTTCACGAAGCATGTAGTGTTAACCAACTTTAACAAGTTTGAATTGAAAAAAAGGTCCATTTTCCTAGAATTCAACAATACAATCAAGTCGAAATGAAGATAAAAACGCAAGACAAAGCCTTGCCACTCGCAAAAACTCGACGACACGCTAGGCACTGGTCATACCTCAGACGTTTCCTCCCAATCGAAAATTACCGCGATTTGGCAAGCCATGGTCCACAAATCTACCGACTTTGAAAGCATTGGCATAGCTTTTGCCAACCGCAAGCATGTCGAGCCTTGCACACATTAGCGCATATAGTCGGTGTCAACGATGTGCTCCCTTGCCGCTCAGCTCAAGCGCAACGTTGGAACCCCGTGATGCGTTTGCGAGCATACAGCTTGAGCGTTCAAATCTGCCGCATTGATCGTAGACACTACGAAAAAGGGAGCAGGTGGTTTACATCGATTGTACACGGAACGAAGAGCTGCAGCAACGCAACACGACCAGTGTTGGCAATATGACCGATTTTTCGTTCTCGCATATTTCGAAATCGCAGCGCTTGCGCCAATGGAGATACGCATGTCAAAAACTATCCGCGATGCTTAAGCGGACAAATCAACACAAATGTTGCGCCATACTCACTTAAGAACCTGAGCTAGTAAGACTGCCAGTTTTGCGGATCCTCCGATAAATTCGCTAAGCCGTGTACAGCCTCAGTAACAGTGTTATTGTTTAACAAGGATATATTTGCATTCTACAAAATATTCAATACTTTCACATAGTCAACTAAACATTAGAGAATAATTCCGCACTACCGCGAAGCGAATACGCAAGCAACTTTGGTTCAGATCTCAATCTATGCTTCAATTGTGCTTGCGCTACGGGTGGCTATAATTTCATCTTGTTCATAATTAACAAACTCCGAATGCGGAGGGCGCATCGATGTGCTTGACGCGGCCATTTCGTACAGATTATGATACATGTTAGTAAGCATGCATAAGAAACTCGGGGAAAAATATAGTGATTTATTTTATGTACACAGTGAATTACAGATACTATCATGAAATGCATATGCAAACTGTTCTCCATAAGGACTGTGCTCAATATTGAACCCTCATTGTAAATTCTCACCATCATCGTAAATTGTTTGCTTTCGCAAAGATAGACACACACCATTGGCGGGCCGAGGTGGAGGGGACAGAAAGGGAAGGGGGGACCGGGCCGTTTTCGGAAACTGGCCACATGAGTTGCAAAAATGCTTAAGTGACTTGTTTATACTTGTAAATATTTATAATACTTTTCTGAATTTTTCAGAAATTCAATTTAGCCTTGACACTAAAATTAATTGGAGGCGTTCCCTCTTCTGAAGTTTTGGTTTAACCGCAAAGTCATTTGCTTGGAGTAAAGACATTCAATAGAAGGTTTAAAAAGCATCCCAAAAATTTCAGAGTGTTATTTATTTATTATTCCCTCCTCCCTCGCCTTGGAACGGAAATATGGGTCCGCCATTGGCACACACGTAGTTTACTTCCAATACTGCGGTTAGCAGTTGAGATTGAGATTGCACATATTGATACTTCGAAATACTAGTTGCACCCTTAAATAATTGCAAATTTAGTCTGTTTGTCTATCTTAATGATAAGTGCTTGGCCTGAATTTGTCTTACAACACGATTTACACAAATTTCGTACTTGTAACAATGAAAAGTACAATAACATCGACAGGTCTATGTTCAGCGTTCCACTTCCGCCTTCTACTGTACACCCACGCGATGTCTAGAGTTAATACATAAGAAGTCTCGCCTGAAGAGCTACGTAACTTGCTGTTCATCAAAAATCACAACTCATTGATTGTGGATTACTTCCCCTCCTCTAGGGCAGACCTAAAGACGGTCATTCAAGCGTAAATCGCTCGTAATTAGTGACGTAGATTATTTGGAAACATCATCGAGCCCGTGCCTTACTGCACGAGAAGCTGAATGATTCATTAGGAATACGTCAACACCTGCATTCCGCCGTGACAAACAAACTAGAACTTTGTTCAGAAAGAGTTTCAACTAGCGTAACTGGTTTGTAAAAGTTGCGTCTCAGAGTCGGTAACATTGATATTGTAAAAGATATGCAAGGAAAAATCGATTTGAAGATCAGATTAAAATTCTGAAAAACAAGATCAGTCGTTGTTTGACTCGAAAAATCTAACCAGAAGGATAATATTTCAATTTTAAAACACGGTAATGTGAAAACATGTTTTTCAGCCTTGACTTAGGTAAGTCTCATTTGTATACTCAAAACTCGCTACATCTTAAAAATGATTTCCAAGGATACGCCTAGAAATATTAATGCAAAGAATATATTTTAGCCATAAAGGTGTCTTGCTTGAGATGGGGAGAGGGGGGGGGGGGGGGAGGAGCAGCACCGCGCAAGATTATCTGAATTCATGTAATTATCTGATTAGCTTTTCTAATACTCAGTGTAATCATCGTCTCAACAAAATTATTTCGTAAAAATGCTTAGAGTGACCATTAGCAAGACTTATACAAACTGCATTTTCTCCTTAAATCATTCTTTTCCAACCACACCATTTTTTGGATTTTTCATATAGCAAATTCTTTCTACTCAAAAGGTCAGCAAGATAAATCGTGAAGATCGTTTCACTCTCCAAAAATAGAAAGAACGCATTTATCTACAATGTGCCAACCAGTTTCCAATTAAAGTACTCTAAGCCTACTCTTTTGAACTTCTTGCGCACTGTAGATAATTGCCCACCAAAATTATTAATTTCCTGCATAGGATGAGATTGAAGACCAAAGACCCCCAAGATTTTCCGCTGAACTTCAAACGTCACGCAAAGAATCGTATCCAGTACACTTGCACCAGTGTGTTACAAGGATCAGTGCAAGTCATTCTAGTTTCCGTAGACGATGATGTCACGATCATAATAGAGTCCAAACACTGTGACCTTTTTGTTCAACACCGATTACTAACGAGGTGCAATAATACAAGCCTGACATTTGCAAGCTTGTTGATTAAAGCTTATAAGTTCCAACAATGGTTGCCTATGGTTGGTAGAAAAATGCAAAAGTTCTCGAGCCAGAAGCGGTGGAACAAGAAGAAAGTTATTGTTAACATTATGTTATCCATAATATTCCTAGCCTCAGAAAGTATTCTTTCGATTCCTTTGTTTGAGTCAAATCATCTTTCTTTTGCGTATGCTTATATTACCAGCACTTCACTCTCTGCTTTGCAGAAACTTGCACTGGCTCCTCTATCCATATTCCTTCCTTTTGTTCGCATGATGTTGACTCTGAAACTCACCGTGCAATGCTGACCATCACGAAAAAAATGGTGAGCAACTACTCAATTCAATAGTTTTTCCATAAAACAGCTTTAACTTTGGGAGAAGAAAGATCTATGATTGAGGAGATCAAAGACGGTTTCAGTCAGTTACTCCAGTTATAATGGTATTGTATTTTCTATAGAAAACACTTCACTTGCATGAGCCACAGTTTCGAGCAAAATTCTTCACAAAAACCTTGACTGGCTTTGTAAAAATTTTCGTCAATCTACACATTTGCTCCTTTTTGTGCCAGATTTTGCTATGAATAGACTTTCGGCTCATTATTTGGATAGAAGTCCATGGTTTGCGAACTTATTTATTGGACAGATCCACGACTTTGCAATAAGTTCAATTACCGATCGCTTCGGTGGGCCAAATGTTGTATGGATCCGCTTGACGCACAGTTCTTAAAGGTTCCACTTATGAAAGACAGACATACGCACAGACTAGCAGACGTTAACAGCTCTTAGCTCATTATTATTGAGTCATTCACTTTATCCAGCGCAAAACTAAGTTCCCATCCGAAAAAAATGGAAGCAAATTGCTTCAAGAGAGAGAGTAAGGAATATATACAAGAATTTCTGAAATTAGCAAACTCCCAATGTTCTCTTCACATGAAAAAAAAATTCAATCACTAATATTGAGCATAAACCATGTGCTATGTATGCGTCAGAAAGATCTTAATCCTTGATTGAATGACAGAGACGCAAATTCTGAAAAAAAAAATCATTTCGCATGCGACTGCCTTACATACAAAGTTTTCTTTGAAATAGTCCTAAAATCTTGCGTTGTGCCCCATATTTTACTGGATTGTAGAAATTCCCAGATCGCATCATGAATAAGAACAATTTCGCCATATTAGCGGCGCCTAACAACTCGAAGGCGCTTGTGCGGTTTTCTGATTTAATTATGTACAATACTGAGCGAAGCGAACATCTTACGTCGTGTGCGCAAAGAACAGAAAAGCGAAAGTGGCGCTGCTTGTAAAGAGCTTTTGTTCGCTGTTCCCTTTGCAGAAGCGTGTAGCGCGTGAAAATGTGTAAAAATAAAGCGCTCTGCAGTGATAATTACGATTTACTTCCTGCTACTTATCATGTGTTGAGCAACACTTTTCATGAAGATCACCTGAGAAGAAGGGGGATGGAGGAGAGGGAGGGGGGATCGAGCAGGCGAAGGGGTGTAGAGGGGGGATGCTAAATCAGAAGGCGAAAAATTACTTTCTTATAGCAACGAAAAGTCAGCTCGTTTAAAAGTGTAGTAATTGATGTCACTTATCCATAGAATTTTCAAATTTTTGCCGAAATGTTAAGAAATCCGAGCATGGACTAAAGTAATGGGGGGGGGGGGTATTTTTCTCAAGACATTGTGAAACAGCTACTGCCAACTGCTTATCTTCCCACTCAGTATAAACAAGGCAAGAATTCTTACACTCTAGCTGGACTATGCTAGAAAAGCGCAGCACTGATATCTATTTAAAAACTTACGAGACGTTTTGAACTATTACTTTTCAGAAGCGTAGTTAGCATATGTAGAGAGATGACAATTCATCAACTTCAACGCCGCTCGTTGTCTTAGAAATAGCTGAGGATCTCGACGAAGGACCGTTTTATTTTTATTGATATAGCAAGCTTTCAATTTTCGTCCGCTACTGCTGACTTTCTACCATCATCGCGGTGGATCTGAAACTCCCGAGGAAGACGACATAGTCAAAAGTAGAGTCGATAATGATACACTTTAACAACCTGGATTTGTCATAAACACTACATGAATACGAGATCGAAACGTTTACTATTTAGCTCCGTTTTGTCCCTTTCCTTAGATGACATTATGATATCTAGACCCTCCGCGGCACTTAGATTGTTGACTCCTCAAAAATTGCGAAATCCACGACGTCATGAGACCAGCAACTTCTGAATGTTTATTCATCAAAGTGGAAACCTTTAGGTCTTCATCATAAATCTCATCAGTAATTCTCATCCGACGAGTAGAGGCCCCTCGTCGTCAAAAGACATGGATGAATCACACTTTACTTGACAACTACCGTTCACCGCGCACTGCTTGACTGACTTGGTCAGGTGCTGGTAATTCGCTTCACATGACTCAACATTGATGGAGTGCAAAAAGTTACAAGAAAATTATATTCTTTGATCTTTGTGTTTCTCAACTGAAAAAGCGAGTTTTCCATCATTATTTGATCTTTCGACGCCTTTCCATGTGATTTTCTAAGAATAAAATTGACCTTTGAGATCACAAGTACTTTACGTTTCACTTGCAGAATGGGTAGACAAGACGCGAAAAAAAAACAAGTTTTGTTTATAAAAAGCTGAGTACACAAGAGAAAACTGAACAAGCAGTTACGGGATTTTAGTTTAGATGGACGATTGCAATAGTTCCGGCTTGATCCAGCTTCAAACAGTGTAGACTACCTCAATAAAAAAAATCAAATTTGCAGAAACCCAGCAGAAAAGGACATACTTGAAGTGCAAATTTTCATGAGTTACAGTGCTTATTCACTGCATGTGCTCGTGGAGAGAAAGTAGTGCGTATGAATAATCCTCACCTTCATTTTTATCAATTGAGGTAGTTAGATTAATTCCCTTCAAGATAAACATTCAGCGAAATGTAATGTGAAAAGGAAAAATTAGCATGTGTCACAAAATACGTTGAGAAACTTGAATAAAAAGTTTTTAGACCAGATTAATTATGAGCAAATTTCGGTACTGTTTGAAAGATGTTCCCTTTCCCTTTCACTGCAATATATCATATCATCCATCCTATAATTTCACGAATTTCAGATGGTGTTTTGAGAAAAAAGTATGTTCAGGGGTTTTTTCATAATGGGAATTTATAAACCTTTAGAAATAGTCTCACTCCTTTCATCAGCATCTTAGACGATGGAACCCAGATAAACTATATATTTTCTGAAAGCAGAGAGCAAGTCGGTTTCGATCACCTTCTTAGGCAAAGAAGTTGGAATTTCTTAGATTCTCGCTTTCAATAATTCCACTTGCAACGCATGGCAGATAAAAGTCGTTAGCGGGCGGTTTACCCAGTACATTCGAAAAATTTCTGCGAAACTCTTCTTACTATTCTGTATGAAAATTCATAATTCGCATTTTTATATTCATATTTATATATTCATATATTTATATTTATATCCTTCTATATAAAGCTGAATGTCTGTTTGTCTGTATGTATGTCTGTATGTATGTCTGTGTGTGTGTACGTATGTTCCAAATAGAAAATTCCATTTCTGAACCGATCTGGACCAAACTTGGCACACATACACTTCGGGCCTCGGCGGGTGTCATAGGCTACTTTTCGTCATCGATCGATATCGATTTTATTGTTTTTTTGCAAAATTTGAGCTACGGGGCTGGGAGTTGGCACAAGGGGGTAATCGAGCATGCTGATTACAATATAATAATGACAGGGCCGGGCGGAGCCGGGTTTGCCAACTAGTATTCATATATAATTTATTAGCAGTATTTCATATTTTCTTAAGCCATGAAAAAGCCTCAGACCCCAACTTCAAGAGAGAATATAACTATGATTGATGTACAAGTGAGATAATTAGGAGTGTTTTGGCTCAATCTTGCGACCCTCTAGCGAATAACGGAAGTCGGACACAGACAAGAAGACACTACACTCGATTAACAAAACAATAAAAGCTACATCGCTGCAGGGAAAACAATATTGGCTAATTTTACGCTCAAGTTACAAAGACTTATGCTTGTTTGCATGTCTCACTAAAAACTTCTCCAGGGATTTTTATGAGACAACAAATGTTGTTATTCACGCTCATGGTCATGAGAAGAGAACTCTAGCTCGTAAATTAAGTTAATTCAACACCCCACTCGGCACACTCATTCATTCTTGAAACTTAGCATACTGCTCACAATGGCTACCGTAATCTCGCCTCCTGCAACACAACCGGTTACCGTACACCGGCGCTTTGTCAGCTACGACAACGGCTTGCTGTCGCTGCGTCTCAACAACAGAGCGTGCGGAGGCGGAGCGTTGGCCGTGTGCCCAGTTGGTCTGTTGTCGTCATCGGCCAAGTGCTAGTGTGTGAGAGCGTGTGTATGTGAGGGGTTAATGCAGCCGGTGCTCGCAATGGGCGGAGTCGGCATTCGGCCCGTGTATAAAAGCGGCTAGGGAGCGGACGCTGATCTGCTAGAAGACCCTGAAATCACAACAAATTACTGCTAACTTCAACAACTACTGCTATCTCAGCTTCATCTAGCCACCTACCTATCTGTCATGATTAGTATCATCCATCCGACACGCGATACACTCGAATTCATGTACAGACAACCACCTCCGCGATTTGCCAGAGCGACTTTGTCGCGACCGCGATCGCAGAATCAGCGACCAAGGTGATTACATTCTCTTACTGGCTAGACTTCCTAAACTGACAAGAAGCTAAACTCACACTTTTTGTCAAGCTTTAGCTTCTGAAAGGGCTTGAAACATTACCTTGTTGCCAACTAATTTTCTTTACTTTCCAGTGAGGACCGACAACACTGACTCCAAATGTCGCTACAATTAGTTGATGATCTCGACGAGTTCTATGCTGCAGTCTAAGGGCCGCTGTATGCAGAACGAAATGGACGTCCGAATGTGGCCCTATACTGCTCGTTCACGAACTGGACTCCGCTGGGCCCTTTGCCTACCTGCGGTACCAAGCCTCACGCCTTCTTCGTGATCATCAACGAAATAACGAGAGAGCATAAAAATACAACACATGGATCCATGCTCGACGTCCATCTGCTTCTCTATGCTTCTAAATCTCCATGCTTTCATAAACTATTGGTTCTCATCGGGAAAAGAGCTTTACGACAAACATTGTCTAATGATTCGACAAGTCTTTGTATGTATGTAACAATTTGAAGCGCTACGACGCTTCTAATAAAGCTGTACAGATGATTTTTGATGTTCAACTGCCAGACATATACACATGCAGACTATGTAATAATACTATTTATTTCGTACTTTGTTCTTCAAAGTAAGGGACAAGCCAACGTAAACAAGTCAACAATAACAGACAATGCAGCGAAAATCAACAAATCGCGCTAACAACATAACTGCGCTAGAACTGTATATGAAGGTACGGTAAAATGATATATGGATGACTCTCCGACTAACCAACAAAATGATAAGATGTAAAAATAACAACTTCTCTACAACTACTCTCATGAGCGTGCAACAGAACCTAGCGACAATGATGACAATCATCTTTTGTTGGATAGTGTAAATCAACCGTTTCAAAATAAAACAATCGAAAACTACATCAAATGATCCACATTTCAATGGATACACTTTAAGGCCAAATTGCCTACATTTGAGAGGATTTCAGTGAAATCCAAGTTCCGCAAACTTCACCATCGCCGATTCGCTATCAAGTCGAATACTCTGGACTCATTATCAGATCAAACGCGCCAGTTCCTCCTCTAGACAATGAGCCCATCACCAGACGTGCTGACGGAGAACTGAGTGTATCTTCTTCACCTATAAAAGCAACGATTTCGTCACGACTAAACCTTATAAAGCACAAACTGTACAGAGTGGAGAACCTGTTATTTTCAAGTACTGGAGCACTACTGAGGGTATGCATGGTACAAGCAAGGGTCAAGAAGTGGCAGTAGAATGAGGTCTTTTAAAACAAACTTAGCGCAATGTGTTGGTAGTCAAAAAGCATAGAAGATGAAAAGTTCATAGTCAGTTTATGATTGGTTGACTTATCAGCATTATGTAGCATACTGCAACTGCGTTTATAACAGCTAAACAATAGAAGGTAAATTTATAAACAAACAAATGTCAACATTCTAGAAAAGAAAACCAAAGGTCATTCGATAAGCCGCAGATAACAAAATAGGCTACAACTGAACGAAAACAAGCGTAACAACCGTCCTAATGTTCCCCAAATTACAGCGATGTTATTTTCGTGATTTCGAAAATGGGTAAGCGAAAATACAATGCCATGCCATCAGACAAAGTACTCAAATTAATATTAGGCAACACAAAACATTGTATTTTGAGCCTTTTTTAACCCATTCAGACAAATTTGGCACCACACACAATTACACGTTAGAAAGACTAATTTCACAACAATCATTGACCAGATGACATCGTTTGTCCAGCACTTGGTAATTCAATTTTGCAAAACTGCAAAACATATTTTACTACCAAACGTATGCACCAGATTGTCAACTTGACCACACACAAGGAAGTAGGAAGCCCAATGCAGTCATGTTTTCGATTTGTCACCTTTCCACTGCTGTCCACCAGGTGGACAATAGGATGCTCGTCATGACTAATGAAGAACCATGAACCAGAACCGCAAAAACTATACTATTTCAAAGGTTTTTGCTTCAAAAATCGACTATTCAGCTACCAATTCCTAGAGACTGAGTTTGTATTATTTTTTCATTGGCGTGAACTACATTTCAAGAACACAGTGACTTTCCTTGCAAGAGGACGCACCGAAAGCGAGTTTGGCATCACAACTGCAGTTTTGATCTCAAGCTGTAGCAAAAATTACCCTACTTTCACGAGTACAGGACGCACCTAGTTTTTTTCTTCAGAGACCAGCCTAAACCACTGAAACATTTTGCGACCAAAAAACCCTATAAAATGCTGCTTATTGCCTGGGAGTATCGTGCGGCATATGTTTCTTTTTCCGAAACACAAGGAAGCGGCTGAGCGGCTCGCTTCAAAAATCGACAAAGGTGCGTCTTGTACTCATGAAATTAGGATAAAGCCTCTTACCGGCTCCTGCCATTACCTTACACATCTGCATTCAAAATTGAATATTTGATGCAGTCACTTTCTTAATCAGCATTCAAACGCAAATGCACGCATTTTTCCTTTAAAAAAACGGCTAGTGTTAATAATAGTATTTTTCGGAATTACTCAGATTGAAAAATTGACGTCCCGCTGTGGGCTCTCCGCGGGCCAAAAATTTCTCTGGAAAACGCGACCCGCTAAAGCTTTTTATTGTAAGCGTAAGGATAGGACATCTTGTTGAAACTTTCCGCAAGAAACTTAGCAGTTCAGAGCATGGAAACTTGTGAATTTACATGAGTTGAGACTTTCAGGGCTCCACAAATAGCCTGAAAAATGGACAATTTTTGGTTTCTATTTTTTTCCAAAAAATTTTTTCATTGACAATCTTTTCAGTTGCATGCAAAATTCGCATTAGTTTTGCATCAAACTAATAAATCGTTCACTTCGCATCTGAATTATGTGAAATGAACTGCAATGGGTAGAAAAAAGTATAAATTTCAAGTTATATATGTACGCATATATTTAGGTAAGTAAAGCTTCCTCTTTGTAGGTAAAACACTACGTTTACCAATTCTTTTGCACTTTGCTGGTCTCCAATGGGTACCAATCACTAGGTAACCTAGAAAGTTTCCAAATTTAGATGCATAAAATCTTTCGAAAAACCGTTGAGGATTATACAGCAATTCTGAAACCAAAGTAAGCTTGTCTGATACTCGAAAATCTCCATTCACCTACTTAGGGGCTTGAACCCACTTAAACCCACAGAAAAATAAGGCGAAGTCATCAAATCTTGGCTAGCCAACAAAAATCCACACAGAAAAACCTGAACAAAAAAATGTTTTTTATAAGGGGGCAACTAGATAAGGCAGGGAGTAAAGCGTCACAAACGTTTCCATTACAAAAACTTTTGCAAGAAAAAAAAAACAGCCAAACTCTAGGCTTCCGCACCCAGTTTACACTCACAATCCTCGAAAACTGTGCAATATGACGTCATGGGCAAATCAAAGGTCCCTTATCCCGATAAATTCTCGGCATTAGACCTTATCGCAGAAGCAATGACGTTCTATTGAAGACTGATAGTCGTAAACGCCCTCTCGCTAGAATTAAACGCCAAAACTCGCGCAAACGACCCCAAATTTATGAAGAAAGCGTTTTCTAAGCAACTCATAGTCTTCCGGCTACCGTATCCTTGTGCGTATTGAGTGGGGAAAAAATACGTTAGAATCAGTTATCAATCTCATACGTCAACGATAGTCGCACATATTCTGCCCAGACCAACTGTGCTTAAAAGCATTTCGTGTTACTTTGAAAAAATCACGTAAATTTACACCACAAGATCAGAAATTCATTTGGGAAAGACCCGTCTTGCGACACACGTGTGCGGTTAAGACCACTTCTTTGTTGGGATTTTTGAAGGATTTCATTATCATTGAGCAGTTTGAACTTTTTTACACAAAGGTTTTTCATAGGGAGAATTCCGACATTGTGTGACTGTTGATAAATTAGGCAATCTGCAGACAATCATCATTTGATAAACAGTAACGCGTTTGGATGAAGATGAACGATCTAAACATCGTAAACATTTGCTTTTTCCATGCTAAAAACGACCGCACGTAAGAAGATCATTCTTGCAACGAGGCGAAATCAGAGACTTTTTGAAAAGTGCATACCATACCATATCAACAACGATTTTTCATAGCGCGAGAACAGGAAGCATACGTAAAAGTTTTAATGAAAAAAAGGTACATTCAGCAAAAGTTAAGTTACACCCCACAAACTCAGAAAAAGCAAAACATTCATACTATCACACTGGCAGAAGCAGAGGACACGTACTTTCAGGACTATTTTCGGGTATTATGTTCACTGTTTACAAAAATCATTGAACGTGAAAATATCGGGATTTCGTGATACATTAACAGTAACTTCTGTAAGAATTATTCCAGTACAAAAGCGGATACGTCACAAGCGTACAAAATTCCCCTTTTTGCATTCCATACCGTTCTCTATCCTCACTATTGACTTGGAAACAGAAAGAACTACTTTTTTCGTTCATAACAAAGCTATTATTCTGTAAAAGTCAGGATACTGCTGGTCAATGCTTTGCCATCAGATGACCACCCAGATCACAAAAGCATTACTTGATAAACAAACTATTATTTTCCTATATCAAAATCCTATTCTAAACAACACCATAGCCATCAATCATTTGTAGATCGAAAAATACTTATGACATAGTGCATTTAGACCTAAAGCACGTATTTAGAACTTCAAAAGAGCATTTGTGTTTTACGTAAATAGAACACGTGGTCATGACATAATCAAAACGTTTCCTTATCATACAATTTCTTACATTCCATAAGTAAAGCGAATGACCTTAAGACCCAACGGACAATAAAATAATCCTAGCACTTAATCAGACAACAGAGAAAAACGCTAAGCTGCACCATACTGATAGCTACCCATACCAAAGGGCAGATATCAACAGAAATTCTCCAAATGTAAGCAACTTGTTGAACTCTAATTCAAGGGCGGCGTTCAAGAAAATAAATAAAAAACCTATACTCCCCCGCTCTGCACTTCCGACTTATGAAAGGTCAAAGAACTTATATGAAATTGAGCTTTGAACCCAACAAAAGCGGAAAGACTGTGAAATATCATAAAGCTGGATAACGATTTCGATCAGGTTCATGGAATTTACATCAATGGGCTTGTTACAAAAATAGATGTTAATTGAAAAATTTCATGTCATCGACCTGTTCAGCATCAAAACCGTACTCTCAATGATACAGACTAGCAATAAAAAAAGGGCTTGAGGATTAGCCATGAAAATGAAACTTGAAGACAAGGAGCATAATTATATGGCATGACAAAAACGTTTTTGAAAAACCCCATTCTGACCCCTCTCCTTCATTGTGATTCGGATTGGGAGAAGTAAGCCAGAAAATATTAGGAGTACTCTTCTGAACGTAAAAATTGGGGAAGTAAGATTAGTAACGACATAAAAGAGTGACTTTTACGTGAATCAGTGACATCTACAAGAGAATTAACATAATTTTGGCTACTTTTCGTCACTGATCGATATCGATTTTGTGAATGTTTTTTGAAAACCTTCACCTACGAGGCTGGGAGTTGGCACGAGGGGTCGGGGGGGGGGGGGGGGAGGGGAGGGGGAGGTAAGTGAGCACGCTGATTACGAATTATTGGCAAGGCCGGCGGATCTGGATTTGGCGACTAGTAAGCATTAAGTCGTTCCATAAGTTCGTAGCGTTTTTATAAATTAACAAAATCATCAAATAACAGTAAAAATCAATCAAATCTGTATTCCTCGTCGTGGCGCACGACCTTTTGGCACATTCTTGTTAGCTTCTCAACCTCAATTTTTTAAACGGCAGCGCGCCGGGTCCCAAAAAAGTCACTTAACCAGCGCTCAAACTACGTACTGAAATCGAGACAGGCACCATGCAAGAGGTTTGCCAAAGAGCGGAGCAAATAATAATCTGATAGAGCGAGGTTTGGAGAGTACTCGGGTACTAAAGTACCTTCCAGTCAAATCGTGCAGGATAGTTTTGACGACGTTTGCCGTAAGAGGCCATGTTTCGTCATGCAGAAAAGCTCACTGGATCTGTCTGTTAGGCTTTTTCTGCGGTAGGACCTGATTCAGATGGTCTAGTTGGCTTGCTTACGGTATGATTGACCATTGCCTACATGTACAGCAATTTTCAGTGCAGGACATCCTGCCCGTCCCCCGAAAAGTCTTGCACAGGGACACCCTGCTCAGCCCCTGATCTTTTGTAGCAATCCAATTCTTTTTTTCTCATATTGATGTGCGAGCGCCATGTTCCATAATCGACACAAAAATTTGTGCAAAAGCGCTTCTTTTCATGAGGATAAATGCACAAATGCCGAAATTGCTCCTTTTTGCCTTTCAAGATTTCCATCTTTGGAAGCTGCGAAATCCGAGTGAATCAGCTTTCCACCGAAAACAGTAGACGCATTCTAAAGAGCACAATGAGCCCTTCCAAATGATGTACGCCTTTTGCCGCAAACCAACCGCTCCTCAAAGATATGAGGACTAAAATGAAAACGCTACGAACTTATGGAACGACCTAATATATAGAGTGACAGTATCAGGAAGAATAAATTGAGCATCTCCACCATGATATTCAATTTTAGTGCAGCTGACTAAAAACAAAGGGTTTTTGGTCAGAGTTGCCTTTCCAAATGAAATCTATACCATCAAAAAGAGCCTTAAACGGAATCATGATCTGTTTCCGCTACTTGCCAAACTCCACTGAATGCCGAGTTATGAATTTTTTACAGCAAGAAAATGAGCAGAATTTAGGTAAAGTCAATTGTCACGGTCGCTCTAGCACTTAAATGACTAATGTAAGTTCATATTAAGCATTGCGCCATTTGAGCATTTCTGGACCATTTTGTCACAAAACAGATTCGAGGTCAGCATAAGCTCTACAAGGTGGTGTGGAACCATTTGGAAAGCCCATTCGACTAAAGACAATTTCCTTGTAAAAGCTAAATTCTTTCTACTTCATACTGCATGATCTTCACTCTCCATTATAGCAGTTTAGCTTCCCACAAACTATTTTATCTAATCAAACGCTCACTACGTGCAAAAATCTTTCATGTGACTATGTGGCCCGATTAGAATAGTCGAAAGTGATATCCACGCAAGTTGCAGGAATAGAAAAGAAATAAAGTTACCTCACATGTAAAATTATATGCACTTGAATATATTCATCTTCACTTTTCCTTCTGCCCATTTATTCAATTATCTCGTACCTTCAAAACCCAATTCCTCCCTTGATATCGTCAATCCGCCCGTTTGGCTAATTAAGTACTTCCCAATCTTCAAAGATTACCCACAATAAGATCTTCGCAAACGACACTGACACTGGAACCACATCTTTGCAAAAAATTCCAAATTGTTCTGTATATTCGCAATAAAACTTTCAGGAACGCCAGATGATGAATGATCGCAAAGGAAAATCAAGTACGCGTGTGCCCGGAGAAGAACACCGGATCGCTCTAAATTTAGTTCTGACCGTAATGCCACGAGCGTATGACAAGGCGATCGCCGCACTTGATTAATGAGACCATCGTGAATGATAGTAAAAGAATGTCATTGGTTAACGTATAGCACTCAAGGTGAGCGAGTACTATGGCTGAGGCGAGTGCATATAATATACTTTTGAGAAATGGGGACAGGTAAAGATGGGGTAGGAAAATATAAAAGCATAAAAATTCGAGCAGAAATACATGTTGAAAGTTAAATCACAGTTTATATTTAGCAACCTTAGAAAACACCAAGAACTCTACCAAAAATGGATACCATAGCCTTTTAGAAAAAACAGAAAATATATCCATAGGACAGAGCTTGCAAGCTTTCAAACATTATTGTAAATTCAAAAAACCATCTAATTATTTAAACCTACATATCACACTAATTAACAACAGTTCAGCAACCAAACCGTATAACAAAACAGACAGCATACAACTTCAAATTCAAATATTTCTACATTCCTTCTACCATGCTACAAATCACGAAAGCTATCATATATCTTAGGGCGCATATCCGCATTTTTGACAAACTTTTTGTGAATTTTGAAAATGCAAGAATTGCCTACTTCGAAAGGACGTAGCAAAGATATATGTTACCTGGTACTCATGAAAAAATATTCAACTCTGCATCTTCAAAACCAAAGTAGTAAAAAAATCCACTAACATTTCCAATGCTATCCAAAAACAATAGATCAAAACAGTAAGGTACACTATAAAGTTTGAAGCATCAAAATTCTACGAGTAAACTGATTTGTCACAGTCTGGCAAACAGTAAGTAAATGCCCATTTCAGTCTATATATAATGCGAAAAAAGGCGCATGCTATATGTTATAAAGCCTATTTTATGCAGCTCTATTCAACGAACATCCTATGACCTAACAGATCTAAACTCATATTCCACAAGCTATATTATAGAAAATAGAAAATACCAATCTCTACATATTTTCCTTCCTTATTGAGGATTTCCAGGGAAAGATCGTAGATTCTCCCGTTTTCTAGGGAAGGAACGAAAGAAATCAAGAAGAAAATCAGCTTTGTTCATAAATGAAAGAAATACACCACGAAAGTGTCACTCGGTCAACGTGATGTGCATGAAAAATGGAAAACTCTTGAACAAATCACTATTTCGTGTCTATTTGTATCTAAACCTAATTAATAATTGAATGTAGTTCAACAAATAGTATTTTGGACGTAAAATTATATCATTTTATATTTAATGATGGCCATGACTGGATCCATCTATGTTTTTCTCTTGTTTCAGCTGATGTACCTATTTGATTATTATCCATTTGAATAACCAACTCCAACAGCTATCCGCCAAAATTAGCAGTACACTTACACTTTGAATTTCAATTTGGCAAAAGCAACTCTCATAAAACAGCAAAACAATCAGTTCGCAGAAGCACGTGCACAATTATTATTCAATGCCCCTATTCAACAATTTACAAGGTTATTACAAGTTCCACTGCTGCAGCGAAATGCAAAATTCAGATTTCATGAGATTCCTCAAACTCCAAAAAAGATTCCCCAGATAAAAACGAGACAGGAAAGTATACCGAAGTTTTTCAAAAAAAAAAGTCAAGTAGGAAGCAACATACACTCGCGCTTATAAAATTGAGCTAGCTGCTCTATAATAGTGAAGAATGAAAGATTCATTTACCAAAGCAGCCAAAAATTTCACCACAGAGTCTGTATGCGTGATACAGAAAATATATCACAAAGCGATATATACTTCTTCATAAGAAAGGTGGTCAAGGTCAAACGATCTGTGCACGTTTTCTTTTTTCAAAATGATATTTTGTTGCAACAGATATCAAGTGAACGCGTGACTAATTCTACACAAATTTTTTCCGAAAGCAATCTATCCGAATTCCAAGGAATCACTAATCAGACCAATAAGTCATATGTTTCTACCGAACCGACGACTCCTCGATGTTTTAGTAACTCTATTCGCCAGATATTTTATCACACATTCTTAACCCAACTCAACACTTTCGCTAACAAATAACGTTATTGTAACAGATTCCGAGAACAACCAATCCAAGATTAGAAATCATCACGTGATTTACATTTTGTCCTTTCACGTTGGAATGCCTATTTCGGTGATGCAGGAGAGATGCGGGGTTAATTATAAACTTGAGTTGTAATCACTGAAAATATATATGGACAGATAGGGTGAAGGGCGCAAATGATCAACGAAAGGGAAGATAGTAAACTCAAACCCTTCATTCCTGTTCTTCAAACTAAGTAAGAATTTTTCGGAGATTTTTAGGAACAAACTGGCAGTCATCTTTCTGTATTATATGAATCAAGTATTTCTTTGAACAAATTTCTTTTGAGTATCAACATCCCTCC
The DNA here is from genome assembly GCA_958299035.1 of Cylicocyclus nassatus. Lineage (NCBI taxonomy): Eukaryota > Metazoa > Nematoda > Chromadorea > Rhabditida > Strongylidae > Cylicocyclus > Cylicocyclus nassatus. Next base: position 28,451,445 of record CATQJL010000316.1, read on the forward strand.
ATTCCGAGCTTTTCTGCTGTACCTCACAAAAATAAAACAGCAAAAAAAGAGCGAAAATTTCACGACATCTCATTCTCGTAACTTTTGAACTTGATACTTAGGGCCGCATGCACTAACATCCCCGCGGGGAGGGGATCGCAGCTTAAAAGAAAGCTTTATATTTCGAAACTCCAGATACCTGGATTTCACATTGTGTACCTATCCGTAAGTATTCCTACTACCCTTCACTATGAACATGTTGAAGAGGAGCGAGAAGCTGTACGAACCGCATTTTCCAGCTTTTGTGTGATCCCTGATGATCCCCGGCGCTTTTCTTTGAAGTCATTTTTCTTTCTCCGAAGTTAACGAAAAACCTCCAAAGTTGTGCAGATTATCCAACCCGACAGTGCTAAGCATGTTTGTGATAAGAACAAATGATGTTTTGAAGTCATGGAATTTTCGATGATCCACAGGTCGAAATTTGAGGTTTACCGAAAAATTCGACTTTTCAAAAACTCATTTGTTCTCATTAGCAACATGCTTGGCACTGTTGTGTTAGATGTTCAGTACAGCTTTGAAAAGTTTTCGTTAACTTTGGAGAAAGAAAAATGACATTAAAGAAAAGCGCCGGGGATCAACAGGGATCATACAAAAGCTTTAAAATGCGGTTCGTACAGCTTCTCGCTCCTGTGCAATATGTTCATAGTGAAGGATAGTAGGAATACTTACGGACAGGTGGACAGCTTGAAATTCAGGTATCTGGAGTCTCGAAATATAAGCTTTCTTTTGAGCTGCGAATCCCCTCCCCAGCGGGGAGGTTAGTGCATGCGGCCCTTAGATGCTGAGGTCTCAATAAATCACTTCTTCCCTGCACCACAAAATCCAATAAAAGTTTTCTCAAAGAATAAGACTATAATTTGAGTGAATTACAATACGATATTAATCACGAAAAAAAATTTACCTGCTCCTCATAATCTTACCTGATGAATTTTACCCCCCCCCCCTTTTTTTCGGTCAACTAGTAGTCTGTCACAATTTAGAAACAAAACGGATTGAGTCGCCTTATACTTGGAGTTCATGCTTGTTCCATGCTCGATTATAGGCTACCAGACACGTGTTTCGAGCCTTCAAATCAGCAAACAAAACTGGTTTTGCGTAATAAATAGAAAATGGTGAAAATGTCTCCAAAAAAGATCATTTAAGCGAAAAATATACTGCTTTTGAAAATGCCATTCAAGCGAGAGATGAACTGCTTTCAAAAACTTGGCCGAAATTGACTAAAATGAGCAAAAAATGAACTGCTTTGAAAAACACCATTCGGCCGAAAAATGACTAAAATGTCTGGAAAAAAAAAGAAATGTCAGAAAAAACATCAATTTCGCTCACCGTGCAACAGTGCTTCCTTCATAAAAGCCATCGTTGTTTCGAATGTCATCTTCTGAAGCGGAGACGATGACGATGACATTGCTGCTCGATTAAATGGTGCTATTTGTCCAGTGTATGTCATATAATCCGCAGTCAATGACAGATGCCGCTTCGAAACTTCAATACCATAAACGGCAAACACATTGTTCATCTCCTGAAAACGCAAAAAAATAAAAAATTTGTAGAGTGTTATCATCACTTAATGTTCCTCTCTGTTTCTCTGATAACAAACATCTTTTCATGATATAGCTTCCTCTCTTTCAGCTTTCTTTGCTTCATTATATTTCCGGTTTGCGCAAATATTGGTTTTAGACCATGCTGACGCTCTTCAAGTCCGGTTTTCCAAGATTAGTGCTCAGTGCGGAAAGGTCAAGGTCTTTCTGCCGGTATTCAAGAGAACAAGGCGAACCTATGGAAAAACTAGCTTTGCAGATTCGTACGGGAAATGCAACAAATGGGGACATATCTCATTTTAGCCACTATTTTTGACTTGGAGCTTCAAGGTAAGCTTTCCTTGGGTTTCCCCTATCAAAACTCTCCCAGAAGCTTCATAAGATCAACTAGTAAAACGAGTTTCTTCACTGAGCTTCTTGGCTTGTTGCCGAGAAGCATCCAGTATAATTAGACTATTATGCTAACCGGTTCTACACGTGTTCGCCACTGTTAGAAGCAGGTCGCGACCACGTGCCGGGCGAAAGCGAATCCGAGACATTGTGTCACGACCTCTTTTCACCTGTTACACGCTCCAGTTGAAGGGGGATTGAATTAGGACCAATCATGAATTCTTCTATCGACGAAGATATACTTCTAGGGATGATACCTCCAATTTGTGGGACTGGCTTTGTAAAACCAATTAAACCAGCAGTGAACAGTTTTGGGTGATGAATAAATTCTTAGCGCTATTTGACCTCTGTTAAAAAAAGGCTCCAGCAAATGGCGAATTCTACATACGATTGAGGTTCTCTGCAAATGTGTAATTGCACAACTTTTAGGAAGGCTACGCTATAGTAGTGCAAAATATAATCACTTAGACCTCCTTAAACCTACATTTGTGCTTAAAGGCACCGTCCACCCTAAGTTAGAAATCTTGCGTTTTTTGCACCTTATGATAGTAAAGGCCCCTATCGAGCCAATGCCAAGCCGCGGCGCAAAATGTCCCTTCGGAAGCCAGAAAATCGCTTCGGAATAGCGAAGAGGCATGAGGACTCCAAGTCGGCACCGCCCCTCCAGCAATGCCCGCCCACCGTGCTCGCCCATCCAATCACCGTTCCGAAAAGCCGGTCTGTGGGTTCTCTAGAGCAGAGGTTGTCGGGCTTTGAAGGATTCTCGACTTTATACTCCCGGAACGATCAAAAGATGGATGTTGAAAATGTGAGCGGACGGTGCCTTTGATCAACAAAAAGAAAGAGAAAAACTGGGAAAACGATAATGGGGCATGATGACCACCCAATTTCCTCCCGCAGTTTCTGCAATTGCACACTTCAACAAACCTAGTAAAAAGCTATACTCAGAGAAGCCTAAAATCGATTTAAAGTAGATTGAGTTGCTTACCCACTCAACCATTTAACCATCCTCGGTTACGGGTAGTTATAATACCTTTCAGTGAGGCAAGAGGTTAGCAATTGACAATCCATAGAAGTAAAAAAAAAGAATTAGCTCTGATTTCATTGTCGGTCCAACATGCATTCTAATTTTGCACCATACATTGAGTTCCAGGCTTCACTAAGACAGTTTACAGCTCGACAATAACAATAAATATTAATTTTCTCTTCCACTTTTTGCATCTCAAAAGAAACCCATAAATTCGTCAAGAGACCACTGCACTATTTTGAAATTCGCAAGCATCATTCATCATGACCAATAGTTGTCACATTAATCGCCACAAAAATAAATAGCACGTCCTACCATTCGAACTATCTAATCTGTCACATGCCCAAATAATCAGCTGTAAATCATGAAAACAGTCATCTGTGGTGCAGGTCTCTAGGAATTTGAATCAAAAAATTATCTCCTAAGATTATTTATTAAAAAAAACTGTTGATAGGGATGATAGTGATAGCGGTCTTCTTGAAAGTTTGCGTTTTTCCATAAGGATTGAGGGGAACAATCTAACAAAAAAGCAATCAAACTTTAGGACGCATTCGGTGCAGCAAGCATCCTCTGTTTGTTTACTATGTGAAAGAAAAATTAAAATTAAGTTACGTGAAGACTCGTAACATGTAATTTTCAACCTGTTCAAGATTTCCCAATATTTACATTTTCCATATCAAGTTCTGCAAAGACAGAAAACACTCATTACAAAGGGGAAAAACTTGCGGTTTTGAATGAGCGAATCTTCTTTGGCGAATATATACTAAATTTTTCTATGAAAGTGTTTGATTCTCAATGATTTTCGAATAGAACCTTTCCCATGATCGGGAAACTGAAAAATATTTTAGCAAGGGACTACAGACTTCCATCTGCGGCAAAAATTTGCACGACAGTTTTAAGTCGTTGTGCTGCATTGTGAAATTACAAAACTTCGCAAAATACAGAATTTTGAATGATCGAAATCAATATATTATTAGGAAGGGGCTGCTGGAGCTGACTAGAAGAAAATGAGCAGGAATAGCGCATCCTCCTTTTCCGTGCCTGGGAAGCGCACATCCTCCTCTTCCGTATGCAAGACAAAACTTTTTTAGCATTGTTATACCCCCCCCCCCCTCCACGAAAAAACCTAAAAACTTCAAAGTAGCTACTGTGGTGAGACACAACGTTTTCTATTACTGGGAAAACAGAGGCTACGGGAGCTGTCTAGGAGGTGCACGGAGTGCGCATCCTCTTCCTTCTGAGACAGATCTTTTTCGAGTAATTTTATAAAACGCAAAATCCAAAAACTTTCTAACTCCAAGTAATTGTCAGATTCGCGATAACCCAGACTGAACAGTCTCCATAAAACTGAAAAACCGCGCAGATGATATCCCCCATTTCCATTGGTCGCTGTTACCGTTATCCTTGTCTTATACCAGTCAGCCTTGCAAATTCCGTATCCTTGCACATCTAAGAAGCCCATATATTGCAGGAAAATCTCGCTTGCAAGGGGGGCTCTAAAAATAGCGCACGGTAGTCTTTGAAAGAAAACTACGGGCGCGTGTTCAGAGAAAAAGAGGGGGCGGAGCGGGAAATGGAGTCAGAGGCAACCGTGCGAACGCGAAGCCATGACGTCGAAAGACCAAGAGGCGGCCGTGCATCAGACAAGTCTCATACTTAGCGCCACAAAAAACTGCGCCGCGTACGTCGTATAGAGCGTACGCGGCGCAGATAGCGCAGAGCGGAGCGACCGTAACCGAGCGGCACACAAGTTTCCACACAGAGACGATGCAGTACGATACAAGGACGCGGATGCCGACGCCGCTTTCGGCGATCGTGGCGATGGAGGCCGTCGCCATCGTCGCCGCCGAAAGCGCTACGACGTCGAAATTGAACGGCGACTGGCACTTAACGATACCGAGATCAAATTGTTAAGTTCGCCGATGAGTGGAGAAGCGGTGACAGCAAATTGTAGGGAAGTTTCAGTTCTCTTGAAAAAACCGATTCGATTATGTAGGTGAATGGCATAGTATTCTGAATGATTGATTACTTTTTTCTCAGTCAAAACAAAGCAAATACCGCTGAACTGCATAGATTACTGTAGTTTTGTGTTTGAGATGCGATGATCTGACGCAGGGTTACTGTAGCTACGTGTAATCGAGCCAAAAACTTGGTTTTGGGGATGCGGAAAAGAATTTAAGACTAGAAAACCGGAGAATATGAAACCGCGCATTATCCGACACTATCAATAATGCTTTATCTCCCCTATACTGTACTACAAGCAGCTTCCCGATCAATTCAAAACCCAACACAGTGCTACTACTAACTTACAGCACGATTAATGAACTTTCCACCATAAGTTCTACCATAAATCACCTTGCAGGTGCAGCTGCAATTTCTAGAAATGTCCTTTCATAATTCTATCTATTTGCAAATTATTGCCGTAAATCATCCTGCGAAAAGACGATCTGCAGCTTCCTGATATGTCCTTCGCCCCCGCTTCCGCTATCTTCGCACTTTGATCGGATTGGTCTTGATCAAATCAAATAATTCTGCTGAAGTTCGAAAAAATCATGATTTAGTTGATTATTCTACTTTACACATCAGTGACCATAGTTTTTGATAGTACAACTAAGTTTTGGTCTTGATCAATTAAAAATCCTGTTAAATTCAAAAAAAAATGATGATTTATTGATTATTGTACTTTATACTCGATAAACAAATTGTCTTAAATGGAACAATGAGTTTTTTGTGGGGGGGGGGGATCCTCATTATTCCACATAAGCTAACTTTCGAACGTACATTTGGGTCGTTGGCAACTGCTTATGCGCGATGCACAGAATGCGCGGCATCTCACGACTTGAGTGCTGTGTGCTTACAAGCTGCCTATTTGAGTTACTTTCAGTTTCTTCTCCCTCTAAGGATGTGTGAGCTTATATACGGAAGCAGTATTCTGAGCAGCTCGTTCCAAACCGTTACACCAAATGATAGCAACTGAGGAGACGTAAGGTATTGGTGCGTGTGCAATTTCACAACGACTTGCAGATGACTCGATTACAAATGTTTGACGATCAATTTCTTTGTGGCGGCCATGTGTCTTCAAATTTAATAATGGCAGACCCCAGACGCATAGCATGTATAACTTTCGTAGATTAATAAAATGCCCTATCTTCCGTACGCTCAGATTCCCCTTACAATGAGTTAGCAACAATTGGAGTATTGCCAAATCGCGACGCAACTGACACTGCGTGAGGTATGCCCAGAGCCATACACTATTATATGGTGCATCTATTAAGCTGCAAATTTTGCCCATAATTCCTTCTTTGAATTTCTCATAAACCACTAGTCTGATGTAGTCTGATGAGAACCTCTTATTTTTCCGTCCCGAAAAAACTGAGTGGAGAAACCCGCAGAAAACGCCAAAATGAATGTCAGGTCAATTCCAACATCGCCATCGGAACTGACTGGCACATGAAGTAATTGGAACAAAATTAGAGAAAATTAATCAAAAACTTCGCATTTTCTTAAAAATGAACACATTGTCGTTCTTCCAAAAAACTATTTCAGAATATCCAACACCATGAACTATGAAGCTAAAGAACATGGGTTTCGAGAAAAGTACTTTAACATCTCCTCTAATCGCTCTCTACTACAGTAAGGATAGACATAATAGTTTTGTTTATGTCTGTTCTGAACCTCACCGTTTTCGAAGATGTTTGATGCCATTGTATTGGATACTGTGAATACTGTGTGTATATAAGATGTTTACGCGCAAAAGGTTATTGGTAATCGACCTTGCGCTTTCTACTCCTTTCGCCAAATGGCATCTGAACCCTTAATAAGAGATCCACCCTAGTCACCTTTTTACTTTGCCCTGCGCAATTTTTGATAAACACGCTAACCATAGCCGACAGAAGATGCTTTGCGTCCACAAATAGGTGAGCAGCAAAAGACCAGTGACGACACACTTAGCACAACAAGTTTCTATTAATGGATCGGCAATGATCACGAGGAAAAATGCTTTTCAGCGCCAGAACCCATGCTAGCAAGAAGGAACTAAACGACCTATTCCATAACCGGTCAACGCGCACCAGGGTCAAAATGTTATAGTTCTGCAAAGACATTAATTAGATAGCCAGCAAACATTATTTTTCTTTCACCTGAGATGGCGACAAAAGAAAACAGTGGAAAAGGAGGAGTTATGATGAGCAGTTCAATGTAAATTTTAGCCTGCAAGGGATCGCTATTTCGAGAAGTTCTACTACGATAACTTAGAAGGAAGATGTCAGAAGCTAAAATGTGATAAAATTTGAACCATGGGGATAATCGATATTCAGTTATCACAACATGCAACCATATATTCTCGGAAACATCTAAAGTAACCGCTGAAATTCTTGAAAAACTGAAAATGAATATTTTCCTTCACCTCACACATAGATGCAGTGGACTACAATTTCAATAAATGTAGTTCAAGATCTGCAGTAGAGATATCTGATTAAGTGTATCTATGCCTTTTCAACCCTTGACGGAAATTTTGCAAAGTTTTCCACCACTGGTTCTTACAAAAGCCAGAGTGCTCGCATGAAAAAGTATGGTATCGTCTACTGAAAATTCTCAAACAAAAAACTCCTGCGGAAATTATAGAATTGTAGAATGAGCTCTCCAAGAAGTGCCGAGGTCAAGTGACCCGCAAGTCATCCATAGGCTGAAGAAAATTATGCCTAATCTGAGAATCATTTGCTTTCATCGATGGACACCATCAAACACCAACTACTCAGCGTCCTTTAAAGTTTAGACCTAAATTTCAATAGCAGCAACAATTCTTTGAACCCTTCAAATTTCTACACAATCAATTCCCTACAATTTCTAACAGATATTTAAACTTTCTTAGATATTTACATGTCTCAATCTGACAAACTGGGTTGAAAAAGTGTACGCTGGAAGTCAAGGTGTCAAAAAATTACAAAACAGTGATAGTCATTTTACCAATATGTTGGTCGTCGTTTCAGCAAAAGTCGTCTGACTAGCATGTGATCGCCTCAATTAGCCAGTCAAAAAAGCGCTCAAAATATGTTTGCAAAATACGCGTAGCGAACAGAACCTTTGAAAAGACACAAAAATCTATTTCAACAATTACGCAAGAGGAAAGCATACGGTAGAGAACAGACAAAACATGCTATATTCCATTATTATTTTCGGTACTTTCCGTTATCCATAACCAATTTTTCAAATAAGGATATTGCTTCTTTACTTGCTCCAAGTTTAATCGTAATTTCAAAGGATGAAGTGTCAACCCCCTTGCCACTCTACATTTGGCATGTTTTCTCAAGATTTTGTCTAACCTATTAATCAATGTGATTTCCATCTATTTTTCAATCAATAATGAATCCATTTTCATTCAAAAGTTTCAAAATGAACATTAACATTACAAGAACAACATTCTGTGTTCAATAAACACATTGGATTTGCCCAAAACAAAGAGAGCTATGGTTCCATCATCTAAGCGGCGTAACAAGCGACAGCCAGATATTTCGAGCTATCATTTATATTCTTTGTCGGCTAAAATCAGACGGCGGCAACGATCTGAGGGAAGTGATAAATTTGAATCATTGCTGAAAGCAACCAAGATGTTCTGATAAACTTTGGATTGTTTTGCTCCACAGAAATGATTTTGAAAAAAGCATGTTGAACTGAGTCTAAACGTGTTAATTTTTATCCTGACGCGTGGGAGTGACAGTCTTCATAAGTTTGAAAAAAATTTTCTCGCATAAAGCATTATTCCATGAAAGATTTCGTGAAAATGGGTACGGATAACGGAAAAGTACCTTATTCTTAAAGCTGCCAAATCATCAAATTGCCTTAACCAGCAATCAGTGCTTCCCCAAAACCAAGATTCCACAAAAACCAGTAAAATTTACACTATAAAATCCTCTATGATACAGCGAGACTTGCAGCCTGGCTGCGTTTCCTAAACATCCGAAAAGCTCAGCAAAAAGCCTTATGGGCGATTGCAAAAATATAGAAAAAATAGCCATTTTATAAGATAAAGCTGATGCATACTTTTCGTTGATAATAGCCACGAGAATCTGATTTCTTTCATTGTCTAAGCCAATGCACATCTTTCGATTAGCGATTATATCTTAATGATGTGCAAATCACAAATCCCCGTCCTTGCATTTACACACAAATAGCTCGGCAACTAGATTTTCACCGATTTCTTCACCTTTACACATTGCAAGAATAATTATCCTTCATATTTATCACGTCCGACGGACTTCGCAATAAATTCTCCACATCACGAATTTCGTGAATAACGCATAAGAACCAGCACAAAAAGGTGTGAATTCAGCGTAAATCAATCTTCTCATGAAGTCTAAACCTCCTGATTTGCACGAACAAAAGGCATTCGCACCGTTCTTTATAAGTCATTCATAAACAATGAAGGTCGCAGAAAAACATGTCGCGCGAACGTTCCGGTCTCGTTCTCGATCGAGTGCGCAGTTCAGTTTGCAAAGCAAGCAATTTCGAAGAAACAACGCTCCAATTCAGGTGCAAAACCGTAACCGGTACATTCCGTTCAAGTCAGTCTCTTACAATAGAGTTCACTACTCATTATGCTCGATCGTAGAGCGAAGAATTCCAGTTTCGTCGCTGTTTGACAATTTTACGATAGCGTTCACGTGCCACATACATGAACGCTCCGTTCGTCCCTAGTAGCTGTACAAGCTAGTGATGAAGATGTCAATGACAGTAGTCACATGAGCGAACGCCTACAAGCATAAGTTTTGGATGCGCGCCTAATTAGATGTTGTCAATACAACTAATCAGACGCAAAATCATAACAAAAATGGAAAGGACGACGCATCTGTTCCTAATTGGCATCTAGATAAACATCGCCACATTTGCGACCGCAAAACCAGTGGCGTTAGCAACTCCATCTATACCGTACTGACTTTTTCTGACAAAATTTAGAACCGGGCAAAGCCTCGCACCACATCCTCAGTTCTCCAATGTTTTGAATATTAGATTATTTGATACTTTTTGCATTTCCCACCGATTCAAGGAATGTCAAAAGAAAAAATGAGCGACACAGAAAAAACCTTGACGCATTTCAATGCGTCAAGGTTTTTTCTGCTTGCTTTGCCTCGCTTTTCAAAGGCTAAATAGAAAAGTACTTTGAACTATATTACCGCCGAAGTTTGCAAAAGCTCAGCAGGTACTCATCGAATAGAACAAGCTTTATGCTTTCTTAGTTTAAATCTCCACTAATTTTGAGTTTCCTTCAAAGAATGAGTGGAAAATTTTCAGAGAAGAACTTGATGACTTCCACGAGAAGGTCAATTTTAGCAACGGATTTAAATAACAATATTCGATTAAATTCTTACCGATCAAAAAATTCAGGATTTTAAGCAAGTAACTGTATTATTCACATACCTTCAAGCATCTCACATGTTTTTTTTTCAACCAAAGATAATCTATGAAACGGGTAATAACGAAGACTTTGTAGTGACTACTAGATATAGCAAACATTACATATTCTACCATAAACCTTATGAAAAATTCATAATGAGTGGGATGTGGATGATTTTCAAACAAAATACAAATGGAAGCGTGAAATTTACTCTGGAAATTCAAAATGATTGCTGAGACCTCGTCAATGCAACTTTGGAGAATATATCTGACAGCGCCGCTTATTGAATATTTGATTCATTTGTTGTTCCAGATATACGAAGTAGGAGATGGTATCTCTTTTACAGTCAAGATTTACTGAAGGTTTGCCAAGTCTTTTCTGACAACCGCGCTGCCATATATAATTGCACCAGTCACGAAACTCGGTTATCAGCACCCCTCTCCAGACCTTTTGTCTCAGAAACGGTCCATCTCATATCCTTCCCATAGGCGCTCGAGATTCTATTAAAAGGACACTGGTACGCAAATTTCAGTTCTCACCAGCTGATCATAAGCATCAAAGCTCAATAAACATAGATTTTGAACAGAAGGCATTATCCTAATCGAAACTGGCTGGGGACCAGTTTACGCCATATAACGCTTTCACCCGTAGTGCGATGCATTTTGGGTCATGGCCGCAAATGGTCGAATTTGACCCCCATAGAGTACCAAATCCCATGTTCACATCTATTTGAGGGGATCGACAGTTCTTGCAAACAAATCAAATGCAACGAACAATTCTAAACACAGAGGAAGCCACGAAGAATTTTTTTTTTTAATTTTTGAGAATACGATTATTTCTTCACTACCCGCAAAGATAAGTAAAAGAACCCCAAACAAACATTTTTCCTTTGATTCAAATGATTATCCTTAGATCGTGATTTTTTTCAAGTTGTTTTCACACGGGATCAGCATACAACATGTGTTCCACATAGCAGTGGCGGTTACAAGTCGTCCAAAAAATTTACAAGGCTTATTTAAATTTGAAAATATTTTTAACAAGTATAAACAAGTTATTTGCACATTTTTAGAACCCATGTACGTAACTTTTAAGAATTTTGCGACCCATTCTCAGGAGGTGAGAAGCGCCTCCTCCCCCCCCCCCCCGCCTTGCGTACTTCTGATATCACATGGTGACAACAACTCCACCCAGTCTATTTCAGGCCAAAACGAATAAAGTATAGATTTAGTTGCTTGAAATATATCCAGGCCTTCAAACAATGAAACTACAAATACGTGACTAGGGCGCAACCCTAAAAAATTTCGTCTATTGCCAAAAAAATTTCCAGACGTCTCACACCTCTACATAGATCATAACTTATGTAGACCTCAGAGTCCCTCAGTGAGAAGTATCAAAGGATGCACAGAATTGCAGAATGATGTTGACTAACAAGGAAAAGTTCCCAAGTCAGCTCTGCCAACCCGGATGAGTTATATATCACCGTAACGGGCTTGAAACGCTGATTCCAAATCTGCTTTCCTTTTCTGCGGAGCCACTTTCCGAGGGAAGTTATGAGCGTTATATGTTTGAATTTGTCATGTTCAAAGTGGCTTAAAATCAGTTGAAAGTTGTAAAAACTAACGGAATTTCATTATCTGTGTTCCGTCCTTGTAATCAATATACTTGATACAAACTGATAAATCACTTTCATGTGTTATTGTACAGGTTCCGCAAATTTTAAGCAACTTAAAAAGTGACAAATTTAGACTTTTAAACGCTCATAACTTCTCTCGGAAAATCGCTCCGCAAAGGGAAAGCATATTTGGAATCAGCGTTTCAAGCTCGTTACGGTGATATATGACTCATCCGGGTTGGCCGAGCCGACTTGGGAACTCTCCCTCGTAAGTTTTTTTCTCAAGGAAATCGGTAGTAAAACTTAAAACCACAAAGGCATAAAGTACGCTCAAACTTGTTTTGCTCATGCGCAACCGAGTTTCAGCAATGGTTCTCATTTAACTCCCGCAGAAATTTCAAAAAAAGAATGATTTCAAACTGAAATCTACCATAAACCCACCAGGTATTTTTGAACCATCAAAAAGGTGATAGACAAAAATTACGTTAAAAACCAAAGCCAGAAGATCACAGATCCTACCATAAGATGTTGTGTCTGGCACGTTCACCTGTTTTTCATGCGATACAATGTGAATTGAAATTAGTGTTGAGTGAGAGTGTAAAAAGTGAAACAATCACGTTGTCACAACAGATCACTACCATCGCAAGACTTTTAAAAGCATACATTGTTTTGCAAAACAGCAACACAACTCGTTATTCGAGTTGTAAAAAAACAAAAGGAGTAGAACTTACCTGAACAATGGCTCTAGAACAAGCTTCAACACCATACTGATGAAGAATGAGATTCAGGTCGTTGGAATAGATCGCGTTCACGTCAAGCATATCGGCATGTCGGAAGAATGCCTGAAACAGCATTCATCATTCCAGAACCATTTTTCAGCAATGAAACACTTTCTTTTGAGCTTAGAAAGAGTCAGCTCTACCAAACTTATGCACAGTGAGCTGCCTATATTAACTATTCACGAATAACCTTGCGCTAATTTTCTGCGGTAAATAAGACAAGCATCCTTACCTCATCTCAAGACGACGATAAAACAAATACTGTACCCCCAAATAGCGATGCATATAAGCGGTGCTAAACAGAAACTCATTGATAACCATGATTTATCAAAGCTTTCCCCTCTGAGACTGAGAGACAACATTTAGCTTGGGTTAGTCTTCAAATAAAATAAGAATGAAGAGAAGAGGAAAATGGGAGGGGATAAAACAATAAAAGCATACTCTTCTCATAATCATGATCTTACCTTGTTCTTAGAGAAGCGAAATTGAGTATATGTGTATTAATCAACGTCTAACTAGGATAGATTAAATCGCTTTGAATTCTTCTTGCTTTTCTAAGAGCTAGATCTTGGCATCTTTACGCAAAAATAATCTCTAGGTTCAGTGCCGCGTTCCTATTTTGAAAAATAGTGATCGAATTTCCAGATCCCTTGAAAAAGCCAAACAGCGGCACATGAAGCAAATCGTTCTAAATTTTTGAAATCGTAACAAAGTTCTGATGACATACAATTTCATTTGAACAGGAGAATAATATAGATCCCGCTTGCTTGAAAATGAGATATGAAAATAAGTTTCAAATACCAAAAAAGGGTTTCAAAGGTGAAATTTCAAGTATTTCAAGTTTTTTCTTGCAATAGCATTACCAAACTGCGCTTATCACTGGACTCTGAGCAGAACTCATCGAGTGAAGCATTTCAATTTAAGACAGGTTTATAAGTCTGAAATCAGCGCATTTTGAGGCAGATGTTGCATTTGCAGCAGCGGCTGGCAATTGCTATCGTTCTTCTTGCAGCACACCCCGTATGCGAGTTAAAAGGATATTGTAAACGCAGACTTCTCAGATATACAAAGTTTGCGAGCTACTCAGCCTCGGCGCTCGTGGAGACTCATATCCAATCTTTTTGAGTCCATGATGTGGCACTCAGCGAAAAATTCAAAAAAAAAAGAAACAGCCTGCCAGAGTAGAAATTATACCCTGATCTTGAGTGCAAGATATGGTGTAGGCAGAAGAAAACAGGTGAACGGGTGAACGGCGGAGCTCAGTTCAGGAAAATTGAAGTGAAGTTGCCCAAATTGTCTACTATCTGATCGTCTACGAGTTCCATATGGCACTTAAGTGATAGCAAAAGTGAGACTACCCAAGAGGACCGATCAGATGCAGATTGCACAAAAATAGCTACCAGAGAAAGAGGAAAAGTTGCAAGATGTTTAAACAGGGAAAGTAGTCGGAACTCGTAACCTTCTCAATCACTACAGTTATTAAAATAGATACATATGCAAACCGCTATCGAAAACGATGCTTGCGACTTTGCTTCGAATACTTGGTTCCTGCAAATTTGCAGCTTCGTTCGCAACTTACTTTAATGCAAGAAGTTACGCAAACATTGAGAGTTGTCCGGTGATGATAATCGGTCACTCTAGTAAGCGTATCAAGAAAATGGAGATTTTTCGAAAACGCCTACTTTATTCGACACATTTACATCCCCTCACAAAGAGGATTACCAGCGCTGAAATTAGTGACTTTTTTGTTATAATAAGGAATGTCAGAAATCGCAGTAGTCTTTCGACATGAGATATTATCTGAAGCAGCTTGAAACGCTGATTCCAAAACACTTTCTTAGCTGCAGGGCGAGCCTGTGTCGGGAATTATGAGCATTTCGATCATCAAATTAATCGAACGAGTCCTGGATAAGCACATAAGCACCTGCGCATAACATTGAAAGAGTACAACTAAACCGAGTGTTGGTAATCTGTTTCCATCTAGGTTAGGTTCAAGGCCACAATACATGGGCTTCAACAATTCTGACCACTCTCAGCGATGTAAATTTCTCGCAAATTAAAGTCAATAATTTCCGACACAAATTCGTTCTGCATTTGATGAAAGCTGCTTTGGAAGCGCGTTTCGAACCTTCAGAAAATACGTTTATCATGTTAAAAAGACCCTGCGACTTCTGGCACTTTTCCTGGAATAAGGTTGAACTTAATTTCTAACGAGTTTACAAAGTCATTCATTCTCTTATTAACTAGCTACGCCTCTGTATTCAGCATAAAAAGGGTTAGCTTGCAGATGAAATCTTGATATCAGCACAGGGACTCGTTTTTAGTTATTACAGTATGCCTAGCTGCTAGTCTCCCTGCAATATGTTATTTGCAAGAAATGGAGCCGAATCGAATATGACTAAAACTGAAGTTTTAACATGTGTCCCGCCAGTCACAACCGAAAATAAGAATGGACACAAGTTGTTTCAATTCGTAGTCAAGTAATTTACCCATTTCTTCCATTTGTCAGAGCTCCAAATAATTCATTGGGCGCTTAGTCAAGAAATGTGTAATCCAAATGAATCAGCGAAAAATTCCCTCAAGTGAAATTTTGAAGACTGAATATCCGTGGAGGAAATGACGGCTGCCACTTCTACGATCGTAGATAAACAGCCGCATGAAAAAGATGTTATAGATACATAGAAGATAGAACTGAGAGATGCATGGGACCGTACGTCGTCTCAGTTCTAAAGCACAGAACGACTTCATTCGACTGAAGAATATTCAGAGACTCACAGCCGAGGACACGACCGAGCTCTACGACGAACGTTAAAACAATGCACCCAAGAGAAATCCACGGATGTTCGATGTCCAGAGGAAAAAAATTGTTTGCAAGTGCGAGTTGTGATTTTTCATATTTTTAAAAACATCTACAAAGATCGCACCTACACCGCTCATTGAGCGATCAACTGACCGCTCAGTTTACCGAGACTCTAGGTAATTATCGGTGATAATTACTGCATATAAAGCCGAATTACCGCAATTCTAGCCTTTACCGACCAGCTCTTATATTACCGTACCGCTCGTTCTATTCTCTTTGAAAAATGGGTTTGTTTAGAAAAAAAGCGCTTCGTAAGGCAACGCTCAAACTCTAGTGACATCATTAATCTTTCCAAACCTGTTCATACCTCTAAATTAATGCCTTGCGTTTGTAGAAATTTAGTTGGCACGTCGTGCACAACTTCTTCGCTTTCAATGCATCGTTCTATACCGGGAGTTTGATGTACGATGAATTTTTCGACCTCTCTGGAAAACAAGAGAGCTACAGTAATCTTGCAAGAATTCAGCGAACAAGAGAAACCGCTTACTGTTCCACAATCGTTGCCAAATCGAGTTTGCTTTTGTTTCCCAGAGGTAATTGAAACACAACTTCGCACCATCGTTCCGAGTTCACATCGAATTTATAATCAACAATCAGATTTGATTGTGAGATCACGAACTGGAATGTGACATCATCATTTAGCGGAAACATTTGCCATTAGTCGATCACGTAAACATCAATGATTCCTTGCAGTTTCGAGACAACAATGTTTTGATGACGCGGCGCTATATGCAACAAATACCAGTTGACAAACATTAGAAGAAGAGCGTTTCAATCGGCAAATTAGCGGGCGCAAACAAAGGCAATGAGGTAGGTCAACAATGGTAAGAACAACTAACCTTCACCCTTTCATCGGCGCTTTTCTTTTTCTCTTTCAGAACGTCTTCTTTCTGTTCCTCTTCCATATCCTCCTCATCTTCCTGCTCTTTCTCACTATCTTCCTCTTCTTGTAACTCGTTCTGCAAAAAAACTAAATTAGTATTGTTCCAGCAAGGAAAAGCATGTCAGATAATGTCCAAGTAACTCTCCAAAATGCATAGTACGCTGGGCACGAAATGCTTACTACTACAAATATGTCTCGCTTATTAGCGGAATGGCTTCGAGTGAAGATTTACGGATGTTTCTGAAGCGGGAAACAAAACCACTGCTCCACTTAGGCGCACAAAAGCCTCAGTTGGGGTTTTTAGCCAGGGCTTGGATTTCGTCTAGAAAGACTCTCGCAGCTCCTCGAAAGGCGTTCTGCACATAAGAAAGAAAGATAATCAGGAAAAACCTCCCTTCCAACATTTACACTTTGGTCAAAAAGCCATTTTGACCAGCCATTTTTTCTTCAGAAAGAGCTTTCTAACGAGTTTGTACACGACACGATCAACGACCACTTGTTGGTGAGACTGAGCTCATTTGTTTAGCGTCACGCTACAGACAGCCCACACCGCCATTAATAACTAGCGACACTCGCCGATTAGGGTGACAGATTATGCGCCACCGTACTGAAGAAGAAGGCTGGCGCTGCTGTAGACCAAGCCAGAATTCCTCGAAAGAGCCGATAAAGTGCTATTCAGGCTAATTTAGAAATGATGATTTATAATTCAAGAATTTTGATTTGGGAGTATTATTTTCCAATTCCGTACATCTGCACTACGTCCGTCAAGAGTTTCATGCTTACATTTTCGCATGCGCATCACATGACCAACATACAATCTACTTCCCGTGCAGATTTCACACCTATGTCATGTTTACAACATACACTCCTGTAGTGCAAAGATTCCTGCTCCATATATAGGGCATTGCCAGATCGTAACAGTCGTATAGCCTACGGCCACTGCTCAAAGATTGCTGATATTAAGATTTGTTGTTTTCGACATCAAATGCTAATTCAACTCAGATAATATTGCCCGTCATTTGACCAGAGGCAATAACTCGTGAGGTCGGTCGCGCGATTTGGCAAAGCTCCACTCTCATAATCGCATCTTGAATGCACAACGATGCACATAAAAAACGTGACTTTAGCAAGATTTTCAAACGAATACCATGCGATAAAGAGATGAGACTAACCTGCTTTTCTTCATCATCTTTTTCCACGTGCACACGATCTTCTTCTTCGCCTTCGTACTCCGCAGCATCATCACTAGAATAAAATAACCGAGCATCAAAAAAATATGGCAGTAGGTTTTGAGTCTGCTGCAACAGTTGTCACATGTTTGCAACTTCTGAATGATAACCGCAAGTAACCGCAAGAAAGCCGTCAACTCACAGATGTCTGTCATGCAGTCTCTGTTCAGCTGCGTCGGCTTCCCTCCCACCTGCTGCTTCTTCGTCTGACGAGTTTCCATCGTCCATGTTGTGTGCTCGCCTATAACAAAAAATACGTTGATATTTCTTCAGAAATTGCTTCAAAACTTGATTCATACCGTGGCACCGGACCGTCTCCTCGTCCCAGGCCAGCGTTGAGATTTCCAGCTCGCAGCTTTCTATGCTGGACTTGCTGGTACTCAAGTAAATCACGGTATTTCTTCCCTATCGATGTTGCTAACGCTCGCAAAAACCGTTTCTCCAGCTGAAAGACTTGACTACACTTCTTTTTTGAGAAAGGAAAATAATTATACCAACCTCTTGAAGGATGACTCTGCGCTTCAAATGTTTAGCGTTTTGTTCTCTTTTCGAGCTGGAGAGAATCTCTACTCGGAGATGGTAGCGTCGCCAGCAGTCACTGTAACGGAAATTTAGCATGTGAAAGGAAATCAATGTAAACAACCAAGTTGGACTGAGAATGAGAAATGTTTTGTTATAAAACTTCTTACTTTCTTATTTTATTAATAGGTACTAATTCTAGATAAAATCCGTACCTATTAGTAAGATTGATCCTTTCCTCCAAAGTAAAATTGCGCAACACTTGTTTAAGGAACACACGATCCAGTTCGCGTCGTATCGCATCAATCTTTTCTTGTGGAGTGCCCGGCAGTATCGGGATCTGTAAAGATCGGAACTCCATGTTTGCGCTATCCGTAAGGCGATTCTTGCAGAATCTTGCAACCTTTGCGTTGCGGAAGTTGGCAATATAAACCACGCACGCATCTTAATGGGATGCATGCTGCAAGCATGTGAAGTTTTCCCCCTTCCACAAATTTTTTGCTCTCTCTCTCTCCCTCTCTTCTCTCTCTCTCCGGACCAGGAAAAAACTCAATAAAAATCAGTAAAATAAAGCGCTAACTATTCACCTTAGCACTAGGCGTAGCGATATGTTCCGATGAGGTCATCAGGATCTCGCGAAGTCTCGGGATACCCAAGGTGACGTTCATTTCACCTCTACCAGCAAAGTGGAAAGTGTTCAATGTCATTTGTGTGGATGGTTCACCAATGGACTGCGCAGCCAGTAGGCCAACGTTCTCACCAGGTTCAGCTAATGATCGCATGCCTACAAAACAAGTGCAGGATTTTATGATTAGCGTCAGAATGAAAAAAGAAACAGACCTTTCCAGAATAGAGATCGACGCAGTTTTTCGTTTTTACCAGAGAACTTGTAGATAGCATCCAAAGTCTTCTCGGGCAAAGCACCAAGCGTAGTGTATGGATTAAATTCCTGTAACGAGATGAACGATGACCACGTAGAAGCAAAATGCATAACATATAAATTTCAAAAAGCAAAAATTATTGCTCAGCATATATGCAAATGTGTGAAGGCAGAAAACCGTCTAAGAGCGTGCTATAAGCTCACCTCATCGACTGAATGCGGGCATCTCCTTGGGGCTCGCTTTTCGTAGACTGACCGTTCTGCAGCATCCATTTCTCCCCACATTCCAACTACTCGTTCTTTATCAACCCCGATCTGATCCATGGAAAACTCCGTAAAACCGGAAATGTACTGTTTTTTAGGATGGTCTGTTCCGGTTTTCTTTCTCCACTTCCTGACCTGCAACAATGGTTGAGAGCATACAGTTGAACAATAGACAGCTGATGCTACCTTCTTGTACTGCTTTTCAGCGGCTTCGACGTTGAACTCTGAATCACGCACAGCATCGGGTTTGGAGCAATGTATAACAGCATCGAGATTGTCTTGGAGGAATGGGAATGTCTTCGGGCTAATGTACGAGGCTTTGATAACGTCAAGTCCGTCTTCGCCATAATGGAACTAGAAAAAATTGTGAAAAATCGACTGAGTTCAGATTGATTTGACAAAAAAAAAGCAAAAAACTATAATTTCCTCAACGTAGAAGGATGGCAGGCGTATTACCTGCACAACTGATCCATCGTGATCCCTGACTGTGCCATCGTAATGAATTTTGAGCCCTTCGAGATGCTTGATCAAGCACCTCTGCAAATACCCAGACCGAGATGTCTTCACGGCAGTATCGATAAGACCCTAAACCTATTTTGATAACCATGGATCAGAAAAAAAAAAGACAAAACCAACCTCTCTACCAGCCATAGTATGGAAAAACAATTCTTGCGGATTGATACCCGTCAAGAAACGCTGATCAATGTAGCCACCCGCACGCGGTGATGGATCAAAGGCTCTAAAAATGCTGGGACATGATATGCTTTCCAATAAAAATTGTTGAAAACCCTACTTGAAAGATGGCAACGTTCTGCCCGCAACTGTTACAGCCATACGTTTGCCTTCCAGCTCAATCTGACCCAAACAGCAGGAAATCTTAAAAAGAATGAATTGTTAAAACTCCGAAAAAATATCAAATTGAAACTAAGCTTTACAAATATTCTAAATTACGCGAAAAAGTGTTACCTGAATAGCATTCACTGCTGATCCTTTGGCTCCCGACTGAATCATGACCTGAAGAGCATTCTCGGGGAAGTGACGGATCAGACCTTCCGGCACACAAGCCCTTGAATGTACCAGTTAACTTCGCCGATAAAGAGAAAGAGACATACTTCGTGATAGCATCGTTGTACTTCGATATGCTCTGTTTCATAGAATAATCAAGCATTTTCACATCTTGACCTTGTCCTCTCGGATTACAGTACGTCGAGGCCAACACTCGCTTGATCTCAGCATGACTGACATTTTCATCGAGCCCAAATGCGTTGCGCACGACCTATGGACAATAACTATGCAGACAATAAAAGTTCAACGAAAAGGTTTGCAGACTGCGAAACAAAGAGATGAACGGCACTGATGTGTTTATACCTGATCTCCAATGGTCCGCGACTCTTTGATAGCCTGCTTCCTGACTTTATCAGCATCTTTCCTAACAAGGATATCTGCCACACCAAGAGTAAACCCATGCAGCTAAACTGGTGAGTCTTTAGTGATGTAAGATGTAAAATATGCAAGGAAAACCACAAAGGAAAAGTTACCTGCAGATAAGTAGTGAAAAGTCGTGAGAAACATGAAAGTATCTGCACTCCAACTTTGTGACCATAAAGTTCGAAACAACTATGGATCAATCCATATTGTGTTGCTCCATAATGCTGTTTATCCAAAACACCAACCAGCAGCTCGCCTTGCCTGGAAACACCTTTCATGCAAAAATGAAAGAAATATATCATGGGTTAGTCTAGTTTATGCGATGAATCCATTGTGATTGTATTTTTTTTGTAAGAAACACAAAGACTATGACGCAGTCCCAAAGCAGTTAATCTAGGAGATGTTGTTTTACAGCCTGCACGTACCTGAACACAACCTCCGACTCGCTCATAACCTGCTGTGGTGCATCGAAACCCGGGACTTTCCAGCAGGACAACGGCGTTTTCGACTTGGACGTTAGATTAATAAGCGGTTTGTCTTTAGGCACGCAATTTTTGATGATACATGATATCACCTAAACATCAAAACCTCAATAGGATAACATAATATCAAATCTCAGTGAACACACCTGCTTACCACTCCACAGTTGATGTGGTTTGATCATGGCCGGAGGAGGTATTTCAATTCGCTTCGTTCGGTAAGCAAAGGCGGCCAAGACAAGATGCATAAAGTCTTCCTGAACATGGTCGAAATCTAGCAAAAAACGGCATACCAACAAGAGATTTCCTACCTTTGACAAAAACCTTCCTCTTATGGTCAACAGCACACCAGACACAACATGGTCCTGGATCAAACCAAGAAGCGGTGTAGCATCTTTTGGCACCAAGAAATTACTTCCAACATTAGCTATAAAAGACCTTTCAGCACAAAACCTCAGGTCTATATATAAAGCATGACATACCCAGCTCCGCCACCTCACACTGCGCAATGTGACTTTGTACCAAGTGTCCATTCATTTCATCTCCATCAAAATCTGCGTTATAGGCTTTGCATGGAGCATAGTTCATTCGAAGTGCGCGCTGACCAGTAATTACACGAGCCCTTAAATTTTAAAGTCAGGTTCCGATAACAACTTCTTTCTCAAAACCAAAACAAGATATAAAGGAAAAGGTATGAGCAGACCTGTGTCCTTGTATGGAAGGTTTATGCAGTGACGGTTGACGGTTCATCAGCATCATATCGCCATTTCTTAAATGTCGTAGAACCTAGAGATACGCCATCATACAACACTCGTGCTTCTACGTTCATAAAAGCTCAAGATTATCAAAACAGATATACGCAAGAGCTTCACTTGTATGTACAAGGTAAAAACTCGGGTAGTACGACTGATGCAAGAAAGGTTTTTTCTGAAATTAATTACCTTAATAGGCTGTCGCAGCTTATCCGTGTTCGCAGGTTCGAGACCTTTGGCGATACCCATGCGCTTTCGAAAATCTTCATCTTCCGATGAGAATCCGGGAAACATACCGTCGAGCATTTGCTTCTTATTCGAGCTATTCACAACGTAATTAGCACTGAAAACACCTGATATGCTTTACTGGATACCAGAATTTACCAAAACGAATCAGCAACGCTTACCCCGGGTGGACGTTTGGACCGTTACAAACAAGTTGTCTCATATGTGCTTTGTTGAAAATATTGATAGGTTCCGTGAACGTCAGTTTTTTCGCAAAGATCTCAGGGATTCCAATCTCATCAATATCCAAGTAGGGATCCGGTGTGATCACAGACCTTGACAATTATGATTGGGTGCTACTCGAATTATAACAATGCTTACCTGCAAGCAAAATTCACACGTTTTCCCATCATGTTCATCCGAAAAAGACCTTGCTTCTTCTCGAGAATTTGTTTGATGCCAGGAATTTTGTTCTGGTCATTCTTGTCAAGTTCCTGAACTCAAGAAATAATGAGGAATGTATTACCTAACTTAAAAATTCGACATATAAAACAAAAGTATAACGGTGTTACCTCATCATAAATAGCATTCACTCGTTGTTGCAGCGAAAGATAAGCGCTATGCATTTTGGCGTTCATTGTCTTGCCTTGCGTTCGATTAGTGATCAACTCCATCAACTGCGGACTTTTATCTCCATTCAATACAAGCGATACAGCCTCAACAAAGAAGGATAAAAGCTAAAACACGAAAAAACTAATTTGAACAATACCTTGATCGTTTCAGTGGCTTCTAAAACTCTTCGGAGGTTGACAGATTGGGGATTTTCATAACGCTCTCCTTTGAAAAGCCTAATAGGTCTAAACTTAGTAGGTGGCACCATTATAAGCTCACAGAATAGGCCATCAAGAGGGCATAAGCCGCCAGCCTGAAACACGATTTCGTACTTTATGTGTGTAAACTTTTGTGAACACACTTACTCCTTCATCATTGAGCATGGGGAAAAGCTTCAATAAGAGCTTTCCTTCATTCTTGTACAGTGATCGGAAGTGTTCACGAATCTCAGCAGCACGCCAAGCAAGCTAAACAGAATTCAAATGTCAAGAAGAAATCGAGAAAAGTTCGGACCAACTTTCTCACAGGCTCCACTTTGCACGGCTCGCATTTGCAGTTCTAATGCACCTTCGGCCATTTCCATATTTCCATAGCCAACATCACTGAGCAAAGCTGTCTTCTTGTCTGGAAACGGGAATAATAAAGCCAGAAGAGTAGCTACCATAAAAGTCCCAGATAGCACAGCTATTACGAAATGCGGGTGCCTGAGTAGATAACTATTACAGAACAAAAGTATCTCAGATATGAATTAGATTGGAAGAGCATCTCTATTCAGCACAACAAAACAACGAAAAACTCATAAAATTTTCAGCACAATAGCGATGCAAATTACCTTTTTCGTCATCTGAGGAATGAACCTCCTCCTCCAGATCTTCACCTTCGAAGCCACTTTTATAGATATCCAGCTAAATTCGGAATATGTAGTTAACACTGATTATAAACACACTGAACACAAGCTCACCTTCTTCCTCTTTTTCCCATGCACAGTAAAATCGATCAGTACACATCGCGCTCCATCATTTCTGACCTGGCCATTGAAGCCCTTACAGAGAGGGCATCGGGCTTTTCTTTTGAACTAAAGGCAAAGTGAACATCGCAAATAACCAACTCTACATGAAATATAAAGAACTTACTAGGTGATCTCTGAGATAGCATTTTATCAGATTCTTACGCAAATCCACAGTATTCTTCGTTGGAGCATCGGCGGAAAGAGCACCCAGAGGAAGACCTGCACGATCTGATATGAGCTTGTCCAGCTCAGCGAACATTTGCAGTTCATCCTCCTCCGATACGACGGCTGCTGCAAAAAAAACGAAAATAATCCTTCCACCAGGCTCACAAATGGACAAGATGTGCTGAGTAGCACACACTCACAGTGTTTTGAAAGATGCAAAAAGGTAGAACGAAGAAAAATAAACTAACAGAAAAATAGAAAGAAGGAATTTAAGAAGGAAACATAATTTGGTACAGACTTGATAGAAAGATGCTCACATTGCATTGAAGTGCCGACTTTTTCTCTGAATTGGCTCTCAATTTCTGGTGCGAGGTGAGGTACACCCAATTCGAAACATCTGCATGAACGAAGTGAAATTTATAAGTTAACATCACATTTGACAGGCGACGGTTTAGATACCTAAGCTGTGCAAGTAGCACTTTCGTTGCTATCCCATCCGTGCCACATGTAAATCGATGACATTGGACACAAGATCCCTTTAGTAACTGCAAAAAAAAAACTCTGAACTTGAAGATATAATTTAAGTAGACCGATTCCCGAAAGAGTGACAATAACTTACATTAAAACAAAAACTGAACAATATTGGGTTAAAAACAGGAACATCCAATCGAATGTGCCCAAAATGTCCTGCAAATGAAAAAGCCTATTTCCACCAAAATTAAGCAAAATTATACCTGGGCAATGGACCTCGTACTGATTACAAGTCTCACATTTGTCACGTGGTTCGGTGGGACCTAGCACAGGATCGTAGAGCCCACCACGGATAGCATGTCCTACCTGGAATTTTATGTATAACATTCATGTAGCTGATGCATTAAATGGTATCAAATATTACAGCAGTATAAATTAATTCAAATAAAGCGATTAAACTCTTGAAATAAAAAACTAAAGCTTATCAAACTCTGGTAAGCAATAAATCAACTTTACCTCATCAAAGCTCCGTGTTTGTGTCACTCGCAAAACACTAAGCTTCTCAATCTCGTGTGGAAAGTAATTCCGCAACTTTAGTCTGTCAAATTGCATGTAGGGCTCATCGCCCGATCGCACTGTGGTCATTCCATCCATGACTTTCCATAGAAAGCAGAAAAATCTGCTTGAATCTGCGATTATTAGATGCAAGACGAGACAAGATGCAAAAGCTGATGAATCAGCACCTGGAGGCTGGCTTCAAAACCGAGTTTAACATGAGAAGTTACGATTTTACAAAGAATTGAGAAGAAAATGGCTAAGAAGTAGGGAAGTTGGGTATGTCAAGAGGCGCGATTTTTATTGCCAGATGGACCCCAAAAAGCACATAATAATAATAAGTGTTTTATAACATTCTAAAAGTACTGAAATTTTGGATGGAGATTTCAGGAGTTGCTTGGGTTGCTAAGTCAAAAGAGCAAGTTTGAAGGCCAAAAACCCATCAAAATGCAGCTAAAACAGACTCGTAAAAATTTCGGTCCGTTTTCCAGCAAAAGCCTCCAAACTCGGCGTGTGGTAACCTCAAACAGACAGTAATCCAATGCACTTTATGAGCATTGGATTCTTATTCCATCACAATCCTTGATCCCCTTCGGAGCGTAAGTCCTGCCGTACTCTCATAGCATCCAGAGTGGAACAACTAGGTACTAATAGTTATCCTTTACGAAGCAAAACGTGCCACGTTGATGAGGGACTGAAATAGTCTAAAGTCAGAATGAACGTCGACGAAAATTGTCTGCCTGCCAGCAGCGCAAGCTTGCTCTGATCGCAATTTGCGCGCTCTATTATCGCAAATGGAGCAATTTGTTCGATTAGGTCGAAGCGTGAGGAGATTTTTATACTGCTGCGTTGACTTGTTAACTTTTCTTGGAGTGGCCACGCAGTTGCTCCGTTGCCCTTTTCTGATAAATGACATACATGATTATAATTTGTGACGTTTTCATAAGCATGAAAAACTCTTTGACAAGATAGGTTATCCAGTATACAGTCTTTTTCAACCCGGATAGGCGAAACATTCCAAATGGAGCCCGAGTACGCACCGCTAGTGGCTAGCGAGATAAATTAGAATGAAGGGACGCAGCCCACAAAGCGGCGTGAATCGTTGCGAAGCGGGCTCCCACCAGTCCATTTTTCGCCCAAAACTGAGTTGGATCCTGGGATACGAGAAAAAAAGGGGGGGGGACCACGTACTCAAAATGACCACAAACGAAACTCGAAAGAAAGAATGTAAAATGAGGCGAAAGGTTCAGTCAAAATCTCACCTTTCCCTTGGCTCTTCCTGGCTTCGCTTCGTTGAGATCGGACCGAATCGTCGTACCAATGGGAGTTTCGAATGCCACGCGAGTCGCTGTAGACTCTTCTTCAGCAGTCGAGATTGATAATTGCCACTACGTGGTCACTGAACGAATAATATTAGGTTACTGCATAAGTTCTGTCCGATTTTTTTGCCTTATGTTTGAAGCAGCTGTTCTAAGAGAATTTCAGCTCTAATGCAGTATTGTTAGTATCTTTAGAAAGTGGTTTCCTTGCTCTTTCTAACGCGTATTAGATTTCAATAAATTTCTTAGTGTACGGAGATTTCAGACCTAAGATCTCTAAGTGGCCAAGGTACGTTCGCACCCTAGAATTATGTGTATGCGAGGGAATCTCCACAATGCGCCCTTCAAGTCAAGTTTTTTTTATTGGCTGCGGAATAAGGGTGTAGAAGGCTAGTATCGATAAGCTCAAAGTTGGAGGTGCTAGGGCAAAGCAAGAGCTAGCGAGGCCCATCCACCAGTTCCTTTACGGCGCCCAGGTCATTCGTAAATAGGCATGCACACATGTGCTGAAGCAAGGTCAAAAAGTGGCTTCTTTTTTGCTCGGTCAAAAAAATCTGTCGGCAGCGCGACCTTATGGGCTCTTTTATGTTGCATAGTAATCTACGAATATTTCTCTATCTATCCATTTTTAAATAAGATGTTTATCTATTCTCATAAGGGAGCTTTGCCATGTCAAAAAAGACAGGTTTGAAGAAAAACGCTGTGAAGTTTTTGCATTCTTGCTTATTCCTTAATAAGGATTTGCGCAATTCTCAATATGCTTCTGATAGCGAAGGAACTGTTCAGCACAAAGAATCTAAGGTCCTACAAAAAGGTTGACTTTTGAAAGAAGTTATGACATTTTGAACTCAAAAGATTCAAATCGGACAGAACTTATGCAGCAATCTAATATAGCACCAGGGAATACCAGGACAGAATCGAGGTAGATGGGGAGAGAAACCGCCGTCGTACCAACACCTCAGACTTGTGTAGTCAAACCCTTTATTAATAAATAACGAACAACAAAACAGATACGAAGCAAAATTCCAACAATATTTAAGCATTAAGTAAATATACTGAGAATCTTTCAACGAGATACGTAAAGCTTCCGAGGCATGAGTATCTTTTGTTAGCACACTTATCAAAGGCAAGCCTGAGACAATACAAGGCGAATGAATACAAAACCATAACAGAATGACTAACGGGAGAATACCAAGTGAGGATATAATGGCGAAATTCGAACCGTGATTGTACATTGATCGCTATACGTAGCTCTTTCGTCCGCAGCAATACGTAGTTTTGGCACGCAATAGATCATAGAGGTGCTGAGGCCGGGAGTCAAGTTCGGCCTCAGCACACTCCGGAGGGGGGCTTCAATGCTGATAGTGGGCGAACTGTTCCTCGAGATAGCTTCGCTCCTCCGGTAATGGGCACAAGCTATAGTGATGTGAATTAGCCTTGCAAGGAATCCTGTTGGGGCAAGGTTTTGGGCATGCCCAGGCAGAACAGGCAGAGAATGCGGGCACGTACTAAAGATCTTCTTTCTTCGACGGATCTGTGTTCAGTACAGGCATCATCAGTATGGGGGCCCGTAACAGAAAGTACATCTGTGGTGCTGCGATGTCTGGGCGGCATCCTGTCCATATTGACGTTTCTCGCAGTACGCCAGGTGATCGAGGCGGCGTTGTTTTAGTGCATAATCCGGATCTCTAGGCGAACGTTTGGCTGGTGGGCGAGAACGGTTCCTTCGCGGCTTGTGTGAAGCTTCAGGAGGAGTGCTGCAACTGATGTCCTGACGGTTGGTTTCGTTACGCAGAATGGTCGAAATCTGAGTCATCAGGTTGATCATCGAGTTGACTATGGCTCGCTACTATCGTTGATCTTCTCTTCCAAGTGTCGGGATTTTTCTTCTACCAACGCTGTGAGTTGAAGTAATTGCTGTGTAGTTGTCTCTTCGGTTCGTTTTGCCTTTTCATCAAGGAGCATCGATTCGATCCTGTGTAGTTTTTTCAAAATGGATTCGACATCCGGAGATCGCTTGGTTGTCGTCGTGTCTTCGATGAGCCTTTGAAGGAGTTTTTCGATGTCGTTCAGTTTCTGTGGATATCCGCGTCTTAGTGTCGGTTACATATGGATCTACTTCATCTTCTCGATGTATGGATTCAAAAATGGATCGATCGTGAGAAATTCGAGTGTACATTGAGTGTTCTTGAGTTTGTTCATGTGGTCGCGAATGATGTTACCGTTGACTTCCTTAGAATTAAGGCGTCCTCCTTCTCTGGGTCTTCGCTCGTATGCTTGTCTACTGAAGAAAATAAGAGGATCGTCTTCGGGTTAATTTGTCGTACACCTTCCAAAAGAGGCTAGAGACGACTTGTACTTGTCCTTAACGTTGTTTCAAAACATGGACCGTCGCTAGGAGTTCGTTCTTCGTGTCAAATAATGGCTTTGCGTTATGTGGTACAGGTTCGTAGTTTTTGCATTATCGCAAAGACTTTTCATATGGGATCCTGGGAGTTCTGG
This sequence comes from Cylicocyclus nassatus, assembly GCA_958299035.1. Lineage (NCBI taxonomy): Eukaryota > Metazoa > Nematoda > Chromadorea > Rhabditida > Strongylidae > Cylicocyclus > Cylicocyclus nassatus. The sequence continues at coordinate 28,480,372 of CATQJL010000316.1, forward strand.
CTTACCCTCGGAGTATTGGTTGTTTATTATTCAAGATCTGAGTTTACCAAGGATGACTGCAGTGTATGCAGTGTGTTCATCCGCTTCTGGACGATCATGAGGGAAATCTTCGCTCAAGGACGGACTCTGTTGATCCGATTCATCATTCCTTGGTAGAAGGAGGACCCTAGTCAGTTCTAGATTAGCTGAAGACTCATGCGGATCTAGAGCGAATCGAGTCCTCATATCTCTTATGGTGAGGGCCGTGGGTCAGCAGAATTCAACATTGATTGTTTTATAGATCTTGCACAACTGTCATATCGGCAGGATAACCTGGCAGACGTGCAAAGATGTCAGCCTGCGCCGAACGTTTGTCGTCAGCTGCAGCAAGACGAGGAGTAAGTGAGAGGAGCGGAATCACGAATATTGTAAGTACATATCTCATCACGGAATTAATATGCCAGAAAAGGCTCATTAAGCTTTTTGTGCTCTTTGTAAAATTACTATTCCAAGTCAGTTGTACTGTATATCAATCCTCCCAAACTAATAACAGAGACGCAAGAATAATAATTTTATTCAACTCTAAACGATACATTACGTGTATCTATTCACTTGATCGCACCAAGTAAATTTTCTCACTAAAAACAAGTTCTGGAAAGAATAGAGGTCATTGATGATGAAACAAGCAATATTATGAAAGGTCTTGCTGTTGCAAAAAAACATACAATGAACGTAGTATGCACCGTATAATTCATTCTCACCTTTCTCGGAAGAGTCGATGAGTCGATGTCATCGGTCACCACAGCTCTAAAAATATTGTATTTTGCTTTCGTGGATGGCTCCCAGGGTGTCTGCCATATAGTCGACGAAAATAGGATATATATCTTTTCACAAGGCTGAATATCTTTTTGTTATTCAAACGATCCGAGCCAAACTATGCCCGCCCGCGCCGGAGAGGGCTTGTGTTAGAAGCTACAATTTGTATAACGCGCACAGCCACGGCAGTGGAACTACACATCTATGCGCGACCGCTATAATGTGCTGGGCTTGAGGAGGAACCGCAGTGCAAACAACGTCCTATGTTGCTACTCTGAGTGGCGTACCCACGATTTACGTAAGAGAGGACAAAATGTTTTTCGGATGATGGTGCATGGCGTCAACCATGTACTTTAAGATTTTTCTGGGATGCTTCTCTGTAATCCCTTTCGGGCTCGGTACGATAGATAGGCTCTCTAGCCTTTTGCACGAAATGAATACACAAAATCACGAAATAATCTATTTTAACAAACAAAATAACATCGACAAAAAGGAATAAAATTAAGGAGATAAATGATAGATGAGGTAAGAACAGAAAAAAACTATCCGGTGCTTGGAGAATTCTTCGGATCCCTCAGCGCCACACTATTTGTCCCTATATACGTACGCGCCCAAACGGTCGCTTTTCGTCTCTTTCGTAGGTCGCCACTACTGATCTCCATGACATCTCAAAATTTCCGGTCGTAATTTCAGAAAAAGAAGCCATGAAGGCAATCACGTCCCTAATTTTGTTACAAAGCTAAATTACATTTTTGTAATTTTTTAGAGTTGATTTGATTATTCACAATTCAAAACGAATCACTTACGTAGTTTTATAACAATGTGAGTATTTTTCGAAACTTTCGCGACCTCGGAAAGGGGAGCCGCCCCAACCCCTTTCTCCGGTATGCCACGCTATCATACTATTTGCTCTGGTGCTGTCATTCGGACTCTTTTTCTAGAATAGGGTTGCTCTGCCGGTTAAGGGAGCAAGCATTGTTACATCATCGTTATCAGAATAAAAAACTTCATTATTTTGAACGATTTTGTTGCTTCGAAGAATTTCCTGGGTGGAGAGCTGGGATTTTATGCAATGGGATGTGTGCATAATGCTTGCGAAAACGCATGCTCAGAGTAGACGACAGAGATTGGTGTGCAGTGGTGGGGTGAGTTTTATCGTAATATGAGGCCTCTTCCGATATGTCTATTTGCCTTTCATAACGTGTTCCCATGTTAAATCCTCTCTTCCTGGAATGGGATTGCTCTCCCGGTAAAGAGTGCAAACGGTGTCACAGTATCGCTGTCTGTGCGCCTTCCATTGTATCAACTTCTCTTCCAAACAGGCGAAGATGGGTTTCTTGAAGATACATCTCGAGTACCCCTCATTGAAGGAACTCTCACTATCCTCATTACGGTGATGTCTCATTGTTCTGTCTGCTATCCAGGTTAGCGTAAAGATTCGTTGAAGCAAAGTCTATTTTCTACTTTATGAAGTATCGCTCTTGCACACAGCGAAAATCGAGAGGGACAGTCACTCAATAATTCTTTTTTGACAGGAGCAGTCGACCCACTAGAAGATATCTGTATTGAGTAGCATAAATATTACATATTTCATGAAGAAACCAACTCTAGCTTCCTTAGTCCAATAAAAAGTCAACTCAAAATCGGCATGTGTATTTTGCAAAGTTTCGGTCCCTGTCTCGCGCTTCGTCCTTCCCCGTGCTTTAATATGATATTTCCCTTCTCTAGCATCAAAAATACGGTTCTTATTCCACAAATTGGGCCACCGCTTCGCGAAACGCAGGGCGCAATGAATAGCTATAGCTGCTCAGATAATCGCCGGGGGCAGGCGGCGATGCGATTTATGGGCAGGCGGGCACCGGAAAAATAGTTCGTTGATTTTTTGCGGCCCGCTTGCAGAAATTTGGAAGAAAGTTGGCGAAATTAAAGACGAAAGCTTGAAGAACAATCGCGGTTTCTTTATGGATTAGCTGCGGCGCAGTGGCCGCATTCTCGCGGACTTTCCGCGAGAATATGCAAAAATTTCGGGGGCCGCACGGTCCTTTGTGGAGGACCGCGCAACCCCCAGGTACTTTCCGCTGAGAGAAAGTACCTCAAACTTGAGTAATTAAACCAACGGTGACACCTCTGCCACACAGAGTCTTACCTGCGCTCGACGTACGCCCGAAAATGCTCAAAAAGAGTACGAGCGCTTGCTGAATGTTTGGGCAGCGCTCGCTGAAAGAAATTATTTGCCGAGCGCCTGCAAAAAATGCTGTATTGCTGCCCGCTGGCAGAATATGGAAGTGCCGCCCGGTGAAGGTTTGGCCACGCCCCAAAATTCTGCTGACCGCCTGCAGAAAAGCGCGAGTTTGCAGACCGCCTGCCCCCGGCGATTATCTGAGTGAATGTAAAATTTAGGTTATACAATTAGCGCTTGCTATGTACCATATAAAAAAATCCCATACAATAGTAGCACTACCGCGTGCACATATATCGTCGAGTCATTTGTAACTTAATGTGTGTAGTGCACACTATATACGTTAACTGACGAACAGCGAAACTAGACCATTTCCAGGGATTTCTCCTTTTTTTCTTGTTTCTTTTGTTTTAGTTGGTTATATGTTAGTCATTAGAGCACATTTCTACATTTTGTTAAGCTAGAGAATGTTTTACTGGGAAATTACTAGTAAAGGTGCCATCGCTAATAGGGCTTAGTGTGCAATCTCACATATTAAGTTACAAATGACTCGAGGTTACAACTCTGACTGACTCATCATTACTGACGGCATGAATTGTCGTTTGATATCAAATGATAATGAGCATGAGGCACAAGTTGTACTTCTAAAGCGGTTATTTCTCATCTCCTTATCCTCGTTGTTGATGGAAAGAGAACCACTGGAAAGGCTCGTCTTCACATCAGCGGTTTGCATTCCTTTTCTTTGTGCAAAACGTCCCAAGTCGACAACTTTCAGCGTCCTCTCCGCTCCGTCTTCCAACCACTTCTGTAAATTCAACTTTTACGATTTCGCTAAATTTTGAGATTGTAACCGCAGTTATTTTTTACGGTTTCTTTTCGTGCATGACTACCCGGTCTTGGCCACGTCTCCGCCGAATCCGGTCGGCTTCGCTCTAGCAGCAGTTTCTGAACATAGATTTATTTGCTACGATGTTTTCTTCAACTTTTTTCACGGACAACAATTAATACTTGTTCTAGACTCTTAGCGGGTTAGCTGCAAGTTTAACTCAAGTTAGTACTCATGTACAACGTCCTCTGGCGAATCGTTAAAGATAATCCTTCCTTCAGCAAAGTGGTTTGACACATTTTGCCTATTTGCGGCATCTTTGAGTGGAACCTTTGAACTTTTTGTGCTAGAAACATCTTCACAGCCATTTCGCATGGAAAGTGTTGATGTTGCGGGGATCGGAACATATGGCGAGCTCAATGTAGATCATTGAGGCAGCGGTACCTTTAGCCTGGACGGCTAAGAATGCGTTTGGGGTGGTGGCATCTTAGCTTCACATCTTGCGAATTTGCATGCAGTTTCACTATCCCCTCTCGCATGTTGACATGTACTAGTAAGATCCGTTCCTTTATATGTCTTTCTTGTACACTTCACAAGTTTGGAGAAAGTTTCTCGTTCCTTTTTGCTCAGCCACGACTAGATTGAGAACATCTTCAAACTCGGTATGAACTACCAGTGCTGGGTTTAAACGCAAATAGAGCAGCAAAGATAAATCTGCTTTTTGAAAGGGGGCAGCGCCAAATAAGTGTAACAAAAGAGCTAAACGTTACCTCAAAGCTAGCTCTTTCACAAAGGACTCTTCAGTTGTTGCAAAGTTGGTGTCCATTAGCATGTCCACCTGCCGCAGCGAAACGCTTACCCCTTATACGTGCAAAATTTTTCGTCGCATCATGGACATTCGAAGTAAACTTTTCCCTTTCGTTTGGTTCATTTTGACGCATGTTATTCTTGAATTATGAGCAGTCTGAATTACATTATAGTACATCTTCCACTAAATGACATACTAGCATGATAATGCCGAGCAAGTTATAGAAACGAAAAAAGTTTTCTTATAAAAGACAACAGCAAAATAATTTTCACCTTATGGGCTCCTTCAAATTATCTATAATGTATCTAGGTTTTTCCGCATGCGTCACATCTGAATTCTTCCAAACAGTGAAACGTCTGCACTGGTTAATTCTCTTCGTAACTGCCTTCATGTCGCTTCGGGAATGTTTTACAGATTGAGGAGAATGGGTCCAGTTGGCGGAACGGACATGCACGAAGCAACGCAAATAACGAGTACGAAAATACTGCCATAAAGTACGATAACCAAAATATGCGGCTGAATTTGAAGGGAGATTATGGAACAGAAAAGAAACTGTGCAAGTCATGTTGTACGACTACGGGCTAACAAACTTGCCCGAATCAATAAACGTTAGAGGATGAAGATGTCGAAATAGCGAGCAGTGTGATGAAACTCTGAATCAAAAAAAGTACAGTCGAGTAGATTTAGCGGTAAATATAGTGGGCTTGCACAGAAGGGGAAATGCGGTAAAATTGGCGCGTTAAGAAATAGTTTCGACTGTGACGCCGGCCAATTGCGCGCGCAAGATACCCGCGGTACTGACGTGGCTACTTGTTCACGCGCAAATTTCACCACATTTCACCTTCTGTGCAAGCACACTATATTTACCGCTAAATCTACTCGACTGTATCAGAAACGATGTTTCAGAACAAAAAAAGCAGGTGATAACTAAGTCCATACCTGCTAAAATTGAGGTCAACGGTTGCAGTTATGCTATCGAATCTGCTCCGTTTTCATACCTGGAGGATCGGCATCATTATACTACTTCAAGATCCCAAAAATTCGAGTATGCTTAGCTGCCTCTGAAGGGCACATCCGCGCTCTTTCTCAGCTTTAGTGATTTTGTCACTTGGTGCCCTCTTCATGGCTTTGATTGCGAATCACCTGGAACAAGTTACATGTAAGCAGGGAAAACCGTAGTTTTGGATCCTACTTTAACAAGTAGGTGAGTGCCCTAGAACTAAACTTTTGAGATGTGCGCGAAACATCGTACATGGCGAGGAGCTGCTTCGTAATCATGTGGGTCAACCTGTGAACCGCAAGCTTTCCGCGCTTATGTGAAGGGAACGGAGTTGTCACTGTTCCCTTCCCGACCATATTTCAAGGTCATAAATCTCCTTTTTTTCACATGAACTTTGCTTCAGTTGAAGCGTGATCTATCAATGCATATCAACATTCGAAGTAATCTCAGACATTACTTTCAAGCTCAGTGGCCTCTGAACCGGACGCTGCCTGTGATTGATTAATTCTTTCTAAACATGAGGTTACTTTAGAAAAGAAATTTTCAGCCGCACATTCATGTTGTACCAGCTCAATATTTCTACCAGAAATTGCCCAACATTAAATCGGTTATCAGTAAAGCCGTCATTACGTAATCAAACTGCGAAAAAATCATTGAAGGTGAAAAATGAGTCTCATTGTGCAGCAAATGCACATGCTCTCGAAAGATCAGAATTATATTAATTTCGGTATCTTACTGATTTGAGCCATAAATAAGCAATAATCACGAAAATGACAAAGATGATAAAAATGAAGTCGCCTTGAAATTTTTCAGAAAATGCACGAATATTATATGAACTTTAGATGACTTGGTAAGACCACCGAAATGCCGGCAAATACTTTTCTCGGAAAGCACACACTCTGTGTATTTCGTGAATCGAGGGCAAGAGAATTGAGGAAATTGCCAGAAATCCCCACAAAAGTTGAACAAAATGTGTGCGACATTGTTGGCAGGTTAGGCTTTAGTACAAAAATTAGAGATATTAGGATTAAACGCATTTCTTGCCACTTTCATCTGATATTGAGGCTAGATTGAGCTTATAGACTTCGATTGTACTTGTCTTAGTGTTGTGGGGAATCCGCAGAGGCGAATCTGAAATCAATGATCTTTCGAGATCGCGACCAGTTGAGGGCAGGACGTCGGGATATAGGGTGGTTCATTAACTATCATGTTTCCTCCACATGTGTGTAGCCTTAGGAAAACTTAAGCAACATAAATATTGAAATCAACGCCCATTTGATTTTGAACGGACCGGAGCTTCTTGCGAATACGCATTCAAAGCAATAATCTGATTACCAAAACGACAAAATCTAATAAGGGGAAGAGGTTACATTTTTTCCAAATAGAACGTAAATGAAAATACTTGTCCGGTACGCTGCATCTATAATCTATGTATGCCGTTATCTGCTTGGCGAAATTCAAAGAGAGCTATGAACGTTTTTCGGTGACAAATGCAGTGCTGCAAGGGATGCAAAAAGTGGACAGCCTGGTCAGCGCTGATGATTTTGCCTGTCTGTTACCTTCATCAAAAGAATGTTCATAACTAAGTTCAGACTTCTTTTGTGCCGTACAGGTTTGAGAAGTGGCCTTTATTTCTTCCAATCACGGCCTTACGTTTCGACGCCTTTCGTCTTCCTCAGAGGCCGGAAGACCACTGCAACTCGAGTAGTCTGCACCGAAAATAGGCAGTCGCGGCAGACGAGAAATTACAGCACAAAAGAAATTTGAACTTACGACACATGCCAAGGTTTCATGAAAATGGGACTTGGAAGCTGCTTAAAAAAATGTTCATAACTCTCTCTAACAAAAGGTTTTGCAAGCAGCGAACATAGGTTTGAGATTAGCGTACCGAGACAAGTTTTCTCCTACACTCCTTACAAAAAGGACTTTTTCAAAGCGGAATTTTTATATGAAATGTTTACTATCTTGTAAGAGCGTCGATCCCAAATCTCGTGGATCGCTAATTCCAAATATGCCTTCGATGTCCGCGAAGTGCTTCCTGGGGGGGGGGGGGGGGAAGAAATACAAGAATTTTTTGAGGCAAAAATTCAAGGGTTTGGCTAAGGTAAAAACAAGTGATGAGGTCTTTCCGGCGCTTTCAAGAGGTAATGACTAGCAAAGGCTTATTGAATTAAGAGTGTAAATCTCAAAAAGCGCCCTGGCGGCAACCATGGCCCCGTTTAGCACAACACACGACAATACGACCCACCGGTGGGTCGTAAGGTTCCTGAAGCTCTACTTCTGCCAGTATACGATGGAATTCTACGGGGTTCTGGCACATGAATGGGGACACCTTGGCGAAGCTCCAGCCAGAATGGTCCGAATTCGGGATACTGCAAAGAATGTTGCGGTAGGCATACCGTAGATAGAGAGAAGGCACAGACTCTAGCTCAAATTTTTCGCAGAATTGCTGTTATTGAAAATTCAAGTTTAAATACACGAGACTGATGTCAGCTCATCAAAAATTATCGATTTTATTGATTTTACTTATTCTCATTGTTCATCCCACGAAGCCCAAATCTTATATATATATATATATATACAGGGTGTCCCAAAAGTATGTATCGAACGTTTGATCGTTAATAACTCTCTTCCCAAGAAGTCTTTTGCCTTGCTTCAGGTACCGTTTTGTAGAGCTGGCTTCAACTTAGATTTGCAGTATAGAATGAATCACTCATTTCTCTTCATTACTGTAGGATTACGGTAGAAACTTCAAGGAGGGTTTTAAGCAATGAAAGGCCATATTTTGCCCCAGAAAGGAAACAAAACAGCCTTAAAACTTTTACACTAGGCTAATTAGAGTTGCTGATTATAACTGTAAAGTTCCCAACTTATTATGATGCTTCATTGAAGAGTTATGCCAGGTAAGAAGTAGCGGCCATTTTTTCAATGTTCCTAAAAAGTGGGATTGCACCGTTTAGAAAGCTTCGTAATCTTGTGAATAGTTAATTATTGAACTCAGCGTCCATAAAAACCCTATTACACAAGTTTTCACGATTTTTTGAAAAATTTTGAAACGGCAGCTTTTTTCACATTAACACCATATGTTTCAAGTTTCTACCGTAATCCTACAGTAATGAAGAGAGATGAATGATTCGTTCTATAGTGCAAATCTAAGTTGAAGCCAGCTCTACAAAACGATACCTAAAGCAAGGCAAAAGACTTCTTGGGAAGAGAGTTATTAACGATCAAACGTTCGATACATACTTTTGGGACACCCTGTATATATATATAGGTTTTTTAGCATGCTGATTACGAAAATGATAGTCTCAAGTTCTAATACCGCCTTCTTACATCAGTTTCTTAATTCTTTAAGAAAATTCTACTGTGCTGTTACCGTAGTTCCATTGTGAAAAAGTAGTAAACAAAATGGACACTATAATCGTGATCAGCACGTGAAGTAACCCCAAAACACAATTTTCCATGAAGATCCATGATGTTGGGCTTGTATAGGACTCTTGTAACCTTACCGTATACTGCGAAAAACTGAAATAAATCATATTTTCGTAATCAGCGCCTTCGATAACCCTTGTGGGGAAATTCTCGGAGACATGTTTTGAATTTCTTCCAAAAAAGGCTACCGTTTCGGACAGTTCGACCCACGGGTGGGTCATAATTTTGACAAAGCGAAAAAGACTCCTGTCCAAAACGGCAGTAATCGAAAAATCGCCCTTGTCGTGAATGTGTTAAGCTTACAGACTACAGTTCTGGATGATTTTTCTGTAGCTGCGCTTCAAATTTTTGCTTCAAGAAGAAGTTTCCATACCCCCCCCCTACCAAAATCGCTTTGCACGTAACAAAAGCAGGCTTGGAATCAGCTTTTCATGCTCTTCCTTTTAAGGTCTATATAAGCCTGCAATCCCATGATCCACGCGCATATCTATACAGCAGACTCGTGAGAGTTTCTTCAATGCGGAAGTAGAAGCGTGTCTAGTCATAGCTGTAAAAAAAATAATCACGCTTGCCAATTGCCTTATCTGCAAAATCAAGCCCGCGTGATTGTGCGAAGTTGGGCATTCTTAATTTTACCACGTGCGCGTAATGTGAGATCAGAGAATCCAACTGACGTCTGAGTGCAAAGAGCAAAAAACTATTATTCTACTTTCAACTTTGAACCAAAGACCGTAAATTTAATGCATTCACTTGATGAAGAGAAAACTTAGTCTTATGCTTCGTCAAAATATTGAAATGTGATTTCCATTTCACATTTGGATTTATGAGAAGGAATTGACAATACGAGAATGCTGGTTGGACTAATTCTTGCCTCCCATTTCAAAAGTTATCATAGCATGACCTTGCTATTTCATGTTTCATGCAAAATTTACAAGAAAATCTCAGAATAATGGGGACTCCACACTTTCTGGAACTGTCAAACCAGATAAAAAATACAGCCGAAAGCTTCAAACGTATCCGATGTCGTTTTACCAAGGTCTCGCAATAATTTAATGTCGAACCTTTGCATTTTAAGGCTTTTGCTCGGTTTAATGCCTTTTTTTCGATTTCCAAATGAGAGCTTGTGAAAAATTTCCAAAAACTCCAGAGAGGTCAGTTGGAGAACGCATTTGCACTAAAAATGGTTTGCTCTATTCTCAGATAATGCTCCTCGCTCAAAATGAAAATTGTAACGGAACAATTAATTAAAATAGAAGGCAAAGCCGGCCAGTTCAAGATTTTTGGGGATTTTTTGTGAATCCACCGGTTTTGCCGTCTGCAACTCTAACTATGTGGATAGCCGAAAGCCCAACCTGGGCTGACAGCTGGTACAAATCTGTGATGTTGTAAAGTTGCGTGTTATGTCGCAAATGTCCACAGTCCTCTATCCACTATTTGTCGCAACATTTAGCATTCATGAGAAAAGGAAGCTCGACATTCTCGGAACTAAAAAGCAAAAAGCGGAAGATAAGCTTCGCTAATTACCGTTCAAAGTACTTGTTTATCATTACTCGCGGTTTGCCGAAAGGCTGAAATAGAGGGTAAACGTTCTCATCACTCTGACTCAACCTACAGTACACCATATGATACATGCGCCTTATTCTGTACTACCCCTGACTGTATCGTCTCTGTGATCAATAGTAGTTGATTAACAATGGCTTCATAGGAGAAATTTCAGGTTTGAATTTGGGTAACTCGAGTTTCTGCACTGCCTCAAAATTTAGAACATCTAACATGATTGTATATAAGATCATGTGGATTTCTGTGACAAAGTATTTTTGCGTAATACTGGCACCACATAATTTTGGCAAGGAAATTATAGCTGAATTTTCTGGAAGTTTGTTGATATATCAGGTTGTCCCATAAGTTCCGTCCAATTTGATTCTGTCCCTCAGTAACTCATACACTTCTTGTTTCTAAACAGGCATCCGGATACATTTCGCTAAAACAGAGCAAGCTCTATGAGATGGTTTTCTTGCTTTCGCATCAGCTTCAATCCACCGCAAGTTTAAAGCGGGAAATTAGAAGGATTCATTCTCCCGAAAAAGCAACAAAAAAATCAAACTCGTCCAAAAAATCCTCTAAAAATCCCAACTTGCTCACGCGTGCCCTTTCCACATGAGACCTTTATACATACCATTTGCTATATTATTTCTCGGTTAGAAGTTGTGAAAATGAAAATTTTTATGCTTTTGCCAAATCGATGTTGTGCTGTCACCACTTAAGTAATTGTATATTACAAGTCTCTAGAAGTACAGAGTGAATTTTCAGCTTTTTACAAGTTTTAGTTTTCGAGTAATATGGATTTTTTTAACGCGGAATGCCCAACCAATGGCTGTTTTACTCGATATTTTTCGAGGACTAAAGCTTGTAGAAAACTGAAAATTTACTTTTCAACTCCTAGAGGCTTGTAGTATACAAGCCTTATAAAAGCCTTAGCCCAATAATTTACGCGGGAACAGTACAGCATCAATTTGGCAAGGGCATGAAAATGTTTGTTTTCTGTTCTAGCCAGGGAGAATAATACAGCAATGGTATCTATAAACGTCTTATGTGAAAAGTACACTGAAACAAGTTGGGATTTTTGCCGGATTTTTTGGACAGAGGTACGACTTTTCCTTAATCTTTCGGGCGGTGGAATTTCTATAGTTTTTGGCTTAAACTGCGGGATTGGAGCTGATGCGAAAACAAAAACGCGATTTTGTATAGCTTGCTCTGCTCTATGGTAACTGGAATCCTGTTTACAAATGAGAAGGGTATGAGTTGTTGCGGGTCAAAGACGAAACGGCCGGAAATTACGGGACAACCTGATAGAATCTTCTGATTTGTGCCCTCACTTTATTGTGTAACAAAATAGAGTGTAAAGTGAGAAATTCTTCTCCTGAGGAATTTTGCACATATGGCTCATCGTGAGAATTTCAAGTTACTACTATTTCATTCCCTACCTTCGACAAAAATTAAAAAATTAGTTTCTATCCTAGCGATCAAAAAGCGCGATTTGATCTTGGTCGAAATTAAAGTAAATCGCAATTTGGTCAAGATTTCAAGTTTGATTTCAAGCCCTGATGGGAATATGAACGATTTTCAATGCAAGACACAATTTACTACTTGTAAGACAAACCTTTAAATAGTTTATGAGGCTGCAAGTAAACTAACAAATCATAGACATTTCAAAAGTTATCAGACTACCACGGTACCGGTCTGAATGCAGACTTCTCGAAAACAGTTTTTGGGATCACACCACATCAGCGAAGCTGAAGATTGCGAGTACAAAAATAGCTCCGCATATTTTATAGCGAATCCGTGTGGACCGGGAAATGGCGACACTATGGTCTTCAGTTTATCATGTACTATTAATACACACCGGGAGCACTACACGACCCGGGCTCTCTTATCGTCGCCTTGTTGTTATCGCTGCACGCACTGTAATCTATGTCTACAGCATCGTTCAGACACGGCTGCATTCTCGTTTTTGCGGTTGCTTCAGGTATATTTTTCATTTTTGAGTTTTCAAACTTATTCAATCATTTTTAATTCGAATTTTTCTTTCCAGCTATCGCAATTATAACTCATCCAGAAAATGCAAGTGTCCTCGATGTTATTGACAAAATCACCGCAGATTTTAGGGATTGGGAATGGAAGCGTGGGCAATTCTTGAGATATTCGAAAGGTGAAATATCCGCTTTCCATATAAGTTTCACTGTTCAAATGTTGCACTACAATTTTATTTTTAATTACAGATTACCCAAAAGGTTGGCCCGGTTTCGACTGTCCCATACCCGATTCCCGAGTACCACCTCAAGATGTTCATCATCTTGCTCCCTGGGATATTTCAGTTATTGGAGCACTAGGAGATTCGCTGACAGTGAGTACCAAGAGTTCTCATTACCGTTTGAAATTAGATCAACGGCTTTATCCAGCCGTTCTTTCAAAAATTGATGTTTTGGAAGATCGTTAAATACGCATAACCTTAAAAATACCATTTTAAAATGCCTACCGTATAAGTAGATTGACTAGATAAAAGCTAAAAGCATTCTGCTTGCTCGCACGTAGGGACTGTAAGGGTAGAAGGTTTTCTAGTTAAGGATCAAAAATTCTTCTTTTTTACTCTCGAACGCCTAATTGAAATTTGTAGGTAAAGGATCCTTTTTTGATTTTTTGTATTGCGGTTACGTTTTTGATTTATGTGCAATCGCAAATAATTACCATCCTTCAAGGAAATTACTTTCTTCCAATCAATACCTTCAACTCGGAAGTTTTTTACAACCTATAGTGAAAATTTTATTGTTCTTGAGGGTAATGTTAAACTATTGCAAAATTCATCATGTCCCATGAAGGCTCTGTGCTAAAGGAAAATTTCCTCAAATTTCTATGAAATGTTTCTGATGAGAACGAGAACCTAATTTATCAGAGGTTTCTCTCAACAATAATCACTTTGTTATTCAGAAAGAAAGCGAGAACGATTCAGATCATTGCAGGCCGGACGAGCTGCCGGTGCCGAGCAGATTGGCGAGCTGCTGTCAGACTACCGCGGAATGTCCTTTGCCACTGGGATGGACAGGAATCTTACGGAACAAGCCAGCTTATTCAGTGAGTTAAACTGAAATTTCTTCTTGAAAATGGCTTCTTCCAAGTGCAAGGAAGAATTTGTAGCTTTTAGATATATTCTCGCAGTTTTCCCCCAACTTGAAAAGCGGAAGTGTTGGAATAGGCTTAGCAGAAGACCCTCTTACAGCAGGCTTCAATATGGCCGTTTCCGGAGCAGTTTCTGCAGATCTACCGGAGCAGGTAACATTATTGGAGCTGCAGCTTCCTCATTTTATTTCACGTCATGCTCCAAACTCTAGGCACTTACATTAGTTCGAAGAATTCGCTCTAATCCCAATGTTGACTTTGACAAAGATTGGAAATTTATCAACATATTCATTGGATCAAATGACTTGTGCACAGTGTGCCTGAATGAGGTTAGTACGTATAGAAAATTAGTCGGTTTCTTCTGATTTTATGGCTTTGAAATTTGCGATTTTTTCGGTCTGTTTTTCAGTACGAAACAGCTTGTCTCTTTTGCATTAACACATTAACGTTTCATTTCATGCAAGAATTTCAAAATTCAAAACCGAAGAGACTTTCCACATCTTAAAGCGCAGAGATAAGTATCGACCATTTTCAGACCAGATACGGACCAGAGCAGTATATATACAACATGAGAAAAACACTGCTATATCTTCGAGACAATCTACCCAGGACCTACGTTAATATTCTTCCACCGTTTCATGTGGATAATCTTCTCGAGACTCACAAAAGTGATAATGCATTCTGTGAAGACTATCATAGGTAAGAAAGAGAAACATTCATTGGATGACACTACTTCACAAATGAAAAAACACCTACGTTTTTTTTGTGAATTTTCGCTAACAGAACTGACCAACTTTCACCTGACAACTAAAGAATTACCAGACATCCTAAACATCCGAATTAAGTAATTAGCTTTGAAATTTTCTGAATCGACTGATCTACCTATTTCCAGTGTTGCATGCCCTTGCATCTACCAACTAACCAAGGAACAACATGTATCGATCAAAAAGCAGTACAACGACGGTCTTGATGAGTTTTTAACTGCTGGGTATCAGACGGAAAATTTTACCGTGGCAATCTCTACCGGATTCGACCTAAATAAACTACCAACATTAGGGGTATGTTTTTTGCAATGCAGATCATTCATATGGTTCAAAGAAAAAAGCGTCCTATTTAACATTGATTTAGGAAAAAATACATTTTTGGACTACCTCAAAACAATAATTTTTTTCCAAAAAACGAATTTTGCTCTACGGCTCTTAAACGGAGAATACTTATAAATCGATTTTTCTGTTTGTTACATCCACTCTTCTTATTATTTTTTTGAACCTGTTCTAAATGAGCGTTTGCAACGAAAAGTAAATAAAGAAATGGAAATGAAAGATGAATCGAGATTTTTCGGGTAAAATGTCCCTCTTGCTTGTTATTTCATCATCCAATGCTTATTTTAGATCCCACGCTCAAACACTCAGTTTTCCAGAACCAACTAAATCTTGTGTTCATCGCACTTGATTGCTTCCATTTCTCCTACATCGCCCATGATTTGGCGGCCAAAGTCATCTGGCAGGATCTTTTCAAGCCAATCGCCTCTAGGAAACCTGTTGATCTCAACGAATATCAGCCTCAGTTATGGACCTGTCCTCCTCAGGTAATTTTACTCTTTCGAATCTGGTTGGAAAAAATGAATGATTTTTTGCAGGATTGTCCTTACCTAAGGACACCATTGAATTCCGAACTCTGTACTAACAGAAACTTATCTATTCCGGTTGTTCCATGGAAGCAATGGGTAAAATACGAGAATACGGTAAGTGGCATTTGCTTAAATTTATTGCATCCATTTTCACCATGGTTATCATAGGTATTTGTGCCATCCATACAAGAAATGGAACGGAGGGCATTCATGGAGGAGCATGGAACAGCATTCATGCTTATGCTCCTAGGTAAGCTCATTTGATCCTTTAGAAACCTGCAGTTTATAGCAGAAGGATATTTCCCTCGTTTTAGCCTTAGCCCTCCTATGCGGCCTACTTTGCCTGGCTGTTGCTTTTTGTTGCCGGAGTAAGAAACGATATCCCATGGAAATAAACGAGCGAACCAAGCTCTTGGATACTAGACAAGTCACATAATACACTCATCATAATAGGTTCTTATGCAAAAGTCTTGTATATATGTATTCATCTCCGTAATTGTTGTTTTGTACGATATGAGAATTAACCTGCAATGAAGTTTGCATATAGAGCGGAATTGAATAAGTTGCAGTTAGTTTTCGGTAGAGAACTTTTCTTATAAGGCAGTAACTTGCATTTTACGCTGTATAGTTGCTATACGATTCTTCGTACGCAGCGACAGACAGGACGCCATTGCGGACGCTGTCTGCGTCTTTCTAATCATGCGCATTTTCACCTCTTCTACCGTCTGCCACCTCTTTCAAGCCCAAACTATCTCGATCGATTGCAACACGTCCAGTCTCTGGTGCGGTGATTGGCCATATATATATGCACTTATTTATTCACTCATATTCTTAGCCCAGGAGACGAAGGTGCGACGTTCAGATTTGTGCATCTTGCAAAAAATTTTCTGATTACCTCATTTGCATCAAGCTACGTGGATACAGTTTGCAATCGATCGATTTATCGATTTTCTAATCTAACCGTTCCCCCACACGTTTCTAATTAGTACGCATAATACTGCTCTATACGTATGCACTTCTTTGCGAAACCTGGCTAGTAGATATTTCCGCTTTTTGCACCAAACAAAACCAGCCGCCTGATCCATGACCGATCACGGTGGACTCTGATAAGAAACTGATTAATGGCCAATAATTCCCAAAATATCCGCAATGTTAAAGGGTTATCACTTTACTCTTCAGCTTCCCGCATTTTGACGAAGTGATCCTTAAACTGTTGCGAAAAGGCATCGCTTTGGCTCACGAGTTTTTTTATCTTCGCTAAAATGTCTTCTTAATCAACTCTCTTATAAGATCTAGCAGGTTTAGTCTGACGGGAGCAGACAGCTATGTGCCTCTACCAGAGCATCAGAATTTGAAAAATTGAATTAGTGCATTTTCGCATAATACAGCATACATTATAAATATCTGACCATGATTACACTGAGATTAGGGGCTTTATTCATTCATTGCACCAGAAAGAATCGAGCTGAGCAAAAAATGTTTTTTTTCCTTCAAGAGGATCTAGACACCAGTGGGTGTCCCAAAATTCCGGGGAAAAAAGGGAGGGTGGCAAAAATTTTTTCAATTTTTGGGGTGCTTCTCAAAGTTTTTGAGGGCCCATAATCTCAAAAGTCTGAAAAAGAGGGCGTGGGGTAAGCCAGGAATCGGAAATATTTTACAACTATTTGAATTTCAAAAAACTTAGAAAATTATTCTAATTATTTGAAAGATTAAACAAGTCACTTGCAGTTTCTATAATCCATGTAAATGAATTTCATAATTTCGCGATCCATTCACAGGGAATGGGCGGCCCCTTCGGCCCGCCACTGCTGAACTCGTATTTCCATAATTCTAACAGTCCTGGATAAGGAATGAGGGTATGCTTAATGAAAATAAAATCTTATTACCATAATATCCTTCTCTTTTCTTGTCCAGAGTCAACTACCCACAACAACAACAATTTATCAATCTGTTGTTTCCACGAAAAATGTTTCAACCTTTGAAATTTCTTATTTGCGCCAATATACAAGCTGACGAGGCAACGAGCAGGGACTCACGGCGCGAATTAGTTGTCTCATGCCAGGTCCAACTGAACTAATGCTGAAGTTATGGAAATTTACTGTACAATAAAAACTCACATAGCTGAGCGTTTATCTCGTAAACGAATGCGATGAAGAATAAAATGGCCAAAAGCAATTTGCTTGAACCCATATCTGAAAGCAAGCTCCTCACATTTTGAATTCAAGATATATCAATACCTCAAAGTTGAATGCATTATTAAAAGCGTGCGCAAAATTTGCAAGGTTTCAGTGATTTTTTTCAGTACATTTCGTTTATTTTCTTCGGCAACCATATATCGCGAATGCATTGGTAAAGAAAAGAAAAGGTGTCTCGAATTTTAATTAGCTTTATACTCGAAAAGGAGAGATGCCTAGCAGTCTGTCAGATATGCTGCAGTAAGGGCTACAGAAATTGTGCCATCCTACCTAGTCACAGATTTGAACCAGACACGTATACTTCATTTTTCACTGCTTATAAACAACTCTGAAAACGACTTCACTCAAGAAATTTTGGAAAAAATCCATTTGGTAATCGAGAAAATTTCAACATAATTTACAATACAGGTTTCGTAGACTTCAAAATTTGACCAAAATTGACCCTAATAATGTTTTAATCATCTTGAAATTAGCAGGTGGTCTTTAAGAAAACGCATCGGGAGTTTGCACTTTGAACGCAATGTACGGGCAACGTTAGTGGAAGGGCGTCAAATTTGGAGTGCAGTGGAAATGCCGATGCTCTGTAAATGGAAGGCCATAACGTTAAACTAGAGGCAAGAAAGTTTCTCAAGAAGTTTACCAAACTGATGAAATCGATCATTGCAATGGATACTTTCGTTAATGGTACTTTCATTACCAGCATGCTTCCCCCCCCTCCCCTCCCCCATCCCCTTTGCGAGCTCACAGCGCCTAATACCAAAGTCTGAAAAAATCGATACAATCGATGAGGCCAGTCTATAATTTTTATGTGGTAGTTGGCTTATCACTTACCCAGCGTGCTATTCAAGCCTTACATCAAAATCATCAAGATATCATCATGATCGATAACAAAAAGTAGCCTACGACAACCGCTCCGTTCTAAAATGTATGTGTGCAAATTTTGGTACAAATCGGTTCTATGAGTTTACAGGACGATAAGACACAAGATAAGTAGAGAGAGAGAGAGAGAGAGAGAGAGAGAGAGAGAGAGTGAGTGAGAGAGAGAAGACATTTAGCGTTGTATATAAATGAAAGATTGTTAGCAGCTGGCTTTTGAGGAAGTGGATCAAGTGAATTAAATATTAGGTGGACTTCCGCTTTGCTATTGGCCAGTTTACCAATTGGACAAATAGCGTAGTGGATTAAGCAGATCGGATCTATCGCGTGGATGCGCAGTTTGATAGCGCGAGCTGGGCAGTCAGTTATTTGGGAACCTCGCTATCGTGGGACATGAGAATCTCATCGACCTCATTTTGGGTGGGCGATGCCTCTAACGAACTTGTAAGCTAACAACCCTTCAATTCTATATCCTTTTTGTTACTTAAACTTGTAGAAAGATCTCAAAGCTACTAGTGTTGAGTGAGAGTTAGGTCTCGGGCATACTTCACGCGATTTCGTGATTTGGCAATATTCCTAATTTTTACAACTCATTGTGGACGCTTTTTAAATGTAGGAAAGTAGTATATCAGTCTACGAGAGTTGTACTAGCTATGCATTTATGATCTACCAGTGTTGGATATGAAGAAATCTGGCATATTGCCAGGTCGTGTGGTGACTGAAATCGCGTGAAGTATGCCCGACCTCACTCGAACCATTTGCATAGTAAGCGTAGCACGGCGGAAGCAGCTTTCATGCTACTCAAAGACCAGCAAAATTGAGTTCTATTACAAGGGCACAGATCAGCAGTATAGGAACGCAACGGAACACGGGTAACTGCGCATCAGCGGTAAAGCGGTTGTGAGACGTGGGAAACTTGTAGTGAGAGGAGCAGGCAGAGTAGAGGTTCGGTACTGAAAGTCGACTGCTTCCTGTAGGGCCCTAACATATCTGTGTTGCGCTGTCACCCCGAGCGGTCGGGTTTCAATTTTCTCTGCAGTTATCAATTCTTTTGTGTTTTTTGGTTTTTTAGTGAGTTTTCTCTTTCCCTTTTCCTTTTGCGTTCTTTTAACACATTCACGACAGGGCCGATTTTTCGATGACTGCCATTTCGGACCAGAGCATATTTCGCAAAATTGAGTTTGCGTAATATTTTCAGGTCACTGATGGACCCTGTGGTCTGAAGTGTTAATCTTTTAGGAAGTACTCGAAGAGGTGTATGCAGAAATTTACTCGGTTCGCCTAAAAAATTTCACCGTGAACTAACAAAACCAAAAACTTCAGAAAACATACGACCCACCGGTGGGTCGTATTGTCCGAAATGGCAGAACACGTACGACCCACCGGTGGGTCGTATTGTCGTGTATGTGTTAAACATTCGCTCGTTTTCGAATATCACTTCTGCCTTAAATTTTCCTTCTCTATCGACCCTTCATTGCGTTTCGCTCCGATCATTGACATACTACTTTGTCTGCTGTCAGAAGAAATCCCAATCGTCTCGGCTACGTTGAAGGGGACAAACGCTCACGCGGCACAGTTATTAGTGGCATTCCGGAATCGAGTAGTGAACCTACCATTCCACAAGCGCTGTGCTCAATTAAAGAGTGTACGGTCGTGGGGGTGTTGGAACTTTAAAAGTAAAATGCCGACCTACCGACTTTACCGATTAGGTAAGCCGAACGCTTCGCGACCTTTGTTAGTTAAAGTAGTGTTTCCCTCACGGTATTCCATGTTTCACGGCTTCCACACCGGGACGCGGGGAACATCTGAACGCACTTGCTAATTCTGGGACACTGAAAAAATTTTTTGCTCAATGCGCGGAGCCTCGCAAACAAGTTGGATCTTCTGCAGTTGTTTTATTTCTGAAAATAAACCAGATTTATTATTTGTGAGTGAATCTAGGTCAAATGCAAAGATTCTTGATCTTGAGATAGTTGATTATTTGCCCTATATTCTGTTCAGAGGCAACGGACGTAATCGCAGGGGTGGAGACATTTGCTTCCTTGTAAAGCAGCTGCACCGAGCGTAATGAAAACTTGTTAAATGATTTGTTTCTTGTAGATGTTGCCCATTAGCTCTTAACCTGCTTTCTTAACTCTTGCAATGGATGATGATGAGCTTACTGATGTTTTGAGCACATATGCTTATGCCTGTGATTATCACAGAGCTTCTTGGTGATTTCAATCTTCAGATTGACTGGTAATTTAGAAAAGCTTGCAACAGCGCTGCCTCTTTTCTAAATATTTATGTTTCCTCTCCTATTCAAACCTCTGTTGTTGAAATATTCAATGCTAATGTTCTTCCGCCGCTTGGCTCTCCGAACCATGAGATCGTTTACTTTTAGAAGCTTGGTGCTCAGCATCGTTGCCCCCTTGCCGGGCTATCACAGTGTTGATTATACTGTATTGTTGATTGTCTTGCTAGTTTAGATTGACTTTCACAATTTGATCGCTACGAGTGGAGTTCTGACGTTTATGAAAGGTTTTATAAAATACTTTATCATGCACTCGGCACGTTTTCCAAAGCTCCGCATAATAATACACTAAATGTGCCGCCTCACATATAAACGTTAAATCAGCAGAATTGTCAACCGTTTTTACAAGAAAATGTGCTCTGATTATATCACTTGCAAAAGTTTTTGGTTAATCGAAAACGTCGTCGTGCACTCACATCATCATCTAAGAGTCTATTTCACTATGTCAGAGGTTGAATGAAGCTTAGCGCTGAACTCCCACGTTGGTGGATAGATGGGGCCACTATCTTGAGTGGTGAGGATAAGGTCAAAATTCTTGTGTCATTTTTGCTATGTTTTTACATCCGATTTTGGCAACCAGTGTAGTTCCAAGGCTTTCGATACGTAATGTATGTCATGACATAGCCTTAAAATGCTGGTATCAAAACAGTAATCGTTATCCTCTCATCTGACGTGTTTGTCAGGAGTACAACTAATTTCGATAGGTGCTGAAGGTCTCGAATGGTCTAGTGGTTGACGCTGTCGATTACTGCACAATGCATAGCCATTTGATCTAGGTCAGTGAAATAAAGAAATAGTGAATTTTTGCGTTGGCGCTTTTACAAGCGCTAATTCTTCTCGAAAGCGTTCTGCAGCTAACGGAGATAGTTTCGAGATTAGCGTTTTAAGACAAGCATTTTGATGTATAACATATTCCATTAGGCCACGGTCACCAGTTATCTTCTCCTTGTTGGAGGCCACTTCGTAAACTTTCCTAATATGAGAGTAGATATAGC
The DNA here is from genome assembly GCA_958299035.1 of Cylicocyclus nassatus. Taxonomy (NCBI): domain Eukaryota; kingdom Metazoa; phylum Nematoda; class Chromadorea; order Rhabditida; family Strongylidae; genus Cylicocyclus; species Cylicocyclus nassatus. The sequence goes on from CATQJL010000316.1 coordinate 28,502,075, forward strand.
AGCTATCGCAGCCAACATTGATAATGCAGAAACCCAATTTAATTCGTTGTACATAGTCAAACACAATCAAAATTTTGGCAAAGAAGAGAATCTTATTTGGTAACGATGATATTTCCCTCTTCGTCGACTGGCACGACTTTCGGTGTGCCAGGCTCAAATTTCGGTGTCACACCACGTTTTGGTGCTTTCCATGCTCCTTTCCTTGGGATCATTTGTATACATTCTGGTATCGGGCAGACACTGCAAATATGATAGCAGTTCGTTCATTCATCTCAAAGTCAGCGTACCTGTAGCAAAGTCCGCATCCAGTACAGTTGTCTTCGTTGACTTTTGGTTGATGAGTGTTTGCGTTAAAAGAAATTGCTTGATATCCAGAGTCAGCACATGTCATATAGCATTTACCGCAATTGATGCACATGTCCTGATTTTCATTTTCTTAGAACAAATATAAAACCAGATAAGCTCAAATGCTTACATCATCGATAATCGCCACTTTTTGTTGTTTATTATCCAAGGTGACATAAGGACCAATTCGTGGAAGAGCTTCACCGATAACGTCCTGCAATGGTCAAGCTAGTGACATTTTGAGATGAATTTTTTATGGGCAGAAAGTGGCGTCGTATATTGAAAGCGCTATACGCCCATTAGTTGAAAGTTGGACTGTTGCCATCAAGACGAGACACGGATGATTCATTATTTGTTCTGTGCTTAGCGTACAGATTTTTTTGGTTATACACTTCACTGCCTTACGTTTCGGCTACATTGAGGTTATCAGAGGCCTGAAAGGTCGATGACTTGTACTAACCAGTTTGCCGATATTGCAGTGTGCAACTGTTTTGTACAAGCCCGTTCGATGGGACTGTCACAAGAATGAACAGTGTGCATGGTAAACTGTTTACACAGACGAGATATAGCTAGCAAAATGGAGGATACGGCATGAGATCAGCGGTCATAGATTGCTCATTCTTACTGTTTATTATGGTTATTATGGGATCACGCGCAAAAAGGTAGCTTTTAAAGGCTTTTGCGCAGAGATTTGTCCTTTATAGACTAAGACCGTGCGTCTCGTATCGTAGTCCGTACCTCCGTGCTCTACTTTTCTATGTTTAGCTAGTGAGCTGGAAAAAGGAGAGAACATGTCAAATAAGTAGCCCCAGAGGCTAGAAACACGGATACTTATGCAATCTTTGAGTTATTCTTAAATTCCAAACAAGATTCAAACAAAATCAAAACCAAATCAACAACAAAATCCAGTTATTTATGCTGAAGTGGTCATCTAAGACATGTTAATGACGCGCAGCTGATAAATTCCCACTTTTTGAATCAGAATGTGCTGACGTTCTAAGGTCAAATCAACCGATCCACTCATGAACGAGTATCAGATGCTTTCCTCATATACCGCATTTCGCACTAGGGCCAGGGCTCGCCAAAGCAGGCTGGATATCTTTGGGTAAGAAACAAAGGGGACATGCTTCAGGGTCAATCAGTAGACAGACTCTTGAGAATAATTTCTTGGAAAGACAGTTCAAGAATCCAATTACTTATGCAATCCCGTTCACGCCCCCTTCATCTCTTCCACTTTAATCTCTGTAGACATTCCCTGTGCCTATCATGGCCTCACCGGGGTAGGGGACTAACTCCGCCAGCTTCAACCGCATCCGCGGACTACTGGTCCTGCAATGACAGGCAGCAATTTTGCGAAAGGACCTTATGTGCTCGCGGCATTTCAAACGCGGGTACTTGAACAAGCGAGGGTTTCAGAACCGGAGGTTTCCCCAAAATCAAATGCATTGATATGACGCCGAATTTGGTATATAGATGCGAGATGAAGCGTTGAAACAATCTACCGAAATTTGTAAACGAAAGGTCATTGTAACGTTTGAATTACGAAAAAAGTGAAATTTTTCCTTCTGCTCACGTGAATTTTTGATCGTTTCTCATAACTCTTATTTCCACCTCAGTATATACTATGAACTGAGGTAAAAACCGCGTCAAAAGTCGGCTCTCTTCTCCCCTTCCCCTTTATCACCCGAGATATTCTGAATGGTGACGGCAATCGTGCTCCAAGTCATGGGGTGCGCATCGTAAGTATTGCGCTAAAGAATACGAACCATCAATTTTGCTTAGCGCGTTCTTCTTCTGTTCACTTTTATTCTTCATTCTTATTCTTTTTTCTCTCTTTTGAAACCTCACAAATGTTATCTTTCTGCGAATCTTTTTATTATCTTATCTTTTATTGTTATCTTTTTCTTTACGAAGTCCCTACAAGTCTTACCTACAGATCGACCTAGATCTTATATATAAAGCTGAATGTCTGTTCGTCTGTCTGTATGTATGTCTGTCTGTCTGTGTGTACGTATGTTCTACGTATGTTCCGAATAGAAAATTCCATTTCTGAACCGATCGGGACCAAACTTGGCACACATACACTTCGGGCCCCGGCGGGTGTCATAGGGGCTACTTTTCGTCATCGATCGATATCGATTTTATCGACTTTTTGCAAAATTTGAGCTACAGGGCTGGGAGTTGGTACAGGGGGGGGGGGTAATCGAGCATGCTGATTACGAATATAATAATGACAGGGCCGGCGGAGCCGGGTAAGTCAACTAGTGTAATATAAAGTTCAAAACTTGCCTGAATCGAAGGAATATCTCCAACTGCCAAATCTGGACGAGTTGTCATTTTCCCAAGCATCGATACAGGGCCTCTAGTAAGTATGTGCTGCTCCAATTTTTCTCGCTGCTTACGGTAGTTTCCAAAGTTGGGTATCCCCTAAAATTTGAAGGCATTAGTGAAGCCTTTATTGACTCCTTTACATACCGCATTCTCCACCAAAATAGGTTTTCCCTTCTGATGTTTTCTAATAGGAGGACTTTGACCATCCCAATCGTCGAGTTCGGATGCTTTGAGATAGAGGAGTGCTCGTAGGCCAGTACAGTAATCTTCCACAACTGTGCAGTCCTGGTTTTGTATAGCAGATGCAACCTATGGATTGAGAGGGAGAGGACGTTTGAATTTTGGCTCGGGTATGGATTCTCACTTGCAAAAGTGAAGCTCCTGCGTAAAGGAAAGCCAGCGCGGTTTCAGCGCTTTCTACACCTCCACTACCCATAATCGGGTATCCTTTCAATCGTCTTGATATAGCTGAAACTGCTCTGAGAGCTATGGGACGAATTGCCGATCCGGACATGCCGCCATATGTTGTCCTCAAATTTTGAAGCACTAGATTTTACTATATAATCAACTCCTCCCCCCCCCCCCCCCTACCTCTTTTCTCTGCCAACTGCTGGCCATGCAGTAGCATCTGCTTTCATGTGCATCAGACTGGCTACGGTATTCGTTGCAGTGACTCCATCTGCACCGCCTTCTTTAGCTGCAGAAGCTATGGCGCAGATATCAGTGATGTTAGGCGTCATTTTGGCAAAGAAAGGGATCTGAAAAGTGTGGAAGTAATTTGTTGCTATAGGAGAACATGTGCTTTGAGAACACTTTAAAGAATACGAAACACTTTACCTCTACTGCTTGCCTAACCCATGAGCATATAGTCTTGACAATCTTTGGATCTTGACCGCAGGCAAGACCCATTCCTTAAAAGTCAAGGTATTGTTCAGCTGTTACAAATTTCTTATGGGAAGTAGCTATTGTGCTCAGAAGTAGTGATCGAGCAGAATTTTGGCTATGCTTCCTTTTTTGGATAATGTCAAGTATGGGTAGGAGAATATATGAAATAAAAGCCATATATTCGAGAGGAAGCGAGAGAAACGGGTGCTTTCAACGCGATTTCTTATCCAAGCTGCTTAGGTTTTGAATGAACAGCTTGCACAACGAAATCTTTATGAGTTGATAAAATAACGAATTTGAGCACAGCGGTTAATTTTTATTACAATTTTAGGCTGATAGACCGCAGCAATGTCAAAAAGCATTCAGAAATTTTTCGGAGAGCCTGTAAAAAGCAACGCCTTTCATCAAAATGAGATTTTTGCATAGCTCCCCCTCCCTTCTGGAAAGTTCCGGGCGAATGTCTTCCGGTACGGAAATAACAATTATGTAGTAGTACTCAGACAGCGGATAGGACCCCTCCGCCGGAGAAATGGCAGGGTCGCGGCGTTTCCCCAGCGGTGGGTGTCCCATTTGTCCGGCGGAGCCCTCCCATTTTCTGTTCCGGATACCTCCCATTTTCTGCTCCGGAGGCCTCCCATTTCTGCTCCGGACCCCTCCCATTTTCTCCGGCGCGGCTCTTCCAAATTTGGCGGACTCGCGCCGGGCAAATTTCTCCGGCGCGGAGTCCGCCAAATCTGGCAGAGTCGCGCCGGAGAAATGGCGGACCTTTGCAGCAGGGCCGGAGAAGCCTCCCACTTGCCTGCCAGTGATGTCACCGCGATGGACCGCCCATTTGCCCCCCTGTGAGAGGGAACGATATCCCACGGTGGCATATGCAGATGTTGACATATTTCTACAATCAGCATAGCTGAGAACGATCTGATAACGGTTGCCAACCGATATAAAACAGACACATGAGACTGTAGGGGAGATATCTCGGAACCCCCAGCTGCAGAGCGGCACGCTCACCTACAGATCATCTTGCACCAACCTCTGCTGTTTACTCTGTACCTTCATGTATTGTGTCTAGTAAATCATGTTATTACCACTTTGTGTCGCCTACTAGTAAAGAGAATATCTATTGGGCCCAGATCTTACTGGTAGCAGCGAGTGCAAACAGCAAGTTGGATGTAAGGTGAGTAAATTTGGTTAGTAAGTGTGTTTAGCTCCACAGTGGGCAGCGAACGATCTTGAATAACTTTCCGTATGATAACGTGTTATTACTGCTAATGTACCCAAACTTTTTGCTTTTGTTTTTTACTTGTAAAAACGCATGCGTCCAGGCTGAGAGAAGCTTGGTTGTGTTTGGAGTTCAGGTAGAGAGTGGCTCCCTAATGAGTTGTAGCAGTGTCCGGGTTGAGATGGATTCCCCCGAGGATTGGTTTTGAGTGGTCCAGGCCTGAGGATTGGTTGTGACGTCGTCCAGGTAGAGCGTAGCTCCCTGTGGATTGGTTTTGCGCGCTGTAGTAGTATAGTGGGTGGTTCCCGATAAAAACCGGTTTTGGGCTCGAGCAAAATAAATTGTCACGTGGCTAGGTGTCTTTTTCTTTTTTTTATGTTTTACGGGTTTCGTGCATTGTAATTATGCAATTACAGATTTCCAAGTTTTTTTTTATAGTGAAGCGCATACTTGATGAGCGAGGCGCGGCGAACATAAACATCAAACGCCGCAATCTGATGTTTATGTTGAATATGCGATAGTGTTTTGAGATCATAGCTACATGACAACATAACTCTTACATACTTCCCTGATCTGATAATCCTCACATATAAGTGCCATAGCGCAAAGGAAGAGGTATCCTTCACAACTCAGCAACTCCATTCTTTCTTGAAACGTTGCTGTCACGACACCTCCGATGACTCGTTCTCGAGTTCATGCAGTTAATATGCATTCACCAATACCGGGGTCGTAGTTGCCCAAGTCCAGATTCTGATACTAACAGCGGGGGATACTTGTCCAGATATGGAAATCCCAAACACAGCTTTTGGAAAACTCGTAAGTTTATATACATGAGATCTTACCCAGGGTCAAACAAGAAATGTGGCACACAAGTGTCGGATGCGACCCCCGCCTATGCTCCTATGACATGAAGGCTCTATCATGCATAATCAATTCATTTGTAATCATCATATCTTTATATCATGAGTGAAGGCGCGACAGGGCGTTAAATGTTGAAATGGTGAACGTGTTGAGAAACTTGAAAAGAACGCTAGTAGAAAAGCTGCAGTTATGAAGCATTTGTGAAACTGGAGTAATGAGTTAGTTTGCGTTGCGAGAATCATCGGTGATAGAATTTTGAGCTTTCCTGTATGGAATTAGCTAGATTTTGTGCATTGTGACTATGCATCCACAGCTCTTTTCATCTAATACGCCTAGCGTATGCAATATTATGTTTCGTTAGGTAACGTCCGCGCGTAAGGCGCCGCGAGAACTACAGCGAGCGTCGCGGACAAATGTTTATGTCGGCGATGTGATCGCACTCCCAGATACAGAGCGCGGGAAGCTTGTGAGTAATAAACATAGGGGAAATTATGTTTTTCTCATGAGATAGACAGAAGATAATGGTTGGAGAAAATTGTTGTCAGGGATATGTTTACATACTTTTTTTCTTATCTGATAACGGACTCGTATATATGCATGTCAATGTTAGAAGAATACACATTTCACATATTCTTCGTTTTCCGTCGTACTTTTCTTGCGCTCTTCCCTCGAATGGCCCTCCGGTGACTCGCTCTCGTGCCCATTCGGTTGATACAGGGGTCGTAGTTACCCAAACACAGAGCTTAGAACCTACTACTGGTCCCGTAGAGGACACTGATACAGATACAGCAACTCCGGATAAAATGATGGCCACTCTTAGAGCTACATTAGGTAATGGGAGGGGGATTCAGATGTGGTGCATGGTCGAGATGCCAAAGCTCTTAGGGATGCAACATCCAACGTCGTTGCTAATATGTGGTACGATGCGCACTACAACACCTCGCAGCTAGTACAGCGCTTCAATAACAATAGTGCGGCGCTTCTCAAGGGGATTACGGACAAGTTTGACGCCACTGACACTCGTAAAAGCACCTTGCCCCAAGTAGCGGTCTGCAACCCGGAGGGACACCACATTTACTTGTCGGGATATACCCACAAACCGTATTGGATTGCAGGGGATTGCAGTTGCAGTGCAGTTCAACACTTACGTCGTTACACGTTCACTTTCACGCTTCCTCATGAGCCAATATTCTCCCCAAGGGTCGTGGACCCAAATTCAGATGACTATAACCAGAATTACAAGACAGCCAGCTCTTCTCTTATCTTTTGCAAAAGACTCCGCTTTTGTTATTGGTGCACTCGAATCCAATGTCCCGGAAAAAGATAAATAAACTGTCACGACAAACTCCTAGAAAGTCCCTTCAGGACTTTTGGGTAAAATGGGGAGGTGTAAGAGGGAACGATATCCCACGGTGGCATATGCAGATGTTGACATATTTCTACAATCAGCATAGCTGAGAACGATCTGATAACGGTTGCCAACCGATATAAAACAGACACATGAGACTGTAGGGGAGATATCTCGGAACCCCCAGCTGCAGAGCGGCACGCTCACCTACAGATCATCTTGCACCAACCTCTGCTGTTTACTCTGTACCTTCATGTATTGTGTCTAGTAAATCATGTTATTACCACTTTGTGTCGCCTACTAGTAAAGAGAATATCTATTGGGCCCAGATCTTACTTCTCATTGGTCAACTGGGTCCGGCGCGACTCTGGCAGTTTCGGACTGTCCGGCGGAGGGGTCCCGTCGATTGTCTGAGTATGTGAACGAGGCTGTCGACCTTTTGCCATAAGCTAACGTATCACATGTTATGGTAGTGATAGGAGTTCTAATTATTAGTGTAGCGTACATTATTTCCGCTAATTAGACAATTCCTATATGGAATTCCTGTCAATTAACCTAATGTAGGGTACAAAATCGATTCCTATCTAATTGACCGAATGTAAAGTATCATATTTTTTGTTAACTACACATGTCAATAGTTGCAAGGGTACGGTCATCAACTTTCTTCGCAAAGACCGAGTACTCTTCTCTTTTCTTTATCAATGTAGAGCATTTGATTATTCCTGCGCCGAAGAATTAGAACATTAGAACAAACCTTTTTCACCCATTCCATGGGGGCATGACAGGTTCAGCTCGATCATATCTGCGCCTGCCTCCTCGCTCTGTTTGGCAAGAGATTGCCAATCTTCCTTAAATGTCCGTGTGAAAACTCTTATTCAGACATAAATTACCATTACTCCCATATACCTTGTTGCACGAGCACATGATAGAAGCTATGACTCTCTTCGATGGGAAGTCACGTTTTAGTTCTTTGATACATTGAATCCAATATGCAGTTGATTTTTCTGAGATGAGCTCGATATTCATGAAGGATCCCTAAACCGGCCGTTTTGCACAAAGTCAATCCATGAAGTCTGTTTCGGTCCTACCTGATTCGGTCCATAACGTGGTCCTGAAGTAGATCCTCGAACAATTCTAGGAGAAACGTTCGTGACTAAATCCTGAAAGAACCCAGCGTTGAGAGAAACACAAGTGCAGGGTATATCGGAACCTTATCAGTAACGAATGACTTGGTGACCACGAATCCCCAGCCTGCCTCGAAGGCTCTTCGGCACATTGCTGCTGAGGTCGCCGGTGGAGCAGAAGCCAATCCAAATGGATTTTCAAACTCTACACCGCACATTTCCACTGAGATGTCAACCTGTAGTTAGTTGAGAAAAGTTGTTTGATTGATAAAAAGTTGTGAGTTGAAATGCACACCTCGTCTATGGGTGTGTAAAACATAGGTAATTTCGGTTTGTCTCCAACATTATTTCCATGCAGGGATTGGATGTACTTGTGAATAGACCAAGCTGCTACCTATAAAATGCTTGATAAAGAGCAGGCTTTTTTCTTAATTATAAATGAGCTGATTTGTTCAGTGTAATGTGCGTGATTATAAACGGTAATGATTAAAAACGTTCTTTTTAGTGCGAGAAAATTGTTTTCCGGAATGAAAAGGCGTTAAAGACAGCGGCCCGGCAGAATTTCGTTTTACAATTCTTCACCTTTTCGAAGCCTTCTCGTCATGAGAAACTCATATTTTTTGTGCTTTTCAGTGCATGAAAACGGCAAAAATTCGCTTTTTTCGTAGCTTTTTAGGCCCGCATTCAGTGAAGATACGCCTGAGAAAGCCGCGCCCCGCCTTTTTCATTCCAAGCCCCGCCCACTTTGCACTAAATGCTACCTGGAAGGCTTTGGAAAAAGCGCATTTTTGCCATTTCCATGGCTGAAGAGCGATATGGGTTCCACATGGCGAGCAGGCCCCGAAAAGGTGAAGAACTGGAAAACGAAATTCTGCCGAGCCGCTGCCTTTGAAAGCGCCCTCCGCAAAACGTAACCATGCCCTTGGAAAGTTTCCTATTCTCTTCTCCACTGTACAAGCTTAACATCTTAGAGTGGGACAAGTATGGAGGCAGTTGCAACCACTTTCGAAAAACTCATTTCTATAAAAAATGATTCAGATTTTCAAGAAAATTTGATAATTATCTTAGTCATTTACAAGCAAAAACGAAATGCTTGCACAATTTTCTTCTAGCATACTCCTCGAGAAAGGAATTGTAGAAAGGGAATGATTAGAGCTAGGTTCTCTGAAATGGATTACGTAAGGTAATTGATGGCTAGGACGGTAATGGCTTATTTGTGTCAGCCTTCCAAAAAATTTTTTTGTTAAAGGCCATTATAAAAGATAAACGCGCATAATCTAAAGGTTCTTTTGTATTTTGCAATCCTCACCGTAATGATAACAATAATTTTGATTGCAGATATCACGCATCAGTGCTTTTATGCGACCAGGTTCTCCTGTCTCATTGCGGGTTTTTTAAGAAATTTGAATTTATCACCACTGATTCGAAGAAGTTATACCAAACACCATTTATTCAATTTCTTATATATTCTTCTGTTTCAGATCTTCAGAGCCTTATTTGGCCACATTTCATGCGCATGTGCATAGCAGTCAAGTATTCGATTAAGAATATTGATCATTTGCAAAAAAACCCTAAAAAAATTCTGCCTACAAAACGGACATCAACAAAAAAAAAGACCGTTGTTGTTCGATGAATCGGCATCCCAAAAAGAGCGAAAATATTACTGCTGGCCAAAGTTTCCTGACGATCACAAAATAAATATGCCTGGTTAAAATATGCTTTTTTCTCGAAATTGGTATTATAGAGTGCTATTATAGAGCTCATAGCAATAATTGCTGTTAGTTTAGTTTGTTGTTCACCTTTCCGTCATTCACAGCTTCAACACACGTCTCGGCCACTCCGGCGATATCACCACCAGCAAATACCCATGGAACATTCGTTGTCTGATTAGTTTTGTTAACCTCGACAAAACCACTCTTGCTTATCTTTACGGGGGACATTGCTGCGATTACTATAAATAGATTATTTTTTGTCATTCCTAAACGAAGACTATGTCTTCATCCTCTTATAAACCCTACCATCTTTGTCCCGCAAAGAAGATCCAAAACAAGTGATAACATAATCAGCTTTGATTATCATAGTTTGTTCCTCGTCCACATACCCGAAATTTTGAGTGATAGTTGAACAGAAACCATTTAGGGGTCAATGACATACCAACTTCCGTCGTCCTTTTTCCCTGTTCTAGCAAATTGCACATATTCAATATTACCGTTCTCGATCTTGATATCTGTCGCAGTACAGAAAGGTATGAATTCGCATTTTTCTTCACGGGCTGCATCCACCTGCAGATTTTTCATTTTCATGTGTATCCTAATTTTGCATCTCAAAAAAGCTCGTAAAAAATTCTCCCGGCATTGAAACATTTTTCCAAAGAAGTTTTTATGTTGTTTTAGAGTCTCGCCCTCTATGCGTGAAAAAAAGGATGACTCTCGAAATAAAGCGCGAAGGCATATACCTCTCTGAAGTTCGATCAGGATGTCTTATCTCTTTAACCATGTCCAATTTCCAAAACCTGATAATGACTTGTTTTACAGTGAAGTATTCTAAATTTCGTTAACTAGATTAGCATCGTTGAAAAAAATTTCTTCCGTAAACCGATTGTGGCCATGCCCTATTCTTTTGAATTTTCACAGTATCAAGCATGCATAAATTTGTGTACCATACAAAGGAATATTATACAAGATTTTTGAAGTATTTTTTGGGATGCCACGTACAAATTTATTCTTTGTGGATTAGGAAGCCTCACTAATAATTTTGCATGGATAAGAGCCCCTAATCGGGGAAGAAATTGGCCATTATTTCGATCATAAAGCCTATTTAGTGATCCAAGTTCATTGTTTTACTGTATGAAATGAGTAGGTGAAAGTTTTTTTGGAATTGTCAGCGAAAAAATCCGAATTTGTCAAAAAAAATTCAGTTTTCTTGGATCTTGCCTTCAGTCTGTATATGGGTCAAGATTTTTTGGGCATTGAGGTTATTTTACAGAGCTTGATTTGCTCAAAGTTGAGCACTTAGGTCTCAAAAAAAGGCCAAGGTTCCCTCAAACGAAAATGGGTGAAAGAACTATGCCAGCGAGGGCCGCCTTCTCGGACTACTGATCCTGCAACGACTTGCAACAACATTGCAAAAGGAACAGCTGCCAGCGGATTCGACTCCAAACTAGCGTAAATCTTCCCCTACGCCACGAAAATTATTGACCTAGAATCAGTACCTCCTCTGGCACAGCGTGGATTCCGCTGAACCCTTCACGAAATACTACTGTTACTCTTGATGCTCCTGCTCTGAGAGCTGATGTAGCACAATCGAAAGCGGTATCGCCTTCAAAGAGCATTCAAAATTTTTCGAGGATGTTCCGAATCTCTAATCTGCTAACTTACCAGCGCCAAGGACGATTACTCTTCCCTTCAAGGAAGGTAACGTTCGAGAGCATCCACATTTTCCTAAAAAGTTCAAAAACAATGAATTTCTTGAAAAAGCCAATAAAATCAGGACTATACCGGATTTGCTAGCAGCAGCCATTGCAGGGAGGAAATCTTTGCTTGTGTAAAAACCATGGCTCTGTGTCAGACCGGTGAAAAGTTTATCTCTTTTAGGCTCAGGCAATCCGATTCCGATAAACACAGCCTTTGCTCCATTTGCCTCAAATGTGACATTAAAAAAATCGGTGAAGATAATAAGCTCAAAAACAAAAAAAGTTGGCAAAATCAGTCTGCCATACTTAAATCACCGTAAATCAAAATGTACTAGAAATTTTTGCAGAATTACTTTCAATTTCTCCAGCGTAAGATCATTTTTGTGCAATTTACGTCCAGTCACAATTTTTACGCCAATATCTTTTGCCAATTGTATCTCGAATTCAACGGCGTCATAAGATAGACGGAACTGCGGAATCTCAGATGCACTGAAATGTGCTATTTTTTTCCTGCAGAATAGCAGAAGACGCTGAAGGCACGTTTAGGATGATTTTGAGCTATTACCCTATTCCTCCAACGTAATCTTTTTTCTCATAGATGGTAATGTCAGTATAGCCTAGCCGAGCTAAGAAGGATGCACAAGAAATTGAAGCAGGGCCGCATCCTTGAACAATTTTCTGTGGAAAATACTGTAAAATAAATAAATAGAGCATACCCATGAGAACAATAGGTGATGCATGAGACTTGTTTCTGTGCTCTCGAATCTCTTTCGAAACAATTTGTCGGATGTTCATCTTTTTGAAGACCTGAGTACGAATGAATGATTCAAAATGTACACTCAGAAATGGAAAAATTTATAAAAAGCAAGTCTTACATCACACGCAAATTGCTGAAGTCCTCCAATATTTATTGGTCCCTCTTCCGTCGCTTGCAGATTGCAGGATCCCACGCAGAGGTTCGAAGTTGAGCAAATATTACCGCAAGTTAAACCAAGCGGATTGTCACTCAAAATTTGACGAGCTGCTCCATAGTAATTCTAGAAGAAAAATAATTTTTCTTGCAGATGTGACATATACATATAGGTGATATAGTCACATGCATGATAATTTTTTATATCTTAAGAAAAGTTCCGATGTACAAAATAAATGCTCATAATATTTACATTTTCTAATATATAATGTGTAACATAATGACCGTACTGGTGCTTTATACCCCGTGGAACTTTCGGTTGCTAGATTGGCACGACTGTGAGAAAATATGTAAGTAAGTAAAGTACTCAATATCATGGATAGCGTTACGAAAGTAACTCTGACAGGAACGGACTGTATTGCTGCATTGCGATGCAACGTTACTTCGTAGGGATTTTGCACAATGGTTCGTCGCCGTCGTATGACCCCATTCAGACGCTCACGAACATGCAGTGGTTCTCGCCTCAGTTTGGGCAGAGAAGCGGCGTCTGCTCTGAGGCGAACGCTTCACGCCGTTTTGCGGTTACTGTGCGATCTTGAGGCATATCTGCACCTCTTCTTCCTGGTCCTTCTAAGCTAGGTGCCGGCGCTGTTTGTTTTCAGTGGACATGCTGCCTCCGCGAAAGGTGTTTCGCTTACCCATGGTTATAACGAGCTATACTTACCCTTCTTAACCCCTATGCCATGCCCTAGGATAAAGCATGGTAATAGCTATGAAGATTATCCAATCGATAACAAGTTTGACATATCGGGGAGATTATTTATGGAAGAAGCTCAGACGAGGAGCTATTTAAGATTGATACAAGTATATCCGAGAAGGATTTGAATTCAACGTTGAAGCCACTGCGGGCGAAAACAAACAGGAATACAAAGAAGATACAAGTTTGACGATGGAGCTAAGGCAGGTAAGACACTAGGCACTAGTTTTACACAGTTGAAAGTAAAATGTTTTCTACTCGACCCATACAATCAAGCTAAAGTGCGGTTCATAATTGTACGAACACCTCAAATTTTTGAAGTTTCTGGATTTTTTAGAAGAAACTCAAAAAGCCGTTGTTACCACTCGATAGAGCACAGCCAAAAACGGTATACGATTCACAAGAATGGAAATCGATGTCAATCTTAGGAGTGCTTTTGCGCCGAATGCGAATTTTTAGCGGTTCATAATTATACGAACACCTCAAGCAAAGGTCCATTTTTCATCCAAGATTGCAATCATTTGAGTCCAAATTTTTTGTAGACTTACAGTAACAAAATCTGACGTGTCCGCTACACACTGAATCCAAGTGCAGTTCAAAAAAGGGACCGTCACTTTTTTCAGAAGGCTCTAAATGCTTCTGGAGTGATTGCGCTCCAAAAACATCCGTTCTTCTGCGGTTTACGCGCTCTAATTAGCTTCTAACAAAGCTATGAGATGAAATAAGTTCTTTCGATGGGTATTTTGTCTGACGCTTAGAAAATCTTTGCGTTTCCGTGCCGTTTTACAACCAAGTTCCAACCTTACCACAGAGTTAGCAGGATTTCGAGCCTCAAAACTTAGCTTCTGAAGCCGTACTATGAAGTAAGCATATAGTGTGTAGAAGTTCACAAGACTGTATATTTGGCTAGAAAAAATCAGCAGCGTTGAGCGTTTGTTTTGGCCACGCAGATGTCATTTCATCAAAAACACTGTTTTTACTATTGCAATCTCACCTTTATTTGGTTTGTAGCTCCACAGCCGCAAGATCAGTTCCACAAAAAACCCAAAAACTTTGGCACAGAAACATCATCATGTAAACAATGCAGCTGCTTCATATCAAATGTTTGCGCGAGAGAGAAGCTGAGTTTTGAGGCTCGAAATCGTGCTAACTCTGTGGTAAGGTTAGAGCTTGGTTGAAAAACGGCACGAAAACGCAAAGATTTTCTAAGCATCAAACAAAATACCTATCGAAAGCGCTTATTTTATCTCATAGCTTTGGCAGAAGCTAGTTAGAGCGCGTAAACCGCAGAAGAAAGGATGTTTTTGGAGCGCAATCATTCCAGAAGCATTTAGAGCCTTCTGAAAAAAGTAACGGTCCTCTTTTTGAACTGCACTGGGTTCAGTGTGTAGCGGACACGTCAGACTTTCTTACTGTAGCTTTACAAAAAATTTGGACTCAAATGACTGCAATTTTGAATAAAAAATGGATCTTTGTTTGAGGTGTTCGTATAATTATGAACCGCTGAAAATCCGCACTAGCCGCAAAAACACTCCTAAGATTGACATCCACTTCCATTCTTATGGATCGTATACCGTTTTCGGCTGTGTTCTATCGCGTGGTACCAACGGCTTTTTGAGTTTCTCCCAAAAAGTCCGAAAACTTACAAAATTTTGGGTGTTCGTATAATTATGAACCGCACTTTAGTAAAGAACAAGTTAAAAATTTTTGAAATGAATTATTCGGATAACAATAATAATACGAAATCAGTTTTATATCTGGGAGATGAGTTATTTTTATTATCGTTATTCTTCTTTACTGGAGAGTCCGGGAATGGCATAAGACCAACACAACACTCTGTCTGAGGATAAGAACGAAAGTTTTCAAGTCATCATGACTCATATTAAACCGCTTGAAGCTGTGTGTGGCTTTTCCGTTACGAGATTACAGTGGAATGCACAGTACTTTAAGCATGTGATATTTGATAACAGCTCAGATAATCGCCGGGGACAGGCGGCCATGCGATCTATGGGCGGGCGGGCACCGGAAACATAGTTCGCAGATTTCTTGCGGTCCGTTTGCAGATATCTGAAAGAATTTTAGCGAAATTTTGGACGAATGCTTGGAGAACAATCGCGGTTTACTCATAGATTAGCTGCGGCGCAGTGGCCGCATTCCCGCGGACTTTCCGCGAGAATATTTTCGAGGGCCGTCCTTTGTGGAGGACCGCGCAGCCCCCAAGTACTTTCCGCTGAGAGAAAGTACCTCAAACTTGAGTAATTGAACGATCGATGACACCTCTGCCATGTAGAGTCTCACCTTTGCTCGGCGTATGCCCGAAACTGCTTAAAACCGTCCAAGCGCCAGCTGAAATTTTGACCAGCGCTCGCTGAAAGAGATTATTTGACGAGCGCCTGCAGAAAACTCTGTGTTGCTGCCCGCTGGCAGAATATTAGACAGTAAAGGAAGTGCCGCCCGCTGAAGGTTTGGCCACGCCCCAAAATTCTGCTGACCGCTTGCAGAAAAGCGCGAGTTTGCGGATCGCCTGCCCTCGGCGATTATCTGAAAGGTGGTTCATTTTCAACTAGGGGTCACTCGCTCCAGTCAACTTGTAATGATGTGAGAAACAAGCTATTGAAGCGTATGTTTATCCTCACTTTCCGCGATGACCAATGCAATCCTCTGTATAACAGAGGTGATGCACTGGTAATATTATAATTAACATTATTTGATAACGTTGTATAAATTTCCTTAAAAAAACTACTTTCGCAAGATAGGATACGGAATCTGAAAAAAATTCTGAGTATATGGAGTTCCTTCACCAGTCAAACAAGGTTGGAGATTGGTTCCCTTGCTCTAGACCATCAGAGTATGCCCTTTGCTCAGCTTTCAAACTTTTTTTTACTGATCTATTGAATAGCAACCCTAGAGAGTAACAGTCATAACAGTATCTTGGTTTTTCAACAAACCGCGGCAATGGTTTAGTAAGGTACGGCTTGACAAATAAAATATAAAACTGACCTTATTTGCAATACTCATTATGAATGACTTTATATCCACTTGTGCAGGGCAACTCTTTTGACAAGGAGCATCGGCGCACTTCAAACATCTGAATTCACCATACTTCAACTTGTTTTTTAAACGTATAGCTTGATTACAGTCAACGTCAATTACGTACTCCCTTTCGCATGAAAACTGCGCATGCGCAACGCAAGGGCTGTGCGTGCGGACCTCTAATCGATGAGGCCAATTTGAATGCCGACACATGCGCGCGAACGTGCCGCGAAGCTTATTGCGCTTATAGAAATGGGAGCACATAATGGAGTGCTATAGGGGCCTGCAGGATCACGAGAGTCGGACGTGCGTACGGCCATTGCGCCGCGCACGAAGTTTGATGTCACTAAGGCAGGTGCCAAACTTATCCGCTTCAACCGATTCGTTCGCTTCATAGGTCAAATCACCACATTGTCCAACAGAAAAGGTGGTGAACCGAATGAACCTGTTGAACAGGATAAGTCTGGCACCTACCTGAGCCGTCGGACGCACATCTGACGTGCGCGGCGCACTGGCCGTACGCACGTCCGACTCTCGCGATCCTGCAGGCCCCTATACCTTCGCACAGCTGAGCTGTTCACTACAAGTCTATCGCCAGGTCAAAACTGCTTTTCTTTCATCTTTTTTTCTGTTATTTCTGCAGCCCAGTTGAAGCGAAAGGAAGAAAAAGTGAGGTGTCAGTATAGGTGTACCTCGGCTGCTAGATTTCAAACTCTTGTGCAGTCTGCAGGCTTCGGCGAGTGTATGCTTCGCGCATTTTTGAAAACAAAGTCCTTCAACCTCGCCAGTTATTCGAAATCTCCTTCGAAGTAATTTCAATAGTACTAAGTGACAAGAGAAACATCTATAGCTGTTACGATCTACTGCGAAATTTACTTTGTTTGAAGGGTTCTAATTGTAATATCTTCATGTTTGAAGGATTCTAATTGTAATATCTTCACCAAATGGTAATGATTCGCTAAAGCTCTCCTTGAGATAAAACATGGCAAAAAAGCACTATAAAAACACCGCCCCTGATTCAAGCACATGCCTATTTTGTACTTTTCTTTTGACTTCATGTGATACATTATTTGATAAGAATATGACTGCGTTTGATTACCCAAGTTTAGTTAAACGACCAATATATCGATTGCGTATTTGGTGTATCGTGCCAAAAAGTCAGTATACGGTCATCAAGTCCGTATATGGTGCTTCGGCCGAAAAATTTTCGCACAAGAATTTTGTGTTATACCATTGGGCATACAAAATGACCAAAGTGAGGAACATGATATGCGTCCATACACAGCTCATGATAGCTGAGAAATCAAGACGGCTGTTTTCAGCAATGAAGATCTAGAGGAAAAGCGATTCTGTTTACTACACGTTACTTCACGAAAATCGTTAACATTGTTTTATAAGTGTTGAGTATTATTTCCAGTACTTTGTGTGTCATGTTCTCTGTTTATGTTTCTGTCTTTCATATTCACCACAAAGGACATTTTCTTTTTTGTGAAATTTTAGAAAACTCTGTTTACTGAAGTGCGTGAGGCTGACTCATGAGCCCCTACTTTTCGAAAAGCTAATTTGTAGTCAATTAATGATGTTCTTTGCAAAGATATAGCACACAAGTTTTTTATACTTAATGATTTGAAAAAATCTGTAAACACCGGTTTCTCTTAATCAATGCCTTCGAAATTGGGCCTTATTGATCCACCCAAATTTCGGCTTCTATGTTGTTAATCTAGAGCCTTTCCGAGGTCTCGATTTTGAATAAAAAGTGCAAAAAAAATCCAAAACCTTCTCAAAAATCCGTCTGTTTGAAGCTCTATTCTGAACTCGTGGATGATTCTCAGTTCCTGGATGGGAAAAATTGGACTCTTTTTATAGGGGCCAAGCTAGAGGGCCGGACCAATGGATGCCTGACTCCTAGGAGTCTGCTTATGGGCTAGGTACTAATCGGAGAAGCTCGGATGTTGACTGGATACTGCACCCTTCAAAGCATATAACTCTTTACAAAAGGAAGCCTATCAGATAAAGTAGACGGACTTGCCGCTGCCGCTTAAGCAGCAGTCGTGCATGCATATTTCATTCCGAACGGCCACTTATAACTTTTCTTTCTCTTGTGATGTAAGCTGCACGCGTGCATTGTTATTTGGTAATTGATGTTTTGTAGGCTTACCGTAAGGCTTCGCGCAGAGCACCACGTTCACTTAGAGTCGTGTGTTTCACATCTCTGAAGTCATTTACAAGATTCGGGCTACACTCCTGAAATTCTTTAGTGAAGTCTTTATTGGGTAACATTAGGTACTTTTCCGTTAACAAGACCCATTTATTCGAATTGTTTACATGAAATATGTACTCCAGCTTAGAAAAATCTCTTTCAAAATCAAAACTGTTTTCCTGACCTGTCAAGATCTAAACTGTATGATAACACATTTATTTATCTCTATCTGTTTGTCGCGAAATTAGAAAGGATGATTTATATCACATGGAAGCTTATGAGGGTTTTATAACAAAGGAGATTTATTAGGCTAGAAACTAAGTTTTGCAACTGGTTTCATAACTTCATCTCTTTGGACATGGCGCACTCAAACTTTGGCATTATGTAGAAGGCAATGTGAGCTACAAGTCAGCACAAATTGTCTAAATTTTGAACACGAAATAAAAAAGTTTCAGGCGTTTTTCGATAGTGAAATTTTGAGAATTTTTGGGGTTTCAAGCTAAAATGAGGCCTTTGGCAGCTTAGACCATGCGCAGTAATCCGGATTCGTCTACAATTATTGCTGGAGGTTGACTCCTTTGGCCTAGTAAGAAAGAAACAAAATTTAGGGGCATGTAGAGATTTGGCGTCCTCATAAAGTCGAACGAGTCGATGTACGCAAGAGCTGCTGGGGACGACCGTTAATGATAAAGAGTCCGAAGCTCAAATTCCGCCGAGACTTTACATAGTAAGGTTATTTGACCTGCTAAACGCGAATATCACATTCATTTGTTGAATCAACGCCTTTTTCCTTGTTTAAGGTGAGACCCCATATCGTACACCTACAGTAATCCTGCAAAAAAGCAGCCCTTATCACGCAATTTCACTATCGTTTCCGTGATCAGCATGTCGGATAACATCCCCATGCCAAGTTTCAGCCAAATCCGTCAAACTTTGAATTTTTCCCCTTCATACCATGCACCTGCCGTAACCCTCACTGCGACGTCAGAATTTGGTAGGACAGCAGCTGCGCTTGTAGCTTATGTAATAACCAACGCTGTGGCAAAACTTGAGTGCGCTATTTTGAGTGAGAGGCAAGTTATGAGACCAGTTGCAAAACTTAGTTTCCAACCTAATATTTTGTTAGGGACTTATTGTTCAGGCAGTAGGAAAATGAGGGCTAAGACAGTCAGCAGTTTAGGGACGATACTAAATAGTAAGTAATTAGTATTTTTTAGATGAGGTTGGTTAGCACGTTTAGGCATAGTTTGACATCTTTTTAAAACCATTTCCGGTGAGGTAAAGAGCCTTCTAAATAATTCAAAACATGATAAGCCATTTTTTAATGAAAGAACAATCCAAAACGTATCTTTAGCACGTCATCTAGCACGTTTAGGCATAGTTTGACATTTTTTAAAACCATTTCCGGTGAGGTAGAGAGCCTTCTAAATAATTCAAAATAATAAGCGATTTTTTAATGAAAGAACAATCCAAAACGTATCTTATAACATCTTGTTCGGTTTCAGCAATGATTCAAAAATGCCTTGCTCCTTAAACTGTTTCCAAAATGCGAATCTATATAAAATCAGAGTTTAGAGGTACTTTTCGCGGTGATTCACCGGGTCCTTTGATCGATTCATTGATTTGTTTACTTAAACTCAAAAATGAAAGCCATCTTGCTAACCGATCATTTTCCCATAAAAGCATGTAAGCATGGGCGGTAATCATGTTAATCTCAAAGTCGGGAGGGTGCGGCAATTCGTCTTAAAGCGCTCTATGCGCATATTAGAAAAAATCTAGATGCGTAAGTTCACACGTTCTTTAGCTTAACTAATTTGGAGTCTCGGGTGAGACCGGGGCCACCAGCTAGTTTCCAGAATGAATACAAATGATGACAAGTAATAGCTGCTTGTTTCGTCGCTTAAATGGTGGAACACTAGGTGCTTTTTTCTTTTGGGCGATTCGAATGTGTTCATTGCACACAGAATTTTATTTTCATTATGTTGATGTTTTGAAACTGTCAAATAAAAGGGTTGTTATCTATTGAAAAAATTGAACTTACCATTGCTAAATAGGCTAAACAACTTGTTAAAATATGTTGAACATGTAGATAGTATGTCAACTTCATTTGACACGTGGAAAAAGGTTGACGCATTCTGCGAATTTTGACTGAACTTGGTACAAGATAAAAAGTCATATATTCCGAAAAATTGGTTCGAGTAATGGAAAGGTACCAAAGATTATGGCCTGTAATAAGCCGCTTAATCTGAAGTTGTGTGAAATCTGTCCGTTACAAAATCATCACAGTGAAGATTGATTCACAATACTTAAGCATGTATTACCTAATAGCGAGGGCGATTAATTTCAATTAGGAGTCTCGCTTTAGGTAACTGGGAAATGATGTGAGGAACAGGTTTTGCGAGCGTAATTTGACTTTAATACAATAGATGATAGCCAGTGCAAGCCTCTGCGAAGGTTTTAAGGTTGTATGCTTACGGAAAAAGAAATTGCAGGGAATCACAGCTGAAAGAGAATACGCAAATGATGGAATAGAAAGAGCAAGAGAACAAATATACCCAAAAACATATGAAAAACTCAGAATGAGAAGGTCTTCGCTAAATTTTCATATGAGCATTGCAAAACAAAGAAATCGCTTACAGTGCATTTGTCCGCATTTCTTTTCCAGTTGTATTTGTTTTTCTTGGTTTCATAACTCGGCACTACCCTCGCATAAGAGTGCGCTTTTGGATTGAGGCTAAGTAGAGCCTAAATACGGCGAATGCATTTTCCTTCTCTTGACCGAACTTTGACAACACTCTCATTGTCTTAGCCTCTCAATTGCTATCAATTGCTCTAGTCACTGCATGCAACATCGTTCAACTTAAACTGTACTCATGTCATTACCTCCAGTCTTCTTAGTGACAGTATCTTTGCTTTAAAGTGTCTTAGAATAAGAATCTTAGCGTTAGAATCTATTATTGCATTTCTGCACAAAGCTTCTGACCTTGATTTTATCTGCAGAATGCTGAGAAGTTTGGGGATGAATTCTACTAGTGACATCAATTTATTGGTATAAATTGAGGCTCACGTGCTAGGCATCCTTGCTTACGCCTAGGTGATCTAACAATCATTTATTGCAACATAGGTTTTTTGCTCTTATATATAAAGCTAAATGTCTATTTGTCTGTCTTCATGTCTTTCTGTATGTCTGTACGTAGGTTCCGAATAGAATATTTTATTTTTGGACACGATCAGAATTAAATATTGCACACATACACTTCGCAACAAGACGAGCGCCATGGTCTACTTTTCGTTATCGATCGGTGCTGCGATCGATTTTTGTCGATTTTTGCAAACTTTACCTACAGGGTTGGAAGTTGGCACAGGGGTTACTTGAGCATGCTGATTACGAATACAACGTTAGTTCTTAGAATTATTTACTGCCTTTCTCATAGATGCAGCTTTGAGCTATGGGGCTGTGACACAAGGGGGTTAGTGAGCATGTAGGGAATCAACATGTAAAAGTGGGCAGGAGAAAGGTTGGACAGGAATAGGGACGGTGTCCCATTAAGATAGTGTTTTGACGATACCGAGCGGAGCCGGTATGCAAGAGAATTATAACATAAAGTTTGCGTTTAAACCGTCACAACTACCCTTTGTTTTCAAATGTTCAATTTATAGAAATAGAATGACATGACGAAGTACCAATTGGACCAACAAAGTTTCACGTCAAAATTCAGGTTTAAAACACGAAACGCATAGCAAGTGCCTTTATGGAAACCGCTATTGACCTCTGAGAATTTAAGTCAATTAGAGCAAATAAGTTAAAATAGTTATCATGACTTATAATAACGGGCTAAGGATGTTTACGTGACTTTGTGTGTGTGTGTGTGTGTCTGTTACGAAATTCGTGAAGCGTGTTCCAGCCAGCGTTCTTCGTTCAAGCCCAAATTTTGTATAGCGCATGCTACCTCTATGAAAGTCCAACATGCAAAAGCACGAGTAGATTGGTTGAGTGGATCCCTCAAAAATTGCGCGCCAAACGGATCCACCTGGCTTCTACCACAAAATTCGGTCCCTATCACCACTTTTTGCGGAGTCGTGGATGAGTTTGGTAAGCAAATGTGCAAGCGATGAAGTTTAGCCAGAAAAGTGGTCGAAAGTTTACTACATAACGAAAACAGCGCCAAAACGAATTGGTTATGTTAGTGATCAATTTGCCAAGGTTCTAGCTAAGCGTTAAAGAAGATTTTCGCACAGAGATGTACCTCACGGTTACTATTACCTTTATGGCGACTACCAAGCCATGACAAATCCAAAAACCTATTCAAGTTTGCGTTTGCCTTCCTGCAAAAAGTTTCATCCACGCGAAATCACCGATCTCACGTGAAAAGACTCTCTAAATGAGTGGTTGTTTACATTTTATTCGTGGTAGTCGGCATAGCGCGGTTCCAGTGCCACGATTTTACGAGAATGAGTAGAGCACATAGATAGTACAGCCAGTGCGAACCTCTGCAAAGCAGAGGAGACGCACGTCATCTATATCGTGTAAGCATTCTCAAGGTCTATAACAGTCAGTGCGGGCTTTTCTGAGAAAATATGTATGCGCATATCTTTTCTTTGGGGAACAAAGGAGTTTAACCGCCTTTCTGGTACTATAGGGTGACTGTGCGCATAACTGATAATCTTGCCAAAACTTGTTATAGCATTGACTTGATTTGCGTAATACAGTCAGGGACACATGAAAAAGTGCATGAGATCTCCGTCATAGTAAAAACTGATAGTATATACCTCTATGTCTGGCGTATGCTTCGACAGTGGTTGAGGTGGCATTGTGGTAACAATTGTAAGGCAATGCTCAGTTTGTTGTCCTTTCGTGAAGCACCTAAACAACGCAGGTGATGATATGGTATTTTTGTCATAGATGTTTAAGTACAACCCGAATTCATGTTGTTCTCTCCTAATGTTGTGTTACTTATGCAGCTATAGCATTGACAAGATGGTTTTTGTTTAATGAGCGTTTCCCTTACTCGCGGCAAAGACTAACATTCATATCAACAACAAAAGCAGCATGCATGTGTTGAATTCTTTGTATTTTCATTCCTAACCCTGTCGATTCATGTTGAACGGAAACGTGTTAAAGATCTTCATTTACTGTTGAGTTTGTAGGCGTGTAATTGGAACACCATGCGAGCGGTCGTAGCGAGAGACCATAAGCAATCGCTTTCTTGCAAAAAATCTCTTCACCAATTTTCTTCAACCATGCAGAGCATGTTTTAAACAAAAAGTGTTTTAAGAGCCTATGAAAAGACGCCTGGAGAAGATGCACACTCACTATGAAATCTATAGTGGTTTGGAAGCATCCAACTTCTGCGATGGTTTGCGCGGCGATTGCTTCCAACAGCGAGACGTTGCTGATTTTGGTGTCTTAAGGACCGGGGATGCTTCACGCGATTTGGCAATATTCCAACTGTCCATAACTCACTGTAAGCACATTTTGAATGTACAGAAGAAAGGGCATTTTATCAATCCATGTAAGTTATACATACTGTGCATATGCAGTTTGCTAGTGTTGCATCTGAATACTTTTGGCGATTCGCCAAATCGCGTCGCGACTGAAATCGCGTGAAGTATGCCCAGCCCTTTAGGCCTCGGGCAGAGTTCACGCAATTCCATCGTCGCGATTCGTTGCGACAGACAAGT
Source organism: Cylicocyclus nassatus (assembly GCA_958299035.1). Taxonomy (NCBI): domain Eukaryota; kingdom Metazoa; phylum Nematoda; class Chromadorea; order Rhabditida; family Strongylidae; genus Cylicocyclus; species Cylicocyclus nassatus. The sequence goes on from CATQJL010000316.1 coordinate 28,526,182, forward strand.
GTTACGAGTTCATTGCATGCAGATCTTCTTGCATTTTGGCTGTGATAGTTTTCCAACCAAACTAATCGTACTAACTAACACGACAGAAATACAAAAAGAATGGCTTGCAGTGATAGTGTTATAGTTGTCTAGTCGCGATCAAATGGCAACGAATTTGCGTGAACTCTGCCCTAGGCCTTAGGCCCCGGAAAGACGTCACGCGACTCAATCGTCGCGATCTAATCGCCAAGATTTCCATTTATTTTCACTTCACATTCAAAAATTTCAAGCTGGAAAAGTATCACAACCGAATGCAAGTTGATCGGCATGGAATGATGTTGTAACAGTTGTCTCGTCGCGATTCAGTCGCGACGAGCAAATCGCGTGAAGTCTGCCCGAGGGCTTAGGGTATCAAGATAGACTCTGCTACGCTTGTGGATAGCATCCTGAAGAAAGAATTGTTGGCCTGGACCAATATCCTTTTGTCGGGAGCCTTTTGCTCTCAGCAGGCTAGCGCACCTGCGCACAAAGCGAAGATTGTTCAAGCATGGCTCCAAAGCAACGCTGGACTTCATTACTCCTGATGGCCTCCGTAGTGGCCGGATCGGAATATCCTCGGCTACAGCTTGTGATCAGTTCTTTAGCTTAAAGCCTGCGCTCACCTACGCAAGACTGTAGAGTCTTTGTGTCGTGATCTCCAAAATGCGTGAGAGGAGATTGACGTGGCACCTCCGGGCCACCATGAACGCTTTCCCAAGCGTTTCCAAGTTTGTGTCCGCATCAAGGGATGGAACTTTGATTGTAAAGCCAATTTTATGTAACAGACAAGTAAACATAATTTATTTCATGTGATCATCTTGTCTAGCTTCGTCATTACGATAATAAATACCGTGTTCAAGACTTTCCCCAACCTTGTAGTTTTTACAACCAGTTTGAGGCTTACAGTCGTTGGTTTTGGCAATCAATATGAGACCGTGCAAAGTGAAGCTAGTTTGAGAGTAGAGTAGTCTAATTTGTAAGGGTTGGGCAAAACTGCGCGGCGTACGCTGCTTCGCGACGCACGCAGCGTACACACTCCCCCCCCCCCAAAATTTTATGGACGTGCGGTGCGTAGGCTGCGTGCGTTGCATAAGTCGCGCAGTCTGGCTCGTCTCTAAAGGCAATAGTAGATAGTAGGCGATAGAAATAGGAACTACCAGAAAAATATCGACTTATTTTCGATATGCGGTGTTCCAGCAAGAGGAACGTTGTGTGCCTGTTTGCTTTCTTCTTTTGAAAACCTGGCAGCAATTACGCGGAGATTCGACTGCCATGATCACAAAGTAAGGTTTCTATGCGGCTGCTGCCATTTTCAAGGAGTATTGCACTTCTTAAAAAAATGCATCGAACACACAATATGACCAGCGATTTTTTGCCTGTTTTACTGACGACCGACCGTCTCCGATGTTTGGCGACCGCTCATGGCTGATACTGGATTGCCATGTCATCCTTGTTTGATCGGCGACTTGACTTCGGCGGCATTCGCGACTGCTAATATCGGTAGTAATTATCGCCAGATTTGAGCAAAAGATCAACAGAAGTCTTTCATCCCCCGCCCACCTGGAAGCCTCGAAACGATTCCCTCTTCCTTCTCCTAACCTTCGAAACCTCAGATTGCGAATTTCAGGAGCTATTATCCTCTCTTAAAGTTTTTTTAATTTTTGAAGCCTGTACGCCCAATTTTTCTGGGCCCAGGGCTCGGCATGAGGTGGCTTTCTCAATTTTTCAAAAAGAGTTCTTCATAAAGTTTGCCTCAAAACACGACATCACCTATGACGCGATCATGAATGGATCAAAAAGAATAACGAAAAATAATGAAACAAAACATAAAAGCAACATTGAACGGATGAAAAAGAACTAAAGATTTTTGTATTTCCGAATTGGCGGCATGCTGTGTCCGGCGCGCACCGTTGCGCGCTTGGAGCGGGCTTGCCACCGCCGGGGGTACAAAAATTCAAAAACTCAGTTGTATGGTCCTTGATATCGAACAAAGTTATGTAAAGCATGTGAAAAAATAATTTGGAGGAAGGAAAATTTATGACTTTTTTGAAGCCACCTATAAATCCGAAAAAGTTTGCCACGCCTCCAGTCCTCATAATTTTTTCATAATTTTTCGTACATAGTCCTAATTCTCTATTGCCCATCTTCACGCCAATTTTGGTGTCATTTCATTTTCTGTTCGCTGTAAACAAGTCTTTTGTTTATTTTAAGGCAGATTTGAATTAACGCGCTCAATTGGGAAACCTCTCGAAACAAGAATTTTTTGGTTTTTGCAGGAATGGGATCGATAAGGCAGGAATGACAACTTTTGTCCTTTAGAAGCTGAAAGATGACATAAAGGGAGAAGGCGATTGTGTATGTGTGTGTGTGGGGGGGGGGGGAGGAAAGGGGCCGCTTAAAGGATTCCTCTTGCTTTTTATTCCGAAACAATGCCCAGCTTGCCTCAAGCCACCTGTGCCAAGCCTTGGTCAACCCTGGCGATCGCCAATATTGGCGACTGATTTCGGCGAGGACATTAAGATACACATCCATTGGACAAGAAAAGCATAGCAGTGATCATAGCTATATTTAGGCGCGCTCGCCAACATTGGTGATCAGCGATCAGGGAGACATCACCTGCAATATTTCAGCGCTTTTCTCAATTTCTAAATTATGTTTTTATCGAAATGTAATCATCTACCCTAGCTCGCACTAAGCGTTTTCAAATTATTTTTGCTTGACGGACAAATGACGTGACTTTGCGCACTACATCATGAAGGATCTTATCTAAATCATTTTCAGCCCAACGGTAAAAAGCGCTTAGTGCGAGCTATCGCAGCATGCGTCTTGCAGTGATGTGAAGTTTACCGCATATTATTGAAAGGAAACAATTTTATAACGGCTCATGCTTTCTTAGGAAATCGGAGCACACTAGATAATAAGCAGCGGCCTTTACTACTGCGGCTGGGCTTGCGCTTCCATGGGCCAGCCGGAGAACCGCTACAGTAAGACTGGGTTTTCATACAGATCCGTAAGTTCCGAAGCACTTCCAGCACAGCGCTCGAACTGTATGCCATGATGGAACTGCCCCGGAACTTATTTATCGGTATGAACCCGGCCCAAATCAAGAGCCTCGGTTGGCTGCCGCATGAGTTGGAGCCCTCGATTCGCTTAATGTACTTTAGTGTTATTCACCAAGGACCACAGGAGGTTGTACTACAGCGGGTAAAGCGCTTTATTTACTACATTGATTTTAGGCAAGTCTGTGCCAGCTGCAAATACCGGCCATAGTGAGCCCGCAGTAGTGAATTAGGGGCCGCAGCTCGTCAATGCCATGTCTGAGCAGTGTAGATAAAGCTCACCGTTAGCTTGACTACAATTCGCAAACTATCGGAGGCAAAGTAAAGTATAAAATAAACTAATGCTATCCTTTTTTCATCAAGCAACAATGTTATTATTATGGTGGATTACTGATGATAACGATAAGCTTATCTTCATACTTTGATGAATACTTGCTGCATTAAAAATGCTGAGTGGTTGTCCCTGGTACATTTGAGTTCCAGCTGAATCGAAAGTGCTTTCCACCATTTTTGTCTTCTCTTACTGATTATTGGTGCGTAAAAGGATAAAACCAGGCAAAGATTCAAACAGTTTTCAGTATATGGGAATGCGAAATATTTACTGAGTAAGACCTCTCTGAAAGGATCATAAAGTTAGTTTGGGTTTGAAACTTGCAGTTCTGAACAAGCCAAGACACGCAAGAGGTAGCTACAGTTGAATCATGCTCATTTGCAGCTGCAATACATTGCCAATCATTGAGTCCCCTTCCCCCCCCCCCCAAGTACCATAAACCTAATTTTAGCTATCCACTGCTATTTGATATTTGATATTTGATATTAATTGCACATAAGTGCGCCATTTCAATCATAATGCTTCAAGTATAGACTATAAAAACAAAAAATCCAGTAGAATAGAGAAAAAAGATGTTGGAACAGAAATAATAGGAAGAAGAACGTCAAAACATCAAGAAAAATCGACATATTTTAACCGCAACAATATGGCATCACGTAGTTTAGGCCAATCTGGATAAAAGTGTGATGAAGGCTTGTATTTGACTGCTCCATGATTATAACTATCAGAATAGAATAATGTGATCCATGGAGATGGATTTATGCCCCCTTTTGCCAGCAAAATGATTTTGATTAACAAACAGCCAAGATTTGATGGTGGCTGTACTTTTTGAATTAACCAGACCAGTAAGCCAGATTGAGCAATGATTCTAAGCGAATTGCAATAAGGTTTGTAGTGAATAGGTAATTCATAAATGAGCGGGAAGAATGAAATTTGGTGATTGTTATCTGTGGAGAAGGCAATTATGCCAACTCATTTGCCAGCAGAAGATGCTCTTGCAATAATAACATAACAAAGCGGGGCTCGGTTGGTGAAGTAATATTGATCAACCTTGCCCAAATGATTCCGGGGAGAGTCCAATGACTCCGAAAAAATATCAAGTAGTTTCACTTTTTGTAACTCAATTAGAAGCAAGTCAACAAGCTGTATTGAATAGAGAAGCAAACTGATTAGACCCAAACTAACGTGACGGCAATATTGGGTTACTAAGACATATAAAAAAATTAATATTGAAAAAAAGAACAGAAATTGATGGTTGTATTTGGTATGCACGCCCTCCTATCTCCTTCACTGCATTGTGATTATAGATTTCTTTGCCAATAACAACTTCTTGAGTAATACCATTCTCAGTAGACATGTCTACCAGTACAGCTGAAGGAAAGAAAGTTACTCTAAGAAAGTATTACTGACTAAACAGAAGTTGCTGCAAATCAACTTTCCTTAATTTTGATTTGAAACTAAAGCAGGTCGAACTGAGAATGCTCGAAGGTAAATGCTGTAACCATCTCGCTCCTCGGCAAAATAAGTTGCTGTACGTCAGCAAAAATTGCCTTCTTTTGATCCTGTTGTAATGCAAACTGAAAGAAGAGGAGCGTGGACTGGTAGGCATAAAAACCCAGTACTTGCTTGCAGGAATCCTTAATTCTTTCCGTAGTACTCGAAGTACCACGGAAAGAATTAAGTACTATTTCACTCAAAGCAATGTCCAGTTGACAAGTCATCTACCTGTTCAGCAGGTTTTACTAATGTAAGATTCTCTGTGGCTTAGCTAATAACGTGAGTTTATCTTGTTTTTTGTTATGTGTATCCCATTTCCATTGAGATCGGGTAAGCGGCAAACGCTGAGGACTCGTTAGCCGTGGAAAGCGCCCGTCCCCCTCAACCATACATGGCACTCACCACTCACCCATCTTTGGGACCGGCCAGTTGCCGGCAACGGTTGTCGAAGATGTCGGCGTTGCTGAGGTTGTAGATAGTGCCGGTCGTGTAGGACCACATGATAGCCTCCACGCGATCTTTGAGCTGTCCCTGACCCCGGCAACACCGCCAACCTCGACAAACAGTCAACAGTCGACAAACAGTCGCCGAACAAGTTACCACACGTCAGATCGATACATATCAAACATGTAGTCGCCGATATTGGCGATCGCCAGTCGTTACGACGGGCGATCGCCAGCCCTACGACGGGCGATCGCCAGTCGCCGTGTTGGCGACTACACATTAAATGTGTATCGATTGGACGTGTGGTAACTTGTTAGCGATCGATACGCATAGAAGACACAGTCGCCAGTATTGGCGACTGGCGATCTCCCGTCGCCATGCTATACTCCTCGAGGAGTATAGCGCCTGCCTCACTCTTAATTTTGTCAAAAAAGTGCACAAATATCTTCTGTTCTATAGTCTCTTTCCAAGTACATTACCTCTCAATATCGCATGACTTTCTAGAACACTTCACCGGAAACGATTTTTGGAAGGAGCGTGAATTGAATCTAAACGTGTTATTTTCCTGACGAGTGGCAGGTATAATAGACTTCATCCGTCTAGTCACTTCGGTGCGATGAACTTGGTACAAAAGCGGTAACGTCATTTTGTAGGGCTTGCTTTGCTCTATAGAATAGTACATACACTACATGTTCTTGGGGTGTGCCTCTTGCGATGCCACGACAAGGAAATAAAAAGCGACATTCTTTTTTTTCCAACCTAGTATAAACAATTCAGTCAAATTGCACATTTGGATATTTCGAGACCCATTTGCCCTTTCACTTCTCCCTCTCCTTTCTATCCGCCACTGAGACCAGGCCGACACAGATCGATTGGAGCAGATTGGACTTCGTTTTTTGATAAAAAGCGAAAGGGATATCATTTTGCGGGGTGTCGTAGGCTCGAAAAAAATTGTGTACTGCATTACTAGCGAAATATGTGGAGAAAAATGCACATACAGTATGCAAGAGGCAGCACATTTCTGTAATGCCAAAAGCGACCACTCAGTGACGCACAAGCTTCAAAGAGCTATTATATGATGGACTCTATCATGTCTTGCGGAAAGCTCGCGCGATTTGAAAGCAAAGCCAAAATTGACAAATTGCTTGTTTACAACGTAGAGACAAGCATATTACACCAAATTTGGATAGGCACAGAATATTGTTAGAGTAAGAATATTGTAAAAAGCTTTGAAAACTTATGTGACGTAGTACGCTTTCCGAAATTAGAAAATCCATACGGCCACCAGACGATCTGGGATCGTTTGGAGCACATATATTTGTAAGTTCGCATAAGTGGATTCTTCTATCATGAACGGATTTCCCGGTCAAGAATCTGTCACTGAGCTTGAAGACATTTTCATCCCGTTGTATTTGCTTTGTTTTCTGCCCTATTTTTTTTCTTTGCCCCACTTTGAATTTTCACTTTTATTTCAAGTTTTTTTCTTTCAAACTATTTTTTAACACGTTGACGACCATAGCCTTTTTCGGACCAGCCAACAATTTTCAGATAAAATCACGCACAATTCCATCTACAGTACACCTACAGTAGCGTTGGGATGCTGGCAAAAACGGTAGAGGTTATATTTAGATCCAGCATAAAAGAAAACTCCCAGAGTTCGTTTGGCACAAATTAGTAGCCATTCAAATCAGAGTTATGGTGTGTCAAGACTTAACACACCATGTGTGTCAAGCGGTCGTCAATGTGTTAATCAGGGAGAGTTTGTTTTCAGAATCTCTAAAAATCGAAAACTTTAAAGCAAAAACGCGATCAACAATATTCCGCCTGGCTTTTGATTTCATTGCTTGTAGATTGTTCAAGATAGGATTTCTAACATAGAACCAGTAGGCGCAGCGCTTCGTACTGAGTACAAAAAGAGAAACCTACTCAACTTAGAAACAAAGTTATTCGAAAATGAACGTCCCACTTGAGGGCCCAATCTTTGAACACCTCAGAAATCGCTAAGTTTGGAAGAAAATGAGGCAAAGTCTGGTTTATCAAGAGGTGGTCACATAAACGTAGATTTGAACATAGTAGAATCTTGAATTTACGACATTAGAATATTCCTTACAAAGCAAGGATTCCAAAATCAAATTCTGTTTTTTCTGCTAGACTGTATCAAATCTAGACCAATTTCGAAGTTAGTGCGAAAACTTCAGTTTTTGCCGTCAAAACCCACTAAACGTAAATTTAAAAAAAGACAGTGTCCTAAGTTTTGTATGAGTGGAATAATCACTTGAAGCTAATTTTACACAAACTATGCTTCTTATCATCTAACCAGTGCTTTACCTCTGCTTCGCAGAGGTTCGCACTGGCTATCATGAACCGTAGTAAACTCACTGTCTCAGAGCTTGTCCCTCAAATCATTGTTCGGTTGCTGCAACGTGGGAGCAGTAGTTAAAAATGAACCATACTCGCTATCTCAACCTCACATGCTGTTTATTATTGTAAATCATTCCTCACTGTGTCAAGTCACGGAAAAAGTTTTATACAATGAAAGTCGCGCCAATCATGAAGAAAATACAGGAGAAGCGACTTCGTTGGTACGGACATGTAAGAAGAAAGGAAGATGATCACGTCGCTAGATTAGCAATGTCTGTGGAAGTCCCCGGAAAAAGACTCAGAGGAAGACCGAAGCTAAGATGGATTGATAAAGTTAATGCAGACTTGAACGAACTTGACTTAAATGAACATCAAGCTGAAGACTACGAAGAATGGAGAAGACTCACAAGAGTAAAAGAGTAGTGATCAAATTAATTCGCTGATTCTTGTTGTGTGTTTATAACATGATTACTTCATTGTTTTTTCATAAAAGCTTGAACGTATTGAAAAAAAAAAGAAAATGAAATAAAGAGCAGCGGACCCCGTACTAGGGAAGAACGCTAGGATAAAAAAAAAAAAAAAAAAATTCCTCACTGTAATTTCGTAACGGACAAACTCCACACAACTTCAGATTAAGCCGCTTATTATAAGTCATGATACGGGCCATGATCTCAAAAATTTATAAAATTGAGATTTAGATGGTATCACATACTTCAACTTTGAAAAAAACAGTTATTTATTTCAGCAAAAATTGCGGAAATTGCTCTTGCATGACTTTTCCTTGCCTTTACGAAAACCTAGGTAGTAAAGTCTGCACTTGCGAAGGTGGATATACCAACAAAGCTAAGCGCAAATTCGATTTTTCCAAGCTTTATTGTGGAAATAGGCAACAAAAATTTTCGAATAACAATCTGCAATTAAGGCAGAGAAGAATGATGTGTGCATGGCTATTATAGCCGCTGAAATCAATCAATCTGGAATCAATCAATCGACCGTTCTTAGTACAACAAGCACTTCCACGAGATACAATTTTAAGTCTCGCAGTGTTTATGAGTATGAAAGGTAGAAATTTTGCGCTAAATATATGAGCTAGCAATGAACGTGTGTTTGCTTCATAAAACTTTATTCCGTTTCACTACTTCTTGTCATAAATGTTTCTTCCGTTGCTACTTGTTTTATTTATATCAACTTCAACTTCATTATTATCCCCTTACATTCAAATTTAGATATTGGTTTGTTGAGCTCTTGTTTCGTTTCCAACATTTACAGATTTGAACGATCAGCTTCCAGTCAGCAAAAAAGCAGCAGAAAAGAAGTTTTGCTGACCAAGATCTCACATCAGGGCGAAAGAAAATTAGAGTGAGTTTTTGTAAGCATTTCCTCGTTGGACAAGCATCATTTTTGAAGTTGTGTAATAAGAAAAAAGTAATCTTCATGACATGCTCATCAAAAGCACATTGTTAATTGCTGAAAACTGGTGGCGCTTTAGCGGAAGCGTTTTTTCTTTAATTTGAAAAAATGTCGACCCAAGAAGCATAGGTTCTTATGGCTGTTTTTATTCGCATTGCTGCTCTAAAAACATAAGAGAGCGAACTAAATCAGGCATTCGCGTCAAGCTGTTTAAATGCAGACATTTATTCACTTTAGAAGGACTCTCCTGAAAGCAGAAGACTTGAATCCGTCGGAGAAGAGATTGCAAAAGCAATGCCCGTGTCATCGGGTCCATGTGAACGTCCGCTAGCACAACTGCAGATTTGCTCCCTCTATATTGTTTGTAGGTCACTACTCTCAGAACAGGATGAAAGTACTCAAGGCCCACTGCAACCGATCGAAAGTGAGCAAGCTCCATTAATCTGGCAGCAGGATGGTTCAGATTTGAAGAGGAGGATTCCATCGAAGCGATCAAAATCAGACATTTTAGAGGCCATTCGGGGCCTTGGGTACAACAGAGTACTTTGCTGTCCTGTATGCTGGATTGGCTAGACGAATAATGTCCGGTGTCTTAATTCAGGTAACTAGTTCTATGCAGTATGGATTTATAACATGAAGCCTGTTTTAGAAAACGTTACATCACTGCACACGCTCAATAAAACAGTTTGGTCTTCAAGATCTATCCGCTTAGTGCATAGTGCTGAGACTCCTCGCTTAGGAACATTGTATGACAACATCGAGACAACCAGACTACTTGTGGAAGTTGCGATCGCGCATAGAGTGCAAGCGAATAAAGAAGAAGAATATCTGCTCAGACATGAAGATGTAATCAATGCTAGGTTTTAGCAGAGCTTACTGCTAACGAAAATTAGGGACTTAGGAGGTATTGAGACTAAGGCAAAGCAGCAACAAGCGTCCTGTCCCCGAAACTTCAGGGATAAGTTTTAAGTTTGAAAATTCAAGAAAAGACCACATCATAGATGAAAGAGCGCCTTTCAAAGTAACAATATTTAAGATAATGATGCCAAAACAAAGTTGTTCATAGGAATTGAACTTGAATGAGCTTCAGAAGTTATGCACCTCCGAAAATGACAAAAAACAACACCATGCTGCGGACCGTAGACTTCTTGAGGCACTATTTTAAACAGGTCAGTGGTTGATTTTACAAGAGGTAGCACCTTCCAGAATATTTCTTTAAGGCCTGGACCTCTGATCCATCTGATATATGGAACTATGCCTACCGAGTCTCCAGAGTAGCGCGCAAGTCAGACTCAATCAATATCGAGGAGTCAGTGATTGAGGCAATTATCGGTACGTTACAGACAGTGAGAGACAGACGTTTATAAGAATCTCAGATTTTATACTGGACGCTCTTGATTTGGAAAATAGCGAGCTACACGGTGCTAGGCTTAACTCCTTGAAAGGCTCGAGAAATAAGTGCGCCAAGGCTTCTGAGATGTTTGTCGTTCAAACAGCAATTTTTAGCTTTTGGTTGTCTCTTGGCGGAAATGAGGAAGAAAGGGAGAAGAAATTTTTAAATTTATTGGAAAAAAGGAGTACGCAAAGAAGTTTTGGAGTACGCAAACACAAACGTGCATAGCAGAAGCGCTGTGAGCGTTTTTTTTTTGTTACGGGAATGTTTATTTAAAAATTATGTAGTGGTTTTAGTGAAGACGTTCGTTACTATAGACTGCATGACGGCCATCTCATTGCTCCTAAAGTGATTATTGCATCAAAAATAATCACAACATTGCATTTTTATTACAGAAAAACAAGAAACGAGAAATCGCTTCACTCGCGAAAACAAGAATATGATGACCAAAGCAGAATGGAAATCTGCGAATTCCTTTTGATGTGTTCACCCTCGTTGCACATTTTTTTCTGTAATGCAATTTTTTCTGTAATGCAATTTTGCGCCTTCCTTTGAGCAGTTTCTTTGATGTTTTTCCGCTTTTTTGAGCCGTGTCTTAATGTATTTGGTGCAAAGCAAACGATGATATTATGTTATAATTTCTAAAATAAAACATATACTAAGCCTAGTGTGTATTATATTTCATCTTCAAATGTGTTGAACCCGAAGAAAAAGAAAGTATGATAAAGAAGGGGAAGTAAGGAAGTAAGGGAAAATGAGATCCTGAGAAAGAACCAACGGAGTGGTTGGCATTCTTCGCAACTTCCGCATGACCTCATTTCGGAACTTCCGCAGCACGTTTGCGGAACTTCCGCAGGTGACCCGGCAGAACTTCCGCAAGCGCCCTGCGGAAGTTTCGGTAATTTGTCTGAGAAGGAATGACAATCAGCAACTCAAGTCAAAAACCGATATTTGCCTAGTACCCCCCGCTCATCGTGATCCAGATTCATCTAAATGATTTGCAACTTGTGAAGAAAGGGAACGATCCCATTTTTTGGTTATCAGTGGTGTTCCGGAACCCAAAGGATTGCGCAGTAGCTCGAACGTCAGGCACGATTATGATTACGTTCAGTATATCTTCGATTTTCTTTCCACTGATTGTGCTTCGATCGCTATCTATCGTCTAGAAAAGCCTAGTGCTCATGATAGGCTTCTTAAAGTAGTACTACCTACTTCCTTTTCTGTTCAGTTAGTGTTGAAAAGAGCACCTTAAATGAGATCCTTTCTTTTCAAATACGGAGTTTATATCCGTCCCTCTCTTCCTAAGGAAAAGAGGGACAGGATTCGCAAAGAAAGAGGGTCATCATAGCACACTCAAAAGTACCCATATGTCTGATTCGAGGGTGTTTATGGTTTTAACATTGGTGGTAATGTTGTTTCTTCTTACTTGGACATCCATACGGATAAGCCTAGCCCTTATCAAATCTGGGCCGGTAGTAATCTCCCCGACCTGCGGCAGGTCTCGTCGGCAGGTCGCTGGCACTTTTCCGTGAAGTGGCCAGAAACTGAAACCCCAAATTTAGGCCGTTCCAGACCTTTTTCCAAAAAATTTTCTCGATAAAGATGCCGCTTCGACCCTATAGAAAACTTTATAGAAATTTGCGGTTCCAGAACTTCTCCTTTAGGAAAATATCTGGAAGCGCAGGAAGAGCTGCCGGCAACTTCGCGATGTCGGTTGCCGGCAACCTGCCGGCAGTTCGTAGATCCGCGAGATGGCAGCTGCCGGCAGGTCAGAGAGCACTAGAAATAGCGTGCTCTTTTGAGAGAGGAAGTTGCCGGCATCTCGACGTGCCCCTACCACGTCGAGGTGGTGGCACCTCTGCCGATGGCGTCTGTAAATTTGGGCAGTGTGGCATTATCACACAATTTACGTCAGCGAAAGAATCGAAACACTTTTCATCAAAAGACTGTCATTTTTCTCATTACGAAAGTTTTCCTCTTTTGAATCACTGATGTTCTTATAAAAAAAATCTAGTGATACCATGAATCCACAAAGAGCACCATCTTTCTTTGCAATCACTTCTAAATCTCGTTTGCACCGATTTCGCCTCTATCTCGCTCATATCAATCAGCTGTTCTTTCAGGTCAAAGTCGCTCACGCAGTGTAATGATCATGCCCTCTCACAGGCGGCCACTTACTGTGCAATTCTCACGGTGCTGGTGCAAGCGACAGTCACTGACCGGATGGTGGAATGGTTAGTGCTGCGACGATTGACGTTAACGCATGAGGTTCGAACGCGAGCGGTACACCAATTTTGCGGCAGTCTGCGTCACCAGAATTTCATGTGCGGAGTGATTGCAGTCTAAAGCCCATATGCACTAATTTCCTAACCGCGGCTTCCTTATAACGGCGGACGTCGCTCCCCTCGCCACAGGGATATTACGTAGGTCCCTTAATTGTGTAAGTATTAGAATCCATGAAATCCCCGAGCTGCCGGCGGAGTTGGCATCTTTCCGCGATGTGTGCCAACTTGCCGGCATCTATGATGCCACCAGGTAGGGTAGATTACTACCGGCCCTGATGTTCCCGTTGCCAGCTCCTTAATCGGTGTTCTAGCAAATACTCGTTAATTTCTTAGGAGTATCAATTATTTGAAATTTAACTAAAGCAAATGTAAGCCCTCCCTAGTTGCTGTTACAGAGTTGGTTCAACGATATCGATGCGATTGTGCTTCAAAAAGGAGTGGAGATGTGATGTTTGTAATCAGTAGTAAGCTGAGCCCTTACTTTGGTTAATCAGTGGATGACAGTTATGAGCTCTTATGCTGTGATACCGCAGGGTATATACCCATACAATGAATCTTGATCTATAGATCTCCGTCTTGCGCCTCCTACCAAACAGAACAGACGATAGGAGCAATCATGGATCTGCTAGCTGCAATAGCTCAGTTGTATTCTTGGGAGATTTCAATTTCCCGGATGTGATATGGGAAGGTAATGTAGGGGGTCAGCTACTACTGCTCAGTCCACAAGTCGACACATTTGTACAAATGTGTCGACTTCACAAGCTAGTACAAAAGGTCAAGTTCAGCACTTTGGGTCACCATGTGTTGAGATTGATATTCACTAATGATTCAACACTGGTATACGGAGTCTCTGCACGGAGCCACTGGGTAATAGTGATCCGCATCAATTAGGTTCAAAGTCAGCTGTCACGATGCTTTCGAATACGAATACGCAGAGTATTACAGAGATTTCAAGTATATGCAACTACAGAATTTGATACAGTACCCGTCCACTGTTGATTGGTACGGGTCCTTCAGCAGTGTTAACACAGTTGATGAGATGTATGAACTAGTTCTCGGAGTACTCTATCATGCAATTGACCTATGTGTCCCTCTTGCTTGCTCTTCGCAGCAGTCTGAGATTCCTGATTATTTTAGAAACCGATCAAAGAAGAAAGAAGCATGACAAAGGCAATGAGTGGCGGTGATAATATGCGTTGGGAGGCTTCCCAAAAGCTCATTGTTGATCAAGTTGAACAAAAGGCTTAAGAAATATCATTCGGCGCTTGAAACAAAAGTGATTAACTCAGGCAGCCAAGCTTTTTTTTTTCAGAATGCTCAATTTGAGACTCAAAAATAAAAGAGAAATTAGAGTTTTGCTTGCTGAGGACGGTGAACGCATTTATGGGGATAGAGGAAAGGCGGACTGCTTTGCAAGCATATTTGAAGTTTTGTGGAGGAAGATGTTTCGGATACTATAGAGACTTCTTCCAAATTTCAACAAGTGAGAGATGGAGTTTGGTTTCAAAGTGAAGAAATATATCAACTCCTAGTTAGGTGGCCTAAATCGTCTTCAATCACACTCGATTTTCTATCACTTCAGTTTATCAAATCCATAGCTCACATTATTTGTGGTCCTCTGCAATTTATATACAATTTGAGTATGATGCGGAGTGAAGTCCCGTATAGATGGAGGGTTTTGTTATGCCAGTTCCGAAAAAAAAAGCCAATGACTTGCCCGAGTTTAGACCAGTAAGAATAACTTCCATATTTTCGAGATATGAAAAGGATCTTTAAAAAATACATTGTAAAACACCTAACTGGTAATAAGGTTATAGTTCTTCTCAGAAGGTTTTTAAAAAGGAAAATCCACTGTTACACCGATGCTCCAATCAATGAATGACTGGACCCTCCAGATGGATAATGGGTGTACACCGACGTTATTTACTTAAACTTCTCAAAGGCATTTGACAAGGTCTCGCATAGTAAACTGCTAATTGAACTGAAAGCAGTCGGTGTGTGCCCACTTATAGTTGCTTGGATAATGCGTTTGTGGAGTGTAGATCTTTTGTAGTAGTCTCGGCAGAGTTTTCTCCGAACCTAGAATAATGTGATGTGCTGCATCTCAAGGAGGAGTACTATCTCCCATTCTTTTAAACATACCGAACTCCCTCGTATACCATTGTCAAAGGGTGTATTTTGTTCTGCTTTTGCGGAAGATTTCAAGTTATATGGGATTGTTAGGATGTTGACGGTCGTGGTCGGCTACAGAGTGCTCTTGATGAGATTTGTTGCGGGTCGCAGATTTGGGATCTTCCTATTTCGAAAGAAAAAAAAGTAATGCACATTGGGGAAAGTAATCCTGAATATCTTTATTCACTAGGGGAAACTTCGCTTGGGATTGTTGAGGAGATCAGAGATCTAGGGTTTCTGGTCAAGAATAATTTTGTTTTGATGATCGCTGTAAGAGGATAGCTGACAAAGGCACAACGGCTGTGTACAATCTGTTCACGGCGTATTCAACAAGAGGTCCGGTAGTCCTCTTGAATGCCTTATAAAAGTTACATAACACCTATGCTTGAACATGCTACTGTGATATACAACGCCTTCAAGCGCAAAAGTATCGATTGTTTGGAGGAAGTTCAAAATAGCTTTACAGTAAGCTATTGATCAGAAGTGTTGGGTTCGTCTATGATCAGATTTCAAGCAGCAGAACCCGCAATAGAAATTTTGGGTTAATGACACTGGCCTTCAGAAGAAAAGATTTTGACCTTATCAATCATGAAATATTCTATGGAGACTTCGGATTGAACCGTCATTGTATTTTACCACTAAAATATCAAATACTAGTGGCGGTACAAGAAAATTGATTATACCGAGATCTAGGCTCAATATAGAAGAAATTTTTTATATGCAGAGTTTTGCCTAATTGTAGATATACTTATACATGAACGAGGTTTGTTCCTAACAAGGGAATGGTCAGAAGTCGAAGTGGCCAGACCAAACAAGCTGTATATCTTTCGCAGTATAAAACGCTGACTTCGAAATTGTCTTCCTTATCTGCTTCCCGCTTCTGTGGACGAAGCTACAAGCGGTTTTATTGTGAAAAAATCATAAAAACAGCGAAATTGAGCACATTGTTGCACTTTTAGCTCGGCTTCTGGCTTCAAAAATTTTAAGTAAGCTAGCTGCATGTTTTGGCCCAGCATTGAAGCGAACGAGGCTCTGTACGGCTAAATTTTCAATTTCAGGCATAATTTCTAAGCAAAATAATGGTCTTTAATGGCTTATAACTTCGTCCAGAAAAGCTATAAGCAGATAAAGAAGACAAGACTCAGCGCTTCATGCTGCATCTAACGCTACGCAGCTTGTCTGGAATGGCCACTTCGATTTCTGACCATTCCCTTGTAAGGTGTCTTCGTTCAAAAGATTGTTAAGGAGCCATTTAGAAGAAAATGAATTTCGTTTACAGTTTAGTCATGACTTGTTGTTAGCTTTTGTTCTCAGTGTTAATCTTTATCTGTTTTTTCCGTAGGCTCCTTACATGATCATCTTATATATAAAGCTGAATGTCTGTTTGTATGTATGTATGTATGTATGTCTGTATGTCTGTATGTCTGTACGTATGTTCCGAATAGAAAATTCCATTTCTGAACCGATCCGGACCAAACTTGGCACACATACACTTCGGGCCCCGGCGCGTGTCATAGGCTACTTTTCGTCATCGATCGATATCGATTTTATCGATTTTTATCGATTTTTTTGCTGAGTTCACCTACGGGGCTGGGAGTTGGCGCAGGGGGGTAATCGAGCATGGGGATTCCGAATACAATATTGGTTTTCAGGATTATCGATTACTTTTATCGATTTTATCGATTTTTTTGCAAAGTTTGAGCTACGGGGCTGGGAGTTGGCATGGGGGGTAATCGAGCATGGGGATTCCGAATACAATATTGGTTTTCAGGATTATCGATTACTTTTATCGATTTTATCGATTTTTTTGCAAAGTTTGAGCTACGGGGCTGGGAGTTCGCATAGGGGGGTAATCGAGCATGGGGATTCCGAACACAATATTGGTTTTCGGGATTATCGATTACTTTTATCGATTTTATCGATTTTTTGCAAAGTTTGAGCTAGGGGGCTGGGAGTTGGCACAGGTGGGTAATCGAGCATGCTGATCATCCCCAAGGGGGGTGATCAGCATGCTATTACACCCCTGTGCCAAATTCCAGCCCCCTAGCTCGAATTTTCAAAAAAACGATAAAATCGATAAAAGTAATGGACGATCTTGAAAACTAATATTGTATTCGTAATCTGCATGCTCGATTACCCCCCTGTGCAAACTCCTAGCCCCGCAGGTCAAACTTTACAAAAAATCGATAAAATCGATAAAAGTAATGGACGATCCTGAAAACTAATGTTGTGTTCGTAATCAGCATACTCGATTACCCCCTGTGCAAAATCCCAGCCTCGCATGTCAAAATTTACAAAAAATTGATAAAATCAATAAAAGTAATCGATAATTCTGGAAACTAATATTGTATTCGGAATCCCCATGCTCACTTCCCCCCCTGTGCCAACTCCTAGCCCTGTAGGTGAATTCTGCAAAAAAATCGATAAAAATCGGTAAAATCGACATCGATCGATAACGAAAAGTGGACTCTGACACCCGCCGGGGCCCGAAGTGTATGTGTGCCAAGTTTGGTCCGGATACGGCGGAGCCGGGTAAGCCAGCTAGTACTCTATAATAAAGCGCGGGGGGAGGGGCATCGCACGTCACCAACTGGCGATGGATGTCCAGATCTTTGTCTTAATTTTTGAACCTTCGCCCGCTTCCATACTGTTTACCGTTACGATTCGACTCAGTCGCGTCAGTGCAACATATGACGTCATCATGTTTAGCACCAACTTGGCCTTCTCATAATGTTTACAATGACACCGAATTCAATGCCATGAATTGACTAAGCATTTGACTCTTAAGTTGGGTAGTGTAAGATCCAATAATTTGCGAAGTCTGATTTTATCCAGTTTACTTACCTTCAAGGGAATGGTCAGAAATCGAAGTGGCCAATCCAGACAAGCTGCAAGCCATTAGATGCAGCATGAAGTGCTGACTCTAAATCTGTCTTCTTTACCTGCTTACCGCTTTTCTGGACGAAGCTATAAGCCATTAAAGACCATTATTTTGCTAAGAAATTATGCGTGAAATTGAAAATTTAGCCGTACAGAGCCACGTTCGGCTCAATGCTGGGCCAAAACATGCAGCTGGTTTACTTCAAATTTTCAAAGCCAGAAGCTGAGCTAAAAGTGCAATGTGCTCAATTTCGCTGTTTTTGAGTGTGATTTTTTTAAACAATAAAACCGCTTGTAGCTTTGTCCACAGAAGCGATAAGCAGATAAGAAAGACAGATTCGAAGTTAGCGTTTTATACTGCATGGAATGATATACAGCTTCTTTGGTTTGGCCACTTCGACTTCTAACCATTCCCTGCTTAGCAACAGTGCCTGAATTTTTAGATAGTTGTCCGCTAAGTTATAAAAAACGATGTCTTTCTAAATAAACAGCGTGGTAATGCAAATTACTTTGAAACTTCCACATTGGATGCGAAAAGCTCTTTTAGCTAGAAAACTGTAAGTTCTAACAAAACACCAATTCAGAATTGGATTTTTCTCAGAAAAGGAAAATAAATTTGAAAAAAAAACTTCAACCACGATCGCGGGGACTTTTCCCTACAGTATCATATAGGTGTGAGTAAGGGACAAGATGAAATGGAACGGCTTTACTTGCCATTAATCTTGTTGACCCGAGACTATGTGGTTGCAAGTTTTCAGCGCAGTTTTGTCAGAACCCGATATGAAAAGCAAAAGGAAAATTTGGCTTAAATTTTTTTGGAGAGGAGTTGTGCCCGCTTCGAAAAAAGAATATTTTGCGTAGAGGATGTTTTTTAATTTGACAAACTTTAGAATCATAAATCTGAGTTTTGGCTGGATATTTTCAAAAAAATACTATTTAGAGAAGTTTTATAAAAGTGAGACGTTGAGGTAGTTCGTAGGCGGAGAGCAAGGTCCCGGCTGAGAACAGTCAAGAGAATGCACATGGGGGAAAAGGTTGCCGAGTTTGTGACGGCTGCTTCGGTCAGAAAACTCTGGTTGTGGAAATTTGAGGGTACTGGAGGATCTTTGCAAAATGTGTGAATGAGCAACTTTGACAGCTACAGTCTGTCGAAAGGTGATCAGCTGAAACGTTTACTCGAAACCGCACGCCAGAGTCAAGGGTTCGCACTACATTTCCGTTGTAGGAGAGTTCAAAGAAAAGGAGGGAACAGATAGGTCCCAACATTAAAACCATTAGCAAACCGCAGACATGACGAGAATTTTTGGCGTGCGCAGCGCATCATGTCAATTTTGGACTGATTCGGGGGGGGGGGGGAGACTGTAAAGACTATTAAGTTCGCATTTTCTCAACAGCACCTTTGGGGCGAGATTCGGAAGCGATCAAGATCTGAAGAATGTGAGAATGCGAGAAAAGAATGGCAGTTTGGGAAACAGTTGAAAATCTGTTGGCATCTGCTAATACTTAGGAAACCACATAGATCAGGAAAGATTCCTGACACTTAACTTCGATGATCTCTGGGTTCGTTAAATGTCTGATAAATCCGTGCCATATTTTGGTGAGGAAAAGGTTTCCACGTTCTAACTTTGACAGTCACATCCCACTTCACAAACAGCCAGTCCAAAGCGCCGCAAAGCGGCGCTTTGGACTGGTAAATAAATAAAAGAATAACGCTTTACTGCAAAAGACAGAGGCTGAGCGCGCGTTAACGATAGCTGCGAATAAGCATACTTACTTCTGCTTTTGTCAATATGCCGCGCATACAATCGTCCTTTTAAGAGCAATAAGTTCTTCGCTGGACTGAAAAAGATGTGTGAAAAGGTAAGAATCAGGATACACTTAGCTCGTAGTGTTTCTTTCTCAAATCAAGACCTTATAATAACGGGCTAAGGGTTGTTTACGTGTTTTTGTGTGTGTGTATGTCCGTCTGTCACGAAATTCGTAGAGCGTGTTCCAGCCAGCGTTTCAAGCCCAAATTTTGCATAGCGCATGCTACCTTCATGAAAGTTCAACGTGCAAAAGCACGAATAGATTCGTTGAATGGGTCCCTCAGAAATTGCGCGCCAAACGGATCCACCTGGCTTCTGTCCCGCAAAATTGGGTCCATATCACCACTTTTTGCAAAGTCCTGGATGTGTTTGGTAAGCAAATGTGCAAGCGATGGACTTTAGCCCAAAAAGTGGTCAAAAGTTTGCTACATAACGAAAACGGCGCCAGAAAGAGTTGGTTGCGTAAATGGTTAATTTGCTAAGGTTCTAGCTAAGCGTTTCAAAAGATTTTCGCACGGAGATGTAGCTCACGGTTACTATTGCCTTTAAGGGGACTACCAAGCCATGACAACTTCAAAAACCTATTCAAATTTGCGTTTGTCTTCCTACGAAAAGTTTCATCCACGCGAAATCACCGATCTCACGTGAAAAAACTTTATGAATGAGTAGCTGTTTACATTTAATTCGTGGTAGTCGGCATAGTGCGGTAAGTTCCATTGCCACGATTTTACGAGAATGAGTAAGGCACAAGATAGTAGAGCCAGTGCGAGCCTCTGCGAAGCAGAGGTGACGCACTGGTTTTTTGATAACGTCATAATGTGAATAGCGATTTTGGGAAAGATCTGACCTATGCAACATACTATGTGCCTACACATTTGGAACTCGCGCACGGTTAATCTGTAAACATCTGGCAAATCGCCAAATCGCGTGGATGTGGCGATATAAAGGAATCGCGGAAAGTATGCCTTAGGCCTTAGAAGGAGGTGAAGCTGCTACAACAGTACGAACCCAGTCTAAGGCTTTGGGAAATGGGTATTCTCAATACTCGGCATGAAGTGGACCTAGACTCTGTTTTGAAGGTTTCTTGGCGCTATTCCGGAATACGCAACCCAAAAATTCAAAATCTCGGATCTCTCGTTAAAACTTGGCACACCGGGGTTACTCGACATGCTGAAAATGATATTCATTTCCATTTTGTGGGGTTACGGTAGGTATACGGTGTGGGGTCGAACTCCCAGAATTTACTGGAATTTAGCCCGGGGGTCATTCGGCCTGCTGACGCCGAATATCACATTGGTTTTGTACCGTAGCGTCATTTTCTCGGGTTACGGTGGGTATGCGGTAGGGGGTCATAATCTCAAAATTCCCTGTAACTTCGCACAGAGGGGTTATTCGACACGCTGATTAGAAATATCATAATTTCTCCGCACGAAAACTCTCCCTGCATGGTTACGGTAGGTTTACGGCAGGGGTAAAATCACAAATCGGCAAATGTATCTTCTCCCTGTGCTTCGCTTAGGCAAAAGCCGCAGTGTGTGTAGCGTGCGGCGCTGATCGTGTGTGCAAAGCTTCACGATCGTCCGAATCGCCGTACACCCGTTTCAGGCACAACTAGGTTTTCCACCGGTCACCGTGTACCTACCGTAACCCAAGAAAATGACGCTATGGTACAAAACCAAGGTGATATTTGGCATCAGCGGCCCGAATAGCACCCCTAGACCAGGTTTCAGCCAAATCTATGATTTTGACCCCACACCATATACCTGCCGTTAACCCCACAAAGATGGCCTTTTCATGCAAAACGAATACCATTTTCGTGACCAGCATGTCGAGTAACCCCTGTATGCCAAGTTTTAGCAAAATCCGAGGTTTTGAATTTTTGGGTTCTGGAATAGTACCGGTCTCTTATTCAAGTAGATAGATAGGTGCCATGACAAGTGTTTCATCGTAACGTCCAGATCATTCAAACAAAGTGCGGTCCAAGCCGACTCGAAATAGGCGACAACATTTTGACATATCAGTGTGCGAAGTGCGGTTACACACATCACACCGACGTGACGCATTGATCGAATTATGGCTGAGGTGGATTCGCTCGGGTGCTGTTGTCATCTGGATCTATTGTGCCTGCATGTTTCTCTTTCTTTCTCTTTTATAAGCTTCACTTTATGCCAGTGATGTTTTTGCATACAGAAGAGTTTGAGTTGTCCAACTTTCGGTCTCCTTTGATGATGAGAATTGCGAAGTCTGTAACGGTGCAATGTATGCGTTGCTTCTCTTTTTCATACCTTGAGCCACACCAAAACCGTTTAATGAGTCATTGCAGGAGATTTATGTTGCGTGACTTTTGAGGAGTGATGACAGACAGCTGTCAATAAATCTTGCTTTTTGATTTCGCATCTTTGCTTCTTTCATATACGCAGCGCGGAAGTTTATGTTCTTGCCAAGGCTCAGTAGAGGGGCGCTTTCACACGCTCGATATCATTTTTGAGGGGAAGGCAAAAGAGAAATCGTAAAGTCTCCAGGAGTGTTTCCCGGATCTGACGAAGTATTGGCACGCACAATCATTATAAATCCGAATTCTAGGCTCTAAAGTCACTTTACCAGTAACAAGTAAATTAACACGTTACAAGCACGATTCGTAGAACTTTTTTTGCCACATTCTCAGGTGTTAAGGCAAGATCTTCATACACAAGAAACAAAAAATCAGTCTGTTTGTTAAGGCTAAGCAATATATTTAGCCATCAGATTTGGTATATAGCTTCGCGACGATGTAAAACAGAAGTATGAGTTACGAAAAAATTATGTGAAGGAAAAGAGTTGTGTTTTTAGTTTATGTTGCTTCCGCGCAACCCGGGAGCACCCTGAGGTTGCGCGGGACTAGTCAAGATCATAATTTATTCCCTTCGTGACATAATTTCAAAAAATTTTTATACAAGTCTCTTCTTTAGTTCACGTTCTATTCCACCTATAAGCACGCATTTTGACCTATCATTCATTCTCTGACTAAGAGACGCGAGCACGCTTTGCGTACATTTCATTAACAAGTTCATGAATGAGTTCCAACGCGTTTTGGTTGATTTATTATTGAAATTCGTGGAGGAACATGTTTGAGCTTGTTGAACCAACCGTTGGCTTGAACACATTCTTTCACGAATTCCTAATAGTAATCAGCCAGAACGCGTTAGAACTCATTTATGAACTTGTTGATCACAAAGCGTGGTCGCTCTTTTAGTCAGAGAATGAATGATGAGTTTCATTACCTCTGCTTTGCTAAGGCCCCCAATGATCAAACCTCCCCTTTTTCGCCTTCTGTGTTTTATCTGTAACCTTCTTGATTTCCTTCAATTTTATCCACTCACAATTCGCTGCACATCATAAGCCTTACTTCTACAAAAACCACAAAGGATTATTCGTAAATTCCTTCAATGTCAAAGTCGTTTCGAAGATTCTCAAATGCCACCTCGTGCTGGGCTCTGTTCTTGTCTTTAGGACCATGTCAGCTACAATCACATTCTTACATTTAGGACCATGTCCGTGCGGCCGCAGGCGTCAGGGACAGGCAACCGGATGCGGATCCGCAGTTTTCCGGTATCATTACTTACTTCATTACGAGTGCGAGTGTTAACGAGGTCATGATGATTTTCAGGCTGCGATGGACGAGAAGTACGTGACGCAAGTGTGGGAGATGTTGAAGAAGGCCATACAAGAGATCCAACGCAAAAATAACTCTGGACTCAGCTTCGAGGAGTTGTATAGGAATGCATACACCATGGTAAGCAAAAAAAACGAAGAAAACACGGAAGCATCTTAAAAAGTAGTAGTCAAGCACGCTGTGTAGTCAAGCACGTTTTTTTCATTCTTATCTCAAGTCTAGATATTTTCATGACTATGATTTTTGCATGTATCACAAAGTTTTTGGTCATTGCGGATTTACTGAACCTTTTGTGGGTCGTGATTTGACCATTTCTTATTTGCTCTTGTAATTTCTTCTCATTTTAGGTGTTGCACAAGTATGGAGAACGGTTATACACAGGATTGAAAGAAGTTGTTGAAGACCATTTGAGAAACTTCGTGAGTTGACTTATATCCATTCGTATTGATTTTCTTTTTTCGAGCGTGGAACAATGCTTTTCTGCTTTACTATGCCCATTTACGTATTCGAAATTTGCGGTGAAAGTGATTGCGGAATTTCATCCTTTGTTCTAGGTTCGGGTGAAGATAGTTGAATCTCTGGATACTGGTAACTTTCTTGAAGTTATGAATGAGGCTTGGAATGATCACACAACTGCAATGGTACGTTCCTGATTCTTTATTATCATTGTGAAACTTAGGGGTACTCATCAATCTGTTCTCTGGTCCGGCGCTGTTTTACCGGTATAGACGAGTGCCCAATCGGATGGTGGGTCTCGTTTATAGGGTAAAACATCGCCTGATGAGAGATCGGGAAATTGAGATTGAGTACCGCCCTTGGTTTCATACATGTGCGATTTGTCTCAACTAATGCGTGACATTACTGTCCTTGTTTGCAACATTACAGAAACTGCTTTAATTGCCTTTTGATGCATACTAGGAATTTGCAAATATTGATTTTGGAAGTCTTCCCAGGTTTACATGATTGTTATTGATTCTGGAAGCTTTTAGGTGGTTTTTTATTTTTGTACAGATCTCAGTGGAAGTCAAAATTGAGCGCGATTGTTGGCGCGAACTAAAACACTCTTGCTTATTCTTTGTTTCAGCCACAGCACACGATGATGCTAGAAATTTCTAGTTTCAGGTTATGATACGTGACATTCTGATGTACATGGATCGCGTTTATGTGGAGCAGAACAAAGTCGAGCAAGTTTTTCACTTGGGCCTTGCAATCTTCCGGTTGGTGCCTTAATTACTTTTGTTTGCGATTGTGTGTGTCATTTTCTAAGGGTTACTTGTTACAGCGATCAAGTTCTTTATCAAGATAATATTCACGCACATCTGAGGACAACCTTGTTGTCCCTTATACAGCAGGAACGTCGCGGAGCTGTTGTGAATTGGTGAGCATCGTTTTCTAAAATTCATACATGTGCGTGCGCATTGGAGTCGGTTCATCCACTATCGATGCTATCTCCTGCTTTTTCCTGGTTTTGCAATTCACCAGGGTTGGTCATAACGCTTGCACAGAGATTTTTGAGAACTCGCAGTTTTTTTTCTAATGCGAGCAGATTTGTTTCATTCTTCAAAGCATAGAAAGAGGAATTTTTATACTTTCCAAAAATTTTTCTAGCAAAGGTCCACATTGGCATTTCGCAAAGATATAAGCTAATAAATAGAAAAAGTTGAACTGTAAGTTTTCAAAGTGTTAAAAATGCCGAAAAAATTGCCGTTTATTTTTGATTACGTTTTTATGACTCATTCTTTTTAAAGAATACGAAATCGTGCTGATCGCTTCATCTACAACTAGTTATGTTTTTCGACGTTGTTTGAATTCTCCTTAGAAAATCTTTAGTTACAAAAATTAGTTAAAACGCCTTTTCAACAATTTTGAAACAAGTTCTTTTGTATATCCTGGTGCAAGACTTTTGGGCCAATTTGATATATTTATGGACAAAATTGATTCCGAATAAACTTAACAGGTATTGGCTCTGGACCAATAAAGGGCAATATTTGACATTTTAGGACGGGAATCAAGAGTGCATGTCAGATGCTGGTCAACCTTGGCATTCATTCACACGATGTATACGTGGATGAATTCGAAACACCCTTCCTCGTTTCTACTGCTGAATACTATCAAAATCTAAGCATGTGTTTCTTGGCTTCGAATAGTGCAACGCTTTATGTCAAAAAGGTTGGTTCCATGAGACTCAGAAGCATTGGTTTCTGACTGCTTGTGAATTTTACAACTGAGCATCAACCAAAAAAAATCACAACAATTGAAGCAAGCTGATAAAATCTCAGTAAGCTTCATTGAATGTAACCATTTTCACGCCTGAAATTTTTGAAAAATCAATTTTTGAATCATTCAGTTCTTTTCCTGTTGTTCCTTGCCACAATCTAGTTGATCTTCTTTTCGTTCGTAGTTATTAAGATCAGAGAATAGGATTTTAAGTCTTGTTGACCATCTTCCTATGGATTTTTTGAATATTACGGATTTTGAATAAACGCGCTCTCGTCGTTCAGGTTGAGCAATGCATTCGAGAAGAATCGGAGAGAGCAAAGAAATATCTTGATCCTCAGACGGAGAGCAAAGTACTCGATGTATGTGACTTTCACCTGCACCTATACATGAAACATCTAATTTAATACTTACGTTCAACTCTGCATTTTAGGTACTAGAAAATGTCCTAATCAAGGACCACATGCACACAATCGTTAACATGGAACATAGTGGTGTCCATGTGATGCTTAGCAATGACAAGGTCCTGTACTTTTTCAATTTTCATTCTCATTTTTCAAATTAATGATCGTTCGCTTTCTGCACTTCAGTGTATCTTCCCTCATCACGAATTTTCTCCCTTTTTTTGATAAAGTGTTTTTGCAGCACAATCAGCTTGCTTCACTATATGGCCTTTTACAAAGAGTGGAAAATGGCCTAAACGTTATGGCCGATGCTGTCAGCAGGTACTGTGCCTTTCCTTTCTGTGTTCATATGAGAAACAAGATGTGACATCTCTTGCTTGCAATTTATCGTGTTCAAATTCATCGCCGACTCAAAATGGAGGAGTGTGAGATTTGGTACGCACAAAAGCGGGGTCCCTAACCAAGTAGAAGCCCGTATCCCACTGCAGAAGAAATCCCAAGCAAGATAGTGGCTTTAGAGGCTAGAAGCGGCGTTCGCTCTCCTCACGTGGATGGTCTGAAAATACACGAAGATCAGGCTTGTTCAAAGTCGTTGAAAGTCTCATATCATCATGAAAGGCGTTTTAACAATTTTGACAGTTAATAATTATAACTTGTATCTTTAGACTACCAATGGTGATGGGGGGGGCGACCCCTCCGCACACCTGTTCGAAAAATTTCTCACGTCTAACTTCACCCTTTCCAGGGAACTTGGGCAGTTACTTTAGAGACCCCGCTATTGTTATTATATCAAAAGACACCACCCTCAATTTTTTGGGCGTTTTCTTGATGTTTTACCAATTTCAGGTACCTTCGTCAGACCGGCGCTGCTACCGTGAGAGAAGACTGTGATCGATCTCCAATAGTTTTTGTGGAGGTAAGCACATTATAGATAATTTTTGGTTTTTTCTGCTTTCCTTCGCTTCTGTGGGTTTTGCTTGCTGTGAAAATTTCCGCGCGCGGATTTTAGCAGTTTTGCATTTTAATTAAGATCTGTACCACGCTAATCATACTTTTCAGGACTTACTAGACTTGAAGGAAAGATTTGACGAATTCCTTAGAATGTCATTCCAACGGGATAAGATGTTCAAGAATAGGATCCAGACAGAATTTGAGTCATTCATCAATTTAAATAAGAACAGTCCAGAATACTTGTCACTTTACATGGACGAAAAGCTTCGCAAAGGATTGAAATCGGTGAGCTATTAGTTTGCTTATGTTAAGCTTGTCCGTTTGGAGATTCCTGGATTAGCTTTTAGCCTCTTTTTTGCTCAGTTAGTGGATTCGCTGATGTTGCCTGCTCTATACTTCTTCATTCTTGAATTTGGCGCTGATTTTAGAAACTTGTTCGTAAATCTGGTTTATCTTGAAAATTTGATTAAACTGGCGTTTACTCACATCCACCGCCATAAGCTGAAAATAGTCTGTCCAAGCCGTCGCAATAGGCTTTTAGTTTGGTGCCTAACCCTTGCATAAGTTTGTCAGCTCAGGAAAAGTGAAGATTGCCCACACCATTGATAGATTTTGCTCAGACCGACTTACACAATAATTCGCTGACTGGACTTTATCCTTATCTACGTAGTATAACAAAAAAGTGCCATGAAAGCAACAATGAAAAGCAGCCAGGGCGTCTTCGTTCGATCGTTAATATTCTTGTAATAGAGGCTTGTTGTTTCAGGAAAATGACGAAAATGCTGAAAAACTGCTCGATAAAGCCATGGCTTTGTTCCGTTTCCTACAGGAGAAAGATGTCTTTGAAAAGTTGGTCATCACTTGCGGCTTTTAATCATTCGCTTATATAATTGCGTCAGGTACTACAAACAACATATGGCAAGACGTCTGCTGCTTGATAAGAGTATTTCGGATGACATGGAAAGGATGATGATTAGCAAGCTCAAGGTAGGTTCTGCGGTCCCGAAAGATCATCAGATAAATGGGATCTGAAGTGTTGAAAAAAAGCCGAATATAATCTGATAAATAAGAATATCTCAATTCTTTTCTCAATACTATGAAATGGTTATTTTCTAGGTAGAAAATGAAATAATTACCATAGTTCATTCAGTTTGTGATAGATTGTCGGCATGCACTAACATTCTCAGAATTGGCATCATAATTATTTCTTCAGACGGAATGCGGCTGTCATTTTACGCTCAAGTTGGAGAATATGTTCCGCGATAAAGAGTTATGGACTACTCAAGCAACAGCTTTCAAGGATTATAGCGAGAACGTATGTTTTCTTGAGGAAAAAACGTTTGATTGAACTCTCAATTATTGCATCAGTTGGTACAGTCGATTTTATCCTGGAATAGGCGAGGCATTCTAAGTGGAGCAGCGCATGCACATCGGAGCCTTCGCGAGCGCATATCGCTGGCATTTTGCCAAGCAAAGACTAAGGAGACTGAAGATACGCAGACATGGGTTTTCAGCACGGCTGCACGCCAGGAGGTACACCTCGCGCGGCCACCGCTCCGCCGCGACGCCGCGTCCAAATCTTGGGACTCACAAATCTCTCCACTGTTAGAGTTCCGACGGCAAAAACAGCGGGGCAGGGGTGGGAGCAGAAACATGTACTCGATGCCAAAGTAATACTGCACCAGAAGTGTTGCTGTTGTATTGGCTGAAGTGCGCTGCGGCTTCGCTTCGCGAAAAATTCGCGGCGATCGTACCTCCTGACCGTTTCCCCTCAGCACGATAGGATCCCGCCAAATTTCCGCCTAAGGCACGCGCCATACTTGATCCGCTTAATCCACTTGATCCGCTTGATCCGCTTCATCATTGGTCAATTCAGTAAACTGACCAATAGTGAAGTGGATGAAGTGGATCAAGGGACAACCGCTTCGCTATTGCTCGATTCACTGAATCGACCAATGACGAAGCGGATCAAGTATGGCGCGTGCCTAAACGGGTCGAAACTTACTGTACTCGTTTTCAAAGCTGTGACTGTTTACATTTTATCCTGAACAGTATAAATAGCTGATCTCTCACAGTTTTTGCGTGGCGAAAATATGGTCGACATCTCGGTGCGCGTACTGACAGCTGGAATTTGGCCTACGCAAAGCGTTCCGGTGTGCATTTTACCTCCAGTTTGTGAGCATGCGTTCACTGTGAGTTTTTTTTGCGAATATTGCCTTCTCAGTCCTGATCTTGTTTGGACGCATTTGTTTTTTTTTTGCAGATGTTCAGCAACTTCTATGTAAATAAACATAGCGGCCGCAAACTAACGTTGAATACTATGCTGGGAACCGCAGAAGTAAAAGCTATTTTCTATGGAAATAATGCTGCAGCTGTGAGTTTTGATAGATGCCCATCTTTCCTTTCCTTTATATGCTTGAGTTTGAACATTTTGTTGCTACTGGGGTTTTTCGCTCATTTTGTCCTGATTGTTTACAGCCTGGCACCTCGGACGCTCGAGAAGTTCGAAAGGAAGAGAACAAAATTCTTATGGTTAATACTCATCAAATGGTCATCCTTATGTGCTTCAACAATCAGCCTCGACTCACATTCCAAGCCCTTTCGGTATATTTGGTGCTATTAAGCTGTAACTCTAACCTCATCTAAAATCTTGCAGGAGCAAACAAGTATAGCCGAAAGGGAGTTGAAGCGAAATCTGCAATCATTGGCAATGGGCAAACCCACTCAGCGTGTCCTGTGTAGAAAAGGGAAGGGGAAGGACATAGGTAAGTTTAAACAGGTCATAGTAGCTTCACTCCCTTTTGTGATTTTTGTCGCCAATTTTTACTATTTTGTCTCTTCAAGCATTCTATAAATTTGTAAAAGCAAAGAGCACATCATAATGTTTGCAATCTGAACAGGTTTTATATGATTTGCAAGGCACACCAGAAGAATTGAAAGTGAAGAGGAAGTCAAATTTATTTTGTTTAGATGCCACAGACGAGTTCTCGGTTAACGACAACTTCCAATCCAAGTTGACCCGTATCAAGGTTCAATTGGTGACATCTAAAGGCGAGTCGGAACCAGAAAAGAAGGAGACCAGATCCAAGGTAAAGTCTTTGTTTCAGCATGTATTAAGGTTTTTTATCACTCGATAGCTAGTTTACACTTTTTCAGGTGGAGGATGACAGAAAACCTGAAGTTGAAGCTGCTATTGTTCGCGTCATGAAGTCGAGGAAAGTACTCGATCACAACAACCTCATAACCGAGGTAAACGATTTTTTATGTTGGTAGATTCAGTATGGAGAAAATATTTTGTTGTAGGTGACGCAGCAGCTAAAGTATCGGTTCTTACCGAATCCAATCTTGATCAAGAAGAGAATAGAGTCTTTGATCGAAAGAGATTATTTGGCGCGGGATGCTCACGATCTCAAGCTTTACCACTATGTTGCATGATCTATGTAAGGTATTATCTTGCTTGTGAGCTTCCACTTCATGAACATGTACATTGTATAGAAATAAACTAATCATACTTACCTTTCTTGTAATGTCAAGGTAGATATTCGGCGTCTTAAGATAGTCTCGAGGCAAATTTGAATATCTGGGATTCTTATCTGGATAGCGGTTGGGGCTGATAAGCCATTGCTCAAGTGACTTGAATGTTTCAATCGCGATCAAGAAGGTTATCAGATGCAATTGTCGGCCCAAACCGTACTCTTTCCGAGCCGACCGGTGAGTTCATCGGTAGGTCTGGGCGAAAGTGTAGGGTTGAATTATTTGGTTGAGAATGCACCCCACATGAGATGCCGCTTGAGCAATAGCTTAGCCGAAGTCTCCCAATTAGTATTTCGCTACGAAAATCGAAGTTCCAAGTTCATTCAACACATTCTTAGTGGGTACCAAGATCGATTTGTAGTTAACAGAGTATGAGCCGGTCTTACCAACACGAAAATCATGCATCATCAAAATCGCTTCATTTGCTGTAGGAGCATTACCTCTGCCGCGCACAACTTCGTATCCATTTTGCTGATCGCATGAAAAATCTGTTTGCCTCGATAGGGTGGTAGAGGCTTGTTTATTTAGAACTGTGCATCGACTACGTGCGCCAATGTTTGCACGTTTGCTTAAGTACTTTTTCGGTGAGTTTTGTTGTGGAAACGGTGTGCAGTTTTTCGTCAATCTTGATAATCAGCGCTGCTCAAACTATCTACGAATATGTCGACGATGAGGGGTAATTTTTACTCCAATCACCCTTGATGCTCATGGTTGTTAGGTGTCGCTTCGAACATTCAGATTGGAAATGTCTGTGAAGAATAGCAACTTAGATTACCACCATTTACACGAGCAATCTCTAGGTTTATGATGAAGTTTTTATGGCACCAATACCAAAAGGAATGTGGTCAATTCCGATAAAGAACTTTATGAATACCCTTGAATCAACTGATTTGGCGGCTGGAAGGAGGGGCTTCGTGACCCAACTGAGGCTAATGATCGGAGAGGCCGCGAGAGAGACGCAGACTGCGTCGCGGGTGCCAGCGGCCTTATTTAGGTCGCAAAGCCCCGCCTTCCAGCCGCCAAAAGGTTATGCTGAGCTTGAGTCGATCTATAGTTCTGAGCTTTCATCCATTTCGCTTGGTATTTGGACACTAATGATTGACTGAATCTGTCCCATTTCTACCGCTCCATCATATGGGAGCAGAAAGTGGGCGGAGGGGGGAGCATGGATGATGACCGATGAAGTGTAACAGCCGGGCAGTGGGCTAGAAATGATCGTTGACAACGCGATTTGCTAGGAATTATATATCAAGACGAGTCTAGGTGCAACTGAAGAAATCAATACGATTGAAATCTAATGACTTTGAGTTATGGTAGTGTAAAGACAGTGTCCGGGCAAGATGGAGGTTTTGGGATTTCAGTGCCATGCGAGAGTGGCTCTCCTTAGATACAACGCGCAAGTGCGACGTCATAATGCGCAACCTAGAGCAAGAAAAACGACCGAAAAGTGGGGAAACTTACGCCTAGGGGCGGAGTCCTCCGAGCTGTCCGAATTCCTGCTATGCGGCAGAGTACGCATGCCGCAACAGTCAAACTCATAGGATCCCGCAGTGACTCTGCGTCTCAGCCTTGGCGAGGACCGCCGAATTTTAAATTGTAAGGCTTTGGAAAACGCATGTTCTCGCCGTTTTTACTTCCTCTAATGTGGATTTTCGGATTCAGCGTTACGGATAACCCGTGGTAAGTGGATTTTCTAGAAATTCGAGTTTTTGCCCGGACAATGCCTTTAATGTTGCTGAAAGAGAAAGTGTTTTTTGAAACTATTGACGATTTTTTTTTGGAAATTATTTGACGTCTTCGCCTGGTTCAGAGACTAGAATCTAATATGACGTCTGTCATAAAATGCCAGCAAAAGTCAAACTGAATGTGAAAGAAAGACTATGCAAACAATTCTGAAATAACACTACTCACCTTAGAAGGAAAGAGTAGAAGTCACATGAGACGACACCCTGGAACCATGCTTTAGTTATTTACCTATGTGTCGCGGGTCCTTTAAATCCATACAGGACCCAAATTTTCACATATGCCAAAAGTTTGACATGTAAGCCCTCTTTCCTAGCTATTAGGTTGTCCCAAGAATGAACTCCTTTATTGAACAATTCAAGCTGGTTTTGTTTTCCTAGTAGACTTATGTTAGAGTATTATTCGATAGAGCAGATCATGCTCTACAAAATGACAACCAAGAAATCACCTAAGTCGCATTCCATGTAAAGGTTGAAATCGAAAAAATTTTGTCATATGAAAATTGGATTTTGCAAGAAAAAGTCCTGCGGACCTTCAGGTCATGATACACCAGGCACTAGAAGTGCTCGAAAATACCTTCACTGTTTTTTTTTTTCGCGCATAGAAAGCGAGAAAAAAGATTAGTATAAGAATGGCAAACTCCGCCCGCAGCCCCTCGCACATATGTCTTTGTATACTACAAACCTTACTAAGTATTAGGTCGTCCCGAAAGTTCGTTCGCACCATTTTCAAAAAATCATAACTTCTTTGCATCATAATGATTTTGCGCAATTTGAATTTTTAGAAGCGTAAAGCATGTAGTTTCCAAAAGTACCCTAGCTACTTTCCAGAATGTTCAAATTGCAGAGATAAAAATGAAAGAACGAGAACATCCGAAATTCGGAATTTTTGAGTAAAAATTCCAGAAATTCAGAAACTGTGCGATAAAACCAAGAAAAGTCATTATCATAATTTTTCTTATATTTGATTACTAACTGAGTTAAGTTTGTGCTGATCGAGCTCTTCTTTTGAAAGTTATGATTTTTAAAAAAAAAATGCCGAAAAATTAATTTCTTAAGAATTCTTAGGAAAGTGATTTTCAAAATTTTTTTTCTAAAAATCATAACTTTTGAAAGAAGAGCTCGATCGGCACAAACTTAACTTATTTATTAATCAAATATAAGAAAAATTATGATAATGGCTTTTCTGGATTTTATCGCACAGTTTCTGAATTTCTAGAATTTTTGCTCAAAAATTCCGAATTTCGGATGTTCTCGTTCTTTCATTTTTATCTTTGCAATCTGAACATTCTGGAAAGTCACTAGGGTACATTTGGAAACTACATGCCTGAAGCTTTCCAACAAAATTCAAATTGCGCAAAATCATTTTGATGCAAAGAAGTTATGATTTTTTGAAAATGGTGCGAACGAACTTTCGGGACGACCTAATATAATCTCAAAACTTCACCTGTATGTGTTTTTATAATCAAGAAATACCAAGTTACATGAAAACCCGAAAAAAAAATGGCATTTTGGCATTTTCGGACCATCTTTGTTTCACAATTTTGAAATCCGGAAAAAAAAATCAAGATATGCATATTTGAGTACTACTATGTATCTTCTGTATGAAGACCAAGTTGAATGTCCGTAGGATTTTTCTGGAAGAAGATTTGATTTTTAGGGTAGCTTTAAATCTCGATTTTTGGCTTCAAATTTTACCCGGATTACGACTTAGGTGGATCCCTGGTTCTCTGTTTGTAGAGCTTGCTCCGCTCTATCGGACGGTACGCTGGATCTATCAGGAAAACAAGGACAGCTCTTATTTGAAAATGGAGTTAATTTTTGGGACAACCTGAGAGTAACAAGAAAGTGTACGCTCACGCTGTCAACAATCTTGCAACTCCTCCGCAAATAAGTTGAGGTAACTGCAGGTAAGTCCCACTAACAATTAAGTCCGTTTATCTCAAGAGAGAAGCAGAATGTTTGTTGTCAACAATCTTTTCTACATGCGGACTTAAAGGCACCGTCCACCCAAATGGGGGTTGGCGAGATTATGATGGCATACTAGTGTGGGCCCTCATACTAGACAAACCTCCAAGCTTCGCCGCAAAAGACTGCTTCTGAAGCGAGAAATCCGCTACGGAAGTAACAAAATGGGCGGGGCGCCCCCGGCGGTCCACCCAGCTCGAACTCAATGTTTTTGTCGCCTTCAGGCCTTCTGAAAGCCCTGATTCCGAATATGGAGTCGAAAATTCGCAAAACCCCCAAAAATCCCTGTTTCGAGAACCCTCTGCAACAAGTGCAGGCGAGATAAAGCATGCAAGTGGGTGGGGCGACCGGGGGCGCCCCGCCCACTTTTGTTACTTCCGGGGCGGATTTCTCGCTTCAGAAGCAATCTTTTGCGGCGAAACTTGGGGGGTTTGTCTAGTATGGGGGCCCACACTAGTATGCCATCATAATCTCGCCAACCTCCATTTTGGGTGGACGGTGCCTTCAAGCATGTGTAGGGCGAAAGTGTGTGAAAAATCTAAATTTTTCGTGAATATCAGACCAATCCAAATGACGTCATTGGTTTGATTACCTTCATAACCATAGAAAGATAAATGCTAAATAATGTTTTCCTCTTAAAATGGCATAGAAAAAGTTCTTGTGAAATCAATGGTGTTCGCTAATAATTTGAATAATTTTCGATGGTTTATATGATTGTAGCATTTTGACCCAAGGATATATTAATAGTGGAAACTTAATGTGAAATACAATACCTAGAGATAACGATATTCTATAGCAGATGTGTCTTTTTCTGGTCATTGAGTATGGGCGTAACTTATGCGCATCACTTCGCAACAACCAGAAAGGTCAGCTAGCCATATAAAATGGCACAGATGCTCAGTATTGAGTAGTTATCGCAAGTACCTCACGTCTGCTAGTCGAACCTCGACTCATTTGTTTCGTCCTTCCTTCTTTTTGTCTGATCCAGACTCTTATACGTATGTTCTCTAAGAAAACGTTCTCTATGTGCAACAATGTGTGCTTAAAATAAACTAGTAATAATATTGAAATGTTAACACTTCTCAAGTGTAACCATAGCCAAAATTGAAGAGATTTAGAATATTTTGCGAGAACACTAAACAACGTCACTCTGTTTCGTTACTTCCCTTAGACGGAGTTTAAAATGAGTTCTAGGTCTTTCCCGGAACTCCTCAGTAAGGAAGGAAGACCCAAAATCATATATTATCTGTACTAATTTGTTGTTATTGTAAATTTATAAAATTTGTTTGACTACATTATTGAGCTAGAGTTCATAAATTAAATTTAGTAAATAAACCAATTTAAGGAACAAGCGCGACTATGTCAAAGATAAACAGAGTGGAAGAATCAGTGGACGGAAAGGAAAATAAATTTGTAAGTATTAGTTTGCTGACACTTGCATTGATTCAGTGCCAGCTTCGTGATCAATCAATTTATTGATTTTTTAGCTCTACGCAGGATGTGAAGACAATAGACATACAAATCTACTAATCGAACATGCTGAATTGGTAAAAGAACTTGAACATGCTAGATTGGTCCAAGAACGATTACAAAAGGTATTTGAGATTTTTCTCCTATCATATTAACTCATTTCTAAAAGACCACTTTTTCTTTCAGGAATTGGAAGAGGCAAGAAAGAAGAAAAATTCTTACTATGCTGCTTGGCAAAAAGCCCTTCAAAGATTGGATTTCATATATGCCATCATCATCGAGGCACAAGCAGATATTGATGACGCTTTAGACTTCGAGAGATTTTGAAAATGTCACTCTATTGTTTCATGACTGACACTTATTTACCGCTACAAGTCTTTATAAATATTATTGATACATCTATTTTTGAAAAATCATTTGGAAAAGGTTTTGGCGACTGATTGTCGTAGGTGTCTTTGGTCATTAGGCGGATAAGATTACATCAAACAGATGTATCTGACTATCTATATAGTACGATGGTGCTTCACTCAGCGGGATGCCAACATATGGCGAAGGATCAAATTCTCGACTTCACATTCTACCGAGATATTATACTTTAACACATTCACGACAATGCGACCCACCGGTGGGTCGTATGCGTCCTACCGTTTTGGATAATACGACCCACCGGTGGGTCGTATGCTGAATTTTTGGTTTTGGTAGTCTACTATGTCAGGATTAATTAGTAGCCAAAGAATATTACCCAAACTCAACATTGCAAAATATGCTCTGTTCCCAAAATGGTAAGCATCAAAACATCGGCCTTATCCTGAATGTGTTAATCTTATGCTAAAGAATCAAGAGTTTTTATACTTTAGCTCTTGGAACATTTTCGAGGACTGAAAAAATTGACACCGTAAATTTTGCCGGTGCTTTGTACAGGGTTAGCTGCCCACAAATGAATTTGAACAAAAAGGACAAAGATCAACTTATCAATACCAATAAATCCGAAAGATTGGTGGAATATTGTTTTGTTTCGAAACGCCTTACAATCTGTATATCCTTGGCAGCTCTATGCATACCCAAAAATCATCGCAGCAAGTGTGAGGAAAATTTTCTAGCCCTAAAGTTGCTTGCATTCCTTTTTCATTCCAATGAGAATGAAAGGTAGCTCATCCCGTATGTGGTCTCTGCTTATGTGTAGAAAAAAGTTGACTGAGCAGCAATAACAAAGTCGAAAATTCTTCTCACAAAAATTTATGTAGGAAATCCGAGAATATACTAAATCGCTCTCACCAAAACAATAGAAAAAGACACATTCTCGGAAATTTTTACTTTCTTCGTTGCTAAAAACCGAAAAATTGTCTTTTAATATGGCTTTACTGGGCCTCTCTGCTATGTAGAGCAAAAGTTTTGTGATCGTATGTCTGCAGTTTCTATGCTATTTATAAGGACTGCAAGGACATATTATTTTTATGCTGAAAATTTTCAGGTTTACATATTTTTCGCATATCTCTATGAGGGCAAGGCTAAAATAATTAGAATCATTTCCCGGTAAGCTCTACTTAGTACAGATCCAGCTCCCTAGTCAAATAATACACATGCACAAGACAATTCCTTCGTTATTTGCCTGTGAAGAGACAATGAAAAAGAACTTAACATATGATTTGCTATCCGCTTTAGGTGTACTATCTTACACTCGTGCTTTTTTCCCTAAATAAAGGGTTGCAGGGTATATGCTGGATCTGACAATTAAAGAAAAAAGAGTTTTTGAACAGCTTCTTTGTACCGTACCTGTCTACAATCAATCCTCCGATTCAAGAAGCCTGCTGGATTTTAAAACCTGCTATTTTGGCACTAGCAAAGCGCTTGAGATTTTGCTAGTTTTATTCAATTCAAGAGTAACATATTGAGTCTCATTACCATACGTGTTATCATGTACGTGTATTCACTTCCTGTTCTTCTCACTTTTGTATAGTTACCTTGACAACCATCAAACAAAGTTTTGTGTTTTCTCGTAAGTTATTCCATAAATCTTTTCTAGTATACACTGTTAGTATACACTAGACACATAATATTACTCAAATGTGCCCTTCTTGGATTTTTTCCGCACATAGAAAGCGAGAAAAAAAGCAAGCAAACTCCGCCCCCAGCCCCTCTCACATACGTCATTGCTTACTACAAGTTAGTAAGTGTAAATTTAAAATCTTACCAAATCTGTATGTGCTCATGGTCTCAATATTGAGCAATGGAAAAAATCCATCAAATACATTTTTGGGTATTTCCATGTGTCTACTGTATAACGACCGAGTTGGAGGTTTGTAAGAATTCTCTGAGAGGATCCGATTCCTAGGATAGAAAAAATTTTGATTTTCGGCTTCAAATTTTATCTGGATTACGACTTGGGCAGATCTTCGACTGTCAACTGGTAGGGCTTGCTTCGCCTTATCGAATGTTATCCTAAGTTTGCTAGGAAAACAAGAACAGGCTAACCTTACTTTTCAAAAAATTCCTGCACGTACTTTTTACTCCTAAACAAACTTACTTCCCAGTATTGAAAATAAGTTTTACAGGTTTTCCTTACTTACTGAAGGGTTCCAGGGAAGATCTGTAATAGCTTTTACTTCGTCTAAAAGCAGAAATGAAACGGAGCCTTTCAGTTATTTACACATTGTGAATTGAAAGTCCTTCTTATTATTACATAAATTTATCGGGTATTAGTAAAATCCAGCAACACTTGTCTTTGCTCAAAGCTGTTTAATTGCAGCACCGAACAAAAATATGCATATGTGGTACAAGTAACTATTAACCATATTCGAATTACCTTTATTTCAAGGTTTCGAATGCGCTCAATCAGCCTTTAACTCAAGATAATCACTGGAACTGGGAAAATTTCGGCATAGTTGTGTCATCCACGTTATCAAATTGATGATCCAAGATTCTACGAAAGCGATCAAAGCTGGTTAGCTGTTCTCGTTTTGGATTCGAAGCTTAGCGCTCGACATCCGCCCTCCGCACCTGTTCCACCTCTCAGTCTGTCACCACACGGAGAGTTTCTTCTGCTAAAGCAATGCGATTCTTAATTCTGCAACTATTACTAATTTATTCAATACAGGCTTCTTTAGGTAGTTTATATTCCGCACTACGCTTTATATTGATTTTTTTATTTTCCACAAAATTCTAGTGTAAGTGTAACCTACATAATCGTCCTCTGAGTTTAATTTTTCTAGTGTTTTTGTTTCAAAGTCGTAAAGTCGTGTTCGTAAACTTTTTTCAATTCCATGATTTTCAAAGAATCGCGCAGACATCGTATCGCTATCCATTCTCGCTCTCATAGCTAACGGATAGAAAATGGCTTTCGCTAGCGTTGAAAATACCAGCCTCGAGATTGATGTCAAGCAATTCGGGACGAATTAAAAGCATTATCTAAATTTTTTTTTGCATCTCTAGCAAATCATTATGAGTGTTTTTACTTATTTGTTTGTATTTATTTGTATACTGACATTACAGTTATAATATGCCGTACTGAAAAGGAGACTAATAATTGGAAAAGAGTAAGATGTGAAGAATGTGTATAACCTTAAGCTATCTCTTCTCGTCATCGGAAAGTTCATACATTCTGAAAGTCATGCATTTTTGAACTAATATGGTTAAATGACACTCATGCATTTTTATGTTGATCAAAATTTAGCCTTTGGAATTAGTTAGTTACAATAATTCTAAATTATGGATTAAGTTATCCCAATATAAAAGAATTTTTCTAATTCAAAGCGTCTATTCTAATTCAAAGCCGTCCTTCTCGTCTATTTTTATCTGATTCGGTGGTCAGAAAAAAAGAAACGAGACATATGGCTCTTAACTAGAAGAATTTTCGAAGGGGGAATTTTTGCAAATGAGTTTCGCGGCCATTGTAAGCAGCTTGTGTTTGGGTTTTGAATAAAAAAATTGAATTTTTTCTACTTCTTACTCTGTGTTATCACTTACTTTGCATCATTTAGCAGGTCGGTTTCGATTTCGACGCGATACCGATGCCCCTTTTGCTCACACTCTTCCCTCAGAACGAAGAGAGATCCGAAGACGACCGCCAGCGTTTCTTCAGGCTCTAGGTCCGGGCTTCTCCTCCTTTCTACTTTGAGTTAACTGATATGTTTTTACATATTAGACATGGTTCATAACCGCACTTTGAGTGTTTAATGATTGATTTAGTGCTTGTGTGTTGACAAGATAGACCGTTGTATACAAAACTAGAAAAAATATGGTTTAGGTAAATGTTGGAGGCGTATTTGTGCTTTCAGGACCATTAGCTGTCGGTAAACGGGATGGTGACGACGCCAAAGTTGCTCTACCCGGATTGGGAACATTCGGAGTCGGAGATGTGAAAAGCACCATGGCGAAGTTTATACCAGGTACATTTCATAACTATCTTTCAAAGCTTTCCCTAACTTCGGTGTGTGACCTTCAAAAGTCTAATCCTAGCCGGTATGAGTGACGAGACCCCGAATGGCGGGACTTATGATCTGGCAGACAAGCCTAACCTCGGTTACATGGAAAGGGAGACAACAGCTGGAAAAACTAGTGGATCGCTGAGCAAGGTCAGTTTCACAGAGATTTTGAGTAAATATAGCTCTATGAAGGATGGAATTACATGTGTTATTGTAAATTTGCTTGTAATTTGAACAGTGAGAATTCGATCTCAATTCAGTGCGAAAAAAAGGTAAAATACTCCATGCGTTAAGAGCCGGGCATACTTCATGCGATTTCAGTCGATTTGACAAAATTCCAACTGTCCTAAGCACATTTCAAATGTACACAAAATAGAGCATTCTTTCAATCCACGTAAGTTATAGACACTATGCATGTACAGTTTGCTAGTGTTGGATCTGAAGACTTCTAGCGAATTGCCAAATCGCATCGATTGAAATCGCGTGAAGTATGCCCGGCCTTTTAGTTTTTATCCTCTTTAAAGTATTGTATACATCAAGATCGTAAATTGCACCATTTTTGCGGTACTATGAGGTGATCTTTAAAGATTTTTGAGAATTCTTTTCCTGAAATGTTAAAATGACTGAAAAATAATATTTCCATTTTTCGACTATATGGGCTGGTCATGAAATCTTAAAGTCTTCTCAAAATTTCCTTTCAGATGTCCTTCGGAGGTATTGGCACATTGCAAGTTGGAGAAGAGAAAGAACAAGGAACTGGATTGCTGGACTTTTCGAAAACACGTAAGGACACCAATTTTTTTGGGAGCGATATTCTACCAAGAAGCTAGTTTCAACATAGCGTTTATATTATCCGGATTCCATGCCCAAACCGCCAAAGCTTGGAAGAGTGTTTTTCCAGTATTTCCCTTTCTGCAATTGCCACCACTCAAGAGTGAAGACGCACAGGAAGAAAGGCACACAGCAGTAGATCCAAGACTTGGTGAACTATACTACCCGAAACCTAAATCATACGTGGATGAGGCCGAGAAACTTCTCGAAACGAACCCGCCGACGCCAGCCACACCATTCAAGGAAGTTAGCCCTAAAAAAACCTATAGCATCGTATTTTTTTCAATCTCAAGCAAATCCTGCTGTTTTCTTGCAGATCAAAGAAGTGAAGAGTGGGGAAGTTGACTTTCCTAGCGAGAATCCTTTCGATATGATCAAATCTCGTCCCGGCTATCCAGGACGAGCTCGTGTACATGCTGTTAAGACTGCAGTAACGGAGGTAAGCATGGTACATAGTTTAAATTCTCAACCATTTTCTTGATAAAACCACTTTGTTACAAAATTCCGTAATTATGGAGCGCCGCTTGATTTGGAGCAAAATTATTTTTTAGGATGACGATCTTCTACCCAGCAAGGAACCATTCGATGACAAATCTACTGAAGGATTTATCAAACAAAAATCTAAGGAAAAGATTACAGAGGCAGAACAAGGAACTGAGGATTTGGTGCCAAGCGGTGGAGTACAGAATTTCGCAGCGGTATATAATTTTGCACAAAATTTTTAGATTACTTTCTCCTTGCAAAGTCAAATTTTTTTGTGGTAAATATACCAGTACTAACAATCCGAGATGTTTTAGACGGCAGGAAGAGTACCACTCTCCCAATTGGGACTTTCCCAAAAAGAGATCTACGCTTTATGTGCAAGATTTGCGCCGATTGCCGCAAAGGTACAAGTTCTTTTTGACTTTGCCCTTATGTTCATAGTTTGTCTCAACCAAAGTGTCCTCTCGCTTTGCACTTCCGCCTTGCGAGTGCTTTGCGCGAGTTAGCGGGCGTTTGATGTGAGCAGTGAAATTGACGCGACGGACACGTGTGGTGCTCGCGTTGCGCATGCGTTGCCCGACGCAGTGCACTGCAATCGAGACAGACTATATATCCGACCACATGTACTTATGTTTGGTTGTAGTAAGAATTAAATCCGTAATTTTTTCATTCAGCACTGCTATGCTCCAAAAGTTGAGGAGCAATTTGTAGATAAATGCCGAGGCTACAACGAGGATTGCCAGCAATTTCAAGCTCAGGTAAGAGATTTTCAATTTGCTAGCGTTGAATGAAAGCAAGAAACTGAGCTTGTTAAGTCCTTGTTTTTGCGCTAGTAATCGATTTACGCCCCACAGCCAACTTATGACCCTCAGCCAAACCTCGACAAAATGCGCGCAAAGACGACAATACGTGCATATTCAAAAAACCAGACCCACCCAGTTTCGCGCCACGGCCATCGTGTCCTGCATTGGCCAAGACTCAACTTGTTTTTGCCGTCAATAAGCTATTGGCGAGCATCCATTTTTGGCGCGAAATTTGAAATTTACCCTTTCTTGCCAAGCTCACCTCCCTTGCATACAGATGCCCAAAAAATTTTTTTCGCTCGCTGAGCATTAATATTTTCGAAAGTAGGATTTACAATCTAGACAACAGCCATGACTTCCTTTACTTAAAATGATGAAGTACTTTCTGGCAGCGCGCTCCACCGTCAAATTCTGACCTAGCGTCAATTTGAAGCATACTTGCAGGCACGACCCCTTGGTGCCGTAGCAAATGCTTTCTCGTCTGGTGTTGGACTTACGTACTATAATTGGGATGTCAATGGCATACCGTACTATCCAGTAAACGAGGAAGGTTCTATTGGAAACGGTCATACAGGAAAGGTACGGAAGGGTCCCGCAACTATGAGCTGACGAGAGATTACCTTACCTTGTACAGGTGGACTTCGGATCGTGGGGTGGTGGATATTCTGACAACATCGGAGTGCGAGATTTTTGGTCACAAACGGTGGAAGGAGGTGCAAATTGGTATGAAGGTGGGTTACCTACAGGTTAGCACCTGAGGTAAATATTCACCCTACTTTCTTAGGTGTATATGGATATAAAACGGGGTGGAGCATACCAATAGCTCAAAGCGTCGGCGTGGAAGGTGGTGGAGGCACTCAGGTAAGATCGACCATTTGACAAAATAGGAAAATACCAATTTATTCAGGTTAGCGTACCACTGAAGGAGGGTGAGCTTGGTAAACCCATCTATGCCACCACTGGTTATCATGTGGGGCCTTACTTCGGTGTAGCAGATCGTGTAGGAGTTGACTGGTACAATGGAGGAGTATCGTGGAACAGGGTAAGTTCCTGTAGTCTCCAAAAACAATCTGCTCTTAACATCAGTCTTGCCAATCATTTATTCCCTAGAATTTTTGGGCCTGTGAATTAACCTCCCATTAATGGTGTCTAAATTCTCTCATGGCGGTGATGCATTTCTATGATTACGGTAACTATTTTAGGAGACAAAGGCATTGCTTGGAGCTGGTCAGAGGTTTTTCGACCTGCCATGTACTATCACAATGCTCTTAATCAAAATTTGTTAGAACGCTTGAACGGAGAGAAAGGAGGGGGAAGGGAGGGGATTGTTTAACGTAGATACATCGTATGCTCAAGTAGATAGAACAATCAGCCAAAGCAGAATTTTGCAAAAATGATTTTGAATCTATTGAAGTCAGCCAGCAACATATATCGGTAGTAGTTTGTGCACTGCCTATGTTTTTAGTGCTTTGGAAATTATTCTCCTACTTTTTTTTTCATCATATCATTCAGATGAGGTTAACAAAATGCATAATACTAATAGTATGAGTTTTATACTTAATGCTGCCTTAAAAAGTCGACCGAATGTTACTAAGGTTGAACAGGTACAATGAATACCTAGATATCTTAGGTGATGATTGGAAGGCCCCAGGTAAATGATTGCCTAACGGTAGGTCATATGATCCATTCTGGTCGACAAATTCAGCTTAAAACTGTGGCCCAAACCGTACTTTCTAAGCGAACCAATCAACGTACCGTATTCTGAGACGCTGACTTCGTTTTGAGAGATGGTTAACAGGCGCGATTTCCATGCTCAAAAACCTAGTTCAGTGATATGCTTGTTTTTGACGCATTTTGATAAAAAACTGAATGAAATGCTTACAAATGATGTTATTTGCATTTTCAAGGGTTTTCGGCCTTCAACGTTCATGTTTTGAATTTATTATGTGGTAATAAGATTGAACAGCCCATGCCGGTTACCTACTATATCTTCTTACAAGTTTCAAACTTGTCTAGAGCGTCGAAACCCAAATCATGCTGTTTGGTGTTCAGCTGGCAATAAAAATCGCGCCTCTCTAAAATCTTACAAAATCGCATAACTAGGTCTCAAAAGTCCTGAAACTCAAATGGTGATAATTTTTTTACATCGTCTTTGCTCTCCCTTACCACTTCCTTTTGGCCGAAGTGAGAGCAAAGCAATTAACACTTATTGTCCTTGAATGGATTGCCAAACCTAATTGCCAGTGCCGCTCACATTCTGTCATGTTTAGAATATTTTGTAAGAAATAATTTTCGTTATTTATCATTCACCCAGTTTATGCAAACCCTTATTTAGGCTAATTCGGTCAAAATTCATTGGATTCATTATCAACTTTTTGACTTTATTTTATTATTTTTCTTTCCAGGGTGTTGCGAGTCCATTTGTTGGCGTTGGAGTGAATACGGGAACGTCTATTGGATTCCCGTCGATCGGCTCCATTATGAACCGAATGGGTGTGCAGAATATGGATCACCTGGCAAAAGTGTTTGCAGCTCAAAATCAGCACACTACGTCAGTAGGAGGCCTCGACATCGGAACTGGAGGGTCGACGTCTTTGAGAGGCTAGAGAAAGGAAGATAGTGATTGTGATGTGCAATATTCTTATTTTTTGTGATCTCTTAGCTAGAAACTACCTCTATTATAGACATAGTATTTGATAATCTTAACTTCAAGTTATAAACGCAAAATTTTTCTTGAGTAATCTCGAAGACAAGATTATTTGACGTGCTGACATGAGTG
The DNA here is from genome assembly GCA_958299035.1 of Cylicocyclus nassatus. Classification (NCBI taxonomy): domain Eukaryota; kingdom Metazoa; phylum Nematoda; class Chromadorea; order Rhabditida; family Strongylidae; genus Cylicocyclus; species Cylicocyclus nassatus. Next base: position 28,571,095 of record CATQJL010000316.1, read on the forward strand.
TTGCAATTTGAACCGAAATAAATGTTATACATTTTGCAAGGTAGAACCTTTTTAGTGGGCTTACGGTAGGTGTTCGTACAGCGTGTAATTCTCAAGCTTCAAGGAGTTATTTGACATATCGTGTATCTTAAATGCCGTATACTTTCGTTGCACTAAGTCTTTGTTAAATTAGGATGGGATCCCAGACCATGTTCCTACAGTAGTTCTACCGTACTAGAGATATGACCTGTAACTTCAAGTAATCCCCCTATACGAGTGCCGGCGAATGCAATTTTGATCTCATACCGTACACCTACCATATCCTTGCAAGAATTACTACCACGGGGAGTGAACATTATCTTCATGACCATGCCAGGTAATATTTGCAAAGTTAAAGCGAATTCTGAAGTATCGCATCTATACCGTATATTCTTAACGCCGCAAAGCTTGTTTGTCAAAAAAAAACCTCGGTATAAAGTTACAGCAAATTTGAGTACATTGTTACCGTATACCTACCGTAACCTTATTAAAAATGCTAGATCGTTGAATGGATGTCAACCATGGTTGACAATAAGTAGCAATGGTTCGTTCTGCATTGTTTTAGCAAAATTTGAGATTTTGCAGGACCAACGCTTTACATGTTCATAATAAAGTGGAAAAATGAATTTTACAACTTTTCAAAAAAAATCATTTTTTCATTCTTGCTGTATTAGTGAACTAGCACTGTTTGATGTGTTTCACATATATGAGTATAGTGTGGAAAAAATAAACATCACATTTCCTTAGAAATCAGTTTTTGTTCTGCTGTAATACCAATTTTGCGTAAAGAACGCCCTAAACTTCCTGAACAGACGCCTCTCCAAGTCCTGACAAGGTCGGCGATAATCCAATTACTGTAGTCACAGCCGCAGTGGCGAATAATCCGCCAGAAAGAAGTGCCGATGTGTGCTATTAATTAATGTACGATGTTTACTTCCCGGATAAACGCCAGTTGCTTTTCGATGCGAATGGCAACAGACAAGCGCGTATGTGCTTGCGCGTTGCGTCATGCACAATTGCTGTGTTACAACTGCCAAATATTGCTAAAGTAATTGCTGTGAACGTAATAATCTACATTATTGCCAGGTGGAGAGTTTGACAACAGAGATTGCAGATGTTAAGGAAGTGCTTGTGCGAAAATTTTCCAAAACTCAATAAGATTGCGTTCAAAGTTTTTCTAAACGAATTTTGATATTCCCGCAACTTTTGCTTGATTTATTGCATAATCAAAACTAGTGGACTTCAAAAAAGTTCTCACACACTACTTTTTTGAAACAGTATTACTGAAACAACTGCTTTTTTTTTACATATTGCTGTTAGAAAAGTTGTTGTAGGAAGTTGTTTTTATAGGAGTAGAGGTGGACCAGAATTTTAAAATACACATTGGTGGTTTTCTTTGAAAAATGATGCAAATTCACAAAAAGATGTTGAAAGAAAAGGGTATGCACTTTCAGAGAAGAAAATAGTTGCTTGTGTTGCAGTCTTCTCAGGAAGTTTCAAAAGTGTGCTTACACGCGGATACAGGATTGAAAAGCCAAAAGATCAAAAGCATTTCCACTAAAAAATTCGCATAATGATGTCGATAAGTTCTCTTGCAAAGCTAGGTGGATCTGTACACTGTTAAGCAAGCAATTCAAATCTTTGTATTCCCGTACCCCTACAGTATGCATCAATATAGCAGAAGTGCCGCAGCTAAATCTCCACCAGCTCCAACATATTCCAATAAACTTCATCATGGTTGTAGTGTACGACTCCTTTATTTTTTGAAGCCCATCAGGCAAAGATGTTCTCATCAAGATTACGGCACGGTATAGTATTCCGAAAATAAATTTTTTTCCTGCACTTTCTACCTTCATTAAGTTCGAGCTCCGGAAGAGGACATTTGAGGGAAATGTCATGTTTCTGCAACACAAAATATTTCTTAGTTGGGGATAAAGATGTTAAGTGACCTGACAGCTTTATTCTCTTACAAGCACTTCCCGATTCACACTTTGAATACGCATACTTTCAGAACTTTGATATTCGCGAAAGCATGGGAAACTATATCAAAGTTCCAACAGATATGATGTGCTATGAAAAGCTAACAATTTCTTCTTATTTTTCACATGCGTAACATAAACTTTATAGATGTTCAACTTCACTTACAACGCCTATATTCCACTACAATTTTGAGTTTCAATTTAAAAGATTTCGTTGCTTTAGGATAGAAATATGGTATGCCCTATGGACAAAACTAAGAAGCAGCAATTTTGTGTTTTTCGCTTCATGTGACTTTAAAAACCTTTACAACTTCAATCCGTTGCACTTTACCACCATTTCCTAGTTCGGGCGTTGCCTCGTGGATCCAACATTCCCGCTAATTCGTTACAATTCCGATTATGGTAAATTGATCAATTCACAAATCGATGCCGATGCCCTATAGAGTGGGATTTTGAGTTGACCCGACCAGGTGTGTGTATGCTAATAAAGTGCGAGTTCAAGTGTCATAATCCGTCGTCCGCAATTACGTACAAATCAGCCGCCGTCAAAGCGCGTAGCTCATCTCTTCTGGGGCGATTTCGCCCACTTCAAATTTGCAAGCGACTAATATGCGGGGAGGGGGGGGGAGAGTAAAGAAGATTCAGACATTTGTTGTAGTAGGATGGATGCGCGTAATTATAGGTGTCGGATGTCCGCAGATGTGCGAAAATTTGCACAATAAGTCGCCTATCCGACGCGCGTCAAAGTATGTGCTGCAAATTGGAAGACGAAGAAGAAGTAGATTCGTTCCCTTTCATGGATAATTGAATGTGGAAAGAAGTCTCATTAGCCGCTAGAGCAGCAGTGAGCACAAACAACTTTCTATGAATCTGAAAAGCTCAACAGCCTTTCAAAGGAGACGCAAGCTGGGGTACTGTAGATAATTGGTCGATAATTGCAAGCACTAATTGGCCGCTCATCACTAATTAGTGAAATAAGCTTTTATGGAGCGCTACAAGATTGTTAACAAAGACGAGATGAGATGAGGATGAGCAGAGCTGAAGAGACGATGACGAGAACACTCGTCCTTTTCGCTCTTCGCTGTCAACAGGAGGAAGTCGCACCAAAAAGCACCAGAAATCACCCAGCCCCTCCCCCCCCCCCCCCGCCCTCCCCTCTCGCATGATGGGCCAAAAGAAAAGTTCTTAAGGGTCACATCATGTGCTCGAACTTCCCGTCGTGTGTACAAAAGTTGCGCCAGTAAAGGGTCAACTAATGACTCGTCACTGTTCTCACATAGCAACAATAGTCATTTACTTCAAACACACCTGCCGCTTGACTTTGTCGTAGGAGTAATAAGAATGTGGCACTTTGCCAATGAGTCTTTCATGGAAATGGAAGTTTTGAGAAATTTGTTCATAAAGAATATAATACAGATCGAGAAATTCTGAATTGTTAGATATTTGCAGAAACGTTAGATTAGCTATAATTTTTTGGTTGAAAGGGGTAGGTTATAAAATCACGGCCAAATTCAAAATCAAATTATTGTGAGACTGGTTTTTCTTATGACTGAAGGTTGAGTAAATGTGAATCAAATATTTTCTTTCATAGCTCCATGTGCCAACTCTAATTCTTGCTTTGAAACTAGAATCAGTATAAATTTCTCCATTCAAATTGTATCCAATCAAAAGATTTGTATGAAGTTAAATTCCACAATTTACATTATTACCCTTTTTCAACTAGTTTGAACCAATTATACCATTATAGAATTGCATATTTGAATGCTGGACCAAATTTCTTTTCTGTTACTTTTAGAAGCGCTTTGGATTGGCAGTGGGAAAAGGAAAGGAAGATAATATACGTTATTAGGAAAAAAATCAGGGAAAGTTAGAAGTGACTCCTTCAAAAGAACTTTTTCGTTAGTTACAGGCTCTCTCTCACACAAAGAAGCCCCAAGGAGAAAGCTTAAAAATCAAAATGCTCCGTTTTAGAGAAGGGACAAATGGAAGCTATTATGCAACTTTACTTTTTCTATAAATTAGATAATCATTTTCAAAATAACCACCTTCAAGAAGTATTTTGAGAGAAGATTTTGTTACTCTTGACCAGAATAACGAAAATCAATCCCTCAACATATGAGATTTTGATAGTACAAGTTTAAGCTAGAAAATACGATTACAGCATTGTTTCATATATCAACCACTCTCAAGGTTTTCGAGAAAACTGTAATAATTGTCATAAAATCGTTCTATCCCCGAGATGTTCGTTTCAGTTTGGATCAAGAAATTTTAAATTGACGCACTTCCGTCCATTATTTCATACAAAATCACGCAGTTTCATTAGCTTGAACCTCCTAAAATCATCCATCGGAAAATAGTAGTTCGTAGAAGCAGTCACAGCATTGAAGAGGTTGTGGAAGAGAATCATCAAAAATCTATTCATTCAAGAAACATTTTTTCTGCATCACTATTTCCTTGCTTTATTGTTTCGAATCGAACCTACATACAGATATCAATGAGTTGAGTCCAATTAGCTTGATGATTAATGACAAAATTTTCTGTTCAGTTACAGTAAACTCTTTGCCGAATAAGCGTGATATTCAATGGCCCAATTTGCCCTTTAACGCAGAAAAATGCCTCTGGGGAATTACCAGTTATTAAAGAGGTAATAACGCTTTTGCTTATGTTTGGTGTCTTTCCAATCCACTTAGAAGACCATGACGTAAGAATGTTCATTGTTATAGAAACGCAGTCTCCGCAAGCAAAGTTCACAAATCCTATCGCACAGGAATCTGAAGGGATTTTCTAAATAGGATCTAATAAACTACAAAAAAATCTTCAAACAGAAGTTTTAAAGAAGAAATTGAGGTTTAATTGAGAAATCAAGAATTTTCCGCAAATTCAACATTATGAAATAGTACTTTTCCTTCGTTTTTCGTCAAATTCCAAGAACTGCTAACGTTACATAGTCTTCCTTCATATACGAAGCTTTTTGCCCGGTGCTCATCACATCCTCAGCGCCTAAATGGATCATAGAGTGAGTTAACGAAGACTGATGGCGATGCTCATCGGGCGCTTTAGCGACACTTTGGGGTTCGTGGCGCAGTGGCCGGAGGGCAGCAAGTAATTGGCAGATTGCCAACAACAGCAATTGCTCACGACAACTGTGCATTTAACGGCTTATAATCGAATCATTATCACATGCATAGAGAGTATTTGAGGGTTACTATAGTAGGAATAACAAAAATCGTAAAAATTTTGGTATCAGCGCGATTTGGGATCAAATATCTAACAAAACCTCTGCAGAGTCCATAATTAGCCCTAACAAACGCGTAAATTACCGTACCCATCGTATCAAATGGTTACGGTAATTAATGCTATTGCACAATGACGATTAAGGCACGTTGCGACGTATGTTCACACTTTTCAGAGGCCCAACAACAATTATCCCCGAACCGTTCAGCTGCTTGTGTGAATATTCGAAGAAATAATGGTCCCTAGATAGCAGAACAATGAAAACGGCAGGATCTGCGGGAAAACCCGGAAAAATGCACTAAGCGATCGAAATATGTAAATTTGTTAATCGCCAAACGTAAAACCGCTCATTGCTCGGAACAGAAAAACCGAACAACGTTCACTTACGATGAAATTGCAAATTGCAAGAGGTTTTATGAACTTATCTCATAGAACTTTTCGACTTTTCGTTGTCATGTTGTCTCGATAGGCTTAGCATTATCTTTAAAGTTGATTGATGCAGATTTCGGTGCAGGAAGTACATGTTCGACTTTGTAAAAAAGGATTTTTGAATGAGAAAATTTTAAACTTTTAAACATATTTCTCCGTTATTATCTAGCTAATTTTTCGCTAGATTCTATTAAGCCCTAAGAAAATAGAAGAATATGTTTTAAAGTAGGAAAATTTCAACACGTTTTCAATATGTCTTCTCCTCCAAACCTCTTACCGGATTTTTCACTACTTCCTATCTGAATTCCTGAGAACATAGAAAGTTCTTTGTTTTGTGAAAGGCCTTTTTTCCTATTATAAAAATAAAAAGTTCATGAACTATTTGGCATGGGATAGAAAAAATATAGACTATAAAAGATTGCTGAGTCTTCTGTAAATGGTCAGAACCAGATCAAAGCTGGTTAGCGGAACAGGAGCCTAAATTTTCGACAATTATTGAAAATTTGCAAAATAATCTTAGAGTGAAGGAGTATAATCCCAATAGCTTTTCATTGCAAACTTCATTTGTTATATGTAGATGTGAGATATTCGTTCTATTATATATGACCTAAGAATTAGTTCACATTCCCTCATTTCGTTTAACCCAAATTGTTGATTTCCTTGCCGTAAATGGCGTAGGATATTTGTGGGACAACCAATTTATAAACAGAGATTCTATTTCTGCACGATTTGATAAGTTTTGAAAAGGAATTGATCTGAAGCTAAACTCTTTAAATTTTGGCCCAGCCCTCTTCGTCAGACAGCAATACTCTCAATATCAAAATTCCATCCTTTTTACTACTTATTCTTTTCTCTGCTTATAGCTTTCACAGTTAAACGGTCCTAGGTCCAAAACTGGCCACTTTGATGAGGAATCTACCCACTTGTTACATATATCTGTCGTAAAAAATTGTATGTACTAATTTATCCAAAATTTCTGAAAACACATGTTGTTAACTATACAAAACAGCATTTTCTTCAGTTCTTCTTGGGAAGAAAAGCATAAAAATTTTCACAATTTCCCTCGTTCTGCTTCTATACATTCACTTTCACTACTACACTAGCGAGCTAACCCCGTACCAACACCGTAAATCCGTCGAAAATGTCCTTTATAGCAATTCGCTTTGCATAATCCATTTGCGAACATTCGGCCGTGCGTCCAGCCGCGGCTCCGCCCCCCGCCGCCAGCCAGCCAATGGCGTCCGGGCGGCACGCCTCTTTTTCATTACTGTCATGTGGCGATTAGTGGTGCAAATATGATGATGGCCGATTCGCAGCCGGCTCGCTTCTCGATCGAGGATCTGCTACGATCTCGTCACGACATTCTCGCTACCGTACTGCCGCCACCATCTACTGCACAGCGAGCAGACGATGTGAAGAAGTCCGTCGAACAGCATGTGAACATGCCCAGTGCAGCGTTGAACGCTGTGGCCGGCGCGGATCAGCTGCCGTTTTGGTTGAGTTGTGCTGCTGCATCGTTTCCGCTAGAACAGAGTTTGCTGATGGCACAGAGATCAGGTGAGGGAGTTTTTAGTTTGTATTGTTTTGGCATGAAATGGTGGTCTCTGCTTTCCCCAACTCCTCAAAAATACGAACATTTACAGCCTATTTGTCAAGCTTTTCTCGTAAAATCCTTTTCCGTTATTTTCTGGCATCTTTTCTTTGTGAATTAAATTTGAAAAGACATCTGAATGGCTATACACGCCTTGAAGTCCTGTAAAGGAACTACCAAATGTACAAATCTTGCAGTTGCTAACTTTCCAACTTTTAGACTAGTAGACTCAAGAAAGCTTTGCACATGTGTGCTTAGCAAGTCAGCTTTATCTCATTTAGACGATTTACAGCTCGGAGTTTGAGCAAGAACAAGTTTGAGCTTGTGCAAAGCTCTACCCTTTTGCAGTTAGTCTCAGAATAAAAAATCATTCATTCTCTGACTAAGAGACACAAGCACGCTTTACGTACTACTGATTAACAAGTTCATGAGTGCTTCCTAACGCGTTTTGGAAAAATTTACTATTGGGAATCCGTGGAAGAACATGTTCGAGCTCGTTGAACAATGCCATTGAACACGTTTCAACAAGAAATTCAATAGTAACTTTCCAAAACGCTTTAAAACACACTCATAAACATGTTAATCGATCTTAGTCAGAGAATTCGATATATACAAAAATGACAGAAATGTCATATCGCCCTTTCATACCTCCCCTCCCCCAGGCTTATCCCTAAAAATCTGAAATCATCCGCAAATAAATTTAAATTTCGCCCTATTTAGCCAAAGCATTGTCCTGTAAAGTATCCAGAGAACAAGTTACAAGGAGAGAATACGTAAATATTTGAATGATTTGCTTGAAAATGTGGCTTTTTTACCAAGGATTTTTGTCAGGAAAGGTAGAGTCTATATCATCCTAGCGCTCAAGGTTATCAGTCTAGCTTAGGTGTCCATGCAGACAAAGAAACTTTTTCGCACTTCAAATATATAGTTTTTAATTTTGTCTCGAAAACTTAGACTTCTTGAACACATGATGCATTTTCATGGGCTTAATTTTGCTGACACAAAACTCGCATCAATATATAATACAATGTATCCGTCATGAACTTTCAATGATATTGATGAATAAGCTGCGATCTTCACAATTGAGCTCAGTTCACAGCATTTCAGTTCTCCCACAACTTTGGGCAGCAGCCGCTTCCTCGGATGCTTTGCGGATCGCTGCGAACACCAAGTCATATAGGAGGTTCGTTTGATTTTTGTTTACTAAATTCTCTCTAGTTAGGAATGATGTAAAAGTCTTCAACTTGCATATGTACAAAAAAGCATGAAGGTAATTCATTTCACTATCAAAGGGTTTTGTAAATAAGAGTTACAAAGGTAGTAAACACGTACCATATGTTGCAAACCCCTGAGCTTCCAAACTTGTAGCAGTTCTCAAAATTGAGCATTATGATTTTTCTGTTTCCCTACTTTTCAACAAGAAGAGGATATTTCTGATGTATTTATGTTTTTGATAAAATCTACAGGTTGAAATTCACCGATGCGAATATTTGTGTATTTTTGCAATGTTTTGTTGTTCGGTGGCATCAATGACACAAATACGTCAGATTACTCGACTTAGAACCCGATTAAAAATATCAAATTTCAAATTATTCCGTTAACCCCATAACCCCACGAATTCCAAACACACGAAAAACAAGGTGTCATCAATTTTGATTCGTATTTTTCCAAATGAACCAAAAAATGAGGATAATGCGTCAGTGCACAATAGTCAGGACTTGGTTTGACTTTGCCATAATCTTTTGTTGAAGCGAATTTGCTGTGCTAATTCGCAAAGGCCAACTTACATATAAATTTTCAGTCAATGACGAAAAAAGACCAAAAAATTGTTTTATTTGAAAAAATCGAATTTTTCATCTTATGTTTGATTTTCTCAGTTGTAGAAGAAAAGCACGAACAGTGTTCTCGGACCAGCAACTGCAAGGCCTTGAGAAGAGGTTCGAGACCCAGCGATACCTGAGCACCCCGGAGCGGATAGAGCTCGCCAACGCGCTCAATCTGAGCGAAACACAGGTGAGGGATCAAACATTAAAATAAGGAAGCTCAGTACAGATGAAGAGTACAGCCAAGTCCTTGTGTCTTCTGTGCATTGCACAGCACGCGCGGTATTTTACGCTAGTGTGTTTACGAAATGCCAATTTCAAGACGTGTGCTTTTGTTTATTTTTTACTTCGAGCGCAACTAAGTACATGCAGATGTAAACAATCATCTTCCAATAGTCCTTTTGAAAATATTTTCTGATTATTTATCAGTAGGTAGTCGTAAGGTATCGCGCACTGTCTGCAGTCAGGCGCGAACATCGAGCTACAAATAACTTCACTTCAAGAAGATGAGAAATGCAATATAATCATGCAATCAAGTTTGAAACTTTCTATGTAGGATTTTATTTTGAAAACCCCTAAGCGAACAGAATTCCCAAATTTTTTACTCGTTCCAAGCATCAAATAAACTGGGATAATGTAAATCTTGAATTTTCCTTAAGAAATCTACAAATTAGACAACTATCTCTCGTTACGCACAGACTTTACAATGACTAAAAAGTCAAAAAAAAAACTGGTTTTTGGATTTTGGGACTTGCGGAGAAAACCAACAAATGGACATTCTTGATTCGGCATGCCGTCTTCTCAAAATTCTTGACTTTCAATCGAAACTGCCGAAAAATTCCTCGCCTTCACCTACTGATATAGGTAATTCCGAGGAAGCCTTTCAAAGCAGATTTCCGCGTGAACATTCATACTCGGAAGTTATGATTAGTCCATCTAACAGTTGTCCCATATATTTCAAAAGTTTTAGTAGTGTACATCTGCTTTTCATTTCTCCTATACTGGAAATACCTTTGCTCGGTAAACTGGCCACTACCAATGCTACATCGGAACTCATACCCAACACATCATGCAGAATGGAAGTGTCGATTTGCATTTTAACATGTGGAAATCGTTCGCGATGGCTTAGTGCGAGGTGTTAAGAGCGGGCACATCTACAAATCGTAGAGAGTGCAACACGAGAACGGAGTTGAACAGATCCGAACCGACAATATTGGTCACCCATGCGGCGAGAAGGGAGTTTGAGACAGCAACGTTTAACAAAAAATCAAATAAAAAGAATGGACCTCCTATCATGGCTATTCGTTCTCCCTTCGGTTGATCTCCATGGGAAAACTTTCTATGATGTTTTGCCTCAGATTCGCTTTCATAAAGTAAAGCAAAGCAAGCTCTACAAGATGAGCCCTGATTTACATAAATCTTGATTCATGAACACGGTGTCCGTAAAGTATGTATACCTGGTTTGACCGTTAATATCTTTCTTCCCAACAAGTCTTTTGCCTTGCTTCAGGTACCGTTTTGCAGAGTTGGCTTCAACTTAGATTTACAGTATAGAGCGAATCACCCATCTCTCTTCATTACTGTAGGATTACGGTAGAAACTTGAAACATATGGTGTCAATGTGGAAAAAGCTGCCGTTTCAAAAATTTTCAAAAAAAAAATGTGAAAACTTGTGTATTAGCGTTTTTATGGACGCTGAGTTGAATACTCAACTATTCACAAGGTTGCGAAACTTTCTAAACGGTGTAAGCGCACTTTCTAGGAACATTGAGAAAATGGCCGCTACCTCTTACCCGGCATAACTCTTCAATGAAGCATCATAATAAGTTGGGAACTTTACAGTTAGAATAACTCTAATTAGCCTACTGTAAAAGCTTTCAGGGTGTTTTATTTCCTTTCTGGGGCAAAATATGGACTTTCATGGCTCAAAAGCTTCTTTGAAGTTTCCACCGTAATCCTACAGTAACGAAGAGAGATGGGTGATTCGTTTTATAGTGCAAATCTAAGTTGAAGCCAGCACTACAAAACGGTACCGGAAGAAAGATATTAACGATCAAACAGTGTATACATATTTTACGGACTCCATGTAGTTCTGAGTCAGAATTTGAAAACATCTGTATCCCTAATTGGATCTTTAGGACACATTCCACTTTCCAAATATGAATAAGCAATTAATCTGGGTGATTATGCATAAAACTGCTCTATTTTTCATGAGGTACATTTAAAAGCAAGCAACAATTCCCAAGCGACATTATTTTGGTATGCAAGTAAAGTTTTTGATTTCCAAAACAAACTTATATCACTAACCAGAAACAAAATGTAAAAGAGCATCTCTTCTCCGGGTCAGCATCCGAAAAAATATCAAGGAAGAGTATAGGTGTTTGGCTGAAAACTGACGTACGAATTCATCTTTTTATTGTGCGAAAAAAAGCGGGTATCTCAAAAGTTCTTTAAAAATGCCAGCCAGAAACAATGATCAATCAAAGTCTCATCATCTACTAAAGACTCAAATTATACCCTTTTAGGTCAAGACTTGGTTCCAAAACCGTCGTATGAAGCACAAGAAAGTGGTGAGAAAAGACCACAATGGAGCTGATATACCTGACGAAGAAGAAGCCGATTGGGCTGACATGACTGCTTGATCCACAACAATACGTACAAATATATTACATATTATCTTCAAAGTTCATTGTATACGCGACGTTCCTTAGGATGTATCTCTCTATCTTTGCCTAACCCACTATACTTTCTTTCACCGGTACTTTCATTTCTTGCGTTTTTTTCAGTTCAAGACTAGGACCACTTGTACAGTAACATTTTCCACAATGCATGTGGGGAAATCTGACGATGATTAGCTTGCTGTTTCCAATTCGTTTCATTTGTGTTGATAATATTAGAGTAGTCAATAATGAAGATTTTTATGCCATCTGTAGAGTAAATGCTCATAATTAGCCTTTTTTTTCACCCAAAAAGAAGATTTCAAAGTTTTCTAGCAAGCAGTCGAGCCAGGGCTCGGCACAGTTGGCACCTGATCAAGCTGGATATCTTTTTAGGACCAAAAGCTAAGGGATATCGTTTTTGCGGCCGAAAAGACACAAAAATTGCGAGGTTTTTTTAGTCGACGTTTCGCTTTTTTAGGGTTTTTACGTTTAGGGTTTAGGATCAAAGGAGACTTCGTAAAAGGTTTTCAAGAGCAGAGAGGACTTTTGAAATTCCCTTGGTGCCAGCTCGTGCCGAGCCCTGAATCGAGCACTGACAGCGCCTGCTAGCACAGAATTCCCCCACCGAGGCCAAAAGTTGCTTATGCATTGCTTTGAGTATGGTACACCAGAGTTTGATATTTTATTGATGACATCCACATCAGAATTTGTCAAGACAACTTTTTATCACTTTAAGAAGCATTTTTCTTTGAATTTCACCTTATGTGGCTGTGGCTATATGAATCCCCTCTTCCCTATTATGATAGAAAAGAGAATCGATTGACCGTTTTCACTGTTTTTTCCAACGTCTCCCTTTTGTTTTGTACCCCATATTGAAAGTAGTGGTATGTAGTCTGCAAAACATTTTCATCATTTCTCAAACATCCTTTTTTCCTGTCCATAGAAGTCCGAAAATGTTTTATTTTCCATATATGTTCTCAAAACCAACCCAAACTCAGCATACCGGTAGACTAGAATTGCAGCAATATGTTGCCATTGCCTGAACAAAAAAATTCATAGCCTGCGAATGGGACTTATAGCTCTTCACAAAAAGTGAATTCTCGTGTTAAAATTTTTTAAGCAGTATACTGAGTTCCGCCAAATTGATAAATACTAAAGCAGTCAACCCTCCTAATTGTGTCGCGTCGTTGATTCCCATGAAATTTACCCACATGGGTTATAAAAATGCAAGTGACTTGCTTATTCTTGTTAGTAATTGGAATAATTTCTTAAAATTTTGAAAATGCAAATTAGCCGTGTAAATTTTTTTTTCGAAAGGCTACTGCCATGCGCCCCTTTTTCTAGATTATTAATTTTGGAAAGCACCCCAAAAACTTTTCGGAGTGCGTGACTGACGCCACACATCTTTATTTAAAAGACAATTGCCCCCCCCCTCCTGGAAGCAAATCCTGAGACGGCCACTGCCATCCATAGATGACATTCGGAGATATGGCCAGAAATATCTCGAAATAAGTTTGGATTCTATGGATGGCTCTGGTCTATCGCCAAAAGACGACATTCTCTGACATTACAACAGCATAGTTACAAACGGCAATCCGAGAGATTTTTTTCTTTGGAAAAAGAAGAAATGAGGGAGACAAACTTCTTTTACTTCGGGAACGGGTGGGTCACACTCTTCGAAAAAATTGTTTGGATACCATTTGATTTTTCAAAATCAGAAAAAAGTCACTTGCGCATTATAATCGATAAAGGCAATTTCAAAAAATTTCTCGATCCATCTTCAAGAAGGGAGGAAAAAACAAGCGCATCCGCTATTTTCCGGAAAGCACGAAAGTTGTAAAATCCCGCACAAATTCGATAGAAAAATAAATTCTGTTGGTTTTCTCATCCTTTTCAAGGAGCAAAATTCACAGAAATGCTATTTCTCAGTACGTTCAAATAGGTTAATTCTGAAGATTGAGAAACTATCTTGATTGACTACACCATTTCTGTTTCTAACGATGATTATGCTAATGACTGATATTAGATCTTGATGAGCAGCTTTTGTAGTAACAGGAACGTCAACCTTCAAAACGGTTCTATTCCTATCGTATGACTATCAAAACTCTACTGTCATTCAATTAGGGACTGTAATGCTCCTGTAAAATCCCACAAATTTAAAATTCTCCATAAGGTAATGGATTCTTTAGTGCCAGACTTCGGAGATCGGGATGATTTGTTCGCAATATAATCAGTGAAAGCATAGTATTATAATTCGGCAAACATAACCGCAATAGCATAAATAAAAAATTCAACCCCATAAAGCTCATAAATAAAAATTAAATTAGCCGATTCATAAAACAAAAAGCAACAAACACCTTTGCATATGCACTTCTGCCAAATAACGCGTGTGCCCCAACAAGCGCTCTGCTTCTTTTCACTCCAGCCAATGGACAGACCTTACCAAATATGGAAACGTAGTGCATTGACAGTGGGCGCTGTCAATACCGCAGCCTTATAGGGGATCGATTTCTCTCGGCGAACGCGCTAGACACCCCATGTCGTGCCCGTTCTGGGTCGAATGGGTTCAACTGCGCAAGAACAATGCTGGGCTTTTCGTATGTCTGCAGCTAGCAGCTGCAAGCATCCCGGGCCTTTCGGACATCTTTTTGTGGTAAACAAATGGGAGAACTATGAAACTGAGCCAGTATAATGGAAGGCAAGTCCTCTTAAATTTACCCTCGCTTCAACTTCCATACAGCTAATGAAAAGAAAAAAAGCAGCGAGATTTGAAACTACATGATTGTAATATTCACTCGTAACAAAAAACAAAATTGATAATTTGACCGGAAATAACAACAATTAACATTGACAAGCAAAGCAGATCGTAGATGTAAAATTTCATACAGTTGTCGGAGAAAAGAAGAATCTTCACCTAAGAATTACTTCTTTCCAGCAGCAAGCTTCTGTTGAAGTTCGAGTATTTTAGCCTTTTGCGCATCTGCTTTCTCCTTGAAGTCAGATAGGCTCTCATCCACTCGTTTTCTGCAATAAATAAGACGAATTAGGGCACATCCCAGTGTGATAAGTCCTTATCAGATCATTCAACTAAGCTATAAGAGAAAAGAGCCTAAATTTAGAATAGAAAAATCACCGACATGATCTAGAACGTATTTTTCTGAACATTTTGCAGAAGAACATCAGGGATGTTCTCAGTTTTCTTCCAAACTTTGAAAGGTTGGCAGTGCAGCCCTATGTCATGTTGTCTTCATAAGTTAAGCATTTTCTCCACTGCATCTAGTATGACCTAAGTATGATCCAATCTGACAAGGGGCGTGCTTAGCCAGTGGCCTTCTCAGATGAGACCCGTACTGCTTTGGAGAGTAATGCACAGTGTCCAAATCTGCCTTCACTATCTGACAAACGCCTCTGGATGCCGAGCTATGGGCATTTTGGGGTCAAAAAAATTGAACGCAAGTCTGGAACAAAATCGCCCAAACTTGCTCAAACGGTCGGGGTCGAATGTTAGACCAGTTCATGCAATGGATATAATTTGTCTAATATGTTGATACTCAACAATGCTTTACAGAACCGCTGAAAAAGTTGCAACAATTTATTTTATCTACATCCTGGATCATTTTCCGTTCCAAGAAGCGGTCATAACTCGATGTCCAGAGGCGCTTGGCAGATAATGGATGAAGATCTGGAGTCATCGTGCAATGCTCTTCAAAGAATGGTATGAGTCTTATTTAGAAACGCCACTTCGACTGAAAACGCTTCCCTTGTAAGCTTCTTCCGCCAACAAAGCTATGTTCCGACTAAAAGCGGTTGCACATGAACGACTTATTCAAAGGTCTTACTGGAAATCTCAGTCCATATACTCTCATACAGGGCTCCTAAATTGCAGAGTCGTTTGCACCAGCGGTCGCGCGAACGCGTCGCGCCCGGGCATTTTGCCGGCGCCGGGGCCATCGATCGTGGCGGCGCCATTGATGCTCGGGCGCGACGCGGTCGCGCGACCGCTGATGCAAACGACTCTGCAATTTAGGAGCCCTGTACATTTCTCGGGTTCTACTGGAATACACTGCGTTGGTATTCTGACGTTGGAAAACAAAAAGCATCGGGATTAGCTAAGAAACAAATGAGTCCCAGTAGTCATGGAAGAGCAAAATCATGCTGGAATAAAATCCTAATAAATCACATGACTAATAAATCACAAAAGTACGAAAACTGGTCAATATCGGAGTCTTCCAATAAAGGTGAAATGCCAAAGTCATGGCAGAAAATTCGTTATAGTTGCGGCTTAGACTCAGATGTTTTATGAGCTCAATCAAAGAATTAGTGCACATTTCGTAATTCAGCACCAAAGATCATTACTAAACATCGGTGATCGCAGTAGCTAACCTCTTACCAACATCATGCTTACAATTTGGTCTCGCAGGTGGTGTTTGAAGTTGTAAGAAAACAGTGCGCTCAAAGTGACACTCAAGCAAGGTATGCCTATTAGGTAACGAGAAAACGAGTGATTTTTGACGGGGGACCACATTTCAGCCAAAGACCTACTGCTCCAGCGAGCATCATAGTTAGGATTGCAACTGAGCTTTTGTGTATACGCAAAGTTTGAGAATCGGTGAGCAAAAAACAGACGAACAATGACTTATCAAAATGCAGATTACAAGGCGATTTTAAAAGGAAATGGTCAGAAATTAATTCAGGCATTCAAAGTAAGCTGCATCATCGGACTCATCTTAGAACGCTGATCTCAAATATATGTTTTTTATCTGCCAAGCGACCATCTGGGAGGAGTTATGAGCGTTCAAATATGGAAAATTCTTTGAACTTCAACGAATATATTTCCTTGAATAGGGGCGTGATGGCGCGAATTTACAGTGGCTACAGTTATTTCACTTAAGAAGCATATTCACCAAAAACCTGAGTAAGTGTTTTTACAACCTATTTCGTGGAACATGCGCAGAAAACTTAACAAATGGCACAACGCCCATAACTCCTCCCAAATAGTCGCTTGGCAGATACTAAACACATATTTGTGATTAGCGCTTCAAGACGAGTCCGATGATGAAAAGCATTTTTAATACGGCTAGATTAAGTTCTGACCATGCCCTGCTCACCAACTCAATTAGCGAAACAAGAAATGTCGAAAAGCGTTGGAACACAGTACCGCTGAAACATACGGCTACAATAAGTACTAATAAAAAGCCGATTGAAGTAAACGAAAGCTGCGGTAAGAAAAGGAAGAGTAAGAGGAACTGAATATGAAGAAAAACGAGAATCAAGCTACTCACATTTCTGCATTTATGTATTCTAATCGCTTGTCAACATTAGCACGGGCTTCTGGTATATCCTGTCGAACAAGGCACGCACCAATAAGCTTGTAAACTTTCGCATCTTCATCAAGATATTCAAACTCCTAAGAATGATAGGTGAGAAATTTTTCTATAAAGGTAACATTGCAGAGAAAAAATAAAGCAGACCGATTTCACTAGCGTATTTTCTGTCAACTGGCTCTCGAGTTGTTGCCGATTGTTGATATATTTCTCGCGATCTGTAACACGAACAGCACTAAGAAAGAAATTGAGAATTTCATAGCATCTACGAAAGAAAACTGACGAGGAGTTACTAAATCAGACTTTACGTACCGTTTTCGATTTCTTTGTATTTTTGCAAGGCTTCCTCAAATTGAACTTTCAATTGCTCCATACCTGAAAAAAAGTGCATCCAACATTTCATAACCAAATAACCAGTCTGGGCAACATACAGGCTTATGAACAAAAGCATATAACATGAAAAAGGCTGCAATAAAGGAACTTGTCTCGAATGCGCATTCCCGAATCTTCATTATGCTGGTTTTTTGATGAAAAGAACTAATATGGACAAACCACCAGCTGAACAACACAAACAGGCCTCCAAATTTTATTTGTTTCCATGGAAAAGTCGATTTGAGCGTGAGAGATACAATGTGTGTAGCTGCAGTCAACCTGCACGATTCGACGCCGCGCAAAAATTGTCGGGATTTCGCGCGTGGTCCAACATGGCTAGATTTTGGTCCGAAACTGATTCGGGTTAGATCGAGCTTGATTTTATAGGGTTATGCTAGGATACAACCTTGCAATATGAGACTTGAAATTCACTTTTATTGAGCAACTAAAAGCAGTTCTTTGATATTCTGATCCTCCTCGGCGAACTCGTCGACCCCTTCTCCTTCACTCTGCGATAGAGCAAGTTACCCATGGAAAGAAACCATTATCCGTCGGAATCCGGCGCTGACCTTAGCTACAGTATAGCTACAGTATATAGCTAACGCGACCATAAAAGGCGACTCGGCTGCCTCTTACTTTTTCATGGGTCTTATCAGATGATAAAGTGGTCCTGCATTTTATATGATGTGTTGTTCATCCTCTGGGTCGTATTATAACTGATCATTTCGCTATCCGTATTCAAGTAATGAATGGGGACCTGAGTTTGCTAACAACTGATGCTGATGGATGACGTAAAAGTACCACTTACAAACTCTTTTTGTTGTTAGGGATTTCAAAACAAGACTGTCATTGTTAAGGATGGCTTCATCTCCTTGAACGATGTACACGTTTTGGGAAGCAGAGGTTCTAACTTCATCAAGTATAACCCTTTTATATCCTGGCGAAAAGTTATTGGGATATCTCGATAATGATATTCCATGAGATACTGGAGAAATACGGTTCCTTAGTATTTGCTATGGTATATTGAGAGAGTAGCCAAGATGAAGAGAATTTTCAGTACCGCGGCAAGATCAGAGAGTAAACAAGATAAATGGTAGTTTCAGGATGACCTAATGATGTGGTAAGTAAGATTTATATGTAATACTAGCTGGCTTACCCGGCTCCGCCGTATGTTCCGAATAGAAAATTCCATTTCTTAACCGATCCGAACCAAACTTGGCACACATACACTTCCGGCCCCGGCGGGTATCACAGTCCACTTTTCGTTACCGATTGATGTCGATTTTATTGATTTTTTGCAAAATTTGAGCTAGGGGGCTGGAATTTGGCGGGGGGGGGGGGGGGTGTAATCGAGCATGCTGATCACCCCCACGGGGGTGATCAGCATGCTCGATTACCCCCTGTGCCAAATCCCAGCCCCGTAGCTCAAACTTTGCAAAAAAAACCGATAAAATCGATAAAAGTAATGCACGATTTTAAAAACCAATATTGTATTGGGAATCCCCATGCTCACTTACTCCCCTGTGCCAACTCCCAGCCCCGTGGCTCAAATTTTGCAAAAAATCGATAAAATCGATATCGATCGATACGAAAAGTAGCCTATGACACCCGCCGGGGCCCGAAGTGTATGTGTGCCAAGTTTGGTCCCGATCGGTTCAGAAATGGAATTTTCTATTCGGAACATACGTACACACAGACAGACATACAGACAGACAGACAGACATACATACAAACAGACATTCAGCTTCATATATAAGAAGTAAGATTCATAGCCAAAGGGAAGATAAGAGGCAGCTGGGTCGCCTTTTATGATCGCGTTAGCTATATACTGTAGCTAAGGTCAGCGCCGGATTCCGACGGATAATGGTTTCTCCCTTGGAACCTGTGACGTTGCTTCGGCTCCAGCGATTAGCAACTTGCACCTTAGCGCTCTTGGGTCTGCAGCATACGATAGCAGGAACCCCTTCCAAGCTGAATCGCAAGTCGCGACGCAAATGTCGCTTTGGAAGCGAGAAAACCGCTTCGCAATAAAGAAGAGGCACGAGAGCCCTTGGAGTTGTTTCTACTGCAGTCACTGCAGCAGCTGCAGTCATCAAGGCGAGCAAAAGATATCGATCGATCAACAGTCGTTGTTGCAGCGACTGCAGTATGAAACACCCTTAGGCGACACGGTCCCTCTCCAGTAATGCCCGCCCATGCTTGCTCGCGCATCCAATTATCGTTCGGAGAACTCACCGGGTCCTCTGTAACGGGGTCTGTCGGGGTTTCGGAATTTCCCACTTCGTTTTCGGAATCAGGGACATGGGAAGGCCTCAGTCGGCAAAAACTGGAAGTCGACACTTCGGATGGGCCGCCCTTAACCCTTGTATCGATCCAGGTTCTTCGTATGGATCTTAAAGCAGACTTTCGTCATTAAAATCCATCAGGTCTTAGCTTGTTCGACTTTTATATACGGCAGTTTATAGACCAGCTACTTTAATTAGTTAGTGTTCGGACTTGTGGCCGATAGTCTATTGGGTTCTCTTCACTTCACAGTTAATGATTTATTCATAGATAGTATACACACATCTACAATGGAATACATTGTTACCTACATTACCACACACTTTCCCTTTGTTGCCGTTACCCATGTCACCTGTCTGGAGATTTCCTATTGCCTCGGGGAGGATATCGGGTGTCGATCCGGAGGGCTGTCCTCTCTGTCCTTTCGGCTGCTTGAGAGTGTGTACGGAGCGAGGCTTCGGCGACGATGTTGTGAGAAAGCCGCGATAACGAGCCGTGATGCAGAAATCATTAATTTCAACGATTCATGACACCCCGACGAGAACAAAGGAGAAAAAATTTTTTTTCGCAAGTAATTTCCCTTTCTTTTCTTTTTTTTACTGCTGATTTTGTTTATCCCTCGTTACTGGGGAAGGATATTTTTGGAAATTGTTTGCTCAAAAAGCGTTTATTTTGTTATTAAATTACAATGATAATGGGTTACTTGAGTAATACTTGCACGAAAAAGGAATTATGAAAACAACAGTTATACAATGGATGAAAACGGAATTATAAAAAACAGTTGCCATCCAATGAATAAAGGGCATACGATATGCTATACAGTATTGTAAGATTTGCTATAATTGTATTGCCAGGCACAAAATATATGATTTTACCTCACAGCAGACCGTAGAGCATTACCTCACAGGGAAACAATACAAGGCACAATTATATTGACAATTACAAAATATGAGAAAGTTTACCTCACAAAAGATCAATACGACATGGCATAATCAATTTTTCCTGAAATGAGGCGTTACCAAGCGTGTGATTGTATTACTTGCATTGCCTTTGCGAAAAATAAATTTTTTCATTGATTCCCTTTCATTTCCTTTCAAAACTCAAACCTTGAGCCATAATTGTTTCTACATCATTGAGAGCGTTTCTGATCGACCTTGCATCATTTCTTGCCTGTTTCAGGTTTTGCAACTGTTTTATCACCATCATAGTTGTCCTCTTCCCGTCTCGATATCGCAATTTCAAATGATTTACTGCTTCTTCGTACGAGTCGCCCTTTCTTGGTATCATTTTTAGTGTTCGTGCCGCATCTCCTTTGCAGCAGTTGAGTAATATCGAAAGTTTTTCAATGTTCGAGTATGGTTGCTTATGTACAAGCTCTTCGAACAGTTCCCAGAATGAATCAAATTCTATTACCTTTCCATCAAAATCTGGAATCTTGAGTTCGTTTCCAAACAGTCGATGTGTGACCGGAGTGATCTATTCGTTTGGTCGTTTCCGTTTGTCATGTGCTTCTCTTGCTCTTTCCTTACCAGTGCTTCTTGGCAGTGGAGCTCTACGATACGTTTTTCCAATTGATCAAGCAGATCGGTGGTGGTTTCCAGCCAGTATTTCCCTCTTTTTTCCTCCCAATACGATTCAAATTCGTTTTTCACATTTCCATCTTCACTGAGCTTTTCCTTTAAGTTGTCAATAGTACTCATGCATTCTTTATAATAGTTCCATATACACTCTTTTTTATTTTCCATCTTTTTACACATTGCTTCGACGACAATTGGTTTAATTGCCAAAAATGTTTCCATTTCTCTCATAGTTGTAGGAAATTGCCATGGTGATTGAATTGTTCAGCTTCTTGTAGTACTTTTGTTAGTTCATTGAGTTGCCTTGTCAACTTTTGTTTTGCCACTTTCAGATTAAATACTGCGGCGGGCATTATGGCAACAAATTCAAGCAAACTTCGTGAAAAACGGATCAAGAATGATAGCGGTAGGGGAGCGCCCCTTTTATATGTATAGTTCCCTGTGTAATGTTTCTTTATTTTTCCCATCTCATGGGAAAATCACATACTTTGTGCCTTTTCTGCCTGTTGATATTTTGATGTGAGACATGATAAAATTTTGTTGTGAGAACCCTTTTTCTCCCTTCAGCTGGCAAGTATTTTTCTCGGGAACTATACCTGTTTTTTTCTTCTTCATTTTGTTTCCGCGGAATACGTATATTACCGAAGGGAGCTTTATTCTGAAGGAAACGTTCCAATTTAATCGAGGCGATAAGACAACAGCTCTGGTGGGCCCTACCAGAACCGCTGCCACGGCTCAATGGTTCCTTTGCCTATTTTGACCACGGGGTGGCCTAATCAATTTTTGGCCTTTACGTGATTCGTCCGATGCACCATGGTCGGACTTGTGGCCGATAGACTATTGGGTTCTCTTCACATCACAGTTAATGATTTATTCATAGATAGTATACACACATCTACAATGGAATACATTGTTACCTACATTACCACACACTTTCCCTTTGTTGCCGTTACCCATGTCACCTGTCTGGAGATTTCCTATTGCCTCGGGGAGGATATCGGGTGTCGATCCGGAGGGCTGTCCTCTCTGTCCTTTCTGCTGCTTAAGAGCGTGTACGGAGCGAGGCATCGGCGACGATGTTGTTAGAAAGCCGCGATAACGAGCCGTGATGCAGAAATCATGAATTTCAACGATTTCAACGTTAGCGTTTGAATTCACTATAATTGTGTCCCTAGTAAGGGACTGTATTATGGGTCCTAGTAGGTTAACGATTTGGTACAGTGCGGTGTTTTTCATATCGCGAAGAGCACCGGGGCGCGAAAAACTTTGCTCGGATGGCGTGCTTGGGACTCCCTTGCCATTCCGATTCTATGTCAACCTGGAAAGCGGTCGATCCAACTTTCTTTATAGCTATTTTCTTACAAATAATCGATCATAGAGAGGCAAGATTCAAGAACTGCACCGGATCCGACCAACGAGGTCGCCCAAAAGCCGCAGAACACCATGAGGTTGACCAACCAGCTGGCAGCAGCTACTGCTACTCTCGTGGCACCGGAAGCTACTGCCATATGGATGTAAATGCAGAATTTTCTCAGCAAATCTCATCAGGTATAGATTGTTCCATTCAGTTCGAATATATCGCTAGAATCCTGGAAGCCCTGACGTCGCTGTCACGACGCATCGGAGGAAGACGAAATCAAAGCCAATCTGCTGAAAGCCATTATATATGCCACAAATTCAGACCTTTTTGATTTTTATGATCAGCATGCAACAGCTGAAGCAACGCAGGTCAATAATCATATACTGGATACGCGAGGAAACGAAGAATGGAAAAGAAGCGCCCCCATTAGCTCGGCGAAATGGACGGCTCGTTACTTGCCGCACAGGCCCTTTCTCTACGGAAATATGGCACAGACTCCCAGTTCTCACCTATTTTCAGATACCCTACCCGTAATCTCCCCTTTTTAGCGCGTATGGCCGCATCCGCAGTTTGAAGATCATCCGCGCAACATGTGCTACAATTGTGGCCGCTACGGTCATTCCTCCAGAGCATGCAGTATGGACAACAAATCCCAACAGTGAGGTTGAAGTTGATTTCATTGTTGCTCTAATTTTTAGACGAGTTTTAGCCTATTGCTAAGAACAAAACCAAATTTGAAGATCTCTCGTAAGTGCAGTTCACATTTACAGAAAACTGGGGACATTGCAGCGTTGACTTGTTCGCTAGTTTATCTAGCAGAAAATGCTCCACCTTTATTTCCTTTAATTCCTTTATTTCTGCTCTGAAGCGAGACTGACACCTTTTTGGCAGAAGCAGCGACGTGGTGGAGAGGCAAGTTTGTATGGTGGGTTGGGTTCCTCTTCCGAGCTTTATAGCAAAAACCTTGCTTTGGGCTAAACAGTATGGTAGTAGTGGTATCTTGGGGTTTTCAGTTTGTCCTTTCATCTTCTTTACGCATATTTGCGAAAAGAGACTTCTTCGAGACGAAAAATTTGAATATCTCTGCATTCATTTTCGGTCGTAGACCTTTTAATTTAGATTTTGCCTTTTGATTTTGCCGCTACAGAAAGCAAAAATGGCGTTTTGTACTTAGCCAAAGGCTTTGGGCACGAAGCCAAACGCGCCGGAGTTGGTGAGCGAAGCTTGCTCGAAAGGCTTGCTTAGCGATTTCCTCGATATTCAGGTCCTACGTTATCCTAGGACCACCGCTCACCCTTAGACCAAAAACCACAAATCCTGACGATTAAGTGTAGACTGTTTATCTGTTTATCTGCTTCAGGTATGAATAGAATCCATATTTCCGCGATGTGGTGCTAAACTTTGTTTCGAAAAAATTCACTAATGCGTTTCTTGACCGGAGAGAAAGCGTGCTATTATAGAGTCTTAGGAATTTTTGCGGCGTCATAATGCAGGCTTCATGGGACTTTATATTATTAATCCTCTTTGTTTTAGAGGCTCTCACAAATAGGGAAAACGAAAAACGCGGTAGAAACAGCGGAATAATATAGCTCTTGGGGCTGACCTTATTGTTAGTCACATTTTGATGAACTGTGAACCATTCAGTGTGCGGAAGAATAACTATTGCTGTTTCCAGTTTGACAAATCGTACGTCGCAGTTTTTCCCAGCGAATCTTCCAGTCCTTCCCACGTTTCAATCTGGTCATTTCTTATCTCTGTGATGTCTCCAAACCTTTTCATTCACTTAACTCTTCAGCTCTCAGCTTGCACCTCTATCAAGCTTATTCATTATGATTACTCATAAGATAGCTGTAACCTACCACTGCTTGTTGTCATTTTCAATTTTATCTGGTAAATTTTTTGTATCTGAATTTTAAGCAGTACTCAAACGATTGTGTGCTCAGTGAACATTCACATTGGCGCTTGTAGTCAGCAGCAATTCCGCAACTTGAGTGCATAGTCGCACGCGACTCAGATCCACCTTGTATAATTAGAGGAGGATCACGGCAATGTGGGTGAATTAGTCTAACGCGAATTCAAATAGAGCCAAATCTGTCTTTACTTGTCTTAGTAATGATTTCTACTAAGGCAAACATATGCTCCACAAGCTGCGTAGATTAAGCACCTTTTCAGTGCCAATGGCTATGGAAAGCAAGAGATCGAAGGAGTCATACTGGAGAGGAGGCATGCGAAGGTGCTAACAGCTGCAAAACTATTCTCACACCTGTGACAACAGCGGAGCAATATTCACTGATACTCGTGGAATGCGAGTCCCATCAAGGGGCAAAATATGTCAATTGCCATATTCTACCGAATATTACATGCCCCTCTTATATGCCGTGGAATTCAGCTTGAGTAATAGAATGATTATGACAGTAGTTTTAAGTAATTTCCAGGGCCCGGCACGAGGTCGGCAAATGACAAGCTGGAAATTGTTCTGGGGCCAAAAAGCAAAGGGGAAATCGTTTTTGCGGGGTCCGGGGCAGAGCCCCGGAAAAAATTGGTAGTTCATGCTCGCTACTTATCTTGACATGTTATGTGCCTCAACAGGCGAACACTGGAGTTCGCGCGCGTCAAACCGCGCCGTCGCTAAGTGCCGCACGCGCGACGTCGCCCAAGCGATGCTATTTGTAACTGCATACATGACTAGTTCTCAATGTGTGTGTAACGATATGGCACCAAATTTTGTGTGCGAACGGACAGAGGCTAGTGGAAACATAATATGAAAAATTATGAAAAACTTATGTGAACGGAACGAGTAATTAGCATTTTTTCCGAGAATTTCGCAAAACTGGTAAATGAAAATGTGAATTTAAACGGCTCGCGCTTTGCAGTGCGCAGATGACGATATGGTATGAAACTTGGTAATTACATGCACACGGGCTTGCAGGACTTGACTGAGGAGTTTCACTGAGAAATTATGTGACTGAAGGTTGTGGCAAACTTTTTTCTGGAAATTTTGCGCTACCAAAGTAATGGAAAAATGGCTCGTTTGCAACGCAGAGGTAACGAAATCGCGCGGGCTTCGGTGTGTATATGCGCAATAGGACTAAGTAATAAAGTATGAAATATTATGAGAAACTTATGTGAATGAAGAGTTTCCTTAACTTATTTCCAAATTAGGTCGGCATTTGCCGACCTAATTCCCACCTGAGGTCGGCAAAACTCTCAATTCACATAATTTTCTCAAAATTTTTACATAAATCTGTTGTACACCTAAAGTTTACTACATGGTGAAATTTTGGTTCCGAAACTCCTCCTCTTGTCCTTGTTGGAGCCCAAAATGGCATCAGCAGCCCAGCTTTCTAAGATAGAAAGCGCGCCCCAGTCAATCGATACGCGCGGGAACGGCGTCTCTCATTCCTATGACTGCGTTTCTTTGATATTTTCTCATTCCCTAATCCTTTTTACTGCTTATTTTTCTTCCTGTTTCCTATCTTGGTACAGCAATTTGAGTAATATGAGGAATTTGAGCAATTTGGGCGCTTTTGAGCGCTTTTAGGCGAAGTGTGGCCGGTAATCTCGTCGCACAAGCACAAAACGTCATTTTTGGGCTCAGGGGAGTATTCGTAAAACTTACTGGGATCAAAGGGGTATTCGTTTTGGAAAAACCCGTTTGCCCACCTTGTGCCGGGCCCTGGTAATTTCTCAAACCATTACTCAAATAGAGTTGTGTTGGTCAGAGTAGTAGGTCGTTGATAGAGTTAAGTTAGTCATTCAAATAGACTTGTACGTTACATGCACTATTGTTATTGAATCTGGGGTTCGAATATTTGGTGCAACGCGCACGAAACTCTAATCTCATTCCGAAATCGTCACCTTGAGGAATGGAAGGCTCTATCAAAGGAAGCGCTCCGAAACACCTGGCAATGCTGAAGTGGCTCACTTACTGCCATCATACACTCAGTACACCTAAAGCGATTCTAACAGTGTCGAAAAAAAAGTTGTATCTTACAAGGGAGCAATATCAACTTATAGTCTGCCTCAATCCCAACCAGGCCAAAATTGGAATGGCGGGAATCCGTTTCGCGAAGGTATTGCGTCACGTCTACAGCTAGCTTGTCTGCTATTTCCTCGATCTCTTCGCTCTTTGCGACAGCGCGCGTATGCTGCGCAAAACCCTAGCGCTGTGAGCGCACAAATTCAGTTGATGATTTCCTGATCCCGTTTGGGGCAGACTGTAATCTGGCAAATAAAGAAATATGTAAATCAACAGAGGAGTCTTTAAACGCTGGTTCCAAATCTGCTTTCCGTTTGTACGGACAAGCTCGAAAGGAGTTATGACCGTTTTCATGTCCAAATTTGTCAAGCTTTGAGTGCCTGAAAATCAGCGAAAAGCTCTACAACAATACCTATGCGGATTTCCACTATCTAAGTTGCTTCTTTGTTGTCAATATACTTGTTATAGAATTAATAGCTCACTTTCAGGTGTTTTTGTAAAGCTTTCCCTTTATTTTTTGACCACTTAAAGCTTGATAAATTTGGACATTTAGACTCATGACTTCTCTCGAAGAGTTATTCCGCAGAAGCGGAAATCAGATTTGGAATCAACGTTTGAAAATACGTATACTGATACACAACTTTTTTTAGTCGGCCAGATTATTTTGGTATCCTTCCCTTAGTGTATAGCTTACAAAGTAAGCCTACCCTGATTATACGTGCTTTGTTACCAAATTACTCAAAACGTTGTAGCTTATGAAAGAATTTGAAAAGTAGATATCAAACACTTTTTTCACACTGCGCCGCGAAGCTGAAGCTAGTATGACTAGATGTTAGGGAAGAACTGGTGGAGACGGCATTGGAGAAGCAAATATACATCGTCCATGGAAACGAGTCAGCAGTGGAGGATGATCAACAAACACGGTTGGTTACTGTAGAAAATGATGAGAAAAACAAGCCTGAATTACACCAGCCTAGAAGGCAATCTACATCGTGACTCCTTCCGAGACTTGATGCAAAGAATTGAAATGCTTACACAAACTCGCTGAACATTCATACAGACAAAAGGTTCGGGAGTACGACGTACTCGGATGTTGAGCGGCTTTACAGATGAGGCCGTAAAAGACCCACTAAAGCCGGTAAAGGCGGTATTAGGATAACGGCGAAGCGCACGCATGCCATCGCCCTGATGTGAGTCGTATAGGGCTTCTGCAAGGCTGACACGGTAGAGAGCTACATACGGTTATATGAACTCTTCTGATTATGCAAAAGAAGTGATCTGGACATCCTATGAATCTTGCTAACTTATAAGTGTTTTGGCCGCAATTTAAAAACATTTATGAGATGAAGTAGCCCGGAGTTTGCATACCTTGAACACCCGCAGAACGGCTGTGGTTAGAAGGACCGCTGCTCCTTTGACCTCCCGAACATTTTTCGCTGGATGGCAAAGCTGATGATCGTGTTCGCGTCCTGCTGGTGGCTCTTATATGAAACACGGGTGAGCAGGAGTCCCTTTTAGCACTCAAAGGAGCGCCTAAGGATGTCTCTTGGGGAAAAGGGCCGTGAAGATGACTTGAACCACGACGTGGTAGCCAAGCTCGCAATCTTCTTGGGTGTGCTATGAATACATTCCTCAGCTTCTGAAGTGCACAAATGGGGCTTTGAATCTTCCGATGAAGTGCAGAAGACTCTTTCGAACTCCTCGGTAAATTTTGTTCAGTCCTCCGCGTTATCGAAAGTATCGATCAACTTCGCTATCTTACCAAGAATGGAGGGTCACGAAGTTGAAGTGGCTGATCACTACGACTGTATACCGTTAGCGAGAGTTTGCAACGCTGATTCCAAATGTGCTTTCCTTATGCGTAGTGCGCCTTTGCGAAGGAAGTTATGAGCATCCTTCAAAGCAAAAAAATCGAATTAATGGCTAGAATAAAATTAGTCGCTAACTCTTCCTAAACGTCAGATGGAGAATTATAGACTTTATTGTTAGGATACTTTATCCTAACTTTGCCACTGCTTCGTTTGAAGTCTAGAGAGACGGAGCGCATTGCATTGATTCATTTTTCTGAAAAGATGCTTATAACTCTTCTCAAAGGTGCTCTGCAAATAAGGAGAGACGATTTAGAATTACCACCAAAGACTCTCACTAGTAGTATGCAAATTGCGATGATCACCTCGACGCCGTGACCGTTCCCTTATAAGTCTTCTTGAAGAGTCATGTGAGCATGGCGATTCTTTTTCAAGCTAGTCTTGCTCATTTTGTATAAATAAAGCTGAATGTCTGTTTGTAAGTTTGTTTGTATGTCTGTGTGTCTGTCTTTTATATTCCAAATAGAACATATTATTCCTAAACCGATCCGGACCGAGCTTGGCACACATACACTTTGAGGCGGGGCGGGTGTTGTAGGCTACGTTTCGTTATCGATCGACATCGATTTTATTGATTTTGTCCAAATTTTGAACTATGGGCCTAAGAGTTGGCAGATATGGGTACGTGAGCATGCCGATTACAGAAGAAAATTATTGTTAGGGCCGGATGGAGCCAGGTTTGCCAGCTATCTTGTCAGACAGTTGTATGCAAAATTATTCCTCGCATTAAACTTTAACCTTTTCTATCCATAATGTTAGCCAAATGTAACCAAGAACGGGCTCGTCTTCGCTTTTTCTCTGAAAAGTTTGATGATACTAACGCACTGTACTTTATAATCCTTTATTTAATATTGGATCGGTCCGAGTCGTCTTGTTTTCCTAAAACCATGACTTCTCGCTCTCCGAACATTTGCTTTGCTGTAATTCTGTTAAGCCGCTCATTTTCTAGAGTTGTCTTGACGAGTTTCTCCCCAACACTGGTTGCAAAAATCGAGTTGGATGAAAAAAAACTTGAGCTTCGATCATTTTGAATTAGGCTGTCATCTGAAACGTTGCCGAAAAATCCCGAATCATTAGTATTAGGTTGTCCCGAAACTTTTGTCGGTTTTTTCTCTCGCTCACTAAAACCAACAGAACACCAATTCAAGGAAGGTCTAGGTACCTTTTGATTTAGACTTTCATCCTCTTTCTTACAGCTACATTTGTTCTCTGATCTACTCTGTCTTCGCAATGTTATCGCCATGGCTTTTTAACAGCTCAGCACTAACGCCAAATCTTTTCTGAATTTTAAAAATTTTTCTCCTATTACTTTCGAAAAGCGCTAATAAGTGTTATGTAGAGCCATTCTTCGGCTACATTATACTTATTTTAGATTACATGGGTCACGTTTATCAAGTTTCAAATAATTATTTACTTAAGAAAAACTACGGCTTTTTGATTACGTCTACCACGTTAAATTACCGGAAATTCCAAAAAGCTGATTTTTCAAAGCAAATTAAAGCTGGTTATGTTGCTAAATAATGTTTATTAGCAATCAAGTTTCATTTCCGGCGTTTGGCGGTCTGGTCTTGCAAAGATAACACTGCAATCTACTTTCAGGCCTCCGACGAAGACGAATTTGTCGAAACGTAAGGCCAATAAAGAATTCCACCGTACAAACCTGGCACTGGCATAACATAGTATAGCCACTAACATCAATTCCAAATGCCAAGGTTCAGAGAGGAGAAGACATGAAATCAAGTTTCAATTCGCAAAAATTCTAAGCTTTCATGTTTTTGCCGCAGTTGCGTGTTCCATGGTTTTGTCAAAATCGAGACCTCCGAAAAAATAATTCACTAAACTTAGAAACAGCAATGGAGAATCTAAAAATTTACCGTATAGCCCGAGAATTGTTCTATTTGTGCCATGCTTAATCCTTTCCAAAACTCTGGAATAAAATTTTCAAAAATTAGCCTAACTTTGAGCAGATAAAAATGACGAATGAAGATTTGCGGAAATTATCAAAATAGCCATAAAGGATCTTGGCTCTTAAATGTAACCATAAGA
This sequence comes from Cylicocyclus nassatus, assembly GCA_958299035.1. Taxonomy (NCBI): domain Eukaryota; kingdom Metazoa; phylum Nematoda; class Chromadorea; order Rhabditida; family Strongylidae; genus Cylicocyclus; species Cylicocyclus nassatus. The sequence continues at coordinate 28,601,638 of CATQJL010000316.1, forward strand.
AAGAGAAGGAAAAGCTGCATTGAATGCATGTTGAAACTCATTCAGGTCTTCATTGTGCATGGTTTTATAATGGTTTGAAAAAACCGACAAAACTTTCGGGTCAACCTAATACATAAGGTTTTACTGCCTACTCTCACTATTTTTAGACGTTTTCAGCAAAAGTTGTGTTTTTTGGAAAAAATAACAGCCAACTACCTACTACCTTACTACCGATAATATCTAAATTTTTTTATAAACTCAATTATGATTGCAATTATCGTGATTATGTGTAAGAAAAGCTCATATGTTTAGGTGCGGTAAAAGTTTTTGACAGACGTTTGAACAATAAAAGCGTACTTTGCACCAGAATTGATTCAATTAGCGCTGCTGATCCCATATATGAGCTTTCTCACATGATTATGTTTCGGAATTTGTCATTAATGGCAGCTGATTTGCAATGACGACATCGTGCTGGAAGTTTCTACTGTAGTTTTCCAATAGCAGCAAGAGTTGAGTAGTCCGTATTTTGGAGACACCGCAACCGATGGATGAAACAGCCTGTGCCTTCATATAGGACGTCCGCGCAGGGCGCGGAGAGTGCGCAAGGTGTGCATTGCGCGTCACTCCTCTTTCCTCGTGCACTCTCGCCGCCTGTTTTTCTCTGCGCTTCTTCCAGTCGTGAACTGCCTTCAATGTACGCAACAGCGTTGCTCTCCGTGCGCAGCGCGGACGGCCTATAGCTTTTCTTACCGAAAAACAAAACTTGCTACTCTTTGAAAATGGTGGCTCAATGGCTTTTGAATGATTTGTCAAAGAAAATAGTTGCCGTAGCATTCGAAGAGAAGTAGAAAGAAAGGCGATGATTGCCGAGATCCGAGCAATTAGTTGTCACGCGAGCAACAAGTGATATGTGCTAATAACAAGTCACCGATAGATAATTATATTCCCTCTAGAGTTTCTTGATTGAGAATGTTCCGTTTTGAATTTAGTAAGATATATCCGACTAAACATTGCATGATCGCACGGAGGTAAGCAAGTGAGTGAGCATCAACGTCGCTAGCAGTCGTCTAGTATATCTTTCCGTTCCTTCCTCTTTCTGGTGCATATATAGAGTGGGATATCTAAATCGATGGTGTGAGCTTGCATCTCAAAAGATTTTATACACACCTGCACAACCTAAAGCTCACATGATTGTTGTCGAAACGGTCTTGGGCACTATACTTTGGTTTTTTCTAAACTGCCGCTGCATGTATCCCAAATATTCTAAATAGATAAATAAATATGCGCTGATGGAAGATCAAGGGTGAACAACACAAACTATGGCATAAACATACGCATTCCCAAAATTTTGAGTGCAAAATCTCTATAACTTTCGTTGCACAACAGTAAAGACATTGGTGCCGTCAGCCCATGTAGACCAAAACCACTCATTATCAAGTTTCCTGTGGCTGTAAAAATGCTACTATTGTACATGGTGTCACTCCTTGAATAGAAAAAATAAATTAACGTTGACGTAAACTTTTCAAATGGCAGTTGCCGTTATGAACATGCATGCAGTTACAGTTGTCAGCTGAACGGTGCTTCGTAATTTCTCGCCTGGTATTAATCTCTTACCTTGTGAATCAGTCTTCCATAGCGCAACTACAATCGGTATAAGAAGAGTGATCAAGGGAATGGTGATCTAGAAGAAATTAAAGTTACGAATTTTTGATCCGAAACAGTGTAGAATTTTAGGTATTGTACTTGTCAGGTTGCCTGTTCAACTTCTGACTACTTTGAGAACACTTTGTCTCTACAACAGTTTCATGCTTAACATTAGCTTCTCTCAAATTATCATAACGCGCCGTACCAGCACCACAAATTGTATCTAAGGCATTAAAGACATTGTCCACCCAAATTCTCGACCTTCAGGTTTTTGTCGTTTTAGGGCCTTTTCATGTCTCTGTTTCCGAATATGAGATCGACAAACCGCGAAAACCCCGACAATTCCCGTTTTGCAAAACCCTCGAACCGGTTCCCGGAATGGTGATTGGTTGAGCGCACGCGGGATGGGCGGGCATGAATGGGTAGGGCGGTGCCGTCTGGGGGTCCTCGTGCATCTTCGTTATTCCGAAGCATTTTCTCGCTTCCGATGCGACATTTTGCCGCGACTTGGGCATTGACTCTTGATAGGGGGCCCTACTATCATATGCTGCCAAAAAATCAAACCCTTAAATTAGGGTGGACGGTGTCTAAGCTGAAGCCTATACGTTCATTACATGCGTCTTGTCATGTAACAATCTGACTTTTCCAAATTTTACTGCTTTTTGCAGAAAGTTTAAGGGTTCCCTCGAATCAACACCCCTCAATGGACTTTCCTTTTTATCTATGTAGCCAGAGCTTAACAGAGAGTTAGCAAGGTTTATAGTTCTCCTAACAGTTCTAATGCCATGCAGGAATATCGCAACAGGATGAAGATGCGAATATCAAAATATGGTGCAACAAAATTTTTGGTTCAACCTGCTATATTATGTTTGATACAAAAATGTTACCTGGATACAGAGCGTGATGAGGAATCGTCTTTGCATGCGTCTAGTTCTGTCTGACATAGCAGACGTTGAATTGAGGAAGTAAAACGATCCCGATATGGTCATTATGCCAATAATAAACGCAACAAAACTGAGAGCTGTGACTGTATATACAACGTTCAATATCTTGGGTTGTATATAGATCGTAAGACGTGGAGCATCTATAGCCGATCGAGCGCATGAGTACGTCTGTAAAATGAAAAACGTTCAAAGAAGCACTCTCTAGCGAGGGCTAAGTTTGCTTTTATTTTAACCGGCTTTTTCAGTTCCCTATCAATGTTAAATTATACATGGTCCCTACTAATGCACAATATTACCCCGTTCGAAAAGCTCACACTTTCACACTTTAGCGTTCAAAATAAAAATCTTTGCAGTTTTCAGCCGCGGGAACGATATTCCAACTAGCTTTTAGATGCTTAGCGATTACTGAGTGAGAAAGAAGTTATTGCTTTTCTGGAAGCAACCCCGATGCGTCGCCTCGCCACAGGCTTGAGCTTGAATCTTTGTCTTTAAACTTCTCGCAATGCTTTTGTAAGCACAAAATCGAATGAAAGCATTTTCTGTATGGAAGAGAGGCCATACACTTTTGTTACAGGTTTATACAGTCAATAGCATGTAAGCATTAGTGCGAGAATCTTACATTTGGTTCATCAAGCCTCATATTTCCGGCTCTAACCAAAGTCATGAAAGGAATCACACGTCGTTACAAAACGAACTGTTTCTACCATCTAGCAACGCAGCAACAATCTTTCCACAATCTACCATCTACCGCCAAATCTGAGGACGTAATACTTAACGCTATTTCAGAAGTGCGTAGCTTCTACTTCACCCTGCGCCTAGATGAGAACGCTAAAAAGGATTTGAGCCAGAAATTCGAGCTTAGACCTGCGATTAGGTCAATATCGATTTGCTTCTACAACAATAATTCAGGGAAATTGTCCTCACTGCTCATCAAAAAGGCAGATAAAATTACTTCATCTCCAAAAAAGCCGAGGAACTGCAGAATTTCCAACTTAAATGCAGGTTTCTGAATCGAAATACATGTGAATTCATCTTCAAGTCAAAAAGCAGGTTTGAGGTTAAGAGAAGCTTGAATGAAGCAACTGTTTGACAGTTTCGAATGTGTAACAGATCAAAATTTTCTTTTTTTGCTGGGAAGTATTGAAACGAATAAAAGCTTCAGGTGGACTCACGATTTTGGCGACGCTTTAAGCTTACTTTTCGTAGAATTTCGAGTTTTTTGTTGAATAATCAAATGAAAACTAAGCTAGGCTTGGTGATCAAGTAGGTTTGTAAACACGCAGCTCTACTAAATCGGTGCAACTTGACAACCGAGTGAGTTACGGCAGTTTTTAAGGTGAACCTATAATTTTGGTAAGCATTGTAAAAGCAAAAAAAAACAACTTCTACAGTTTACAGTCTATTCCGTAACTGGAGATACGACAAGATAAGTACTTTCAGAGCCCGTGACCGTTAATATGAGATGCGGGGGGGGGGGACTTTTCATACGATCGGGGATTTCGAACCTAGCCTTCGCACCTACCTCACATCTACATCGCACCTCTCCATCCACGTAATGAGTAAGATTCTCCACTACGCCTAGGTGAGGGGGGGGGGGAGGGGGACTTTTCATACGAACGCTCTCCGACCACTTTGACCTTCTAGCGTATGCTAGGGTGCTGGTAATACGTCCGGTTATCGATTACAATGGACTAAAATGAAATGTTTATTATCAAAAATGCGTAAACTAAAAATTATCCTGATTTTATCTGTTGTATAAAGCTAATCGGGTTGAAATATCGTATCATAGTAAAGATCGTCAGGCCACCGCGAATTCATTTTCGCAAACAACTGGCTAAATGGTAATGAATAGTTCGCTTTATCGAGTCGCATGCCCTCCAATGGGTGTAGATATGTCAAGAGGCGCAATTCCTATTGCCAGATGGGCAGAATATAGCACATATTTAGTGTTTCATGAAGTTCTGGAATTACTTGAAATTTTGAAAGAGATATATTAGGAAATTTAGGGACTGTTCAATTTCATCATCTTGAAATCGATTTCAAACAAAATTGTTAAAGGTCAAAAACACATAAAAATGCAGTTAACAGCAATTTTGTAAATATTTCTGTCAGTTTTATAGCAAAAGTCGTCAAACTTATCAAGTTCTTACTACAAACAGCTAGTAAGCCAATGAACTTTGTCCGGCACTTTTTGAATTTTCCCATAGCATGAAACTGGAGTTTTCAGTTGATGACACCCAGAAAAATCGCGCCTGTGACCGTCTTCCCCTTCACTATCCCCTATGGGAAGAGTAACACTTCCAGGTCATGCTGAAAGGTGGGAGAGGCATGTGACAATACTCAAATCAGTTCAAAACGTTTGCAAAAAAGACCGAATTATGTCGACTTGAATACTAAAATATTCGTAAGTGGAACGATCATAGTGGTATTTTTCATAGCAAAACACTTTTTGAATCCATGCAGTATTCAAGTTTTCCAAATTTATCCAAATTCGCGGTACTGCAAAAGCTAATCTAGATGTTTTTTTGGAATGGAGCCAGCATGCCCAAAGCTGGCATGGTGCCAGTTTTTACTAGATCTTTGCCAAAAGATGATGTGGAGGCATTCGTATGAAAGGTCCCCTCCCCCCCCCCTCTCTACAGTATACTAGACACGGAGGTGCGAGACTTGACACTTAGCCGTAGGTGTTCACACCTCGCACCTCAGAATTGCTCATCGTATGAAAAGTCACCCACCCATGAGATGCATATCGTCGGAAGCAGTCTTAAACGCTGATTTCAAACCTGCATTATGGAAATCGAAAAATCCTGATTTTGGGCGTTCTTTGAGTATACGGACGCTGCCATGCATACTAATAGTGGTGTATTGTAGTGGTTAGAGTGGAGTGCTGGCATTAGAGTCGAGAGGTTAACGTCTCGATTCCAGTGGATAACAAACCTTTTGCAAGTGATTTTGATACTAACTTGAATCGATGCAAACACTCACAGTAGTGTTTTTGACATATCTTGACCTTGAAAAAGCGATTTTGTGGCAGTTGTGGCAGTGCTTACCTGCTGCTTGCTGATTTTTTGGTTTTGTCCGCAGAAATTTCTGTACAGATGTGAAGCGACATTACAAACTGGACAAGGCGCGGTTGTTTCTTACAACGGGAACAACGTAAGAGGATAACCACCGCACAATTTTCATGCTCGCAAGTACCCATGGGGAAGGAAAGCAATACTGGATTGACTTTTCAAACGCACCCGGATGTTTATCGAAGCACGCACACCAGGAGTACGCCACAAGGGCAAAGGTCGAAATTTGGTGATATATGAGCAACAATAGCAGACACTTACAATATGTCAAATTACTGTAAGCGTCTGCAGATGATTTCAAGTGCGTATCTAAACTCAGACTCAAAATGCAAAGGTTCAATCTCCACTGGAATTGAGCCCTTGACCTCTCGGCTCGATTGCCAACACGCTTGCCGTCACACTAATGCAACAATAGCGCTAATCTTAGCGTCATACTCAAAAAGCGCTCAAAATTAGGATTTTTAGACTTCCATAACTCCTTTAAAAAGAGCGAACTCCTCATAAACAGAATGCAGATTTTCAGCGTGTAAGACTTTTTCAAATGATACGCGTCTCATATAAAAGCCACGGCCTCTGGAAATACTTCCCTTGTGAGAATATTTTACAACACATTGAGCCCACAATGTGCAACGCCCTCCTCTTTGAGCCTGCACTACACTGAGGCTCAAAGAAGAGGGCATCGATGAACAGCCGATTTCGACGAGAAATAAAGGAAGCAAACTTTTTGTTTTCAGAGTTCGCTTCTGTTATTTTCAAATGCTGCTTGAAATAGATTTCATGTATGATTTTGTTTTTGTGCCAGAAAGGTTTTTATAGTGACTTTATCTCTAACGTTTCCACAAGTATCATCGTCTTCGAAAGCCTTCAGTCCACCGTGGAGTTGGTGTTTGTCCGCATGACTGTGATGTCAAGAATAAAATCACAAAGTCAACCAATGCTTAGGTTTAAAAAAGAGAGCACATAAATTTCATTTACTGAAATCATTCAATTTATGTTCCAGCCATGTCATTCTTCGCGAAAATCAAAAATGGTAGTCTTATTTTATTCATTCGCTGAGCGACATTCTTGGCCGCGGTCACCATCAATTTTTTTGATAGTGGCCGGCGCTGTAGCGAAAATTCGTCACTCTTCATTGTCGAACTATGCTCGTGCGGATGCACCACACCTATCAGGCTCCAAAGCGGTCTCTATGGTATAAAGAGTAATACGCATAAATAAGTTGAATTTCCTTAGGCAAAGTTCTTGATTTTTTCGAAAAATTTCAAGAAATTCTGAAAGTTATCACTCTGATTTCGCGAGGATAAGACGCACCATTTCTGTTTCTTCAAAACCGCTTAGCGGCTTCGCTGTGCCTCGCAAACGATGCTATGCCGCATGATTTTTGTAGGAAGCAACAGGGGATGGAGTCCATCATTCGCGAAATTTTTGAGTGTATTTTAAACATTCAAAAATCGAACAAAGAAATCTGTCTGGTAATCGTGAAATTAGGGTATATATCGGGTTTAAACTTAAGATGGAACGAAATTGTGCGAATATGCAGAGGCTACTTTAGAGCATTCTTTGCTTTTTCCATGATTACCCCAGAGCTTTCTTAGAAACCAAAAAATGGGAGTCATTTGCTTAAATAGTGAAAACGAACGGAAGTTACAGGACAACTTGATACATGATCAAGCATAGAAAATTTCTAAGGGATCTCCAAATTGGTTCAAGACTTACCTTCAATACCCATTCCCTAGCCTCAACTTGATCGGAAAACACATTTGCTAAGGTAGCCATGACGGGCACAAAGTAAATAATAAATAGGATTAGGCAAACGACCATAAGTCCTAGAATTTGATATTTTCAATACGCAAAATAAACTCGATTAAAAGCAGTGGTATCAACGCAGAGTACTATATTTTCAATACGCAAAATAAACTCGATTAACTCACCTACTTGATTTGTTTTCAGAAAACTTCCATGAGGAACAATTGCGTGACAACGATATATAAACAGATTAAGTATAGTGACAGCAAGAAATATAAAACCGGTGGTAAATATAATGAGAGCAACGTCGTTACTGAGTGATACCCAGTTTGCAAAAAGTGAGTCAGCATAACCCATCGGGATGGGAAAAAATACCACAGGCAACACAATGATGCTGTACGAGGCGTCAAATGCTGTCGAAGATATTTGGTATATAAGAAGCCACCATTTATAAGAACCAAAGAGCTTGGAGGACTTCTTGACAACGCAGTAAATGGCAAATACGTTAATAATTGTCGTGACGACGGACAAACTTGTCAAAAATGTTTTATAATTTTGAGGATTAAGGTCGAAGTCTTTGCATTGCCTCATAGCATTGATGGGAACATTGAGATTCTTTGCAGTCCCGGTAGCTTACGAAAATTAAATGACCTATCGTAATTCATCCAAATAGCACCTGCTCTGCTCGAGATGATAACGTGAATGCGTACGTCGTACTCTCACAACTCGTAAGTCAAAGATCCAAAAAGTGTGTAGATTGAAAATCTACTAACTGTGAAGACTGCAATTTCCCAGGAACCTACAATACCACCCGTAATTTGGGAAAAAAAAAAGGCGGCGGCACTTAACCTACGCGGCGCCGCCGCAGTTAGGTGACAAACGCCGCGTAAGTTAAGTGCCGCCGCCTTTTTTTTTCCCAAATTACGGGTGGTATTGTATCTTGAGTGCATGTATACTATACTTTTTAATTCGAATGGAAGCATGGCGAATTTGTGTTAGAAGAGAGAGCAGGTGAGGGGAGGGAGGAGAAGGGGAGGAATCGCATTTTCTTCTGAAAATGGTCTCCGGTTGAGAAATTGTGAAAATACCTTTTTTTCTTTGTAGAATTGGGAACATTACGAATTTGGAAACAAATTGATTTGGTATTCAAAGAAGATCTCGGATTGAGGAACACGACATCGGCGTTTTTTGGGTTAATGGCATAAGACCTTAGAGACAAAATTTTTTTACGTTTGGCTCTTCTTCTCCTCCCCCTCCCCCTTTCCGGTCTTGTTTTTGTACTTTTCGCTAACAAAGATTTTAGGCGAATCACCAGTTTACCGGTTTAATAATGACTTTACACTTTTCTCCGACGAAGATTCTAAAAAAGGGGTATCTCCAAAGGATTCCGAAAATTTGGACAGAAATGAACTAAACTCTTTACTTAATGAAGTACTCACTACGCTTGTTTTGGGACGGGAAAGGAATCTCTCAGTTTAAACAGACAAAATTCAATTTTTTATAGTCCTCGATCATGGAAGCGGTGAAGCTGGCAATTATGGGATTTTCTTGAGAATTTGTGTAGTTTTCGGAATCTTGCATGACTCTTTGTAGATACACCTAACAGTTCAACTCACATTTCTCCAATCACCATGAACCTGTTTATCATCAGAATCATTAAACATTTTATTTATTCAATTGCCACGTTCAACTCACAAAAACCGTGCTGATTTTCTCAAGGTGATTTTGATAATGGAGCCTAAGTACTTCGGAACTGTTCCACTGGCAAAGATCCATTACATCTTCTTGCCAGTAAAGCTTGAAAGTGCGTTGCTCAGCTGGACCCTCCTGTCTTTCGCATAAGTATCACTCAATCCAGCCACGGTTTCTTCTGTCGGATTCCTTTCCTCATATCCATGGTTGTTGGATGGTTCGACTTAGCGATGGACCCACGTGAAGGATGAAGAGAATTACGACTTCTATTAAGCTGCTAATATGTCTGTTTGTGAAATTGGTCTAACAAGGGAAGGAATGTTGGTCGAAGTGGCCTTTTGAGATGAGATGTACAGTGTTTTGTAGAGCTTGGAACGCTGATTCCAAATCTACCTTTGCTATCTGCTGCGGTCTTCTGGGCGAGGAGTTATGGAGGTTTTTGTGAGTAAAAATCTGAATGCAAGAGTGGGGTAAAATCAGTCGTAACCTTTTCTCAGCGTTCAAATGAGGCAGCAGCGAGTTGGTATATTCAAATCAAGATTATTTGTTGCACCGAGTGACCCCTTTACCAATTAAGCCCTATAAAAAATGTTACGTCTGATTTTAGCCTACTCTTGCATCCAGATTTTTACTCATGAAAACCTTCATAACTCATCGCCCAGGAGCCCGCAGCAGATAGCAAAGGTAGATTTGGAATCAGCGTCCCAAGCTCTACAAAGCAGTGCACATTTCATATCAAAAGGCCACTTCGACCAACCTTCCTCTCCTGTATGACGAATGTACAGTGAGAAATGATGACAATGGTTTAACGTATTGTAGAGTTAGTTACAGACAGGATTTGTTCGCTTCATTAAATGTCACTCGATTATGGAAAAATCCATAACCACATAAGTTTAGTGATACGTTTTATGAAGGCAGCTAGCCTTTGCGAAGCAGAGTTGATGCACTGGGCGTCAATATAAGCTCTATGATTTATCTTTTTAGCTGTGTTTGTGCTGTCTAAGCAAAAGCTAGAAGATTATGAAAGCTAGAAATACCAGATTGTGTAACGCCGTCGTTCTTTATCGTCGATAAACCACAACGCTCAATTCTCACAAACTTTCTTCATCCAAATTTAGGTCATGGAACTCATATCACCAACTCCGTAGTTTGTTGTAGCTTTAACTAGTTCTTAAGGTGAGATTTTAAAATTTATATGCATTCTATGATATCTCAGGAAATTTTATGTATGGAGTAACAATCTTTTATATCAGTCTGGTAGATAATTGATTGATATTATGAATTCGGTGTTTGGGAAGAATTGTAATGGTACCTTTGCAGTAGTGCTAAATCACTGTCAATTGACTTTTACTTCTCTTTACAACAGTCAGGTGACGTTTCCAAAAATTATTGTTCATGATTTTTTGCTGAAAGAAGTGAGCGAATAAGTTGCTTTTCGGCGAAAATCTCAGACTTCAAACAATGGATAGACAGACGACTTTTACCTAGAAAAACAGTCACCGTTAAAACAATAAATGGTAGCAGGAAGTGTGATTGATGCCCCCAAGATGAACTCTTGTCACTGAGTGTGTCCTTATACCCGTTTGATGTTCGAAACCTTTTTATAATGGCGACCTGCTACTGTCTGTCTCAGTGTAGATTCAGATCGTAGTCTCAGACTCTTTTAACTCCCAATGATCGCTGTTCTCCTACTGTTCCTGCTTTTCGTCTCAAATGTCGAGGCAAATCTGAGGTAACTGCATAATTCATAATTTTATGCATATATTGCTAATCGGATGCTAAGACGGAAATCATGGGTTCAAATGTAAGAAATAAGAGTTATAACTACTATCGGAGCGAATTGGATGTTAAACGAAAGTGTTGCTCTCAGTAATTTCCTTCATTAAGGACTCTTTCAAAGATCAGCTTACAAGGGAATGGTCAGAAATCGAAGTGGTCAATTCAAGCAAGCTGCATATGTTCGATGCAGCATAGAATGCTGATCTCAAATCTGTCTTCCATATCTGCAGAGCGCTTTTGTAGGCAAAGTTATAAGCCGTTAAAAGCATTATTTTGCTAAAAAATTGTGCGTGTAAAGGGCAAACTTGGCCGTACAAAGCCATTTTCGGCTCAGTGTTGGACCAAAATTTGCGACTAGGTCACTTCATATGGCTCGTACCTAGAATTGAGCTAAAAGAGCTAAAAGATTTCGCAGTTTTTGTGCACGATTTTTTCGCAGTAAAGCTGCTCATAACTTCGCCTACAAAGGCGCTCTGCAGATATGGAAGACAGATTTGAAATCAGCATTCTATGCTGATCGAATGGTATGCAGCTTGTATTGATTGGCCACTTCGACTTCTGACCATTGCCTTGTTAGTGCACCTTTTACCACTGTCTAGAGGTTGCGTGTAAGTGCTCCCTATTATAGAGGAAGCTGCAAAAGCGAGCATCATTACTTATAATAACGGGCTAAGGATGTTTACGTGACTTTGTGTGTCTGTGTGTCTGTGTGTGTGAGAGTGTGTCTGTTACGAAATTCGTAGAGCATGTTCCAGCCAACCCCCTGGGCTCAAATTTTGCACAGTGCATGCTATCCGCATGAAAGTCCAACATGCAAAAGCACGAGCAGATTCGTTTAGTCGATCCCTTAGAAACCGCGAGTCAAACGGATCCACTTTGCATTTGGCCCCCAAAACTGGGTCCGTAATTCTACTTTTTGTAGAGTCGTGAATGTTTATGCCAAGTAAATGTGCAAGCCGTTGACTTAGGCCCAAAAAAGTGATCAAATGTCCATTACTTTACAAAAACGGCGCCAAAAAGTATTGGTTGCTTAAATGGTCAGTTTGCCAAGCTTTTACCATAGCATTTGATGAGTTTTTTGGCAAAGATGTAGCTCACGGTGACTGCTGTTCTTATTGCAACTGTCAAGACCACGGAAAATCAAAAACCTATAAAAATTTACGTTTGTTCTCCTGCAAAAAGTCTCATCCGTGCGAAATTACCGATTTCACATAAAAAAGCTTTCGGAATGAGTAGTTGTTCACATTTTGTTCGTGATAGTCGGCATCGCTCGCTGAGTACCAATGCCATCATTATGCGAGAATGAGTAGCGCCTAGATAGTGGAGCCAGTGCGAGCCTCTGCGAAGCAGAGGTGACCCACTGGTACTTCTATAAGCATTAAAGTGGTGAGAAACCTCTAACTTGTTAAGACCGACTATCTTTGAGCTGTCATACCTCTTGCGATCTGGAAAGTGCTATTTTTATTTATCATTGCCGTTGTCCGAGTATTGCACCTTGGATAGATTTATCACTCATTTACATTATGCGCTTGAGACTTGCATTGGAAGATCACTAAAAAATTGCCAAAACGTGGCGACAAAAATGAGAAACAACCATCTCGCACGATACTATACAACACCGCGTGCTTGATTTGTACTAACCTATGGCGCAGGCCGCTAATCTTTTTCTCCTCATTAAAGGCAAAATCCCGGCGACTTTTCCATTTCCACTTTCTGCATAGTTAAGCCTTTCCGTCGTGTAGAAGCTAAATCCGAATTTTAAAACGGGTGAAAAGCCCGTTACCGGAATTTACCCACTTTTCAAAAGTAAGCACCGAAGGTTTAACTGGAAAGTCGCAAGGCCTTGGACACCCTTGCATCCTGTAGCTTTCTGCACTAGATAGCATGCACGATGCGGAAGGGTCGTGGCGGGCCGCGCAGAACAGGTAAGCGAAGCATTCGAGCGTGCGCTGATTTGTGCTGTCTTCTCGATGTAGAGGTAAAGCATTCGCTCTGACTGGATCTGGAAGTCAGTGAGTGACAAATCCTGCGAGAGATATTCCCAGCGCCCATATGCTGAGAGACTGTCTTCAATTGGTTTCGCAGTCTCCGTATGTGTGTGTGCGGTTGCGGTCCTGCTTGAGATGCCCCGACGGCCTATCTTCCTGCGAAACGGCCTGCACCCTATTAGAAATGCAGTAAATTGCAGTTTTTGCAGAGAAAACACTCTATTGTTGTTCTATAAAAACAAAATCTAATTGTTGTTGCTTCCTTAACAGCCAGCTTTCAAGGTTTTTAAATATTTTGATTTGTGTATGTTTATCATCATTGCTGTGTTGGATTCAACTCCCTCTCAACCTCATACAGAGTTATATCCAGTAGATACATTTTCAATGTAATACCTGCATCCAGTAAGCAACCAGTATTCGCGTGAAGTTTTCGCTTGAGTACTACATTGCGACACTCGAAAATTTGCTTACGCAAATCAGTGGTTGACAATAATAGATGAAGACGATTAGCAACAAAGAATAACAAAGGTTTTTGGGTAAAACTGGTATGTTTTTGATCGAAATCTGAGACTTCGAATAGTTGTGGAAATGTACCAGGTAACTTAGTCTATGTATTAAAAGTAAAACTAGATCCTTGTTTTCCACAGCCTGCTAATGTACATAAACCTTCTGCTTCGAACATTGGCCTTTGCAAAGCAAGACAATTTGTTCATCCACCCGGAAATTCCGAACAACCTTGGAAACTTGCATTCCTTAATGCATCGTCTGTGTGACAGTTCACTTTTTCAAGAAAATGACCCACCTTGGGAAGTTAGGCAAATTTTGCGGTGTACACGTACACTTAAACTGCGACAAAAAGCAGTGATTTCGAATGAACGATGAGAAATGTGGCAAATCCTTTTGCTTTTTGTCCAATGAAATAAATGGGAAACCCCAGCAACCGTCTTTGTAGAAATGCCAAGTTCAAACAAAATACACGGTTTCTGTACGGTCAAATCATTAAAGATCACGTCTTACTCTATAATAGTATACACCTTAAAAGAAAAAAACGGGCTATCATTTCAGAATCCGTCGTACACCGCCTGCAGTTATCACGAAGACTACTACAACTACCGTATACCTGGCGCCAAGAGTCCGCCATTGGTTCCAACGTCCACTTCCTCATCGTAGACCTAAACCTTTACATAAGGGCAGAATTCAACCTTGTCCGACATTTGCCTACTCCGAATACTTGAACTACTACCAGAATCCCCATCAAGCTTGCGTGACATGCGCTGTGGTTCAACCTGGAGCGCCAGGAAAGTAAACTTGTGCTTGACATGTTGTGATTTTTCAACTTACGTCTCAAAAGGCAAATAAAGACTTTTCCCTCGTATTTTCCTGTGATTTCAAGCAAAACCTACAAGTGATGGTGAGCGTTGTAGTTGTCAGGCAACAATTCTGAGAAAATGACCGATCTCCATGCAAGCAGTAGTCCACCGAAAGTCTTTTCAGTTTAAGGTTCATCTGTTCCTGCATGATATGTTTGGCTGGATGAAATTGCACAATTTCGTTACTTGATTTCAAGGAGGCAGCAGCTTCTGCGGATTCTCAAAGGCTATGCAGAGCTCCAAATTGTCAGTTTGTAATCATTCGTTCATTTTATAAGCTCACTAGATTTCTTACCCGGCTCCGCCCGGCCCTGTCATTATTTTATTCGTAGTCAGCATGCTCGATTACCCCCTGTACCAACTCCCAGCCCCATAGCTCAGATTTTGCAAAAAATCGATAAAATCGATATCGATCGATGACGAAAAGTAGCCTATGACACCCGCCGGGGACCGAAGTGTATGTGTGCCAAGTTTGGTTCGGAGTTCAGAAATGGAATTTTCTATTTGGAACATACGTACACACACATACATACATACATACATACAGACAGACAAGCAGACATTCAGCTTTATATATAAGAAGACCACGTTAAAAATGATAAACTAGTAGAAGTGTTAGTCGCACATAGCCCAACCACTCCACTCTTAACAAAAACAATCCTAAAATCAATCCATAAAAGCAGCGGATCGTTTGGCGACATACTAGTGAGCCCCGCACAACCCGTGGAAATGTTCCAAAGCTTTGTGGAAAAGAAAATGTGCATTAGCAAGAGATTGTGCATGTCAACGAGATTGTAAAACCAATTGGATCAGCAAGGTTCTAAGCTCAAATTTTGGATTGGGAAAGACTGTGGTGGTACAGTCTCAAAACCAGGATCCCCCAACTGACAGCACTTCTAATCACCATGGTTTCTTCGCGCCATGTCTTTGGCTTGTTAAGTCTTAACACATTGACGACCATGCAGGTTTTTAGTTGTCTGCCGTCTGAGACCAAGGTCTTTTGCGGATCAGCCCACAATTCTCAAATATTATTACACATAATGCCATCTACAGTACACCTACAGTAGATCTGAAAGGCTGACAAAAAAGTAGGGTCATCCCTAGATTCAGTGCAAAAGAGAGCTCATAGAATAAGTTTATCCCAAGGTTGTAGTCATTTTGACAAAATTCAAACCTTGACACCATGGTGTGTCAAGCGGTCCCACGCGGCAGTCATTGCTTGACACACCATGTGTGTCAAGCTGTCGTGAATGTGTTAATGGAGAAGTCTCTGTTGCCTACTCATCCCTAACTCCGTGGTAGTGCTCTGCGCGCGCGCTAGTGACCATCTCTGCAAGCAGGTTCATCCCTTTTGGAGTGATCTCGGTTGAGATGAACTGCTATTCACGGGAATTCAAGTTCAACAATCAATAAATCTTGGCATTAGTGATCCCCTGTTATGTGTTTTGCTTCAGCGGTTTGCGGACTTGTTTCTTCAAAATCACCTTTTCAAAAAATCTTCTAAAAAGCCAAAATCACATCAGTAACCCCGATCCTGTCGATTACAGAAAGAAGCACAATAGTTTAGAAAAACAACAGTTTTAATTGAAATGCAAAAGTATAATGATTTACTGCTCGCCTTGAATGATAAGTATTGTGCATCAGCCACTTACGCCAACAGCTGAGATTTTTGGAGATATTTAGCGAGCTCGTCGAAGCCCCTTCAACCCCTTCATTATTAGGCCCGTATGCACGTATGTACGTCCCCGCTGAGGAAAGGAGGGGATCTGAGAGCAAATGCGTCATATCACGCTACTCTAGATCAGACGTGCGATAGGTGGAGCCGAGTTTTCCAAAAGTGAAGGTGGTTCCAGCTACCACTGGCAGGCCAAAAGTGAAGGTTGTAGTGCCGGACACTCACCTCCCAAAAAAGGTCGAACGCCGGGGGGGGGGGGGAGGGAGGGGGATAGAACGGACAAACTGAGCTATCCTTCTAGGTCGAATTGTGATCTAACGGCCCGCTTTAGGGCCACAATTATGTTGAGTACAGCGGCATAAATATTTGATACAAACGTGTTAATCAAATGATGTATTTGTCAGTAAAAATCGTCTAGACTTTACGTCTTTTATTAAGTAAATTTTGTTCTAGCGTGCTGCGAAGACAGTAGGTCGATTTAGGCAGTAACCACTGAGAACAAGAATTTCGAATAATAATAAAATGACGTAAAATCATGCGAAATTTCCACTGTTGTAAATCTATTGGTTGAAGATATCAGCAATTGCGACTTCATAGATTTTGTAGAGTAGGGATTGCACTATCAAATTATGTCTTAGCCGTACCGATCCATTGAGACAGCTTCTAGTTCCAGGCTCTTGAAAAAACAGGTAAAAACCGATTTTCAAGCTTTAACAGCTCATAACTTCTTCAAAATCGCATGAATCATGTTGCGACTTCATAGGGTATGTGGGAGTTTCGCACCCCTCACGGCATATGCCCGGGGGTGGGGACTTTTTACCCCAAAGTCTCCACTGGCGGTCTCCAGCCAGTACATTAACATGGGCGAGGTGAAGACTTTGGGGTAAAAAGACTCCACCCTGGGTTAGAGCCGCAAAAATCATCGATTCCCCCTCACATTATATAATTTTTGCTCTTGAAGAGGAAAATCCAACCTGTAAAGTCTCAATATGATTCACGCAATCTTTAAGAAGTTATGAGCTGTTGAATTCTAAAAAGCGGTTTTTTTACCTGTTTTTTCAAGAGCCTGGAATCTTGGCGATGTCCTAATGGATCGGTACGGCTAAGATATATTCTGATAAGGCAAACCTTACTCTACGAATCCTATGAAGTTGCAGCATTGCACACCTTCACGTTCCAGATTTATAGGAGTCTAAAGTCAACTATCACTAAGTGGCTTAAAATCGCTTAATTTTCTAAAATTCTCGTTCTCGGCGGCCACCGCTCTAATCGACCTAATTCTTTCACTATCTGGTAGAACAGCACTGCCCTTCAAAACCTGTAAAGTCGCAAATGCTGATACCTTCGACCACCAGATTTATAACAGTGGGAATTTTGCATGATTTTTCGCTATTTTATCATTTGAAATTCTGGTTCTCGGCGGTTACTGCGTAGATCGACCTACTTCATAAATATATGATATCATTACTTTCTTTTGCGTTTTTTTGCTTATTTTCCTTCTTTCAAACTTCAGCAAAAAATTTTTCTTTAACCCAAACGTGAAGGTGGTCACCCCGTACCAGCTCAAAAGTGAAGGTAGGCGGAGATTCGGCTCCGACAACCGCGCCTCTGCTCTAGATATCTTTCTTCTTCCTTCTCTATCTTGCGCATAAAGGTTCTCATACCCTAATACGTGCGCATAATTGGTGTCAGGTTACTGGCGTAAATGATTAGATTTTCACTTTTTGTGTGATCCCCTGAGACCAGGTGATCACCTCTCAATTGCAATGCCATTTATCTTCCTGAAAACTCAATGAAAACGCTGTAAAATTGCACTATGGATATACTACGGCAGTGCTAAAGATGTTTATAGTAGAAATAAGTGAAATCTCAGGATATCGAAATCTTTGGTAATCCCTAGCACGCGGGCAAATAATTAAAAATTTACAATCTTCAGATTCCATTTCTCCTATCGACAGGCTTAGCAGTGCCGTAGTATATCCTCAGTACAATTTTGCAGTGTTTTCAGTGACTTTTCAGGAAGATAAATCACTCTGAAAATGCGAGGTGACCCCCCTAGGGGATCCTCAGGGGGTCACACAAAATGCAAAAAACCAATCTTGTATGGCAGTAACCTGGCATCCACTATGCGCACGTTAAAGTGTATGAGAACTTTCATAGGCAAGATAGAGAAAGAAGAAAGATATGTAGAGTAGCGAGATATGACGCATCCCCTCTCAGATCCCTTCCCCTCCCCAGCGGAGATGTAGGGAGACGGCCCTTCTGAACCCACCGTCTACTACAGTAACCCCGCAATAGGTCGCGGGCGCTTGCGCTGCGGCCATTGCGGACGAGTCTTCTGCGGAACGCTTTATTTTCGAAAGTCTTCGGCGCACCTCGAAGATTCCCTTGTCTCCACCTTATCCAGTCCCATTTCTGTAAAGCTGCTATTTGCTTCATTTTGCTATTCTACGGTCTAACTTTATCCTGATTGTATTAATCAGGTTTGCTTTTAGAAACTTGTTTTGAATTTCTTGAATTTGAATTATATGAATAATTTTCTCATCTCATTTTGATTACTTTTACTGCCGAATTTTGTTTGTGTGCATCCTTTCTGCTTCATGCATTGTCACACGATTGAACGTTGTGAACTGCATGATGCGTCGAGAAGAAAGCACACGCAACCCGACCCACAATTCAAAGTACAACAGATGGTTTTCTATGAACTCTGCAAGCTACCTTATAAAGTGCGGTTCATAATTATACGAACACCCTAAATTTTGGAAGTTTCTGGACTTTTTGACAGAAACTCAAAAAGCCGCTGGTACTACGCGAAAGAGCACAGCCGAAAACGGTATATGATCCTTAAGAATGGAAATGGATATCAATCTTAGAAGTGTTTTTGCGCCTAATGCAAATTTTTAGCCGTTCATAATTGTACGAACACCTCAAACAAAGGTCCATTTTTCATTCAAGATTGCAATCATTGGAGTCCAAATTTTTTGTAGAGTTACAGTAACAAAGTCTGACACATCTGCTACACACTGAACAGTGCAGTTCAAAAAGAAGACCGTTGCTTTTTTCAGAAGGCTCTAAATGCTTTTGGAGTGATTGCGCTCCAAAAACATCCGTTCTTCTGTGGTTTACGCGCTCTAATTAGCTTCTACCAAAGCTAAGAGACAAAATAAGCTTTTTCGTTAGGTACTTTGTTTGACGCTTGGAAAATCTTTGCGTTTTCGTGCCGTTTTTCAATCAAGTTTCAACCTTACCTTAGAGTTAGCACGATTTCGAGCCTCAAAACTCAGCGCGCAAACATTCGATAAAGAAGCAGCTGCATTGTTTGCATGATGATGTTTCTGTGCCAAAGTTTTTGGGTTTTTTGTAGAGCTGACCTTGAGGCTATGAGCTACAAACCAAATAAAGGTGTGATTGCAATAGTAAAGACAGGATTTTTGGTGAAATAACGTCTGCGTGGCCAAAACAAATGCTCAGCGCTGCTGATTTTTTCTAACCAAATATACAGTCTTGTGAACTTCTACATACTATATGCTTACTTCATTGTACGGCTTCAGAAGCTGAGTTTCGAGGCTCGAAATCGTGATAACTCTGTGGTAAGGTTAAAACTTGGTTGAAAAACGACACGAAAACGCAAAGATTTTCCAAGCGTCGAACAAAATACCTATCAAAAGAGCTTATTTTATCTCATAGCTTTGTAGAAGCTAATCGGAGCGCGTAAACCACAAAAGAACTAATGTTTTTGAAGCGCAATCACTCCAAAAACATTTGGAGCCTTCTAAAAAAAGTAACGGTCCTCGTTTTGAACTGCACTGGGTTCAGTGTGTAGCAGATGTGTCAGACTTTGTTACTGTAACTCTACAAAAAATTTGGACTTGAATGCTTGCAATCTTAATGAAAAATGAATCTTTGTTTGAGGTGTTCGTATAATTATGAACCGCTAAAAATTTGCATTAGGCGCAAAAACACTTTTAAGATTAACATTCATTTCCATTCTTACGGATGACATACCGTTTTCGGCTGTGCTCTTTCGCGTGGTACCAACGGCTTTTTGAGTTTCTGTCAAAAAGTCCAGGAACTTCCAAAATTTGGGGTGTTCGTATAATTGTGAACCGCACTTTAGTTTATTGTTTGCTCTAATCGAATTTCGCTTAATACAAAGACATTTGCTTGGTAGCATCTAGTTTTTTGCACAAACGGTTCTCCTTTCTCGCTAGTTTTTGGGGTTGTACATAGAATTTTGAATGCTCATAAGCCGCTGCTTGTAGATCAAATTTCTGAGCCAGATTCTAAAACTTCTCAGCTCTCTACAGTCATGAAATAGTGATATGCGCTATTTTCCTTGTTTAGAACTAGGTTCAAAACTGATAAGTGTTCGTATGGTTTACACATGAATATAATTATGCGGCCGCTATGGGTGCCGAATCAAACTGTTGGCGACAAACTGCTCTAACAAGAATCTCGGGCCTCGGTTATCAGCAATAATCAAACCAAAGTGTGTGTTTTCCCTGCAAACTTCGTTTAGTTCACAGAATGTGATAATACACGATGCAGCAAGGATTGCACACATGGGCAAAAAGGGTTACTAGCACTCACTTTACTCAACCAAAAATAGAGTATTTCAGTAGTCGAAGCAAACGCATACCACAGATTTGATTGGAAGCACGTCAGTTTAGTAAATAGCAGCGATTTTGTTAGGTAAGACAGCAGAATAGCAGCATTCGGTTGAATCATGCGTCTACGACATCTCTATCAAGGGTCCGAGGGAGGGAGGTTATTACTGAGGAATTCGTCCGTTTTCGCAGCCCACCTGCTTAGGTCAACCGCTTGCCTTATCGAAGCAGCCAATTAAGACGTGACCTCTAAGACGCGCTGATCTATCGCAGCCATCGCGATTAGAGTGGGTTCTGAAGGGCCTCCACCCGGAGATATACGTGCATACAGGCCTTAAAAAACCACAAAGGCTCTGAAATCGTGACATCATCGGTAATGACTAAGCACTTTTCTGCTTGATTTTGGGTTTTGGTTGGCGCTTTATCTCTCGAAACTATTTGTCCTCCTCAATTACTAAAATTTGTCCCCGCACACCTTTCAACGCAAAAATGCTTTTTAATATCCTGCGCAGCAGCAACGCAAGCCAGAAGTGGTTGTGTTATCCTTGATGTGGGATTATCTCTGATCTGATCGGGGTGTCGCTAATGTGACTTTGAATATATTGTTGCAATACTCTGCAAGGATAGGTAGATAGGCGCTTTGTGCATTGGTCGATAACACAACAAAATATAAAAAAAAGAAAAAGCATTAGGCAATAAAACCTATAAAATATTCAATAATGCATCCACCATGAAGCTAGAATAGTATTAGAAACGTCGGCACCACCTTGTATTATCGCTGTAAAAGCGAACGTGTATGAGAGCGGCGTAATCGAGCTTCAAACTATGTGTGTCCTTCTGCGTTCTGACAGCTTTGCTGCATGGTATTTGTGTTCGTCATAGCCAGTGGCGAACATTCGTTCGAAAAACTGAGGCTCCTGATAGTTCGCGGCCTACTGGCTCAACCAAGAACAGGGGTAGAACTGCAGCTGCGCGTGCCTGCCTTATATCACAGCAAAGTTTTGATCAGGTGCCTTACACCTTACATCACCATATAGAGTGAGAGAGATGGAATAAATGTTGCTGCCTTTGAGGCAACGATCTGTTCACACAAGCTGAATAAGTTCTTCGGTAATCGAATCCTCTTCTTGCGTTCTTGATAGGACTTACGGAAATTCCTTTGACCGTTTGATTCGCAATTTCAAGTTGGTGCGTTTCGTTTGCTGTGTGATAAGCTTGTAACCTTTGATTCAACTAGCTTGTTGGCTGGAAGGTGGTTTTTTGTGATCTAATTAGGGCCTCTTGCGCCCGCAACGCAGTCTGCTCTCTCCCGCGCGCCTGCTTTCTGGTCACTATCTAGCCTTAATTAGGTCACAAAGCTCCGCCTTTCAGCCGCCAAGCCAGTTGAATCAAAAAGTGCAGCGTCGAAGTGACCGCACGGAGTGGCCGGATAGCGCAGAAGGCATGGCAGCTAAAAGTGAAAGCTATATGAGGACACCTTGTACAAACAGCGACCTGCACTAATACAACGTTACCAGAACATCGA
Organism: Cylicocyclus nassatus; assembly: GCA_958299035.1. Classification (NCBI taxonomy): domain Eukaryota; kingdom Metazoa; phylum Nematoda; class Chromadorea; order Rhabditida; family Strongylidae; genus Cylicocyclus; species Cylicocyclus nassatus. Next base: position 28,623,661 of record CATQJL010000316.1, read on the forward strand.
GATTGGACAAATGATGGTCATTCCGTAGAGCAAGACATTGTTATTATATCTTTCGCGAACTTCATCAAACGAATTCAATGAAACTCACTTTTGAACAAAGAATAAAAAATGGAGTTTGTGATAAGTTTGTGATAACTCCTTGATTTGATAGGACATGTGCAAATATTATATAAGACGGTGCACGAGTAAGCTCCTTTATTACCTTACTCGTGGTTCACATCGTCAATAACGATAATGGAAACCGTTGCTGAAGTTTATGGAGGCTATCGCATGGAGTTGGAAGAAACTATGGAAGGCTTACGCCAGCGAGGCCAAGCATTTGGAGAAAGTGCACCGCAAATGATTGAAGATACAAGAAGTCAAATCGAGCCTCAGACACAGGATCTTATCGAAGCTGTGCAGGACACGGTAGAATGAAGTGTTAGCATTGTGGAAAGTTACATTATAAGTGCTTTCTACAGAGCGACGTCTCTACACCTCAACGGACGGTACTCGAAGTATTTGCATGGTCTTCGATAATGGTGCTATTTGCAAATATTGGACTGGTGTTTGGCTCATACATTCTGGGACCAATAGTCTCTATATTTGTTGGAAAGTTCGGTGCCGCATTAGCGGCATTTGTTGCGCTACCCCTATATGCTCACTACCAGATTAAGCATGTGAGTAGCATCAACGGAATTCCTTCTGTCTCATTTAGAGTGAGCCCGACCCAAGGACTGGAATCTTGCGTGACCGCTTTCCAACGGTTAATTAAAGTTTAAAGCTCGGCTTCTCCTCGCCATAGCGTGAGAAACATAATCAGAGAGCAGGTTCGCGAAAAAGATGCAGAGCCCAAGCAAGGCGGTCGTAAGTTTCGAGCCGCTTGGGCTGAACTCTTTCCAAATGCGACAGAGGGGTACAGTATGCCAAGGATTAGGCCAAACGACGACTGGACTGCAGAGAGCGAAAAGATTGAGGAGAGGCAAAATAGCTATCCGTAGACGTGACGCACTGCCCTTGCAACACGGACTCCCGCCATCCCAATTTTGGCCTGATTGGGATGGGGGCAGACTGTAACTGCAGACGATCATATCAAGTATAGATCAAATTGAAATTAAAGCTGCAAAATACAGTGATATTTGCGCTTTGCAATGCTCCACACCTCCTCTACTAGGCGTTGGTACGCATGTGATCATGACTGCGATCGCGTAGGATAAATTTTTAAGCAAAATAAACACTTGATCCAAATTAACGCTTTTGCTGATTCATTATAATGGCATCCTTGCCTGGTATTTTCACTGCTGCGCTACTACTCACTTTGAGTACAAATTCAATCATAACATAGGTCTACGCCCGTTCCGTTCCCACGAAAAGTCTGCCATCGTCTTGCAGCAAGCCTTATGATAAGCACAATGTTTAACGACACACAAGGTAACCGATGAATTTCAGTCCGGTGGTGATGATGTCACTATTCGATTTCAACTGTTGTCGTTGGCGATTGTCCAAGGAGTGCTAACAGGATTCGTAGTCAATAATCTTTATTTGAGCGCTACGCCATTTGCAGTACTCACTCCTGCAATAGTCACAGTATCATTTGCGGTACAATTTTGGGTTCTGCTTAGTTCCAAAGATTAGAAAAGCAGAGACCACGTTTCAGGCAATCTCAACTTCAGCAAATGGAAACCGTGTTACATTGCTTGGCGGCTCAGTGGGTGCGGCAGTTGGCGTGAATTTCTTGCTGGGATTGATCACAGGATACCTGACATTTGTATACTTCCTGCTGACGCTCACTTATGCTGGCATTGCTGCCGTAACAATGCAGCTAGTTTTCAAGCACGTTCAGGGAGAAGTAAGGAATATAAGACGCACTTGATAAAAACGATACTGATTACTTTTTAGGACAAAGGTCACGTGTACCAGAATATTCTATCTTGTAGTTTCATTGTTGCCAAAGGAATGTTCTATATACTGTTTGGATCCTATGATTCCGATGTCCAGATGCAAAACCAGCCGAGTGATAACAAATAAAGCGAGCTATGAGGGAACAATGTTTCTCGTGTTTTTAATAAAAAATACGAATGACTTGAACGCAGCTTATTACTTACTTTCAAGCACTGAAATTACTCGCACTGAATTGAAAAGCACTCAAGTGGTTTTTCAAACCACTTTTCACAATGAACGCGAAGAATTCCATTACGAACATGCCGAGCGAACGGCGAGAAACCACTACATTTGCTTTGTTTCACTTCACTTTTGAATGCACAAAGAAGAACTCAAAGCTAGTCTGGTCTGCTAAGTCTGCTCACGTCCATGACAATCGCAGTAGAGTGGGGTATTTGCGCGAATGACTAATAAGATGCATAGGATGTCGCAATCGCTATCACAATCATCCAATCATTCATTTTAGCCGTCTTGAACCAATTTCTCCCGCATCTCTGAGATACTGAATTTAAAAGCTTTTGTGCAAAAATTAGGAAAGACAGAGATATTGACAAAGTGGAAAAGGTTTTTCGAGAGTTGAGGAATGTATTTTTTTATGGGAAAGAAAAGGAACATCTCGTGTAAATGTGCACGTTCTAAAATTTATCGACATTTGTCATAATTCAGCTTTGACAAGCCACTGTTAGCCCAGATCTGATTGAGAAGAAAGAAATGTCAAGAACATAGATTTGCAAAACGCAAACAAAATCCACAGTAAAGAGTGTTCATTATACGCATCCAAAGTTCAAAACATATTCCAATTTTCGTTGATGCGAGTCAGGTAGGCGCCAGACCAGGACTGCCTGCTTCAGCAAGACGCGTCCAACTAGTAAACTGATGTCCTCTGGCGTCACGTTGGGCGGAAATTGAGGTGGCGTGTGCGCTGTTTGCAACAACGTATACCCTCGATATCATCCCATATGTCTTCCCTCAACATGACGTGGATTATGTGGCTTGATGAGGCGCCGCCTCGCCTCGGGCTCGCGCCACGTTGCGAGCGCATCATTTGACGCGACGTGGCGCTCAACACAACGTGGCGCAGGCTTTTCCACGTTCTTCTTGTTGCCACACCACGCCGAAAATGCGCACGCAACGTGGCGCAAGCCCGAGGCGAGGCGGCGCCTCATCAAGCCACGTAATCCACCTCATGTTGAGGGAAGACATATGGGATGATATCGAGGGTATATGTTGTTGCGAACAGTTGTAGTTCTGGAGAGATGATTAAAAAGCTTCGCAGTATGATAGAAGGATAAAAAGGTTATCATTGAAAGTTTTTTTTTGTTGTAGCGAAGTCGCGGACGCCGACTTAATTTTCTTCCAAGATACCAAATAACATATCCTCGAGTCATTTGTGACTTAATATGCGTAGTGCACACTATACACGCTAAGTGACAAACTGTGAAACTAGAATCTGCTCATTTCCAGTGATTCCTCCTTGTTTCCTTGTTTCTGTTGTTTTAGTTGGTTATATGTTAGTTAGTAGAACACATTTCTACATTTTGTTAGGCTAGAAAATGTTTTACTGGGAAGTCACTAGTATGGGCACCGTCGCTAACAGGGCTCAGTGTGCAATCTCACATATTAAGTTACAAATGACTCGAGATTGACTGTGTAATATAATAATGCTTAACCCTTGTTGGAGATTACTTAAGAGTGACTTTAATTCAGTAACGACAATGTTAAACCTTTTTGTACGGCCACTCTTCCCCACTTATCGTAATAGCTTTCTCAAATCAAAGGTTTGTTAACAAGAAAGGATATTATAGGGCAGCACAAAGGGTGTAGAATGGAGTACAACAGACATAGCTAGGATGTGAAATGAAGTTCATACTACATCGATAGAAACCTAAGAATTTAGAGAAACTTGAAAATGTAACGAACATAGGTAGAAGGAAGGAGGGCAACGAAGAAGGGAGATACACATAAAATAGATCTGAAAATGAGTGGATGATTATCTGTCGCTGTCACGGCCAGCTGAGCCGGCCGGAGCCGGTTAGCTCGTTGACTCTCTCTCTCTTGGGGGGCGGGACTTACAAGGAAAGGAAGGTTGGTCGAAGTGGCGTTTTGAAATGGGATGTATACTGCCTTTTAGAGCTTGAAAGCTGATTCCAAATCTACCTTTGTATCAGCTGCGGGCTTCTGGGCGACGAGTTATGAAGGTTTTTGTGAGTAAAAATCTGAATGCAAGAGTAGGCTAAAATCAGTCGTAACATTTTTTATAGGGCTTAACTGGTAGTCGGCTCACTCGGCGGTGCAACATTCTTGATTCAAATATATCAATTCGCTGCTGCCACATTTGAACATTGGAAAAAAGGTTACGATTGATTTTACCCTATTTTTGCACCAAAAACCTTCATAACTCGTCGCCCAGAAGCCCGCAGCAGATAGCAAAGGTAGATTTGGAATCAGCGTTACAAGGTCTACAAGGCAGTGTACAATTCATTTTAGAAGGCCACTTCGACCAACCCTCCTTCCCTAGTTGGTCGCTTATATAGTTAGCGGGGGCGGGGCAGGGGTGCAGGGGCCGATAATGCATTGCCGTAGCTAGCGCTTTTCCTACAACTGTGTCGCACCCTGCTGAAGTAGGACGAATGACTGTAAATCCGCCTTTAGCTGGGGATACTTCGACTGGAGCGCAGATCTTGTTTAAAGCGTCATCTCTTCTCGTTTTTTCGAGCATCTTAACAAGCAGAATTTGTTTTAAATTCTTTGAAAACTTTCATTTGCAATCCCTCACTACTATGAGTGATGTTTTGTATACTAAGCATTTCATTAGGTACGCTATGCTGTAAGCTACAAACATTGGAGGCATAGTCTACTTAGTTCGAACAAAAACTGAAAATCACAAATTTTACTAAAAGTTCTCTCTTCGGGCTCATTTGACCTGCTGATTAGGAGATGATATTCATCTCCCATGTTATGGCCTTTGCGGTGTGTGTGAAGGCAGATCATGCTGGAACTATGCATGGGTTACTCGACGTATTATCCGAATACCATGTGCATTCCTTAAGATAGGTCGCTGCGACTTTGCCTAAAGAGTCATGCAGGTCACGAATAAAAATTCTATTCGTCATGGTAGCGTTTTGTTGTGAAGTTACGGTGGAGATGCGGTATGGGGACGTGGTCGCAGATTTGGGTGGAAATCGGCCTAGAGTGACTATACGACACGCTGAACACTGATATCATTGCCTTTCGAAAAAGACTTTTAGGAAAGTCACGGTAGACATGCGGCAAAGCGGGTCCAGTCGTACGGAACTTTGTGGAAGTTGTCTGACCTTCTGTCACGTATATTGCGCTCATCTGCATAATAAGGCTTTGTGGATTTTTGAGATCTAAATTGGTCTAAGACCTAAGAAAGAGGTCTAGTACAAGCTTTACATAATTAAATTGCTATCAAATCCTAACTGCCCTTCACAGTACCTGCATACCGCAACTCACCGGGCTTGCTGTGCGAAAAGGCATAATTTTTGTGATCAGTCGAATCCCCTTTGGACGAAGTTTCAGTAGGTTCTGGGATTCCGAGTTTATGCGTATCCACCGTAATAATGTGCTAACGTGACAGATGAATATGTGGCATCATTCCACTTGAAGCAGCCCAAAAGTTGAAAATCACGGATTTTGCTGAAAATTCGCTCAAAGGAGTTAATCGACCTCCTGATCACGAAAATGATATCTATTTTGCATGGTGAGGCGTTTTTTGAGGGGTTACGTTAGGCATACGGTATATGAGCAAAATCTCAAATTCGCTAAAACATTGCGTTGGGAAGACGAGGGAGTATTCGACATGCTAACCACCAATATTATATTCATTTCTCTCTAAAACTCCTTATGATGGGTTTACGGTATCAGCATGCTTAAAAACCCTTCTAGGCAACATTTTGAGCAATTTTGAAGTTTCCATTGATGTGCCGTGTACCCACTGTACCTCGAGAAAGTGACGCTAACGTACAAAGGCTATATGATATCCATGTACAGCGTGCTAAATAGCCCCTACAGACCAAACCACTCCAGCCAGACCTAGGTTTTGACCCCCTACCCTACACCCACCGTAACCATGCATGAAGAGGTTTTCGCGCGGAAAAAGTGTGATATTCGTGATCAGCGTGTCGAATAAATTCCTACGCAAATTTTTAGAATTCTGAGATTTTGATTCCATAACGCATGCCTACCGTTGCCCCCTTAAAGAACCCCACCACCCACCACACAAAATGGGCATCATTTTCGTCATCAGCGGGTCGAATACCCCTAAAGCGAGTTTTCAGCGATATCCGTGATTTTCAATTTTTGGGTTGTATCAAGTGGAATAGCGCCGAATAATGTTATTCGTGAGAAACATGCTTGATAACCTCCTCCTCCACGAGGGTTCAGTGTTTTCGGAGATTTCCATTTGGGTCGGTACTCTGGAATAGTACTAAAAGACCTATCTTGCGAAAGGACGAAATTTATGTGATGAGCACGTCAGACACCCCCTCATGCCAAGTTAGAGGCAGATCTGCCCTTTTTCTACTGCCCGTACACCCACAGTAACTCCGCGAGAAGATACCAAAACACAGAAAAGTAGGGTATCTGTAATCACATATTGAAGAAATTCCTTGACAAAGTTCTGAGAATTTGTAACGTTTTCTATGGCCGACTGCTGAAAATGGACTGACCAGATCACATGTGTATTGTGGAAAGCTCGCATCACAAAATGTCGGGTATTCCTTCCATCAAAGATTTGCAGTGCCATATCGTTGATTTCCCCATCGCTAGCTTGTATACAGCCGTATTCAAGATATAATGATGCTAGGTAACAAACATGCTGAAAAATGTCAACGATCTTCACGGCTTTCAACCAAACAAGACCGCTCGATAATGCTATAAAGAATAGTTACCTCATCGTTCAGAATAGGTTCGCTTTCAAGGCGGACCAATTGAAGTGTAAAGTTGCCGCAGTTGTTAGTACGCGCTTAGTCCAAAAAGATGTGTTTTCAAAGTTTGCATGCAAAACTGCCTCATTGATACACATTCTGAGTATGCTAGTGAGTGCCTAGAGATGAAAGTCCTAGAGAGCTTAAAACGAGATTTGCTTGCTAAAAACCCAGGAAAAGACGAGAAGTGTATGGCGTTTCAAACAAGATTCGTGCTCCAATCGAGGTATTCCCAGCTAAGGCCTGAGCAGAGTTCACGCGATTTGATCGTCGCGATTCAATGGCGACAAGACAACTGTTACGATTTCATTGCATGCCGACCAGCTTGCATTTCGGGTGTGATACTTTTCCAGCCCGAAATTATTGAATGTAAAATGAAAATGAATGGAAATCGCGACGATCAGATCGCGTGAACTCTGTCCGAGGCTTAAGGGCTGATCTACAGTCACTCAAGCAGGACGATACTCTAAATCGGCGCCTATCTAAGTCACGCATGCCCTAGTAGCAACAGTTGAATGCTAAATGGCGCTAACAATTGAGTAATCTTGTTTAGTTTTCTTGGTCCTTTTCCGTTATGAACCCATTTTTTTAGAGAGAGAGAGATAATGGTTTCCTTTGTGCCCAAATTGGTTCCTACTTTATAGAAAAGAAGTGGCGACCTTCTGCCGCGTGTCTCTTACATGTCCACACATGTTTGGCAGGTTATACCAAGAGTTTGTATTGCCTTACTTAGCGACGTAGGTTTAATTTGTCTTATTCAATTAAAATGAGCCCATTTTGGATTAAACAAATCCAAATGAATTTATCATAATAATAACATTATTCTGTTCCCAACGTGCAGATTAGACTTGTTCAGAGTAGAAAATTGCGCAAGATTTCCATTATCTAAGCGGCGAAACAAGCAGTAGCGAGATACTTCAAGCCATCATTTATAGTCTTTGCTGGCTAAATCCGCATAACGGACAGGACTTGCGAAAAAGACAATTTTGAATTATTGCTGAGGGCAATAAAATGTTCTAACTTGAGTTCTAAATTGTTTTGCTCTCATAGAAAACAGTTGAGCAGCTTTTAGGTGATCACAAATGCTCTTTTAACTCACCGAAATGATTTAGAAAAAACATGTCGAATTGAACCAAAACATGTCAATTTTGTTCAATTTTCTTTAAGCCGTAACAGGTTTTCAAAGGAACACTTTATTTACTGCCCGACGTTTCGGCTGAATGCCGTCTTCAGGGGTCTGAAAGTGAGTCAATCAGTCACAAATCAAACGATCTAGACCACCAGACACTTCCTCCAAACCGTATACTTGACTCATCTATTGTGACGCAGATAAGTTCTCAAGCTGAACAGCTTACCAAGTGTTCCTGGTGAGGAGCGTAAGGATGTCAGCTCTCTCTCACGGTCGCCCACAGCGAATGATGACAAAATGAGCGGTCCAATAAAGTACGACACGCTTATATAGTGTAGGCTACTCACAGCTCGCAAAATGGTAAAAACGGCTTCAGATCATTAGTGATAGACAAATGTTCGTTCTTGCTGTTCATTTTAGGATTACGAGCAAGTATGAAAGAAGCTTCTAACGCTTTTCGAGCAGCAATACGTTCTCCGACAGCCAAAATGCAACACTGGACTTCAAAATCATCTCCTCCATGGTCCTCTTTTCTCTGCTTCCCAAGAGGGCTTACGAGACTCTGTCTTCTCTTACTGGCCAAATGTTCGCTGACACGTACATGAAGTGGTCGACCAGTTTCGCCTATGTAAATGGCATGGCATATCTTACACTCTAATTGATAAATCACTCCGCATTTTGAACAATCTCCTAATCTCTCATCTGTGCAAACCACGCAATTTTGCATCACGCATTGTCTGTCATACAACCTATTACGGACCAGTTGTTTTTTGATGTTGTCTTGGGGTATTTTCACAAGAACAACATCATCCGCCAATTGCGCTTGTATTAGACATTGCTTGAAAGCGTTGGTTACTCTATCGGACACGAACGGTAAGCATAGTGATATACGTGATCGAATCTGATTGTTACCGTTTGCGCATGTTCTTTTGCGAGATCTGGACTGCAGTTGGTAACTATTCTTAACAGCTATCTCGTATGCCAATTTCGTTGATTCCAGTCTCTCAACTTCACCGCTGCAAACACTGCGCGCTGTTTTGAACATATTGCGAATAATCGCTCGTTTTACAGCAGATAAATGCGCAGACGTGGAATGCAAAATTATATTCTTAGAACTCTCCTTCCGATACCATTTGACGTGTGCTGCTCCATTCTCCAACATCACCTGTGTATTTAGATATGGTAGCCAGCCATCGTGTGGTTTTTGTCTTGTCAAGCTGATGTACGGTGATTGTTCATTGAGAATTCTAAAGCACTCATCCATTTCGGATTGAGTTGCAGTAGCAATGTAACAATCATCGATGTAGCGGCAGTACATCAGGGGACATCGCGATAATACCGGCTCCTCTATTTTGCTCATGAAGCAAATAGAAGAAAGAAAAGAAAGAAAAGAAAAGACTAGCGCCCGCGCTCGCTATTTACTTCATGAGCAAAATAGAGGAGCCGGTATTTTCGCGATGTCCCCTGATGTACTGCCGGTACATCGATGATTGTTACATTGCTACTGCAACTCAATCCGAAAGGATGAGTGCTTTAGAATTCTCAATGAACAATCACCGTACATCAGCTTGACAAGACAAAAACCACACGATGGCTGGCTACCATACCTAAATACACAGGTGATGTTGGAGAATGGAGCAACACACGTCAAATGGTATCGGAAGGAGAGTTCTAAGAACATAATTCTGCATTCCACGTCTGCGCATTTATCTGCTGTAAAACGAGCGATTATTCGCAATATGTTTAAAACAGCGCGCAGTGTTTGCAGCGGTGAAGTTGAGAGACTGGAATCAACGAAATTGGCATACGAGATAGCTGTTAAGAATGGTTACCAACTGCAGTCCAGATCTCGCAAAAGAACATGCGCAAACGGTAACAATCAGATTCGATCACGTATATCACTATGCTTACCGTTCGTGTCCGATAGAGTAACCAACGCTTTCAAGCAATGTCTAATACAAGCGCAATTGGCGGATGATGTTGTTCTTGTGAACATACCCCAAGACAACATCAAAAAACAACTGGTCCGTAATAGGTTGTATGACAGACAATGCGTGATGCAAAATTGCGTGGTTTGCACAGATGAGAGATTAGGAGACTGTTCAAAATGCGGAGTGATTTATCAGTTAGAGTGTAAGATATGCCATTTACATAGGCGAAACTGGTCGACCACTTCATGTACGTGTCAGCGAACATCTGGCCAGTAAGAGAAAACAGAGTCTCGTAAGCCCTCTTGGGAAGCAGAGAAAAGAGGACCATGGAGGAGATGATTTTGAAGTCCAGTGTTGCATTTTGGCCGTCGAAGAACGTATTGCTGCTCGAAATCTTTCATACTTGCTCGTAATCCTAAAATGAACAGCAAGAACGAACATTTGTCTATCACTAGTGATCTGAAGCCGTTTTTACCATTTTGCGAGCTGTGAGGAGCCTACACTATATAAGCGTGTCGTACTTTATCGGACCGCTCATTTTGTCATCATTCGCTGTGGGCGACCGCGAGAGAGAGCTGACATCCTTACGCTCCTCACCAGGAACACTTGGTAAGCTGTTCAATTTGAGAACTTATCTGCGTCACAATAGATGAGTCAAGTATACGGTTTGGAGGAAGTGTCTGGTGGTCTAGATCGTTTGATTTATGACTGATTGACTCACTTTCAGACCCCTGAAGACGGCATTCAGCCGAAACGTCGGGCAGTAAATAAAGTGTTCCTTTAAAAACCTGTTACGGCTTAAAGAAAATTGAACAATATCTACAAAACATGCCAAGGTTTTACAAAAAGGAGACATACAATCTACTTGAACATGTCAATTTTCTCCTAACACTTGGCAGGAAGGCAGTCTTTGTAGAATTTTTATGAAAACTTATTCTTAAACTGAATAACGTGTTATATGAGAGCCTTTTGGAAAAAAAAATTGGGTCCGGATAACGGAAAAGTGCCGTTTTCTTCCACATTGATTTTCTCACCTTCGCAGCAAAACTTCAAAATTCCCTTGAAGAGCCTTGAATTTAGTAGGTGTGCCAACCCGAGTTAATAGATCAAGCCATTTCGCAGTCCTTGAAATTACCACATAAGTTTTCCTGTTTTTTGTGACAGAAAAGTAATTGCTTCGTGCAATCACTCTTGTCGCCTCCTTGTGACCACACAAACTCTAAACTAAAGAAGGCCATATGAGAGATGAATGCCGAAACTCAACTTGCATGTTTAGATTATGTTTGGCGATATGAAGAGAGATGACGATAAGTAAGCTGAAACCATGAGGATACATCACTGAAGTGGGCAAGCCAAGCATACTGCTAGCAACGCCCTTTTGCTTTTCGGTTGTTGCGGAGGTTAAATGAAATGCACAAGGTTGCTGCTCCCCATATGAGGAAAGTGCAGTTATACACATTGCATAAGGGTTACCATTAGCACATAACGCCCGGTTTGTAGTAATAAGGATTGTTAACAGGTGCGTTTGTTTCAGTCATAATCAAGCCTAATGTTTGTGGGTTGTGCTCATTTGGCCCTGTTATTGGTGCCAAACCTATTTGCAAGTACTAATCTTGCCGAATTGTTCCCGGTGAAAGTGCACGTCTTGTAAGCCATTACTTCAGATTCTCTTTTTCAGGAGTTGATAACTCATTTCCAAAAGCTGTTTAGCAATTGCAAAAAGCAGTGTAATCGCCGTTGTTCGCTGCACTTGTCCACTCAATCAGAAATAATCATTTTGTTTTAAAAAAAAATTGTTAGTTTACGCACACGCAGATCTTCACAAAGTAATTGTAGTTGATGACGTTTCTAGGTGAGGGGTCACACAAGTTTACTGCTGGAGCAAAGGTTACGCAAATTATAGAGTGCCGGACTTTGAATTTGTGAATGTCATGATCAATTCAGTATGAAAAGTGCAATGACCATTTAACAGCATTTTTACCATATACAATGCCGCATAGAAAAAATGACCAGATTATCAAATAGTAAGTGTAAACTTCCTCACGTGGACTATACGTCATACTGAAAGGTGATAGTCAGTGAGATGAATAAAGTGGCCAATGGTTGGAAATACAATGATGTCATGCTGAGAGGTTTTCCATCATTGTATAGGGCCTCTATATAGAATCCATGTTTTTATCTCTATTTACTCCTCAATGTACATTTTCCTCATTCAGCTTCATGCAGAAACCACTCACTTCATTTAGTCTTGAGTTTTAGCTGTAATTCTTAGGAAGAACATCTTTGACATGTAACAAAAACATCAAATTTGTAATGGTGCTTATGTTGCACCTCTCCATGTATAGTACATGCCAAATTGCCGTAGCCAAATTGCCATAAAGAAAAGTTTTTTTTTGGAAAGAAAAATTGCACCACAATTTTCCCTGTACTTGCTTTCAGTCGCCGTAATGAGGTGGCAAACACAATGAAACCTGACTCATTTAAATTCTTCTTCCAAAAATTTGAGTACGTGCTCCAAGTGAAGCTTGACCTGACCAAATTCTCATTCCAAAAATTTGAGTGTGTGCTCCAGAAAGTCATACACATGGCTCCTGACTCGCTGCAACATCAAGTTAAATGCTATCATTGCTTCAATGATCTTCCAGGAGTACAAGATGCCTCTGTTTTTTTTCTAAAGCCGACCACCCTGAACACATCAAGGAATTGCGAACAATGGGGCCCTCTACCTTGCTGCCCCTTAAAGAACTGTGTGGGAGAGCGGTCTTTCTTGAGGCACACTGGTGCAGCCGGCTGCTTGCTTCAGAAAATGAAAAAGTTGCGTCCTGTACTCGTGGAATTAGGGTATTAAATCATAGAGTCTGTACCCGCCATTCTTTAACCCGCACTAGTATTCCAATTTCAATGTAGTGATTGGCACTTTTCAACCCAAAGGCTCTCAGCTTTCTCAACATTTTGTCAGCATTTCAATTCAACCAGTGGTGAAGTCATACGAAAACACCCTTCTTTGGCTAACAAAGAAGGGATACTTGATGTCCGTGGCCTTTCGAAATGAAACGTACATTAGAGTATCTTGAAGCGCTGATTACAAATTTGCTGTGCCCTCTTCCAAAAGAAGTTATGCACATTTTTGCCACCAAAATTTGCATTGTTTCAATGATAGGATTCACCAATATCGTTAAGATTACATTACGCACTACAAATGAGCGTCCAAATAAAGCTCGCGTTAAATTCAGGAAAACAGTTAGAATCTGATAGGATACTGACGAAAGGCTGGATACTGACGATTCTTCGCAGATATCGTAAAGTTGATATGGAAAAGTCCGTTCAAAGAGTCCCACAGCAGATAAAGAGCATAGATTTGAAGCGTTCCGAAGCGCTTCTACCTAGTATACATCTTACTGCAAAAGCCCACGGTCACCAAGTATCTATCTCCTTGTAAGCTACACGGTTCAGCCAGTAATGAAAGTCACCGAGACTAGTGTTTTGAGGCAAGGTAATCTGGGCTCTTTGTTTTAACAGCCACAAAAAGTCTTAGATTGCTTTCCTATCCATATGCTCACTAATCTCCAATTGAAAAAATAATTCTTTAAGAAACATGACTTGTATAAAAGTCGCCGGTCACAATAGATTTGCGAAAGTTATAGTAAAATGAAAGTCTGTTTCAGCAAACAATGTTTGCGAAACTAATACTCGTTTTACTGATAGAGGCAGTATGCGCAAGCATACCATTATCAAATGGCGACCAACTTGAACCGACTGAAAAGGTTTGGAGAATTTTCTTTGATAGCAATTCTACCAATCATAACCGCTTTACAGTGCGAACAGTGTTTGGAAGAATCCTTAGACCTCAACGGTAAAAAGACTTGGGATGATTGCGCCGATTTGTGCTCTGAAGAACTAGATCTACTTGAACACTATCGAAAAGGAAGTTTTTCTTTCAATAAATTGTAGTAGCGATTGATTTCGGTGGTCTGCAACAACTGTTTTTATGCCGAGCAGCTCTGTATGCACTTTAATGATCGTAGAAGCGAAGCGAGGTTGCGGAAGGCAAAAGACATTATTTGTGCGTTTGAAAGCTCACAATACATTCTAGTGCATTGGATGGTAGAATGTAATTGTATGTAAAAATCTGAGAGGCAAGCTACTAGATTCTCTCATGCTAAAAAGGATGGTGTGAAGACATATGGTCAGCAGCGTGATGTACGTGACAGTGGTGCTGCCCCGTCGCCCGCACTCTTCATAAAGGTGTTGAAACGAGGGTGACAAGGAAACTTGCCAAGTCGTAAGAAATTTGTACCATCGGCCTATAGGAATGCCGAAGCCCTACGTACTTCCCAAAACTGCCGGATATCACCCTCAAAATTGTGAATTTAAAATGTAATATTCTATCGGACGTAAACGTACGAGTGTCATCAAAATGTGTATCTTCTGCCCTCATAGAGAAAACACACGTGGTGCTTTAAAAACAGATGGTATTAAAACGCTACATATCAATTTGGGAATATAACTAAATCGAGTCAGTATCGTCGTGTCGACTGGAGTCCTAAAACTGGCAGTGCCCAATCATCCAGTTCTGCGAACAGAAAGGCGATAAGGCTGTGCAGGTTTGTCTGCTCAAGAACAGTATGAATGCCTTCATTGTACAGTCGAGTAGATTTAACGGTAAATATAGTGTGCTTGCACAGAAGGTGAAATGCGGTGAAATTTGCGCGCGAACAAGTAGCCACGTCAGTACCGCGAGCATCTTGCGCGCGCAATTGGCCGGCGTCACAGTCGAAACTATTTCTTCACGCGCCAATTTTACCGCATCTCACCTTCTGTGCAAGCACACTATATTTACCGCTAAATCTACTCGACTGTATAGTACCAAAATTCTGCTTTGAAATGTCTTCCCCATCGAACGCACTGGCGCTGTTAGCGTTTAGTAACTTATATATGAAGCTGAATGTCTGTTTGCTTGTCTATATGTCTATACGTATGCTCCAAATAGAGAGTTCCCTTTTCAAACCGAAGGGAACAAATTTAAGCAGAGAACGATTTTTTTTGTTTCCTATTTTTATTTGCTGAGAGGTCATCGTAGAATTTGGACAAATAGAGAATGTCTGCTTGTCTGTCAGCATGTCTGTGTGTATAATTCGAATAAAGATTTTTATTTGTGAACCGATCCTGACCAAACTTGGCACACATATACTCCAGGGGCGGGGGGAGCGGGTGACGTAGGCTAATTTTCGTTGTCGATATGAATTTTCTGGTTATTGGCAGGTTCGACCTACGGGGCAGAAAGTTGCCAAAGTGGGTAAGTGAGCATGCTGATTACGAATAGTTTATCAGTCTTCTTTATCAGTTTTCAGAACTATCGACTACTTCTATCGATTTTATCGACATATTGCAAAGTTTGAGCTACGGATTGTGGCACAGAGGGGCGTCTGAGCTTGCTCTTGAAAACAAAACGGGGAAAGGGAACTGGCGTGTGGGATTGTGCACAGGGAAAGTTTGTACAGGGGTAGGGATGGGATCCTTATCATAGAGTTTTGACAGGGCTGTTCGGAGGGTATACAAGCTAATATATGTCTATCTATCTTATATATAAAGCTGAATGTCTGTTTGTATGTCTGCCTGTCTGTCTGTATGTGTGTACGTATGTTCCGAATATAAAATTCCATTTCTGAACCGATCCGGACCAAACTTGGCACACATACCCTACGGGCCCCGGCGGGTGTCATAGGCTACTTTTCGTCATCGATCGATATCGATTTTATCGATTTTTATCGATTTTTTTGCTGAGTTCACCTACGGGGCTGGGAGTTGGCACAGGGGGGTAATCGAGCGTGGGGATTCCGAATACAATATTGGTTTTCAGGATTATCGATTACTTTTATCGATTTTATCGATTTTTTTGCAAAGTTTGAGCTAGGGGGCTGGGAGTTGGCACAGGGGGGTAATCGAGCATGCTGATCACCCCCAAGGGGGTGATCAGCATGCTCGATTACACTCCTGTGCCAAATTCCAGCCCCCTAGCTCAAATTTTCAAAAAATCGATAAAATCGAAAAAGTAATGGACGATCCTGAAAACTAATATTGTGTTCGTAATCTGCATGCTCGATTACCCCCCCCCCCCTGTGCAAACTCCCAGCCCCGCAGGTCAAACTTTACAAAAAAAAATCGATAAAATCGATAAAAGTAATGGACGATCCTGAAAACTAATATTGTGTTCGTAATCAGCATGCTCGATTACCCCCTGTGCAAACTCCCAGCCCCGCAGGTCAAACTTTACAAAAAAAATCGATAAAATCGATAAAAGTAATGGACGATCCTGAAAACTAATGTTGTATTCGGAATCCCCATGCTCACTTCCCCCCCCCCCCTGTGCCAACTCCTAGCCCTGTAGGTGAACTCTGCAAAAAAATCGATAAAAATCGGTAAAATCGACATCGATCGATAACGAAAAGTGGACTGTGACACCCGCCGGGGCCCGAAGTGTATGTGTGCCAAGTTTGGTCCGGATACGGCGGAGCCGGGTAAGCCAGCTAGTACATATATAAAACTCAAAGTTTGTGTGTAAGTTGCTAAAGATGTTTGTGTTTTAAAGAAATCTTAATGAATAGACCGTTTGAGCTGAATTTTGCTCTATAAATAAGACACGGCGCAGGTCATAGGTTACTTTTCGCGGCAATTCGTTGGGTCCTTCTATCGATTTACTGATTTTGTTTACTAAAATCCAGGAAAATGAAAGCTATATCATTCATTTCTCCAAGTTAAGTAGTAAGGGGTGGTAGAGATCATTTACATTTTGCGGTGAGGAGCCGGTGTCACGGAGCGAGCCGGTCAAGAAGGAAGCAAATTCACTACGGATACTACACGAGTGGTGGAACTGACTCGGAGCTGGAGCAGGAGAGGAACAGAAATTATAAACTGAAGGAAGTGGAGGAATGGTAAGCATACATCTTGAAGCACACACCATGGTGGGCCATTTTGGACCCTCGGCCCGGGCGGGACCGGGGACCGCAGCTATGTATGCCTGTACGTAGGTCCCGAATAGTAATTTTCATTTCTGAACCGATCCGGACCAAACTTGGCACACATACACTTCGGAGCACGGCGGGTGATAGGCTGCTTTTCACCTTCGATCGATATCGATTTTATCGGTTATTATTGATTTTTTGCAAAGTTAATATACGGTGCTGGGAGTCGGCACAGGAGGTCAATATCAATTTCAGAATTATCTGTATCTTTCATCGATTTTATCGACTTTTCTGCTGAGCTGATCTCCGGGACCGGGAATCACAGGGGGTAAGTGGGGAGGCATGCTGACTGCGAAAACAAATGGGCGATAAGAAATTGGCAAGTAGAAGTGGGCACAGGGAAAGGTTTGTACAGGAATAGGGATAGTGACCTTTGACATAGTGTTATGACAGGGCCGGGCGGAGCCAGGTATGCCAGCTAGTATATATATAAAACTCAAAGTTTGTGCAACTCTTGACCGTATGTTTTTTATAGACTCCTTTGCCCTGAACCGATTGAGCCGAAATTTTGCATATAGTTTTCGACCCCGTAGATGGTTTTGGCTACTTTTTGAAGCGATTCGCTGGATCCTTCTATTGATTTATTGATTTCACTTTGCAATAAAAGTGAAGTCTTATCAACCACTATCATAACCCATGCACGTTTTGGTGTAAACAATGGCGGACAAGCTCATTCTCATTTTGCAGTCAGAAGGATGCGGTACTTCCAGATGATGCTGCTTTGAGGTAGGCATTTGCGATTACAACGCACCGTGGAGGTGGATATAGGCTGATGGACCGGAGAAGGAAAGGGGTTGGGGGAAACAGAAATGCACCAGATGGAAGCGGGATGAACAGGGCTTGGCACAGCTGGCACCGGGTCAAGCTGGATATCGTTTTTTGGACGAAAGCAAAGAGGATATCGTTTTTCCGGGGTCCGGGGCGGAGAAGAGCCGCAAGAATGCCGCCGGCATGCCACCGACATGCTGTCCATCAAATAAACAAAGGGTTTGTTTTCAGCCAAAACGCATATGACAAATTTGATATGTGCATGTGCGTTGAGGGACCCGAAGTATGGCCCAAATTAAAGTTTACATACAGAAAAGAAACAGTTTCATAATGTTATCTTTTCAGCGTTTTATAGCCATTAGAAAATTACTCGGTCTGCTCCGCTATGGAAAAGTTGGCTCTTTCTGCTTCTCGAGATATGATTCAACCACTTGAAAAACTCAAAAAGCTATGAAAAATTGTTTCATGTAAGCAGCATGCATGAAAACCTTACTACGTACTTTTACATAATTTCAAATTAATGATGGGTCTTCAAAATAGGTCAAGGGGGACTTCGTACGAGTTCAAGATCAAACGGGACTGGACTTCGTTTTGAAATTTCCCTGGTGCCAGCTCGTACCGAGCCCTGGGTATGAAAGATGGAAAGGCGTAGGTTTTGAGGCAGAACACATATTTTATGCGCTTTCCCTCCTTCCTCTGGCTCCGTGGCTCATGAACCGGGCAAGACCGGGTATGCCAGCTAGTATTTGATATTTTCGATATTTGATATTTTTTTCATGTCATGTGTAGACTTGTGCCGTTTTCACTTCACAGTGATAGTTTGAGATCTTCCCTTTCTAAAATGAAGATATTTTCCCTTTACAGTTGTAAAATGCATTGCGACCTAACGCTTATCGTAAACTCAGATTGATCTGCAACATCCTGCATCATCTACTTTCAACGACCCTATAAGTCAGTATTAATTTTTGGGTCGTGCGTCGCTTTCTTGCCTATTAGCTTCGCAAGCCATGATGTGATAGGTGTTGCTGACTGCTGGGCTCAATTCTTTATCATACGTTGTATTAGGTTGAACCGAAAGTTCGTTCGCACCATTTTCAGAAAATCATAATTTTTTTCCTATCACAACAATTTTGCGCAATTCAAATTTTGTTAGAAAGCGTAAAGCATGTAGTTTCCAGAAGTGTCCTGCTGACTTTTCAACATGCTCAGGTTGCAGAGATAAAAATGAAAGAACGGGATCATCCGAAATTCGGAATTTTTAAGCAAAAATTCTAAAAATCTAGAAACTGCGCGATAAAATCCAGAACAGCCGTCATCCTAAGTTTTCTTGCTTACTAAGTGATTTATAAGTATTTTAATAAGTAAGTAGTAAGCATTTTATTACTAAGTAAGCCAAGTTTGTGCTGATCGAGCTGTTCTTTCAGAAGTTATGATTTTTTGAAAAAAATGCTGAGAAATCAATTTTTTAGGAATTTTTAAGAAATAGATTTTTCGGCATTCTTTCCAAAAAATCATATCTTTTGAAAAAAAAAGCTCGATCAGCACAAACTTGACTCAGTTAGTGATAAAATATAAGAAAATTTAAGATGATGGCTGTTTTGGATTTTATCGCACAGTTTCCAGATTTTTAGAATTTTTGCTCAAATGCTCCGAATTTCGAGTGATCTCGTTCTTTCATTTTTAACTCTGCAACCTGAGCATGTTGAAAATCTCTGGGGGATTTTTGGAAACTACATGCTTTACGCTTTCTAATAAAATTTGATTTGCGCAAAATTTTTGTGACAGAGAGAAGTTATGATTTTTGAAAATAGTGCGAAAACTTTCGGTTCAACCTAATATTTTGTTAGTTTTCTATTATTCATACACCCGCTTAGTGTTCGGTACAAATTTAAAATCGAAATGAAAAAACTGAATGGTCTAGGGACGCTTTTCTGGTTCGCCAAGATCTTATATTTTATCGGAGGCAAATTGTTTATTGAAGTTTGATGATGTGTTTTGCACATGTCGCTTGCAATTTCAACAATCACAACGATCATGTAAATTGTTGAACGTGAACAAGAAATTTACCCTTGATGGCAATCCTCATAGATTCGCTATTAGATAGCATTTTTCCCAGAAGATTTGTTCGAACTTGAAATTTTTTTCAATGAATGCTTTCGTCAGGTGTAGTGGTATGAGAAAAATCGCGAAGTCACCCGCACAGACACTGCGAACTCAATCTCTCGTGATACCCCCCCCCCCCCCTCTACAGTCATCCTTCCCTCCATTTACTCCATCTCCTCTTCTTTTAGAGACGCTAGTGCTCATCACTGTCTTACTGCTCCCACTGCTTCTAAAACAACAACTTCTCACTCTCCGTGCAAGTGGTAATTCAAATGTGCCCCGAAATAAATAAAAGGCTTGTCGAAAATGATATGACACCAAGATTGGGGTGGTGTGGATGCGCGTAGGGGATGGAACTATGTGTGAAAAATTTTGAAAAGTTATGTGAAGTGAGGGCGTGGCAAACTTTTTTTTCGGATTTAGGCAGTTTTCAGCTACCTGGACAGCCAACAGAGGTAATTGTGAAAGGAAAATTCATATATTTTGCTTCCTTTACATTTTTTCATAGCTTTTACATAATTTTAATTCACATCCAAAATCCTGCAAAAGAGTTCTTGATCCTCTGCAACTCCCTCATCCCTAGTTATAGCTCTTCAAAAATTTTGAATGGCGGGCTCTTGTGCTCCAGGCGCGTGGTGGTTCGCACTGGACACAGCATGCCACCAACCTGAAAGATACGAACACCATCGGGTTCTCTATCGTGTGTAATACCGTTTTTGTATTTTTTTCGTTCTTCTTTGTTGTGCATGTTTGGTACGTTCATAGGGGTGCCATAGAGGATGTCCTATTTCTGTTACGTAGTCAACGGAGACTTCGATTCCAAAAATTTGCCAGAGCCGCATAGTGCCGGCCCTGTACCTTACAGAACCAATGAAATCGGGGGGGGGGGGGGGGTTGGGGGGACGCTCGTTACGCGTGGGTGGCAATTAGAAATTGTTGCAACGCGGCGTCAAAGTAACCGCGCGCGGGGAGCAGTAATGCAGAAAACGGTACTTTTCCGTTACCCGCACCCATTTTTTTTTTCGAATGTTCCCATGAAATACGTGTTTTAGCCTAAATTTTTGGGAGACGGTCTTTTCGCACGGGCGGTCTCCAGAGTCTCCCTGATTTTGACGTGTCTTAACAAGTAGTGCACGCCGCAAACCTTTCTTCCCCCTGTTTTGCTTAGGCAAAAGCCGCCGCAGGGTGTGTCGCGCGCGGCAGTGGTCCTGTGTGGAAAGCATTACGGTCGTGCGAATCGTCCTACACTCTAAATTTTTTTTCATAGATCTTGTGAGGATTGTCTCCTTGTTACGTGTCAAGATAAAAATTAACACGTTTTGGGGCCAGTTTGACATTTTTTTTTTGGAATCATTTCCGGTGAGGACGAGAGCATTTGAAGACTCGAAAGCTGTTCAGGGGTGTTTTGTAAAAGCAAAACAGTTTTGACTCCACCTTGGTAGCTTTCAGCAATGATTATCTAAAAAAATCCTGCGTTTTACATTGTTTCCGCCATGCGATTTTAGCCGGGAAATATAATATATATAAACGATGCCTTGAAGTACCTGACAGTCGATTGTTTTGTAGTCTAGATGATAGAATAGTAGCCCACTTCTTTGTTTTGTAAAATCTAATGTCTTTATCAAACAATTTATCAGCAGAGAATGACTCTTCATCCTGTGAAATTTTTACCAAATTTCGTACAAAAAAAGAAGCAAGATCTTTTCTGAAAAAAAAAATGAGTCCGGATAACGGGAAAGTACCCAGAAAACTTACCCATTATACACCTAGATAGATTACTAAAGCTTCTTCTTTATTGTTAGTCCTTTATCTTTCTTTAGTATGATCTTTTTTGTCCTCTAAAGGGCTAATTCAACAAATTTTGTGGCAGAACTTCAAATAAGTAATCAAAACTAATATGGAAGAAGTCTGAAAATCTCAACAGAGGAGGAGAAGTGTGCTGCGAATAATGCTTGCCGAGCTCTTTGCGTGAGGTTACCGGCGCCTGTCGCGCGCGACGTTTTCTTATTGGCATTGAATCGCCCTTCCGAGCTGCCACCCTAAAAACTCTAGAAACACTGGTAAAACCTATCCGTGTTTTGTTTTTCTTAAAACGCGTGCACCAAATAAGGACGGGTTATCCTAATCAAATATCTTCACCATCATCCCCATTACGCACTGCGCAAATGCTACTATTACGGACATTAACCGGGTTTTAGCAGTGTTTTTTGCGCTGGAAATTATGCGACTTCTTTCCCCGGAATTACCCGTCATTTGAATAACCTTAGTAAGCTATCTTTTGCGGTGACTTCTTTTTCTAAACTTCACAATGACACACATGTGTGAATGAGGTTAGCAATGAGATTTCTTTTGAGATACCCAGGTCTTCAAGTAGAATTTTCTCCCATGGTTTATCCGAGAAGAAATTAGACACTGTGGCGATAGAGTAGGGAAAGTCGTTACTGATAGGAATTTGGAAAAAGTGATGTGCCAGCAGCTGAGGAGTATCAGAACATGTGGTTACATCGATACTCAGATGCGTTGCAAAAATTCCAGTCACTAAATGTGTCCTCTTTGAGAGCTAATGCTCTCCAAGATGACTCAGAACATTCTTCGAAGCGGGAAATGGTTTTGAACGAAAAGGTGATATATGTATAACACAAGCGTTTTCAACTTAGACATAGTTTAACAAAAGGTAAATTCCAAGCAAAGCAAAGAGATAGGTTGGATAGCAAAGCAATACCATGCTGCTTGCTATCCAACCTTCAAGAAAAGACGTATCTGAAGGCAAAGAATTATTGGAACATACTGCGTCTTAAAACTCGGCAATCTTGAATCATTATGCAACTAGTGTGTCATTAGCTTATTGTTCACCCCTCAGTTGCAACCTACATTCCCCCTCCCCCCCCCCCTCCCAGTCATCCAACTGCTTCCGAATAGATGAATTGCCTACATATGCACTAATGGGATGCAAAGCTCAAAAAACGCCTTATGTTGTGGTCATGAATCGCTACGCAGACTAAGCTATTGGTCAATAACAATAATTTTATCTAGCTCCGCCCTTTTTATCTTCAAAACAGTGCACTGAAGAGCACTATAGTTATCCGAATGTACTTGAAGGTAACAAAGTTTATCTAGTATTTTCGTGAGTTTAGTAGGATGTACCTCGTCGAAAAATTGAAACTTTAGAGCCTCAAAGCTAAAACAATGGTGGAATCTAAGAACTTGAAAAGGAGCAGCAGTTTCCACAGCGAGACAGGCTGACACGGAATCTCACCATAAAATTATGTGTTTGCTCAATTTAACAGCGTTTCATATTTCGTGCAACAAATAAAATTTTGACGAAGTGGAGTGGAAGCATAGTACGCATAGTACTTTGGCTATAACTTTATCAACCTCGAATTCATGAGGGCAAAGAGCGAAGTTTATGCGCTATATAGCCAGAAAACCTCTGTTTTGAACAAAATTTGAGATATATGGGGGGGGGGGGATCACTGCCTAACACCACCCAAGGAGAAAGGTCCATTTTGCCGACCCACTATCTTTAAAGTATTGTTGTAATCAAGCTAAATTCCACGCATTGAATAAGGTCTGCACATAAATTGATGATGATTGAAGTGCAGGCTGCAGAATAACTTGTGAGAGGAGCCTGAAAAATAGCTTACTTAAAATAGAAAATTCTACAGATAAAGGTTTTTACGAAAAAGCAATCGATAATGCCTCCAAGAGGCTTCCTTATCATTTATCATCCTCTCAATGCATATTTTGTCAGCTCGCGCTTATGCTAGTACCCGAGAATTCCTAATCTTTGAGGCCGTTTAGTGTTAAAGGGACGATTCCAGTTGTAAACAGTTGCAAGACAATTCAATGATGTCTTTTATTGCTCAATCGGAAGAAAATGCGACTTGCCTACTTCGAGAGAAAAGACCACTCAGGTAGGCTGAGCACTGACTAGCTTAATCAGGGGGAGTTCACTTGGCTTTCGTTTCAATGATAAAACTGGCTACTTCGTTTACAGGTAAACTTTCATGAGCACTAAAATAATTGCACCAAGCAAGAGTGGGAATATGCAAAACAAGGGAAGCTTCCATACAACTTTATTTTCTGGCCATGCGCGACCGCCGGAAAAGCTACCGCTGGCGCGATATGGAGCCTCCCTAAGGGATTATTGCCTAACGTGCAAGATGTGTTTTAAAACAACTACTCAGGCAGCGGATAGGACCCCTCCGCCGGAGAAATGGCAGGGTCGCGGCGTTTCCCTAGCGGTGGGTCTCCCATTTGTTCGGCGGAGCCCTCCCATTTCTCCGGCGGATACCTCCCATTTTCTGCTCCGGAGGCCTCCCATTTCTGCTCCGGAGACCTCCCATTTCTGCTCCGGAGCCCTCCCATTTTGTGCTCCGGAGCCCTCCCATTTTCTCCGGCGCGGCTCTTCCAAATTTGGCGGACACGCGCCGCGCAAATTTCTCCGGCGCGGAGTCCGCCAAATCTGGCAGAGTCGCGCCGGAGAAATGGCGGACCTTTGCAGCAGGGCCGGAGAAGCCTCCCATTTGCCTGCCAGTGATGTCACCGCAATGGACCGCCCATTTGCCCTTCTCTCATTGGTCAACTGGGTCCGGCGCGACTCTGGCAGTTTCGGAGGGTCCGGCGGAGGGGTCCCGTCGATTGTCTGAGTAGTTCTTCTTAAACCAACGCTAAAATTCAACAGAGTTGTGGTACACATGTGCGAAAAGTAGATAAAGGGGGTGATAAAGGAGGTGAGCTCGAGTCCCAGCTACAATAGTCAGGTACTATTCGATTGGATTGTGTCTAAACAACAACATGAATTTTGTTAGAATTCTGTTAGACTCTTGTTAGACACTCTTATCTCTTAGGAGAGAGGAAATGTAAAAGGAAAAGCTTTCAAGGTTCCTCTGCCGCAAAACCACTGAGTCCTTGCGAAAGGAAAGTGCAAGTGTTATCCTACAGCCTCCTGGTACCGCAACAGCCTCCAGGCTTGCTGCCAACACCACCGGAGTTGAAGTGAGCGCTACGTCTAGAAGTGACTTAGTGGATATTCCTACGACAGCTCCGCACTGTTCAGCACTTATTTGTGAAACTGCGTTAAAACCCAAGCGCTTGCCACAAAATCCAGATTTATCGATACAAGCAATTCATCACTTGTAATAAGCCGTTTATCTGTCAGTCGTTAAATTACGAGGATACAGTAAGGAATGGTTTAAAATGAGCATGTGACATTCGCATAACAAGGGTCCACTTTCGTTCGAAATTGAGCGGCCGCTGATGAGTTATGGGAAGACCATTGCCGCTTCGTTACGTTCATCTGATACCTTCCATAATGCTCAGTGCGAGCCTTTGAGAAGCGAGATGACGCACATTTGTAAGTGCCATTCGAAACTTAGGCTAAATATTAGGTTGGAAAGAAAGTTCTCGGACATTTTTAGATCAAATCTATTATATCTCGAAATCTAACGCATGTACACCCTTGGAAATTTGCAGCTGTACTCTCAATCGCCTGCAGCTGACATACAAGTAAGTGGGAGGAGCCTAGAACCAATGGGGGCGGAGTTTGCCAATTTTAAATTACCCAATAACTAGATTGAGACCCAGCCGATTTTGGATATTCATACCTTGTCGAAGAACAGGCGGTTTCGGCTTGGTCAATCGGAAAGGAAAAAAGATTTTTCAACGGCTTTTAACTCTTTTGTATGCCGCTCCGCCAGATGGCTCAATTTTCTTCCACGCAAGATACTTTCTAGCAGAAATTCTGCGGAGTTTCGTAAAAAGATAGCTTCTATAAACGTTCTACAGACTCTGAAAATTGTTGATGTATAGGCTCATCTATATTCGCTGAGTTACACTTTTGGTCATGACTTTTTCTTTTATTTTTGGAGACATTTTCTTAACAAAACAATTTTTCTCGCTTTTATCGCATTATTTGCAGCAGTTAATCTGATTCAGAGTTTTACGGCTTATTCTTGTTCCAATCCTGTGGTCTCTTCGCTTGGAACAGCCGTTTGAGGACATCAGAAGTTGGCGAGCCCCTTCCTTGAGTTCCCCCCTTCTCGTTTGCCCAGGGTCCCCAAAGGATTCGTCCGTTGGGGTTAAGTTGGTCAGCCAAGCCCTGGTAGACTGTGCCTTTATAAGCGTCCGCGTAAGGGAGCAGGAGCTCGGCAGAGGATTCCTCACCATCCTATGAAGGAGAACGACCTGTTAATCCAGAAGGGACTGTGTTTGGACCACGAAATCTGACTGCTGTACATCTTACTTTTTGTGGTTGTTGCTTTCGGTGCACCTTGTTTGTACTTCAAATAAATAAATAAATAAATAAATAAATAAATAAATAAATGATAATGGTCTTCCCACGTTTTTCGTTGTTTGAGCTCAAATTCCTTTCGAACTGCATGTAAGTATGTAAGTATGTTTGCACTATGAAATAGAGCATGTGGGGGTTTCATAAAGTTTATAGACGTTGAAGATCTGGGTTAGGCAAAAACCTATGCTTTAGATTTTTCGCTTGAATTTGAGAACAACGATAATCGCGCTTATCATAGTTTTGTAGAGAATGCACTCCTCTATCCAGTGGTGTGTAGCACACCCCATGTAGTGCTTACGTTGAAACAAAAACTTTGCCTAAGGGCAATGTCCGAGAACTTTCTTTCCAACCCAATAGAGGCAAACATTCAAATATTTTTCCTATGTCCAGCGTGCTTATACTAAACACTTAAAGATCGCTTTTTCTGGCAAGCAGGGAACATGGGACATACTCCATTAACTGTTTACGCCATTATTTCAAGTGATGATTTCATACCTAGTTTATTCAAGCTTAATTTCTTACTTTCTTCAAAATTATCTGGTGGCTGGACTAGAGCTGACTTACTGCATTTTTCTTCATTTTGCTTGTTGTATATGTTGCTGGTTACGTCCTCAGTACTCTGTTCTAGTTATGGCACGCCTTGTGCGTAATAGATAAATAAATAAACGGATGGTGAGAGTAAAACAATAAAGTGTACGGAAAATGAATCAGATTCAGAAAGGTTATGATTGCTATTTGTATACGTATTTTATAGCCGATAATCAAGATCGTTAACACGCTTTATGACAGCCTAAGTTTCGATGCCTTCACCTTCGTCGGAGCCTGGAAGGTCGCACACATTAGTGGTTTGTTCGCTCAATCACTTCGTTCAAGCTAAGGCTACACTCAACATTAGGTTAGCCTGAAAGCCGTGACAGAAACCATTGTCAATGCTCACCTCGGCATCTTCAAATCCAAGTTGAGCAACCACCAAACACAGCGGCTGCAGATTGGTAGTAGCGGGGTCAGTATAGTTAGTATAATTGCCTTATATAGCTGATTCTATTCTCAGTGTAGATCAAATACGCAAAAAGACTGATACAAGATCAGATTACTATTTATGGCAACGCCCTCTTCCTTGCGGTTCATGGCAGGAGCTTTTGATGTTATCGAAAATGCCTCCAGCGTTTTACGAGGAACTACTTTGGGTTCACGCGTTAAGATTGTGACAGCTATATTAAATTGTTGACCTGAGTAATCTTTTCTGCGATGTGCTCCTAGAGTAATGTTAGATTTGACTTTTGTGAGACCGTTTAGGTGCCCTTTGATTCTCACATACAGGCCTACCAGTCTCTCCTATGTATTCTTTCCCGCTACTTTGACAAGTTATCTGGTAAACTACTCCGGGCTCCATGCAATCGCCTGATTGAATGAATGGACAGACGACGCAGTCGGTTTTCGTGCATATTTGGTCGTAAGATCGATTACAAATTAGTTGTTTCTTGAACTGGGAGAAGGGGATAACTGTGAATCTAACGGAGTCTTGAAGGCCTGCATGTTCTAAACTTTTTTATCGCCCTGCTGAAATATTCAGATATGAGGGAAACACATAAGGTATTCTTCATCATTGCTCGTGCGAGGTCTATAATGTTGCCAGGTACGTTTCGATAAATGGTTTGTGGGATAACCATTGGACTGCGCAATTTGTCGCTGATGACACACAGTAGATATATTGTAGGAGTATGCCAAAGAGTCACTCTGATAGAATTTGTTCTAAAATCAGCTCAAGGTACAATGCCCATAGAATGTGCAAAATTTTCGTGAACTTCGCGGAACCTCGGGATTTCCGCGGGAGTTCGCGACATTTCAAGAGCCGCGGAATCCCGGGAATTACGCAGATTACGCAGCGCCATATCTTTTTTCGAATGGATATATTCTGAATCCGAAAGCAGCATTGTGTACAGTTCGTCAAGGCAAATCTTTTAATATACAGCAGCATAATCTTCTAATATACAGCAATATTCTGTTTCCAGTTTTCTCGAATTTTCTTCTGTGAAATCCTTTCGCAAAGATGTAACGCAGCGCCTGTGTAACAGAAAAGATACCAGTAAGTACTATTCGATAGTACTGTTCTTGTAAGTTATCGTGCGCTAAAAAGTAGCCGCGGATTGTCTTTCAAAAGTGATAGAAGCGTTGGTGAATTTTGGAAAAATCACGCGTTTCCAATTTCTACACGCCGTAACTTCCTTCGGAAAAAATACTTCGAATCCGAAGAAAGCATTGTGCTCAGCTCATCAAGGCCAATCTTTCCATATAGAGCATGTCCTTATATTATTACTTGCTGGCTTACCCGGCTCCGCCCGGCTTTGTCAAAAACGATAAAGGTCCTTTTCCTATCCCTGTACAACCTTTCCCTGTGCACACTTATACATGCAATTCCCTATTTCCGCTGTGTTAGTAGTCAGCATGCTATCCTACCTCCCTCAACAACCCCCAGCTCCGTAGCTCAAACTTTGCAAAAAATCAATAAAATCGGTAAAAGTAAGGCTAATTCTTAAAACTGATGGCGCTATTCGGCTATCCGGGCCCCAAAATGTTTTTGTGATGGATTTTGCTCAAACTCGGTATATGGGGGTTATTTGAGCCGCTGATAACGAATATGGTAGTCATTTCGCGTGGCAGCGGTTGAAAATCATGAACCTGCCTGAAACCTTGGCAGGGAATCACGTAAAGTGCTGTTTCAAGAATATCGTGCTTAATCCCCACGATAAAGGCAATTCGTGTGGTATAAAAATTTCCCACGACCGTAATGCTTTCCTCATAGGACCACTGCTGCGCGCGATACACCCTTCGGCGGCTTTTGCAGCAAAAACAGGGGGAGGGAGATTTGCCGCGTGCGTTACGCGTTGGGACAGGTTATCAGGATGGCGCTGGAGAACGCCATGCAAAACGACCGTTTGCACATTTCGTGAATATCTGGGACCTAAATTGGCCCGAAAGCGAAAAAATGTCCATTTAAACCCTGCAACTCACCATAACTTTACAGTAATGCATTATGACAGCGAGAAGCATCATATTCATAAGCAGTATGCTTATGAACCGTTACAGGTAAGGTTTTGAGCAAATCTGAAACTTCGACTCATCTACTGTACACCCACCGTAGCCCAAGAGAATGCACTATCCTGCGAAATCAGCATGATATTCATGTTCACGCTAAATGGCTATCTTAAACGAAGTTAAAGCAAATCTATGATTACGATCACATACCGTATTACCACCATAACTCTAAGAAAAAGCCCCAATATGCAGAGAGAGTATGAAATTCGTAATCAGCATGTCAAATAAGTTCTTGGACCCAACTCCAGCCGAATTCATGATTTTGACTTCCTAGCGTACACCTATCGTAACCACACGGGGAGATGCTTTGCAAAGTGTGATGTAATCAGCATGTAAGATAACCCTTATATACGAAGTCTGAGCATACACAAAAAAATCTTGGGGCCCGGATAGCCAAATAGCGCCAAACTAATATTGTACTCGTAATCAGCATGCTCGATTACCCCCTCGCAAAATCCCAGCCAAGTAGCTCAAACTTTGCAAAAAAATATCCAAACTTCTATCGATAAAATCGATAGAAGTAATGGATATTTTGAGAAATGTTTATTATATTCGTTATCAGCATGCTCGCTTACCCCTCTGTGCCAACTCCCACCCAAATTCTTAAAATCCTTAAAAGCAGCGGATAACTCTGAAAACTAATACTATATTCGTAATCAGCATGCTCGATTATCCCCCTATGCAAACTTCCAGCCCCGCAGGTCAAACTTTACAAAAAATCGACATAATCGATGTCGATCGATGACGAACAGTAGCCTATGACACCCGCCCGGCCCCGAAGTGTAACATTCAACTCAATATATAAGATATATATATTGCAAAAAAAATCTTGTCGTTTCAAATTCTTTCGTAAACTGGAATTACGAAGCTCTCTTGCTAAGCAGATTATAAATTTTGTAGATGATCTTGGATCGTACAGAACCTCCGCTCATAGATTTTTTCGAAACCCTGTTCATGAAAATCGTGGTCTCCGTCAAGTATAGGGTCTTCTTGCAGAGATATGGTGAGGTACTGTAACGGAGTCACGAAAGCTCGTAAATTCGCCTGCATTTCTATCGTATCGTATGGTCGTATCGAATGCTAAAGTTACTAGAAACTGTGCCATCGATTGGTGCATGTCTCAAGCTTCAGTCTATGAAAATCGCCGAGTTACGAGCCTACGAAAACACGTCCTCATGCATTTTGCCCAAAATGTAAAATCGAATACTTCGTTGAAATTCCACCGTGAGTGGTTGTATAAAACGCTGGTCAAATCTGTTCACATTGCTTGATGGATCTTCATAATACTCTTCCGAAGAAAGTTACGGCGAGTAGATTTTGAAAGCGCGTGATTTTTTCAAAATTCACCAACGCTTCTATCACTTTTGGAACACAGTGTGTGGCTACATTTTAGCGCACGATAACCTACAAGAACAGTACAATTGAGTAGTATTTACTGATATCTTTTCTGGTACACAACTCTGCGTTACATCTTTGCGAAGGGATCTCTACAGAATAATTCGGAAAAGCTGGAAACGGAATATCGAGGGCGTACTGTATAAAAGATTTACCTTGACCTAAACACAATGCTGCTTCCGGATTTAGCATATATTCCAAAGGAAGTTATGGCGCTGCGTAACCTGCGTAATACCCGTGATTCCGCGGGGCTCCTGGAATGTCGCGAACTTCCTCCCGGAATATCGCGGACTTCCGCAGAAATTCCGCGGTTCCGCGAAGTTCACGAAAAGTTTGCACATTCTGTGAGCAGTATTGTATCATCTGTGAGCAGTATTGTATCTTGAGCTGATTTCAGAACAAATTAGATCAGAATGACTCTCTAGCATACTCCTACATATACCTACTATGTGTCATCAGCGACAAATCAATGGCAATACTTTATCGGTACAATGGGCAATCCAACCGAACAAAAATCTGCAAAATTGAGCGAAAACTTACTGTCTACCCTGTATCTATCGTACACTGACAGATTGTGGCACTTCTATGTAAAAGATGATGCGTCTCGCCGAGCTGAATCGAACGGCAGATTCAGAATTCGTCCACTCTAAAGCGAGATATGGCGATGCGACGGCGGATTCCGACGGACTCTAGTGATGTGCAGCTCACTCCGCTGCTCTCCGGCGAGCTCTAGTAAAGTGGGCGCACTTTGCTGCATTCCGGCGGACTGCAGCGCACTTCAGCACACTGCGGCGCACTACGGCGATTTTTTGACGAATCATGAGCGTTCATCAGAATCCATGTTGGTACCAATCTTGGCTGCTGCTAAAGAAATCAATCAGAAGAATTATGAGCGGTATTTTATGTCAAAATTGAGAGCCCGTACTTGCGCGCAAATCAATACTTTATTGCCGCCATATAGATGATTGTTGTATAGTGTGCGCAACACAAGACGAACTAGACGCTTGCTTCAGTCTGCTAAACAACCAATCCCCGCACATAAAGGTTACACAAAAAAAACCCAACGAAACCAGGTTGCCTTTTCTCAAAATTCAAGTGCAATTGCGTGATGCATTATACGAGACCAAGTGATTTCGAAAACCAAGCAGCAAAAATATATTAGTTTACTATCTTTCCGCCCATCCTTGAAGCACGCAAATGTCGGTAATCTGTAACATGTTTAGGACTGCCAAAGCAGTTTCCTCCGATCAAGAACGCGCCACATCGATAACTCTTGCAAGGCAAATTGCGCAATCCAATGGTTATCCCACGAATAATTTATCGAAACGTACCTGGCACAATATAGACCGCACATGAGCAATGACGAAGAAAATACCTTCTGAAGATTCCAGCAGAGCGATAAGAAAAAGTTTAGAACATGCAGGCCTTCAAGACTCCGTTAGATTCATAGACATTCCCTCCTTCCAGTTTCAAGAAACAACTAATTTGTAATAGCTCTTACTTACTTAGATACTTAGATAGCCCGGCTTCACATGATGTGCGGGCCCCAGCACAGAAGTTTACATTTCTCTCTGTCCCTCACTTCAGAAAACCACGATCTTCTTAGTTGTCGTCGGTGGCTGCGTCCACGAGTTCCAGGTGCGGTAATCGTATCTAACTGATTTCTCTGCTGCTCCCTCCGTTCCACGAACACGTTTGCCCATCTCGTTGGAGGTCTTCCTCGGAAACGTTTTGCTTCGCGAGGAATCCACTCCGATGTTCTTTGTGTCCATCTGTCGTCTGTTCTTCTCATAATGTGACCGGCCCATGGCAGCTTCGCTTTCGCAACGTAATCCGCTGGGTCACGAAAACGGGACATTCTTTTCAAAGTACTGCGAAGTCCGATTAGATGTTGCTTGCGTCGGGTCATTTTTCAGAAGATTACGCTCAAGCGCTCTGTGAGTGGTCCTTAAAGCTTTCGACGTGGCTACGGTGTCAGCCCAAGTCTCAGCTGCGTAACAGAGCGCCGGGAGAATGGTTGAGTTGAACAGGTGGGTAAGAAGCTCCGGGTCCGTCAGTTGGTCTGTGGCTTCCTTCAGAGGCCTGAAGGCAGCCCAAGCTGCTCTTCTTTTCCTGTTGAGTTCTTCCCTCAAGTCGATCTCCATGTTCATCGAACGTCCGAGATACACGTAAGAAGACTTCTCCATGATAGGAGTGCTTCAGATCCATTTCTCCAACTTCGCAGAGGGTTTTCTTCATGAACTTCCTCCAATTTATTCGCAATCCGATCTTCTTCCCTACTTTGTCCAGTTCCTTCAGCATCGTCTCTGCTTCTGATACTGCTCCAAAAGGAAAACGATGTCATCCGCAAAACGAAGGTTTGAAGAATCTCCCATCAACTCGTATGCCTCTCTCGTCCCACTACACTGACTTCGTCACCCACTGCAAGGCCGCGGTAAACAGATTCGGCGAAAGTCGCTTTGTCGGACCCCCTTCCCAATTGGGATGGTCAGGGGGCGATGGAAGCTGCATCATCGTTGTACAGTCCTGTAACAGTCGGCTAACATCCTCACTTAAGCTGGGTCCACTCCTTGATCGACTAGCGCTGACAGAATGGCATTCGCTTCGACGCTGTCGAAAGCTTTCTCATAGTCGACGAAGGTTAGGACGAGAGGCAGTCGGTACTCCCGGCAACTCCTATGATCCTAGAAACCGTCTGGATGTGGTCCATGCAGCTTCCTTTGCGAAATCCAGCTTGTTCTTGAGGTTGGGCCTCATCCAGTCTTCTAGATATGCGAGCGAGGATAATCTTCGTGAAAAGCTTGTACAGCACACTCAGCAGGCATATTGAACGGTAGTTCCGAAAATCATCCCTTTCATCCTTCTTAAAAAAAAAGGAAGTTCTTTTTAGGAGGGTGAAAGGTTCGTTCGTCAAGAAGGTTCTTGACGTTTTCCACTGGTTGGGAATGCTTTCCTTGTAAAGGTAAGATGCTAGCTGCGACGCGAGATTCTCGTGTAGACGTTTTCCCCGAGCAAAAATTCGACGGAAAGATGATCTGGTCCTGGAGCCGTGGACCTCTTCATGGTCTGAATCGCCGTGCGCACTTCAGCAGGTAGAATTCATGGTGGTACTTCTCCAATGGAAACAACGGGTGTTGGTGAGAGGAAGAGGTTGGTGTAGAAGTTCTTAGCGATAGATTCCATGTAGTATCGAGAAGAAGTCGGAGTCGCGTTTTGTTTAATAGTGCAGCCAGCGGTACGTGATATTCACAAAGGTCCCTTCGGCACTTCTTTAGACCTCGTCTTCCTTCGGCTGCTTCCAGTATCTTGGCTTGCCTGTACTTCCTGAGATCCTCCTGCAAAGCTGTTCTGCAAAAGCGTTGGATATCTTGCTTGAGATGGGTTGCATTCGGATCCTGCCTCAGAAATCTCCTTCTTTCCTTGGTACTCTTTAAAATGCGTTTCAAGTTCTTCTCAGAAGTCACTGAGGCGCACTCTCCACAGGCTCGCAACCCTTTCAGAAGCCGGTCGTAGTCGTACGTTGGGTCCTCCTCGGGCCAGTCACAACCATCCTCGATGGGCCAGTCACAACTCGATATGAGCTCCTCCAGCCTGTTACCGTCATAAACGACATTCTTCTTTCTTGCGGCACTGTGGTAGATCTTCCTTTCCAGCTTTTGACTGAATCGTACTTTCGCTCGAGGGAGGCGGTAATGGGAGCCACTGCAGAAGGATGGAACAACTGAGACATTAAGCAAGCTCCACCTTCGATTAGTGAGAATGTGGTCGACCTCCGTATGAGTCGTTCCGTTGGGCAATTCCCATATCCACCGGCGATGTTCTTTCTTCATGAAGATGGAATTTCCATGGAAAAATCGTGCGGCGGAGAGAAGCCCAACGGAACGGTTGCCGTTTTCGTTCCGGAACCCATATCCAAACTTCCCAATTTTAAATTCCTTTTCTAGTGGCATCCTAACTTTCGCATTGAAGTTACCCATAACATACTTGTAGAAGGACTTTTCGTTGCGGACCACGTCTTCGTAGAAAGCATTTAGATTTGAGTCGTCAGCTGCTGATGTTGGAGAGTAGCAGTTGATGATGCTGATGGTCTCCTAACGTGAAGGCCTTAGTTGTAGGATGCCTACTCGGGGTGATAGGATCTCGTGCGAATCGACAAGATGGACAATTGATGAGTGGACGACAAAACGAACGCCTCCCAGGTTTCGTGATGAAACTTTTTACTACCAATGATGTGCGTCCTATCACTCATCTGTCGCACGTATTTCTTCCTGAGCTTCGTTTCCTAGAAAGAGATGATGTGGCACTTGATACGCTCCGCAACGTCGAGAAGAGCGTGAAGGTCGGCGTTTGTAGAGACTGTTCTGGTGTTGTAGGTGCAGATCATGACGCAGTCTCCATGGCGTTTCGTCCGGGCAGACGTGTCGTTTTTGTCGATCCAAAAGGCGCCCTAAAGACCCTGACATCGTTCTTGCTACCACCCGACGCCAAAGGCGAGATCCGATATAAATGGTTTTTTCTTCTTGCTGACTAAATGATAAGATTTGTTCCCCTACAAGAGCAAACTTACTGAGCCTTCTCTTGATTTCCACGGGGCGATCGCTGACCCCGGGCTTGGAGCGAGAAGAACCGCCTAGCAGCCAAAAAACCAGACGGCGGTGGACCTGGCCTGGCCGGCTCTTGACTGGCTTCCGGAAACCGGAAAAGTCGAACTCCTTCACAGCTTTGAGAGGCCCTGCCAGAGTATACACCCAACTGTGCATCGCAGTTCGACACCCAGTGTCAACCCACGCCACGTTAAGGCGGCCGACCATTGTGGGAGTAATCGCTCTTACGACCAGTTATGCTTTCACTATTTGGGTTTACATCTCTTATTCTTTTCTGATTTTGTCTGGAGACCTTCAGCTCCAGCTGGACAACAGGGATTCGAAGAACCTTCGCTTTTGCGTCTTTGGATTCAAAGATCCTTTTACTTCCCTTTCTCCACTTAATCGAATGTATGATTGAGGGTGTTGCAGCGCTCCCAAACAAAGAAACAGATGTAATGTGAAGGTTAACATTTTCTACAACCCAAGGCGGAAAGTAGCGTATTAAACAGATTGAAGATGAAACCGGTGCAACTCGCGCGAACTTCTAACCCATTCTCGGGGGGGGGGACTTTCCCCGAGAATGGGCCGCGAAATCTTTGAAAGTTGCTTATATGGGTCATAGAAATGTGTAGTGACTTGCACTTGCTTATACTCGCAAATAATCAAAATAATTTCTAAAATTTTTCAAAAATTCAATTTAGCCTTGTAAAAATTTTTTCGGGGGCGTGGCTGCCACGTTTTCTTCTAATATTTTGGGATCGTGGGACCACAGCAATTTTGGGAGGCATCCCAAACATTTTTTCGGAGTGCGTGACTAACGCCACGCACCTTCACTCAGAAAAATTTTTTGTCCTCCCCCCTCCCGGTTTGAAATCCTGGGACCGCCACTGCATCTAACATATAAAGATTCGAAGCTTCTTTTTTCATCGTTATTACATAATTGCGTGGAAAATCTTATCCAGCAGCACAATTTCAGTAAAACCAAAGCAACCAGTGTAAAACCAACGCTCATACTGCTCAAAAGGTTGATAAAAGTTTCCCGAGACTCGGCTTCAACCTTGGCTTCAACCCCCCTTCCCTTCGACGCTGCTCGCTCACTACAGTGTTAGTTATAGCTATAAAGCCACCCAAAAAACCACGGTAGTTTGCCCTGACTTGGATGAAACGGTGAAATACGGTGTTCCGAAATGGCCACAGCTATAAGGCCACTTCCTATTTTCGAGCAATACTACATTCTTTGCATCTAGAATCTCTTGCACGGTCACAGCATTAAAACGTGAAGCATTTTTTACATTTGCGAGCTGTCGTCGCCTTTGAAAGAAAATCTTTACTGCATATTCCGCTTTGAGTTGCATAAAAAGTCACATTATTCCAAAAACTGCTGGTTCACCGGATTTTCAAGCACTTATATAGCTCATATGAAGGTCTTGATATTTACTGAGCCTTTGCAATGAATGCGATGAAGGGCGGTTGAGTCAACTCTGCGTAGTCGCTAAAATTAATGCAGGAGCCTCAACCTCACCTTCAGGTAGACGAGCTTCGAACCGCAGAATTTGGCTTGTGACCCGAAAAGCTCTGCCATGTTTTCAGTTCGTCTTCTGTACAACGATAAACTCTTGCCAGAACATCATCGCAACTTTCAGAATTCCGGTTTCAACTTGTAACACACTCTCGGTAATCATAACCAACTCCGTCCACTCGATCAGACGGGAACCCGCTCGGAACCTTAGAAGGCTAGTATCCCTAGCAGTTTCTCAAGATTTG
This sequence comes from Cylicocyclus nassatus, assembly GCA_958299035.1. Classification (NCBI taxonomy): domain Eukaryota; kingdom Metazoa; phylum Nematoda; class Chromadorea; order Rhabditida; family Strongylidae; genus Cylicocyclus; species Cylicocyclus nassatus. The sequence goes on from CATQJL010000316.1 coordinate 28,660,616, forward strand.
ACTTGATGAGGAGGCAGAGGAAGTAAAATTTAGAGTCATGTTATTAGGTTGGTGCAAAAGTAATGCGCGTTTTTCTAGCCCTTGTTTCAAGATAGCTTTTCTCCATCAAAGTTTCTTCTATGAAACTTAGCCAGCATATTGTCAAGAAGTTTCTTTCATGCTCTATTCAAAAATGGTTGAAAGAAGCTTCTAGCCTCATTCATTAAAAATTTAGAGAGCTTCATACAACCGCGCTCAAAACCAGAATTTCACTGCACTTACTTTTTCGGCCAGAATTCAAGCGCGAGTAAAGGCATTTTTGAAAATTTGAATACTGTATGTAGTAGAAATTTTCAACGTTATGCATGCTTTACTGTTTCTCTAAAAATTACTTAGACTGAGATCTCGGCGCCTCAACATGAGTGATGGTTTTGGCCATTCTGTAACTCATAGATTTTCTTTGAAGAGGGTAGTCGCCAAGATTTTGCTCATTTCTGTAAGTGTAAGGACGAACCTTTTGTTGACAGTTTTTGCAGAAATGTGGAAGCTGTTCAGTACACAGAAAATCAAAAATCTCCATATTTTTGGATTTTGAGGGCTACAAAAATGTCGAGAAAAGCGGAAAATTTTGATTATTATTTTTTTTCCTTTTCGCAAATACTTTATTTGAGCCTTTTGTACTTTTTTGTACTAATGGCTTGCGGCTACAAGACAGTCAACTTATCATTTATACCGGCAAATCTTGAAGGAAGTTATGATCAGTTAAAAACCAGGAAAAAAATTTTTTTTGCTTATCTTATATATAAAGCTGAATGTCTGTCTGTCTGTATGTCTGTCTGTCTGTCTGTCTGTACGTATGTGCGGAATAGAAATTTTTATTTCTGAACCGATTTGGACCAAACTTGGCACACATATACTTCGGGGCAGGGAGCGTGTCATAGGCTACTTTTCGTTATCGATCGGTATCGATTTTATCGATTTTTGCAAAATTTGAGCTACAGGGCTGGGAGTTGGCACAGGGGGGTAATCGAGCATGCTGATTACAAATATATTATTGACAGGCCCGGGCGGAGCCGGGTTTGCCAACTAGTCAATCCATATTTTTCCACGATTTGCGAAGTTAGCCTAAGGCAACGTGCGCTGTATAGAGAAAGGCTTGGTGCCTCTGACGAACTTTGCCGCACTGAAAAATATGGATTTTTTAGAAAGTTATAGCACGTCAAAGTGAGAGCTCGCAAAACGCGCATTACTTTTGCATCACTAATAGATTTACTGCGCACAACTAAACTCCATCAATGTTGCAGTTGCGTCTTTGCGAAGATTTTGGCAGCTTTTGCATGAATAGTCGTCATGCAAACAAAGTGTCAACTTTACATCAGAAGTTTTCGCGAGTCAGAAACCAAGAATTTGGCTCAAAGGCGTGTTTACACACATGGTAAAGTTGAAGCTCGTTTATTATTATCAACGTCTACTCAAAGCTGACTCAGGCGTCATTCATCAAATTCGTTACAAAGGTTCAGCTTATTCTGACATTTTCAATAAGTTGAAAGAGTGCATGAAAACTCAGTGAACTAGGAGTTACCGAAACATGGTAATTTTTTGTGCATTTTAAAGCAAAAAATTGTGCTATAATTTATCTTTTAAAAAAGCGGCAGGTCCCAGGTACAGGGTGTTTGAAAAGTTCGTGGCCTAAAGTGCTTCCAATTCGAATTTTGACGCGTTTTTTGCTATATGTGTTCTCCAAACCTTGAAACCACTGAATCAACAAAGAAAAATATTTTTTGCCTCAAAATACCCTAAAAAATTTGGAAGTAAACAATTTTTTCAGCTTCCTTGGAGAGTGCGTCATCTGTTTTGTTCTTTTTTTCCAACGCCGGAAAAGGCAAACAGCTTTTGGTTTTTTTACTACAAATAGTCCTAGATTTACACTTTCTTTATATAACAAAAGTTCTACATTAGCATGCTAACAAAGATTTTTTATGCGCTGAATCACAGCAGACAGGCGCGGCACCCTGTTTGCGCTGAAATTTTTTCAGTTTAAAAAAATTTAGAAGTCTTATTTCAACATGTATTTGTAGCACAACTCTCTGGCCTTCGTTGTATTCGTTTTCGAGAAATTTGCACGTTTGCAAAGGTTTTTAAGATAAAATATGAAAATTTCGGTGCTGGACTTTTTGACAAAAAGATCCTGAAAGTGGATCTCTTGGCTTTTGCGGTACGATATTTTTCAAACAAACTTACTTCTACGAAAGTGAGAGCACACTTAAGAAACCTTGAAGAAAGGGCTTTAAGAAGGTATACTAAGTTTTCTGAAAATTATGTTTCCTTTTTTGTAACAAGCGTTTTGAGGGAAGGGGTTTGGAAAGCTATTGTGATGTGTTTCAATCTAATAAAAAATCAAAGAAACCACAAAAAATCTAATTTTTACAGAAGTGATGGTATTTAGGTCCGATGAGCACAATAAAACAAAAAACGCATCAAAATTCGAATTAGAAGTACTTTAGGCCACAAACTTTTCAAACACCCTGTATAACAGATGTTTCATCTTTTGGTGTTACCGTACAAAAACTTCTAGGTGCAAAGAACATAGTATTGCTCCAAAATAGGAGGTGGCTTTATAGCTGTGGCCAGCCTTCAGAAGAGGTTTTTTTTTAATTTTCAGTTTTCTCCGCGGACATCAGTGAAATAGGGAGCCGATCTGGAAGTGATATAAGCGTTAGTTTACCTATAGAATAGCCTTTGAAGCAATCGGCTGCTCCTACAAATTAATCATTCACCGGCGTCTACTGGGAAGAGGACGACCTCCCCTCCCAATGAATGCAGCTTTTCTGGTTTAGTTTAGGTTTAGTTTCAGAAACTTACAATTAAAAGTGGTATCCGTTTCTATTTGCCAGACTACAAGAAGTGTGTAATTTATTCCTCCTGGTAAGAGCTGGTAGGTCAAAAACTTCCTAGAGGATGTCAACTGGACGACAAATGTTTGTGCATATGTAGGAAGTATAACCTAGACCAGTGGCGTACCCAGGATTTCCGCTCGGGGGGGGGGGGCGCGACAAAAAATTTTCTCGAATGAAGGTGCGTGGCGTTAGCCACGCACTCAGAAAAATTTTAGGAGTGCTTCTCAAAATTTTTGTGGGTCCCTAACCCCTAAAATCCGGAAAAGGGGGCGTGGCGTCAGCCACGCCCCCGAAAAATTTTTTTTTACAAGGCTAATTTGAATTTTAAAAAATTTTTAAAAATTATTTCAATTATTTACAAAAATAAACAAGTTACTTGCACATTTTTATAACCCATATAAGTAACTTTCAAAAATTTCGCGACCCCTTCTCGGGGGGGGGGGGGGGCGCCCCCCCCCCCCGACGCCCCCCCCCCCCCCCTCGGTACGCCACTGCCTAGCACATAATATGAAAGTTGTTTTACCTACGAAATAAAGTTTGTCACACGTAAACGGCTTCTCATGGCAAATCGTAACAAATCGTGAACATACTCGACGTAGACATATCCTTCTGCTGGAGCAGATAGTAAGAGTGCATAAAATCTGAGTCAATATAGAAACTGGAGTACTCCTCCTGGGATGACGTCATGTAAAATTTGCTTTTAAATGATGTTCGTTGCCCATATGCGATATCGCAAACATGCTCCCGCAGTACGAAAGTCGACGTTTTTGGTATATAACAAGGACTACGTCGAACATGTGCGAAGTTCGTAAATGCTATGGTTTATAATAGTCATCTGTGTACACCTACAAGCATACAAATTCATGAAACTGAAAAAAAAAACGTCATAAACGGAAGCTACCCTTATTCAGTTAGCTATGTAACTTTCTTAATGGCTCTAACAACCTCCACTGTTGTACGTAATCTTTCTTTACTCGCGTTCTTTGAACTTCTCTTTAATCTGGTCAAAATATACTCCCCTCCCTTCCAAATGCGTTTTATGAAAAGCATAGTCCATGCAAAATTGATTATTGTAATACATATTATGTTCACTTTGTTGATTATATATTTTCGGAGTCCATAGGAAACACATCAAATTTGCGAATTTTGCCTGCGAATTTTGGTTTCATGTAATTATTTGAAAATGCTCCTCTCAAAAGCGAAACTTCAGTCGTTATTGTGCTTTAACGACTACTTTTGCGATATTATAAATCTTTCATTTTAAATCTGTGTGGCCTCTTAGCAAGAAAAAACGCTGAGCATCCCATTTTAGCAGCATTCGACTGGAATAAATTTTTTGTTCCTTATCTGACGCCAAAACAGGCTTCGCAATGCCTGGAAGCGGAATCACACTGTGACACAGAAGGCGAAAAGGATACTCTACTTTTTAGACCAAATCCTCAATTGAGCCGCTGCGCCCACATTCGCGCAGTAATCAATTGAAGGCACCGTTCACCCTAAGTTGGGGATCTTGATCCTTTTTTACCGGAATGTCTGCATGCAAATTTTATATCTCTTGTACTGGTGTTCAGGCACCTGTTCCCAGCACTCTAGTTTGCTCTCAAAATACAAACATGATCGAATTTTTTGAAATCTGGTGCTCCCCCTCCAAGGCACAACAACACCATTTTCTATTAGCAACAGATCTTTACAGGTTCTTTCTTGAGTAGACTCAAATTTTAGTGTGACTTACATTCAAACAATAACCTTTAAAAATTTATCGCTAATAGAAAATGGTCTTGTTGTGCCTTAGAGGACCGATTTCAAAAAAAAATTCATCATGTTTGCATTTGAAAGCAAATTAGAGTGCTAAGGACAGGTGCCTGGACACTGCCTTCAAAGGCATGTACCGTCAGATTTGGGGCAAATTGCGGGCCTTCTCCACCCAAATAACCCTAGAAAGTTTCAAACACGCATAGAAATCATAAAGCCCATTGTTCGAAAGGTCCTCTAAACGCTGACGAGCTGCCCTCTCTACCACTGCCATAGCTGCAGGGTCAGGCACGCGAAGAACGAGCGCGTAGCCTTGAGGTATATATTCAAAAAATTATGCGGAAAGTAGCTCAGCGCGAGCCGGATCGCGTCCCACCAGAAAGTTGGAGCGCAGTTTTGTTTTTGGCGTAAAGAAGGTTGTATCAATTAGCATTTGAATATTGGCTTAATAAGAGGGTCCACCGACGAAATCCTCAAATATCAAGTTTACGATAAATATGGTGAGACACTGCCTCTGAGTATGGTATGTACGTTGATATCCCCAACTTTTTTATTTTGCTTGCATCCATGTCGTACACTGCCGTTCGAAAGTTTGCGAGTATAGTCAGATATATGCTTATGAATGAGATATATTCTCAGGGATCAGGTACATGTTGTCGAATAAGAAGTTAAAGGTAAATTAAATTTTTAGTGACGAGATAATCCCGAAAGTTGGGTCAAAATGGACGTGCGCAAAACTAAAGATTTCGACGCGATTTCTCATTTTGTGGGCGGATCTTCTGCGGGACTTGACCACAAATGTCTAAGCACTTTGATTTGTCTAGCTACTCTCCTACTTGAGCCACCACAAAGTATCAATTTTCGCAAATATACTTTAGCGCACTTTCTACCGCACAATTCCAGTTCAAGGGCAAATCTCAAATCTCCCAGTAGCTGTTTGCTCAAAATTTTATAAAAATACAATGTTATAGTTCTGCTTCACCAAGCAATGTTCCCTGAAAGGTTAGTACTCGTTCTGCTCATAGTGAGTGCATGTGCCGGTCGGCCTCGAAATAGTCACTCAGAGAAAGACGAGGAAGTGAGAGGAGTGCTTACCGTGTCTTCTCAGGTTTGGACAGATATATTTGTGATCCGCGACGATGAGTTATAACTACATTGCAGTGTGATAAGTGTTTGGACAAATATGTGAGAAGCTACGACTGGAACATAAACTGCGACAAGGAATGCGATGGAGAACTGAATCTACTTGATTACTTTCGAAGAAGTGAATAAATTCTTCTAACAAATGATAGTGATTGCAATGATGAGGCTCGGGTTATAGCTCATGCAGTTTCATCGCCTCGCGATTCTCTCGACAAGACAACTGTTATTTTGTGTCGATCACCTTGCATTTTGGTTGTGACAGTTAGTCACTATCAGTTGTTTTGGAAAATCAAGTCAAACACGTCTTTGCAAACACGTCAGAAGCGAGAAAATATGGTTTTTCCGAAAAATTGTCTCGCATATAACGAGCACAGTTTTGAGATCAGCGTTTCAAGGCGAATGTCATGACATATGTCACATATCGAAAGGCCACGGCCGCCAAGTATCCTTTCACGGTTAAATGGGTTATTCAGTGTGCTGAAAACAACTTTATCATAAACCTGTCGTTAATGACATGTTGTGGTATTGCAGCAGTACGGTAGGAAGTTTCTTAGATCAAATTTATCTTTAAAACTTACTTAAAATATTTATCTAGTGCACTGATTGCGATCAGTACATTCACTCGCTGCCTAAGCACAGTGCACAAGGATATCTGCGATGTCATTTTAGTTGTGCTCAAAACGTTTATGTTGCTTCCAGTGCTCGTTCTAACCAGAAGGGTCTCAAGTCGCTTTGGCGACTTGAACTGAAATGGTATTACCAAGTGCGCCTTACAGAGCTGATTCCGAACTTATTTTCCTTTTTTGCTGAACGGCTCTCTAGTAGAATTTATGGGCGTACGTAAAACCTGGTGCTTTTTGCCGCTCATAACTTCTCTCAGAGATTTGTTCAGTGGCCACAAAAATTTTCTAAAAATTCATCAATTCAAGACGCTGTAACGATATGCATTTTATTGGGATCGCCACGGCGGGTCATACCTGAGGTGATTTCCTGTTCCATAGTAGCTACTGGATAAAGGGTAAAGGATTCGGCGTCTTCAATTCCCTAAGCGAGCAAGCGCCGAATGCACTCTACATCATAGTCGAAGAGGCTACTGCATGCGTGCGAGCCTTATAGTGACCACGAGGCCACAGAATTGTTACCAAAGTATCTGAGAGGATAAAAGCACTGATTTGGTGATCGGCTGGCCCCATACAGTGCTTGGTCGGCCCAGAACCTGACTACGATCCTGATCATAGCGGCGCCTCATACCATACGCAACTCGTCCCCACTCTTTTGATAGTAGCTAATATTTATCATGACAGACGCTGCAGTACAATTGATGCTGTTACTTAGCGCTTACGTGATTCAACTGTGTATATTAGATCTAATATTTTTGTGAGCACCTGTTTTTACCATGTGCATCTCAGCGCACATTACCATAAAAAGTTTTAGTAAGTATTCTTCAATAGAGCTGTATCCACTTGACATCCTCGACAAATTTCTCCCGAGGTTCTTTAAAGCCAAGAAAAGGAGTGGGGAATTTGGAAACATGCAAGGGCTGGGAACATCTTAGAACGAATTTTGCGTTAGTACTGTAATCTGCATGCCATTTCGCCCACCTGAGCTGAGTTTCCCGTTAATCGGAGGTCTTCACACGTTCTGCTGACGAGTTTTTGTTAGAGCGCACTCAATGCTTCCTGCAGATAAAAGGCTTTCGTAGATAGCTCGGTAAAGCTGCATTCTGAGATTTCACTATCAAACAAAATGTGCGGATGTTCCTTTGCTGTGAGGGCGTAAATGACCAGCAAACTTCGGAAAAGTTCGTGTTCATCTAAAGACTATCTACCGTAGCCCTACAGTAGGAAGTATTTTGCAAATCAGATGTGATTTACATGGTCAGCAGGTCTGATAACCTTTTCTTAATTTGACCTGAAACCTCGCTCATAAAAGTTTCAGGGCCCTGTTCGAAAATTTCAGTTGTAAAGTTGCAGCAAGCGAAATCTAACCAGGTCACGCAATCTCGCAAATTTGCCAGCTCTTTTCGTCCATCTGCTGACAAGCTTGCCTGCGCATTTTCTTAGATTAGACTCTCTATGAGAGTGCAGTCAGACACGCTTTACCCATGCTTTCATCTGCACTACTTCCCATATTATGAGCTTACGAATTCACGTCTTCATGAGTTTTGTCCTAAATTCAAAAATCACTTTTTTGGCGAAATCTGTCGGTGTCTCCCGTGCGAAATGAACTTAAAACCTGTAACCAGCATGCCAAGACTCGTGCACTTAAAAAATTTCGAGCAAAATAACCTTCTACCCTACTCCTACAGTATACTACAATATGTCCAACAAATTTATGATAATCTTGTTTTCAACACACTGAGCACACCAACCCATAAAAGCAAGAAAACTGAAGAAATTGGTGAAACCTTACTGCTTACCATATACGTACCGTATGCTGATAAACGTAGTACTTTTACATATAGGAAGATGCATCTCAGTGAGCTTCGAACGGTGCCTTTGGTTGCGGGACTCGTGCATTTTGAAGCAGAATTTGGCGATGCGACGCTGATTCCAGCGCACTCCGCTGCTCTCCGCCGCACTCTGGCGCACTCCGGGGGAGTGTGGCGACTTTGTGACGAACTATGAGCGGTATTGTAGTTAGAAGGAGGAGCTGCTATAATTATACAAAACCTTGTAAAGGAGAAGACCAAAATGGCTTGCCTATAATTCAATGATTATGATGAATGAACTGAAAACTTCTGTTTTCAATCTGTACAACATTCCGCCGATTATTAGGACTATTCTATAAAACTGCCTTTACTCAAAAGTGAAGTACCGGAGATTACTTCGGCATTTTCATATGATTTTAGGTCAGTCCGGAAGCGTGCCTCAGCTGCCTTCAACGGAAACGCATGTGGAAACTGTACTCTGGCAGAATGCGCTCTGAAGCCGCGATAGAACCGAAAGCAAGGTTCCCCGTCACGTATTTCCCCATAAGTATCATATGAAAGCGCCAAGATGACTCGAGTCCTTTCCATGTAAATGAATAAGAATCGCTGGTTTCAGAATTGAGTAATTACGTGAACTTTTTCCTAAGTAAAGCCAGAGCACACGTAAAAATGATAGTAAAATTCTACAGAAGTGATTACACAAACCAAACAGCTTCAAATTGAATGAAGTCACTTGCTAATCAGTACCTTCAAAATCCCCTCCCCCTTCTCCCCCCTCCCTCCTCCCCTTCCACAAATATTTCTAAAATTGCAGCTGATTTGCAAAAAGGAAACTATGCGAAGTTCCTATCGTAATCCTATGGTAAGGAAGAGAGATTGATACTTCGGTCTAGGCCCTAGTGAGCTGAAGAAAGCTGTACAGACTGAAGATAACCAAAAGAAAGCCACTGACAAATAGTCGCAAACGAACATTGTGTATTTTGGGTTAGATCCTTAAATGAGCTCCCCAGCTTTTTCCATTGTCATCAAGTGAGAAATTTGCAGAAAGAAACTTGGGTTAATCCATTGTGGCTGAAGTGATCTTCCATCCATGCATTAGTTCTCTTTATTTTGTAAAGATATAGCATCGAGTTTTGATCGAAAAAGATCTGAATTGCTCCAGCGCTGTAAACCACTGTGCTTGCAGTCGTATTGAGTCGAATTTGTTTGCATGATTGCCCCAAAAGTAGATTTTCAAATAAATTGAACTGTTTTTGTTTTCCTAATAGTCTTAGGGTACATTCGGAGCGGAGCAAGCTCTACGAAAAGACCACCAAAGATCCACCTGAGTCGTAATACAGGTAAAATTTGGAGCCAAAAATCAATATCTTTTAGCTACACTTAAGAATGGATCTACTTCCAAAAAATTCTTGCAAACTTCTAGCTTGGATATTATGTAGTAGACACTCAGTATTACCCAAAAGTGATTTGTTGGATTCCGGGGCTCATGGAGAAAAAAAGGATGGTCCGTAAATTCCAAAATGCCACTTTTTTCGGGTTTACCATGTAAAACTTAAAGGGAGAGGATACTTAGTCGAAAGCACCAATCCAGATGTGACATATACCATCCTAAAGCGCTTGGAACGCTGATTCCAAATCTGTAGTTTCTAGTTGCGGATCGGTTTTGTAGAAGGAGTTATGAGGGATGTTTCTCCTTTGGGGTTGAGGCGCCCTCCAGCCGTCTCCTCTTATTTACCAGCACTGTAGAGGAGCATCAGCTGGTGGCAACTGGCCTAATAATGAGTAACTTGAATGAATATTACAGCAAGGATTATAATACTCGTATTACTTTGGTTTTAATATTTCTAACTTCGATTAGTATCGATATAATCAGAATTTTTAGGCTTTAGGGCTCTAAAGCCATTTAAAGCTCAATGTTGCAAAAACTGCAATAAAATTGCATGCGAAGGGGATAAAAACCTTGACACTCTCCTTATCAAGCATGTCACTTACCACTAGGTCAGTTGCCACCAGTTGGTAATTCCTCTGCAGTGCTCATAGGTAGAGGGAGACCTGCTAGTGGAGAGTGCCTCTACCCCAGAGGGAAATATCCCTCATAACTCCCTCTACAAAACCGCTCTGCAGCTGGAAACTCCAGATTTGGAATCAGCGTTTCAAGCGCTTTAAGATGATATATGTCTCATCTGGATTGGTACTTTCGACTAAGTATCCTCTCCTTGTTAGTATTTCTCGATCATAAAATCACACACCGGAAGTTTTAAGATCATATTAGGCTTGTAAGATACAAGGACGTATGTGCGAAGAGCTGGGGGCAGAATTGGTCGTTTTAAACTGTCTTTTTTCTGCGTTTTTTATGTGGAAAAATCCAGTAAAGGCATATTTGACTATTACTATGTGACTACTGTATAATGACAAGTTGGAAGACTGAGGATTTTTTCCTGTAAAAATCCACCATTCAGGTGAAAATTTTTTTTCGATTTTGGCTTCAAACTTTATATGGGATGCGACTCAGGCGGATCCGTGGTGGACATTTTGTAGAGCTCGATTTGCACTATCAATGATAGCCTAATTCTGCTACAAAAACAGAAATGATTTGAACTATGTAAAAAGGAGTTTACTTTTGGGACAATCTAATGCTACAGTTCATTATTACGATTCGCAAGATCCCGTAAAATATTACGTTTAAAAGTATTCACTAAATAAGAAACGAACAAACACAAAGTTCATAGAATGCAAAACTCAGCTATACAGTTATGCCATTTGAAATTAATTTATTTTTATTCTGCTTCAAAATGATTGCACCACAACTCATTTTACATGTATGACGATCGGACAGACTAGTAGGCAATTACTGATCATCTTCCTTTTTAAGTAGAGTGTTATGGATGTAATTTCAATTTTGGCCCTGCCTTGGAGCGAACTTTGGGTAGAGGTCATTACATTGCCCGAAAAGAGAGGTCCGCTCGGATATCTTTATCTTTATTGATACGTGCAAGAACACGTAAACAAATGAAAGAACAAAGAATAACCTGTAAGTCAAGAGACCGACGGATGGAGGTGCAATAAATGTCTGCAATAAATGCCTGCTCTCCAATAATGACTCTGCCGGCTGTCGCGCGGGTGAAGCTTATCGGATACTTAAGTCTTCTACACAAATTTTGGCGATGTTATGAAGAGAACTTCATTGGATGGACCCAAGTTAGAGCAAACATGTAATTACCACTAACCATCTACCAGGTATTTTTCACTCGTGAGCTCACAAGTGGCAACTTTGAGAAACCCTGAATACTTTATTTGCTATCTTCTGGTAATTGTGAAGCCAAGCAAGAATTCTATGAATGGTTAACCAGGTTAACTTGGTTTCCCACAGTATTAGTGTAGGATGCAGACAAAAAATTTCGAAAAATTTGTGGAAGCACAATCTTCACAAACTTTTCCGCAGAGAACAATCACTTTATAGAATTATTCAGTGTGAGAGTATCACCAAGAAGTTGGCGTCCAGCGTGTCAAGCAAGAAATCTTCATTCCTAACCAAATTTTTGGTTATTTACACAGGTAGGAAAAAAATGCAGTAAGCTTAAGCAGATTGTCGTTGGAAGATGGTCAATTCAAATCCTCTTATGCATTGCGCTATATCTATATAGTCTAGGCTTGCCCCTTCAAATTAACACACTGGCACACTTGCATGACCCTCAGGTGGGTCATGCAAAGTTTGTCACTTGGGACAATGTGACCCACATGATGGGTCACGGCTTAAATGTTGTTGCAAAGGCTGCTATTTTGGAACAGATTCGTACCAAAGGTTTCGTACGCTCTCCTAGAAATTGCTCTTGTGTTTCTCGCCCGCTTCATAGGATTACTGTAGGTATACTGTAGTTGACAATCTGCATAATTTTAGCTAAAAATTACTAACTTGTCCTGGAAGATATTGTCCCAAGGGGCAGACAACTAAAAACGCACGGTGTCGTCAACGTCTTGACAAACTGTAATTTTAGAAATCTCAGAAACACTGAAAAGCTATCCATGTTTTCTTTTCCTCAAGTCGCGTGCACTAAATAAGAACGGGTTATCCTAATCAAGTATCTTCGCAATCATCCCCATTACGCACTGTGTAACTGCTACTATTACGGGCGTTGACCGGGTTTTAGAAGTGTTTTTTGCGCTGGAAATTACGCGACTTTTTCTCGCCGGAATTACCCATCGTTTGAATAACCTTAGTAACCTATCTTTTGCGGCGACTTCTTTTCCTAAACTTCACATTGACACACATGTGTGAATGAGGTTAGCAATGGGATTTCTTGTGAGATACCCAGTCAAGTCTTCGGTAGAATTTCTTTCCATGGTTCAGTTATGTCTACGAAGAATTTAGACGTTATGGCGATAGATTCGGGAACGTCGTTACTGATAAGAGTTCAGAAAAAATGACGTGACAGCTGAGGAGTATTGAAACGTGTAGATCCATCGATACTCAGAAGAACGTTGCAGGATTCCAATTACTAGGTGTCCTCATTCCTTGAGAGTTAATGCTCCCCAAGATGACTCAGAACATTCTTTCGGAGAGGAAGGAAGTATCTGTGAAATTGAAAACGTAATGCATTCCCAATACGATAATAACTACTCTAGGGAAAATCTATAACAAAGCGATATCATACTGCTTGCCGTATTTCCTTCCTCAATAAACAAACATTTTTAGACATGAACTTTCATACAGTCCTTTATAACAAAATCATTATTGTGACGTATTACTGCCTATCTTGAAGTACTTGTAGTGCAACCTATCACTTACCAGTAATCTCACACTACATACCTAATAGTTGCCTGTGTACTATATACAGGGTGTCCCAAAAAAATGTTTAGAACGTTTGATCGTTAATATCTCTCTTCCCAAGAAGTCTTTTGCCTTGCTTCAGGTACCAATCTGTAGAGCTGGCTTCAACTTAGATTTCCATTATAGAACGAATCACCCATCTCTCTTCATTACTGTAGGGTTACGGTAGAAACTTCAAAGAGGGTTTTGAACCATGAAAGGCCACATTTTGCCTCAGAAAGGAAACAAAACAGCCTGAAAACTTTTACACCAGGCTAATCAGAATTGCTGATTATAACTGTAAAGTTCCCAACTTATTATGATGCTTCATTGAAGAGTTATGCCAGGTGAGAGGTAGCGGCCTTTTTTTCAATGTTCTCAAAAAGTGCGGTTACACCGTTTAGAAAGCTTCGTAATCTTGTGAATAGTTGAGTATTAAACTCAGCGTCTATAAAAACCCTATTACACAGGTTTTCACAATTTTTTGAAAAATTTTGAAACGGCAGCTTTTTCCACATTGACACCATATGTTTCAAGTTTCTACCGTAACCCTACAGTAATGAAGAGAGATGGGTGATTCGTTCTATAATGGAAATCTAAGTTGAAGCCAGCTCTACAAAATGGTACCTGAAGCAAGGCAAAATACTTCTTGGGAAGAGAAATATTAACGATCAAACGTTCTAAACATTTTTTTGGGACACCCTGTATGTGGTCCGAAAAATTCCAAGAAAATGCCCTATGTAGTGTTCGTAAAACCCTAAACTGAGCACTATTGGATCTATCTCTCTATGCTGTTTTATTTACCTTTTTGCTTTGAGGACAGTAGTTGAATATTATAATCAGGGTCGGCGAAGATGGTTTATAAGCAATCTGGTTATCGTTTTTGGGACAAAAAGCAAAAGGATTTCGTTTTTGTGGCCGAAAAGACACAAAATTTGCTACGTATTTTTTTTTTGCTCGACGTTTTGCTTTTTTGGAGGCTTTTTAGGATTACGGGTTAAGGTCGAAGGGGACTTCGTAAAATTTTGGTAAAGTCAGAAAAATTCCGTTTTTCGCATTTTCGGAAAGCTACCTCGTGCCCAGCCCTGATTGTAATTTGAATGTATCCAAAGAAAGCAATGTTTATCTATTATTTTTGTGAGTTGGATCAGATGTGACCAGATTGAAAAAAACTGAATCTGTTTGAGTCTCAAAACTAAAGTTATGATGGCATCCTATAAACTCGCTGGGAAGAGATGCAAATAATGGCATCCTATAAATTCGATGAGAACGAGCTGTGATTCCATTTTAAACTTGCTGCAGAAACAGAGCCTTATACAATAACGTGTGTTTGCTCAGCTTGAATTGGGGCTCAATATTTTTGTGAACATATAAAATTCTGACGGAGTTGAGTGGAAGCATAGTACGCATGACATTTCAGTTACGAATTTATCAAGTTTGGGATTATGATAGGAGCGAAGTTTGAACCTATGGAGCCAGAAAACCTCTTTTTTTTACCAGAAATCGAGGACAAGTTGCCTGAAAATAAAAAGGATAATACTCATTGGATGGTATTTCTAATCTATTTTAGCAGGTAAACTGGCACTGGCACTGGCACTGAGTGATAAGAGGAAAACTCATCAAAAATTTGCCAAAGTCTCCAATTTTGACATAAACATTGAATAAGTTAGATGTTTCGCCAATCTCAGATTGCTAAGAAGACCTTTATTGACTTAAATGAAAATTATTGATATTAGGTTGTCTCGTAAGTCTTTTCATACCTGACTTTCCAGCGAGATAAATCAGTTCCTCTTGAACTCCTGATAAAATGCAGCGTACCGTTCGACAGATCAAAGCAAGCTCTACAAGCTCCCGATCAAAATTTCGCAACAAGTTCCAAGCAATTAAAAAAATTTCAAATTTCTGTGAAGACGAAAATCATCATATCTTAGTCCAAAATAACTCTGCAAATTTCCCACTTTCTCATACATATACTCTCCTCATCGGAAATTTATACATGCCCTTGCTGCATTTTTCTGATGGCTAGAAACCAAGAAAATTTTTTAAACTTTGCCTGTATCACTTCTGTGTTGCTCGCAAATAGCTGATTATATAGCTTATCCACTCAGAATTACTGCCACAAATTTGCTGCCTACTAGGTGCTCTACTTCTTGAGAAAAATCGAATTGAAGGTCCAAATATGAAAGAATATGAAAAGACTTATGGGACAACCTAATAGTTTGCTGTTCACACTTGACACTATTCACTCGTAACTGCCTATCAGATCTTTATACATAAAGACATGATAATTTGATATGAAATTCTAATTTTTACAATTTCGGGCTTTGAAACAACAATTTTTGTGGTCTAGATTATCTAGATCTCATATAAAGTTGTTCTAGAAGAAGTTACAGCTAAATCCCGCTTATCTCGCAAATCCCGCGAATCCCGCAAATCCCGTGAAGTCGCGAATCTCGCGAATCCCGCGAATCCCGACAATCCCGCAATTTTGAACAAATTCTACCGCTGCAACTGTACAATGCGTGCATGAAGTAACAATGGTATTTATAAACGTGCTAGAAAATCAAATGCCCTTTTCCTTACTATGATACTATCTTTTGATTCCTTTGGTCATCGCCATGCATTTCATATTTTCATCTGTCCACAAAAGAATGTATGTTGGCCAAAGATTTTGTTTGACTAACGGCAGCTGTTGTGTTCCACAAATAGTATGTTCGCTCGCAATCTCGCGTAAAGTTTGCACTTTTTTACGCGCTGACTCATCGCCGAGCACTAATTTCTCGGATTTCAGAATTTTACGCTCGTTATCAACATTATTATAGCAACGCATCGCATAGAATGCTATTATTCATCTGAATGGACTTGTTCATGTGCAGCTTTTTAGGAGGCTATTGTGGTGACAGTATCAGGAATGGAGGGGGCTGAAGCGACATGCATGACAGCACAATGCGATAGATAACAGCAAAAAACGTATGAGACGCGACTGTCAGAGGAGTTTCTCAATACAGGGCTGAATGACGCAAGATTGGTGACGAAGAGTGCTGAAAATTCTGCAGTGGACCGCAAGAATGGAATGTTTTTATCAAAGTATCGAAGAGCACATAGTAAAATTATTCTTTTTGTCTCCTTTTAGAGAACATAAAATTTAGAAAACAAAAACATTCTGAAGGTCAAATATAACTTATACAAAAGCTGCACTTAAGAAAGAAATAATGAACACTTCACTCTACTTCTTTATCCTGAATATTTAACAGTAATAAATGAAATTATTAATAAAGTAGGAAATTTTGAACAAAAGACAAAAATAGTGCAGATATCATATATCCCAGGATTTTCTTCTGAAACTTGGGAAAGCAAATTATTTTCGCGCAGGAAGACCTGTATAATCCCTTCTGAAATTTTCAGTTGCCCATATCTAATAATATAAAGAATTGTAGGGTGCTTCAAAAATCATCAGATAGCGGGAAACCGAGCGGGTCCCGAAGCGATCGCGCCTGCAACTTTGGCTCTTTGAGAATGATGGTTCACTAGTTTTTGAGAAAATGTAATTCTGCTTGAAGAAAAATGCTAATTAATTTTTTGTAAAAATTATGGAACAATTTTAATTATGATTTAACTAGTCATATAATTATCTACGTTATGACTTGAATTTGGAAAAACTATTGATTCTTTTATTTGATAATATTCACAAAAAAAACAGATTATTTGCATAATCTCATAAGTTTTTTTGACCAACTTAAAAAATCTCGAGGCCCAATCTTTACGGGGGGGGGGGGGGGAGGAGAGGTCGCGGCACAGCATTTGTGAAATGTTTACATTTCCATCCTTATTGTTTGATTACCAAAAAAAGAAAAAAACTTCTGGAAAATGGTAGTATGAAAATGAAAATCACTTTTCAAAGAAGGGAGTTAGAATTCATTTAAAAAATCAAAAATTCTATTTAGTGCTTCAGTGCGTACCAAGAAACATACATAAGGCATCGTACAACTAGCTCTCTTCTATCTTTTCCCCTTTACCCCCCCCCCCCCCTTCCTCCCCACTTCCTTTCCTATGTCATTCTCCTTCAAGGAAAAGTCTGGAACTAGAAGCCAAGGGGTTCAATCACAGCAACTTTTTCTGCCTAAACATTCCCTATCCACTCCTCCCCCTCCCCCACAACTCCCATGTTTAACTTTTTATTTCTACTAACAGTGACTACACAAATAGTCGCTATCGCGAAATAGAGCATAACGAATTCTGCACTTTTTTTCTCCCCCCCCCCCCTCTCTTTGCCTCATGCTTGATTACATTCTACACTCTCACATCCTCCACAGAAAAAACACTTCGAAAGCTGCTGTCCATTGCAAAAAGTAGCTTCATCGTAAAAACTTGTTCCCCTTGTAAAGCGAAAGAGAATTATAGTTGACCCAAATTCGTCGTTGGTGAGAGCGCTTAGGGAATCCGGTAGTAAACTGCTTGCAAACTGCGAGCGAAGTGTTTACACCTGACCGCGAAACTCTATTTTAGGTCTAGGTCTCTCGTTAGACAAACTCTAACGATCATCAGCATTATCAACTAGGTTAACGCGCCAGGCAAGTAACGACGGGGGCGATGACGGGGGAGAAAATTGGGTTCTTCGGAACGCGGGAGTGAATTGCTTGGGATTTCGCGCATAACGGACAGCGGGCGCACGCGAACGAATGAACTGGATCTTACGCAAGCTTTTCTGATAGTGCAACCTGGGAAGGGGGGGGGGACGGCGAAAAAGTAGGGTGATGCCCCAAAAATAGAAGTGCAAGCATCAGAAAACAAAAGAAGACGGATTTCCAGGAGATTTGAATGTTTCAGCGACATTTTGGGTTGTCAAGGTGGACTAAAGTGCGAGAGGAAGGATGGGGGTAAAGATATTGGGAGGGGGGGGGGGGAGAAGTAGAGTGAGTAATTGCGCACTACTGGCCTAGACGAGTTGTTTTGAGACTAAAAAGACGTTTTTGTCAAATGTACCCATAATTTACCGAATTTCAACAAAACACGTGGGAATGTGCCCGCCCTAACCTGCGAGTTTACCAAATTTACCCAGGTTGGGTAGAAAACAGGATATACCCAGCCTAGGTAATAGATCACCCAAGTCTATACTCAATCGCGGTATACCCCCCCCCCCAACCAAAACAATACTGATGACTCCCTAATAGGGCCGCCATGCCCTTAGCCAGGTTCTTCCGCTTTCCGCGGTCGCGGACGCCGCCGCTGCCGCCGACGCGGTCGGCGTTCGACGATGGGCGGCGCCGTGCGGCGATACGAGAGCAGTCGACCACGACGATGGGACAGGGCGACAACTACTCCATCGCTGAATTCGCTAATCGTCTGTTCGTTTTTGGCATTTTTAGAATCATTTTTAGAAATTTTCTATTGCAACAATCTTTTCTACAAAAATTACTTAAAACACGAAATTTTTAAGGTCAAATTTATCGTCTTATAGAATAAAAAACTCAAAAAATGCTTCAAAGTTGCATTCTGCAATACTTCAAATTCTTCATGAAATTCCCGTTTCACAGGACATATTTAAGGTAAAAATACTCGCATTGCACGGTATTTCATTCTCAATCCATTTCCACCTTTTTTGCCATTGCTCTCGAAAAACGTCCATTAGCGCTGTCCCATTGAAGACAAATTCCTTCCCTTTTCCTTATTTTCTTTTCGTATTTCTTCCCAAATCATAATGCTTGTATTTGATTACACACCAGCCATTAACATTTTCTTCCAATTTCCTTCTCACTTTTTATTCAGCAACTAGTTTTGCAAGTTCCTACGTATTAACGTTTTTTTGAGAGTCCATTTTTTCCTCAGAGTTTTCGTATTGAATCAATAGAACGCTTGCTTGAAATAGCAATTTTATGGTGAAAATGTCAAAAAATTGCAGAATTTCTCACTTTTACAAAAAGTGACAAATGTAGCCTTATCGACGCCTTTGCAGCAGGAAATTGGGCAAGAAAAATTTTAGAATTTTTTTTCTTCTTCTGAAAACTGGGCAATCAAAATATCAGTGCAAAGGCTTATCAGCTGTTTGAACACTATGACACGCAAGAATGAAACTGATGAACAACAGTGGAGAGGAAAGGGTAGCGGAGTTAAGACATGTCTGAAACAGGGTTTTTTGCTCGAATTTAGGTTGTGGTGAATTCAGAGAATAATTCATCATAAATTTTGCGCTTTTATTCTTATTTTCAAGCTTTATCTATCATTTTAGTTGTTTATTATTTCTCATGATTTTTACATTAATTTTGCTATTTTTCCTATTTTTAAAGTTTTTGAAGGTTTCCATACGCGGTCAAAATTCAGCATAACCATAATTTAAAAAGTTGAAATAATAGATTTATCTTTTTCTGAAAATTTTTGAAAAATTTGGTGAGAAATAAAAAGTCAAAATTTTTGTGCTCTAACAATAAGATTTCTGCCATATGCACTTTCTGAATTTTTAAAAATCATTTTCAGAGCGAAAACCGAAGAAAAATATGGTCGAGAAATTCACGAACTTATTCTCTGTTTCATCAACTCCAGGTAAAGTCTCGCTGTATTCACATTTTTGGTTTTACTCGGACTCCCTCCTAAACAACTACTCATCTGTATAAGGTGCTAATCTGTTTGTCTATAGTCATGGGACTTCCCAACCGTTCATCCCGCTTTCTCCCCCCCCCCCCCCCCACGTCACTTTTGCCCCGTAGATTGTGCTGCGATTATCGGGGCGAAAGAGGGGAGAAGTGCCGTACAGCTGTAGATAAGAACTGCTTTCAACGACTCCTCTTTTGACTCATCACCACACCGTGTCTTTGAATCGATTTACGAGCGAGTTTTTCGAGCCTTTTGAACTCTTCACCGTAAAGGGAAATGGGAATCAGAAGAAGATGGGAAGTCGGTTTTATGGGACATTTATCACACTCACTCGGAAAGATGGCATAATGATAGAGTCATTCAGACATTTATGATAAGTAGTTATATGATATGATGGGGTTGCTTTACTACCCATTTACGCTGCTAGGTTGCATAGACATAATAAGCATATACTCTAAGGAAAATAAGAATAATATTATTTACATCTAAGCTGCAGGCATCAAGCTTCTTCTACTTATTATTTATCACATTTCTAGTAACAAAATATTATAATACGCAATAACGTATGATATATATGATGCAATCAAAACCACAAAGAGAACAACTGAAAGGGCTTCTGCAGGACTAGAAAGAACAGGTACTCGGTGAATGAACAAGGTAATTTATCTTTACCCTTGTGGTTTTGAAACTCAGTTTTATGATTTTGCTCACAATAGCGATTTAACTGATGTGTGATAGAAGTTACCATGAACCTTTTACCAATCAAGGAAGCTTACCAGATTACTAGTTGGAACAAAATGTTCCTAAACAAATATTAGATTGGAATGAAAACTTTGCACCTTTGAAGAAATCGCTGTTTTTGTTTGCGTGGTGCGGAGAAAAAAAACTTTTTGCAAACTTTTCTTATCGCGACGACCATTTTTGGTATATGGCGACAAAACGCAAGAAAGAAGAACTACCGACTATTAACCTTGCAAATAGAAAAGAACTTGTTTGTGATTAAGATTAGTAATCATTTCGATTTTTATAGAATTTCAGATTTGCTCAAAAGCTTTTAACATAACAAAAAATAACACGAATCAAAGATTTTAGAGACCCGTTCTAAAATTCAAGCGTTTTGAGAAGAAAAATTTTCGCATAATTTTTGTTGCAAAAATTTGAACCTTCTCACCATCCAAAAATATGCCAATTCTTCATACTTAGATATTTTTTGCTTTTTAGCCAGTTGTTTGCCATTACATGCTAGTTGATAGACATGGAATTGCTGTTAATATTAATAAGTTAAAATTTTTATTTTCACCCATTATACAACAAACAATCAAAAATAGCAAAATATTTAATTATTTAAAATCCTGCCCTAGAAAATTTAATGTACTTAGAATACCCCTTATTTTTCTATTACAGATGCTTTGTAATAGAAAGTCATATTTTTTACCTTCCTTTATATAATGCCTTTAAAAGCCACTGGTGTTGATTCTGTACTATAGAAAGAAACCTTTTTTGTTTTTTGATCAGACCATCCGGTAAAAAAACCAAAACTTGGCTTCCCCTCATTCGTACAGTTACCACTTTTTTTCAATCTATCCCAGTCTTGTTCGGCCATGATCGATGAGAATCTAGTTGTAGTTGTAGACTGATGTAAGCATATTCTAAAAAAGTGAGCTATGAGAATGGATGATTGATCATTACCGAACAATCCCGCCATTTCATCCATTGTTTTAACGAATCAATATTTTTCAAATCAATATCGTAAAAATCAAACAGTATCTTAACTTCGCATTGTCGTGATATTTAGGTCGTCATAGAAGACTGAGAAGTTACGCAAAAACCTAGAAACGTGCAACATTTTTGGTACAGTATACACATAAATCAATACCTTTTCTTTGTGAGATTACTCATATTTTGGCATGACCATTGCAATTCTGCTATGTTTTGCTTGACAATCAAAAGTTCAAGGCAATGACGTAGATGTCATATTACAATACTTCGGGTTTTACGTAATAAGTTGATTCCTTTACAATGTGATCGTCAAAGCCATTACTGAAGGTTTTAGTGTATAATTTGTTATCCTAGCTAGTCTAGAAGTTTCTGACATTTCCTCTAGTATATGAGGAATTGTGTAATCATTTTTTGAAGATTCCAGTCTGCGATTGCTTGAACGGGCGCAATGAGGAGCAGTTTTTCCAAAAGTCGTTCTGTGTTCTATTTCTAGCTAAGGTCCTCTGAATATCAATGCAAAAATTAAGATAGAATCTGTTTATTATGAAAGTCTACCAGGACGCACATAGCGAGGAGGAATTTTTCTCAAAGATCTCGAAATTTTTTAGAGTCTACGTGAATTACAAAAATGGCAAAATTGTGCACACGATTTGCTTTCTGTCTGTTGGTGATAAGAATAAGGTCACAAGTTTTATGAAATATGAATTACCGATAGAGAAAGAATTCTTGAAAAGTTTTTTCCAGAACGCCCCCTTCCCAAAATTCCAATTACTTTTTCGTCTCTAGCTCCCTCCCCCCCCTCCCGCCCGAAAAGAAAAAATTGTGACCGCAATTTTGCAATACTTTGTTGCTTATCTCTTAAGCGGATGAAAGGTGAAAGGAAAGGATAGGAAGTACAAGATGATTGATTGGGACTTTTTTGGGACATTTCGAGACCTTGCAGTGTAAAGGACCGTTTGTGGATTTTCCATATCGAAGTTTCGGGACAATAAGATTGTGTAATGCAGTTACTAGGCTAGGCTGTTACTGCATCGACCATCTTACCGTATACCTACCGTAGCCTTTAGGAACAATGCAGCAGGAATGCTTGAAAATAATGAATCACTTCGTTTATCACATGTACATTAGGTCCCACTCTACTGTGTGAAAACATTCACATTCACAAAAAGTATAAAAAGATAGCTAGCGTGTACTTAATAAGCGGTCATGGTAAGGTAATTTACGGTAGCCTTACCTTCAGGTCAGGGTCAAACTAGTTCCACGATATGTTCCACCAAATTATCCCAAAAATCCGTTTATAGCTTATACCAGTTTGTGTCTGCTTTTCTGAGAAGAAAATGGCTTACCACTTTTTTTAGTCGAAAAGGAATTTTTCAAAATTGCTTTGCATTCCAGAAACATTCCGGTGTGGTTGCCAGTCTTACTAGTCCTGGTATTTAAAATACCACCAATAGTGAAAAAAAATCTTTCGTGGCTATGGTCAAACATTTAGGTTGTTGTGTCCACGTAAAAAAAGGGAAGCAAAAATTAGAAAGAGGGTTTCCTAAACGTTTCCTGCAAGTTTTATCTATGCCCGTCCCATTCCTTCATAATAAAATTGAGTACGTCCCAAGATGCATAATACTCATGGAATTTCAGTCAAAAGGAAGGAAGGAAGGGAATTGAGTGCAGTGGCGGATCCCACCCCTGACAACTGTGAACTCCGCCACTTGCATATAAAAATGCTAAATACGTATAGAAATGCAATCGCTTTATGCTTCTTAGTATGCGTTACCTCAAAAACATCATGAAAACGTAAAAAAAATTACGTACTTTTAAATGCGAACTCCGCTCCTAATGACCGCAAGCTCCGCCCACAAAAATAAACAACCCAGTACTTGAAGCTTGAAACTTGTTACGGTAAGATTACGGTAGGGACTAGCAGAGCAATGACATCATCAAGTATTAGCTGCCTTTTTGGGAGTTTTTCTTTTTTTGAATATTTGAGGGTCAAAATTCTGCCAAGCCTCTTTTTTGCTTCGAAAAACTTCTGCAAACCCTTGTTTGACCTCATTTCATGCATCTCTTGCCTGTCAACAGCCGCTGCCAATCAAAATCTGTCATCTTTTTCGGCGCTGAGTTCAATTACCAGTTGACCCTCCTCCATGGTAATTGCATAAAAGAGAAAAACTTGGCGATCCATACCTCACCGCTCGTAATTTTCAAGGACAACACGCCAGATGACATCAAAAAGTTGTTCCCAGCGAAAATCGCTAACGAATTTATCCCATACTCATCAACTTCAAGGTTGCGTTCCCCAGTTGGATATCGCAACAGATTGTGACAGTGGTCATCTGTCATATAAGCGCTGGCTGATGCTATGGTGGGAAAGTGCCAGTTGTCCCGGGAGCGCCTGCATGTCTGTTATTAGCGTTCTATTCACTATTCATCTCAAGTGTTATCGAAAGGGAAAAAATTTAACTGGCGCGAACAGACGTCGTCAAACAATGCACGGCTCTGCCATCTGATGCGCCAAATTGCTCCGGCGATGATTGATGCGCGGGTGGCGCGCGCCACGCCTCGTCATGAGCTGTCCAAAAGCACATATTTGCTATCTTCACGCTGATCGGATTAGGGGGGGGGGATGTCTCAGAAGGTCGTCTGAGGCTACTTCCTTCGTGGGAAACACCAGTAAGGAAAATATAAGATCGATGCATAATTCTTGAACAAAAATTTTCAGAAATTTTATTACTTTTTTTAACTTCAATAAAATTTTCTGATTTGATAGATATTGGACGGAGAAAACCTTGCGCTTTTAAAAGGTGTCGCTTTTAGAGTTCTTTCAGAAGAGTTAAAATTCCTTGAGGGCATATGGCGACTATATAAGCTGTTTATGAAAATACTCAGAAAATTATTTTTCGATTTCTGGCTGCTAAAATTGCTGAAACATCCGCTAAAATTCAAATTTATTTTTGGTCTTGTTTTTATGACTTACTTTTTTTGACTTAGAAAAGTTGGAAATGATAAAACAGTGATTCTCTAGGAATAGTTATGAAAATCGATTTTGTCAGGTCAACTTATTGATTTTGTTTCATACTGGTTTTCTGAACTGTTAAATTACTACTTTTGTTATACATGACAAAGAGCATACCATATAAATCAATTACTTGTTTAAACATCTTTAAAATAAGTTTTTATTTTTTGTGCATGAATTCTGCATCAACCCAAAATAGGGACAAGTTTCATTGCTTGTAAAAAGAGCTGGGTAAACTAAAATTTAAAAAAATACGATTGTCGCTATTCTTTTTTGAAAAAAAAAATTGATTTTTAAGGTTTCATTACCTTAGTGTACTCAATCACACAGTCTGCCAAAATTCAGTAAAGTAGTTCATCATAACATGCTCTTTCTGTTTAGCCCAATCGGCTGCTTGTTCATGCTGGATCAGCACCGTAACATCTGTAATTGTAGTGTAGTCGCAGTAGATGTTTTGAACTTGACGAGTAATTTTACCTACATGAGGCAAAGAGAGTATCTCGAATGAAGCAAAACCCTAATCAAACCCTAATTACCTTATAAACCCTAATTTGCTTGTAGAATTTTCTGTGTTGCATTTGTGGTATTGTGAAAACTCACAAAGCATATTTAATTTTTTTAAATATCATCTTTATGTTTATCTTTTGCATTCCTTGCATGGTTGCCAAAACATTTTCAATAGTTCAAAGACATAGAAATTTATCAAGGTCCGAAATAGTCCAGATGGAAATGAAAAATGCATAGGAACATTTTTTCTATCATTTTCTCTTATAGATGAAATATAGTGCCATTCTGTGATTATTTTCAGACTTATTCATATTTTGGTCCGTACCAGAGAGAAGTGAAAGAATTTTAGAGCTTTCTTGTTACTCCAAAAAATACAATTTTTCGAATTCCCTAGAGTTACGCGCGCAGTATGATGATTCGTATTTCAACAATTATTCCATAATCGCTTAGATTTTCGACTGAGTTGCTGTAAAACTAGAATCGTTAATTTTTCGTAATGTGCTTTACGTTTTATGGTTTACATGAATTGCTGACAAGCCAAAGCGTATTTACATTAAAAATGATGCAAAGATTCTTAATGTATACAAACCAAGCAAGCTCATGTCCAGACTTCTTTTTAAAACTCATCAAAAGCAGGTTCTCACTGTGGCAACTCTCTTAAACTTTGAAATAAAGAATCTGTTTGCATTTTTGATAAAATATTTTATAAGAGATTCCAAACATAGCATTAGCGCTTCATATACTCCTTACCTAATCCTAAACTGCGCGCTCCCTTCTATTTCGTAATTGAGAACTAGTTTTCAGCTCAAAAGTACAACTCTAATGCGATAGTATGCAAAAGCTGCTGCAACGCATCAGTTCGCATTAGAAAGCTTTCAGTTTTGAGAAAGTTTTATTGCGTGTTGAGTGATGCGGAAGATGGATGAACCAAAAACTTATGCGTACAATGGGGCATCACGAATCTAATGGTATGCCTTGCAAAAAAAGCTGCAGAATTTTGAGGAAAAATCTTGGTTAGGAAAGTTTTGAAAATAATAAGCTCAAATCATGTTCTAAATATCTAGTGATTCATAGCAACTTTTTCTGGTAGCATCTTGGAAAAGAAAAGAAAATAGAATTTTTTACTGCTCATACCTTCGTTTTCCTGGTATGTCACATTTAGTTATTTGTGAGCCACTGTGTGATTGCACAACGCGCGCGGTGTTTTACGACTGCTTACAAGCTGTCGCAGAAATATTTCGTTGTCTCGTCTTATTGCATTGAGGTTACAGATGATTGTAAAAATTACTCCTCAATATCTTGCTCTATTGAAACATCTTATATTGATTTTCGCATGAATAAGCCAGGGGTGGCGCGCATTTTCTGCATCCTCACATATTAGGTCCATGCACTGTTGCATTGTAGTTACTAACAATAAAAGATGGAAGGTTAGTTTTTTTCATTGAAAAACAAAAAAATGAACACATAGTCTAGTGGATATTCTGCGTGTACTTCCGTTACGGTATCAACAACAAAGTGCGCTCTATAGCCACTTTTAACGCGCAAGGGTTGTCAGCACTGTAGCGGCACTATGCAGCCGTTTAATATATCAGTGCTGCTCATCCTGAAAAGTAAACCCAATAGTTATACACTGAATGTCACTTTTAACTTACTGATCAGTGATTTGCTCGATAATTCCAATAAACATATGAAAATTAAGTGCAAATGCAGAATTGATATCACAATTCGCAATTGAAAATTAGTTATTTTGAAAGAGCGAGAGAATTTTCTTTGAAAAATTATGAATCACATTTAACTTTAATGATACTTTTCTCAGATTTGGAATGCGATTATGTGGACTGACAAAAAGAAAAGATTTTTTGGACTAAAGATTTTTCATTGAAAAAAAGTACGAAATAATTACATTCAACTTTGTTAACACTTTCCTCGAATTTTGAAACGCGATTATAAATAACAATAATTTTATGGCACTTTTTTCTCTAATTCTCTAACGAAACTTTTTGCCACTTGTATTTCATACCAAGTTTTACACCATCAATGATGACAATGTCCTCAATTTCAAAAGATTATCTCATCTGTTCTTTTTTTTGTGATTTTTGTAAACTTTATTTTCGCAAATGCAAACACTTCCCATCTTCCATTCCATAACGAGGCTGTCCCGTGTCACGCTCGTCTCTTCCTTGTTTTTATGAACTTTAGGGCGCAATCGGGGGACAGCGCTTAGGTATACGAACAATGCTTGAGAACAACATAGATAAACATCAGCGTTTGAGCGCGACTTTCACTCCTCATGAGCACGGGGGAACGTCGGAGATCAGATATTCATGTTACTTTCGCTTGAAAACCTGTCTACATCGATCGTTTTCAGGGTCGATTTACCGGTGAAAAAATTGGAAGGCCTGAGTAAGGCACGGATGAAATGTGCGAAACATCTGAACAAAATCGATGACAAGAAGGAAGAATATATAAATTTGTGGAAATTCTGCAATATTTATTCGGCCACGGCTGTGGATGTGGATGATGTAGGTTTTATCTTCCTATTGTAGATTAATAATGTAAAAAAATAGCAAATTTCCTAAGTTTTTGAATGTAGTGTTCTTGCACTGCCGACAACATTTGCGCGTAAATAGCCTGCGTCCAGAATTTTTCGTGTCAGCGTCGTACTAACGCCGTGCCCACATCGATCAATAGATACAGGGCGCGTGCACGTGGAGGATGGCATGACGTTAGCAAATGGGCAACTATAGATGCAGCAACTAGCGATATCCGC
The DNA here is from genome assembly GCA_958299035.1 of Cylicocyclus nassatus. Taxonomy (NCBI): domain Eukaryota; kingdom Metazoa; phylum Nematoda; class Chromadorea; order Rhabditida; family Strongylidae; genus Cylicocyclus; species Cylicocyclus nassatus. The sequence continues at coordinate 28,688,222 of CATQJL010000316.1, forward strand.
TCTAGCCTATTTCTTACGCGCAAGTCGCAAGCAAACTGTCGGCACGCAAGCATGGCAATTGTTTACACGCAAATGTTGTCTTCACCGTAGGAGCACTCCATCATCGTCTTAGTGACGACACTGTGCATTTTTTGTTCTTGTCTTCCTATTTTGTCTTTGAAACTCTTCGGAATTGAGATGGCAATTTTGGTGTGTACCAAGTGATAGGGTAGACGAGTAGTTGTGGAATAGGTTTATTCACACTGGCGTAGATTAGTTGAGAGCGATCATCGAGGTGTCCCGGTGTGGACCGGGGTGGAACCTCTAATACATTCGGAGGCTCCTTATATAGGAAGAAAGGCGGAGCCAAACCGAATACAAGGTACAAAGTATACGAGTTGGTGCTTAAAAGGAGATGCCGCCGATTGGCTACACTCCTGGCGCACAGGTACCACTCACTCTTGAGTGATTAGATACTCGAGAGTGAGTAGCTCACCATTTAGCCTACGGGGATCCCGTAGGCTATACAGATTATAGAGTTCATCAATGGTTGATGATCCAGAAATCATCAACACTCCGGGCGAGCGAGAGGAAAGTGAGATCTGGTAAGATCTTGATGAGTGTGGACACATGTGAGGTTGACTAGTAAGTTAGTGAGCATTATGTATACAGAATAGCGATCTTGAATAAGAGCTGCAAATAATGTTAACATTCACACAAAATTAATTCAATTCACAATATATGCACAATGGGATGATCAGTTGAGGTGGTTGATGGAGGCGAATTTCGTTTTGGCATTGCTCGTCGTCGTCGCCTTTTCTTCTTCGTCATTGATTTTGAATTGATAGTAGAAGCATTATTGACGGTCATCTTCTCGGTAGGCGCCGTTTTGATAAAGCGTGAACTTCTGTAATGTCTGCCCTTAGTCATCATTGTCTCTGCTTGCTTCCTAAGATACGACGAGGTGGTGGTCATTCCATTCGACATCATCGCAGAGCCATCGGAAGAGTTTGAAAGGGAACGGATTGTGTTCAGCCAACGTTGTCTGTCTGCTTGAGCTTCACGGAAGATGAAAGCTCTGAGCGTCTGCCCCATCTTTCTGGGTTGCCTTCCTTTAGATGAAGGGAATTGTTGTAGTTTTGTTGGCGGAGATGTTTCCTGTGGCGTTGATATGCAGCCGAAGGTACCAATGGATTTTGCTGTAATGGCGGTGCGATTTGTTCCTGATATGACGTAACCGAAGATTGTTGGGGTCAAAATGAGCCCGGAGGGGAGCGTGAGCACTCTCTCATTTCGAAGGATGACAAGATTTATGAGGTCTTGCCCGATGATCAGGTCCGGTAGAAGGCTTTTGTGAGAGAGCGTATCCTGAGCAATCATCAGCTTTCCGTCTTCGATGAAACGCAAGTCTGCCTCCGTGAGGCTTGCCGTCTGCATATCGGTAGTCAGCTTCTGCTTTGTATGCAATGACAACTTCTTGAGCTTCTCGGAGCTGTGAAGACTCTTCAAGGTGATGTGCACTTCAGATGAGTTGAATTGCTCTTGGTGTTCGCCCATTCCAGACGTAGTGAACAAAGTAGTTTGAAGGACTGGAAGCTTGAGTTCTTCACAGAGTCCTGATCTGATGAAGCTTCGTTGTGCTCCGGAGTCAAGGAGTATAGAAGTTGGTTGATAATCCCACTCTGCTTCGTTGAAAATCATCGCTGTTGCAATTTGAAGTACGCACTGGTTGTGAAGGAGTGGGGCTTTGTCCACAACAGAGATTTCACGTCCATTTTGTGAGTTTTGTGCGGCTCGTACTTCGTTCGTCTTAGGTCGGTTGCGTTGACTGGAGGGTTGCGGTGGTCGATTTGGTAGCGTTGGTTGCCGATCCATATTTGCAGGTCGACGTGAGACTGAAAGATACCCGTTGTCTTGCTTCTTTGCATCTGAGAGGCAGAGAGATCCATGGTGTGAATCTTTGCATTTAGGGCACACTCCCATAATTGTGCAGTTCTTCGAAGTGTGATTCTTGGCAAAACACCTCCAGCATACTCTTTGATTTCTTGCTTCTAGGCGTCGTGCTTCCGGGGTGGTGTATCTTTGGCAGGTATAGGGCGAATGTGACTGCTCACATAAACACAGACGTCTTGGTTTCAAAAAGTGATTCTCTTCTCCCCATCTTGTTCTGTTGCTTCTTCCATTTTGTTGAGTGTCCTGGCGATGACTGGTTGGGAAAAGAGTTTCCGTTGTAAGCGAAGTGGTTTCCCGCAGTGAAATAATGCCATCGATAGCATTTAGGATTTCGCCAACATCAAAGGGATCATCTTGTATCGCTTCTTTTTGGATGGCGGTCGTACAAATGGATTCGGGAAATTTGGAGAAGATTATCCGACGCCAAACTCGGTCTGCGTTCAGCTTCATGCCTGTTTGTTCCAAATGGATGATCCGGGAGTTGATTGCTTCAAAAGTATCTCGGCAACTCTTCGGATTATCAGCCGCCCCTGAAAGCTTTTCGATCTCATTTATAAGTATGTCTGCCATGTTGGCCGAGCGATCGAAATGCTTTTTTACGATTTCTATCGCTGTCTCATATTTTTCCCCAACAACGGGGATGCAGCTTAGAGTGGCTGCTGCTTTTCCCTTTAGAGCTTGTTTCAGAAACAGGAATTTGTCCGTGTCGGATAACTCCTCGTCATTGTGGATGAGAGATTCGAATACTGTCCAGAAACTGTTGAACTCCCGGAAGTTGCCTGAGAACGTGGGAATTTCAAGCATGGGCTTCCGAATCTTGATCTGTCTTTCGTTGCGTTCCGGAGTTCCAGCTTGCCCGACTTCACTACTTGGCTGACTCGGTATGCTTGGAGTATTGCAGTGCACAAGCGCACTTTGTTCCTTGAGTTCATGTTGTCGGAACTGGATTCTGTTCTGCCACTGTACTGCCATGACCTCCAGATGAAGAGAGTTCAACTCAAGGTGTTTGCTGAGCTCAGTCATCAGCTTTTCTCTTTCTTGTTCCTCGTTTCTTGAGCCGATGTATTCAATTGCGGCATTCACTTGAGTGTCTTGAAGTTTGACAGCATTTTGCAGAGAGTTGAGCAAGTGCGTGATTTCTCCCATTTTCCTTTTGATATATGTCTCGCATTCAGTCTTGTCCACAGGAAAAGTGAATGGTGCGTCAATTTTATCCACTTCCGACTCGTATGACTTCACAAGTGCGCAGGCATTGTTGATTTTCGATTTGAAAATTTGGAGCGCTGCCATTTTTGTATCGCACAAAGTTGTGTTCGGTGCGTCCGTTGAGTGCTGGTTGCGAGCGTCGCAACGTGAGATGTGTATCCTCGTTGTAGACTTTGGATTGAGGACGACAGCAAGGCTGGCCTCTTATGATAGGTGTCCTTAATGGGTGCAAGGAAGCCTTCTAGTGAGCTGGCAATTGGGTGCCGAGCTTTTATTAGCTGTCAGCAAGCGTGCCTTGTTGGCTTGAACGCTGTGCTGGACGGTAAGGTGTGTTGAACCTGTACCGTGAGGATTGAGAGCTTGAGTTCTTGGTGGAACTTCGAAGCTTAACAAGTAAGATTTTTTGGTTCTTGACTTGTTCTTTCTTCCGTTGAAATCTCTTTTTTCTAACTCTGGTTCCTTTGCAGGACTCGCGAAGAGATTAGTGAGATTGGAAGTGCACACACAAACTGATTCACTCTCTGGTTCCTTACGAAAAGGACGCGCGAAAAGAGTTTCACAAATTGTGGTGGTGTTTGCTGCACAAAATTCTTTCCACTCCCTGGTCTCTTACGAAAAGAGCGCGCAAGGGAAGTTTTCAGAAATTAAGTGTTTAGCTACTACCAACTGGTCCTTTACTACCCTCTGGTCTCTTACGAAAAGAGCTCGCGAAAGGGGTTCAATTTGCAGTGGAGTTGTTGCACCGACTGTTTTCTTTACTACTCTCGGGTCTCTTACGAAAAGAGCGCGCAACGAGAGGTTCAATATTCAGTAGTGTTACCTGCCAGCTGGTCTTTTACTACCCTCTGGTCTCTTACGAAAAGAGCTCGCGAAAGGGGTTCAATTTGCAGTGGAGTTGTGGAACCAGCTGTTTTCTTTAGCCCTCGGGTCTCTTACGAAAAGAGCGCGCAACGAGGGTGTCAATATTCAGTGGTGTTGCTCAACAACTGTTTTTTTTTACTACTCTCGGGTCTCTTACGAAAAGAGCGCGCAACGAGAGGTTCAATATTCAGTGTCCTGCCACGCGGGTCTTGTAGGCCTCGATTTCCGAGGGGAAATGCAAGGAAGTTCACTGGACGATGCACCAATTTGGTGTGTACCAAGTGATAGGGTAGACGAGTAGTTGTGGAATAGGTTTATTCACACTGGCGTAGATTAGTTGAGAGCGATCATCGAGGTGTCCCGGTGTGGACCGGGGTGGAACCTCTAATACATTCGGAGGCTCCTTATATAGGAAGAAAGGCGGAGCCAAACCGAATACAAGGTACAAAGTATACGAGTTGGTGCTTAAAAGGAGATGCCGCCGATTGGCTACACTCCTGGCGCACAGGTACCACTCACTCTTGAGTGATTAGATACTCGAGAGTGAGTAGCTCACCATTTAGCCTACGGGGATCCCGTAGGCTATACAGATTATAGAGTTCATCAATGGTTGATGATCCAGAAATCATCAACAGCAATTGTTTACGCGCAAATGTTGTCCTCACCGCAAGTGCACTGTTTGACCGACATATTTACTAGACTGTACATTTTCTTTTTGTCTTCCCATCTTGTCCTTGAAATCCATCAAATTCCATGTTGATTCAGGCAATGCGCGAGATTCGTAATTCGATTCGTAAACGCCTAAAAACAAAAGAACGTCGAGACACTTCAGCACATGGACGTCTAATCGACGAATATCGTCCGTCGAAAAAAGCTGACCATCAACATCAGCAGGAGATCTACGATAAGCCGACAAAAAAGGTTCGTCTGCTTTCGGACAAAAGCATGAAAGCGGAAAATTTCTCCGCTCTTCGCGAAAAACTTGTCTCTGGAATCGATGCGCCTGACTGACCGCTGCTGGACACCTGTAGTTATTATGGCTGAACGTACGGATGAGGGGAGAGAATTATCTAGTTTTGAAATGCCACACTAGACATAATAACTGTACGTCCAGCAAATGCAGTGAGTGAACAATAACGGGGGAGGATTTAATTTTGTAGCGGAATTTTTCGTAAACGATATCGCGGACTTGAATCAAAAAACTAGTAACGGACACTAACCTCATTCATTCTCCGAAAAAGCCTCCGATTTTTCCCCATTTACGAAAAATATTGAAATGGGGGTGAAATACTTCGACGAAAAAACCTTTTAAAGTTACCATTATTCGAAAAAGCTGCAATCAGTGTCAATTACGTACTCATTTTCGTGTGAGAAATACGCATGCGCTGCGCAGGGGCGTTGCGTGCGGACCTGCAATCGATGAGTCCAATTTGAATGTGCAACCATGCTCGCGCGAACGTGGCGCGTGATTACACTTACGGAAAAGGGAGGCGTGATTGACACAGACTGTACGTCAAGTAACCTTGTGATGACGAAATTTTGCACAATCGCGACAAATTACGGGCATGAAAACGGATGCTTCATAGTTTTTACAGGATGCTTTATGGTTTCTCGAAAAGACCGTAGCTAAAATTGAGTACATGAGTTGTGTGGCGAAAGTTTCGGAGAAGTAAGCAAAAATTTTTGCAAAAGTGCCGCGGGTCAATGGTGGCCCATATATTCGTCAGCAAATTGAAAAAGATTTTTTGATAATTACTATCACTTATTATTAGCTGCTGATCCAAGTTTATTACATTTTCCTTTTTTTTTACAAAATGTTAGAAAAAGTCTAAGAAAAATCTGTGCCAATCCATGTTCTCCGTTATTTTCCTCGTTTTCTGAAAGTTACATCATATGTAAAAAAATTGCTGTGCAGCATTCGCGTTGAGGTAATAGTTCTTGTGTTATTTTTACTTATGTACATTATTTTTTCATTATAAACGAGCAACTTTACTATTTTTCTTTTCGTCAGCGATTTGAAAAGATTTTTCTAGTAATTACTACCATTTAGCTGCTAATCCATGTTTAATTGATTTCCCCTTTTTACAAAACGGTGAAAGACTCTTTGAAAAATCTGTGCCAATCCCTATTCTCTCATATTTCTTCTTCCTTCTTTTTCAAAATACATTATTCAGAAAATTTCTTGCGCAGCATTCGTATTGCGGCAGTAATTGTGGCATGTTTACATACCTATATTATCCTTTCATTGCAAACATGCACAGCAAACACTACTATTCCTTTTCATCCCCTGCCGCGCCTGAAAAAAAGCACTTTCCAAATACGGCAGTCAATTTTCAACCTCGTGAAGACTTCCCACTCTCCCTTTTAAAAACGTACTACACTCAAGTGCACTTTCCATTTTTTCTGCAACCCACTTGAATTTGCTGCTGAATGAAGAATGTGCTTGCCACGCTTTCGTAGCAACCTTGGACAAAATAGTTCGACTTTTGTGTGGTGGAAAAAAACAAGCCCCTAGAACCAAGTAAGCTTCTCTCGCGACTTATTTGAGGTGCTAGAAAACTAAACAGAAACGGTGATTTGTGTAAAGAGCCGGGCATACTTCATGCGATTTCAGTCGCAACGCGGTTTGGCAATTCGCTAGAAATCTTCAGATCCAACGCTGACAAACTACATATAAATATTGTGTTTAACTTACGCGGATTGATAAAATGCTCTATTTTCTGTATATCCAAGTTGTGCTTACAGTGAGTTATGGACAGTTGGAATATCGCCAAATCGCGGTGGATTGAAATCGCGTGAAGTATACGCGGCCCTCAAAATGTTGCATTTTTTGAATCAAGTTTCCGATATTTTTTGGCTATGGATAGGGGTCGGGGTGGGGGAGTGGGAGGGTGGGAGGAGGGGGGGGGGGGGAGTGGACGTGGAGGAAAGAAAAGGCTTTCAATCAGTGAATTCTCGTATGCTGCTTTAGAAAATGAAGTGACATATCGAAACTATTAAATTTTATAATAAGCTCCGTTTTTCCTTTTATATATTGTTTTATTTTCAAAATCTTGCAGACCGCTTGAAAGAGTATCCAAATATCAGGTCGGTGCAAAAGTTTTGTCAATTTTTTGAATCCACCGGCAAATGAGGCAGAATAAAGATAAACACCTCATGTATCCAATGTAGAATTTCATCCGTTTCCAGCTTCTATATTCAAAGTGTGGTTCTTTGACAGAGTGCTGAGATATCTGTTGGAATTTACAAACTTTCCCTTTCACCATATCCAAATTTCGCTGATTTTCAAAAATTTTATGTGAGACTTCTGGCGAAATTTTGATGGCGGCCTAGTATGGCAAACTTTTTGTCAAGTGGAGCAGTCTTTCTTCTTTTTCAGATATTCTTTTTTAGCTGAATAATTTTTCGAAATTCTCGAGTTTCGGAAAACTCGCATAACATGGTATACTGCCATGGTATAGTTATGCCTTTCAGTCCGTCTCAACTTTACCACCTACTCAATGAGTGCCTTCTATGTAGATACTATTATAAGCCTATTTTCATGGCTCATGATCAAAAACACAGTGGCATCTGGCAGTTTCACTAACCGACGATATAAGATCAACTAAGGTAGCCAATTTTGGATGCTATAATCTCTATATCATCCTTTGTTTGGTTGGTGGTATCATTCTTCTCATACGTACCTGTATGAGTGTTGCTTGAGTTTCTTTACCAGTACTGCTTTCAAGTTTTTGTCCAGATTTAGTGTTTCATTTTTCTTTTTTTCTTACTGACTATTAATTGGTTTTCTGCTTTTTATGATGGGCGCACTTTTTGTGCATTCAATAAATAAATAACCCTTAGTGCACAAACATTGCAAAATCTTTGAAGTAGTAAGGCCTTAACACACGCTACCCTACACCACTGACCATACAATGTAAAAAGCGTTTTTCGCTTCAAATTTTAAAATTTTGAAACTTAGAGTAATTCAGTGCGCACTGTGAAATTGAGAAGTACTGCGATTTCTCGTATATTGCCAAGAAAAAACAATTATGAGATAGTGTTGTCAGTATTGTTTTGCCAACTTTAGTGAAGCTCTTTATTACATCAATGGCCTAACGCTTCGACTACTCGCAGTCTTCAGAGGCCTAAAGCGGTGCGGAATTAGCGATATTATGTCTGCTCCACCAAGTGCTTCATCAACTATCGGATAGTTTTTCGATCCCCCTTCGAGGTCTACAAGCAAAATTCGCAAGATGGGAAAGACGAACGCACCATTGCTCCACCGCCGGTGCACTTGATGGTATCTGCGACCGCTTTCTTGGTGACAGTAGTGCCAATAAGCCATGTTGAGCAGCTCATTGTAGATTCAACATCGCACTACACTATCATAGCCCACAGAGTGACAAAAACGGCATGAGATCATTCGTAAGGGCTAAGCACTCGTTTCTGTTTTTCATAAGCGGTTTTCTGCGAGTGATCTAAAATGCTTTGAGAGCTTTCCGCAGAGGCATCTTCTTCATAAGCCAATATGGTACACTTGATTTCGTAGTCTTCGCCGCAATGGCGCTCATTTTTCAGCGCAATTTAGACATGGTAGAAGGAAGGGTTGTAAACTCCAGCGATCATTTTAGCATTTTCTTATCGAATCGCACTGAGATTATATGTAGCAGCTGGAAAGAGAAGGAAATTCTTCGTCAGGGTACATTTATTTACAGGTGGATTCAAAAACTGACAAAACTTTTGCACCGACCTAAGATGTTCAAAACTCTGAGTCTGCTTTACAAAATACATGCGTCCTGAAAGGTTTTTGGTTTCGAAACAAAGGAAATATAAAAATCATTCATGAAGTTTTTTCCTCAAGTATTCCTTTTTTTACACAAATTTTGAGCATTTTTGAAACAGTCAATATAGCAGACAGATTTCCTACGCAAATACTATTACTGTCTATGCTGTTCTGTTCCATTCGCTAACTGTCTAAAACTCTTCCCTTACAAGTTGGCACGACAAGACCTTTGGCCACATCGTTCTTTGTCTCGCGTATTCACGCTGAGTGCTCATCAAGCGTCATATTTTATGGCGAGTATTTCCTAATTTCGGCACTTTTGTAATCAGAAAACTTCAAAAAAAAACTTCCTTCCGTGACAGGGTGCCAAAAAACCTCTATTCGCTTCACGTCCGGCGGTAGGCCGTCTTCAGAAGCCTAAGGCCTAAGGCTGGGTTCATACTGATTCCCATGTTCTGGAACTGTTTCCGCACAGTTCCAGCACAGTGCGAGAACTGTGCGGGACAGTTCCAGAACATGGGAATCAGTATGAACCCAGCCTAAAGCAAATTTCCAGCGACTTTGTCAAATCCCTGCCTCCACGCCGCTTGGCTAATTGCCAGATGTCTACAGATCACTCGTGAGTTTGTTTTGAATGCATAGGCACATAGTTTCTGTAGGCTGTTGCAAACACATCAAGTCTGGCCCAAGCAAAGCGCATATACAACCAAGAAGAGTCGTTGCAGTGCCAGATCGCACAGCATCGCTTGAAATATGCTTTAGGCGTAAAAATAATTCAAGAAGCTCTGATCTAATGCTTTAAGCCATCAAATGCCCCGTCCATCTCGTGCATTTTGCTTGTCTTTCATAATCGCTGTAAAGTTCTAAGCTGACATCAACTTATTCCAAAACATTATACTTCCTGTCACCGACAGATAATGATAACATTGAGCAGTTGGAAGAATGTAGCTTTTTTTGGAGATCGTTATAGCTCACGTCATGTTTGGAAAGTCCTCATATCATTCGTGTTGGACAATTGCTTATTCATGCTGTTCTATCTTAAAATAAGAATGCAGAGTGCCTTCAAAAGCAGTGGCCCGGTCAAACTGAACAACTCGGGATTTTGAGGCGGTAGTTTGCTCAAATCCCATTTATGGAAAACAGAGCAAGTGCAAGTCTACAGCATGCTGCTCCTTCCAAGAAAACTCTGCCCCCAACCCGTGCGCGCAAGCCATATTTACCCGCGCCTGGACAAGCTCGCGATTCCCTTCCACAGTCGAAGGCGGCACGTCGCAATGTTATGACCATAAGGGTCCCGCACACTATCGCGTTTCCAACCTTGGCGAACTATTCCACTGTAAGCAAAGGGAGAGCCTGAGAAACTGCTGGTTTTTGCCATTTTGGAGCTCTTTGCATTGGGTCTTCGAGATCACCGCGTTGAATCACCCAGCTAAGCAAAAAGGTGTAGGTCGAGGATTTGCCCAGCCATCGCCTTCAAAACCCCAGGCATACCGTGCGATTGTGGTCACCGCGCCATTGGGTGATTCGCAGTGAGGGTCGGGCATGCATTACGCGATTCATCGCCTCGCGATTCTTCCAACAAGACAACTTTCACGAGTCCATGATCATGCCGATCACCCTGCATTGCGCTTGTGGTAGTTAGCGCGATCAGTTGTGTAGGACGCAAGGCGTGTGGAATCGCGATGGAATCGTGTGATGTACGCCCAGCACTACATGTCTTTTCGGTCCCATATTACAATAGCGTAATGTGTATAAAATGTGCTCAAGAGTTATAAACAATTAGAGTATTGGCAGATCCCGTGTGACTGGGATCAGCGCCGTGAAACCAACGCTTGGTGCTTAGTTCATCGATTGCAAAATTGCAAAGTTCATTTCGTAATCTTCTTCATTGTAGTATAATATCTTTGCTCTCTTTGAGTTTGCTTTGCTCTCTCGAATGGTACCTCTACCTGATGTACATGCGGTTAGGTTTCGAGAAATAGCAGATCTAGTTCGAAAATGTCCCAGAACTTTCGAGCCAACCTAATACATTTCATTACTACATGATGGGGCTTTGCCGTCTTTTAGTAGCCAGAGATTCAACCACACATACTTCGAGTGGCATAACTTCTAGACCAATTCACAAAATGTTTTTTCAATAAAGCTCTGTTACTATTAGCGACAAGCTATCTGTCGGAAGTTTTTGAGTGTCATCAAGGATAGATCCTTTGACAGCACCTCTTTCCTGTTATCAACATTTTTCTTGTATCTATCACCTATCAATCACAAGACTTTACAATGCCGCGTCATCAGCACATGTGCATTCTAATCTGCAAACTATTGCGATAGAATCTTACATAGATGGTATATAAAAAAAAGATAAAAAAAAAGATAGAGTGGCCTTAGTTAAACAGAGACTCTTGATTGGGAGATTCTGGTAAAATTTGCAGAAGTAGATAGAAAGTTCTTGAATTGTTTGCAAAGCGTTATCGCATTTTTCACAAAAGATAAATTACCTTCTCACAAGTCCTTCTGCATTTGTGCATTCGATCAATTGCTTATCATCTGTAGCTGCGGTAAAAGACAGATTTGTTTTTATCAACTATTAATGTGCAGCTGAGGACTGTTGTGTAATGCAATGACCTTTCGGGGAATGTTACCCTAATTTCATAAGTACAAGACGCATCTGATTTTATTTACAAACTCGACTAGCGTTAAAGGCAGTGTCTCACCAAAATTTAGCTGCCGAGATTTTTGCATTTTGCAGGCCTGTCGGACCCTGTCTAGCACTGTATGGGCTTAAAATCACATAAAGTTCCCAAAAACCCCGTTTTCTGGGGGCCCCACGGAAGCAACGCGGACGAGTTGTGCCTTCCAACTTCAGCCACAGCCACAGTGGCAGCAACAGAAAGGAGGTGGATGCCAAGTGGAGGGACATGTTCAAACGCGTAAGGGGGGAGACCGAAGGAGTCGTCCGCGCGTACCAAGTCCCTCTCCGCGTACCACTTTGAACGAATTTTTCTCAGCGTGGAGAAGGTCAAATTGAGTGGGACTTGTTGCATTGGCCTATTTAGAGGTCCCTATAATAGAGTATGTAAAGATCCGCGCGACCTCAACTTTGGTGAGACACTGCCTTTAACACACCAAAAAATTTCGCGACTAAAGAACCCTTTACCATACCGCGTTTTGCCTGAAGGCACTGTGTGGCATAAGCTCCGTCTTCCGAGATACAATGATGCGGCTGAGCAGCTACCTAATAATCGAAAAAAGTGCATCTTGTACTCGTAAGTTAGGGTAGTTGATTTGGATTGAAGAATAATGGTACCTCCCTAAGGGTCGCATGCACTAACATCCCCGTGGGGAGGGGATCGCAGCTCAAAAGAAAGCTTCATATCCTGAAGCTCCAGATATCTGGATTTTACGTTGTGTACGTAACCGTAGTATTCCTGCTATTCTTCATTATGAACACATTGAACAGCAGCAAGAAGCTGTACAAGCCGCAGTTTCCAGCATTTGTATGATCCCCGATGATCCCCGGCGCTTTTCTTTAAAGTCACTTTTCATTCTCCAAATTCAACGAAAAGTTTCCAAAGCCGTGCAGATTACCTAATTTAACACTGCTTAGCATGTTGATGATAAGAACAAGTGATGTAGCGGAGTCATGAAATTTGCGATGAACCACAAGTTGAAAGTTGTGGTTTATCGAAAAATTCGATTTTTCAGAAACTCATTTGTTCTCATCAGTAACATGCTTAGCACTGTTGTGTTAGATAATTAGTACAACTCGGAAGGTCTTCGTTAACTTCAAAGAAAGAAAAATGACTTGAAGAAAAGCGCCGGGGATCATCAGGGATGATACAAAAGCTGGAAAATGCGGCTTGTACAGCTTCTCGCTCCTGTTCAATATGTTCATAGTGAAGGATAGAGGAATACTTGCGGACAGGTATACAGCGTGAGATCTAGATATTTGGAGCTTCAGAATATGAAGCTTTCTCCTGAGCTGCGATCCCCTCCCCGGCGGGGATGTTAGTGCATGCAGCCCTAAGTTTCGTGTTGTAAGCTCCAACCTCCAAATAGTCTCCTCTTCCCCTGCCTCCTTCTTGAAGATTAGTTTCTGGCTGCTAGTATATAATATTCATTCTATACGTAATAAGCAAGGTGTCACCAGTGCTTTACATGTCCATGTTGGCTCTAAAAGGGACTATGTGATAGCATATAATGCAAAGTGAGATTCAAAGTAGAACTCTAAAAAGAGTAGTTTATATGGGAAAGGGCATAAAAGCTTAAAGCTACCTTGTGTAGCACAGGACATTGAGATATGGGATTACTAGACAACATTGATCTTGCTCCTTTCAGGAAAAACAACGTTGGCGTGATTTGACATTGTTCGGACGTAAAAAAGAAAAGGAACTTGACAACAGTTTTGCTACACTGGCACATGTGCCGAAATCGGCACCACCGCTTCCAGATCCAAAGGCAAAACCACACCCACTAGTCGCTGAACGACGTCCAAACTCTTTGCCTAATGGTATCAGTCATTCTCCGAAAGAACAGACTCAATCGGACCATCATAGCGCTCCAATCCCACCACCTTCAACGCTAAAACCGGGATGGATGCGTGCTCCGGCTCCCCTCCCACCAGCACATGAGAAAAGCAGTCTCACATCAGCTAGCGTGGAAGATGCCGCAGGTTCGGAATCCAAACAAAAACACTCTTCTATCCCACCAAGACCTGACGATGTGAAACGACAAGATATCGGTTCAACGGAAGCAAAGGATGCGGGCTCGGGAAGCAATACTTCGAAGGAAACACCGACGGCTCCAAGGCAAATCTCTCCTACAACGTTGTACAAGCCGACAGCCCCGCACAGTCATAGTGTTTCAAAAACGAAAATGCTCAGTGTAGATACTGGTGGTGAAGATTTGGAAGACAACGCGCTAGAGAGAAATTGTGTGGTAAGTCATTAGTGCTAAAGCTTATTTTCTGTGTTATTATTGACCAAGAGCGGAATGTTTACGGCTAAAGAAGCTGTGACGAATTAAACCGAGTTTTTTTTGAGTAAATATCAAGCCTATCCTTGCCTTTCCCCTGTATGCTTTTATGTTCGCACAATATAGGTTTGAAGTTGTTTAGTACTAGATTGGTGCAAAAATAATGTCCGTTTTGAAAAGTTTTACTTTGAAAACGTATAAGTTTGTTCATTCCTCATATTTTTGAATATAGTCAAGACCATTAGAAGCATCAAGCCTTTCGTAACTTGGCGCACGTCTGCTCATACTGGTAATGCAAACGGGAAGAAAACCATGCGCCAAAAAACTTCTCTTTTGAAGTCGTTTATGAAACCTTACAAATCCTTTCAAGTTTTGTTCCTATAGCTGATAATCAATCATTTAGTAGCCGCAAAGATAGTATACGTATGTATTTCAATCCTACTTGTAGTAGGCTTGAAAGTCCCAAATTCAAAAAAACCTGGAATTCTTTATGCACTGTATAGCTGTGTTTCTCTGCAAAAGTTGTAGGCAAGATGTCCTAATCCCAAGCTACAGAAGTGAGCGAATCTTTGGCGATTGCCTTAATCATGGGAAATTTTTGACCCGTAGAATGACAGCAGCAAGTATCTATCTTGGGGCGTCAATTTCTCAGTCCAGATATTTTTGGAAAATCTACTTAAACATGCAATGGGTAAACAATATTCATTCCATACAGTTGCTATGTTTTCAAAGAATTCTTCAATTACGCCTGAATATGGTCAAGGAAGTTAAGGCAACGAGATTTCTATTTTGAGTGCAGCTGTGCGAGATGCTGGTGAAATTCTCACAGATGAGATAGAATCTTATTTCGATGATATGCAGAATCTATATCGGAAAACAAATTTTGAAGGGAGAAAGTTGTTCGGGAAGTAGGCCTAGAAAAACGGACATTCTTTTGCCAACCTAGTACATTCGTAGTAATTGTTGATGTGAGCCACATTGTGTCGTGTCCGTCAACCCTTACTGCACCCTTTTGGTGTTCTTCTCAAGCACATAAGATTAATACGTATACTTTTTTACGTTTACAGTCAACATTTTAGAAAACTTTTTGCAGAGAGCAAGACGATTTAAGGGCTGCTAGATTAAGTACCCTACATGCGTACAAGGAGCACCTTTTTCGATTTCTCAATCAAACCCTTCAGCCGCTCCAAAGTATTTCGGAAAGCGATCCTTATGCCGTACGATTCTCTTAAGCAATATACAGCACGGTATAGGGTCTTTTGGTTGCAAAGTTCTTTGGCGTATTTGAGCTAGTCAATTTTGGAAAAAAAAATCCACCGCGCCTTGTACGCGTGAAATTAGGGTACTTCTAAAATGAACAGAACTGCTAAGGCTTTTTTCCACCGGCGTTTCAGTTGTACACTTAAACAATTACCTAAATTACTCCAATTCAAAGGCTCTTCGGTATTTCAAGTGAAATTATGAGGGAGCAGTAACCAAAGTACTGCTCCAGCTGCGGTGCAAATCAATCGTTTAAAAATAACTCTTGAAACCCGCAAAGTCTGATCTGGTGCTGTGTAATTTAGGTGAAGACGCGCATAACTGCGTGCATTTTGTGGTCTTATTTCACTTTCATAGCAGTTCTCTTTTCCACGGCGTGTGAGCTGAAATTAACTGGAATAAATCTTCGCTAAGATCATAATGTTGTCATCATATTGGCCTGATTCACCATGTGAGTGCTTGTCCGTGCAGCTCAATCACGGTGTGTAAGAGATACTTGAATGAATACTTTGCAGAATGCAGAGCACTTTGATAGCAGTGACAGACATGATCCAAAATAGCTTCTGACATGTCTGCACATCATGAGTTTCGCATATGAGAATCAAAGACACCAATTAACATAATCTCATACAAAGATCCATAGTAAGTGGCACTCCTACAATGATGGCACCTTAACGCTCACCGCCATCATCAGCCCACCGGATTTCTCGTTATACTCTACCGTCCCTTTCAGTAGCCTACCTTACTTTGCTTAATTACTAATTTTAACCTTTGATTCAACTGGCCTGGCGGCTGGAAGGCGGGCTTTCTGATCTAGTTAAGGCCGTTCGCGCTCGCGACGCAGTCTGCGTCTTTCCAAGTGCTCCCTGATCATTACTTAGCCTTAATTAGGTCACGGAGCTCCGCCTTCCAGCCGTCAAGCCAATTGAATCAAAGGGTACCTTCGTCCTTTGCTCATTGTCAGTTGTGTGGAGTGTCGTTGCGATCCTTTGTATATACAAAAACACTGTCAAAGATTTTAATTGAAGTATCGCTTTTACAAGGATATTTGAACCATTACCAGATTCAACGTAAAGCAAGTCACTTTGAAGAAAAACTACTTATCAAAAGATATGGTTTGGTGTAAAAAATTTGTTCACTACTCTCATCGGCAGAATGCGACTCGCAAGCGAAAGCTGTAGAGCCGTCGAAGTTGGAGTAAGAAAAGGTCCACGTAGAGATCTGCATTTGTGTGACTCAAGTTTGGGCTTCTTTAAAAAAATCATTTTCATCCCTTTTGATTATGGGAATCTATCCCTTACACTGTGTCTCACCATTGTGCATTCTTTATGTATCAGTATACTAGTTTATAGTTTCAACTCTCCCACACAACCATAGCCATCCTGCCAAGTCCCCAATCACCTCGTGTTCCACCCACGCTTATGCAAATAGAAGATAGTAGAGGAGAAGAGGTATTATAGATATAACTTTGAAGTTTCTGCTTTTTCTACACGACTGTTCACCATAACAGAACCCGATGCTCGAACGGCGCGGCGGAACAGCAGGAGTATTGGCGAAGCGACATTCAATTAAGATCAACAATAATTCAACAATAGAGTCGGATGCAGCCAGGTTAGCCGATTATTTTGATGATTAATGTTAATCACAGAATTGTGGCTTCGAACTACTAGAAGTGTATATAGCGCAGGTCGTCTCGTTTATTTTTTGATCGTACAGATTGCTCACAAGCTGTAAGTTTAGACATACAACTATGTACATTCTTAGTGACTTAAAAAACTAAAAATCTTGCACTGGGTTCTTTGGGTAAGCAAATATTAAAATATTTGCATTACAAGTTTTTGGAATCATTAGGCAACCTAATTTTGAAGCTGATTCCGTGATTGTTCGTTTTTTTGTTTGTGGTGCATTTTTGACATTATGTAAATTATGTATGATGTGAATTATAAACTTGCAGAAAGCTCTTGATTTTTGGTAAAAACATGAGAATCTGACAGTGACGTACCGAGGAGGGGGGGGAGGGAGGAGAGCCCCCCCCCCCGAGAATGGGTCGCAAAAGAAAAAAAAACTTGTCCAAAATTCACCCTTTGAACTTCAATCTACAAGCTTTCTAAATTAAGTTTCAAATAGCCTTAGAGCATCTATTCTCCGCTTAACGACAACCTCCTCCCCAAAATAACTGAATGGCAATGGCAGTAATGCTGCTCCAAGCGAGCAATGGTGCGCGCCAGACACAGCATGCCGACGAGACAAACAATACGAACATCAGTGACTTTTGAATCAAGCGCTTAAAAGTAAAAACAAGTCGCTTGCACGTTTCTATAACACATTTAAGTAACTTTCAAATTCGCGACCCATTCTCGGGGGGGGGGGGCTCTCCTCCCTCCCCCCCCTCCTCGGTACGCCATTGTCAGATTCTCATGTTTTTACCAAAAATCAAGAGCTTTCTGCAAGTTTATAATTCACATCATACACAATTTACATAATGTCAAAAAATGTACCACAAACAAAAAGAAACCGAACAATCACCGAATCAGCTTCAAAATTGGGTTGCCTAATGATTCCAAAAATTTGTAATGCAAATATTAGGTTGAACACTAAGTTTTGCAACTTTTCTTATAACTTCCCTCTCACTCAACATGGTGCACTCCAATTTTGCCACTGTGTTGGTTATTATGTATACTACAAGCGCAGCTGCTGTCCTACCAAATTCTGACGTCGCAGTGAGGGTTACGGTAGGTGTATGGTATGAAGGGGGAAAATTCAAAGTTTGACGGATTGGCTGAAACCTGGCATAGGGATGTTATCCGACATGCTGATCACGAAAGCGATAGTGAAATTGCGTGATAAGGGCTTTTTTGTAGGATTACTGTAGGTGTACGATATGGGGTCTCACCCTAAACAAGGAAAAAGGCGTTGATTCAACAAATGAATATGATATTCGCATTCGGCAGGTCAAATAACCTTACTATGTGAAGTCTCGGCGGAATTTGAGCTTCGGACTCTTTAGTCATTGACGGTCGTCCCCAGCAGCTCTCGCGTACATCGACTCGTTCGACTTTATGAGGACGCCAAATCTCGACATGCCCATAAATTTTGTTTCTTTCTTGCTAGGCCAAAGGAGTCAACCTCTTGCAATAATTTGTAGACGAATCCGCATTACTGCGCATGGTCTAGGCTGCCAAAGGCTTTTTTAGCTTGGAACCTCAAAAATTCTCAAATTTTGCTAGTTTTCGAAAAATGCCTGAAACTTTTCTATTTCGTGTTCAAAATTCAGACAATTTGTGCTTACTTGTAGCTCACATTGCATTCTACATGATGCCAAAGTTTGAGTGCGCCATGTTGAACGAGAGTGAAGTTGAAACAAGTTGCAAAACTTAGTGTTCAACCTAATATTTTAAGAGCAACTGCTATCATCTTACTATTAGGTTGTCCCATAAGTCTTTTCATTTTTAAGTTTGTGCTGTGATAAGTCGTGCACTTCTCATTCTGAGTAGGCACCAGGATACCATTCGATAGAGCAAAGAAAGCTCTATGAGATGACGCTATGCTTTTGCACCAGCTTCGATCCACCTCAAGTTTAAAACCAAAATTTTAAAGTTTCGGATGCCCAAAAAATTGAAATTTTTTTATTTCTTCGTTCAAAAAAGTCCTACAAATCTCTCACTCGCTCACGCATATACACTTCACATCAGACACTCATATGTGCTGTTGCTGTATTTTTTCATTGGCTAGAAATCAAGAAAACAAAAGTTTCATGTTTTTACCAAAGTGATGCTATGCTGTTCTTACACTAACGTTTGTATACTAAAAGACCTTATAAGTACAACCCTTAGTTTTTAGCTCTCTATGAGCTCTAGTTCCCGAGAAATATCGAATTTAGCTTTCCTCACCCGGGCTTTTTACGCTTCACCTAGCATTTCTCGGTAACTAGAGCTCATAAAGAGCTGAAAATTTACGGTTGTACTTCTAAAGGCTTGTAGTATACAACTGTTAGTGTAAGAACAGCACAGCATTACTTTGGTAAAAACATGGAACTTTTTGTTTTCTTGGTTTTTAGCCAATGAAAAAATACAGTAACAGCACATATGAGTGTCTGATGTGAATTATATATGCGTGAGCGAGTGAGAGATTTGTAGGACTTTTTTGAACGAAGATATAAAAAGTTTTCAATTTTTTGGGCATCCAAAACTTTTTGAATTTTGGTTTTAAGCTTGAGGTGGCTCGAAGCTGGTGCAAAAGCATAGCGTCATCTCATAGGAGCTTGCTTTGCTCTATCGAATTGTATCCTGGTGCCTACTCAGAATGAGAAGTGCACGACTTATCACAGCACAAACTTAAAAATGAAAAGACTTATGGGACAACCTAATAGTAAGATGATAGCAGTTGACTTAGTCAAGACTGTAAGTGGTTCACCATATGCTGAAATTCATTTTCTGACATTCATCAGGAGTTACACCTACTCGATTATACATGTATATAAAGGCGAACACTTCAATTTTCAATGCTATCTCGCACAAGTTAGCGAATTTTTACTCCAAAGGTTTTGAATTGAAGGGTCTTTGGCGAATGATAAATGTGGAAATAAACTTGGTACATGTATGCGCATAAAGGATTTTAAACCAAATGCAAAAATTCTCAGAAAACTCATTTAAGTTAACAGCACGACAACCCCTTCTTGGCCGAGAAAAGTCTTTTTCTGTTTCGCAAGAAATTCCACAATTTAAAGTACATTTCATATCCTGAGGGTTAATTATCAACACCTAAATTGTACTCTCCACTTTGCTGAGGACGAAACTATTTGATTTTATTGCCTTCCGCCGTTAATTTCTCTGACGACTTTCTTCACTTCTATTCACTTATCGTCCCCTTTAGAACAATGCGAAGCATTACTTGCGTAAACACTTCAAGACCCCGTCAAATTTTAAGAAATCAATAAAATTTCGTGTTTAAAATGTAAGATTGCCACCCCTTACTAAGCCCAAGACTGTGGGAAACCACCATATAATCGCAAATCGTCTGCGCAATCGGTCATTAGATGAACACCTAAGACAATTCAAGCTATGTATACAAACGTTTTTAGCTTCTCCTTGTGTATGCAGTCACCTGGTACACTGTGGTAGCCAAGATACTGATTATGGTATGGTTATCTCTAAAAGCAACTTTTATTCAACCTCTGTTAGTTTAGAGCTTTACCTTTAAAGTGATATTGTTTGTACAAGAGGAGCTCAGCGCAACTTTTGACAGTCAAATCATTAGAAGGATTGGTAGAAGACTCGAATATACTTCAGTAAGACATGTCGTGAGGGTGGTAAAGGTATCGTAAGGCTGTGAACAATAGATTTTTCAAAAGCAACAGAAAAAGAGTCGATGGTTGAGTATTTTAAGATCTTGAATTTATGCCACTGCTCAGCACGAAAATATTTCTTTTATCAATTGCCAAAATTCAACAGCTGAGAAAAAGAGATTCGCATAAAACTTTCAATCATTTACCACCACACAAAGATAGCAATTTGGTGATACAAAGTATGAAATTTCATCACGTATTCTAATCCTCAGTCCGTCACTGTGACTAAGCACCTCTTCTTGGAGCGAAAATGCCATCTCAACTTTAAGGTTTAAGTAATTTGGCTATTCACCAGAGCACTGCTTCGAAGTGCCCAGAAGAAATCTGGAGAGGAGAAATTATGTGGGCGCAGCAAAATTGATAATCTACATCTCTAACAATCTATCATCAATTCTCCATGCTTTTAAAACATTCTGTAACATCGCAGTCACCGTTACTTACCATTCACATTCAATGGTGATATTCTTTCGCAACTTGTGCAATGAATAAGTCGAACTTTTGCGGTTATTACTTATTGCTCCTTCTGCATGTTGAAACCACTTACACAATACCACAGGTTGCCCACAGGCGTTTGTTACACGTTGACGACGGTACCGCGCAATGTTACGGTACCTAAATTTTAAATCCAATGCTTCAATCGTTTTGATTTGTGTTCATAAAATCAAGTCTGGTTTGGAGTTTTTATATTAGCTTCTTCCCCCTCCTTCTTTTGGCGAACTTCACTTACTTCGTAACCTTTAAAAAAAATTTCTTTGCTTGAAGGGCATGGAAAAGGTCACAGATGACCGCTTAAGATATTCAACCTCGACTCCGCCCTCTGTCAGCAAACTCCGCTCTCAAAGTGGCATGCCCCGCAAGCAACTTCCTGCACTATTTGCCAAGTGGGCGCGGCTGGTCACAAGTGGGTGGAGATGCTTCGCGCACTCTCGCACTTCATATGGTGCATCCCCTAGAATGGTTCCCATATGAACCATCCACGTGGCTACTTTCGATTGTTTTGATATGCCAGTTTCGAATAAGTGCCTAAAATTTGCTGAAGTTGACGTGTTAAAACGATCGAAAGGCAGCCACGTTGAAATTTGGCTCGTCATCAACTTGTTAAGATGTACAATATTCGAGAGGTGCTTGCCCTTAGCTACCCTTCACAACCCTTGCGAGCGGTTAAAGGGGTATTATTGTCGGGTCCATACCTCCGTGACTTCTTGTTTTGAGTGGGCTGAATTGAGCAATATTCAGCATGTAGTTATTAGCAATTTCCCTTGAAAATTTTAAGATTTGTCAGCTTCTGACTTTATAATTTCCAGAAGAAGTCAACAAGAAGTATCAGCTTTCTCGCCTGGACAGCACTCCGTCATCATCAATCGTTTATGATTTGGTATCGCAACTGTAAACACACTGTTAACATCTAACACCTCCATTAGGATGTTTTGAACGACCGGTGGATTCATAGCAACGAACAGCCAACGGGTTCAGAATAATTTCATTATCCGGTCTGACATTTTCAATTATCTTTCTTAAAATTCTTTCACTTGGAACCTTACTGCTATACAATCACGCAAACATTACATGTACGTAATTCTCAATTGTTTGTACTCCTATTCCCTTTTTACAGTTGATTCGTGGCGTTTATGATTGCCTTTTTACAGCATTTCTGCATCTTCAACCGCTTCGAAGTGTGAATAAGAATTACATTGTAGTATTTCTTGGACATCCATCTTGGGTGTGAAGGTTGCGTCCACAGAGTTTTGCAATGTAATTATCGTAAGTGCAATTCGAACTGCGGCCCCATGCCAAGTTAAAAATAATACACGATGGCTGCAATAAATATTTTTAGCGTAACTAGCTTGTATGGTCAATCAAAGGGATACGCAGGATTTTATAGAATAAATTATAGAAATCTATCGAAAAAAAAGGTGAAACTCTAGAGCGGTTATAAAAAGATGCATCAGCAGTGATGAGTTTGCGCATCGACCACATAACTACTATTTGGACGTTTATTATCTACCTTGCATCCTTCCTCATTACTCAGATATCGTCGATTCCCCATAGTATAGCGGGCGGAGCTTTGCCAACGTTTGCCAGCGTACGCGCGTGGCAGTTTTGGGTAGCTAGAGATTACAAAAACCAATGCTCTAAAGTGGAGGTTCATCAAGTTTTTCACCGTGTTCAAATGTCTGCAGGGCCACGCCCGCTATACGCATGGGAAACGCCTATACTCAGACAATCGCCGGGGGCAGGCGGGCACCGGAAAAATAGATTGCTGATCTCTCGCACCCCGCTCGCAGATTTTTTGGAAAGCAATCAGGACTTTTCGGAAGACCGCTTGCTGAGTTCTCGATTCCTCAGAGATTCAGCAATATATCTGCAAAAGATAAGAGCGAAAAAAAATTCAACAGGCGGTCTCTCAAAAATCCGCTGACTCAGCAAGCGGTCTTCCGAAAAGTCCTGATTCTTTGCAAAAAATCCGCGAGCGGGGTGCGAGAAATCAACCATCTATTTTTCCGGTGTTCGCCTGCCCCCAGCGATTGTCTGAGTAATCGCCAGGGGCAGGCGGCGCCGAAAAATACGCGCCGCTGAAATTTCGCGTTCCGCTCGCAAATTCCAAGAAAATGGTCAGCGAGTTGTTGAAAGACCGCCTGTTGAATCTTTTTTCGCTCTTATCTTTTCCAGATATATAGCTGAATCTCTGAGAGATCGAGAACTTACCAAGTTGCGTCAGGAAAAGTCCTGATTGCTTTTCAAAAAATCCGCGAGCGGGGTGCGAGAAATCAACCATCTATTTTTCCGGTGTTCGCCTGCCCCCGGCAATTGTCTGATTAGCTACATAAAAGTCGCCGTCTAGTGTACACCCACAAAATTTTACGCTGTCACTGCTATCACTTTTGCGAAATGCATAAATTAATCAATTGTTCACTGTCATTCCAAGAACCATCACGAATGCGAATACTGCCATTGTCTTCCTGATATGTAGTGATCTCTGAACGTTACCAGCAACAAAAATAAACACTTCTAAACTTTTGAAAAAAGTTACATACCAAGCAGTATTTTCGATTAGGAACGTTTGTGCGTGCACTTGCGACTTCCAGAAAACATTCACTTAGAATGCTATCAGGTAAGAACTGAAGGGTGAAATATTGAAAATAACTTTCTTTAGCAGAACCTTGGAAGTAGATCATCACAATCTTTAGTCAAAAAAAGCTTTCAGCTGCTTAATAGATGTGCGTACACTATTGTAGATAGCGTCTATGAAAGCATTTGAGACTTCAATAATACAACCCTTGCACAAATTGCCACGCAAATGTGACACATCTACAACAGAATTTACATGAGGATGGAGACCTTTGTAGAAACGAAAATGGAGTCAGCGGCTAGCTTATCACTGAAGTCATGCCAAAATAAAATTGGAGAAACTTGAACAGCCTTGCAAAGTTGAGCACGAAGCGTAGAAAATTTTACAATTTCGTCAACTTGCGACCTCTACGCGTTATATGTGCACTAATTTACCATCTCTTGAATGCATATGAAAATATGTTGTGTAGCGTATAGTCTTAATGACAAAGTGCGCTCACACGTATTGGGAGCAATGGTCGCTGAATCGATGGGCAATGATTATAACGTACGGCATGCCTTACTTAATCCGTAACCGTGCTTGATTGCAAACTTTTACATGACGAGAAGAGATAATATGAATGTATAGGTGCGGAAAAAGTACTGTCCTTCCAACTTTCCCCTGAAATACCTCAAACATGAAGCAAATCTGTAGTTTTTTAATTCCCATACATAGGCGAGATCCTTGAGATTGAATAAATATAAGTCTGGTTTGAAACTGTTTGCTTCTGTCCATTTGAACGAGTGATAACAGCGCGCAAGAACATTGACGATGCGCCGATAGCATACATGCGCAATTTTGGACCGTAACTATAACACCAGCATTGATATAAGGTTCAAATTAAGCTGGTATGTAGCGCATGATCTCTTCTCCAATATTCTATACCCATTGTAATATGGATTGGTGATTTTTGTTTTGGCCAAATAAGGAAGATTGTATCACACGCAAATCGCAAAAATTCTCGAAAAGAGGCGAGTCAGGACTGCGCTTGCTTAACGAGTTGGATCCATACTTTGATTCGAAGTCCCAGATTACACACGATTTTGGAGCGATAAACGAGTATACCTAGTCTCTGTGCCACGTTTTCTGAACGCACTATGCTGCGTCGCAGCCACTTCATCGTTAGAAAAATTCACAGCTTTTCTACTAGTGCAACTGCTGACTGGCTACTTTCAGAATATTTCGAGACCCACTACCACATTTCTTAACCAGTAGAGGATTTCTCAATTTCGCGTGACAAACAAAAAATTTCCCGAAAATCTTCACACTTCTTCATATCTGTAATGGGGAATTGCAAGATTTGATTTGAAATGGGCTGCGAAAAGGGATCCGCCGCCGGGTCCTTTTGTAGAATTTTGAGGTCAGTTTTTTAAAATGCTAGAGTATATCCACATCCTGGGAATTATGTCAAATTTACCAGAAAAACTTGTGAATTACGTCGATTTTTTGAACTATATTTTGAGGGACAGTATTTTTTCCGCACTAATCAGGTAAATAAGCCAAAGGGGTGTAATGGCAGCGCGAAATAAATATGAAGATTTCACTAAAAGTAGTGCAACTGCTTGTATGAAATTATAGGATAACATTTCTTTCATCAAGTTAACGCTACCACGCATTCATGAGAGATGAGTAAAAAAATAAAACGAGATTGACGATATCCTATCCTATCAAGTTTCAGAAGTAAAAGTCGGTTTTCACAACTCTGTGTGCCGCCGAGCGACTATGTTCCTGAATTCTTAGGCTGCGT
The DNA here is from genome assembly GCA_958299035.1 of Cylicocyclus nassatus. Lineage (NCBI taxonomy): Eukaryota > Metazoa > Nematoda > Chromadorea > Rhabditida > Strongylidae > Cylicocyclus > Cylicocyclus nassatus. Next base: position 28,713,417 of record CATQJL010000316.1, read on the forward strand.
TCATACTGATTCCCATGTTCTGGAACTGTTCCCACACAGATCTCGCACTGTGCTGAAACTGTGCGGGAACTGTGCGGGAACAGTTCCAGAACTGTGCTGCATGCGCTGCAGCCGCCCCGCACCGTTTTGAACGGCGGGAGTTGGAGAATTTTGACCGTTCTTAACGGTTTTTCTTCCGATTTCGCCCATTTTGGCCTTATTCCTCCACCCCGCTTCCCTTTTTGATCAGCAGCACTGCGAACTCGAAGCGGGGTTGAAGAATGAGCGCTTTTCTGCGCTGTGTATTCGGAAAGATGGGCTATCGTGCGATTGTTCATTCTGTCTTCTTGTTTTTTGCTCAGAACTACTTCATTTGTTCCAGGAGGCTGCTGCCCAGTTTCCATAGCCATCTGCCACGAATTAGGGAGTAGGAGAAATCCTGAAATTGCATGAGTTGGGACTTGTCTCTTGTTTTTCATGATTTTGGGCGTTCTTAGCCTTGTTCGTTTTTCCATGTCGTTGCTTCTCCGTTCTTTCTTCTACCCCACTTCTCCTAGTGATGAGAAAAGCTGTGAATTTGAAGCGGGGTTGGGGATTGAACGCTGTTCTGCTCCATGTATCCGGGAATATGGGCCTTCGTGCGCTCGTCCATTCTCTCATCGCTATTTTTGCTCAGACCTACTTCATGTGTTCTAGAGACTTGTCTATTTCAATTTCAATACAGATGCGAGACTACGCAGCGACTTGTTAGTACACATGAATAGGTCTAAACAAAAATAGCGATGAGAGAATGGACGAGCGCACGAAGGCCCATATTTCCGGATACATGGAGCAGAACAGCGTTCAATCCTCAACCCCGCTTCAAATTCACAGCTTTTCTCATCACTAGGAGAAGCGGGGTAGAAGAAAGAACGGAGAAGCAACGACATGGAAAAACGAACAGGGCTAAAAACGCCCAAAATCATGAAAAACAAGAGACAAGTCCCAACTCATGCAATTTCAGGATTTCTCCTACTCCCTAATTCGTGGCAGATGGCTATGGAAACTGGGCAGCCGCTTCCTGGAACAAATGAAGTAGTTCTGAGCAAAAAAACAAGAAGACAGAATGAACAATCGCACGATAGCCCATCTTTCCGAACACACAGCGCAGAAAAGCGCTCATTCTTCAACCCCGCTTCGAGTTCGCAGTGCTGCTGATCAAAAAGGGAAGCGGGGTGGAGGATTAAGGCCAAAATGAGCGAAATCTGGAAGAAAAACCGTTGAGAACGGCCAAAATTCTCCAACTCCCGCCGCACAAAACGGTGCGGGGCGGCTGCAGCGCATGCAGCACAATTCTGGAACTGTTCCCGCACAGTTCCCGCACAGTTCCCGCACAGTTCCAGCACAGTGCGAGAACTGTGCGGGAACAGTTCCAGAACATGGGAATCAGTATGAACGCAGCCTTAGGCTCGTATGCACGCAAATCACTAAGGAAGGGAGGATAGCTGAAAAGGGGGAGTCATTTCAGGGTGAGTGACTTAATGAACGATAGAATGTACTAGCCGCCAGCTGAGTACCGTATGCGTGCGCTAAATCTCCGACTCTTGCTTGGATAGCAAGGGAATGCGTTGCAGTCATTGTGAAGGCTCCTTAATATGTTTTTAGCGAAGTTCAAAAAAGCGACAGCGATTATTCATTCAAGTACCTGTTGATACCATTTTTCCTTCAAAAGTTTAGGCAGATCCCACTTTACTTGTATCAGGTTGTAACGTTCCGGGGCACTTTTGAAAATTTCATTTTTTTGGCACTCGGTCGGACTTTGACACCAAGTGTTGTATAGTGTTCAGTAGAGCGAAGAGGTAAACTTTTCAACACCGCTTCTGATTTCTATCGATACCAAAAAAGGCAATCTTTCCAACCATAAAAATTTCGCAATTTCTGTTTCTGCGCCCATTTTTCTTTGCAATTCAAAGAATTTCGTCCAAATCATGGGTGATCTAATTGGGAAGCCTGTTAACTTCTGAACAGCAGCTGCACTCGAGTTTTGCGATTTGTGTTCAGAATTCACAAGCTGTCCAAAATGCCTCTGACTGCAACTCTTTTCGCAGCTGGCGTCGCTTCTGCAGGGATCGCCGCGCCTGGGTGATGGATCCAAAAGAGGTGTAAGATGTTATTCCAACAATGTTCGCAGTAATTAAATATTTGATCCGTCCTCTGCAGAATGAAAAGACTTGAAAGCCACTTACTCGAAAAATGGTGCATTTTTAGGGGCAAAAAATGGTCGATTTTTCAAACTTTCTGGGAAAAAATTTTTGCAGGTGGCCCCTTGAACATATGAATGTCCTCATAACAGCCCCAGCAGATTTCTATTTAACTACAGCATCTGGGGTCTTCAGCTGTTATCCTGCCCGAGAAAATCCTGCACAAACAGGTCACTTTTCGCGTCGAGCTTTCTCCCTTTTGCGCATGCTATTGAACCGCTATGAGATGCCGAAAAGCCAGCACGACAAATATATGGTGTAGATGAAATTCTCTTTGCAATGAAATTCGCAGCTCTGAAAAAGGATAATCTGCTGGAAGTTACGGCGATTTGAAAACAAAATTCGCAAGTGTCCCGGAACTTTCTTTACAACCTAATAATTTTGAAAATCTGCTCTGCACTGAATCTCTTTTTGATTTTCCTTCCAAAAACTGCTACTTTCGATACAAATCGGTCGATAATTCAAGATTGCGTGTGAACTTGCTCAAAGATGTGAGGTCACTCATTCGAACAGGCCTGCGGTATTACGCATTAGATTTCGCACACCAAAACTGGATATCTGCGAAGGCACTTGGTCGTCCGCGAATGTCTGTACCTTCTTTGTTTCTCCTAGGATTCCCTAGCCCTGATACGCGGGCATTATGGACAACAGGGCATTGCCATAAAAGTCGAGAATTCCGCGGTTATGTGCAACTCCATGGAACCAGTCACGCCTTGTTTTTAGGATTTAGTTTTCCCTACACTTGATGAAACGTCGAAATTGTACTGGGATCTTGATAGCGCTCTCGGTGCGAAAGATTTGTTTGATGTTTGCAAATTGGTCAGCCCATTCAAAAGCTTTCTACGCTATACAATGCATTTTTTGTACCTTAACTTTTTTCGCCTTGAGGCTGGAAATGGCTGGTCTGTGCGTTGTTTAAAGTTTCTTTTTCAATTTCCTTTCTCTTTGATTCACTTCGAGTGCATTTATGAGATAAAATAAAATATTTCTAGCAGGAAAGAAGATCCTTAGTGCAGGATTTTTTGGATTTGAATGTACAGAAAATGTCGATGTAAGACGATTGGTCAAGATACAGGCCAGCAAAAAAATTGAGTTTGATGTTCGAGTTTAAGAGGGACGCAAGTCCGAAAATTGCAGGATTTCAAACGTAGCTTTCCGAAAACTTCATGGCCTCATAGGATGTCAGTGAGGCGAGTACGCAGTGTTCTGAAGCACCGCTATGACCAAGTCGAAATATGGTCCGATTCTGCCCCTGAGTTAAGAAAGCATTCTACCTCTGGAGGCAGTAAATTAGTAGCGGCGTAACCGGGAGGATAAAAACACTGACTTGATAATCGACTGGCCTGCGCAAGTCATTGCACTAGTCTCACGCGATTTAGTAGCCTCTTCGATAACGAAGTAGAGTGCGTTCGGCGCATGCCAGCAAGGGTTTTGTAGACGCCGAATCCTTTATCATTTTTTATCTTTTCAAGAGGATGTCAGCCCGAATACGTATGTGGTACAAAAATTTGAGAACCAAGTTGGCCAGCCTTTGTGCGAGAAAATTTGCAATATTTCTAGTTTGAACGGCAGAAGAATATTCTAATTAATGCATGCTGCCCTTTTCCTGAGCTTGAAAATATCTTTTTTAACTGAAATTCACTGAACTAACAAGGGAGGTGTTTTCGGTCGAAGTGGCGTTTTCAAATGAAATTGATACGACTATAAAGAGCATCAAACGCTAATTCCAAATCTGTCTTCGTTATCTGCCGAGCTCCTCTAGACGTCGAGTTATGAATATTTTCTTGGTGCGAAAAATGAACGCATAATCTAAGTAAAATAAAGTTTTACGGTCTTCTCAGCGCCCAAATAGAGCAGTGTTAAGTATGAATGCTTTGAATGAAAGATGTTGTTTAAATAAAGTGCTTTGATAATCAACATTGGACCATTTGAGCAATTCTGACGAATATTGTCCTAAATATGCATTTAATTTCTCAACTCAAAAAACGCTCATAACTCGACGTCTAGGGGCGCTCGGCAGATATCGAAGACAGATTTGGAATCAGCGTTTGATGCTCTTTATAGACGTATCATTTCCATTTGAAAAGGCCACTTCGACCGAAAACACCTCCCTTGTACGCTCCAAAATGGGTAGAAAGTATGCTTTATAGGATCCCCGACTAAACAAGGGGTGCATGATAGTGTAAGCACAGCAGCTTATGATATCAATCTGGAATAAAATATGGTATATACAAGGAGATTTAATCATTACACGTGAACCATGAGATTCCTGTTAAACTTTTAAAAGGTATTTCCAATCTAAGTGTTTGGCTTTTCAACAAATGTTTTATTTTCTAGCTAAACAAATTTCTTGCTTTTGATTTGGGTTGATTTTGAATAATACAAGAGTAAGTTGTCACCACTTGTGCCTCACCTCACAGTGTTCAGGGTGATGGGTTCCGCACGGATTTGTAAGAGTGGTGTGTGATTACGAAACATCGGCTGTGCAATTGATTTAACTACTTCCCAACTGTATTTTCTATAACTTTTCTCAGTCTTTTGCTAGTTTTTGTTCGCTAAGTTCGTCATAATGTTTTTTTAGTGATTATGGAGCATTCCGAAGGTGTTTTACAAGAAGGTGAGACAGACAATTTTGTGTGGCGAAATTCCCCTAATTTCTGAATCTCCCTGCAGTCACATGTGAGTGTAAGTTTTATGAGTTTATCTTCAAGTGATTAGCTATAGGAAAGGGTACTACAGGTGGCTGTAACATGTTATCAGACTTCTTTTGTCTGAGTAGTCGTAACTGACGGGATATGGGAGAGTGTTGCCTCGCTGCACATGCATTTTCATGCGTCGCCTGCACACGGCGTTCAACGCTGCACTTCACGAAGAACCGCGAAAGACCTGTACGATACATTCTCCTCGGACTGAGATTGAAGAATACTCCACTCTTGCTGTAAGCATTACCGTATGTCGGTCCTGTACTTTTCATTTACTTTTCATTATGTGTCCCCATAGGTTATACATCATAAGTTAATTTAGAATGCCATGCGAAGAAAATGGATAACATTTGCAGCTGGAGAAGCCGGAAAAAAAGCTGCGGAAGCCCGGAAAAGAATGATGATTTATTCGTATATTACAATATTTTGAAAGTCTGCTTAGAAATGAAATGGCATTAATCGTCGGTGTAGTGGTGGGTTTGATAATCGCCGTAATCGAACTGGCGAGGGCCATTCGCTGCTGCCCTAGTGGAGCGCAAAGTCGACGCAGCGCGCAACGCGCACCCAGGCTGAAACTAAAGATGGTCAAGGCGAACTTTTGCATGTCATAGCTTGTCTCCAAATTTGCATGTCTTCGCTTGGCGCGCTTTTCTACATGCGCGTCTCCTCACTTGGCTCGACTGCAACTACGCGTTTGCAGTCTGTCGTGTGGCGTTATTTGTAATGCGTCGCGTGGCCACTAAATAAAGCAACCAAGAAGGTGAGACCTTTGTATTAGGTTGTCCGGAAATTAATGTCCGTTTTGGTTTTCAACCGCAATAATTCACACATTTTTCATTCCTGAATAGCTTTCAAAGTACCATTCGATAGAGCAAAGCAAGCTCTACAAGATGCCGATCTTGCTTTAGCAACAGCTCTGATCCACCTTGAGTTTCGAACCAAAAACTAAAAAGATTCAAATGCCGGAAAAATTGAAAAAATCGTAATTCAGTTCATAGCATCCTACAAAAATTCTAACTTGCTCACGTAAACACTATCTATATAAGACGTCTATGTACGCCGTTGCCGTATTTTTTCCTTTGTTAGAAATCAAGAAAACCGAAATTTTCATGCTTTTGTCAAAGTGATGCTGCCGTCCCCACATAAGTAGATGCATACTACAAATTTGTAGAGGTACAAACGCGGACTTTCAGCTCTTTACAAGCTTTACTTCTCGAGAAATTTGAATTTTAGCTTGGACCAGCTGACTAAGGAAAGCTATATTCGATATTTCTCGAGAACTAATATTTGTAGATCTGAAAATTTACGTCTGTACTTCTACAAGTTTGTAATACACATCTACTTATGTTGGGACGACACAGCGTCACTTTGGCATAAGCATAAAATTTCCGTTTTCTCTATTTCTAACAAAGGAAAAAATAGGATAATGCGTACATAGATGTCTTATATGGATAGTGTTTACGTGAGCAAGTTAAAATTTTTGTAGGATTGCTATGAACTGAGTTACGATTTTTCTCGATTCGGGCAGTTGAATATTTTTAGTTTCTGGCTCGAAACTCATGGTGGATCAGAGCTGTTGCTAAAGCAGAAACGCCATCTTGTAGAGCTTGCTTTGCTCTATCAAATGATACTTTGAAAGGTATTCAGAAATGAAAAATGTATGACTTATTGCGGTTGAAATTCAAAACGGACATTCATTTCCGGACAACCTAATAGTATCGCGCAAAACTGCTACGAGTAATTCCAGCAGCGTGGTAGATGTCGCATTGCCGACACGATGAAACATATGGAAGATGGCCGAGATGTGGACTGTGCTGAACGAGATTTTGGCTAAGAAAGGAGCACCCAAACAATGCATCGTCACAGCAAACTCGAATATCAAGTGCGGCATGTTTTGTAAAAAAGGAATGAATGCTTGATGATTGCATCTATTTCTATAGCCCCAAAAGTGTTATAACTAGAAAAACTCTTTCTTTGTATCCGACGTTCGTAATTAGCTTGTGTAGTAATTCCGCCCACAAAAGAGGTTATCGCTAAACAATGTATAGGTTGCGGCTTACCCGCTTCTGTCGCAACTTTCGAGCTACTCGCGAAATAAAAAATAGGGCGGAAGAAAGTCGTAACCACTACACTACACTTCTGATTCACCCGCGATCTCTGCAAAGCCAATCAAGTGGGCAGATTTCACAGTAATTACTCTCCGCTATATGGCGTTTTTGGCTGATACAAAGTCTGTCATCACAATTTTGTTCCCGTTTTGAACCTTTCTAACAGTCCACTATAGTGTGTAATTTCAAACAAACTGTAGCACACCTCATTTGTCTCTGAATTGGACTCCTTCTGCCCACTTTTGAATATCTAGAAGAATGCTAGAACATGGTTATCGCAACGACTATTTTTTGTTGCTATCAAAATGTGGACATTAGCGAAGGCTTACGAACCCGCACAGAAAATTCAGCACTGTGGGTGCAGACTATCGAGAAAAAAGAGCGACTCCACTAGAGACATCCCTGAAGGCTCAATAGTGTTCGTTAACCATGAATGATCAGTTCTTCAGCTGAATTACAATACAACTGACTCTTTCAACTTTACCTTACAATCAGAGACTCGTGGTCTTTGTGCTGATGGCTTCCTTTGAGTGAGGGTTACTGCGCAAGCAAAGCGAAATAGAGCCGAAATCTTTACAGAACTCTCTAATTCATCGCGCACTAAATTCTTGCGTAGCCCTGGAAAGAATGATGGCGGAAGAACGAGGATGTTCGACAGAGCAACGAATACGAGAGTCAATTGGAATGGTCTGAATCGTGTAGCAATTGGAAGGATAGTGTAACCATGAATGATCAGTTCGTTCGCTGCTTTATCTACTCTTCCCATGCAAATTCAACATATAAGGGTGTCCCAAGAAGATGTGCACACTGTTTGAGTCAATAACTCTCTTATTTTCATGTATTTTGCCAAGCATAAGAAACCATTCTGTAGAGCGAGGATCAACTTCGATTTATAGTATGGATCGAATTAACAATTGCTTTTCATTACTGTAGGATTACGCTAGGAACTGCGACGAGAATTTTAACTCATTGGAAGCGATATTTTGCCTCAAATAGAAAGCCAAACAAGCCAGAAACTCTTGAGCTAGGCCATTCAAAGTCGCTAATTTCAAAAATGAAATTTGGACTTCAGTATAATGCTTCCTTCAGTCATTTCAGATTTAGGGTAACAACTGTTTTTCCAATGTTAGTCAGAAATGAGATTACGCCATCAAAAAAGCTCGAAAAACTTATGAAATGTTGTGTGGTGAAATAAGCACGCCTGGAAACCTTGCTACACAAATTTTCAGATTTTTTTGGAATTATTTCATGAGAAGGCCTACTCCAGAGTGACGCTATATGCTGAAAGTTCATACCGTAATCCTACAATAATAGTCTTGGTGATTCGCTCCATACAGTAAACTAAGTTGAACTTCGCTCTACAGAATAATCCGGCTCGGCAAAATACATGAAAGCAAGAGAGTTATTAGCAATCAAACAGTGTGCACATCTTTTTGGGACACTGTATATTTTCCGAATAGATGATTCACAAATGGGCAGACGTGCGCTCCGCATGAGAGAAGAAGGATGGAGAAACATAATGAGCCAAAATCGCTGGCAATGAGAGGACTGATACCAAAACTTGCACTACTGTTTAGAGAGCTCGCTCATGTGGCCAAATGTGGCCAGTTTGATCCGCGTGCCCCGCCAGTGCGGTCGTCTCTACTACTGCCGGTACTTCGATGACCCGCGCCCTCCCCCTTCTCCTTCCTACGCTTGCCGTAATCAGTCCTGTAAGTCGTGTGTGCTCGAGTCCCACGCTTTAATGGTTTGTCAGTCTGCACACAAGAATGATACCGAGGAAAGCGACATGCCTGGGGCGAATTCGCAAAGGGAGATTTTGACTCGTTTGGGGGGGGGGGAGTCGAGAGTAGGCCCTCGGATCTACACTCGGACAAATTTGGTCAGCAAAAGCTACTGTATTCCACACTTGTCAAAGTACGTACGAAAACAAGTTGGAAGAAAAAAACGGATAGTCTTGATAGGGATCGAGCAGGGTGACGTGCCGGCTACTCGTCGCTTTGATCAAGAAATCATACGGTAATACATCTATACATGGGGCGAAACGGAATCAATAGAGGAGTGTGATAAGGGGAATGTGACAGACGTCCGAACTGGCCAATCTAGGGGACCACAAGCCTTGGACGTGTTCTAAAAGTGGGTCTTTGCACTAAGGAATTGCTGAACAAGCTTTTTGAATGCATGAGACAGGGCGACAGAGCCTCACACAGAAGTTACATAAGCTAGGCGCGACTTTACAATCGAAGAATGGCAACTGGATCGTGAGCTGCGTAAACTCGCGGGAGATTTGAATGCCAGGGAGGGCAGATTGGTTTATGTTGTCCGCGTCCTCGAGATAGTCAAGCTCCGGACACCGCATGATTTGCCTAGGCGCTCCTTGGTCTCACCTACCGCACACGGCAATGGCCGAAGGTCTGCAGTAGATTCGGAAAGACACAGCAGTGGTTCACCCAACAGCCTCACTATGTTTTATTACTCACTTTGTTTTCAATTCACTATATTCTACCTCTTCCATGCGGCTCTTTGTTGGAATTCTGAGAGCGCACCTAGTACGTATGAAATAAATAAATAAATAAATGTTCCCGGTTGTTGCCTCGCAATCTGTACCCAGTACTTATGATGCCAACTATAATAGAAAATAAACTTTCAAACAGGAAAAGTTTTACTGCCTGACAACAACTGCTTAAATGAAAATCTACAGTCTAGCAAGGGAACGATACTTAGTGTCCGTGGCCTTTCGAAATAAAATGCATACCATTACACTTGTCTACGAACGCTGATTCCGAATCTGACTTCCGTTTCTGCTGAACGTTTCTCTGAAAGAAGTTATGAAGGATTTTCGCGCCAAACTTGCCCTCCAGAGATATGACAGGAACACCAATACCGCCGGTAGTTGTGGTGTAGTGGCTAGTGAGCTAGCCTCCCAAGCTGATGCAGGTGTAGGTTCACATTGTTTTGCATTATTCATTTTTGCATTGCCCGATTAAGCTTCTTTTTGAGAGTTGGATTTCCTCGAGGTAAATGCGTGTCCTTACTCTTTTAAAATTTGACGGAGTCATTTTTATACAAGTACTAGCTGGCTTACCCGGCTCCGCCGTATCCGGACCAAACTTGGAAGCAGTGGTATCAACGCAGAGTACTGGGTGTCACAGTCCACTTTTCGTTATCGATCGATGTCGATTTTACCGATTTTTATCGATTTTTTTGCAGAGTTCACTTACAGGGCTAGGAGTTGGCACAGGGGGGGGGGAAGAGCATGGGGATTCCGAATACAATATTAGTTTTCAGAATTATCGATTACTTTTATTGGTTTTACCGATTTTTTGTAAATTTTGACATGCGAGGCTGGGATTTTGCACAGGGGGTAATCGAGCATGCTGATTACGAACACAATATTAGTTTTCAGAATCGTCCATTACTTTTATCGATTTTATCGATTTTTTTGTAAAGTTTGACCTGCGGGGCTGGGAGTTTGCACAGGGGGTAATCGAGCATGCAGATTACGAATACAATATTAGTTTTCAAGATCGTCCATTACTTTTATCGATTTTATCGATTTTTTGAAATTTTGAGCTAGGGGGCTGGAATTTGGCACAGGGGTGTAATCGAGCATGCTGATCACCCCCCTTGGGGATGATCCCCATGCTCGATCACCCCCCTGTGCGAACTCCCAGCCCCGTAGCTCAAACTTTGCAAAAAAATCGATAAAATCGATAAAAGTAATCGATAATCCTGAAAACCAATATTGTATTCGGAATCCCCATGCTCGATTACCCCCCTGTGCCAACTCCCAGCCCCGTAGCTCAAACTTTGCAAAAAAATCGATAAAATCGATAAAAGTAATCGATAATCCTGAAAACCAATATTGTATTCGGAATCCCCATGCTCGATTACCCCCCTGTGCCAACTCCCAGCCCCGTAGGTGAACTCAGCAAAAAAATCGATAAAAATCGATAAAATCGATATCGATCGATGACGAAAAGTAGCCTATGACACCTGCCGGGACCCGAAGTGTATGTGTGCCAAGTTTGGTCCGGATCGGTTCAGAAATGGAATTTTCTATTCGGAACATACGTACATACATACATACATACATACATACATACAGACATACAGACAAACAGACATTCAGCTTTATATATAAGATTTCCTATATTTATACTAAGAGGTGCCTATAAAAATAAAAACGATCGGAAAATGAATGCATGTCAACATGTTACCATGTTGGTGTTTTTATCGTATGTGCCTCGCGCGGCCAATTTGGCGCGAAAATCCTTCATAACTTCTTTCAGAGAAACGTTCAGCAGAAGCGGAAGTCAGATTCGGAATTAGCGTTCGAAGACGAGTGTATTGGTATACATTTCATCTCAAAAGGCCACGGACACTGAGTATCGCTCCCTTGTAAGTAAATTTGAATGGTCGTATAGTTGTGGTTAATGCTCGCTCTATTTGTAATAAACTTCCCGATTTACACAGACTTGTTTCAAACCATCCATGCTTCTCATCACGGAGTCATGGTACAAATCGCATCTTATACATGATGCGAATATCTGCCAAGGTTTTGATTACGATATGTATTAGGTTGGCACATAAGTAATGCAACTTTTTAAATAACTTTTGTCTATTTGAACGTGGCGCATTCATTTTTTGGCAATATAAGGGATATGATGTAAGCTTCTAATGCACACATTTTTGCCGAATTTTACCATCTTATGTGAGGATTACGGTAGGTTTACGGTACTTGTGAAAAACTTTAGAATGCATCAGATTTTGCTGAAACTTGGCCTATAGGGCTTATTTGACATGCTGGTCACAAAAATGAGATCCGTTTCGCATGAAAAGGCCTCGTTAGTGAGATCAAAAAATGAATTTCTTTTTAGCGACAAATGAATATGATATTCGTGTTTACCGCATAGGATTACCCTATAGTGCAAAGTTATAGCGAATTCTGACTTTTCGCAGCTTAGTATTTACAAATTGCCTTCAAAACTTGACGCATTTGACTTGTTCAACTTCTCAAAGGCGCTCCACCTTAATTTAAGTTTAAATTTCATTTCTTTTTCACTGATTCCAATGTGCCAACTTCCAGCTACATGCGGCCTATAATTGCTTTTTCATATGTTTGAATCAGGTTTCGTAGGGCTTCATGTTTGCCAAAAAATCGTGAAACCTCGATTTTCAGCAGTTTTCAAAAAATGCTTAGATTTTTTGTACTACTTTATCAAAAATCAAGCGGTTTGCGCATACTTGCAGCTTACATCACAATCTACATGATGCCACAAAATGAGATTGCTACATAAAATAGGAAAAAAGTTACGGGAAAAGTTGCAAAACTTATGTGCCAACCTAATACTAGATGCGATAGTGAAGGGGGGAGGGATCCTTGCCCTCATGAGTAGAGGGCTAGAGCACCACTTAATTGCCAGCCGAAACTGTTCTCCCTTCTGCCAATGTCTATGTTTTTACTTGATTGAAGCAGCAGCGCCTACTTTATTTTAGTATACCGAAATCCCCAATGCGATAGCACATCCTTTGAAAGTGCAATGACATACTTTGCAGAAATGCTCGAAGAAATCAGGACTGCGTCATTTTGGGATCTTTCAACCCGCCAAGTACTTGTTGGTAAGCGGTAGTTTGGGAGCCCACGGCTGTGTCTCCAGCTTCGCGAAACTTCTGCGGCTTATGGAAATTTATGGCTTACACAAATTAGTAAAATGCGCTACTCAAGGACAGCAGTGTCGCTTGATCTTGTGTTCTCCAATAAAACTTATAAAAATTCAAGTTTGCGCACCCTTTTCTATATCGGGCCCATCGCTCTATAGCTTTTAGGGTGCGTAAGCGTCACGGAGTTGTTTCGCCAAAGATGTACTGCGCTGTACTGTACTGCTACCTGTACCGCTCTACTGTACTGTACTGTAAAGATGTACATGTTTTACTCCTTTCGTCCCTTTCCTTAAACGGAGTTTCAGAATCTAGACCCCCTGTGCTCGATTACCCCCTGTGTGAACTCCCAGCCCCGTAGCTCAAACTTTGCAAAAAAATCGATAAAATCGATAAAAGTAATCGATAGTCCTGAAAACCAATATTGTATTCGGAATCCCCATGCTCGATTACCCCCTGTGTGAACTCCCAGCCCCGTAGCTCAAACTTTGCAAAAAAATCGATAAAATCGATAAAAGTAATCGATAATCCCGAAAACCAATATCGTATTCGGAATCCCCATGCTCGATTACCCCCTGTGTGAACTCCCAGCCCCGTAGCTCAAACTTTGCAAAAAAATCGATAAAATCGATAAAAGTAATCGATAATCCTGAAAACCAATATTGTATTCGGAATCCCCATGCTCGATTACCCCCTGTGTGAACTCCCAGCCCCGTAGCTCAAACTTTGCAAAAAAATCGATAAAATCGATAAAAGTAATCGATAATCCTGAAAACCAATATTGTATTCGGAATTCCCATGCTCGATTACCCCCCTGTGCCAACTCCCAGCCCCGTAGGTGAACTCAGCAAAAAATCGATAAAAATCGATAAAATCGATATCGATCGATGACGAAAAGTAGCCTATGACACCCGCCGGGTCCCGAAGTGTATGTGTGCCAAGTTTGGTCCGGATCGGTTCAGAAATGGAATTTTCTATTCGGAACATACGTACATACATACAGACATACAGACATACAGACATACAGACAAACAGACATTCAGCTTTATATATAAGATTCGAATATTATTCGATTCGAAGGCTTCCATTTCCGAATAATATTCGATAGTCGAATATTCGAAATTTTCGACTTTCGAATGATATTCGATATTCGAACTTTCGGAGTTTTCAATTTTCGAATAATATTCGATAGTCGAATATGCGAGAATTTCGATTTTCGAATATTATTCGATATTTCGAATTTCCCCAAGTATTGTGCACATGCATGGTGTCTGCGGGCCTCTCGGTTGAAAATTCATCTGGTATGAGTCCGATTTTTATTCGTCTCTGTTTGATTTCATGAGATCTACCCCGTGTTAATAAAAGGATTTTTAGTGATACTTCATATAAATAGAGAATTCTTTCTCAAATCAGATAGGAAGAACCGGATGCACGAGCGGTCACGGTGACGGCTATCATCCACTATAACCGGCCAGGGGGGGGGGCAGTTACTGAGCCGGGTTAGCAGCTGCGGCGATCGGCCGAGCGTCCACATGACTGCGGCGATTGCTGGCGGATGAGCGCCCACGATGACCAAGCGAGCGGTGCGCGCTCGTCCGATACTTTTGCCTGAAATGCTGCCCAGTGCGAGCCTCTCGAAACAGAAGTGATGCACTGGTAGAATATATAAGAATAAAATTCAATATTTTCTTATTTCACGGCGTAAGACAAAAACATCACATACAACAACTCTAAACATTCTTTGTCATCTGGAAAAATACATCTGAATTCAATAAATTCTTCGGTAACAACAAAAATTAGTAAGAAACTGTACAATACAATAACAAAACGATATGAGCAAAAAATACACGGGTGTCTTTATAAAGCTAGGACCCAGTTAGCAGGAACCGAGATACAGTAAAAAGAACTCTATGGACTCCGTTATTACACCGTGATAGGTCGGTTTCACGACACCGAACCCAATGAAATTGCATACCTACATTCTCTAATGATTAGAGATTTGGAAGCCGAACAAGAGCACTCACGCGGAAGCAGAGCAGATCTTCACGCGTCTAATAACTTGGATTTTTCGCAATAACAAAAAAAAATTAGACGACAGACATACAGTGAATATTACAACAGCACTTATGAAAACACGCTCGTTACACTTGTTATCACTCTTTCTTTTGACAAAATGAGAATCTAGAAAGCAAGACGTTGAAGTGATTGAATTGGGAAAGGATATGACGCTAAGCACGCGCATAACCTAATCGATGACTGAAAGCTTTAAAATAGGATTTTGATAGGGAGAGAAACAGAACGAAAAGAAGTGAGATTGCATAAATATGCGCAATGGATGTATACCGCAGCACTGACCTTAGAGTGTCAAGGAAGCGCGCCTTGGCAAGAAGGGGCGAACTGATAAAGAAGTGGACAGAGTGCATCAAAATGTCAAGCGGTCAATGCAAGCACAGATCGGCACCAGATTTAGGAAGCACCAGGAAAGACCCAAGAATAGGGCCGTTAACTAGAGATACATAGGAAAGCTACGAAAGATAGAAGAACTGTAGTAACGCAGCTCATATACGATCTGGCAAGCTACCAAAGCATAGCTTCAAGGACTACAGCTGCAAAAGCAATGAGCTCAGAAGAATTTGCGGTCTCAATTTTCATGGAGCAAAACTGATTTTAAATGCCTTTTTCCTGATTTACGCCCTTTCTCACTACAGAATATTCAAGCATGTTCGCTTTGCCGTCGATATAACAGTTATTAGGTACATTGGCAATGTCTCCTGTAGTCCCGAAGCGACTATACATGAATTACAGCAAGTGTTAAAGAGCGCTTGTAAAATGACTAGGGAAAGCCATCACAGCGTAACCGACCTGCTTCGAAGCAGTGTCTAATTAGGCTATGCTTTCGCACCTTCGAGAAGGCAATGGCAGAGCGAATGAAGCGAGTGGTACGGATCAATGTGCTAAAAGTACTACAAAGCCAGACATCACGTGTTCCAGCATTTGTTTGAGTAGCCATACAACTTCCCTCCTCTACTACAGCAACTTGCTGTATTTTTGCCTAAGGATAAGCCACTAGCCATGACACAGTTCAAATGCGGCGGCAATGAGCCTCGGATACATGATGCTGGTCGTAAGATTAGAAAGCGCTCGTTTGACTGGATGCAGTGGTTTTTTCATCGTATTGCATCGCATTATTGATGATATCACTGACAACGGCCATCATTCTCGTATATACATTGTCCGCTTCCGTATGATCTGCCAATCCTAGTATCGACAATTGATAGCTGACCTGAAATAGGAAGTCGGATCATGCCGAAGTGAGCATCGAGACCTATTACGATCAAGGTAGAAGCTAGGGTGCAAGGTGCGAAAGGTACAGAGAACACGTCTCATTTCAATCATTAAAGAAAAAAAAAAGGTCCTCAGCATTAGCTAAAGAATTTAGCCACATTCTGACCTCTTTAGCTTGCTTACCTGCTCCATTTCATGACATATATCCGTTGCTTGTGAGATGCACGTCTGATATGGAACTTCAAAATGACGATCCGGTTGAGTTGCACCATGGATCCTCTGTAAAACGAAGTAAGAGGACTGAATCGACAACATAATCAGTAAAAACCAATTCATCCAAGTAATAATTTACTCTCACAAAGTTCTAATCAAAATGATCTTTACTTACCCGTGTTATTTCCCTTTTCTGATTAGCAGCTGCCGTATTTGGGAAAACCGCTCCAATCATGCTTAGGGTGTCGTTTATGTGACATATTATCTAAACGTAGCGCTTATCTCTTACATACTTGGTCAAAAATAACAATCAAATTACTGACCTTATCTGAATCCCTGCATCCTTCTCGAGCCCACAAGGCCAAACGATGGACCGCGAGTTCGAAAGAGAGCAGTGAACCAAGTAGAAACTGGGCAATATCTTCTCGTGGTGCAACACGATCAACCAAATATTGGACTATCGTAGCAAACAAGCTCTAAAATTCATTCAGAGTATATCAGTTTGTACTTTCCTAAACAATCTGTAAAATGTAAAAAAAAGACCAAAAATACATGAATACATGTTACAATACCAAAATACATGTTCATTTTGTGGATGAGAGCAGAAAAAAACAAGGCAGCTGCTTTTCAGTAAAACTTACCAATACTGGAATTATATTGAGCCCACGGATGATATGACCTGGTATAGCACATTCCGCATGCTGCTGGTATTGTACTCCCTGGAGATGACATTATCTACTTCTGAGAAAAAGAAAAGATGTAAGCTGACCTGAATGTTGCCGATTTCTATGTAGACACGGTCGTATACATGAGTGACACATCTCGCCATTTTTAAAAGCTTCACCAAAGTCTCGATCGCTTTCGAAGACCTAAGCAACGGAAAAAATCAGGCAAGTTCAACAAACTCGATGAAATGTAAAAACTTGGAAGGGAGCAGCTTTTCTAACACTCAGGCAAACTTTGACCTGAAGATCAAACAATTCGCTCCACCAGGAAACAGCAGCATTACAGCGATGGTATAGAACACTGATTTACTGATTATGAGAGCAAAAGTCAAGACATGTTCTCCAGTGTTTGAACGCTGAACAACGCTCTGCATTGCATATCAGCTGCAAGCAACGAAAAAAAAAGACTTGCAATTGCATTCAACAAGACATGCCGATAGCGCTAAGCTAATCATTACTGAGACTGAAGAAATTAACGAATTCCAATGCGCTTAAAATCTGTGAAAGAACCATGAAATCAATAGATAAAGGACTGATGCCTGGGATAAAAAGAGACACGAGCATTGCAATCTTTTCGAAAGAAAAGAGAACATATGGAAATCGTGATAGTCATCGCTGACAATTTGATCAATGCTATAGAGCTTTCCTGAAAAAAGAAATGAACGTTTACTATTCTGAGAGGACTATTGACAGCATAACTGTTGAGATATGTGAGCATGAGGTATCCAAATCAATGATAGATCACTCACAATCTTGGCAAATTTGCAGCGTTGTTGCGATTGATATCGGTTGCCACTAGCCGCACAACACTCCACAGAGTCTTTACAAGATCATACAAATGAGATGCCCGCTGAAATACTCAAGGTAGTGTTGGAGAAGATAAAACACAAGGCAGAACATACTTGGAAAAGCACGATGTAGTGAGGAGCGAAAGGTATTTTTACGAACTCGGCAATTTCATCACGTGCACATCTTGCCACATCTCTGCAAGGAGAACGTTATCAAACGAATGAGTAGCAAAAGATTCGCCTTTTTGGATGAGAAAAAATTTAAGATTCAGACCGGGAAAAGAATCGACTAGTAAACAACTCACTCGATTTCTGAATAGGTAAACGCCTTAACAAGGGCAAAACGCATTGTTTTAGCGGGATACCGATAACCCATAGTGTAGTAAAACTCTGGTAGGCTTCGAAGAGGACGAGCTTGTGCGTTATTGCATGGTACGTTGTCTATCTCATTGTAAAAGTTGCTGATCACCTAAAAACTTTATTGCAACAAAAGAACACGAGCAAAAAACAACCCAATAAAATTTCATCAGAGTGTAAACCGCAGAAATAAACTTTGATCAAAACAATTTTGCAAAAAAAAAGATTCACCTTGTTATAAATTTCCATAAGTTTCACTTCCAAACCAGCAGCCTCGGTTTTTCGCATCAATCTGCAAAACACTTGCGAACGCGTGCCCCGCACTGCATACAATAATAGAAGTACTTACGCGATGAACATTGGTTTCAGAACATTGAGATAGAGCAACTTGGCCTGATTTTCATAAACAATCTCAGGTGTTACATTGTTTGGGTAAGTCGCCTTGTTGAACTCCATGATTGCAAACAGCTGAACACGACAATACACTGTCAAATACGTTTGACGAACTGTGGTACCTTTCGCCGCTCCATTTCAAATGTTGATTCATCAATCCAAGGCTCACAATACATCTTTAGAGCTACAGCCAGGTTCTCATGATCAGCCAACGCCTAAAATTCGACAGACCTTGTCTCAGTAACACACAGATAATAAACATCTGCGAAGCTAGAGATTTCTTGATTGTGGGTAAAAGGATATATGATGATGGAAAGAAATTATACAGATAGCAAGGAGCTATTCATTTTGCAGAACAGTAGAAGTAAATCTGAATCTATGTGTATTGAATAAACTGCCAGACACGGCCAAGCTAAAATGAGTAGAAGACAAAGAAGTGAGAACGGCGGATAGAAATAAGAAATAAAGAATCCGGCCATTTCTTACCGCTTCCGTTGGTGTAGCACTAAGCATCTGCTCATTGTCGTTGATAGGAGGCGGAACTGGTGAAAATCCATTTCCGCGGTCTTCGTTTGGTACCTCATACACATCAGCATTCCCTCGAGCATCCTCATTTTGAGTGCAACGGTAGTGCTCGATTTGACTTTCGAGAGCCTCATTGTCGGCAAAGACCAATTGGCGGACATCCTCAGCCAGAAACTTTGAAGCTGTGCAGTCATCTGAAACCTCAATATGTTTTGATCGCGTACCCACTTCCTATGATCAAAATTTTCACCCGCAAAAAGCCATGGTTCCGCAGCTGAGCTGACGTACAAGAGGAAGTATGCAGATGTTGTTCGTGTACCTCCGACCGCTTCCGCTTCGATATCGCTCCAAGCGGCACTTTCCACTCTTTGATCGTTGAACTTCTCCCAATGGTCATCGTCAACTCCTAAAAAAATCTTTTCCACTGAATGTCAACTAAAGAACGAATGAAACACACCCTTTCTAACATACGCCCAGTAGTGTCCTGCATTAGCATGGCCTTGATGGATTGCCACAGCATGAAGGTGGTATCCGCGATGCTTCAATTCCTCAATTTCATAGATCTCATCAATCGCCTTCAGCAATTCCCCCTCGCGCATTTGTAGCTCTATAAAAACATGAAGTATAGCAAAGTCAAATGTGCAGTCAGATAGTGCATGAAACTCACGCTTATGCTTCGTTCGTAACTCGTTGATAGAGTTCTCCAGCTCAGGCATAAATCCATACAGCTGAGCCAAGTTCGTGGCGGTTGGTGCAACTGCAAATATCTTGATAGACTAATTGCGCAATTAGATAAAATGTCTTACTGGGTGGTTTATCTTCCACAAAAGATTGAGCCTTACTAGCTGGGCCAGCCAAAGGAATAGGACACGTGTCATCATCCATTTTCTCACTTGCACCACTAAAACAGATGTCACTACTTGCAATTTGCCTTCAAAAAAACCTATACAAATGCAGCAGTTGGTAATATTCACGTAAATGTGAGCTCTAATGAACTGAGACTATTGTACCAAATTGTGGTCGATAAAACAACAATAACAGCATGAGCATTCCTTATCAGCTTACCTATCAGACTTCTCTCCCTCCACGAACCGTAGTGTAGCTTTCAAAATATTCACGATCCTGTCCGTATGATCGCCAATAGGAAACTCATTCATCCTGAAGAGTAAAAAAATGAAAGCACTGCAATTTCCATTAGCTACCAAGACCTACCCTTTCAAAGCAGCACGAACGTCAGATAGCTCATTGCGCAGTCGATTTCTTTCCTCGCGCAAACGAGACACGATATCGTAGTTGCTAAAAAACTAACATTTTTGATAGAGTAAAATGCGACTACTGCGATAACCTCGCCATATAGCGATCCATGAAGATGGTACGAGGAAAATGGAATCGCATGTTGAGCTTTTCTGTTTCTCCTTTCGTTCCGTTGAAAAAATAACGACCCAGAGAGAAAATCAAAACAGCGGGTAACGACTCGAACCATGGCTAAATTACGAAAATGAATATGAGAATAAGTGTTATAGACCAAAAAATAAAGCTGTTCGCACCTCCTTTCCAGAATCGTTAAGAAACTGGTGTGCTTCGAGAGCGTCATGGAGATTTCCATGAGAAACGTGGATAGGGAACAAAGAAGTGTACTCCAGTTTTGTCCAACTTTTATCTGCAACACAAAAATTGGACAGATAGAATGTTGAAATTTTGGCTCAAACGGTTCTTCTGAGAAAATCATTCGTGTATGTTTTAAAACGTAAACAACCAGAATTATGGCTGGCTCTGTAGAAAGCCCAATTGAAAGCCATCAGTATTTCAGGATAGAATCTAATCCAATCCAATGTAACCTCACGAAGAATAGCCACCAACTCAAAAACATATCAATAAACGACATACCATTCGTAGCCCGTTCTGCCTGATACCCATGAAACAGATCACGTATCCAATCAAGATGCGTTCGTGATGGCGGCCCAGGAGCTGGTTGGTCAGTAACTAAACCTTCAAATCTCCATAGATAATGCATATGCAGAACAAGGATCCCACTTACCCATACTTTCAACCTTTGCCTCTTCCTTCTGATTTGAAACATTGCCGTCGCCAATGACAGGAGTCGGCTCTATCGATGCTGCAGGTGAGGTTTCCATCACATCAAAACTACGGCTGGTCGTAAGTGGTGTCGAAATTTGCGGAGCCTAAATGACAAATTGGAGCAGAGTAAAGTAAGATCTTACGATTTCGCACTTACACCGATGATCTCTGCTGCGGCATCCTTCATGTGCTCATCTTCCACACTGGGTGTAGCCAAACCCTTTTCCATCCATTCCATCAAGCTCGACATCATTTCAGAAGCATCCTATTTAGCCCAGCGTAAACAAACCAAATGAGGCATGAAAATATAAAGAAACACCTGCTGGCGTCCAAGTATGACGTCGCTTCTGCTTCGGGCAGCCAATGCACTAACAATTTTCAATGCTTCTGATGGATCAATGTATCGCCTATTTCCTATGTCCATACTTGCAAAAAGAAAGCGCATTTTGTCAACCAAATCGCCTTCGGTTGCTTGCTGAAAAAAATGAACAATTTGATAGAAGAAAGAGAAAGGCGTACAACACATACAAATACTTACTTCCTCATTTACTATGTCAGAACTTTGAGGAACATATTCGTAGACTACACGTCGAAATCGAGGCAAGTGGAACAGCAGTTGAGCTACAACGTTAAACCAGCATGTGTTACCGGTGTTATGTAGGCCAACCTGTAATACCGTGTTATAAGGAAAGAGATAGAAATTTCTCGCACTTCTTGGTTTGAATTCTAATTAACTTTTCAGACTATAGCTAGAATCGAGCTCTAATCAAAAAATGAATCAGTCTCCCAATCACAAGCACAGTGATAGCTATGTAAATATTCAGCTAGCTACATGATTTTGACAAAATGCAGATAACATATGAGAATCAGATCCTCAGAATACAGAAAAAACCATAATAGTTCAAATTTACCGATACGCCTTCTTTTCTGAGCATCTCTTCAGGATTTGCTGGTAGTGATGAGTTATAAGAGCGATTCCCAGGTGGGCCTTGTGAAATGAGAGATTCGGCTATGGCTCTGCATATAAAGATTGAAAAAGGGAAACCAAATCATCAAACAGCTAACTTTTCTATGTCACTCTGTTCTCTCTCAGCTGCAGACGGTAGCGCTGGCATGGGAGTAGCTGTGGACGTAGCAGTGGAGCCAGTGCATGTTGTAGGAACCACATGAACGGCTCCACCTTGCTGTGCCATCTCAGCGGCAGCTTCTTCAATGGTCTGCATGGGTCGATTAGCGCAGGTCTGGACCTGAAGGGAACGTACACAAAAATGTTGGGCATTAGCTACTTCATAACAGAATGCGAGAGAGATTGCTGAGTTGCTCCACTTAGCAATCCGACGTGAAAGGTAAAACAGCAAAGGGTAGAGTCAAGTTCTTGCTCTTTCATTTAGAGATGTCCAAGCTTTTTCAATCAAGTTAATCAACATTTGTCAGTTCGACTCGGAGCTCAAAAGAACGCGGACAGTTTGCTTGTTCGCCCAACCCGATAAGAATATGTGCGCGATCAATCAAGTTCTATCTAAACGCTCCTTCCTTAGAGTGTGACTCAACGTTCGCAAATGGCGTCAGAACAAGGCACATGATACGATAAAACGACGTAAAAATGACTAAACAAATATAATCGCTCAGAAGAGATATAATTATCGTAAAAAGAATCGTGTTCGGCATGTAAAACAAAATTGTTTACCGGACGCGGAGTTTGTGAGCGTTGTTGCTTCTCATTAGTCTGATTCAGTTCATCCATATAAACTCCAACAACTTCTTGTAGATACTCTTCCTCATTGTTATTCTTCTGACTACGTAGTCGAGGATGCTGAAACTCAAGATGATCAGATAATGAGTTTGGAGGAATAAGACAACGTTCAAAAACAATTACAAAACACGTATTACATTGAAATAAGAGAAGTAGCTTTTAGTGAAGCTCACCCTGATGGCTTTCAGGCATAGATCCTCGTTGAAATCCGACGACCCGAGAAATGATCGGATATATTCTATCGTACATTGCTCCTCCACGCTTGGGCCCCCGCCAGTCTAGAAAAATATAGATGGAAATTCGAATAAAAAATGTAGTATTTTACCTCTCGAAATGTTACTGCAAGAGGAGGTGCTGGAGCTTTCGCGTTATAAGCAGGAGGAGGTGATTTCGTAGGAACAAACATCGGTTGTTGCGCTCTGTGAGTCATATCTGACTGCTAAACGGATAACATTGCTTAGAATCAAAATATTAATTCATTAGTGAAGGTCAGATAAGCAGTGGAACAAAGAATTGAGAAAGATGGGAAAAGAATAAAAAAATTGTTAGAAATGAAAATTAACAAAAATGATAAGAATGAAACTTACACTACGAAAATGCTTGTTGCCGACGTTTGTGGGATCGAGCCTGGCTTGAAAATCTGCAGGTTCGGGGTTCTGCTGAATATCCATAGAGTCCTTCTTGTTTATATCGGCCATCTCTGAAGTAATTTACTGGTGACATGAAAACTTCACAAGAAGCGAAAATATGGACATGGACGTGCAAACATTCAATGCTTGCACAGGAATTATGCAGAACAATTGAAGGACAAAGCATTTACAGAAGGAAAATAACACTAAAAGGAATAATGAGGGAAATTTCTCGGAATGGCACATTGCCAGATCCACTTGGCGGTTTGCCAGTGTCTCGCTGCGTAGCTGCCCATCACTCCCAACGCACGCACATGGGACAGACGAGCGCAGAGCATATTTTCTCGCAAAAAACATGCACTTACGGCGGCTGGTTCGATCTGAGTGGGAAGAGCGTATTTTCGTAGCCGATATGACTAAGCCATGCAACAAAAAAAAAATGCCGTACTCTCAAACTCCCTAAAGTTGATGTTATTCTCCCGGCTACGATGAAATGTGATAGCGAAGGATGTGAAACTGAGAAGAACATGCGAATATGATGTAAGCTTCTAATGCACACATTTTTGCCGAATTTTACCATCTTATGTGAGGATTACGGTAGGTTTACGGTACTTGTGAAAAACTTTAGAATGCATCAGATTTTGCTGAAACTTGGCCTATAGGGCTTATTTGACATGCTGGTCACAAAAATGAGATCCGTTTCGCATGAAAAGGCCTCGTTAGTGAGATCAAAAAATGAATTTCTTTTTAGCGACAAATGAATATGATATTCGTGTTTACCGCATAGGATTACCCTATAGTGCAAAGTTATAGCGAATTCTGACTTTTCGCAGCTTAGTATTTACAAATTGCCTTCAAAACTTGACGCATTTGACTTGTTCAACTTCTCAAAGGCGCTCCACCTTAATTTAAGTTTAAATTTCATTTCTTTTTCACTGATTCCAATGTGCCAACTTCCAGCTACATGCGGCCTATAATTGCTTTTTCATATGTTTGAATCAGGTTTCGTAGGGCTTCATGTTTGCCAAAAAATCGTGAAACCTCGATTTTCAGCAGTTTTCAAAAAATGCTTAGATTTTTTGTACTACTTTATCAAAAATCAAGCGGTTTGCGCATACTTGCAGCTTACATCACAATCTACATGATGCCACAAAATGAGATTGCTACATAAAATAGGAAAAAAGTTACGGGAAAAGTTGCAAAACTTATGTGCCAACCTAATACTAGATGCGATAGTGAAGGGGGGAGGGATCCTTGCCCTCATGAGTAGAGGGCTAGAGCACCACTTAATTGCCAGCCGAAACTGTTCTCCCTTCTGCCAATGTCTATGTTTTTACTTGATTGAAGCAGCAGCGCCTACTTTATTTTAGTATACCGAAATCCCCAATGCGATAGCACATCCTTTGAAAGTGCAATGACATACTTTGCAGAAATGCTCGAAGAAATCAGGACTGCGTCATTTTGGGATCTTTCAACCCGCCAAGTACTTGTTGGTAAGCGGTAGTTTGGGAGCCCACGGCTGTGTCTCCAGCTTCGCGAAACTTCTGCGGCTTATGGAAATTTATGGCTTACACAAATTAGTAAAATGCGCTACTCAAGGACAGCAGTGTCGCTTGATCTTGTGTTCTCCAATAAAACTTATAAAAATTCAAGTTTGCGCACCCTTTTCTATATCGGGCCCATCGCTCTATAGCTTTTAGGGTGCGTAAGCGTCACGGAGTTGTTTCGCCAAAGATGTACTGCGCTGTACTGTACTGCTACCTGTACCGCTCTACTGTACTGTACTGTAAAGATGTACATGTTTTACTCCTTTCGTCCCTTTCCTTAAACGGAGTTTCAGAATCTAGACCCCCTGTGCTCGATTACCCCCTGTGTGAACTCCCAGCCCCGTAGCTCAAACTTTGCAAAAAAATCGATAAAATCGATAAAAGTAATCGATAGTCCTGAAAACCAATATTGTATTCGGAATCCCCATGCTCGATTACCCCCTGTGTGAACTCCCAGCCCCGTAGCTCAAACTTTGCAAAAAAATCGATAAAATCGATAAAAGTAATCGATAATCCCGAAAACCAATATCGTATTCGGAATCCCCATGCTCGATTACCCCCTGTGTGAACTCCCAGCCCCGTAGCTCAAACTTTGCAAAAAAATCGATAAAATCGATAAAAGTAATCGATAATCCTGAAAACCAATATTGTATTCGGAATCCCCATGCTCGATTACCCCCTGTGTGAACTCCCAGCCCCGTAGCTCAAACTTTGCAAAAAAATCGATAAAATCGATAAAAGTAATCGATAATCCTGAAAACCAATATTGTATTCGGAATTCCCATGCTCGATTACCCCCCTGTGCCAACTCCCAGCCCCGTAGGTGAACTCAGCAAAAAATCGATAAAAATCGATAAAATCGATATCGATCGATGACGAAAAGTAGCCTATGACACCCGCCGGGTCCCGAAGTGTATGTGTGCCAAGTTTGGTCCGGATCGGTTCAGAAATGGAATTTTCTATTCGGAACATACGTACATACATACAGACATACAGACATACAGACATACAGACAAACAGACATTCAGCTTTATATATAAGATTCGAATATTATTCGATTCGAAGGCTTCCATTTCCGAATAATATTCGATAGTCGAATATTCGAAATTTTCGACTTTCGAATGATATTCGATATTCGAACTTTCGGAGTTTTCAATTTTCGAATAATATTCGATAGTCGAATATGCGAGAATTTCGATTTTCGAATATTATTCGATATTTCGAATTTCCCCAAGTATTGTGCACATGCATGGTGTCTGCGGGCCTCTCGGTTGAAAATTCATCTGGTATGAGTCCGATTTTTATTCGTCTCTGTTTGATTTCATGAGATCTACCCCGTGTTAATAAAAGGATTTTTAGTGATACTTCATATAAATAGAGAATTCTTTCTCAAATCAGATAGGAAGAACCGGATGCACGAGCGGTCACGGTGACGGCTATCATCCACTATAACCGGCCAGGGGGGGGGGCAGTTACTGAGCCGGGTTAGCAGCTGCGGCGATCGGCCGAGCGTCCACATGACTGCGGCGATTGCTGGCGGATGAGCGCCCACGATGACCAAGCGAGCGGTGCGCGCTCGTCCGATACTTTTGCCTGAAATGCTGCCCAGTGCGAGCCTCTCGAAACAGAAGTGATGCACTGGTAGAATATATAAGAATAAAATTCAATATTTTCTTATTTCACGGCGT
Source organism: Cylicocyclus nassatus (assembly GCA_958299035.1). Taxonomy (NCBI): domain Eukaryota; kingdom Metazoa; phylum Nematoda; class Chromadorea; order Rhabditida; family Strongylidae; genus Cylicocyclus; species Cylicocyclus nassatus. The sequence continues at coordinate 28,740,089 of CATQJL010000316.1, forward strand.
AAGACAAAAACATCACATACAACAACTCTAAACATTCTTTGTCATCTGGAAAAATACATCTGAATTCAATAAATTCTTCGGTAACAACAAAAATTAGTAAGAAACTGTACAATACAATAACAAAACGATATGAGCAAAAAATACACGGGTGTCTTTATAAAGCTAGGACCCAGTTAGCAGGAACCGAGATACAGTAAAAAGAACTCTATGGACTCCGTTATTACACCGTGATAGGTCGGTTTCACGACACCGAACCCAATGAAATTGCATACCTACATTCTCTAATGATTAGAGATTTGGAAGCCGAACAAGAGCACTCACGCGGAAGCAGAGCAGATCTTCACGCGTCTAATAACTTGGATTTTTCGCAATAACAAAAAAAAATTAGACGACAGACATACAGTGAATATTACAACAGCACTTATGAAAACACGCTCGTTACACTTGTTATCACTCTTTCTTTTGACAAAATGAGAATCTAGAAAGCAAGACGTTGAAGTGATTGAATTGGGAAAGGATATGACGCTAAGCACGCGCATAACCTAATCGATGACTGAAAGCTTTAAAATAGGATTTTGATAGGGAGAGAAACAGAACGAAAAGAAGTGAGATTGCATAAATATGCGCAATGGATGTATACCGCAGCACTGACCTTAGAGTGTCAAGGAAGCGCGCCTTGGCAAGAAGGGGCGAACTGATAAAGAAGTGGACAGAGTGCATCAAAATGTCAAGCGGTCAATGCAAGCACAGATCGGCACCAGATTTAGGAAGCACCAGGAAAGACCCAAGAATAGGGCCGTTAACTAGAGATACATAGGAAAGCTACGAAAGATAGAAGAACTGTAGTAACGCAGCTCATATACGATCTGGCAAGCTACCAAAGCATAGCTTCAAGGACTACAGCTGCAAAAGCAATGAGCTCAGAAGAATTTGCGGTCTCAATTTTCATGGAGCAAAACTGATTTTAAATGCCTTTTTCCTGATTTACGCCCTTTCTCACTACAGAATATTCAAGCATGTTCGCTTTGCCGTCGATATAACAGTTATTAGGTACATTGGCAATGTCTCCTGTAGTCCCGAAGCGACTATACATGAATTACAGCAAGTGTTAAAGAGCGCTTGTAAAATGACTAGGGAAAGCCATCACAGCGTAACCGACCTGCTTCGAAGCAGTGTCTAATTAGGCTATGCTTTCGCACCTTCGAGAAGGCAATGGCAGAGCGAATGAAGCGAGTGGTACGGATCAATGTGCTAAAAGTACTACAAAGCCAGACATCACGTGTTCCAGCATTTGTTTGAGTAGCCATACAACTTCCCTCCTCTACTACAGCAACTTGCTGTATTTTTGCCTAAGGATAAGCCACTAGCCATGACACAGTTCAAATGCGGCGGCAATGAGCCTCGGATACATGATGCTGGTCGTAAGATTAGAAAGCGCTCGTTTGACTGGATGCAGTGGTTTTTTCATCGTATTGCATCGCATTATTGATGATATCACTGACAACGGCCATCATTCTCGTATATACATTGTCCGCTTCCGTATGATCTGCCAATCCTAGTATCGACAATTGATAGCTGACCTGAAATAGGAAGTCGGATCATGCCGAAGTGAGCATCGAGACCTATTACGATCAAGGTAGAAGCTAGGGTGCAAGGTGCGAAAGGTACAGAGAACACGTCTCATTTCAATCATTAAAGAAAAAAAAAAGGTCCTCAGCATTAGCTAAAGAATTTAGCCACATTCTGACCTCTTTAGCTTGCTTACCTGCTCCATTTCATGACATATATCCGTTGCTTGTGAGATGCACGTCTGATATGGAACTTCAAAATGACGATCCGGTTGAGTTGCACCATGGATCCTCTGTAAAACGAAGTAAGAGGACTGAATCGACAACATAATCAGTAAAAACCAATTCATCCAAGTAATAATTTACTCTCACAAAGTTCTAATCAAAATGATCTTTACTTACCCGTGTTATTTCCCTTTTCTGATTAGCAGCTGCCGTATTTGGGAAAACCGCTCCAATCATGCTTAGGGTGTCGTTTATGTGACATATTATCTAAACGTAGCGCTTATCTCTTACATACTTGGTCAAAAATAACAATCAAATTACTGACCTTATCTGAATCCCTGCATCCTTCTCGAGCCCACAAGGCCAAACGATGGACCGCGAGTTCGAAAGAGAGCAGTGAACCAAGTAGAAACTGGGCAATATCTTCTCGTGGTGCAACACGATCAACCAAATATTGGACTATCGTAGCAAACAAGCTCTAAAATTCATTCAGAGTATATCAGTTTGTACTTTCCTAAACAATCTGTAAAATGTAAAAAAAAGACCAAAAATACATGAATACATGTTACAATACCAAAATACATGTTCATTTTGTGGATGAGAGCAGAAAAAAACAAGGCAGCTGCTTTTCAGTAAAACTTACCAATACTGGAATTATATTGAGCCCACGGATGATATGACCTGGTATAGCACATTCCGCATGCTGCTGGTATTGTACTCCCTGGAGATGACATTATCTACTTCTGAGAAAAAGAAAAGATGTAAGCTGACCTGAATGTTGCCGATTTCTATGTAGACACGGTCGTATACATGAGTGACACATCTCGCCATTTTTAAAAGCTTCACCAAAGTCTCGATCGCTTTCGAAGACCTAAGCAACGGAAAAAATCAGGCAAGTTCAACAAACTCGATGAAATGTAAAAACTTGGAAGGGAGCAGCTTTTCTAACACTCAGGCAAACTTTGACCTGAAGATCAAACAATTCGCTCCACCAGGAAACAGCAGCATTACAGCGATGGTATAGAACACTGATTTACTGATTATGAGAGCAAAAGTCAAGACATGTTCTCCAGTGTTTGAACGCTGAACAACGCTCTGCATTGCATATCAGCTGCAAGCAACGAAAAAAAAAGACTTGCAATTGCATTCAACAAGACATGCCGATAGCGCTAAGCTAATCATTACTGAGACTGAAGAAATTAACGAATTCCAATGCGCTTAAAATCTGTGAAAGAACCATGAAATCAATAGATAAAGGACTGATGCCTGGGATAAAAAGAGACACGAGCATTGCAATCTTTTCGAAAGAAAAGAGAACATATGGAAATCGTGATAGTCATCGCTGACAATTTGATCAATGCTATAGAGCTTTCCTGAAAAAAGAAATGAACGTTTACTATTCTGAGAGGACTATTGACAGCATAACTGTTGAGATATGTGAGCATGAGGTATCCAAATCAATGATAGATCACTCACAATCTTGGCAAATTTGCAGCGTTGTTGCGATTGATATCGGTTGCCACTAGCCGCACAACACTCCACAGAGTCTTTACAAGATCATACAAATGAGATGCCCGCTGAAATACTCAAGGTAGTGTTGGAGAAGATAAAACACAAGGCAGAACATACTTGGAAAAGCACGATGTAGTGAGGAGCGAAAGGTATTTTTACGAACTCGGCAATTTCATCACGTGCACATCTTGCCACATCTCTGCAAGGAGAACGTTATCAAACGAATGAGTAGCAAAAGATTCGCCTTTTTGGATGAGAAAAAATTTAAGATTCAGACCGGGAAAAGAATCGACTAGTAAACAACTCACTCGATTTCTGAATAGGTAAACGCCTTAACAAGGGCAAAACGCATTGTTTTAGCGGGATACCGATAACCCATAGTGTAGTAAAACTCTGGTAGGCTTCGAAGAGGACGAGCTTGTGCGTTATTGCATGGTACGTTGTCTATCTCATTGTAAAAGTTGCTGATCACCTAAAAACTTTATTGCAACAAAAGAACACGAGCAAAAAACAACCCAATAAAATTTCATCAGAGTGTAAACCGCAGAAATAAACTTTGATCAAAACAATTTTGCAAAAAAAAAGATTCACCTTGTTATAAATTTCCATAAGTTTCACTTCCAAACCAGCAGCCTCGGTTTTTCGCATCAATCTGCAAAACACTTGCGAACGCGTGCCCCGCACTGCATACAATAATAGAAGTACTTACGCGATGAACATTGGTTTCAGAACATTGAGATAGAGCAACTTGGCCTGATTTTCATAAACAATCTCAGGTGTTACATTGTTTGGGTAAGTCGCCTTGTTGAACTCCATGATTGCAAACAGCTGAACACGACAATACACTGTCAAATACGTTTGACGAACTGTGGTACCTTTCGCCGCTCCATTTCAAATGTTGATTCATCAATCCAAGGCTCACAATACATCTTTAGAGCTACAGCCAGGTTCTCATGATCAGCCAACGCCTAAAATTCGACAGACCTTGTCTCAGTAACACACAGATAATAAACATCTGCGAAGCTAGAGATTTCTTGATTGTGGGTAAAAGGATATATGATGATGGAAAGAAATTATACAGATAGCAAGGAGCTATTCATTTTGCAGAACAGTAGAAGTAAATCTGAATCTATGTGTATTGAATAAACTGCCAGACACGGCCAAGCTAAAATGAGTAGAAGACAAAGAAGTGAGAACGGCGGATAGAAATAAGAAATAAAGAATCCGGCCATTTCTTACCGCTTCCGTTGGTGTAGCACTAAGCATCTGCTCATTGTCGTTGATAGGAGGCGGAACTGGTGAAAATCCATTTCCGCGGTCTTCGTTTGGTACCTCATACACATCAGCATTCCCTCGAGCATCCTCATTTTGAGTGCAACGGTAGTGCTCGATTTGACTTTCGAGAGCCTCATTGTCGGCAAAGACCAATTGGCGGACATCCTCAGCCAGAAACTTTGAAGCTGTGCAGTCATCTGAAACCTCAATATGTTTTGATCGCGTACCCACTTCCTATGATCAAAATTTTCACCCGCAAAAAGCCATGGTTCCGCAGCTGAGCTGACGTACAAGAGGAAGTATGCAGATGTTGTTCGTGTACCTCCGACCGCTTCCGCTTCGATATCGCTCCAAGCGGCACTTTCCACTCTTTGATCGTTGAACTTCTCCCAATGGTCATCGTCAACTCCTAAAAAAATCTTTTCCACTGAATGTCAACTAAAGAACGAATGAAACACACCCTTTCTAACATACGCCCAGTAGTGTCCTGCATTAGCATGGCCTTGATGGATTGCCACAGCATGAAGGTGGTATCCGCGATGCTTCAATTCCTCAATTTCATAGATCTCATCAATCGCCTTCAGCAATTCCCCCTCGCGCATTTGTAGCTCTATAAAAACATGAAGTATAGCAAAGTCAAATGTGCAGTCAGATAGTGCATGAAACTCACGCTTATGCTTCGTTCGTAACTCGTTGATAGAGTTCTCCAGCTCAGGCATAAATCCATACAGCTGAGCCAAGTTCGTGGCGGTTGGTGCAACTGCAAATATCTTGATAGACTAATTGCGCAATTAGATAAAATGTCTTACTGGGTGGTTTATCTTCCACAAAAGATTGAGCCTTACTAGCTGGGCCAGCCAAAGGAATAGGACACGTGTCATCATCCATTTTCTCACTTGCACCACTAAAACAGATGTCACTACTTGCAATTTGCCTTCAAAAAAACCTATACAAATGCAGCAGTTGGTAATATTCACGTAAATGTGAGCTCTAATGAACTGAGACTATTGTACCAAATTGTGGTCGATAAAACAACAATAACAGCATGAGCATTCCTTATCAGCTTACCTATCAGACTTCTCTCCCTCCACGAACCGTAGTGTAGCTTTCAAAATATTCACGATCCTGTCCGTATGATCGCCAATAGGAAACTCATTCATCCTGAAGAGTAAAAAAATGAAAGCACTGCAATTTCCATTAGCTACCAAGACCTACCCTTTCAAAGCAGCACGAACGTCAGATAGCTCATTGCGCAGTCGATTTCTTTCCTCGCGCAAACGAGACACGATATCGTAGTTGCTAAAAAACTAACATTTTTGATAGAGTAAAATGCGACTACTGCGATAACCTCGCCATATAGCGATCCATGAAGATGGTACGAGGAAAATGGAATCGCATGTTGAGCTTTTCTGTTTCTCCTTTCGTTCCGTTGAAAAAATAACGACCCAGAGAGAAAATCAAAACAGCGGGTAACGACTCGAACCATGGCTAAATTACGAAAATGAATATGAGAATAAGTGTTATAGACCAAAAAATAAAGCTGTTCGCACCTCCTTTCCAGAATCGTTAAGAAACTGGTGTGCTTCGAGAGCGTCATGGAGATTTCCATGAGAAACGTGGATAGGGAACAAAGAAGTGTACTCCAGTTTTGTCCAACTTTTATCTGCAACACAAAAATTGGACAGATAGAATGTTGAAATTTTGGCTCAAACGGTTCTTCTGAGAAAATCATTCGTGTATGTTTTAAAACGTAAACAACCAGAATTATGGCTGGCTCTGTAGAAAGCCCAATTGAAAGCCATCAGTATTTCAGGATAGAATCTAATCCAATCCAATGTAACCTCACGAAGAATAGCCACCAACTCAAAAACATATCAATAAACGACATACCATTCGTAGCCCGTTCTGCCTGATACCCATGAAACAGATCACGTATCCAATCAAGATGCGTTCGTGATGGCGGCCCAGGAGCTGGTTGGTCAGTAACTAAACCTTCAAATCTCCATAGATAATGCATATGCAGAACAAGGATCCCACTTACCCATACTTTCAACCTTTGCCTCTTCCTTCTGATTTGAAACATTGCCGTCGCCAATGACAGGAGTCGGCTCTATCGATGCTGCAGGTGAGGTTTCCATCACATCAAAACTACGGCTGGTCGTAAGTGGTGTCGAAATTTGCGGAGCCTAAATGACAAATTGGAGCAGAGTAAAGTAAGATCTTACGATTTCGCACTTACACCGATGATCTCTGCTGCGGCATCCTTCATGTGCTCATCTTCCACACTGGGTGTAGCCAAACCCTTTTCCATCCATTCCATCAAGCTCGACATCATTTCAGAAGCATCCTATTTAGCCCAGCGTAAACAAACCAAATGAGGCATGAAAATATAAAGAAACACCTGCTGGCGTCCAAGTATGACGTCGCTTCTGCTTCGGGCAGCCAATGCACTAACAATTTTCAATGCTTCTGATGGATCAATGTATCGCCTATTTCCTATGTCCATACTTGCAAAAAGAAAGCGCATTTTGTCAACCAAATCGCCTTCGGTTGCTTGCTGAAAAAAATGAACAATTTGATAGAAGAAAGAGAAAGGCGTACAACACATACAAATACTTACTTCCTCATTTACTATGTCAGAACTTTGAGGAACATATTCGTAGACTACACGTCGAAATCGAGGCAAGTGGAACAGCAGTTGAGCTACAACGTTAAACCAGCATGTGTTACCGGTGTTATGTAGGCCAACCTGTAATACCGTGTTATAAGGAAAGAGATAGAAATTTCTCGCACTTCTTGGTTTGAATTCTAATTAACTTTTCAGACTATAGCTAGAATCGAGCTCTAATCAAAAAATGAATCAGTCTCCCAATCACAAGCACAGTGATAGCTATGTAAATATTCAGCTAGCTACATGATTTTGACAAAATGCAGATAACATATGAGAATCAGATCCTCAGAATACAGAAAAAACCATAATAGTTCAAATTTACCGATACGCCTTCTTTTCTGAGCATCTCTTCAGGATTTGCTGGTAGTGATGAGTTATAAGAGCGATTCCCAGGTGGGCCTTGTGAAATGAGAGATTCGGCTATGGCTCTGCATATAAAGATTGAAAAAGGGAAACCAAATCATCAAACAGCTAACTTTTCTATGTCACTCTGTTCTCTCTCAGCTGCAGACGGTAGCGCTGGCATGGGAGTAGCTGTGGACGTAGCAGTGGAGCCAGTGCATGTTGTAGGAACCACATGAACGGCTCCACCTTGCTGTGCCATCTCAGCGGCAGCTTCTTCAATGGTCTGCATGGGTCGATTAGCGCAGGTCTGGACCTGAAGGGAACGTACACAAAAATGTTGGGCATTAGCTACTTCATAACAGAATGCGAGAGAGATTGCTGAGTTGCTCCACTTAGCAATCCGACGTGAAAGGTAAAACAGCAAAGGGTAGAGTCAAGTTCTTGCTCTTTCATTTAGAGATGTCCAAGCTTTTTCAATCAAGTTAATCAACATTTGTCAGTTCGACTCGGAGCTCAAAAGAACGCGGACAGTTTGCTTGTTCGCCCAACCCGATAAGAATATGTGCGCGATCAATCAAGTTCTATCTAAACGCTCCTTCCTTAGAGTGTGACTCAACGTTCGCAAATGGCGTCAGAACAAGGCACATGATACGATAAAACGACGTAAAAATGACTAAACAAATATAATCGCTCAGAAGAGATATAATTATCGTAAAAAGAATCGTGTTCGGCATGTAAAACAAAATTGTTTACCGGACGCGGAGTTTGTGAGCGTTGTTGCTTCTCATTAGTCTGATTCAGTTCATCCATATAAACTCCAACAACTTCTTGTAGATACTCTTCCTCATTGTTATTCTTCTGACTACGTAGTCGAGGATGCTGAAACTCAAGATGATCAGATAATGAGTTTGGAGGAATAAGACAACGTTCAAAAACAATTACAAAACACGTATTACATTGAAATAAGAGAAGTAGCTTTTAGTGAAGCTCACCCTGATGGCTTTCAGGCATAGATCCTCGTTGAAATCCGACGACCCGAGAAATGATCGGATATATTCTATCGTACATTGCTCCTCCACGCTTGGGCCCCCGCCAGTCTAGAAAAATATAGATGGAAATTCGAATAAAAAATGTAGTATTTTACCTCTCGAAATGTTACTGCAAGAGGAGGTGCTGGAGCTTTCGCGTTATAAGCAGGAGGAGGTGATTTCGTAGGAACAAACATCGGTTGTTGCGCTCTGTGAGTCATATCTGACTGCTAAACGGATAACATTGCTTAGAATCAAAATATTAATTCATTAGTGAAGGTCAGATAAGCAGTGGAACAAAGAATTGAGAAAGATGGGAAAAGAATAAAAAAATTGTTAGAAATGAAAATTAACAAAAATGATAAGAATGAAACTTACACTACGAAAATGCTTGTTGCCGACGTTTGTGGGATCGAGCCTGGCTTGAAAATCTGCAGGTTCGGGGTTCTGCTGAATATCCATAGAGTCCTTCTTGTTTATATCGGCCATCTCTGAAGTAATTTACTGGTGACATGAAAACTTCACAAGAAGCGAAAATATGGACATGGACGTGCAAACATTCAATGCTTGCACAGGAATTATGCAGAACAATTGAAGGACAAAGCATTTACAGAAGGAAAATAACACTAAAAGGAATAATGAGGGAAATTTCTCGGAATGGCACATTGCCAGATCCACTTGGCGGTTTGCCAGTGTCTCGCTGCGTAGCTGCCCATCACTCCCAACGCACGCACATGGGACAGACGAGCGCAGAGCATATTTTCTCGCAAAAAACATGCACTTACGGCGGCTGGTTCGATCTGAGTGGGAAGAGCGTATTTTCGTAGCCGATATGACTAAGCCATGCAACAAAAAAAAAATGCCGTACTCTCAAACTCCCTAAAGTTGATGTTATTCTCCCGGCTACGATGAAATGTGATAGCGAAGGATGTGAAACTGAGAAGAACATGCGACGTTGCGTAGCAAACTCTATGGCGTCCGGCTTTGTTTATTTTTGTTGAGTGGAAAGATCCGGATGCGACTTGAATCTCACCCAGCAGGTGATTCAGGTTCTGAACGGCGCGAACGATTTGCAAAACAGCTAAAGCTTACAAAAAGTACACATTTGTACGTGATATGTCATGTAGTTTGCAAGCTTGGAAAGTTCGAAAGGTGCTAAAGGACTGTGGCGCATACTATATTGCATTTCACAACGGCGCCCTTGCGTCCCTACTTCTCAGTGATGAAATATTTATTATATACACAATGTCGTCTGACCTCAAAAAAGTAAGATGTGAAACATGAGTCACACACTTATAGCAATTTCCTTGGCGACAGCGTATGCTTGGCCTGCCAGTCCGCCATAATTTGCTGATTAGACATCGTTTCATAATCACAAACAGCTGCGATAAATGCGGTGGCATCGTGGCAAATCGACGCCTGCCCAATGTATTCATCAAGTTTTCGCTCACGGTAAACCGTACGGGACCGGCCATACTATTCCAGGAGATGATTCCTGCGACTCCTGTAATTCCTGCAATTCTAGTGATTCCTCGATCCGATGTGCCGCACTACGGAGCGCTTTGTGAATTTCAGTATACATTGTTTTTTCGCAATATACATTGTTACGGGACCCACAGGAATCACAGGAATCGCAGGAACTGCAGGAATCACAGGAATAGTATGGCCGGTCCTTACCAAACAGATGAACTGCTGAAACGTTCGAAACAATGCCCGTATTTGCGTATCCTCACACGGGGATCGCGGACAAGTGTCTCCTTTCCACAGTAGCTGCTACCTTGGTCTGCGTCTCTGGCCAGCGGCACGTATGGCTAACATGTTTGCAACATGCAACAACATGTTGGCAGAACACTTTGGCTGCCAGCCTCAGCGCCAACATGTTGCCGCATGTTGCCAACATATTGACCACGCGTGCCGCAGGTCAGAGACACAGACCATGGGTAGCAGTATTTGGGGGTAGGGCGTTAGGCGATACACCCAATTTTTTGGACACCAAGCACTCTGGTGAAATGTCTTCGGCGGCAAAAACAGGGCGGGGGGGGGGGGGGTCGCTGATGCATAACTTGGCGCCATTAAAGGCAGTGTTCCGGCAAAATTTCGCTTCCCAGTTTCTTCATCTTCGGAGCCTTCTAGCCATGCTGAAGCCATACCTGAGCTTTTCAGCGCTTAAAAATGGCAAAATTGAGTTTTTTCGAAGCTCTTCGTGTCCGCGTTCGCTTCAAGTTACGTGTAAGAAGTGGGCGGGATGTGGAAATGAGCGGGGTCCGAAAGGCTTCCAGAGCGGATTTTGCGCTTCAAGAAGCGCTTTTTTGCTAGACTTCACTGATAGACTATCTGGAGGGTCTACCATTGGAACATTGTAAAATCCCGGTACCCATCATTTTGAGGGGACGCTGCCTTTAATGGCACATAACCAGGGTCAAGCAAGGGGTGCGGCACACGATCGCTGGTTACGACCCCCCCCCCCCTGATTGCTCTCTTAATAAGACCCCCCCCCCCCCCCCCCCTGAACTATATACCTAAAATAGCATTACCAGAGTTGAGAAAGAGGTCAGGCACAAGTCTTTCGAAACCCCCCCCCCCCCCTCCCATGAAAGCCCTCAAACAACCCCTTCTTCCTCCTCTTAACCTCTGGACCTCAAAGTGTGACATTCTGGAGGACACCATCTTTTTCTAGAGAGTTTTCAGATTTCTGAGAGTTGTACGCCCGATTTTCTGTGACTGCACTTTACAATCACACGTAATTTGACGGCTGATTTTGATCTGAATGGGCATATTGAAAGGGCCATAATTTCCTTATGGGTGGGGCGTTCGGCTCCAAATTTCCAATGTAGCAAGAAGAAGCTATGTGCTCAATACTCATACCAGCAATGGAGCGCTTGCTGGATTTTGAAGGCAAGTTAAGGGGGTGCGCCACACCCCCTTAAAAGCTGCGGCAGCCGCTTTTAAAGGGGTGTGCCGCACCCCATTACTATATCAAATTTGTTAATTGACATGCTAATTATGGATATGATACGAATATCATGTTATCACTATTATCAGATTACCCAACTACGACCCCCCTCCCCTTTTGACTCCTCAATACGACCCCCCAGGTGTGGCGTGCCGCACCCCACGCTTGACCCTGCTTGACCTATGTGACATAACTTTTGATTTAACTGGGTTGGTGGCTGGAAGGCGGGGCTTTGTGACCTAGTTAAAGCCGTTCGCGCCCGCTACGCAGTCCGCGTCTCTCCCGCGCGCGCCTGTGCACTGTCGAAGGGACGATGCGATATCTATCATCCATATTGAGACTCGCGAGACGGTCAATAGACGCGATTGCATCGGTTATCATTAACAAAAGACTTCAGTTTAGCGCGAGCCTTTGAAATATACCAGGCGAAGTGCATGGTTTGACAGCTTTTGCATAGAAAATGAATTATTCACGAATTTATTGTTAATGGCAACTATGAATTTTTGAGCTTAACTCATGGTTTGAATCTATTTTGAGGAAACAAAGTACTCATAGATACAATTCTACTTTGTCCCCCAAAAATCTTCTCATAGGTACCATGTCAGCTAGTTGTCTTCGATCGTTTTGCCACGTTCATTCGGAGAAAATGCCATGAATTTGCTGAAGTTGACATCTCAAAAGGAGCGAAAGGCACGAGTTTACGTAGCAAAATATATTCACCTTTATCTATAGGAGATGGAAACAAGTTCACACATCGTCTCGTTGACCGCAAGTGGATATCACTGCGGAGCGGCCCCGCGTGGCCAAACGCTTGCCCTAGTACAATTACGCCACTATATCACAAGTCATGCTTCCGCAGTATTTCAGCCGCATGTGCCCCGCAAGTTTAAGTAGTTTGTGCGATCAATGAATTGACTATAGTTAGTGCTTCATCGTTCTACAAGAAGTCAGAAATTCTGACACTAGATATCGTCTGTCTCCAGAAACGTCCCCATAGGTACAGTGACCGCCAAAAAGTTGCGGACAAGTCGCCCTCCTTTTTTCAGCGTTCATTTTCGGATGGAAACTAGGATAGAAAAATGATTGGATTGCATGAGGTGATAGAGCTCTTCAAGAGCTACAACCCACACATTGTGTTTCCTGGAAAGTATGTATTCTAAAAATTTTAAAAGTCTTTTTCTAAAAAAAGTTCGAAAATGGCCGCGTCACAATGTCGCGGACAATAATTCTTCGAACGCGAAAATTTCCCTTTAAGTCTTCGTTTGGAGCAAAACAGAAGTTTTTTGAGAGATAAGCATACTATATCATAAAACTCATAGAGGACAACAATCAGGTAGTGGTTACTTCCAAAAAAAACGCAAGCTTGAATTTTGTTTTGCTTTTTTAGAAAATTAACTTCTATTTTTCTCTTTCAAAGCAAATTTCTTCACATGGAAACCTATTCAAGGCATCCCAACAAAACTGTTCGGATAAAGTAGATGCTCGTTTCCATCATCCACGCATCGGACGTGTGCTGGTGGGTTTCTTGGCTGAAAATGACTCCTGACAATGCGTGCACACGACCCTACCTGCGCCTCACCACTGACTTGCACCGCTTTGCAGGCTTGTAGCTCAGCCGTCAGGCAATTTACGTACTTAGGCTCATTCGAAAAGGGGGGGGGGACTTTCTCGACACGACGGTACGCAAATAAGTTCAGTTTGAGCAGTCCCAGAGATTTGACGGATGGGGAGAAAAAGTGTAGCCTTAGAGGTGACTGGATTGAAGGCTCTTATGAACACCAGAACAGTCTTAGAGCTTCGAAATGGATCCATTACAAGAAGATTTACAGTTTTGAACTTCCAGGATGAAGTTGGTAGCGAAAGAAGCTCCCTTCAACTTTAGCTGAAAAATGCTTAGCTTATAACTGAAGCTGCCCTCTCCCACCCCATCCGTCAAATCTCTGGGGTTGCTCAGACTGAACTTATTTGCATACCATCGTGTCGAAGAAGTCACGCCCTTTCGAATGAGCTTAAGTACAGGCTCGTAAATTGCCTGACGGCTGAGCTACAAGCCTGCAAAGCATTGCAAGTCAGTGGTGAGGCGCAGGTAGGGTCATGTGCACGCATTGTCAGGAGTCATTTTCAGCCAAGAAACCCACCAGCACACGTCCAATGCATGGAGGATGGTGAAGAACATCTATTTTATCTAAAGAGCTTTGTTAGGATGTTTTGATTAGGGTTTTCGTGTGAAGAAAATTGGTTTGAAAGAGGTAATTAGAAGTTGATTTTTGAAAAAAGCAAAATAAAATTCAAGCTTGGGTTTTTTTTTGGAAGTAACCACTACCTGATTATTATCCTCGATTAGTTCTACAATATAGTATGCTTATCTGTCAAAAAACTTCTGTTTTGCTCCAAACGAAGACTTAAAGGGAAATTTTCGCGTTCGAAGAATTATTGTCCGCGACATTGTGACGCGGCCATTTTTTGAACTTTTTTTAGAAAAAGACTTTTAAAATTTTTAGAATACATACTTTGCAGGAAACACAATGTATGGGTTGTAGCTCTTGAAGAGCTCTATCACCTCATGCAATCCAATCATTTTTCCACCCTGGTTTTCCATCCGAAAATGAACGCTGAAAAAAGGAGGGCAACTTGTCCGCAACTTTTTGGCTGTCACTGTACCTATGGGGACGTTTCTGGAGACAGACGATATCTAGTGTCAGAATTTCTGACTTCTTGTAGAACGATGAAGCACTAACTATAGTCGATTCATTGATCGCACAAACTACTTAAACTTGCGGGGCACATGCGGCTGAAATACTGCGGAAGCATGACTTGTGATACAGTGGCGTAATTGTACTAGGGCAAGCGTTTGGCCACGCGGGGCTGCTCCGCGGTGATGTCCACGTGCGGTCAACGAGACGATGTGTGAACTTGTTTCCATCCTATAGATAAAGATGAATGTCTATTTGTACGTACCTATCACTCATTCTCTGACAGATGGCGTTCATACTAATTCATAAGCCCCGGAGCAGTTCCACCACAGTGCGCAGTTAGGGCGCTGTGCCGAATTGTCCGGAACTTACGGATCAGTATGAACCCAGCCTAAGAGACACAAGCACGTTTTGCGTAAGTCTGACTAAGAGATTCCTGAGTGCGTTTAACTTGTTTTACCAGCCAATACTCAAGGCTGATAGTTATTTAGAAAGTCGAGTCAAATTCTAAAAAACAAGTTGAATTTTTTTTCAAACCTATATTTGATTTCGAATTTCGACCATTTCCAAGCATTTTCTTTCTCAAAAATCTCATTTCTGAGGTGTGTCAATATTCGAATATTTGAGTTCGAATAATTTTAAACCCGTAAGTCGAATAATCTCGTTCAAGTACTTCTGATCATTGTTCTCTATCTATTCGTTTGAGGCTTTTAGAAAATCCTTGTTGAAATTGTTTCATTAAAACCTCCATTCATTAGAGAAACTTCTTGGCTGTTACAACTGCATAATCTAGGTATTTTCGCACCTCAGAGCGTGGTGACGGGAGATTCTAACCAAAGGTTAACCAGAGGGTTTAGAGAGGGAGAGCGATTGCCGCGTAGCGCAGCCCAATAAGGGCACGTCGCACCTCGGTAATTACCACACGGTGCGGCTGCGAGCGGCTGTCCGGGTATCAACTGATACGGATCCATACGATAGTAGGACCCCTATCAACCTAATGCAAGAGTCGCGGAACAAAATATCGCTAAGCGAGAAAATCGCTTCGGAATAACGAAGAGGCACGAAGATCCCTAGGCGGCACCGCCCCCTCCAGTAATGCCCGCCTATCCGTGCTTGCTCATCCAATCACCTTTGGAGACCGCAGCGTGGGTTTGGTAATGAGGATTGTCGGAATGCAGATTCTCTACTTCATAATCGGAGTTAGGGACTGAGAAGGCCCAAACAATAAAACATGGAATTGACAGCTCGCATAATAGTCGAAGTCGAGAATCTGGGTGGATGGTGCCATGTTATTGACAGTGATTCGTAAACATATCATCACTATCTTATCATGCCATTTGGCACAACCTAATACATTTTTGCTCTATGCTTCAGAAAAGGCCCTCTTATTTGCAAATTTAGCTTGTTTTGGGAGATTAGAAATCGCAGCCGTACCCCCCCCCCGGGTAATGTCTCTATTTGCGCCGCTAGCGTACTCCGAGAGCAATAGCAGGAATATGTGGCCGAACTGGGATTCTACTGTAAAAGGATGAAGGTAAAAGCTCTGACACTATCGGAGCAAACATCCATTTTTTGTTACCTACTGCGAATCTGAAACGGAGCACCAAAATGTCGATCTTTGACCGGTTTTTTCGCTGTGGCCAAATGAGCATTTTAACTTCGCTGTCAGCAAACATCTAGAGGCGAAAATGTAGATCTACAAGCTCAGAGAATCAGAAAAACGGCAATGGATACCCGCCGCCAGCGTCGCGAGCGCTCATGGTAGTCCCACGCGGAAATCATCTCTTCTGTGGCGGCATAGCGCAACGCGAAATTCGTCGTAATCCTTTCGACAGCTTCATCGCTACAATGACACCCACTGGCAAAGGAACAAATCCATCGAAGAAGCGTCCTATCAAAATGATACAGCGTTGTGTATGTTCGGGTATAACCAAAACGGCGATACGACGTCTAGCTCGTCGTGCTGGAGTTCAGCGCATATCCGAGGATATTTACGAAGAGATTCGATGTGTTCTGCACCTTTTCATCGAGGAAGTCATAAGCAGCGCCATTCTCTATATGGAACATGCGAAGCGCACCACTGTCACAGTTATGGATGTCATCTACGCATTGAAGCGCAAGGGATACAAAATTGATGAATATGTATAGGTCAGTGCTTTAATTATGACGATAAAGTTGACCCGGACTGTACCTTCTAAGAATAGAAGGTACAGTCCGGGTCAACTTTGGCTCGCATGCACGAACCTACATCCCCGCCCGGGAGGGGGGGGGGGGGGGATCTGAAAGGGGATGCATCACATTTTGCTACTCTACGTATCTTTCTTCTTCTCTCTAACTTGCTTATGAAAGTTCTTATACACGTATACCTGCGCATAATGGATGCTAGGTTACTTCCAGGCAAGATTGGTTTTTTACCATTTTGTGTGGTCTTCTGTGGATCCCCAGGGGATTCCCAGGGCACCCCTCATTTTCAAAGTGATTTACCTTTCTGAGAAGTCAATGGGAACGCTGCAAATTTGTACTGAGGATACACTACGGCACTGCTAAGCATGTTTTCAACAGGAGAAATGGAATCTGAAGATTAAATTTTCCGATAATCCCTAGCTTGCGAGCAGTGGTTCATCGAAGATCTCGATATCCTAAGATTTTACTTAGTCCTACTATAAACATGTTTGGCAGTGCCGTAATATATCCTCAGTACAAGTTTGCAGCGTTTTCATTGACTTCTCAGAAAGATAAATCACTTTGAAAATGAGAGGTGATCCCCAGGTGATCACAAAAACTGGCAAACAACCAATCTTTATGGCAGTAAGGCAGGCGCTATACTCCTCGAGGAGTACAGCATGGCGACGGGCGATCGCCAGTCGCTACGACTGGCGATCGCCAATATCGGCGACAAAAATCGCCAGTTTTACACGCATGATGCATATCGATCGTCGTCATGCTATACTCCTCGAGGAGTATAGCGCCTGCCTAACCTGGCACATTATGCGCAAGTTCAAGAGTATGAGAACTTTCATAAGCAAGATAGAGAAGGAAGAAGAAAGATAGAGTAGCCAAATATGTCGGCATCCCGTCTCAGAACCTGTCCCCTCCCAGCGGAAATGTACGTGCATACGGGCCTTTCTGTTCTTTTTTCCATGAGCCAAGTTGCAACCCCGCGCGCGTATGGCTGCGCATTTAAAACTCCCCTCGTCGATCGGAGTCGCTGCGTTCTTCCCTCGCTTTGCGGACGCGTGGCTGCCACGGAAAAGGAAGCACTTGGCTGGCATCGATTGTAGACTCATTTACATTTGCAAGTAAACACTGGACAATCTCAAAAGCCACTTTTGCACATTCCCCTCACGCTTTTGGTAAAACCCTCCGAATTTCCTTGAATACAAGAGTTTTCGTTTTTTTTCAGTAGTTTTAATATGGTGTAGTCTTTTTTTGGTGTTTCAGATAAGGAGAAGAAGAATGTGAGAACATCCACACTAACCTCGATGACCTACGTTATCTCATCACAGCTTATGCTAATCAACTGATCATATTTCTCTTATATCATAAGTCCAACATGTTTAAGCTTATATTCGCTTATACTCCTGTCGTTGTAATTGAACTCAACATGTTTTAGCCTTTAACTGCTTACTCCTATTGCTGTTAGTGTTGCTATCACCTTTTGATAAATATCAAAACGAAATGAAGGAATCTGATGCAGAAATGTTTTCATCATGTGGACTATTGCCAGATTCGCCTCCTCAGTTCTAGATAGGTGATCCTGTTGTGTTCGAATGTTAATCCAATGCTTTCTATGGGAACTTGCGGATACTTGCAGTCTCTAGAAAAGTTTAGTACCGTCTGTGATGATTTGTGTTACAGTTGAAAAAAATCATATATTTCTTTTTGAAAACCTTATGACACTATAACTATGTAACCAAACAACTCGATCTAACCTGCTGCTAAGGCAGTGAAGATGAACATCGAGCTTACAAACTATCTACGAAACTCAAAAAATTGAATTGGTATTACAATACGATGTCGGCCGAAATACACTGCTAATGAACTATAATGACAAGAACCGATAGAGACGATCATTTTGGGGGCCTCAGATCAACGACTGGCTTCTGCGGTGGTTCAGGTGCTGGAAAATAGAGTTGTGAAAATGAAATAATCATTCTGATATTTCAAGAGTTTGGGTGAATGCGGTCAGTGCAATAAACACATAGCATTGCTGCGGCTAAGGCAGTGAAGAGAAATATCGACCTTTCAAACTATCCACTAAGAAGATGAAAAGAATTGAATTAAAACAATACGATGTCGGCCTGATCTTACAGGAAGGGAAGGCCGCTTGGTCGAAGTGGCGATTCGGAAAATGATGTATATCAAAGGAAAGAGCTTGAAAAGCTGATCTCAGATATGCCTTCTATATCTGCGAAGTGCTTCTAGAAATGTTATGAGCTTTTTTCCGCCATTTTCTCCCGCATTTAGTCGTAATCGAGGTAAGTTCCGCACAAAATTATGCAGACTCAAAGGCAGCGTCCAGGCAAATTCGAATCTACGGGGATATTAGTGGAAAAGTAATTTGGGGTCCTAACTAAGGCACTACCCAACCGCAGCTCAAGTAGTGCTCTAACGGCTGAAATATTCCCCTCGAAGCTGGACCCCAAGATCGTATTTCGCAGGATTCATGGCGCAACCCATCAGTTTAGTGCGGCGATGGGTTGCGCCATGAATCCACGCAAAATACGAACCTGGGGTCCAGTTTCGAAGGGAATATCTCAGCCGTTAGAGCACTACTTGAGCTGCCGGTTGGGCAGTGGCTTAGTTAGGGCCCCAAAATTACCATCCACCTGAAATCCCCATATGTCCAGATTTGCCTGACACTGCCTTTGAAAACAGCGTCCGGGCAAAATTTCGAACAAAATCTTTTCCGCTTACCTAGGCTTATCCTTCCCGCTGAATCCGAAAATGCAGCTTGTAAAGTGCGAAAATGTTGAAAACGGGCTATTCCGGAAGCGCCTATTTTTGAATTCGAACCTCCGCTTACCGCGGAGGTTAAGACGCAAAGTCGTGGTAGCCCTACGCCTTAACTATGTGCAATATAGGCACTCTGGCTATTGATTGAGGAGGAGGGGGGGGGGGGGCAGCCCGGAACCTTTTACAGAAGAATGCTTCGCAGATATAGAAGGTATGTTAGAGACCAGCGTTTTGAGCACTATCTTTTGGTATGCATCACCTTTCGAATCACCACTTTGGCCAAGCGAACTTCCGTTGTTAGATGGAGGAGGGACACCTCCCTCATCTCTCCCTCTCCCCTTCCATGGAAAAAATTGTTTTTTCCTTTAGATAGGCGACAAACTCACATTGTTGGAAACGATACCAAGCGTCCTCTGCGTGCGCCTTTCCCGTGCGAAGAACATCGACTGTTTCATGAGGGTAACAGAAAGCAGCCATGGTAGCCAATCCAAGAGAAGTCGAAAGTGTGCGACCGATAACACCCCTGAAAAATAGATTACTGGAGAGATGAACATCATAACTAAAATTTCGACAGAGAATTTAATGCATTGTACACGTCCAAGTTCTAGGGAAATTTTAGACCGCGCTTGAAGACGTCTCTAACCGTCTCAACTGTAAACGTAGGCGCTGCAATCCTCAAGAACCAGCTTGTAGCTTGAAGCCACCAAATGTGACACTAAGACACGCGCCACACTAGCTCCGCTTGATCCACTTCGCTATTGGTCAAATAGTGGACTGAAAATAGCGAAACACGGATATCCACTTGATCCGCTTCATCCACCTCGCTATTGGTCAGTTCAGTAATTTGACCAATAGCGGTGTGGATGAAGTGGATCAAGCGGATCAAATGCATCAAACATGGCGTGTGCGCGTCTTGGAGCATACCTGAAATACCTCGAACGCTACGATGTACATATGATGGCTCCCAGATTCGTGTTGAGGCGGGTCGGACTTTCAGTGATTATGCATGTGAATCTGGTGAACCTCCATATTAGCACTGTTTTTCGTACTCTCTCACTATCAAAAAGTGAGTTGGCAGACTCCATCTCTACACGAATCGGGAAGCCGATGATCATATATATAAAGCTGAATGTCTGTTTGTCTGTCTGTATGTCTGTCTGTCTGTCTGTTTGTACGTATGTTCCGAATAGAAAATTCCATTTCTGAACCGATCGGGACCAAACTTGGCATACATACACTTTGGGCCCCGGCGGGTGTCATAGGCTACTTTTCGTCATCGATCGATATCGATTTTATCGATTTTTTGCAAAATTTGAGCTACGGGACTGGGATTTGGCACAGGGGGGTAATCGAGCATGCTGATCACCCCCGTGGGGATGATCAGCATGCTCGATTACACCCCCCTGCCAAATTCCAGCCCCCTAGCTCAAATTTTAAAATCGATAAAATCGACATCGATCGATAGCGAAAAGTGGACTGTGACACCCGCCGGGGCACGAAGTGTATGTGTGTGTCAAGATTGGTCCGGATCGGTTAAGAAATGGAATTTTCTGGAACATACGGCGGAGCCGGGTAAGGTAGGTGCCAGAGTAAGCGAATATTCTGTTCAAGTTGGGGTCCCGCGCAGAATTGACGTCACTTGGATTAACGCCAGCATGGTGAGTGACGTCCATTCTGCGCGGGACCCTTGAACAAAATATTCGCTTACTCTGGCATCTACCTAAGCCAGCTAGTATGTCATATGACTCAACGAGCTCAGCGCGGCTTCCGTGAGTTCTGTGGGTTCAAGCGCGGTCTGAAAACTCCCATAAACCCAATATACCCCAGTTTTATGTCGTACATTAGTTCGTTAATCTTTCAGCAACGGGAGACTGCGAACATGAAAATTCAAAAGCATCGCGTATGCTTCTAAGATGTGAAGTCAACGCCACAATAATTTTTGCAGAGCAGTAACCACTCAACACCTTTATTATTGAGACGAACACGGACTGCTCAAGTAGCTTCAATCAAAGCGTTGGATTATAAGTGAAACTCTTCTGGTTACGTTAGTGAGGCGCTTGCAAAACAGATAAGATGTTTGTTTAGAGCTGCCATAACTATTACTTGTACTCTCGTGAGATGAGACAAGGAGAAAGGCTTTTGCATTTTATATCTGCTCAAGCAAATGATTACCAAAGAAAAAACAAAAAGGAAGGAGTCTAAACAAAAACTAGTAATTGATTAATGTAGAAAAAAACAATGCAATTAACCTTTTCAAGCCGAGCACGAAACCAGCCATGCCTCCTATGGTGATAGCGGCAGCTTTTGGTAGGACTGTCCACTCATCTTCCAGGTAATTTTTGGTTTTCGTCAATGCCACTTTCGATTTTGACACGGTCTTGTCAACGGTTCTGAACCTGCTCTAAAAACAAATACCGTGTTTTGTAAGACGATGTTTAGTAGTAAGTCCATACCGCTAGCCTTTCATATTCGGTTTGAAAAGCATGTCGAAGATGAGAAATTCCATTCTGCAAAGGCAAAGGCTCCTCGACCACAAATTTATATTGTTTTTCGGGTTTCGGGTCGTTGTAGATTGGTAGCTAAAATTAGACTACATGTTCGAAGTCAAATTAGATCGCTTTGGCTAGAGTAAAATCAATTCTCACACTTTTGACAGGAACCAGATCTTCCGGATTGGCGGGTGGACGACTTTCAGCACTTACACGATGCCACCAATCTCCTATAGCATTCGTTGCCTTAACAAGATAGGCAAGGTTGATTTGATCTGCGCTTTGATTAGTTTATCCTCACCTTTCTTGATGCATCAGATATTCGGTCAATTATGGCAGGCTCTTGCCCGGTCATGGCCCTGAAATGCTTAAAAATAAATCCACCATTTTCGAATCAATCAACAGTGAACAGATAAAAAGAAGAACTGTATTAATGCGTGGCGTGAAAGGAAAACTTTCTCGCTGTAAAAAATACACAGAGATCCAGGATTACGCGCGTAATTTTGCTTGTAGTGCAACCACGACAAAGTGAGACGGCTAAATTTTTTTTGTTCTGGCCGCATTTGATCGCTCTTTTTATTCCTCAAGGCACGGGTTACAGAATACTTCGCTGAATCATTATACTTGTTCATCTTGTGAACATTGTCGAGTTGTGATGCTGAAGCTTACCTTCCTGATTCTATATCTTGGTTTCCTACAGTCACCCGTGCACATCTGCGGCACTTTTGGCAGAATTCCGATTGTGAGAATAATTGACTTTCAGTCATCAGAGAAAGTGACCTTTATAAGTATGGAACCTCTGTTTGTTAGTTACAGTTGTCATTTCAGTGAATCAGAGCCCATGAGAGGCCTGAAGAGCTCACGTAAAAATACCGCTCCGACGTCAGTTTCGGATACAGTATGCTATTGGTACGTTTTTCAAATACTTCGTGGATTTCGAGGCTTTGCCGCTTTCCTGTCCGACCAGAAAATGTATAAATAAAAGATGTTTCTTCTGTTTTGACATCTTGGACTGTTCTTTCTGTTTCAGCGATGGCGAACGCGAAATCGGTACCATGGAACTTTTCTGTTCCGGTTGTAATAAGTGGTTCCATGGACGATGTCTCAAGGACCTCAAAGATTTGTGAGAACTTTCAAAAATATACGGTCTGTATATCTACATTTTTTGGTTCCAGCTACGGTCTGAGTTTTATGGTTTGTTACGTTTTTCATTGCAAAGATTGTAGTCCTACTGGAATGGAAACATGGGTGGCCAAGCAAGCAAGTAGGTTCAGTTTTCCTTTTGTTTCTGTCCTGCTACACCATGTATAAATAAATTTTTAATCTATAGTTTTGCAGACTTCAGTCATATGTGTGTAACTGTACTGGCTAACCTTACCGCTGAAAGGATGAAGCGAGAAGGCATACAGAAAACAGATGAGCACATATATTTCAAGTCAGTTTCCTCATTAAAATTTCTATCAAGCTGTAATTATTTATCATATTTTGAACTTTAGCCTACATGACACAATAATTCCATATTTTGACGCCAATTGGGAAAACCTAACATCCATGCCTCGAAGAGTGAAGAACACGTGGCACACAACTTTGCAAAAAACCTTGATTAAGGATACCGAGCTGTTCAAGGTAAGTCGCTTATAAGTTTTTCTACGTTGGAGTAAAGTAGTGATAAGTCTAAGCGATTTCTTTGGGAAACGTTCTCTATCTTTGTATAGCTGGTGCAATTTTTCTGCAGTTGTTTTCTCCTTGCTCTTCAAACGAACTGCACTGCATTACAGCATTTGCTTGCGCATAGCTTGCTGCGGCGAATCAACCATAGGCTCTCTTGAAGGGGCGTGTTTTTGGTTGAAATGACCTTCCCAAAAGTCCTTTAGAACTTTGGAGTCCACTGAACATCGGCTTCAAATCTTTTTCATTATCTCCTCTGCCGTTGGATGACTGTTTTTTGCGCAAAAACTAAACATAGAATTTGAAATTAAATCTAACGATCCTTTAGGGCTCAATATACGTTAAACAGAATGTTGAGCCCTGAAGAACCTTTGGATTTAGAGCTCTAAACAGAATGTTTGTTCGTGAATGTTGAGCGATTTCTGACTAATGTTCGAAATGTGCGTTCACTCATTTGACCCACATAATTCGGCTTCAATGCTCTTGGCGAATGATGATGACACATTCGGAATTATGGTTCGATGCTGTTTAAGTCGGCATTAACTTTTGGTGTAAATGCCATCTTGACGAAGAATACCTTCATTATCAAAAGATCTTATGAAGTTGGCAATACTTGGTTTTGGCTTGATCTGAATATTTATACTTAGGCAGATGTCAAAGTAGACAAGAGTTAATGGAGTCTCCCAGCAATTGACTTTGCGAGCATTCAGAGATTGCGAAAATTTTGTTCCTTGCACTCGCCGTTTTGACTCTGTCATAACTCTCTGCAGCAGTTGACTGTATAGCTTGAACTTTGCCGACTTCTTCAAAAATCTAGTTACTGGTGACGAACGCTTTCAGTCTGTATGTTTCAGGTCAATCCAGAAAACGAAAATAGTTTTGCTCTTATGGAAACAAATTTAGCGGATATTGGACCAATAAATGAATTTGTGAAGCAGGTGAATAAACTAACTTTTATACCACATTTCCTCGTCTTTCTGTGCTTTCCCATAGAATTCAATCACATTTGATACAGTTGTTCCTATTTCTCCTTCGTATCCACGACCTTACAGTGAAAACTGTTTAGCGTCGTGTTCAGATTGGTAAGAAGAATAATAGTGGTGAGAAGAACAATTTGGCATCGACACTTGTTGGTGCCCAGCAAGGTATGGGAAGATCATCTGGGGCCGATTCCGATGTTGATGGTGGCCCAAAAACCCGTGGTGCTTCGAAACGGCGTAATGTAGACAACATGGGGACTGGGAAGAAGCCGAAGCTGTAAGTTTTTTGTTGTTGATTTGTCGTTGAGTGTAGTCTCCTGATATGTATTTAGAGCTACCGATTACTCTTCCTCGAAGATTGCTGCTTCCGATGGATCAGGCCCTATAGATTTTCCGTTCAATAAAGAGGGCTATCGATACTTTCTAGTTGAGAGGGATCCAAACGTTGTAGATAAGTAAGCAGCTTAGCATATAATTTCTAGACAAGTACTTGCTTGTATTTACGGTGTTTTTGGAACAAACTATAAAGAAAAAACTAAAGAAAGACGTTTTTGGTGTCCGTTTTATTTCCGAAGACTTGTCCATTCCCATTTGATCCGTCTTCCAGAGGGAACTCCGAAGAAGATGACGGTTTGACACCTAGAATTATCCCGCCACACTTGTATCGCTTGCATCTACAAAGATCCGTTACCATCTCGCCAAATGATCGGGCTCATGAGGTGCGAAAACTTGCTCACTTCAGATTATGTATACCTCGTTACAGCTGCGTGTGTCTGATGATCAATTGACTGTAACCGGTTTCGAAGGTTATCGTGTAGCTCGAGCCACACATTCAGTGTCTAAGGGCACTTGGTATTTTGAAGTGAACTTTCTGAAGCAACCTGAGGATTCTCACATACGGATCGGGTGGAGTCAGCCATTGGGTAACTGTACTTTTCTTTAGTACAAGACTTTAATTTGTAAATAATGGCTTTCAGCAGTGGTTCAGTCTTGTATTGGCTATAACAAGTTATCGTATAGCTGGCGTTCATTGAAAGGAACCAAGTTTCATGATGCTATCGGGAAGAAGTACCATTTTGGGGGTTACAAGGTGAGTCAAAAAGTCCTTTGTTAGTAGATTGTCATACGTATTTTAGGAAGGTGATGTTCTTGGCTGTCTTATCCATCTACCACATGATCCTCGTAAACCTGGACCATCAACTCAGTGGTTACCCTCTTCGAAAAAGGTTTGTTACGCGTTAAATTTCTTTGTCCAAGGCGTCTCAAAGTGGATGTGAGCAATTTAGGACCTACCTCTCATTAATTTCAAACACAATTACTTTTACGAGGGCCACGATGAAGTTGCGGATGTTGTGAAGAATTTGACACCTTTGAATGAGAGTTATGTGAGTAAAAAGCTGTCTTTTCTCTATAGACCCCAACAGGTTGTTTTATAGATTGAGTTCTTCAAAAACGGCAAATCTTGCGGCGTGGCATTCACTGACATCTACAGAGGCTTTTATCATCCAGCTGTTTCACTTTTCAAAAGTAATTGTGCATTCAGCACATTTTTTTAGCGTATATCTACTTTTTTTTGCAGATGCTACGGTACGGTGTAACTTTGGTCCGAGGCTACAGTATCTTCCATCAGGTGCCAAACCTATGAGTGCAAGAGCTGATGAGCTATATGTGGAGCAGACACTTAGCGACATCTTATTTCTTGTCTCTAGCGGACAAGTTTGAATCTCAAATGATCTCCAGTTTCTGTAATTTATTGTGTAAATATCTCATCTTAAATCATACTCATTGCGCAAATTTCTATGATTTTGTGTGCAATAAACATTATAATTACAATTTTATTATTTGTGTGATTGTTACATACATGAATATTGCTGGAACCGGAATACCCAGGATATTGTTGTTAACACTAAGCACATTTTAGTCGTGAATGCAGCATGCTGTACGTGGTCTGAAACAGAAAATGATGAAAGTAATACCAGTGGGAGCGCTCGAAGACAATTATATGTACCTTGTGTACAGTGAAAAAGATCGGAAAGGTTTTGCAGTGGATCCAGTTGAACCAAAGAAGCTCCAGGCAGTTGCTGAAGAGCAGAAGGTGATATTTTGCGATATTATTACTATAGTTATCGCTTTGTAAAGAAGAATGTCCTGCTATTGGTGCGTAGCTGGAAGCATGGCGCTCACTCATCAATCTGATTCTTATCTCATCAAATTCTGAAAGGATAATTGGACTACTACGAATACCAAATCAAGTCTGAGGATTATTTCCATTATCATGTCAGGAAAAAAACACCATGTTGACAAAATGTCTTGAACACATTCACGATAATACGAGCCACTGTGGTCGTACGTGTCCGCCATTTCTGAGAATATGAGCCACCGGTGAGTGGTATGCTTTCTCAAAAACGACGGACTTTCTGGGGCAAACTGCAAAAACGTCTTTATACCGCTCTTGAAATACTTCTGGGAAGATAGACATTTCAGACCATAGGACCCATTAGTAGCCAGAAAATAATACGCAAAATTCAATATTGCGCAATATGCTCTGGTCTAAAATGACAGTCACCGAAAAATTGGCCTTGTCGTGAATATGCACTAGTTACGATATGTTTCACAAAAAAATCATGAACGCTACAAAAGTTTCTTAAAAATCACCTTAAACTGATCGTAAGGCTACTTCATAATTGGCGACAACCTTGAAGAGGTTGATCACATCTGCAAAATGCCAGAATATTCCTCTTAATCCTACAAAAACCTCTTGATTCTTTGCTAGGGGATCATATAAACATTTTTTAATGTCAGTTTGAGATCAGCTTTATTTATCGAGGAAAACCAAAGATCTTAGTTTTCAGGTAACAGTCGCAGCAGCGTTAGTTACACACCATCACTGGGATCATGCCGGGGGTATGGGCGAATTTCGAAAAATTTGGCCAATGGACAAGGTCGAGGCTTACGGCGGTGACGATCGCATAGAGCATCTAACACACAAAGTCGAACATGAGGAAAAGTTCAAGATCGGCGAAATGGAGGCAGGTTTCGGTTTCACAAGTAAATGAAAGCACGAAAATTTTTTTCATATAGATAACTGCATACAAAACGCCATGTCATACGAGTGGCCATGTCTGTTTCTATGTGTCTCATCCAGGAGATGACAATCGCATGCTCTTTACTGGCGACACGCTTTTTATTGCTGGATGTGGGAAGTTTTTCGAAGGTGAGCTGCTTTATCTAGATAGATTGGGCAAACATCATTTTCTGTTCCCTAATTCCATTCTAATCTTCCAGGCACTGGCGCTGAGATGCATCACAACTTGAATGAAGTCCTTGGAAAACTCCCAGACGAGACTTTTGTGTATCCGGGGCATGAATACACACTCAGCAACCTAAAATTTGCCCAGCACATTGAACCGGGCAATGACGTAAGGTTTAAAGGGATTGTTCACCCAGAATGGGATCGATGAGATTTTTGCCTAACAGTAGTGGGGCCCCCAACTGTATACTTATCCAACTTGCTTTGACAAAAGTTGCTTCCGAAGCAAGAAAATTGCTTCGAAAATCGCTCGGATGACACAGTCGCCACGTTGGCTCCTCTCCTTTGAGTGGGCGTGACTTTCGTCCCGCCCATCTGTGCGCGTCCAACCAATCACCGTATCGAAGAAATCGCTCTGCGGGTTCTGAAAAGGGGGGCTTTTGTGGTTTTCGCGGATTTTCGACTCACTCAGAATAGGGGTATGAGAAGGCCCTGAAACGGCAAAAACTTGGAGGTCAAAATTTTGGGTGGACGGTGCCTTTGAGTCCTGCAGTTTGATGCAGGTAATGATGCCAATTTTGTAGCAAGTGAAAGCTAAAATTGAATGGGCAGCAAAAGTCCGCTCACGTCATGAGCCAACTGTACCATCGACCATTGGTGAAGAGAAGGAAACGAATCCATTTATGAGAACTTGGTCACCTGAGATACAGAAGAAAGTAGGGGCTTCTGACCTGGTGAAAGTGATGGATCTTGTGCGGCAGGCAAAGAACAATTTCCGAGGCTGATTTCGCTTTCCAAGCTAACAAGGGAAGGATACCAGCATTAGTTGGCAATCGAAGATGAGATGTATATCACTAGATGCAACTTTGAACGCTGATTCCAAATCTGCTTTCCTTTTTTGCGGAATAAGTTTGAGAAAGAAGTTATGAGCGTTCGAATGTCCAGATTTGCCAAGCATTGAGTGGCTTAAAATCAGCGAAAAGCTCTAAAACAACACCCATGCGAATTCCACCAGCTTTGTTCCTTCTTTGCAAACAATATACTCGATACAAAAATGATTTTCCGCATTCCGGTGCTTTTATACAGCTTTTCGCCAATTTTAAACCACCTAAGCCTTGACAAATTCAGACATTTAAACGCCCACAACTTCTTTCGGAAACTTATTCCGCAAAAAAGGAGAGTAGATTTGGAATCAGCGTTCAAAGGCGCGTCTACTAGTATACATCTCATCTTCAATTGCCAACTAATGTTGGTATCCTTCCCTTGTAAGTGATTTTATGCTTTTCAATCTATCTCTGAATTTTATACATGTTGTTATTTTGCAGCTTGTACAGTGTGATAATAATCTAATAAAATATTTGTTTCATGTCGAAATGTAGCTCATCTACTAATGTGCATTTGTTTGCTTTATATACCGCGCTTCTGCAGGGCTGTGCCGTAGAAGCAAGTTATTGCTTTCAGATTGAAGATAAGATACAGTGAACTGATTGAAGATCGTAGCCACCTCGATTCTGGGGATAGGTAACGATGGATGCGGGAGATAAGGAAGATGATCTCGATATTGCTCAAGGGGCTGTGCTGGTGAAGTCATGCGAGGTACTCATTGCATGCAATCAAAAACACATACAGCTATGCTCCGGTTCGAAAGAGATGCACTCTATTTACCGGAATAAGCAGGGACATAATCTCTGTGCATTAAAGCGGGTATTCCTCTCCAGCCATTTCATCAGGACCGAGCCGTGTAGGCTGCAATGTTGGTCCCTTAATTTTTGAGAGGGATGCGACAACAATTTTTTTGACGTGGAATTATGGCGTTGGCCATGTGTTCGGGGTTTTTTTTGTCACGTTAAAGCCGAATACTACGCGCGAGTCATTTGAACTCGAAAGCAGTATCTTGGCAGAATTTGGTCTTCCAGTTTTTCACCTTTTCAGAGCCTTTCGCCATGAGGAATTCATAACTAGGCTTTTCGGCGCATGAAAATGGGGAAACGGAGCTTTTTTCGAAGCCTTTCAGGTCCGCAATCAGTGGAGAATACGTGTAAATGGGCGGGACCCGGAACAAGGGAGGCGGAGCGCGACAGACTTCCGGCGTATCTTCACTGAATGCAAACCTGGAAAACTCCTGAAAAAGCTCGTTTTCGCCATTTTTATATGCTGGAAAGCCCGGATATGGATCATTATGGGAGAAGGCAAAACGGGAAAACGAATTTCTGCCAAACCTTCCAATACGTGAATTTGTACGCTGAGCGCTGCAACCGGCGGGATCTAGCATGCAGTAGAAGCTTTTCTAGCGATAAAAAAACTGGGGAGTGTGTATTACTATTCCATATTTATCAAATCAAGCTGAAGGAGAGAAGAAAAGACGTATGAATATCTGAAAATCAACCAGTTGTAATTGGAGAAATCGTGAGGTAGTAAGAGCGCCATGTGCAGTACGCATATAAATGAATCCACGATACGTCGGTAATCGTAATGGTTCAGAAATGAGACGGAGCCTCATCAAATAGGTTAGAAAATCCTTTTTGAAACCTTTCTTTGATTCTTGTGAGATTTTTGCGATTTTGTAACTCAAATTTTTGGAAGAAAAGAGTTGCATCACCAAGCCATCGCAATTATTTACAGAAATTCTGTAATTACAATTCGAGTTGCTCGCACGACTTTATATGTCATGCAGACTACTCCTCATGATTTCATCTACGTTTTCGAGAGAGGAAGGCCCTCCCTCTCTCCTTTCAAAAATTTTTCTGGGCTCACTGATAGGGCCAGGTGCCCACATGAAAAGATAACAGAATTGAGATACAGTGAAGGCAGTTCCCCTCTATTCTTAGATTTTGTGCTTATCCGGGCCTATTCGCTATGCTGAACCCGAAAATCCCCACCGGAGAGCGCGAAAACGGCGAAAAAGGGCTTCAAAGCAGGAGGGAATTCAGCATTTGGGCTGGGTCTTTCCTGCTGTGAATACGCTCCCAGCTTCGGAGCGATCTTTTCGATTCCGCTAGCCGCCATGACATCGCTACCGGTCAAGTGTGGACAATTAACTTCCTGAAACCGAGAAGAGCTTCGGAAGCTGGGAGCATGAATTCACAGTGACGAAAACTCCTCCCACCTGATGATTTTCATCACCCTTAGGGCCGCATGCACTAACATCCCTGCGGCGAGGGGAGCGGCGTCCCCAATGACGAAAAAGCCGCAGCGGCGTCCGCACGCGGTCCCTTCATAACGGGGGACGTCGCTCCCCTCGCCGCAAAAATGTTAGTGCATACGGGCCGTGGTCCAGTCATAATTGAATATGCACGTATTTATTGGTCTAATCACATTCAAATCATAATCAACGTCATTCATGAATTTTCATCATCAGCTAAAGAATACTTCATCTCTTTCTTTGATATTATTTTCTAGTTGAGACCTGCAAAGGAATTGTGTTGCCATTGTCAAAATCGGCATAGAAATTTTTATTAAAGATGGCCAGACTCCTGGGAAGTTCATCTTATTTGTTTGATAAAATTTTGGAATTTTATTAGAATGAAAAGCAGATTAGTTGCATGATTATATGAATCACTAGCTGGCTTACCCGGCTCCGCCGTATCCGGACCAAACTTGGCACACATACACTTCGGGCCCCGGCGGGTGTCACAGTCCACTTTTCGTTAACGATCGATGTCGATTTTACCGATTTTTATCGATTTTTTTGCAGAGTTCACCTACAGGGCTAGGAGTTGGCACAGGGGGGAAGTGAGCATGGGGATTCCGAATACAATAATAGTTTTCAGAATTATCGATTACTTTTATCGATTTTATCGATTTTTTTGTAAAGTTTGACCTGCGGGGCTGGGAGTTTGCACAGGGTGTAATCGAGCATGCAGATTACGAATACAATATTAGTTTTCAAGATCGTCCATTACATTTATCGATTTTATCGATTTTTTGAAAATTTGAGCTAGGGGGCTGGAATTTGGCACAGGGGTGTAATCGAGCAGGCTGATCACCCCCCTTGGGGATGATCAGCATGCTCGATTACCCCCCTGTACCAACTCCCAGCCCCCTAGCTCAAACTTTGCAAAAAAATCGATAAAATCGATAAAAGTAATCGATAATCCCGAAAACCAATATTGTATTCGGAATCCCCATGCTCGATTACCCCCCTGTGCGAACTCCCAGCCCCGTGCTCAAACTTTGCAAAAAAATCGATAAAATCGATAAAAGTAATCGATAATCCTGAAAACTAATATTGTATTCGGAATCCCCATGCTCACTTACCCCCCTGTGCCAACTCCCAGCCCCGTAGGTGAACTCTGCAAAAAAATCGATAAAAATCGATAAAATCGATATCGATCGATGACGAAAAGTAGTCTATGACACGCGCCGGGGCCCGAAGTGTATGTGTGCCAAGTTTGGTCCGGATCGGTTCAGAAATGGAATTTTCTATTCGGAACATACGTACACACAGACATACAGACATACATACATACATACAAACAGACATTCAGCTTTATATATAAGATTCCGACAATTTCTTAAAATTCAATCTCATCCCTCTTGGTCCGCCATTGGTACGCTTATTCGTTCATTTTGAACTTTTAGGTTCCCAAAGATGCCATACCTATTCGTGGATACGATTTCAATGAAGGTATTGATTTCTCCAAATTGATGGCATCATATCTGTCGACTGGCTTCCAGGCATCTCATCTGGGAAAGGCTATTCAGGTGTTAATAACAAGCTTAGCTGTAAAGATACATGAACATACTACGATTTAGGAAGTCAATGCCATGTTAGATGCGCGGGAGAAAGTGGATGAAAAGCAGAAGGAGCGTCACTTCCCATATCCTAAAGAACGTCTCATACCTCCCTGTACAATTTTTCTTGGATACACATCGAATCTAGTCACTAGCGGTATCAGAGAGGTAATTTTTCGCGTTTTCAGGGAGAACTTGCATTGGATCATGACGCAGGCAATGCGTCAACTGCGTCGGCTGATGCGGCGCGGTTTGCGTCTGAATTAATTGCAAATACTAGCATACAATTTGTCTCAGTTGCAGTGTCCTTGTAGTGCGGCTAGGCGACCGCAAGATCTTGTATGTCGGTCTCCGATTGAGGAGGCAAATTTGAGTGCGCAAGCGAAATGTTCGCAAACGCCGCGCGACTGCCTCGCGAGGCGGATCCACCTTCGAAGGGGAACACTGCAACTGAAACAGACTGTAGCCCCTTATCAAGAGTATCGCTTTAGATTATACGATTTATTGTGCAACATAATCTTGTTGACTGTCTTGTGACCAGTGCTGGTGGTGTCGAAGAAGACCTGATTAAATGTTTGGCTCCATCCTACCTCGGTGATTTTTGCATGGATGGGAAAGACCTACGGTTAGTCACTAATGTCAAAGGATGGCTGGAATAAATTCAGCTAAATTTTAGGTCTAAAGGTCTCAATCGAGCTGGCAATATCTTGATACCAAATGATAATTATTGCAAGTTTGAAGATTGGTTGACACCGATTCTCGACGAATGTTTAAAGGAGCAGAATGATAACGGGGTCAGCTGGACCCCTTCGAAACTCTGCCGGAGGTCCTGTTCGTTAACCCCTGATTTTTTTTCACAGCAAATTTTTTCAGAATGGGTGAAAGGATCAATAATGAGGAATCGATTCTTTATTGGGCTTCTCGAAATCATATCCCAGTCTTTTGTCCAGCTTTGACAGATGGAAGCCTTGGTGATATGTTGTATTTCCATTCAGTCAAGCATTCGCAAGGAGTTCGCCTTGATATTGTCGAGGTGTGATTTTCGTCAATGACCATCGATGCTTAAAGGCAGCGTCCACCCAGAATTTGGCCCTCCCCTCCCCCATGTTTTCGTCATTCTGGGGCCTTTTCTGATTACAGTTCCGAATTTCAAACTCTCCAAAATTCACAAAAAACCTGATTCTTGGGGCCCTGTCTTGAGGGCGCGGACGAGTTTCGAATCGCTCGTCCTCGTCGACATGCCAGCGGGGAGGAGCTATCAGACTCCGCCCAGCCAGGGACTTCCAGGCCCCTTATCTCCATTCAGAAACAACGTTAGAAGATCGGACCAACGCAGATACCCGTTTTCTGCCTACATTTAGGACCGACACTAATTGGAGGGGGTTAGGTTTATCCTGGACACTGCCTTTAAAAAAAGTTGTTTGCTCTAAAGTTTATAGTAGATTTAACGCGCACGTGTCCATGGAATTTTGAGCAACAAAATTTTTTTAATAGGTGAATGTGTGTGCATGTGCAATGCACTGTGCACTTCTTCCGACATCGAGTATTTTTCAGAAGGCTGTCTTGAGATGTTGGTAGTAATCTAGATCACAATAACTAACTGCTAATTCTGTAACTCACGCGTGTCACTTTTGATAATTTTTTTATCCTCCGACTCCCTTTGTCAGTCCGCGATTAAGCGCATATGGTTGCCATCAATTGTAGTAGATAATTCCAGACACAGGCAGCGACATATGAGTGTCAATATGAATTTCATTGTTTATCTGATATTTCTAAGGCATTACTCAGTTATTAGAAATCATTTGAAAAATTCTTCAGAATACTCAACCCCTAAATCTTAATTTGTGACATAAAGGAAAAACTCTAGACCAAAGGTTTCCGCAGAGTTTGGGCTGGAATTCAGTTTTTCCTGTCGATGCTTGTCGTATACTATGCTTTTTGTGATTGGCTGCTCCCCCCCCCCCTTCTTTCCTCCTACCTCCAAGGCAGGATTTAGAATCTGGGTCTGGATTTCTTCTGTGAATATCAACTGGGAGGAATTGATTAATCAAGCGTGAATGATACAGTTATGATCGGGACAGTGGCGGTCCGAAGGGGGGGGGGGGGAAGGCGAAATTTTTGGAAGTTACCTACAAGGGTTATAAAATTGTGCAAGTGACTTGTTTATACTTGTAACAATTGAGATGATTTTCAAAATTTTTTAAAATTGCTAATTAGCCTTGTAAAAAATTTTTTTTGGGGGGCGTGGCTGCCGCATCATGGGCCCACGAATGTGTTGAGAAGAATTTTTTTTGGAGGTGCGTGGCTAAGCCCTTCACCCGGAAAATTTTTTGTCCCCCCCCCCCCCCGGTCCGAAATCCTAGGCCGCCACTGGGTCGGGAGTATGAGCTTTTATACTTTGCGCGGATCCTATTATCCCTAGTCTCCTAGTGCCCTCAGAACGCTGTGCTGAACGAGTTCTTCTACTATTGACTGTCTATTACCGGTATTTGCGAATTGAGACAATAATCTAAGCACAAAACTGCATTTTTGGGCTGAACGAATTTGGTTACACGAAAAGAAACTTTATATTTTGAATTTCTAGGATGTGCGCAACATCAACGCTATGGCTGTTAAAAGCGCTCGCACTGGAGTGTTAATCTTAGGCGGAGGCGTTGTTAAGCACCACATAAATAACGCGAATCTCATGCGAAACGGCTCGGATTTTACTGTTTACATCAATACCGGCATGGTGAGTTTATAGCAGAGCAAGGAAAAAATGCTTTGCTGAAAATTCCAGGAATTTGACGGATCAGACTCTGGTGCACAGCCGGATGAGGCAGTCAGCTGGGGAAAGGTTGGCTTTCACAGACAGTAGGGGATTTAACAATCAACGTAGTGTCCTTGCGTTGTCGACAACATTTGCGCGTTAAAAATGGCCCTAGTGCGCAATGCTTGAAATTGAGCGCGCTATGGCTATTTCTACGCGCAGATGTTGTGAATAGTGTAGGGGCACTGTGACTGTCGAATCACTAAATCATACTTGTCTTGCGTTTCTTATAAACTCGATGACTATTCAGATCAAACCAGCAGCTCATGCAGTAAAAGTATGTGCTGACGCCACCTTGGTTTTTCCCCTACTTGTAGCCGAAACTTTTGCAAAAAGAGTGCATAGAACGAATTAATTTTATAAAATGCCTTTTAGGTATTGTGCATGTTGTTATCTTGTTACTATAGTTGCTGTTGTTTGTGTTTGTCACAATAGTCATAGCTAGTTGTTAAGCTGTTGAATTTGTGCATGTTTCCTGAGTTTTTTAAATGAATATATTCAAAACTGGAAACGTAGTTCGCATGGGGTTGAGAAAAAATAAAAAAGGGTGAGCAAACGCCAGTTGAAAGTTTCAAACGCACCTTAGGAGTAAAAAACTATGCTAAATGTTTTTGAAGTACTTCTTTCGGGGATAAAGATTAATTAGCTTTGAAAAATTTGATATCATTAGTAGCGTTTATGTTCTCAATTTGATAGAGATTTTCTCGAGGAAGATCAAAATCACAACTATGAAATGTAATGGAATAAAATCGGCGTCAGCCTTGTTGCGAGTTTTATGAATGAATATAATGAAAGCTTTAACATTTTTCTGACTTTTCAAAATTAAGCAAGAAATAACCAAACAAACAGCTTTTCCTAATCGCTTTTTTTAATCTGCTCCAGAAAGCCGCTAACGATAAGATTGATTCGGAAGCATTACACTGAGCCGCATTTATAATGCAAAACACGAAGAAGGGTGGGTATCATATTCAGCTTTATCTTACAAGCGAAGGATACTCGGTACTCGGTTAACGTGACCGTTCCTAATGAAATATGGGCGATTCATAACACGCAAAGACTGCGGACGTATCGTCTCTCTGATCGAGCGCTCTTTCCCCTCTCTTACCGCCTGCTGTCTCTCTCATGTCCGCACTATTTTGCCCGGACTCAACGGCGCCCAGTCTTTGCGTATCATGAACTTGTATACATAAAGTAGATGCGTCTTAAAGTGCTAATTTCGAATCTCTTTCATTATCTGCTAAGCGATTGTCTGAGATAAGCTATGAACGTTTTTTTCTGTAAGTATCTGCACTTAAACAGTTAAGCAAAAATATGAAAACATCGCTCAAATTTCTTTTTTTCGGCTAGGAACATCTCTTTGAAGAAGAGTGCAATCATTTTACACTTCAATAACCTGTCTCAGTTCAACTTAAAAAAAAAAACTCAGGTATCGTGATTTTGACTCACTTCAGTGTGCATAAATCATGCAGGAAAAAGTCTCATAACTAAGTTCACACAACTGCTTAGGAGATAGCGAAAGCAGATTTGTAATCAGCATTTCCAGACGCATTTAGTCAAATGTGTCTCATTACGAAAGGGCATGTTCACCAAGCAATTTTCACTTGTTAGTAGATGAGTCTTTTAAGAGCCTTAGAGGATTGTGCATTCGTATAATTTTGGCCAAGAGGGATTGCGAGGGAACTGCTGTGACATGTCAGAGAGTGTACAACAAAAGAACAATATGTGGAAGGATTTTCGAAATTATATAAATTTAAAACGAATTTTATCAATCGACTAACCAATCAAGAACAGTCGCAAATTTAAAGTGAATTGAACTTGCGTACTAGGAAATTTGAATAAAAATCTATAAATGTATTTTTATCAAATCTATAAATGTACTTTCTTCTTGTTCAAATGCAGTATGTTTTAGTTAAGAATTTCGATTTTCGCGTCGATTTATTACCTACTTTGTTTGTGTGAAGATGAATCTAAAATACGTTGATGTCGTATTCTTAGTGCCAATATACAGTATAATTTCCTATTTTTAGTACAATAAGTGGGTACAGGATTAGCTAGTGACTTTCTCCCCATTATACATAAGAATGCAAAAAGTATAATTTGAGAGAATCAATCACAAAATATCCGCAAAAGATTTTATTCAAAAAGAATATTTACTTGGCCCGAAGTCAGATTTTCTGTTTTTACAGGAAAATCTGGCTTCGGGCCAAGGAAGTATTGTGGTCAATCTAAGTGTTGCTCTTAATCAGTTTTTTGAGTATTTTTTCTTATCAAAAGAGCACATAATAGTATGGACCGCACGAAAGGAAGCAAAATTTGTTGTGAAAAATACATACAGCTCAGATGCCTGGTGAAGTAAGAAAATCATCACTCCAACTGTCCAACCATTCTTGCGACCCTCGCTCACCCTGAGCGGTCGATTTTTTGCGCCGTCTCGTCTCAGCCAACCCGACCCGTTCGGCAGCCTATTTTTTTCCTTCGACGCTGATAATCGCTACTGCTATTCTTTCTTCTAAACTTATGGATACGCCGTCTTATCCTGTTCCTCCTGCGGATCGCTGGAAGAAGCGACGTTTGGATTTGGCCGAATCACCACGCGCGTCACCCGATCTACTGCAGGCGGCCGATCTGGCCAAGGATGACGGTTTGGCTGTTTACGCTCGAGCCATTATTTCAATTTTGTTGGAAAGTCGTAAAGAAACGGATGCTATTCTCCAGTGTAATAGTGAGTTGCGCGACGACGTTAGGCTTCTAAAAGAAGAGCTGGCGAAGCTGAGAGCGGAAAATTCTGATCTGAAGAAAATTGTCAATAGTTCCAGCACCAGCCCGCCGACTTCAATGAGCCCCCCACCACATGCCTCCACATATGAAGAGCTCGAAAGGCAGCGTTCGCTCGTGTTTATTGGAGTACCCGAATACCGTTATGGAAACAGTAGTCAAAGGATCAACAACGACTTCAACTGTGTGGGTCAAATAATGGAATTTTTATCGATAGATTGTCGCCCGATTGCGGTATACCGCATGGGTAAACCGAGTGCTAATCGTGATAGGCTACTAAATGTTCTTATGCCATCCTCCTACTTTGTTAGGCTCACGCTCAGGCGTGCTTCTCGTTTGAAATATTTCCCCTAGAGGCAAGGTTTATATATAAGACCTTCCCTTCCCCCTGAGGAAAGGAAGAAAAAGGTAGATTGCAGTCATGAGCCTAATCGTTCTTCGCTTGTCGTTGATCATGATCATATCTCATCAAATCCCACCCCTCATTCGAGTAATAGAATTGACATTTCTTCACGTAATTTGCAGTCTCGTTGTAGCAATGATTTAAACATGTGATTTTTCCTCGGAAGATAGATAGTTCAATTCCGTGCCTCCTAACAAACATAAGATCTCTTTCTAAAAATGCACTGCCCCTCACATTTGTTCTTCGCTCTTCTCCTGCCTGGATAGTCTGCCTTACTGAAACATGGCTTAAAAGTACCATCAGTGATTTGCCTATCTTGGGAAACTTTCATAATTCTTTTGAAGTATTTAGGTGTGATCGAGAGGCTAAAATAGGAGGAGGGGTGGCCATATTGATTAGTAGGGAACTGTATCCACGATTGATTTTTTCTGAATCAGTCGTTGATGAATATGAATTGATTTGCTCCGATATTGTAACCAGTCGCCAGCAAATGCGTTTTATACTTGTGTATAGGGCGCCGTCATGCACAGCTCGAAACATTAGGCAAATGATCAAAGCTATTACGGATCTCATAGCGTGCGGCTACCCATCAGTACTGATGGGGGATTTCAATCTTCCTGGAATTGATTGGAATTCTTTTCAATTTTGCAAAGCAAGTCCTGCAGCTAAATTGTTCATGAATATGTGTTTAAATCATCGGCTTGTTCAAAAAGTAACCGCCTGCACGCTGGGGAAGAGCATACTAAACTTGATTTTAACCATTGATGAAGAATTAATAAAGGATGTCCTGGTAAATCCACCGGTGGGCTCTAGTGACCATGCCTTGATAAGTTTTCGTTTGGAGGACCTATGTAGAACAAAAGCCAAATGTGTTTTGAGAAGGGACTTTAAAAATGCCGACATGGCAGGAGCTATCAGCTATCTGGAAACAATTGACTGGTTAGGCTCCTTTCATGCAGCAGGCTCACTCAATGATATGTATGAGATGATGATTTTTATCCTTCAACACACAATTGAACTTTACGTGCCGCTCATATCTGTATCGCGAAATACGCCGAGCATTCCGAAACATCTTGTAACACTTTCGCGTATTAGAGCTAAAGCCTGGTATAAAGCTAGATCTAATGAAAGAGGAATTGCTTCTACATTATACAAAAGGATAAATCATAAATACTTGAAGCGATTGAAAAAATATCAGGCTTACCTGGAAAAGAAATCTATAAACAGTGGAAACAGATCAGCGTTCTACCAGCTCCTTAACTCAAGGCTTAAAGAGAGGACCAAGTTGGGAGTTCTCTTGGCTGATGATGGTACAGCCATGAATACTGATCCTAAAAAATCAGAGTGTTTTGCAGATGTGTTCGAAAAGGTTTTTCAGAGAGATGAATCAAGTGTTTCCGAAAATGTTACACCGCGATTTGAAGCTATGGACTCTGTATATTTTGATGAAAGTGAGATTTTTGAACTTCTTCGTAGATGGTCAAAATCAAAATCTCTAACCCCTGACCATATACCTCATCGATTCATCAAAGAGGTTGCCCATATCATTGCGAAACCCCTGCAATTCATATTTAACTTGAGCTTGATTAGTGCAGAAGTTCCATACAGATGGAAAATATCGTATATAGCTCCCATACCTAAAAAGAAGCCTCACACCTCCCCTAAAAACTACCGGCCTATAAGTATTACCTCCGTTTTTGCTAGATTGTTAGAGAAAGTGTTAAAGAAAAGAATAGTTAATCATCTAACCAGTCGTGGCGTCATTTCTAACGCTCAGCATGGGTTTCAAGTAGGCAAATCAACGGTTACGGCGATGTTGCATTCGCTGAATGACTGGACTCGGGCATTAGACGCAGGCAAAGGGGTTGATGTCATTTACCTAGATTTTACTAAAGCATTTGACAAGGTCTCTCATACCAAACTTATAGTCAAGCTAAAAATGATTGGCATCCATCCCCAGGTTATAGCCTGGATTGAAGCCTTCTTGCATGGACGTTCATTTACAGTCCGAGTTAATGGAAGCTTTTCTAGTCTACGACCTATGCTGAGTGGAGTGCCTCAAGGCGGGGTTCTATCCCCAAACTTGTTCAATATTTATACTTATGACCTTCCTGACCTAGTGCTGGGAGCTGGTGTTGGATGCTGTGCTTTCGCTGATGACTTTAAAATCTATAGTGCAGTCATTGAGCGCGCAGATAAAGAAAAGGTACAGATGGCTTTAGATCTCGTTGTTAGATGGTCGGAAGATGGCTATTGCCTATTTCGCGTGAGAAAACAAAGGTATTGTCTCTAGGGCCAAAATCTATGGAATATTCCTACACTATAGGACAGGACATCCTAGATTATGTAACTGAGGTGACGGATCTTGGATTTCTGGTGGATAATCGACTAAGTTTTGATAAACATTGTCAATCTATTGCTGCGAGAGGAATGCATGCAGTTTATAATTTGTATAGAGCCCTCTCAACGAATGATATTGATCTTCTCGTAAGAGCTTATAAAGTCTATGTCAGACCTTTAGTTGAATACGGAACTGTTGTGTTCAATCCTTACGAGAATACGAGTATATATGCAATTGAAAAAGTACAAAACAGTTTCACTAGGAAACTGCTGATAAGGAGCAATGGATTTGTATATGATCGTATCCCTAACTACACCCTTCGAAATAAGAACTTGGGTCTTGAGCCTCTTGCTACTAGAAGACGCGCTTTTGATCTGATGATGGCTCATAAGATTCTTTTCGGAAGTTGCAATCTCAATGCTTCAGGGTTTTTCCAGAGAAGAAGTTCCATAACTAGAGGAGGCTCAGACAAGATAGTACTATCGCGGCCTAGGAGAAATGTGTGGCGGTTTTTCTTTGTAAACCGAGTTACTCATGATATTGATAAGTCTGTTAGGAAGAATAGATTTCCTGTTAAATTGGCACAATTTAAAACCATTCTCAAAAACTATCTATCTTCTCCTTTACAGACCTGACTTTTATGTTCATCTACCTCGTTCTTTTTGTTTTTTCAATCTCTTGTTCGTTCGTTCTTGTTTATGTTGTGTTGACGCATAGGAACCCCTATGCAATAAATGTTAAATGTTAAATGTCCGTTACGTCCCGATCGAAGGAACGAGTATCTTTTGACCTCATCTTTCAACCTCGGCACACGAAATAAGCTCTGAATACATCGCCAGAACTTTTCGTTTGCCGAACAAATAAGAAATTACTAGGAAGTAAAGCCTGTAGTTGACCACTCATTTTTCGTACAGTCGGTCAAAAAATTTGATTATCGAGTGACCACGAGGTGTGCCCGCGCAATTCTGCGAGGGCTGCCCATCATTCACTCCAACGGAACTTATTTCTAGGCAGACAGTTCTTCTAGAACTTCACGTACAGTTTATCGTAATTCTGCTGCAGTTTTCTTACACAACGTCCTGCATGTCTTCCAAGCTCTTTTCAATGGCTGTGCTGCCTCTTCTCTTTGTTCTCGTTATAACCACGACCTCCGTATTTTTAAAGTGCCATAAATTGGACTCAGGTAGTCTACCAATTTTTTGACATTTTATGATTCAGAAAAGCCTGAAGTTAATCAAATTAAGTAGTCACATCTACCTTAACAATTTTAGTCTACGCTAAAAATCGGTGGCTATGATTCTAGATGATTGAATTTTGTAGTGCAAATAGAAAGTGATTTCACATGTTTTAGTTAGTTTCATTCCTTTCTTAATACAGAGTTTTGAGATCTAGATTTTCTAAACTTCTCAGCAAAGAGAGAGAGCCTACTTCAATTCACAAAAGATTTTGGAAAAATTTCGTAATGTTAGAGTTTATTGTAGGAAGGAACAAGCCTCCTACTAATCCTAAGCGGATATCGCTGAATGGTTCTTACTGTAATTCTGTAATCCTTCGTGAGTCTGAATTCAAGAAAAAAGGACGCAATAGTTTTTCGAATGAACAGGATTGCTTAGCTATGACCTTAAATTTTTTTGAAATGCCTTCCAGCATTTTTACATCCACTTTCCAAAAAAGGAATTTGAATTGATTCAATCACTTGCAAGTCAAAACAGATCGCTTGGACAATTTTATATAACAGGGCTAAGAATTTCGAGGGCGTAGACTTTCTGAAACACAGGAGAAAGTTACGCTTTTAAGTGAAGGTAGTTCGGCTAGCAAAAAAAAACACTTTCAAAGCTTACTTTCTCTTTTATTAAGCTATCTCCAATTTGAAGCTGATGCCAATTTCAAAAAGTTTATAAGACAGATTCGAAAGATATTCCTAAGTTCCTCCTAGGCTAGTCAATTGTTTCCTTTCTATATTGCGCGTTTGTAGTCGCCGTCCAAGAACCATCTGGGTAACTGCACAAATTTCCGGAAAATCTGCTTGTTATGGAAGAATACCGATTTCTTCCATAGCGCTATTATTTGAAAGAATGCACAAGCGCACGATGCACTTCGGAGAAATGTGCAGTTGCACCAGTGGCTCGAGAGTTTTACGTCAACTACGTACAAACTGTGTCAACTGCGTGCTCCCTTCTACCCAGCAATTACGCATACGCGTTGCATAGGCACTGCGCAGCGACCTCCGATCCATGCGGCAAATTTGCTGCTCAAGTGGTACGCAGGCGAACGCGGCGCGGAGATCTAGCATTGCGCTTGCTCGGAAGGAAGCACGTAGTTGACGCAGACTGTGAATTTGCTCGGTTACATAAGCACTGATAGAATCGAATCAAGTTGATTCGTTGGATAAAATCAGGTATTTCTTTCAGTTCACCAATCAACTTCTCGACTTCAAATAAAAAAAGATGGATGATAGATCAGATGATGATGATGCAGGTCTCATTAAGGATATCATTGACCGGATGAAGAGCAAGTTCCCCAGTAAAATAATTGATAAGAAAAAAGTAGAGGATTTCATAAAGAAGTTTGATGCTGAGATCTTGGAAAAAGAGAGAAAATGGTCGAGGAAGTGTTATTTCAAATGGACATACTACCCAAAGTAAGTTCTGATTCATACAGTCACTTTTATAATTTTCAAGGTGGATTCATGCTGTCGCAAAGCAAGGCAAAGGCTGAGTGCAGGCCCTTCTAAACCCGCAATAATTGCGATGGCTGCGATAGGTCAGCGCGTCTCAGAGGTCACGTCTCAATTGGCTGCTTCGATAAGGCGAGCGTTGACCTAAGCAGCTGGCTGCAGAAACGGACGAGTTCCTCAATGATGACCTCCCTCCCTCAGACCCTTGACAGAGATGTCGTCGACCCATGATGTCGACCGAACGCTGCTATTCTGCTGTCTTATCTAATAAACTCGCTGCTATCCACTAAACTGACGTTCTCCCAATCACGGAAAAACTTTGGGATGCGTTTGCTTCGACTACTGAAGTACTCTATTTTTGTTTAAATAAGGTGAATGCTGGTACAGTAAGTTTCGACCCGCTTTACGCGGAAATTGGATAGG
Source organism: Cylicocyclus nassatus (assembly GCA_958299035.1). NCBI lineage: Eukaryota > Metazoa > Nematoda > Chromadorea > Rhabditida > Strongylidae > Cylicocyclus > Cylicocyclus nassatus. The sequence continues at coordinate 28,783,864 of CATQJL010000316.1, forward strand.
CGGGCGTCCGCCTGCAACGGTTCGCGACGTTTCGCAGCTACAGTATATCATATCGCGCTAAGAACCCAAGTCTGCGTTTCTTCATTCTCCTTAGTCCTTGCTTGGCAAAATGCCAGCGCCATGCGCTCGCAAAGCCTCCCGCGATGCGCGTGCCCTGCTCCAAGTAGAATGTTTCGCCTAATTCGTGGTGAAATCGAGTGTAACTCTTTTTACTCCATGTGCTGCATCGTGTATCGTCACATTCATTTGTGTATGTGAACTAAACAAAGCTTGCAGGCAAAACACACTTTTGATTTGATTATTGCTGCTAACCAGAGACCCGAGATTCTTGTTAGAATACTTATCAGTTTTGAACCTAGTTCTAAGCTTAAAGGAAAATATCGGATATCACTGTTTCGTGAGCCTTGAAGACCTGAGAAGTTCTAGAATCTAGCGCCCAGAAATTTGATCTATAAGCAGTGGCTTTAGACATTCAAAATTTCATGCGCAACCCCAAAAATTAAAGATGGAGCAACGTTTGCGCAAAAAACTTGATGCTAGCAAACAGATGCCTTGATATTGACCGAAAGTCATTTAGAGCAAACTATAAACAATTAGATATCGTGCAGAGTTCATAGAAAACCATCCGTTGTACTTTGAATTGTGGGTCGGGTCGTGTGTGCTTTCCTTTCGACGCATCATGCAGTTCACAACGTTCAAACGTGTGACAATGCATGAGGCACAAAGGATGCACACAAATGTGGCTACAATAGTAATCAGAATGAGATGAGAAAACCATTCATATACATATAATAATTACTCAAAAAATTCAAAACCACGTTTCTAGAAACAAACCTGACTGATACGATCACGACAAAGTTAGGTCATAGAATAGCAAAATGCAGCGAATAGCAGCCTTACAGAAATGGGACCGGATAAGCTGAAGATAATCTTTGCGTTTAGATCTGAATGCTGTAGTCTTCAACACAACTCGGGGTGCGCTGAAGACTTTCGAAAATAAGGGGTTCCGCAAAAGACTCGTCCGCAATGGCCGCGGCGCAGGCGCCCGCGTCCTACTTGCGGGATTACTGTAGTAGACGGTGGGTTCAGAGGGCCCGTCTCCCGCTTTCATTGACCCTAGGTGACAAATTGTAGAACGAGATTTCTGCAAAAACAGAAGCACTGATGGGCAGTAAGCAATTTTACAAGTTAATAACGCGCGCTATTCTGTCGTCAATAGCGCGTCTTTTCGAGGCATTCAAACTCTTGACGTTTTCATTTCAATGCGTCAAAAGGCAGCAAATCAGCCGCGTTGCGGGCGAGGGTGGGGTAAAAGGCTGGACTATGCGCAGGCAAATACAACTGATGTCAACCAAGTGCTTTTTCCGAGCAGCTACGCGTGCGCACCGCAAGGGCCTAGCGCGGCAACCCGACCGATGAGGCAGGTTTCAATGTACAAGCTATACGCGCGAAGCTCTGTAGGTTTGCTTTTTGACTGGTGGAAAAGGGCACAGAGTTGACACGGACTGTAAGATTGTTCGACAGTGATTCGCCAACAATACTTTTGCATGAAGGAATTGTCATGTCTTTGTTGTGGAAAATCAGCGCGGGTAAAACAGCAGTAGAGCGCACACTTTCTCAGAGCGCTTTGTGGTCACTTGTCCGACGGATTTCATTGAAAGAATACTTAATTAATCCCGAATCAAACTTTGCGTACACTTCGGGGCGACGCAGGCGTCTGGGTTAGTTTTCGTCATCGATCCAAGTCGATCTATCGATTTTTTAACAAACTTTGGGCTGAGGTTTTGAACATTGATATGAGGAGGTAAGTGAGCATGCTGATTACGAAAGCAGTTGATCACAAAGATATCCCCTGCATTTATTGATTTTATCGATCTTTCGCGAAGTTAGTAGTGGGGGTTGATGCAAGGGATACTTATGGATATCGTGTCACTTTCTTACATGAACGATACCATATTAACGCGAAAGAACGTCTCAAGGTGCACCTAACACAATCTTACAATGTGTTTATCTCAATAAACATGAACGACTCGCAAATATATCAAGTCGGCAAGACAAAACAACAGAAACACAACAAGAAAGAGAGATTGGAGCCCAAAGACGTGGTGGCTCGTTGGTCGTAGGTTCTTCACTGATTCGCCAGACTCCTCCTCCGCTTGGCATAGTTGCGCGTCGAGCTATCGTTGTGCCATCTGTAAACAAAGACTATGAAAATGAAGAAAGCATACGATATTACACAAGTGATAATGGGAAAAAGTAAAAAGGAAGGGAAAAAAATAAGTGTAGGTTTACATACCGGATATAGCAGATATAAACTTATATTTACAGGATAAATGTGCATGCTGACCAAGAAAACATAATTAATAGAGGGAAGTACCTTTGAATGTTGGGTTGGACAGTGAGTGTTGCATAGCTCAGAACATGAATTTTTATCGCAGTGCATTGACAGGGACCGAGCGAAGCCGATACCCCCAGCTGTTCCATATATTAGGTGTAATAGGTTCTTCGCATTTTTTGTTTTAGATTTTTCTTAGTATTTTGCGAAGCGTTTTGCGAGATGTTTGCATGCGTTCGAAAGCTCCAAGACTGCTATATCAAGTAGCTATCATTATTTTCTCATTTCTCAAGAAGTTAATTGGAAATTCGATTGAAAAGTGAAAGATCCGAAAAAGAAAAAGTTCCATTTTCGACATCTTTCATCTCCTAATTTTTTTCCGTTAATCGTTGATAAAATTTGTTCAACAAGCCTGAGAACAATTGAAAATAACAGGCTAATCACTAATCCACTTAGTGTCAGTGTTTGTATTCACGTCCTTTAACCGACCGTTTAATGGCATTTTTGCAACAGTGGGCGGAGCAAGACTGTCGCGAAGACGTTCGCGGTTTTGCGTACTTGAATTGTATGTTCCCCAAAACTCGAATTTTGAAGTAATCCATATATTTGATAATTTTATAATCAGAGACCCTCTTGTCTCGCAATTCTGAATTGTTCGGCAATCATCCTCTCACACGATGCCTTCAGATGCCTACGTTAACGCCGAAGAGAAGTCAAAAAGCAAAATTATCGGTACTTTTCCGTTATCCGTTATCCATTTTTTCAAAAAAGGATGTTGCTTTTTTTCTTGTACTATATTTGCTCCTAAATTCACAGGAAAGGAGTGTCACACTTCTGCCACGTGTCAAAAAAAATTTGACATGTCATCCACATGTTTAGCATTTACCAAGAGTTTGTATTGCCCTACCTACTGACTCAACTTCAATCGATTTTTCAATCAATAATGCCCCATTTTCGAGTAAACAATTTCAAAAATAAATATCATCATGATTATGAGTTATCCTATATTAATGAACAGACTGGACTTGCTCAGAATAGAGAATTGCAATAGATTCTCATCATTTTAGCGGCGAAACAAGCAGTAGCGAGGTACTTCAGCCATCATTTACAATCCTTCTTGGCTAAAATCGCATGGCGGACAGAATTTAAAGAAAAAGGTCATTTCTGAATTGTTCCTAAAAGCAATAAATGTCCTAATATAAGTTCTAAATTGTTCTTCTCTTATAGAAACCGTTAAACAGCTTTTAGGTGATCATAAATGCTCTTTTACCTTACCAGGAATACTTCCGAAAAAAAACATGTCAAATTGGATTAAAAGTGTCAATTTTTTTTCTGACACGTGGCAGAGAGGCGGTCCTCGTAGAATCTATAAAAAAATTGTTCTCAAACTAAATAGCGCATTCAAGAGAGCCTTTTGAAAAAATGGGTGAATGAACCGAGGGAAACAAAAAGGGGAAGAAAGCAAAACTTATAAATGGAAAGGAAAGTATCCTAGGAACCAAGAAATACCTCAAAAGCGATTTGGCTTTTGAGGAACGAAAGAAGTTCGTCATCGTCAAGGTGGGTGTATCCATGTATTTTATCGGTCACAATGGGAACATATTACCTGATTTTTTTTCCTTGTCACTATACATAGACTTAGCAACTTTGCAATCGCATTTGGCGCAATCCATTTACAAATTTGCTCCTAATAAGATCTAGATGAGGCTGTGATGACTTCTTTTATCCAGCCCAACAGTTTTGACTTCTTTTCCGCTTAGAAAGAGAGAAGTAAAAGCATGCACTGACGTTAGAATCGAGTCTGAGCTTGATCGCTGTCGGAGACAACGATGATGAGTAGAGCAGATTTCGTCAATACTCAGCATCTCATGTTGTACGATATTAGGTATTCTAGATATTTTACAGTCCACTTTCGCAGATTTTCTGTCAAAAGATGTTGCTGTTTGCGGAAAAGCGCTTAAGTTTTGAAGGAGCACTAACAAATCTTCTTTTAGGTACAGCAGCACCAATAATTAGCGATAAAATCGCTTCTAATCTACCCTGAAGTCGTCGCACTCGCCCAAGTTGGATTAGCCGCATCAGAATGCGGTTGGGCAAGACGGTGTAAAGAAATGAGTGTCGTTGCGGGGTAAGTGCCAACTTCTAACTCTCGCACATACAATCGATGTCAACCACGTCCTCACTTTTCCGTAGTGTCTACGCAGATTTGAAGGCTCAAGCAGTACGCGCGCGAACGCGGCACCGTCTTCTAGCGTTGCGCTTTAGCTGATCGGCAAGGGAGACATCGTCGATACCGACTGTATAGGCTGCTGCATGACGAAGGCGCAATATATTTGGGCTTGAACACCTTTTTAGCCCCAGAGCGCATGAGGCGTAGGATATACAACGGTGAAGTTACGCGATCGTCGTGTTCGCGCCCGCTCAAATAACACTGCTTCTGCGCCTTCTTCATGCAGTTGCCTTTTTTTTTTCTGAAATCGTATCGATCATTTGTAGATGCTCACAATGCTAACTTTTGGGGATTGGTACAAATACACTCGAATTTGCCCGCATCACAGAATTTGAACATTGTGAAAGGTGAATGCATCGTGACTAATCTAGCAAAGATCAGTACCGTGAACGTATCCGGACTCTTGCAAAACTACATTGAAAATATTGTGAAAGATCTGTGGTAGGTCTATGATCTTCTGAAAGATTTTAGAAATGATCTCTACATTCTTTCCGATATTGTTTTTTATAAATATTCCTCGATAGTTATTTCAATAAAATTCTATGATTTTTGGTAAAGTGTTCGCAGCACAGGCACAAGGACCAGTTTTTGTGTGGGAAATTCGTAAAAATTTTTTTGGGTCAATGGGGAATTTTTCGAAAACCCCTTTCAACAACCTTGTGCCGGGCCCTGATTGGAACACTAATCAGCGGAAATATGGGTTTCTAGCAAAATGGATCTAATTATTGCCGATACTTGCTGGTGCAGTAATGCGCGATTTCTGACCGCATGTGTCGCTTGTTGGAGCAGACCTTTTTGAAAAAGTCACTTGGAAAATTTGAAGAAGGTAACTGACCAATTTTACCCTCAGCTTGATAATCTAGCGTCTGAATTGATTGAATTTTGCATTAAATGTGTGTAGGATCAAGTTAATAGCTAATTAGCGATGATATTCAACTGATAAGTGTTCATGGCTTTTTTACCATTCACCCATTGTTGTTATAGCCTCATCGCAAAGTTTGTTCAAAATTTCTCCAGCAATACATGAGCAGTAGTTTATATGATCGGCTCCCTGATTCGTGTGGAGGCGGGTTGCGGACTTCCCTGATTCTAAGGATAAACCAAACGAGAGAGTACGAAATACAATGCTATAACGTATAGGTTTAACAAGTTAATCCTGAAAAAAAAGGAGGCCGCAACCCGCCTTCACACGAATCTGGGAGACGATGATACGTTCTTTCTTCATGCCAGAAAATGTAATAATTTCCCAAAATATCTTGTTGAGTGTGAGTCGAGAATGATTCAAGGTTGTTGTTCAATTCTTCAACATCACTACCTTTTATCATGCATGGTATGGTTTCAACATTGGAATGCACGAATTAGTTAAGGTAACACCACGCAGATTGTCATACAATCATGTCACATGCGTACTTTGACCGAGGGTAACATAACTATTTCTCTTTTCGTTCAAACATCCACGTATCTTTCGCACATTGAATCCACCTCATCGCGTTGAATGGCGTAGCAGATATTGCCGGGGATGCAGTCGTATGGAGTATCTCCAGCTTTGAACAAATAGCACGATTTTTCGACCTGTAATAAACTAACATAAACCACTAGCAGATAGGCATAGGTTTTAGTTTCAATTTTTTTCTAGTATTAGTTTTAGTTTAAATTTCACGTTTCACTTTCACTCAAACCATCAGATTACAAGCTTGAAGAAATCGTTCCGAATACAAAAAAGCGTGAACACACTCACTTCGGATTTCTTTATTAATTTGAGCAAGAGGACACTAAAGCTTACTTCTAATGATGCTTGAAACGTAAGTTTTTGAATGCGCAGTATTTCTCAAACTGTAACACTATCGTCAAAGAGTCTATGGTATATAAGTCTACATGATTGGTTTGAAGCTTGCACAGATTGTTTTTTAAGCAGCTTCACATGAATAAAGGTAAAAGCCTCATTGTGATTCGACGCGGTTCTTCTTTTTACTCAATAAACCACGCTTTCGAACTGACTCCTCTCTTGTTCCTCAAATAGTCACCAAAACTCAAAACTCGTTAACTCACATTTTCCGGGTGTAGTTGAGTTTTGGATTTCAACTGTAGAGTGTCATAAAGTTTGATATAGTCGTCCTCACCCCCCTATCAGGGCCCGGCACGAGTCGGTTTCTAGGGTTTTTAAAAACGAAGTCTCCCCTGACTTTCGGTAGTTTTACGAGGTCCCCTTTGACCTACCTGCTTAGAAGAAGATGGAAACAAGAAAGATTTACTAGTATGAAGGAAAAAACGTGAGATAAGAAAGAAAATTCAGGTTGGAGCTGATTACTATGCATGCACAAGAGTTTGCTATTGGAGCGCGATATCTAACAAAGCGATTCATGAAGAAATCAAGGCAAAAAACGAAGGAGAGGCAATGATATGAAAATGTCTTTATGCTCAGGGATAGATTTTTGATCGGGGAATCCGTCCATGGTAGGAAAATTCGAAACTTATGTGAAGTGACAGAAATATATGCTCCAGACGATCTCAGATCGTCTGGTGGCCGTCTGGAGACGATCTAATTTTGGAAAAGGTATTACTTCACATAAGTTTTCAAAACTTTTTACATAGGTCTTCCTTAAATAATATTTTACTTATATGGTACAAATTTGGTGTCAAAAGCTTATGTTTACGCTCTAAACAAGCAATTTGTTTACTTTAGCCTTGCTTTCAAATCGCGCGCACTTTTCGCCATACACGATAGAGCATGTCAATCGTGTGATAACCTGCCCAAAAAGCTTGTGTTGGACTAAATGGCGCTTATTCTTGGTGTTGGCTCCCGACTCGTCAAAAACGATATCTCCTTTGCTTTTTGCTCAAAAACGAAGTCCAGCCTGCTTCCAGACGATCTGTGCCGGGCCCTGCCCCCTATAGTTGCTCAATGGGCGAATTTGAATTTGAACTGGAGCAGTCTGGTCGCGGCAGAGCACGGCACCTCAACCCTCAGTTCAAATTTACGCATTTTCTTTTACTTTTCTTTTTTCGCCATTGCTTACTACTTATGTATTGTGACAATGTTCTCAACTTAAATCGAAAGTTTTGCAAGTTGAGAGTTGCTTCTTGGCCCAATGTGCAAAGTTTCACCAAATCCGACGGTTCCGACTCCTCGGCATTAATGGATTTCCCGTGCGACCGTGACGCATTCGACTTATTCGAGTTCACGAGATCGCCAGATTAATTTCATTTTGAAGTGCAGTTACCTCTGATAACATTTTGCCTATAGTTCCGGCTGAATTTAGTCTATTCATCATTTGTACGTCTTCGTTTTCGCTAAGAAACCGTAAAACCTCGACTTCGACCGCTTTTAGTAAAACACGTAAATTTTTTTCCATCTTATCATAAACAAACGGTTTATGCAAACTTATAGCCCAATTCTGAGTCTACATAATGCCAGAATTTGGATGCGCCTCATTCAAAGAGGAAGAAGTTATGGACAAAGTTGCTAAACTTGTGTGTCAACTTAGAAGCACGCTTATGTTCGATAAGTGATGATGTGACAGAATAGCCTTTGTTATTCGACATATCTAGCGCAGATTTTGCTTACTGGGCTTCATGGAAGTTTGCCGGTTGGGTTCAAGTCTATAGCTAATAGATGAATTACTGACTTTCCTGTGAGCAAATGCAATGCAGTTGTTGTCCTCGTAGCATTGAGCAAAGCACTCATTCTCACTTTTAACTTTCTGATAGTATTTGCCGCGTACCATCTCTACTCTGTCGAATACGCACGGAGAAATCTGTCTTGCCTGAAAGAAAGTCTAGCTTGGAGTGTGCACTTCGAGATTAGGATGTTCAGCACCAACCTGAACAACAAGAAGAAGGAAGAGCCACTTCTTTGACATAAAGCTGGCCGGCCACTGTATGTGCAAACCTATCAAATGCTTTACTACTTAGTCTGGACGTCCCTTAGATACCAGAGACTACGCCATTTGTTTCCAGGCATTTTTTACACAAATTTCATATTAAACTTCGCAGAAACAACGTCTTAAGTGGTGGTGGATTTTTCAAAATTTATGCCAATTCGGGTTCCGTGAGGTTCCGTGATATACAGACATAGCAGGAAGGTAAGTTCAAAGAAACACTACAGCATTAGCAAACAGAATTTTCAAGCTGCTAAGAGTTTCTTTGGAATTTTATTGTCATACGACTGTTTCCAAAAGAATTTGCTTCTTTTTGAATATTTGGTTCAAAGTTCAAAAGAAGAAGTGCCAACATTCTGTCTTGTCAACAAAACTAACATGTCATCTATACAGTTAAGAGGTTTTGCGAGAAGTCTCGCATTGGATACCTTCCAGCAGTAAGTCATCCCAAATTTTCAATTTCCAACATAAAACTTTGAAAAAACATCAATTACATCAGTTAGCATCAAATTTGAGTTGTTGACACACAAACGATAGAGACATGTGCGGACTGACAAAAAATTGAGCAATCCGGATCCTTTCCTGCCTGATTTTGCATAGGAAATTATTTTACTAACTTAGATACTTAGATGGTCCGTCTTGTGGCGTGCGGGCCCCAGTATAAGAGTTTCTATTCGTCCCTGTCCCTCGCTTTTGACATCCACGATCTTCTTGGTCGTCGTCGGTGGCTGCGTCCACGAGTTCCAGGTGCGATAATCGTATCCAGCTGATTTCTCAGCTGGTCCATTCGTTCCACGAACACGTCTGCCCATCTCGTTGGTGGTCTTCCTCGGGGACGTTTGGCTTCGCGAAGAATCCACTCAGATGTTCTTAATGTCCACCTGTCGTCTGTTCTTCTCATGATGTGACCGGCCCATCGGTGTTCCGCTTTCGCAGCGTATTTCGCTGGGTCACGAAAACGGGACCTTCTTCTTAAAGCCATACTACGAAGTCCGACAAGGTGTTGTTTGTGTCGGGTCATCTTCAGAAGACTACGCTCTAGCGCTCTGTGGGTGGTCCTTGAAGCTTTCGAAGTGGCTGCGGTGTCAGCCCAAGTCTCAGCTGCGTAACAGAGCGCCAGGAGAACGGTTGAGTCGAACTGGTGGGCACGAAGCTCCGGGTCCGTCAGTTGGTCGGTGGCCTTCTTCAGGGGCCCGAAGGCGGCCCAGGCTGTTCTTCTTCCCCTGTTACGTTCTTCCCTCAAGTCATTCTCCATGTTCATCGAACGTCCGAGATACACATAAGAGGAGGTCTCCATAGGAGTGCTTTCCAATTCCATTTCCGTATCTTCGCAGGGGCGTTCCTCGTGAACTGAGTCTTCTTCCGGTAGATTCGCAATCTGATCTTCTTTCCCACTTCGTTAAGTTTTTTCAGCATCGTCTCTGCTTCGATGATACTGCTCGAGAAAGAGAACGATGTCGTCCGCAAACGAAGGAAGGCCAGGAATCCCCCATCAGCTCGTATGCCTCTCTCGTTCAGTGACTTCATCACCCACTGCAAAACCGCAGTGAACAGCTTCGGCGAAATTGTGTCGCCTTGTCGGACCCCCTTCCCAATTGGAATGATACGGGGGCGATGGAACAGCTGCATCGTCGTTGTACAGTCCTTGTAACAGTTAGGTAACGTCCTCACGTAAGCTGGGTCCACTCGTTGATCGACTAGCGCTGACAGTATGGTGTTGGTTTCGACGCTGTCAAAGGCTTTCTCGTAGTGACGGTTAGGACGAGAGGCAGTCGGTACTCCCGGCAGACTTCTATGACTCTCGAAATCGTCTGGATGTGGTCCATACAGCTGAATCCTTTGCGAAATCCAGCTTGTTCTTGGGATTGGACTTCATTCAGTGTCCTAGATATGCGAGCGAGGATAATCTTCTTGAAAAGCTTGTAGAGCACACTCAGCAGGCATATTGGACGATAGTTCCAAAGATTCTCCCGTTCGCTCTTCTTGAAGAGAAGGACGGCTCTTGATGTTCTCCACTGGTCGGGAATGTTCTCCTTCTGAAGGTAAGATGTCAAGTGCGACGCGAGAATCTTGTGTAGTCATTGTCCTCCGGCTCGCAGAAATTTGACGGAAAGATGGTCTGGTCCTGAAGCCGTGGGACGTCTTCATGATCTGAATCGCCGTGCGCACTTCAGCGGGTAGAATTCGTGGTGGTACTTCTCCAGTGGGAACAACGGGCATCGGCACGGGTGTTGATGAGCGGAAAAGGTTGGTGTAATAGTTCTTTGCGATAAATTTCATCTTGTATCGGGAAAAAGTCAGAGTCCCGTCTTCGTTCAATAGTGCGGCCAGCGGTACGTGATATTCACAGAGTTCCCTTCGGCACTTCTTGAGACTTCGTATTCCTTCGGCTTCTTCCAGTATCTTGGCTTGCCTGTACCTTCTGAGATCCCCTTGCAAAAATGTTCTGCAACTGACGTTGGCTATCAGTCGCTCGAGATGGGTTGCGTTCGGATCCTGCCTCAAAAATCTTCTTCTTTCGAGCAATCCTTTGGTGGTCTTTAAAATGCGTTCCAAGTTCTTCTCAGAAGTCACTGAGGCGCACTCTCCACAGGCTCGCAATCCTTTCAGAAGCCGGTCGTAGTCGTACGTTGGGTCCTCCTTGATAGGCCAGTCACAACTTGACATAAGCTCTTCCAGCCTGTTACCGTCATAGATGACTTCTCTCCTTCTTGCGGCGCTGTGGCAGACCATCTTTTCCAGCTTTCGACTGAATCGTATCTTCGCTCGGAGACGGTGATCGGAGCCACTGCAGAAGGATGGAACTCTGAGACATCAAGCAAGCCCCACCTTCGGTTGGTGAGAATGTGGTCGATCTCCGCGTGAGTCGTTACATTGGGCGATTCCCAAGTCCACCGGCGATGTTCTTTCTTCAAGAAGATGGAATTCCATGGAAAAGTCGTGCGGCGGAGAGAAGCCCAAGAGACGGTTGTCGTTTTCATTTCGGAGTCCATATCGAAACTTTCCGACCCTGTATTAGTCTTCTAGTGGCATCCCGTTCTTCGCGCTGAAGTCGCCCACAACGAACTTGCAGAAGGACTTCTCGTTGCGGACGAGCTGCTCCACGTTTCCGTAGAAAATATTTTGAGAAGCGTATATTTCGAAACCATCGCTACAAGCGAGAAAGATGTTCGAAAAAAATTTGGTCTGTTATGTATAGAAACAGATAACAACTTTTGAGTCATCTCAAATGCTTTTGTAGATCACCGAATTTGATGATAAAAAAACGTGTCAAACTAAATTAAAAGAGTTGATTTGACGCTTTTGAAATATAATATTTTGTTAATCCAATAGATTCACCAATTCTGGATGCACATTCCAAGAGGAGGTAATGTTTGATTGCAAGAACAAAAGAAGCAGAATAAATTTTTCTTTGGAAACCTCGAAACTTTGAAAAAGCTCGTTGTCTTGACTGCTTTGGAAGCGAGTTGTTTGAAACATGCACATCACAAACGGTTGCTTTATTTCCTTTCTTCTTGCCAATAATTACTCTTCTTGGACTAGCCATTTGAATCGGTTTTTTCTCAAAATCAATTTCGTTGGATGAATGGAAAGTTATATGTCAAATGACTGAAGGAGAGACTTTCAAACCGTACCAAACTTTCATAATAACTGTTTACAATACTGGAAAAACTTGAAGTTTGGATTTGATGACGTGATCTTAATATACGGTAGTTTACGTCGTTCACTTATAAAGCGTCTTTAGAAATGCGCTGGGTTACGGAGAAATTGTTTCAATGCGTGGAATTTGAAAAAAAGTGAACACTTTCAACCAATGATTTTGTAATCTTCTTATGACAGAAGCTTTTTTGCCAGCATCAGGCTTTGATAAATCGATGCGATTTCTTGTCGACTACAAAAAGAAAGAAAACGTAACAAAAGTTCTGTTCCGAGAACATCTGCGGTGAGAGGCGATCAAAAGGGCACTCCCGACATCGCCAAATTCAGTATCTCGGGAATTTGATTGATCTGTATATCCCTGTATTACAACAAACCCCAAACTATGTTTATGCCTACAGAGCGAGCGAAAAAAAAAGAGACTTGTTTGACCCTGATCATTTAAAGCAGGCCTACATAATCATTTTCATCTCACAAGTGTCTTGTCAGTTGAGGCGAAGCGCAAGTGAGTTTTTGAATGTTTGCATGTATGTATCACTCAGTTTTTTTAGCTTTATTTTCTTCCTTATCGGAAAAGATTGAAAGTTTTGAATAGCCAAACTATGAGTTACGGTCTGACCAAAGGTTATCTTGAAAAACTCAATTTCCAGTAAGGAGGGTCCTAACCGTTTGCGTATTTGTTTAGTGATCTAGAAAGAAACATTAGTTTTTAGGATGATTCGGACCAGACTTTATACGCATTATAGCTAAAGGTTGCACTTAGACGAAAGCAGTCGCCCATGTAAGTGAGGGATGCAGGGAACGTTGAAAAATGAAGTTACACCGCCACCTTTCGCACCTTTCCCAAAATGGACCGGTCGTTTTTGTCTCGCGATCAGCCTACCTTGGTTAGCGATTATCAATATCAAATCCTGCAAACTACACTACCAAAAGTCAAAATGAGGAAGACTGAGCATGCAGGAACTTATCAATAAGTCAGTTTGTACACTTTCCACCCGAAAGCGACTCTAGGGGAAGGGACATAGGAAGCTAATGATATCGAAATAGTAGTCTATCAAACTTAACAATGCTTTTGTTGCATGAAGCTCCTGGAAAAAAGAGAGAGGCATTAACTTAGGGGGTACTCTGCACATCTAAGAAGTAGAATGTTTTTTGCTGCTATCTTCGAACTTGGCAAGAGTGGTGCATTTACCAAGAATGAAATGTTCCCGAGCAAGAATCCAGCAACTTCCCTACCCCCTTCCCACCCGTTTTCGATCCGCCCGGACCATTGGATAAATCTTGTCATTACGTAGGTTTTGTTATTTCAGGTGGCTAAAAGATGTGCCCAAGTTGAGTTTAGAACGATTACACCAAAAAATAATTTTAAAAAGCTTAGTGGGAACGGAGGGTTATCATAAGCCCACACTTGGGTCAGCGTGATTGAAGAAAAGACACTTCACATCTGTGTGCAAGCGGTACTATACAAGTATCACGATCTGCATTTTAAGAGTGTTTGATACAAAACCAAGCCCATAAGAGTTTGGCGACATCTTGATGCAAGATGTGAACTCGAACGAAAGAAATGGAAAGGTTCAAAAACCAAAGGAAATAAACAGGAAGCGAGGAAGTCATGCCACCGGAAACAAAAACTGGGTGTGGTGCGGAAGATGACAATCCTCAAATTTTGAGGCTTTCAAACTCTTCGGTGCTAAAGTGACACGGCGCCAAGGTAGGGGAGTCGGAGAGGGGGGGGGGGAGGGCAGACGTGATTCGATGCCATGAGAAAATTTTTGTAAAAGTCAGCAAAAGGGATTCACTGCCTGCGCGCATTGTCGCCTCCCCTCCTCCCCCCCCCCCCCCAATAAAAAACTGCAGAAAAGGACCAAAAAAGTTTAGGAAACAAGCTCTTGAACCTGATGACAAATAGCCAATTAAAGTATTTAGAAAGGACAAAGCGCACATGACGCTGATTGCCACGCTACATTACTTAAGAACATAAATTACAAGGAGAGAAAAACAGGCGGTTTTTTTTCGAAGAAACGGATCAGAAATTAAAACTCTAACGGCGGGATGGGAGTTAAAAGTTCAAAAGAACCCTTTTATTACGACAATAATCAGGGAAGGAACGAGGAAATAAGCTTGAGCAAGACTGTCATAATCTGGTTATAATCGAAGCAGTCATAGTCTCAGAGAAGTTGAAGAACAAAGCCATATTTTGTCCTTTGGAGACCTGAAAGGGGAGCTAGAAATACGCATGCGATATTGAAGGGTAACTGGAAAAATAATGAAATGGACAGAGTAACCAAGTGTCTGCAAGCGTGGCCAGCTGGTTGCTGTTGACTGAGGTCAAGCCGTGCTTTTATGCAAGAAAAACAGTTTCGCGATCACTGCCAGCCTTATGCAGGCGATTTGGAAAACACCAATAATTTTTCTGTAGCATAACGGAGAACTGAAAACACTTAAGCTGTAAATGAGCGGGATCATAGAACGTTGAGCTGACATACATAGATCTTTGTCGGCAGAAAAAGGTTACTAGGAGACCTTCTTCCAAAAAAAATTGAAATGAAGAGGAAATTGCTGCATGCGACGTGGTCTGGGATTGCTGTTATTGGACACGACTGGTTAAATCGACACTAATCTATATCGTAAAATAAACTTTGCGCTGCAGGGTGGAAGACTGCTCAAAGTGGTCGTTAATATGCTTCATGTTTTCGTGAGAAAGGGGGGGGGGGGGGGAGAGAGAGAGATAGAGCAAAATCTTCGCAATTCCAGTAATGATAGCTTGGCAAATAACACATTTTGGTTACAAGTTTGATGGTTGTGATCTCTTAGCCTATTGCTGGTATATCTTGATTGAGTTAGAAACACCGGCCATCCTAAGATAAAGGCAGCGTCCCACCAGATTGGGGGGGGGGATACCTGGCTCTGGTAGTAATGTAATAGTAGACCCCTAATAAGCGACGACCTAGGTTTGCAGCGCAAAAGAGGGTCTACGAAGTCTACAAACCCCCCCCCCTGGGCCCGAATCTTACGGTAGGATCGGGCGAGTCGAGATGCATGAGGGTAGAGACGCAGAGTCGTGGCGTGATTCTGCCCTCATGACCGTGTGTGCTATGCGCGGTTTGGCCTTGCATTTCGAAACTGCTGTGTGGGCGGCGTCCGGGCCGCTTTCGGAGCAATATTTAGGCTTGGTGAACTCCCTTTTTTGCTCCGAACTTCAGTCATCGCTTAGGTATGAGGTCTAATTTAACATCACCCCAGAAACCAACACCCATCTTTTTGCCGGGAACGCCTTTAATGGTCTTGAGCTTTTGGCAGCACATAATAGTGAGAGTCAATGCCCAAGTCGCGGCGCAAAATGTTGCTTCGGAAGCGCAAAAATTACTCCAGGATAACGAAAAGGTACGAGAATCCTTAGGCGGCACAGCGCCCTTCCAGTGATGCCCGCCCATCCGTGCGCGCCCATCCAATCACTCCGGAAAATCGGCCTATGGGTTCTTTAGAACGGGAATTGTCACGTTTTCGCGAATTGTCGACTTCATAATCGGAATCAGGAACATGAGAAGGCCCTGGGACGACGAAAACTTAAAGTTGAGAGTTTGGGTGAACGGATCCTCAAGCTACTAGTGATAAGTGCAGAGCTCTAGTCGCTCTTTGTCGCCGTTAACAAAGCTGAAGCTTCATCAAAGCTAGAGCTACCTTGTTGAGTCCACAATGAGGACACGCGAGCTATGTGTACAACCTACAGATCAAACCGACATCTGTTTTATCCAGGTGCGATTCTAGACAAAACGAATGGTTGATGATTAGCAGTGCGCATACTGCGCATGTTCCAATTATTACGTTTTTGAAGCCGTTAGGTTGGTCTTACGCCAAAATAGGTGAAAACCATGGAACGTCACATATTTCATACATTCTAAATCAATTCTAATTCCAGTTCAGGTCCTAGGATCTCTTTAGAGTAAGTAAGCTCTACAAAGTGATCCACAAGTCTGAAGACGAAAAATTATAGGCCTAGAAGCTCAAAAAATCAAGGAAGACTCGGAACTTCTTGAAAAGTTTCCCACAAAGATCCTTCGCCGTATTTTTTCTTTGCCACCGAAAAAAACGAGTACTTTTATGTTTTTACAAACGCAACGCGCAAGCTGTTTTGTAAACGGAGTTTCCGATCACGATTTTCAGGGCATGCAGACTGGCTATGACTTATCTGGTTCATACCTAATTTGTGCAGGACTTATGTTCCAACATAATATGCATTTCCATCGAAAATCTATGCAGAACTTTAAGAATGTGCTTAGTGGATAAACTAATCTGTTCAGTCCATTTACCATCTCATTCATTCCATTTTTTGCAAGATTCACAGAGAAGCGGAAAGAAATATTGACTTATTGAACAATGAACGGAGCAGTTGGGCACCGGAGTTGAGAAATCCGCTTTCTATTATGATTCGAAAACGTAAATTTTTGATAAGCAAAACTTTAAAGGAAATCGCGTCAACGGCTTTGTTCGAATAATCTGGAGACCTCTCCACTCAGACAGTCGACGGCATACCTCCGGAGCAAAAATGGCCGAGCCGCGGGGTTTCCCCAGCTGGGGATTGCCACTCGTGCTCCGGAGCCCTCCCATTTGTGCTCTGGAGACCTCCCATTTATGCTCCGGAGTCCTCCCATTTTGTGCTTCGGAGACCTCCCATTTGTGCGCCGGACCCCTCAGATTTTCTGCTCCGCAAATCTGCCGCGGCATACTGTAACTAGCCCTAATTGAACTCCGAACCCCAATTATGTCTCTAAACCCCACCCAAATTAGCCGAATACGATTCCCCCCCTCCTCCCGGGTAGGACTTCAGCGCGACCCTCACCCCCGTACTCTACCCCTCCCTCTCACCCCTAGCGTTTGTAGATAGAAAATAGAAGAATGAAAAGACAAGAATTTATTTCAAATTGACTGCAAACAATCTGCTGCAAACCGCATAGCTACATAATGTCTTCCCATAGCTACTTTCCTGAACGCAACCAGCATTGATCCAACCGCAGCAAACCGGTACTGGAGATTAAATGCGACACTGGAATAATATCATCAATTGTATTTTACTATGGCATTTGTTATCCCAAAAATGTTGCCACATCGGCAAATGCACTATAAACTCCGACAAAAGCTAATGAAAAGACTGTACCTGGCCTCCTTCCGAAGCGATTACCAAGAAGCGGAAATAACACAGTAAGTGGTGCATTAAAGTAGAACGACAATGATAATTTGATCTGCGCCTATAGATCAAGCTAGAGCAGAGCTGAGGAGACGTCCCACCATCATTGGAAAGATGAAGTAGTCCAGTTGAGTACCAGTACGTGGGCCGACGCACATCTGTAAGAGTAGCATTCCCGAAAAGTTGAGGCATTGCACACCAAATGCAAAAGGAAGTACAGAACCAATATCTTGAACTACTAAAGCACTTCTTCAGATCGTCTTCCTAATGAAGCAAAACACATGGACAACTTACTGATAATAGAATGCAAAGATGCTTTTTCCTTAATTTCATACCTGTTCTAAGGATGAGTGGTAGGTGAAGAAACACTCATTTTAGTTTTGACGTTAACGCACCTCAATGTAGAGAAAAACCAACAAAGCAAATGTTTCCATGCTCCCTGATAGGAAAACGAATCCAACAGATAAATAAACTCGCCACTTCATCAAGAGTAGCACACTTCCTAGCACAGAAAAAAATAAAACTACACAGCATTCATTGAGAGAGTAAGCAATAGGGCCCCTGAATGACAATATTTTGAACTTTTGAATTCAACGAGGCCAGTAAGAAATTGCATAAGGAAAAATAAGTACCGCGCTTAAAGAAAGGTTCTCATCTTCCAGAAACAAGGCAATTACTTGTAGAAATGCAAGGCGAATTCTGCATCCAGCGGTGAGCCGGCGATGTATGGATCAAATAACTATAAAAAGAAAAACATTGCTTGTGAAAACGGCAAATTTTAGCCATTTACCCTTGTAAATTTGATGTCACTACTCAAGCTGCACGGTATGCAGCAAAACATCTATCATCAGGACGTAGAAGACGACAGCAATAGTGGTGAGAACGGTTGTAGCCCAGATATTTGGGGAGAGAGAGGACGGGTGCGATAGGGATGGGTGTGGGACGAAGACGTAGAAAGACTGAAATATAACATCTTGCCTAAAAATGCATAGAAACTAATATTGGATAAAATGGAGAAGGTTACACAAGTTTTATGTCACCGCACCTGCTGTGTAAACGCGGAAAAACAGAGTAAGTCGAAAACGACAGCCAAGCACTAAAAGTGACTAAGTGCATCCGCAAGAAAACCTAAAACCTGAAACCTGAAAAGAAGGAGATGAACAAATAAACGCCAACGCGCCGACGAGTAACACGAAAAAAAAGAAAAAAAGAAAAACGAGCGCGAAACGACAAAAAAACGGTAAGTCGAGAGCGACGGCAGCTTATTTTCGAAAATGCTAAGCTGCGTATCACAGCAAATTGGCTGCGTACCTATTGTGCTCCGGAGACCTCCCTTTGTACTCCGGAGCCCTGCCATTTTGTGCTCCGGAGGTGTCCCAAATCTGGCGCACTCGCGGCGGGCAAATCTCTGCTCCGGGGCTCTCCCAAATCTGGCGTACCTCCGGAGCAGAGATTTGCGCGTCCCGGAGAAGAGTCCCATTCGCCTGCTTGTGACGTCACCGTGACCTACAAGAAGGGACCGCCCCCTCGCCCCGCTCTCATTGGTCAATTGGGTCCTCCGCGGCTCTGCCAGCTTTCGACTGTCCGCCGCGACTACGGCACCGACTGTCTGAGCATTCGCTCTCAATCCGCAAGTGCATAATGTAGATTGCAACTTTTACAGTTGAGAACTCATGAGCAAAAGACAAATTCTAGGATTCATGTCGTCGCAGATGCCAATTTCCAATGTGAAGGCATTTGTGCAACTCATTCTTTGATATTGAGCTTAAGTTATAATTTTCTTCTTTGAGATTGTCAAACTTGATCAGGCAGCAAGTGAAACAGGTGTGGAAAGCTCACTTGTGTGTGTGACAATGAATGTTGCTTTAGCGCTACGTTCCCATACTCTATAAGCTGAAGCTCCTTGCATGCTTACAGTTTCAAGTAAATGATGATCAAACCTTGATTTTTTTGTCGCATCTATCTGGTTCGTTTTTTGTGTGGGCATCATTGCAGGAAGCCTTTACTGCATTGCGTTATGAAGACTTAATGGACCGATCAAAATCTATTATAATTCACAAGGTTTGCAGAATTCCTTATTTAATCTATAAAAAAATTTCCTTCAGTTCCATGTAGATTTTTTCTAAGGGAAATCGATCAATCGAAGTGAATGGATTTAGTGAATTCTTTGAGCAAAGCTGTTAAGAAGTGGATCGAGCTTTTCTTACGCATTTTCAGATTTGAGTTGTCATTGCCACAGCTCCAATCATTGCTTACCCGTCAAATCGCAATGTCTACTTCGAGTTGAAGACCATGTTGCAGTGTTAGCTCATTTGCATACTGTGCAGTGGATAAATTGTAATATGCTTGTTCAAGCAATCAGTAGTAACTGTACCAAATTATACAGAGACCTTTACCGAGCGTATGTCTTTGAAAACAGTAGTGGACACTCACTCAGCAAAATTCTTGCAGATTTATTGCAGTACGCTTAAAGTTGAGAATTTAAAATAAATTTTTTGTGGCCGAAAAGTGGGTGCAACTGTATCGATAAACTCGCAGACAGCATCCGACTTGAAATCAGGTCTACTGGTGCTATGGTTGCACCTTACTTGTACCATCCCGTTCCGCCCATTCTATAGCCGCGCGAAAAGCAGGACAACGGCTAGGAAATCCCTTACCATTCTATGGCCCATGTTATATTCCATTCCATAGGACGTATCGAAATGTGCTAAATTATATCGTAATAAATATCGGGGTGAGTATATAAAGTTCAACATTGGCATACTAAATACGGAGTTCACCGTTGGGATAAGAACGAGAATGACAAGAATATCAACAATCAGCGTTATTGCATTATCTTTGAAGATTCTTTGTGCACGATACAGAACTTTTATAACAGAGTCACCATAACAAGACTTCTGTTCAAGGAAGAACCTGCCGTGAAAGGTCAGCAGTATCAGTAAGAAACTAAATGCCACCGCACAAGTTCGCTCTTAACAAAAGTCTTACTGTAACACAGAGTAAAATGTTTATTTTAGCTCTTTCTTTCATCGCATTTTCTAGCAGCGTTTCAACTAACAGTATTTGTGGCTAGCTGCAATGTAGACTTTTATGAAGGTATATTAAGCTTTTTGTTGTTTAGACAGGTCCTTTCTAATTTGTTGACAGATAGTCGAATTGTATAGGGTACTAATCGTGACGATGGCGCCACCGCACGCACGCATAGCCGGCAACCGCTATTTTCTTGGATTTCACCTCTACTTGAATGGTTTTTCTGCTTACATATGATAGTATTCATACACTGGAAGTGACTGAGCTGAGAGTTAGGTGATGCCTTTTTATATGGTGTCTGCTCCTGTGGGCGCAAAGACCGCAGTCAAAACCGTCGTCACGACTCTATAAATGGCCTATACAATGACGTGATCATATAATTTATGGTTATATAATTGATTGATGTTTAGACAGAAAAGCACACATCCATTTCAATACAAACGCTTAGTACTACATGATACTTGCACATGCACAATACCGCTCACAGAATGTGCAAAATTTCCGTAAATGTCGCAAAATTCCGAAAATTCCGCGAACTTTCCGGAATTTGCGAAATTTCGGAAAGTTCGCGAAGTTTCGCGAAATTCCAGGAATTTCGCGGAATTTTCGGAATTTCGCCATATTCGCGGAAATTTTGCATATTTTGTGAGCGGTATTGTATAGTATCCTTAAGATTGCTTACCCACATCTTGCACATGATTACTGCTTTTTTTCTTCCACAGTGCTGCATACATCAGTGCTTAATTTTCAAGGTTTGTTAATCTTGAGAAATTGAAAATTTGGAAACTTTGAGCGTTACATTCCTTTTCACCAGAGTCAAAGGTTCCGTAAATAGATGTACTCATCAAACTGTGTGGGCAGTTCATCTGTGTTTGAGGATCAAATCATCAATCGCTTTATAGAACGAGAGAAATAGTGTAATGTTGACTCATGAAGGGCTGACAGTCCATCAACTATCACCATGCCTTGGTTCAGTTTGAAGTATCAATCACTCACCCGACAAATCAGTGTTCTTTTACATTTTGACGAATTCGTTTGCATGATGCAATTCACGCTTTGCGAACTTGAACCTGTAAACTAATGAAGAGTTAAGCATAAAAACCAATACTCAAGATTACACTTTAAGACTGTCGACCGTCTCTATAATATTGATGGCGACTGCCTGAAAAATTGAGAAAAACTACTCATCATCTGCTATCAAACACTAGTTAGCGGCCGGTTCTGTGCTCATTTGTTATTCCCCTCTTATACTTGTACACCTCATCCACCTCCTGAATGACAGATTAGTAATGCCGCCTCTTGTTCGGAGCAGGCTAAGTGGATGAAATGGATGGAGTGGATAAGTGTGGATAAAATGTGCCTATGATCAATGATTAATTTTGGCTGTATTTGTCCATTTATTAAATCAATCATAAACTTTGAGATGTGTCAAAAGCTGGTTGGAGTTGAGAGGAAAGTGACATTTGTGACCGGATTACGGCCTTGCAAAGTTTCAAAGTGGATGATGGGCTGGTATAGCTTGTGCGTGACAAGAAAATGACCAGAAGTCGAAGTGACTAAATTGAAGAAGCTGCATACAAGTAGATGAAACGAAGTATGAAATGTACTGTGCATCATGAAGCGCTGACTTCTATTCTGTCTTCATCTGTTGATTGTCCTGTGAACAAAGCTGTAAGCTATTACAAAAATATTACGTGTAGGCAAAGTACAAATTCGAACGTACAGGTCCATGTGTTTGGTTTGATGCTGGGCCAAAACATGCAGCTAGGCTACTTTATATAGTCCATCAGTGCATCACCTCTATTTCGCAGAGGCTCACACTGGTCTGCTTGCGTATACCCTCTTCATGCTCGCATGATGATATCTATGAAACTCTCCTCGCAATTTGGCCGTCACAAATGAATTAAACAACTACTCCTTCCAAAAATTTCCCCCATGAGATCGGTAATTTTGGGAGCAAAAAAACTTTTCCGCAAAGGAAGTGCGAATTTGAATCATTTTGTGAATTTATTATGGCTTGTGAATTGCTATAAGTGTAAGAAACAATGGCCCGTAGTAAACTACCGTCAGGGCATCTCCCCTGAGGCGGACCGGAGTTGATATCTTGGCGCCTCAGTCCAGCATCCGGCTAGCTATTGATCTGGTGCAGATCGCTTTCTGGACATTGTAATCAAATGCGTTCTCGAAAAAACAGCTACTTGGTTCGATTTGGTTAAATTGGTAAGCCATTGGAATTACACGCACGCGGCCAAGGTTCGACTCCGCCTAGCGACACAACTTTTGCTGCATCGCCGGGCAATCTTCGACAGCGGCCACTATCCAATCGATGATGACCGCTATCAAGGATTTCGCCTAGCAAACGCAAAGATAAAACAAAAAAACATTTCGTTACGAAAATTTTGCGACAAAGCGAAATGGTTGCAACGTGAATTCAACGAAATGAACAAATGAGTCCTCGTTTTGGACAGCTTCAAAAAAAAACCAGTAAAGTTTACAAAAAAGAGAAGAATTTGTTTTTTTTCTGTCTTCCTCGCCAAAATCAGCTGTTCATCGATCCTCTCCTTTTCGGGCGCGGTTGTGCAAATTTGCGCCGATTTTGTCCGCAGTGTTAGGCAAATTGCTGTGTATCGTAAGTTACTCAGGAGCAACTTACGAAGATTTTCTCTGCGTTTCCTCTTTAGCACACTATTTCTGGACATCATCGCTCATATCATCTCCCATGACCCGGCAGGGAGATCATCTCCCTGCCGAACTTCACCTGAGGCTCACCTCTCAGGTGACGTTGCATCCCTATAGCATAGGGAAATGGGCGGTCGTCATTTTACTGACAGAACCTCACATGAAGGTCTCAGGGGAGATAATCTCCCATGACCGAGCTTTACTACGGGCCAATGTGAACTACGCGTCTGGGCAAAAATCTCTCCAAGCCTTCCTGTAGGACCATGACAAATCGACTAAACGCAATCATTCTTCCTTGACGCTGTTTTCGCAAAAGAATGTATTCTTCAAACATTTTCTTAGCTAGAATTCGTGGCTTACAGATCTCCTTTTCGAACAAATCCACAACTTTGCGAGGTTGAATACCGAGCCCGTATTACGGTTCAAAAGCTAGATATACCCGTTTGACTCGCAGTTTTTGAGGGATCCCCATCGGATCGGCTCGCCAAATAACCAAACAGCACAGCTACAAAAACTGGACGCATCCAAAGTCCGAAAAAAATTACACCGCAAAGAAGCTTCGGCGAACGACGGTTTAACTGCAATGAGGACAGTGAGCACCAACAGGGTAACTGATCTACGGCAAGATAATGACAGCAATAGACACGAGTATGATATATGGCATTGAACCGCATACTGACTGCAACAGAAAGAAAAGCTTGGAAGACGAAAAGCGTGAGCGGGTGCAGCAGCGTAGTAAGAGACTGATGATTATGTGCTCCTATGATGATAAAAGTGGCCAGCAACGGCTATGGGCTGCTACGGGCTGCGACACCCTAAGACAAACGGCTAACAACGGTAGCAGCAGACTACCGGTTGGTGATGAAGGTAAGAACATTGTCATACCGCAAGGTCTTGACCGCGAAATAAACGAAATCATCTATTTTATAAGACCTTACACCGCCCTGTAAGTGGAAAAGAATACCCCGTAGTGAAGCTCGCTCAGGAGAGATGATCTTTCCTGAGGGTTCTGTCAGATGAAATGACGACCGCCTACTTCCCCATGCTATAAGAATGCAACGTCACCTGACATGTAAGCTTCAGCTCAGTTTCGGCAGGGAAATGATCCCCCCTGCCGGATCATTGGAGATGATCTGAGCGATGATCTCCCGAAATAGTGTGCTAATGTGGAGATTTAGAGAGAATTCCCGCAAGTTACTCTTGAGTAACTTAGGCTACACGTCAGTTCAACATGTCGAAAATTCTGAGTGAGGAGCCACAGTGCAGTCCAACGATCTTCAACAAGATCTAACAAGTGGGCCACATCTCCGCCGCTAGCACCAAACGCAAAGATGTGAATGTTTAGCGAACAGTTTTGACTCGTATACTTGCATGAACGTGGCATACCCAATCATATTAATGTGGATGGTTGGAATCATCAATCAATGGCTCAAATGAGGCAGAGCTGACTCGTCGAAGCCTCAACTGAAGCTTTTCGCAGTTGAGATCGAATGAGGCAGCTTCACTACGGGCCAATATCTCTTGCAAGCGAAACGTTTCATGGACGATAATGTGTGGAAGTTGGTACGCACTAAAAACTTCTTAGTATACTGAAGTTAGACATACTCACTTGCTCTCCATTTCACAGCTTTCATCAAGACCATAACTTTCTAACCGAACTGCAATCCGCATCCGCAAAGTCGTGTGCGATACGACCTATCGTCAGTCGTACAAACGGGCCAGCCGCTGCATATCGTGGTTCCTCGTTAAAATTGTAGGCCAACTCTCAAATAGGATGCCCGCGCACTTGAGCAATAGTAATCACTTTTTAAGCTTTTGCATCAGACGAATTCTGCTCGAATTGCGCGGTCGAGTCGCTTGATGTAGCATCATCACATCCCCCGAGAATGGGTGGCGAAATTTTTGAAACTTACCTATATGGGTTATAAAAATGTGCAAAAGACTTGTTTATTTTTGTAAATAGTTAAAATATTTTTTTAAATTTTTTTTAAAAATTCAAATTAGCCTTATAAAAAAATTTTTTTCGGGGGCGTGGCTGACGCCACGCCTCCCTTTTCCAAATTTTGGAGGTGGGGACCCGCAAAAATTTTGAGACGCACCCCCCGGTCCGAAATCCTGCGACCGCCACTATCACATACGAATATACCTAGTAACAATACCTTACAAGCCTTATCTGACCTGCTTGAATTACATGGCAAAGCCATGTTAGGTCTCCTTAAAATGCGCATCATCACGCTTACTGAGGATTGCTCAGATTGCAATATATTTTCAAATGGTCGAGCAGATATTATCTTATATACAAAGCTGAATGTCTGGCTGTCTGTCTGTATGTGTGTACGTATGTTCCGAATAGAAAATTCCATTCCTGAACCGATCCAAACCAAACTTTGCACATATACACTTCGGGGCCGGGCGGGTGTCATATCCTACTTTTCGTCATCGATCAATATCGACTTTATTGATTTTTTAGAAAGTTCGAGCTACGGGGTTGGGAGTTGGCACAGGGGGGGGGGGTAAGTGAGCATGCTGATTGCGAATATATTATTGACAGTGCCTGGCGGAGCCGGGTTTGCCAGCCTAGTACACAGATAAGAAAAGCAATGGGCTAACAGGCCAACGATTAGCACCGGTTCTAGCTATTTGCCTTATAAGCAGAATAGAAAAGCCGGTGTCCTTGAAAGGAACGCTTATGTGTTGTCGTTATAACGACAACTGTTGTATCGTCACAACTACACAATTCGAAATGAACATGTTTCAAATCACTAAATCATCTGTTCTAATCAAGCTTTACGGGAGAAAAACCAAGCGAAGCGACGGCCAGCTACCGTTTTTGAATACACAGATGAAATTGATCAATGGATCGGTCCAAGTCAAGTGTTTCCGTAAAGCCCTGGCCATACCGACAAAAAAATTAACGCGACGCGATTTGTGCAATCGGACAACTGTCACACGCCCCATGCGTACCGGCAAATCATGAGTGTCGGTCGTGCTGGCCGTCCGGCGCGACGGATCGCTGACCGTGTTTTCCTAAGCCATACCTATTCCAACGATATCACCGCGATTTGGCCGAAACCTTGCGATATCGCGTCGCCAGTTTGAAAGTAGCGACGCGGCGATATCGCTGGAATTGGATTTCTTTTCTGGAAGTTTTTGAACCGTTCTTTTCTCTTTCGACTTGCTTTTCTTGCTAAGATGCTAAAATGTGATGCAGATTTAGCTGCACTTTTTTCGTGTTGTGATGCGCTCCCATCTAATACGTGCCATCAGTCGAGATGAATATTTCCAGTTTTTCGAAGCTCTTAATTGAATAACACGCGTAGTATTTAGATATCTGAATATCGCAAAAAATTAGCAAGGTATGAAACCGTAGCTTCAACTTGAAAAATTTGCCTTTGTATGATGGTGATGGAAAAGGTTGAACGATAGATGCAAATGCGCGAGAGACGAATTGTTGATGTCGATTATACGAAAAAGACAAAGGAATCAGCAAATGTATAGAAATAGCATTGAATGCTGTTTTTGGATGCTAAAAGAGAACGCAGAACGAGTGCTGAGGGTGTATTTCCACCTGATCGCTGAACAGGTAGATATGGCCAGAACCCGCGACCAGCGATTTGAAAGTCGCGATTTCGTCGCTCTGATCATGAAAGTTTCCGGCGACGAAATCGCGACGATGAAATCGCTACACGTATGGCCAGGGCTTAAGGGAAGTGATAAAAATATATCTACGCAAAATCGCACACTCAGAAAAGCCAAACGTGTCATTGTTGGCAACATGTACGAAAAGTGACGGATATCCGTAGCGCAAAACGAAAGGCAAGCACTGAAGCTGGCAATCATGGCGTCAAATGGGTACACTATTATACCCAGACGATCAAAAAAAGTGCAGTAAAAACAAGCGAGCAGGTTGCCTACCTTTATGCTCGCCTTACATCTCCAAAAGGGCCATTTAGCAATCGAGCCATGTCTGACAAAGACACAACTCAAGGAAGATGTCGTCAAAGTGAATAACCAGCAATACAACATCAAAAAACAATTTTACGTAGCAGACTACATCTCACAAGCGTAGCTTGCTCTATACGGAAAACCTGGAAGTTGCGCAAAGTCTGGCGTAATGTAACAAATGCATACAGTGCATGCATGCATTCGAATGCATTCAGTATTTCGCCATCCATACAGGCGAGACCGGGCGGCCTTTAAGTGTGCGCCCTAGTGTGTGAAGAATTAGCTATTAGGAAGCGGAAAAGCCTAGTGAGCCCACTTGGAAAACAGAGAATGATAGAGCACGGCGGTACTCTACCAGATTAGGCGCAGGATTTTGGCTTGCGTACACCAGATTTCTGTCCGTAGGAACTAAAAGCCTATTACATCCTTGCCAACAATCCCAAGCTGAATGCCAAGGATGAGAATTATTTGAAACGATGACTTGATGCCGTTACTATCGCAATGTTATCTACAACATTGTGTGCTCATAGTTGAGGGCAGTGTCTCACCATTGGGGTAGTGCGGATCTCCATATATATTGTTAGAGGACCCCTGAACAGGCGATCCCCCCCCCCAAGTCCCACTCGATCTGTCCGTTCTACGCCGAGAAATTTGCCCTCAATGTGGTTTGGCCCACACGGTCGGCGCTCCCGGTTTCTCCCTTACGCGTTTCAACATGCCCATCCGCTTGGCGTCCAGTCTGGCACATGCTGGGCTGAGAAGATATAGTTCGTCTGGTCGCCTCTGCGAACTTCAAAAAACGTTGTTTTCTTGCATTCTATCCAATTTGGACCAGCAATGAGTTAGACGGGAACGAATAGGCTATATGAAAAAATTTCGACAATGGAATTTTGGTGAGTCAACTGCCTTTGATCTCATAATAATCTCATAGTGTCTTTTGCTCACTTGACATCGCACTCAATCGACATCTTAAAGGCAGCGTCCAGGCAAGTCTGAACACATGGGCACGTGGATAGTAATTTTGGACCCTAACTAAGTTACTACCCAACCGGCAGCTCAGGTAGTGCTCTAACGGCTGAGATATTCCCCTCGAAACTGGACCCCGAGATCGTATCTCGCATGGATTCATGGCGCAAAGCGTGGATCCTGGCGCGAAACTGCCATGAATCCATGCGAATACGATCGCGGGGTCCAGTTTCGAGGGGAATATCTCAGCCGTTAGAGCACTACCTGCGCTGCCGCCTGAGCAGTGCCTTAGTTAGTGCCCCAAAAGTACTTTCCACGTAAAATTCCCACAGGTCCAGATCTGCCTGGACGCTGCCTTTAAGCGGCTGCAAGCAGTAATAGCTGTGACATACTTGGTGGGTGAAGTTGTGCTCCAGTACTCCCCACATCGAATCATAATTGGAATCGAATGTTGACGGCCAAGAGATATATCAAAGTGATCAACGCCTTTTCATCTCTGGAGACGATACCAACTTGTACGGCACAATAAAAATCTGAAATGGTACATGATCAAAAAGATGCCCAGGTTTAAGATAAGAGGACTACAGTAAAAACAAAAAGTTATGTAGCAAGGCTTTCACAGGCATGCCGATTTCACTAAACAATTGTTAAAAACTTTATTAAAATTCTTGAATAGTGTATCTACACTTTAAAGGGGCATCGAAAAACCGGTTTTTACATTATTTCAGGTAACTCGAATCAAAATTTTGTTGAAGTGCGAGTTTTGCACTTGAATTCCGCGGCTCTTATTAGCCTAGTGTTAAATTCTTGGCTAGTTTCTCTTTCAGAGGCAGAAAGTGGCCTCCAATGGCTCTAAGCCTTTTCAAAATTCCTACCGTAAACCTACAGCAATGAAGCGCGGTAGGTGATTCACAAAATACTGTAGATCCAAGTTAAAGCCAGCTTCACAAAATGGCATAATTTAATTAGAGAAAGGCATGGAGCTAGTACATATGTGCACCAGTGTTCCTCCTACTCATCTCCGTCTCCCCCCTCCCACCCCCGCAATTGCATAATAAACGGAGTTCGCCTTTGAGATCTCCTAGTCATTGTTACCGTCACCACTGATTGTAAAGCAAAAGGCATAAGAAAACACATAGTCAGTTTTGCCTGATCCATTAGAGTGCATTCTATGCATGAGCGCTATGGTTGAAATTGTTGATGAGCTCATCTAGAGTAAATACCGTAAAATTTTGTGACGCTTATTCGGTCGGCACCACGCATGACGCGTCAGACGAGGATGTGGGGTCGTAAAAACTGGAGGCTAAGTATCAGACTAGCACCACTCCATCCATATAAATAGTGCCCAGAAAACTATGCCTTCAGTTTTGTTTGATATAAGCCTTCATATAGTTACTTAGTACTATTTCTTGAATTGATCTTGTGAATTTCGCAAATTTTTGGATGCCTTCGTACTTTATTACTTTCCTCAACTTTTATCGTATACCATAATAATGCTTCGATAACTTTGATCTCCTAAAGAATGTAGACGTTTGTAATGCTTACTTTCACTTCTGACCTTAATTTACCTATATATAACTCAGATTCATATTGTTAGCAGAAATTCGCACTTTTTACAGTCTGAGATATACGGTAGAAATACTGTACAACTTGTAAGGTGCGTGAAATCGCACAAAAAGTTCCGACTGAATTGAAATTGGATTTTTGTACTTTTTTGTTTATTTTATCCCTTAAATGCAGATCTGAAGCATGCATTAGTGCATCCCATTTTTAGCTCCTCACGATGCTAGCAGCTAAGCGAAAATACCCTCTCATTTGGTTTTTTAGGATCACGAAATACTCTAAAAGCTTGTTTTTTGGAACATCGCTAGAAAAAAATTGCCAATTTTCCAGGCTCTTTTCTAGTCGATCGATGAGAGCAGTGGTGTATTTAATAATCCTTGTATGCTGCCATGAACTATGCAAACGAGGTACAAAAATTCTGCGCTAAATAACCCACAGACATTCTTGGCAAAGTAGGAGAGGCTATTGAAAAGAGCTACCCAAATATGACCAATTTTGTATTATTATACATTGTTTTTATCAGGTAATATGTTGAAAACATAAAATTTTCTGAAATAATAAGTTTGATTTATTACGAATGAATAACCAGTTTCCATAATGTGAAGTTTTTTTCTTTTTGATGTAAGCGAGTCGTCGCACGCAGGCATAGGGCTTTGCTGCGGGACGCTCTCTGCGTCTCCTCGAACAAGCGCTATTTCACCTCCCTTGTCGTCTACTGTTTCACACATGCAGGAACTATTTAGTCGCGCGCGAAGGCCTACAATCTCTGCGTGCGCCTAAAGTCTTCTCAACTTTTTTACTTTCGCTGATTTCCAGAAATTTTTTTCTACAGATGCTGCTACTCCTTCTCGTTGTCGGGCTACCATCGCTTGTCGTCTCAAAATGCGTCCAATGTGCTTCACCATCACTTCGGTCGCAGTGGCAGTTGACCGGATTTCCTCGACAACCCACAAATCTAGCCTTTCACACAGCGTACGCAAAATACAGAGTTTACAAAATTACGATGCATTTTGTCTCAGCTAGCTTTGTTTTCCAATTTTCAGATGCGGTTCGGCCTTACAAAGTGTTCCGGATAATATGGTATTGACTTCCTGTAACACGGTTTGCTTTGAAATGGTGATACCTGCTTGTGAGTTTATTACTCTTTAATTTTCGGGAATTTGCGTAATTTTGTTTCAGATAACAACTATCACTTCATACGTGGTTGTCACGACGATTTTATTGAAAAGGGTAATACCGCACAGCAAGTACGCGATGGGCCAAAATGCTATTATACGAACGTAACCAGCGAAAAAATCACCTCAAGTGATGATGCGACATTGACTTTGCCAGGAGTAAGTACACTCGAGTTGTCTATAGAGTACTTTGTGCAGCTGCACGTAACATGCACATTGCGCGTAAAATCCGTGTTCATTTCATACGCTTATCCCATGAATGATCCTTTTTTTATTGTATTGTTCTTAATTTTGCTATCTACGATGATTTAGAAAAAATCGCTGGGTTCCTAAAGAAAGGAAAAGCGAAGTCTAGGATTTGACGAATTTGCGTTCTGTGGGCAATCGCACAATTAAGCCAGCGAACTCACTTCGAAAGCGTGCTTTCTGAGATGAAGTGAAAAAGGGGCGGAGCCAAGTTTTTCCATTGGTTGAGAGGTTTCTAAACGACGCAGCGCGGTTTGATGCCTTTCGCAGTGAGAGTAGGGCACGCCGAGCGGACACGCGCCGCCGCATCAGCCGCAATCTTTGCGTTTTCTGCGTTGTCAAATTTCTAACACAAATAGAATATAACTCTACTCAATAACGAATAGAATATAACTCAAGTAACCCAATAACAACTAAATTTCATGCATAAATTGCATAGCTAAGCACAGAAATTTTTTACAGCTTTCGATCTGTTTTGATTTTTTTTTTTGTAAAACAATAAATATTCTGACCGTTTAGGTAGCAGTCATACGATACGACAAACTTGACAGTGAACCTGGGTACAAAAATATCAAGCTGTCACGTGCGGTACTGGAAAAGGCCAATTTTGACAATTATGTAAAGGAACAGCTGCAATGCAGTAGTAAGTTATTGAAAAATCGAATTTTGTGCCTCTTTTACCCCCCCCCCCCCACTTCCGATTTCAGTAACACAAGAAACAAACTGCGTCAAAAGCATCTATTACGATGGTACTGGCGAGGACAACAATAAGAATTCGTGCAGTGGAGCATACTGTACCAGTTTTGAAGGCAAATTGAATGGTAGGTCTGAAAGTCTGCATTTGCACAATTTTCCATCGATGGTTTGATTCAGGTAGAAAATACATAGAACGCGGATGTGCACCTATAGCTCCATTCGTAGAAAATGTGTGTTTCTATTTGAACACAAGCACCACCTTCGTTTCCGGTCCAGGCACTGGTGGAACAGTGTCTCGCCAAAAGCGTTCACTTGATGCAATTCTTGCTGGCACACAGTGCATTTGCACAAGTAAGCTTTTTTTTTCTCAAAAAATGCGCTTGATCAGAAGTGCCACGGCTATTCGAAGATGCATAGTCTGTCTCAGTCACAGTGTCCTTTGCGCATGCGTCTACAAATCTGCAGCGCGAAAGACTTGCTTGGTGACTTTATTCGATACAACCGATCAATAATGAAGCTAAACATCCGCGAAGTTTAGGGGTCTACATGTCACCAAAAGTGGGAGGTCCCACCGGACGTTTGCAATTAATATACATTCCATTACATGTACAGCAGTATCTGCGTATCTGCTGCATTGTCCGCGCGGGACCCGCTTCGGCGACATATAGTCCTTTACCCATTCGCGAACACCAAACTAATCCCTCGCGCTGCGGATGTGTAGCGCGCGAAAAAGACTTCGTAGTTGAGATAGAGTATGTACACTTGTGATCCCCGGCGTTATGAGGACAGAAGCTGAAAAAATTTATTTTAATAGAACAAATACCATTTGATTCAACTGGATTGGCGATTGGAAGGGGCGGGGCTTCTTGACCTAGCTAAGGCTAGAGAATGATTAGGGACCGCGCGCGCGAGAGAGGCGCAGACTGCGTCGCGGGCGCGAGCGGCCCTAATTAGGTCACAAAGCCCCGCCTTGCAGCCTCCACTTCAGTTGAATCAAAGGTTAGTTTCTCCCAAAATGAGTTCTCTCCAATTTTCTTTTGACCACAATATCATTCCCAACGTCTTTTGAAACCTATGAAAAATTCCTACTATGTTGCCTTGCGCTGGATTGTCCTGTTGAAACACCGAAAAAAGGTGAAAGCTCATTTCTATCGAGTATTGATGTTTTCTGAAAACTGTAGCTATACGGTATTGTGCCTACGTTAAAATAATGTCATTTCAGACCCCGGGTACTGCAACACTACTGGAAGAACATCGATTGGTGTGTTGATGGCCACTGTTCTTGTGACCACTGTGATACGGTTTTTATACTAATGTGTTTGTTCAACATTTGTCTTTTGGCAAAATTGCTTAAAAGTTTGCTTTTCTATGTAATCCGCTTTCTCGAATGTTGAATAAACATATTTTACACTTTATACGGGTTGGAAGGCCATATTCCGACTGCAAGTTAGATAAAGGATATTTATCAAGAAGTCTTTTCTCTGAATCTAAGAATATTTTTGAAAGGTTGAAGGTTCGGTCACTCTCAGAAAAGGCTCAGAAAGCACAAGCAAAGAAAATAAATGACATCTTCAAAAGGAAACGAGGCAAACAGTAAAAGTGGCAAACTTCTGATATAAAAAACAACTCATAAGTGACAAAAAAAATGGCAGACCGAATACGTTGCCCCTGTCTATCTTCTCATTCATATCGCTGAATTCACTTAGCAAAATACCTGCTAAGTGTTACTCGGGGTAACCAACCTTGGGTAAGTTCACTAGAATCATGACCAACATGAAATATCATTTTCATCTAGTCTAGTTAGGTCACCTTTCTTAAAAGAAAAAACATCTTTCAACTTCATATTTCATTGGAACAGTAGAGCATTGAAAAGCGAAAAATAACGCGGGAACGAGTTTGAAGACTAGATAAGTTTAGGCATATGGGGAGTAACTTGATGGTATGTTGGAATCTAAAAAAGTATCTAACGTGGAACTGTCTCACCATCTTCTCTTCCCTACTGTACAAACCATATGGCGATTTCTTTTTAGTCGTTTTTAACAATATAGAGTACATTCTTCTGCCGAAAATAGTGAGTAAATGACTGTGTACTCAGCAAAGCACTTTTGCGTATCCATTCCCTTTGCCATTCCTTTTTGAGGCAGAATTCTTAGAATATTGTCAAAAATCTCAGCTTCTCAATGCTGTGCGCTTGCGTTTGTCTACTTTGTTACCAATTTGAAAACGGCTTCCGTGAGTAGCCGTGAATCATGTTTGGTAGAAGGGATGCTAACAAGGCGGTAAAAATGAATTTACACCGAAAGCAAAATATAATGATTTTTGAGAAAGCAGTGTCATTGGCAAAATTTCGGCTTATCAAATTATAATGCTGCAGAAATCTCGCTAATATTTCACTTTTATGACAGCTATCGCTTCGAATCAGTTGGCTAAAACTCAAAAGCATCTTTATTGAACAGTAAGTGGGACTCGATTCATAAAAATCTGCGCAAATCGAAAAGCTATGGAACGAAATCAAAAATCGAGGGAAAGTGAAATGGTTGACGCACAGAAAAAGAAGTTTTGAACCTCAGGTAAACCTTTCTATTTCCGCTCAAGACTCTCTACTTCACTTGAAAGAAGCGTTAAGACCACTTTTTCAGTCCTGAACTTTACACTTCAAAGCGTTTGCCAAATTTAAGGAGGAAGGCGTTTTTCTCTTTGAGACCGTTTTATCTGTCATGGAAAATTGAAAGATCAAATTTTGTGATAACCTATGTATGTAGTCGCATAAGAAGCGGCTGGAAATTCTTGTATGAGAAAACTAACTCGAGCAAATATCAGTTGGATTAGAATTAATTTGAGTAGATAGTTTGGGGTAGGGTTGCTCGAAATGCGCATGAGTCTCGGTGAATGAAAGGTTGTCTCTTGTACTAAGTAGAAGATGATAAAGCAAGTCACCTTGCGCTTTCTTTACCCCCCTTTATCAGACGTCAAATGCTGTTCCTTTTTCGATCACCAAAGCAGAGGCGTCTTTTGCTTTGACAGCAGAGGTGTCCTTACTCCAAGTTGTGGGAAGAGTGGACTATTGGGGTTTCTCATAATTATTTACCGGTTTTACGCTAAACAATAGCATTTCTCGAGAACTGGCGCACCTGCAATGGATACAAATACATCATCGTACTTCTGTATGTATGGGAGGAGCTCAGAACGTCTAGGAGCGGAGTTCGCCATTTTACCTCATCCACTTTTTTTATTTCTAGCCAAGAAAGGAAAGTATACAATCGAAAGTGCGATGTGTCAAGCGTATGCTAGAATAAATGAGGCATTTTCTAGATACTTTGGGATACGATTTCTGACAAGAAATTTCGTTATCGACTACTATCAGTTTTCAACTTAAAAATTCATATGTGGGATAAGATTTGGGCAGATTTTTGATAGCCATCTTGTAGAGCTTGCTTTGCCCTGTCGAATGCTTACTCAAGCCACATCAGGGCCGGTAGTAATCTCGTCGAAACTCCGAGTTTAAAGCTGCGCGGTAACTCAGAGTGCTATGGTCGTTTGAGGAGCTATCGTTCATTCGTTGACCGTACGGACTGCCGACCGCGTGGCGACTGCGACGCGTGCCTTCTAAACTTGCGAAAAAGTGACAAGTTGGACCGTGGCTTAAGATGAGAAGAATTCTTTGTTTTTTTCTACATTATAAAGATGAGAAGAATCCTCTGTTTTCTTTCTATTCATCTTTTCTACGAAAACATCATGCACGCGCAGCGGTCGCCGCGCGGTCAGCAGTCGTTACGGTCAACGAATAAACGATACCACATGCTTCATCGCAAAACGCTCCGACTAGGTCGGGAGTCGAACTCCCGTCGCTTGGTATGAATTGAGCACTACTAACCACTTGGCTATAACACCTATGCACATTTGCATTCTGCCACCTTGACTACTCGTTGCTTACATCCTACGTGTTCAAGCATGTCAAAGAGCATGGTGCCTCTTCATCTAAGCAGAGTAATTCACTGCAATACCTATACATACTCCCCCCCCCCCCATTCTCTTCCGCCACTTTCGATATCATCTTTTATACAGAAAATACCAGTCTTAAGAAATTGATTATCCCCAGCAGCATTCCTAAATAGGATAACTAGCAAAGGTGACTGCTTTATTGACAACACATGAATTTCATTATCAAAATTCAGATGAAAGCTCTCGAACACTACATATGTAAAATGTGACAACCATGTATGATAAGAAACACATCATGAAATCATCTGAATACCTCTATCACTTTGACAATACTATGGGCCGCAACTGATGATATACACTTCCACTTCCGGACCTTTTAACCTCTTAAACTATCAACATCATCCTAGCGCTTTTTGAAATAGCTCTTAATTATCGACATAGCATGTGATCCCTTCAGAATACAACCAACAAGTGAAACAATGTTCGCAGCCAGGGCCCGGCACGCGTTGGTTTGAAGCATTTTTGAAAACGAAGTCCCCCATAATTCGCAAAAACTTACGAAGTCCCGTTTGACGTAAAAGTCAATAGGGAAACCATTAGTCAATCAACTTAACAACAAAAAAGCGAAAAAACACATTTTGAGGTATCTTAGGTTTAGATAACAAAAAAGCAAAAAAAAACATCCCTGAGTTGATTAGAGGCTCTCATTGATATGGTACCATTTTAGTGTTCAAAATGTCGAAAAGCTCTTAGACCAGCCTTTTCTTGATGCCAACAATCTGGCGATGCATTTTTCGACACATAGTTTAAAGGACACCGCATGGATTGGGGCGCGATATCTATCAATGCGTAGACCTTACACTAAATTTGGCTCAGGAAAAGCGGAGAGGCAGTGATTTGATTCGCTCTCTTCGCTTTATGGTAGATTTTTGGACGTTCTGATCGTCCAAATCAAAGAAGTCCAAAACTTATGTGAACTCTCTGATATTTATGTTCCGAACCAATCCAGTTGGTTTGGTGTTGGACTAGAAACCAACAAATTCGGTAACGGGTATTAGGACACATAAGTTTCTAAAACTTTTTACATAATTTAGTGTGGAGTAATATTGTATACACATAGTCCGAATTCGATGTCATATGATTGTTTGTGGGCTGCAAACAAACCATTTATATGTTTTAATCTTGCGTTTGAAATTCGCGCGCTTACGAAAAAGCACGTACTTGCAAAACCTGACATGTTTGTCGTTTTTTTCGGCGCTCCGTCCGCGACTGTAAAAACGATATCTCCGTTGCTTCCGACTCAAAAACGAAGCCTTTGACCTCAGACCATCCGTGCCGGGCCCTATCAGCTGATAGGCGTATCAGTTGCAGCACTACGCATCATGCATCAGACGAGGATAAGGGGTCGTAAAAACTGGAGGCTAAGTATCAGACCAGCATCACTCTATATAAATGGTGCCCAGAAAACTATACCTTCAATTTTGTTTGATATAAGGTTTCGTATAGTTACTTAGTAACTTTTCATGAGTTAAAATCTCGTAAAATTTGCAAAATTTTGGATGTTTACGCAGCTTATAACTTTCCCTCAACTCTTACCGTATACCGTAATAATGCTACGGTAACTTTGATGTCGCACTAGAGTTGATGTAGACGTTTGCAATGCCTTTACTTTTACTTCCAACCTAAATTTACTTATAGAGGGTATCCCAAAAGTAAGTACACACTTTTCAATCGCCAATATCTCTCTTAAATGGTTTTTTTTTGCCAATCAAGTACCATTCTGTAGATGGCTTCAACTTAAATTTACAGTATTGATTGAATCACCGATCGCCCTTGGGTGTAGGCCCTTCTGAACTTGCCCTAATCGCGACGGCTATAAGAGGTCAGCGCTAATCAGAGGTCACTCCATGATTGGCTAGCTCGCGGGTGCGAGCAGCTGACCTGGGCAGACGCGCTGCGGAGGCGGACGAGTTTCACATCGCTGGTAACCTACTCCACAATGAGATTCTGGAAGTAATTCTCTGGAAAATTCCTAAAATAACTTAAGTTATTCGCTCTACTCTACACTACTTAAATCGCCGGCTGCTTTCTAAGGTTTTATGTTTTTGACCTATGAGACATTTTCAAGTCTTTTTCGACTTATTTTACTGGTTTTTTTAGTTCGATTGCTTGCTCTACCCTCCTAGGTCTTTGTGAGTTCGATTGCATACTCTACTCCCCTACGTTTGCCTCCTCCTCATCTAGTCACATTCGATTGAAATGTGCACTACATGCATGCCAGTAGGGAAGCATACATTTTTTTATGATGAGTTTTTATTTTTATGAAGTTTTTCTTACACCGTTCATATGAAAAACGCAATCAAATAAAAATGCATCACCTTCATTTGGTAGTGTGATCTACATGGATTGATTTTGGTAGCGACCTTTTCTTTGCTGCACGCATCATGCTTTTTAAAGCGTAAAAATTTCAAATGCACGTTCGTAAATTTTACTAGGAATGATAATTTCAAGGAGATGATAATTTTCACGGAAAGCTACAGAGATGCACTGAAATGTCAGAAGGAAATACGCATTTAATAACGAATTAGCGTAGATCACAAATTTAAGTTATAACTGGCCTTTATAAAGAGTTGTTACACAAACTTTGATTACGTGGGCTTTCCTCAATAACATCAAGCAGCTCACATTAGCAATAGATGTGACGATGCACGAGGTTATAAGGATCGCACACACAAGGGATATAAGTGGAAAAAAAGCAAAAAAAACAAAGTTCGAAAGAATTCAAAGTATATTCATGAGAAGTTTTTATGAATCATGGAAAAGACTTCGGAAGTGTCCCATAAATCATAAATACCTGCTTGGAAGTAGGGAAATCATAAACATACCTGCTGGGAAGTAGGGCTCAGAATACCAAATATTCAGAGGATGGTAGCTGTGTTTGGTTGAAATCAGCGTGGTTGGCTTGCATTCCATAATGCAACAGCCGCACGAAAGGAGTTGGTGATTTTCGAAAATACGAGCCCTTCGCGGAGCACTCGTCCGCAGTCATCGCAGCGCATGCGCGCGCTTCCTAGTTCTAGATTACTGTAGGGGACGGAGGGTTCAGAAGGGCCGTCTCCCATCGCCCTTCGTTACTGGGATTACGGTAAGAACTTCAAGCATGTGGAATCATTGAGTAATATGCCATCTGACAAAATTTTTTTAAACAATTTGAAAAGTTGTGTATTAGGGTTTTTGCGCACGCTGATTCCATTACACAACTTCTTACGAGTGTTTTCAGCTTTTTTTTGACGGTGCAATCACATTTCTGACAAAAACTGGGAATTAGGTTATTACGGTTTACCTGGGATAACTTTGAAAAGAAGCATCACAGTAAAGTGGAAATTTCATATTCGAAATCAGCGGCTTCCACAACCATAGCGCAAGGGGTATACGGCTCGTTTGGTTTTGTTCCAAGGCAGAATATGGCTTCCAATGGCCTAAAATCCTTGTCGAAGTTCCAACAGTAATCCTACACAGTTACGAAGAGCGATCGCTGATTCGTTTAATACTGTGTGTAGATGAAGTCTCCTCTACAAAATGGAACTCGAATGGCCGAAAAACACCCAATGGGAAGAGAGATATTAACGATTGAAAAATGTGTACTTACTTTTGGGACACCCTGTATATAACTCAGATTCCATCGTTAGCAGAAATTCGCGCTTTTTGCAGTTTGATACGGTAGGAATACCGTACAGCTTATGAAGTGTTTGGAATTACACAAAAAGTTCAGAAAACACTGAAAATTCCTGGAATTTTGTACTTTTAGTTTAGTTTATCTGGAGCATTAATTGGTTTTCGTGTCGCATTTTTAGCTTCTCACGATGCTGGCAGCTCAGTCAAAACACACTCTTATTTGGTTTCTAGGAAAAGCATGAAATATTCTAAAAGTTTGTTTTTTGATCCTTGGGAAACACTTTCAATTTTCCATGTTCTTTTCTAATCGATAAAGCAGTGGTGTATTTAATAATCTTTAATAATAAGCTACCATGAACTATGCAAACGAGGTACAAAAACTCTGCGTTAAATAATCCACAATTTCTGTTGGCAAAGTGGGAGAGGTTTTTGGAAAGAGCACTCTAAATATGACCATATTTGTTTAGTACTATTTTATTAAATATGTTCAAAAGACAAAATTTTTTGAGATGATAGAGCTGTCGACGATGAATAAGCCAGTTCTATAGTGGAGTTTTTTTTTGGTATAAGCGAGCCACTGCACGCAAGCATAGGGCTTTGCTGCGGGGACGCTTTCTGCGTCTCCTCGAACAAGCGCTATTTCACATCTCTTGCCGTCTGCTGTCTCCTACATGTACGAACTATTTAGTCGCGCGCGAAGGCGTACAATCTCTGCGTGCGCCTAAAGCCCTCTTAGCTTCCTAATTTTCGCTGATTTTCCGAAAAAAATTTTTTACAGATGCTTCTGCTCCTTTTCGTTCTCGGACTACCATCGCTTGTCGTTTCTGGAAGATGCGTCCAATGCGCTTCACCATCACTTCAGTCGCAGTGGCAGTTGACCGGATTTCCTCGACAACCCACAAATCTAGTCTTTCACACAGCGTACGCAAAAATACAGAATTTTCAAAATTACGATGCATTTTACCTCAGCTAGCTTTGTTTTCCAATTTTCAGATGCGGTTCGTCCTTGCAAAGTATTCCGGATAATATGGTATTGACTTCTTGCAACACGGTTTGCTTTGAAATGGTGATACCAACTTGTGAGTTTTCCATTCTCCACTATCTGTCGGAAAATTGCACAATTTTTCTTAGATAACAACTATTTTACACGATTTTACAGATAACAACTATCACTTCGTACGTGGTTGTCACGACGATTTTATTGAGAAGGGTAATACCGCACAGCAAGTACGCGATGGACCAATATGCTATTATACGAACGTAACCAGCCAAAAAATCACTTCAAGTGAAGATGCGACATTGACTTTGCCTGGAGTAAGTGTAGTCGAGTTATCTACAGATAACTTTGTGTAGTTGCACATAACATGCACACTGCGCGTGAAATCCTTGCTCTTTTGGCATTTCATACGCTTATCCCATGAATGGTGCTTTTATTGTATTGTTCTTAATTTTATTATCTACGACAATTTAGAAAAAAATCGCTAGACTTCGAGAGAAGCAAAGCGAAGTCTAGAATTTGACGCGCAATATTCGTTGTGTGCAATCGCACAATTAGACTTGTTGACTCACCCCGAACTCGTGCTCTCTGAGGTAAAGTAAAAAGGGGCGGAGCCATCCATCATTGGTTGAGAGGTTCGCTCAATGCAGCGTGATTCCAATGCCAGTTGCAGTGGGCGTAGGGCTCGCCGACCGCGCCGCTGCATCTTCCGCAATTTTTGCGTTATCTGCGTCGTCGGCTCATTTACACAAATAGAAAGTAGTCCAAATATGATAAAAAACCAAATTTTACGGGTATGAAATATGACAAATCATTAAACCTGTCAATTTCTAAAAAATAATATTCTGATTTTTCAGGTAGCAGTCATTAGTTACGATAAATTCGACAACGAAGCTGGGTACAAAAATATTAAGCTGTCACGTTCGATACTGGAAAAGATCAATTTTGACAATTATATAAAGGAACAGCTGCAATGTAGTGGTAAGTGATGAATGAACAAATTTTTATACCTCTTTTACCCCCCCCCCCACTCTTTCTCACTTCCGATTCCAGCAACACAAGAAACAAAGTGCATCAAAAGCATCTATTACGATGGTACTGGCGAGGACAAAAACAAGAATTCGTGCACTGGAGCATACTGTACCAGTTTTGAAGGAAAATTTAATGGTAGGTTTGAATGTCTGCATTTGCACAATTTTTCCACTGATGGCTTGATTCAGGCAAAAAGTACATAGAACGCGGATGTGCACCAATAGTTCCATTCGTAGAAAATGTTTGTTTTTCGTTAAACACAACCACCACCTTCGTTTCCGGTCCAGGTACTGGCGGAACAGATGCAATTCTTTCTGGCACACAGTGCATTTGCACAAGTAAGCTTTTTGTTTGAAAAAATAAGCTTTGGTCAGAAGTGCCACGCCTACTCGACGATACAGTCTATCTTAGTCGCAGTGTCCTTTTCGCCGGCTACGGATCTGCAGCACGACAGACTTGCTTGCTGACTTTGATCGATAAGACCGATGAATATTGACACTAACATCCGCGAACACCAAGCTAACCTCTCGCGCTGCGTATATATATATATATGTAGCGCGCGAAAAAGACTCCGTAGATGAGATAGAGTATACATATCTGATCACTCCCGGCACTTATGACTATGCAAAGAAACTGGAAAAAAAATTTAGTTTTCGTAGAACAATTATCCTTTGACTTAACTGGATTGGCGGGTGGAAGGAGGGGCTTCTTGACCTAGTTAAGCCTAGAAAATGGTCAGGGATTACGCGGGCGATAGAGACGCACACTGCTTTGCGAAAGCTAACGGCCTTAAAGGCAGTGGGTCGGCAGAATAAGAGCCGTGGCAAAACAAGGTCACAGGGTAGGAGCCCCATAATGGAACCTATGGGCCAAAGTTCGATCTTTCTCTGCCACTTCTAACCCCCGAAATTTCAAAGCGAAAGCAGCGCTCATCTCCTGTCCTCTCCGAACCCGCCCACCCCATGGACGAGTGACTTCCGCGGTCAGAGCGCCAGCCGCAATGCTATAAGCATGAGGTCCCGCTACGACTCTGCGTCTTCGCCATGACGGGCTTCGCGTTCACTCGTCCATGGGGTGGGCGGGTTCGGAGAGGACAGGAGATGAGCGCTGCTTTCGCTTTGAAATTTCGGGGGTTAGAAGTGGCAGAGAAAGATCGCACTTTGGCCCATAGGTTCCATTATGGGGGCTCCTACCCTGAGACCTTGTTTTGCCAAGGGTCTCACTCTGCCGACCTACTGCCTTTGATAAGGTCACAAATCCCCGCCTTCCAGCAGCCAATCCATTCGAATCAAAGGTCAGTTTCTCCAAAAATGAGTTCTCCAATTTTCCTTAGACCATAATATCATCCCTACGTCTTTTAAAACCTATGAAAAACTCCTACTATGTTGTCTTGCGCTGGGCTTTTCTGCTGAAACAGTGAAAAAATTGGAAGCTTAGGCTATTCGAGTATTGATGTTTTTGCAATTTTAACCATACGTTATTCCACCTGTATCAGAATAAAACGAGATTGTCATTTCAGACCCCGAGTATTGTAACGCTACTGGAAAACTTCGATTGGCGCGTTGATGGCCACTGTTCTTGTGACCACGGTGATACGGCTTTTATACTAATGCGTTTGTTCAACGTTTGTCTTTTGGTAAAATTGCTTAAAAGTTTCTTTTCTATGTAATCTGCTTTTTCGAATGTTGAATAAACATATTTTACATTTTGTACGGGTTGGAACGGCATATCCATTGCAAGTTAGATAAAGATATCCATCAGGAAGTACTCTTCTCTGAGTCTGAGGATATTTCTGTAAGGTTGAGGGTTCGGGTCACTCTCAGAGAAGGCCAGAAAGCACAAGCAAAGAAAGTAAGTGACATATTTGAGAGAAAAACGGCCAAGTAGTAAGAAAGGTGAACTTCTGATGTTAAGAAGAACTCATGGATGGCAAAAAAAGCAAACCGAATACGTTGCCCCAGTCTATCTTCTCATTCATATCGCTGAATTCACTTGGCAAAATACCTGCTAAGTGTTACTCGGGGTAACCAACCTTGGGTAAGTTCGTAAGTTCGCTAGAACCATAACTCTCCATATTATTTTCATCTAGTCTAAGCGTTCCCATCAAGTCCTCAGATAGGTCACCTTTCTTGAAAGAAAAAACTTCTTTCAATTTCACATTCCATTGGGACAGTAGAGCTTTGAAAAGCGAAAAATCACGCGGGAACGAGTCTGAACACTAAATAAGTTTAGGCATATAGGGAGTAACTTGATGGTATGTTGGAATCTAAAAAAAGCATCTAACGTGGAACTGTCTCATCGTTTTCTCTTCCTTACTATACAAACCATACGGCGGTTTCTTTTTGGTCGTTTCTAACAATATGGAGTACATTATTCTGCTGAAAATCAGTCAGTAAATGACTTGTGACACTCAGCAAAGCCCTTAAGTGCATCCATTTGTTGTGACTATATTAGTGAAGGCTGCTAAGTAGAAATGAGTTGATAGAATAATCTGGGCCGGTAGTAAACCTGTCGAAACGCGCAGCTCAAACTCAGAGTTAACTCAGAGTTAACTCT
The DNA here is from genome assembly GCA_958299035.1 of Cylicocyclus nassatus. Classification (NCBI taxonomy): domain Eukaryota; kingdom Metazoa; phylum Nematoda; class Chromadorea; order Rhabditida; family Strongylidae; genus Cylicocyclus; species Cylicocyclus nassatus. Next base: position 28,827,651 of record CATQJL010000316.1, read on the forward strand.
GAGTTAACACGCACCCTTCAGGGACCATTAACACCTGCATCAGCAACCAAGTTGGGGAAAGGGTTATAGAGATAGTGCGTAATCGCAGAGGTCCGGAAAAAAGTCCTCCGGGGTAGATTTTGCTCTGAGTTTCATGAAGCATGATGGGGTATCATGGTGCACCGTTGAACACAAAAATTTGAAATTTTTTAAAATTCTGGTCCCGGGGGTTATCCGTCGCGCTGATCACGAATCCGATGCTCATTTTTCGCCATTCGCCCACATAAGGGAGTTACGGTAGGGATACGGTAGTTGAGCAAAAGTCACGAAATTTGTTGAAACTTGAAACACTGGGGTTACTTCGCATGCTGATCACGAATATAACATTCGTTTTCGCTACGGGGCCACGAAGCGGGATTACGGTAGGTATACGGTAGTTGGGCGAAAGTCACAAAATTGCTTGAAACTTGGTACAACGGGTTTTTTGCACGCTGATCACGAATATAACGTTCTTTTTTCGCTACGGGACCACAAATCGGGATTACGGTAGCTATACGGTAGTTGAGCGAAAATTACTAAAAAGAGTGAAAATTGATATTGTGGGGTTTCTTGACACGCTAATCACGAATCCAATGCTCATTTTTCGACATTCGCCCACATAACAAGGTTACGGTAGGAAAACAGTAGTTGGGCGAAAGTTACGAAATTGGCTGAAACTTGATCTGGCGGGGTTGTTCGCTGCGTTATTCGGATATGGTAATCATTTTCCACCGCGGAGAGATAGAGCAGAGTTACTGTAGGAATTTGGTAAAAACCAAAGTCCCATAACAGTTTTGAGGTTGGCTCACTGGCGTTACGCGGTGTGTTGATTACGATCACATTGCGCGTTCTTCACTAGAATGGCTTATAGCGGAAAATAAATACGGTAGACTACCCAAAATCACAGGATTTCATGAAAGTTGGCTTCGTTAATTCCGCACGTTAATCAGGAATATCATAGCCGCTTGAAAATACCTTTCCAAAGGGGTTTCGATGAATTTACGGTAGATGGATAAAAAATCTCACTTAGAACTTTTTTCGGGGGAAGTTTAGCTAAATACTTAGTTACCAGTGACGGTCGCAGGATTTCCGTTCGGAGGAGGGAGACAAAAAAATTTTCAAGCGAAGGTGCATGGCATTAGTCACGCGCTCCGAAAATTTTTCGGGTGCTTTTTAACATTTTTTCGCTGGCCCATATCCCTAAGTTTTAGGAAAAGGGGGCGTGTCCAGCTACGCCCCCAAAAAATTTTTTACAAGGCTAATTTGAATTTCTAAGACATTTTAAACGATAATTTTATTATTTACAAGAACGAACAAGTCATTTGCACATTTTTATAACCTTGTAAGTAAATTTCAAAATTTTCGCGATCCGTCCCGGGGAGAGGGGGAGCCTCCCATTCGGTCCCGCCACTGTTGGATACTTACTATTTCTTTTCTACTGCAAGACTATGCGATGGGGTTACAGTAGATGTGGTGGATTAAAATTACTGAACTGCTTAAAAATTCGCCATTAAGTTCATTTGGCAGTGCAATGATGAACATGCTGTCCGTTTTCAATGCGGATTATTACTGTGGGCATTTACGGAAGAACGGCGAAAATCTCAGGTTGAGTTGAACTTCCTTAGCAAAAAAGCAATGATACCAGGGAGTGTTTTTCAAATTATTTCTTTTTATTGTATCAAAAAAAAACCTCGAGAAAAATTTTTCGAAATTTGCTACATTATTCAGAGGTCTTTTGAAATTCTAACAGTCGATTTACGAATGACCTGTAGACTTTGTTTACTACTTGAAGCCTATTTTCCTAAAATAATGGTCTATTTCAAGATTACAAATCATAGATCTAGGTCACTCGAAAAATTTTGGATACTAACAGGCTTTCGAATTTTATCAAGTATAATAGCATATCAAAATATGGTGAGAGGGGAGGGGGACGGATTGTTGGGTTACTGTTCTATGTCCATGTTTTATCCTGCAACTTCTTTGAGAATCTTTAAGATATATTATATTATGGCTAGGCAAAAGTGGCGGATTGGGGCAGGGAGGGAGGCGGGGGTGAAACTTACCTACATGGGTTATAAAAATGTGCAAATGACTTGTTTATTTTTGTAAATAAATAAAATAATTTTTAGAATTTTTTTAAAATTCAAACAATCCTTGCAAAAAAAATTATTTCGAGGGCTTCAGACCCTCAAGAATTTTGAGATGCACCCAAAAAAAAAATTTTCAGAGTGCGTGGCTAACGCCACGCACCTTTATTTGAAATAATTTTCTGCCGCCCCCCCCCCCCCCCCCCGGGATCGCAATCCTGAGATCGCCACTGCTGGGAACCCCACAGGCAACCCTAGCGCCTCTCCACATGTCTTGACATGTGATGTCTTGATTATGGGGATTCATTAAGCAGTTGCAGCAACTTTGAAATTGTGGCTCTTTAGCTTGGCGGTCTAGTAGTAGGCACTTCGCGCCGAGTAACCGAAGTTCGAGTCTCGACTTAGTCGCAGCTCGCAGCGTTTTGCGGTGAGGCGTGTGGCGGCTCCTCAACAACTAGAGCGGATCCTCAAGTAGCAGAACGAAACTCCGAGTTTCAGAAACGAAACTCGCAGTTAACTCGGAGTTTCAAAACGAAACTCAGAGTTAACTCTGAGTTAACGCGCAGCTTTGAACTTGGAGTTTGACCAGATTACTACCGGCCCTGATGTTTTCCATTATGATCTGTTTATGTAAATAAGTAGGCTATAAATAGCAGCCTAGTTCGTAGAGAGGTCCAGTTTTATTGCTTGTCGCTGGAAGGCAGATAAAGACTCCGCTGGAGCTGTTCACGAACACAACACCATTCTCCTCACATCTCTTTTTGAGGCAAAATTCACGAAATATTGTTAAAAACCTCAGCTTTTCTCAATGCTTTGCGCTTGCGTTTGTCTACTTTTTTTACTGATATAGAAAGTAGTGGCCGTGAATTATATTTGGTAGTAGGGATATATGTGCATATATGCTATATATGTGAATATATGTGAATATATGCTAACAAGGTGGTAAAAATGATTTTACACCAGCAGAAAAGAATGATCTGAGAAAGCAATGTCGTTTTCAAAATTTCGGCTTATCAAATTAATTGCTGCAGTAATCTCGCTAATATTTCACTTAAGGTGTTTCAGATCATTTGACTAAAAATCAAAAACATCTTTTTTGAACACTGAATGAGACTCGATTCATAAATATCTGCGCGAATCGAAAGAAATTCGCTTTAGAAAGAGATGAAGATTCAAGGAAAAGTGAATTGGTCGACGCACAGAAAAGAAGTTTTGAACTTTATCAATCTTTCCATTTCTGCTCACGACTATTTACTTTACTTGAAAGAAAGCGTTGAAACCTCTTTTTCCGTCCTGAACTCTACACTTCAAAGCGTTTGCCAGAGTTAAGCAGGAAGTCGTTTTTTCTTTGAGACCGTTTTATCTGTCATGGAAAATTGAAAGATCAAATTTTGTGACAACCTATATATGTAATCGCATTAGAAGCGGATGGAAGTTTTCGTAAGAGAAAACTAATTCCAAAAATCAGTTTGATTAGAATTAACTTGAGTAGATAGTTTGGGGTTGCTCGAAATGCGCATGAGTCTGGGTGAATGAAAGGTTGGCTCTTGTATCAAGTAGAACGATAATAAAGCGTGTCATCTCTAGCTTCTTTACCCCCCCCCCCCCTTTATCAGGCGTCAAGTGCTGTTCCTTTTTTGATCACCAAAGTAGAGGCGTCTTTGCTTTGAGAACTATTGGCAGAGGTTTTCTTACTCCGACATCAATATAAATGTGTAGTTAGAATACAAGTGGGACGGTTTTCCATGTGAGAAATTCCTAAAAGCAAGGGAATTCCACAAATTTATTCCGAGAAGTGGGCAACAGAGATGTTGCTGAGCAGAGGAGTGTAGCTTCAAATAATGGTAGTCTGAAGTCAGCACGAAGAGGCTTTCTTTAACAAATTCATCAATTTCTACACAAATTGTAAATGTTTCAATTGGGCGCGCTTTTGATTATTTACAAGGATGTAGCATTGAAAATTTAGAAAAATCGTCGGTCAGCCAGATTTGGACGTCTTTGTGGAATTTAGTTTAATCTTCTCAGAATAACAAATTTGACTAACTTATATATAGAAACTAATCACTTGTGTAATCTCATAGCATGTGTGAACCAGGTCTAGAAATTTAGAAACGATAGAATTTCTGTTTTATCATTTTGTTCTATCTGTATTAGGTCGTTCCAAAAGTAATGTCGCTTTTTTTGAATGAACGCCACTATTCGTGGAGTCAACGTTTTCAAGAGATCTTAGAAGCATTCGATGCAGCACTTCATCCTCTTTCTGATGGTTCTAATTTCGCTGCATAATGTTTAATGACCTCTCGAAAAATTACCAAAATCTGCGACTCATGCTTTTTGCTATTGTCAAGTTTGGCTATTTTTCTAAATTTTTGTACCTATTCTCCGAAGATGTGCAAGTTATAGTTAGATAAAGCAAACCCTATAGGACACAGGATAATTTTTCCTTCTCCTTAGCCCTGCTTCTTAGAGTTTCTGGAATCAATTTTTCAATGCTATCAAATTGCATATTTGGTCAACTCAAACCACACAGAACAACAACCGGCAAGCAACTCGGGTGTCATTCGACGCAGCTTTTTCTCCTCTTTCTACTAGTTGTTTTTTTTTCGATTCATCAAGTTTTCCGGGATAAAATCATCATAATTCAACTTTTCCAAGGCACCCCAAGGTGTACCCGAAATTTTCGAAAGTTGCTAAATCGAAGCGGTGAATGCTCGTTTGGTTTGCAAAATTGTTGCCAAACCATAATCCATCTTTGTAACTTTCAAAATCCGGAGACTTGCTGGCGTTTGATGCACTTTTGTCTGAGACGAGCCTGCTAAAATTCGGTGGTTCCATCAAAAAATCTGTACGAAAATTATAACGAGCTCTGAAAAGTAGAAAAAAGTTGTGCTGTTTCCTGTTGTCGCGGCTCCGCGATGCGAGCGCTCCTAGAAGTAGGAGGCCGGGAGCACTGGTTGCTGCCGCGCTACACGGCGACGATAACGACACTTTCTTACGTTCGCCGCAATCGCCGCTGGACCTCTCCTCGCCTTGGCGCGTTGCCAGCCAAAAGGCTATATATAGCGGCGGCGCCTCATTGCAGCGTCTGTTCGCTTTCGTTTTCGATCGATAATCTTTTCGTATGTTTTCCATCGTGCTCGTGCCTGGCAGTTAGCTCCCGCTTTTGATGTTTCTTTGCGTTAGCGGTCGAGCAGGTAGAAAGTCATATTGGATCGAAGTGCAATTTGGGATTCTTTTGGACGAGCTACTTTTGAAACCTTTAGGATTTGATATTTTGTAAGCTTCGGGAGCGGAGAGGCTGTCGCGCCTGGTATCCGGCGACGCGCGGCGGATCTGTTTTGGTGAAGCCTCGGGAGCATGATCCTGATTTGTGTTTATAGTCGTGCGCATCGGTAGCACGGGATGGGGCAGCTCGTCCCGTGTTGAGTTTTATGTTTAGTAGTTTAGTCCTTAGCAGTAGTAGTAATCTGTTTTTAGTTTAGTGTTCTTTTTGTCTATTTTAACTGTAGTTTTGTGTCATAAGGATAAAACGTTAGTAATTTAGTACTGTCTCTTACGCGCTAGGGTAAACTAGTAGGATAGGCTGCGTCGTATGTATTAAGCGGGCGAGCGTGCGGGTGTCTCGGGTAATTCTAGGTGCTTAGGGCCCACCGAGCCGCCACATGGTGCATCGTCGCCGAGCGCATGGTGGATGCGGTTTCCGTCCGCGTGTAGTGTTGGGTAGCCGCGTTGCTAAGTCGCATTGGGTAGGTAACATCTCAGCAGGTTTTCGCGCACTAGTAGCGCAGTTTCTGCTATCCCATCCTCCATGCGTGCGTAACGATCCCGTAGTCTACCACGCCCCGCACCTAGTTTTAGTCCAGGCAAGCAGTGAATAGGGCATGCGTTCATGCGCGTCATTCAGGTGTCAGGTAACCCATTAGTTTTGCAGCCTTGAGCGTAGTCAGCGCGTGGGGTGAGCTAGTAGTAAGTGGTGGCAGCACTTTCAGCTATAAGCCCCTGGATCCAGCGTGTTGTCTTGCGCAAGGACGGGTATGACAGTGGACCAAGTCTATCTGCGAGTGCGAGATGGAGTCGTTGTGGCGGACCTTACGCTACTGGAGCACACGCCACTGGGGCATCACCGCTGGGAGAGGTAACTGTTGCAACGTTCGCCATGTCGTTCTTTCAGGTAGCCCTGACGAAGCTGTTTGCATTGCCTTTGTGTTATTCGCGCATTGCTACGGCATGCGATTCTGCCCTCGTTTGACAACCCTATTTTGCTCCTTACCTTTGCGCCTACTACGTGCCCTAGCGTGTTAGTTAGTAGTATGTCCCTCTTTAGGGGTTTTTAGGTTAGATTCTTGCTCTTGCTATGTACTTTCTCGTTTCATGTACCCGTTGTGTGCACGTATATCACCGTCGCTCCTGCCTCTTACATTACAGATATGTCGCTCCTTGGATTCCATAAGTCCCAACTCACCAGAATGGCTAACGTGCTACGCAAGAAGATCGCGGAAGCCGAACAGACCAACTTGGAAAGCAACGTCGCCCTTACCTTCAATACAGGCAAGGATTACGAATTTGTCATCAGTCGTAGACGTTTGCTTTCGAATTTTGTTTCTTCCATCAAGTGTGCTGCTTCCTATCTACGCACTCAGCGGGATGAAGCTGAGGAGTTTGCTCGTCGGAAGCCGGACGAGCAGGGGGAGTTTCCCCTCCTCTTGGAGATCCACGCGCACTGGGACGCCAGTGAATTGACGGATCTCTTGGAGAAGGCGGACATTCTACTTGAGCGTTTGGATAATGAGATCAAACTCCTTCCGAATGCGGATGTGCTTTATGAGCGTTGCTTTTCGTCGATTGCTTCCACTGTCCCTAACCCCGCAACGTCCCCTTCTTCTTCTTCTGGTACTGCCCAACCCCAAGTGCCCGCTCAACTCGCGCAGGTTTCTCCTTTTCAGGATCGTCCATCGGATCCTTCTTCAGTCGCGCCAGTTGACCATGACCCTCTCGCGAGTGATGCAGGGAACCCTCAGCAGGGAAAACAGTGTCCGCGAGCCTCCTCTGGATTTGGCAATCTTCAATCGACCCGTCCTCCTGCTCCGACGAGCACGCATCCTTTTGGACTCCAAACCCTTTCGCCAAATCCAACTTCAGATCTCCCACTTGCATCGACGAGCGTTCCATCTTCGTCTACCTCGTATAGCCTACCCTCATTCGAGATACCATTCTTTTCTGGCGATATCGACGCGTTTCCTGAATTTTGGAACATCTTTGCTGCTTCTGTGCATAACAACAACAGCGTACCGGTAGCTGTCAAGTTCATGTACCTGAAGACGCACTTAAGAGGAGACGCAGCGAACATCATCGCGAACTTTCAACCCACTGAAGAGAATTATGAGGATGCAGTACGCACGATCCAGAGCACCTACAATCGACCGGAACATCTGCGAATGCGTCTCTGGGACAAGTTTAACAAGCAAGCGCCCGCAAAGGAGTCTGCCGCTTCACAGCGCGCTACGCTTGGCTCCATCAGAGCTATTTGGTCCCAGATGAAGCGCTTGAAGGAAGAATCGTCGATAGGTGCACTGAACACGATTCGATCGAAATTTCCCCGACGTACACGTGAGAAGGTTGGCGAGATGAAGAATAAGGAAGACCAGATGTGGACGGTAGACGAGCTACTGACAGCATTTGATACGGTTATCGACAGGCTGCAGTTAGTCGAAGACGCCGATCCCACACCTTATGCCATCTACAACGCCGATTCTACAGTCCGTCAAGCTTCTTCTTCCCCGCATAGGTACACCAGCGATAGTCCGACGCGGAGTAGGCCGCAGTATCAATCATCAGTCTGCCCCAGATGTTCGCGCAGCTTTCGCTTACCATCTCAGTACCATTCGACTAGAACCAGGACACCATCCCCGTACTACCCGCAACGCGCGTCTCGCACTCCAGCACAATCGCAGTATGTTGCAGACCAGGATGATTGTTGTGTCTTCTGTTTAGTTGAAGGACACCAACCGCAGGATTGTGTGGAACTACCCGGTCCTAGGCAGCGAAGAGCCATCGTTGGCCAAGAGCAACTCTGTTGGTTATGCTTGGGTTACGGACATCTTGCGAAGTTTTGCTCTGCACCCATGTGCCTATACTGCGGTAAAGCTCACCATCTAGCGTTGTGCTTGAATCCACCACGAGCGCGTAGTTCGTTTCTTCCGCCGACACGTTTCCATCGTCGACTTCCTTCGCCTAAGCGCGTGCAGTTTGCGGAAACTCAGACTTCTCCAGACCACGCACAACACAGATCGCACTCTTCTTGAACACCCACCTGCTAGGAACCTGCCTTTTTTCTTCTATACTTTTTACAATTTTTTCATTTTTCTTGTATTTTTGCTTTTCTTTTGGTTGTTCTGCATACTTAGGTTCCCACGCACGGCGCTTCCCATCTGTCTGTGTGCAACGTTGCACGAGAATGCTGTTTCCGTACCATCTAAACTGACAACTTACTATGAGCGATCGTGACGCGCCTGTAGAGGACAGTGTAGGTAAGAGTAAGTAAAAGTTTTGGTTTTCCATCTATTTTTTGTAACTTTTACTTTTCCTTTTGCATTTGTCCCTCTGTGTTGCAGATCACGCAGCTCATTTGATTTGCCGCGCTTAACCTGGCCTTTGACCGTAGCTGCACCTTTTGAATATTGTAGCCAGCCTTTGTGGCACGTCTTTCATTCGTTTTTTCTAAACGCAGGAACATCGCTAGCGCGTCGCGCACATATCCTAAGACTACCCATGTGGCCGCGGGAGGCTGGACTACGTCCATTTTTGTGTTTCTTGTGTAAAATAATTGTTTTCGCCACAGTAACACCGGCGTAAAAAGGTTGCAGCATGCTAAGCCCCATACCATCGGGGAGGAAACTATCCCTTGCGCTCTTGTGTGTAGTCATTTCGCGTTCGCGCGCGCCTTAATTTTCATTTAGAGTTGCAGGCGATAGAATGTGGAAGGGTCAGTAGCCGTGATGGCAGAATACCACTGACGATGGTCACTGAACGGCAAGCACTGTTCCATCTAAGCTCATTTGGCCTCGCAAAGTTTATGTGTTACAGTACTTACCAACATGGTAGCACGTTTGGCCCGTCAAATCAACTGTGTTTGTTGCCTACCTCAACAACGTTGGTCCTCGTCAGTTACGAGTAGCGAGCAGCCTACTACCCAGACACAATCCGATTATGATTACTTGATTTTGTGAATTTTTTGTATTGTTTGTTGGATGCGCTTCGTGCGCTCTTGAAGTATGTTTGTTGATGGGCACGGGACGGGTTATCTTCAATCCATTTACTCTCGACGCGCTCTTACTGTGCTACCGATGGATACTTACTCAATTCTTTTTCGCTTTATCATCCAAAAATTCGGCTAAAGGCATTAACCGCAGATCCCCGGTGCTATCACGTAACCACCTCTCGAACGCCCAAGCCCACTGCTTCTGGGGGGAGTGTCGCGGCTCCGCGATGCGAGCGCTCCTAGAAGTAGGAGGCCGGGAGCACTGGTTGCTGCCGCGCTACACGGCGACGATAACGACACTTTCTTACGTTCGCCGCAATCGCCGCTGGACCTCTCCTCGCCTTGGCGCGTTGCCAGCCAAAAGGCTATATATAGCGGCGGCGCCTCATTGCAGCGTCTGTTCGCTTTCGTTTTCGATCGATAATCTTTTCGTATGTTTTCCATCGTGCTCGTGCCTGGCAGTTAGCTCCCGCTTTTGATGTTTCTTTGCGTTAGCGGTCGAGCAGGTAGAAAGTCATATTGGATCGAAGTGCAATTTGGGATTCTTTTGGACGAGCTACTTTTGAAACCTTTAGGATTTGATATCTTGTAAGCTTCGGGAGCGGAGAGGCTGTCGCGCCTGGTATCCGGCGACGCGCGGCGGATCTGTTTTGGTGAAGCCTCGGGAGCATGATCCTGATTTGTGTTTATAGTCGTGCGCATCGGTAGCACGGGATGGGGCAGCTCGTCCCGTGTTGAGTTTTATGTTTAGTAGTTTAGTCCTTAGCAGTAGTAGTAATCTGTTTTTAGTTTAGTGTTCTTTTTGTCTATTTTAACTGTAGTTTTGTGTCATAAGGATAAAACGTTAGTAATTTAGTACTGTCTCTTACGCGCTAGGGTAAACTAGTAGGATAGGCTGCGTCGTATGTATTAAGCGGGCGAGCGTGCGGGTGTCTCGGGTAATTCTAGGTGCTTAGGGCCCACCGAGCCGCCACACCTGTAGGGTTTGCTCTACCCATCCATCACTTGGACTCCTTTTGAGGTTTGTTATAAAATTTTAGAAAAATTGTGAAAGTTGGCCATCTCAAATAGCATAGGTCGCAGATTTTGACTCTTTTCTGGAAGCTCATTGACCGTATTGCAACATCTTCATAACCATTAGAAAGAGAATGAAATGCTGCATCAAATGCTACCAGAATCTCCTACACATCTTTGTTCCACGAGATGTGGCATACGTTTGAATAAAGCGACATTACTTTCGGAACGACCTAATATATGGCCGAGAAAAATTTTTTTTTGTACAAAACGAACTCAGACTAAGGCAAACATATTATTCAGTACATATCCACGAATCATTTTTTATGAAAAAGCTTTAGTGAGTTTATGTTCAACTTCCTATAATTCTTATCAATTTGTGCGGATATCATAGCTGCTAGCGTGCCTGGATGTCAAGCTGAGTAATATTCTCCTTTCAAATCTCAGTCTACCTACACTGAGGAGAGTTGCGATGAGTGGCAAACATGGAAAACTCGCCGAACTCGTAAAAACTGCGAAATTCTTTAGTATGTTTCTTGGCCAGTGCGAGGTTTCTTTGCAGAAATATTAACGGTCTCGATTACGTTATCAGGTGGGAAAATTTTGCAGTTATAGGTTACTGAAAGTTGGTCAAGTGAAAGAAGTCATAGCTCCCTCTTCGGTGGTCTTGAAAATTATGTCATCCACAGATGCGACCGTGGGGAAGAGGAGGGGAAGTCGTACTTATTATTAGGAGTAATTTAAATCCTCATTTGGTCTTTAGCCAACCCGAACAGGACGGCTACGAAATACTCTGCGTTGACATCGCCGCGTATAAGCCAGCGCGAATTGTACTGGTCTACAGAACCCCCTCCTGCAGCGCCAACAAAACAGAACAGCTACTCAAGGCTATCAATGATCTTTTGGGTTGCAGTAACTACTTGGTTCTTAAGAGCGACTTTAATTTACCTAGCATTGATTGGGACAACCCTCTGCAACTGAAAGACATGGTGCTATTACCAAGAACTTTTTAGCCATGTGTGATACATATGGGTTATCCTAGAAAGTACACATCCATACCCGAGGCCGTAATATCCTAGACTTGGTCTTGACAAACGATGATGACTCAATTGAAGCTGTTCGGCTAGGGGCTCTGTTAGGTAGTAGTGACCATGCAACAATCACACTCTCGCTCAAATCTTTTACCGCTCAGCCAGGGTACATTTCGCGCAGAGATTACAAGAATGTAGACTTTAAAAATTGATCAGGTACTTAACTACCATTGATTGGTATGCTCTTTCAACTCTATCAATGACATAGATACAATGTATGAATTATTTTTGTATGTACTTCACCACGCCATCTCCTTATACGTCCCCCTGTCTCGGTTCCTTTACGAACAAAACACCTGCCAGGCTACCTTCGAAATCTTTATGACAAAAGGGATTGTGTTTGGAGTAAAACAGTCTCTACTGGTAACTTTGAAGATTGGAGAGAGTTTGATAGAGTCAATCTGATGTTCACTAAACGTCTCAGGAAATACAATGCTTCTGGAAAAAAAGTATTGTTGCCTCTGACAGAAAGTCTCTGTTCTTCAAGCTAATCAGTTTTAGACTTAAAGACAAAAAGAAAATCAGCGCAATCTTAGCTAACGATGGGGTTGTAGTATCTGACGATTATGAAATAGCAGAGCTATTTGCAGATATTTTCGAAAACTCATACCAAGAAAATGAGCCTATAGGTTACAGTCAACTTGCGTCGTGTTTTTCTGTCATGAAGGAAGTACCCTGGTTCCATAGCGATGTAATCTACAATTGCTAATCACTTGGACCAACTCCAAATCCCTTACTCCTGATAACCTACCATTGATATTCATGAAATCACTTGCGCATGTCATAGCCGGATCTCTTCAGTTCATATGTAATTTCAGTCTCATGAGAGCAGAATTGCCAAATAAATGGCGCACTTCTTATGTTACACCAACCCCTAAGAAAAGACCGTTTATTTCTCCTATATAGTAACTATCGACTGGTCAGTATAACGTCATTATTTAGTCGATTGTTTGAAAAAAACATTGAAGAAATATATTGTTAACCATTTGGAGAGAAACATAATCATTTCACCTTTCCAACATGGTTTTCAAAGTTCATCTACCACGACGGCTATGTTGCAGGCTTTGAACGACTGGACACAAAATTTTGACAACGAACTCAACACCGATTTCATTTATCTTGAATTTTCTAAGGCATTTGACAAGGCACCTCACAAAAAGTTATTGCTAAAGTTAAAGATGGTTGGCATACATCCTCGCATTATTGCTCGGATTGATGCCTTCCTTAGAGACAGGTCTTTTCTTATGCGAGTAAATTCTGCGTTTTCTAGACCCAGAAAGATGCGTGGCGGCGTTCCGCAAGGTGGTGTTCTCTCACCCGGTCTGTTCAGTATTTATACTTATGAATTTCCCAAAATTCCTATAGACTTAGGAGTCTCATATAGTGCTTTTGCTGACGACTTCGACTTGTACACTGTTGTTATGAATGAATCCGGCTTCAACATGCTACAGAATGCACTCAGTGAAGTATATAAATGGTCGCAGAGGTGGTCATTGCCTATCTCTAAGAAAACGGAAGTGTTCCATGTTTGGACTTAGTGGCTGCAACCCAAGTTTCCATACAGCTTGTGTGAAGTTCCTCTCCGAGATGTAACAAAAATACGAGACCTAGGGTTTATAGTGAGCAATCTCAATTTTAGCGATCATTGCAAGATGATTACAGACAAAGCTACTGCAGCAATACATAATTTATTCAGAGCATTTTCAAGTACAGTCGATGTCAATTACGTACTCCCTTTAGCATGGAAACTACGCATGCGCAGCGCAAGGGTCCCGCACACAGACCTCTAATCGATAAGGCCCATTTGAATGCCCGAGTCATACGCGCACGAACGTGGCGCGAAGCTCATTGCATTTACGGAAAAGGGAGCAAGTGATTGACACGGACTGTAACGACACGGCTATGTCTATAGCAGAATAAAAGTCATTTATCAGGCCTATGTTGGAATACGGAACAGTAGTGTACAATCCAAGTATGCGCAAAATCAAAAACTGCCTTGAAAAAGTTCAGAATAGCTTCACTGGGAAACTATGATACGTAAGATTGGTTTTAAATACGATATTATACCCAATGAGAAGATTCGCAACCTTTGGGCTTTGGGCTTTCCTCACTTGCTTATAGAAGACGTAAATTCGCCTTATTATGGCGCACAAGACTGCATATAGCGAGTGTGGTCTGGATTTCAAAACCTTTTTTCCGACTAGAGTGTCCATCACTAGGGATGGATACAGGAAGTTGGTCATTCCAAGGGCAAGGTTAGGGATAAGGAGAAACTTTTTCACTTGTCGTACAGTTTGTGACATGGACAGACTAATCAGGAAGGGTATGTTTCCACCAAAGCTATTTCAGTTCAAGACGGTTCTAAAGAGTTACTATAGTCCATTAGCAGCGTTGATACTATCACGGTTTTATAATTTTGAATTTTGACCACAAGATTTCGTATTGTGCATGTGTTCTTTCTATGTAATTCATACTATTTGTTGTTGTTGTCATATGTTGATATGAAATAAATAGATAAATAATTTGCAACTCCTTAAGTCGCTCAATTCCGCCGTACAATCCAACATAATAATCCGAACGAAATTCACATTTCCAAATATGGCAAAGAATTTGTCTAATGACCCTATATAATGTCTAATGACGTAACCGAATATTCTCTGCACAAAATAAAACAGAAAAGCTTTTATAGATCGTTTATAAAATCGTGACGACGGATTCGACTGTGGTCTTTGCGCCCACAGAAGCAGAAAACACTCATACAAAAAGGCATCACCTCAAGTCTCAACTTTGTCACTTCCATTGTCTGAATACTGCCATATGTAAGATTAGAGAAGGAAACTAAGAAAATGCAGTTGCCGGAGGGTGCGTGCGTGTCGCGTGCAGTCGCGCCATCGTCACATTCTTTGGGTGCCCAACACAGTACTCCACAGTTTTTGGAGTCTCCTTGCCTTGACCCATATCTACAAAAGCTGAATCCAGTCAATATACAGTAGGTAATAATAATTAGCAATATCAGCCGATAATATATCAAGACCTTATAATAACGAGCTAAGGGTTTTTTACGTGTTTTTGTGTGTCTGTGTGTCCGTCCGTTACGAAATCCGTAGAGCGTGTTCCAGCCAGCGTTCTAAGCCCGAATTTTGCATAGCGCATGCTGCCCTCATGAAAGTCCAACATGCAAAAGCACGACTAGATTCGTTGAGTGGATCCCTCAAAAATTGCACGCCAAACGCATCCACCTGGCTTCCATCAAGAGAAATTGGGTCCGTATCACCACTTTTTGCAAAGTCGTGGTGTGTTTGGTAACTAAATGTGCAAGCGATGGACTTTAGCCCGAAAACTGGTGAAAAGTTCATTACATAACGAAACGGCGCCAAAAAGAATTGGTTGCGTAGATGGTCAAATGGCCAAGGTTCTAGCCAAGATTTGAGAAGATTTTAGCACAGAGATGTAGCTGACAGGTATTATTGCCTTTATGGCCACTACCAAGCCATGACAAATGCAAAACTTATTCAAATTTGCGTTCTTCCTGTAAAAAGTTCCATCCATGCGAAATCACCGATCTCACGTGAAAAACCCTTCTGAGTAGTTGTTTACATTTCATTCGTGGTAGTCGGCATAGCGCGGGGAGTTCCAGTGCCACGATTTTACGAGAATGAGTAAGACACTTAGATAGTAGAGCCAGTGCGATCCTCTGCGAAGCAGAGTTGACGCACTGGTATGGAAAATATTAGGTTGATTCATAATTAAAGCACGTTTTTCTCACGTCTTCTTCCAAGAGCTGGTATTTAATGTGTAACCAATTCCCTCAAAAACTTTATATCTATCTGAAAGAGCGTTCTTTCTAGTTTCATATATAGGCTTTCGCTTTTGTACGCCTCCGTTCATTCCATAGTTCTAAGCCTTCAAATAAAAGCTAAATCCCAAAATTTTTGCATTTGACTCTTTTTGCCCTAAATTCATGAGGAATAGTTGGATTAATTTCAAAAAATAAGCATGAGAATTGGGAAACTCAGTGCTACAAGGCGCTCTTTGAACAAAATTTTCCATGGATTCTCAGCCGAGAAATTCGTGCGAACTTAAACGAGCGTCGCCACCTTTCCGTGCCATATAAATTCTAAAGCAAAAGGCGATTGCATGTCTTCTGCACTAATCAGCAAGGGTAGACCTAGTCCATTTGATGGTAGAAAAGCGCTAGGGTTTTCTCACTTTCCAACGGAAAATAAAATAATTTCAAAAATGACCGATTTTTAAACCCGCCGAGAAACCAGAAAAAAGTGAGTGTTTTCGACTTTTCCGCGATATTTTCTTTGAAAATTTTGTGTGATAACCAAGCTTAGCAATTGCTTAAGAGATCCTTGGCTAAACGAAGAGCGAAGCCTGCTTCATCCTGCTTCATTTCAACATAAGTTAATCTCTCTTAAAGTAGAGGCTTCCGAAAAGAGTTTTTAACAATGTTCAGGCCAGAAAATCTTTCTTATGACAGATAGAGTTACGCAAAAGTATCTATTGTATAACCACTGATTGAATGGTTACAGTAGTTTTTGTTGCTCCCAGGAATGTCCTTTCAAAAAAGAATTATCTTGGTTCAAAATTGAAGTATAGAAAACCTGCACTAATTATGAATCAACCTAATATTAGGCTGGCAAATAAGTTTTGCAACTGGTTTCATAACTTCACTCTCTTTGAATGTGGCGCACTCAAACTTTGGCATCATGTGGAAGGCAATGTGAGCTACAAGTGAGCACAAATTGTCTAAATTTCGAACACGAAATAGAGAAGTTTGAGGCGATTTTCAAAAACTAGTGAAATTTGAGAATTTTTGTTTCAAGCTAGAATGAAGCCTTTGGCAGCCTAGACCATGCGCAGTAATCCGGATTCGTCTATAAATTATTGCTGGAGCTTGACTCCTTTGGCCTATTAAGAAAGAAACAAAATTCAGGGGCATGTTGAGATTTGGCGTCCTCATAAAGTCGAACGAGTCGACGTACGCAAGAGCTGCTGGGGACGACCGTCAATGACTAAAGAGTCCAAAGCTCAAATTCCGCCGAGACTTTGCATCGTAAGGTTATTTGACCTGCCAAACGCAAATATCACATTCATTTATTAAATCAACGCCCTTTTCCTTGTTTAGGGTGGGACCCCATATCGTACACCTACAGTAATCCTACAAAAAAGCCCTTATCACGCAATTTCACTATCGTTTTCGTGATGAGCATGTCGAATAACACCCCTATGCCAAATTGTAGCCAAATCCGTCTAACTTTGAATTTTTCCCCTTCATACCATGCACCTACCGTAACCCTCACTGCGACGTCAGAATTTGGTAGGACAGCAGCTGCGCTTGTAGCTTACGTAATAACCAACGCAGTGACAAAATTTGAGTGCGCCATGTTGAGTGAGAGGGAAGTTATGAGACCAGTTGCAAAACTTAGTTTCCAACCTAATATTTTGTTCAATTTTTTACATTTTTATAATTTAACTGTGTACACTGGCCGCATATTTTACAAGAATTGAAATAGGATATGAAGAAGCAAAGGTAGCATTTTTTATTATCATTTTCAAAAGGTCTTCTTACTTGCTTAGCAGTTTTCACGGCCATTTTCTCATGCTAATTCGTCCACGACTTCTAATGAAATTTTGGGGGTTTCAGGAAAGCAAATTGAAATACATAAGCGTACCCAATGCAATTTTTGCGATAAATAATTCACACTCTTTATATGGCAAAAGTCATCACCCAACACGGCAGCTGCACATTCAATTCATTCTAATGAAAATTTCTAGTTTTTCACTGCCCCTCCCTCTAGCGCTTGATGTTTTGTTGCCCCTCTCGAGCCTTCTCATTTCTCGTGTTCCGAGTGTCGCGAGCAATGGCGGCTCTAAGCAATTATGTGTATGTTTGTTGGGAGACATGTAGCTCCGAAGTGTCGTGTTCAGTGGCCATTCATTGGCCGTCTCTCGACGCTTGTGTAATTTTCTAACATCAACATTCATCCTGTTGACATCGAAATATCCATGAAAATCCAATTTTTCCCTCAAAAATTCGTCTCTTCCCTAATTCGCGCCAAAGACGCGATATTGCACAAATTAGGTCTTTACTAGATATTATGCGGAATAAACTATGAAAGCACTACAAGAACATCAAAGACTGAGACTCTAGCGCTTAATTACGAAAAAGTAACGCTTTGCACTTTTTTGCCCGGTGTAACTTGAGCTACAAGTCATATGAAGCTGTACTAGCCAAGAAATTGTGTTCCGAGAGAATATTATTATTCATCATCAAGAAGTCTCATGCAAAATCAATTAACTGAGGCTTATTTTTGAAGTTTCCTTTATCGCCTTGCTTATTTTCCGTATCTTAAGCTTATGGTTGATGTGAAAGTAGAGTCATTTCTAACTCATAAACGCGCTCCAAACTCTCGCCCAGATACCGTAGTTTTTCTGGGTGGACCAATCGGCGTCTTCGATTACGGTAGAGAGTACGGTCTGGCGGAGAGTATAATGTTTTTTCGGCCACGAAAATACTATGAGCTTAGATAATGGCCTATCAAAACTTCACTTTATGCGCAAAAAAACGAGGTACCTAATTTTGCCCGGACACTGCCCTCAGTATGTGAGTTTGCACCCCAAGAACCTCAGCTTACGACTACATATGCTGCAGTGGCAGTCCCGAGTTTTCCTTCTTGAGACGGGGGGGGGGAATTGGTATGAAGCTGCGTGGTAGTTCAGCTCAGCACTCCGGAAAATTTTAAGATGCTTTTCAAAGTTTTTGTGGGCTCACAATTCGAATTGCAGAAAAAAGGGGCGTGGTGGCAGCCAAGAAGGGAAAAATGTTATTTGAGCTCACTGGAACTTTTAAAAAATTGTGAAAATGTAAATTTACACATTAGAACAAGTCATCTGCACAATTTTTAGCCCATACAAAATTTTGAAAGTTTTCGCGATCCTCTTGGAAGGACCCACCAATGTATCTTATATATAAAGCTGAATGTCTGTTTGTCTGTCTGTCTGTATGTCTGTCTGTATGTCTGTCTGTCTGTATGTATGTACGTATGTTCCGAATACAAATTTTTATTTCTGAACCGATCGGGACCAAACTTGGCACACATATACTTCAGGGCAGGGAGCGTGTCATAGGCTACTTTTCGTTATCGATCGATATCGATTTTATTGATTTTTTGCAAAATTCGAGCTAGAGGGCTGGGATTTGGATCGGTAAAATCGACATCGATCGATAACGAAAAGTGGGCTGTGACACGCTCCCTGCCCCGAAGTGTATGTGTGCAAAGTTCGGTCCCAATCGGTTCAGAGATAAAAATTTCTATTCGGAACATACGTACACGGGTCTAGCTGGCAGGCCCGGCGGAGCCGGGCAAGCCAGCTAGTTGGGTTATAAATAAATCACTTTTTCAAAATTGTTTTTTTTCAAAATAAACAAAAATAGAAATGTTAGAATTTGATGTCTCATGGCATGAGAAAACGGTGTGTTGCCAATTTTCGTACCGTACAACTAACAAAAATAATAACGACTCGATAAACTTCAGGCTTTCAACAATTATTTATTGAACTTAGTAACTCTTGCAAATTATTTGTAAATTACCTTATAACAGGGCTTGTAATCGATGACTGAATTAGGTGAGTTTTTGCCTGAAGTTAAATAAAGTCAATCGGATGAATGAGATTGCGCATTTCTATCAAGATACTATCGCGCGGGGTTTGGGACCAATTTTGCATTGTTTTTTTTAAAAAGTAGTTTCCTAAAAACTTTATTAGCAAGCAGCTTTTCCAAATCTAACACTTTGGTGAGAATCGGAGATTCATTCGACTCAAGGAAAACGAAGTGCTGCACTACGTATAACTTTTACTACTTAGACTCACTGATTTTTTTCCAAAAATTTGTAAATTTGATTAGATTCTCTCACTTCAGTGAAGAGTTCGAAAGAATTTAGTTTTTTAAAACTTCGTCTGAAAGGGGCGAAACGAAGTAAAATATGTAAACTAACTTTCTTTATATTATGACATTCTGCATTGAAAGCTTGATAATTGAATCCTTCACTCCTCTATTTTTATATCCTTCCTCTCCACTAGGTCTCACATGAGAATGTTTATTATTTGTCTCTTCCAGCTACAATTTCTAAGTTTCGAACTTCATTGCTATAAGCTACATATTTCACCTCTCTTCTAGTATATCCAAGTTTTTGAGGATATCAACTATTTCGAAAGAGGAAGTATCGCAATCGGATTCATTTGGCTGTTTTGACAACTTGACTTTATGTATATTCAGATAGTAATGAAGTTTGCACGACGTTCGTAAATAATCTCGGACTCGTCAACGACTACTCAATGGCGCATAATCACAACAATCTCTAATTTTCCGACTTTTTCGTTTGCTTGACCATGGGTTTTGTTTGAATCAAATTGATCTTAGATATCAAGATAGTGTAAACTAAAAAAACAATCTTTTCATCTTCAAAAATTGAACTTGGAGAACTCTGGTGCTATGGCTGGTTTCTAGGACACCACATATTTTGGCCATACTTATAGAATTTTCTTTTTAACGGTCATTTCATGAGCACATTCTAAAATTTGAAATACTCTTTGATCTGGAAGGCGGAGTTTCGTGAACTAAATAAGGCTAGATAATGGTCAGAGAGCACGCGCGCGAGCGAGACGCAGACTGCATAGCGGGCGCGAGCACCTTAATTAGGTCACAAAGCTCCGCCTTCCAGCCGCAAGCCAGTTGAATCAAAGGTTAGCTGTTTTGAACATAAGCTGCCCATGGCGCAACGTTATTGCTTTATATCTTCAAAACATGTTTCAAACAATAACATCGTCAAATATGACTCCAAAAATCGCATATGAGAGAAAATCTCTATTTCCCGCCCTTTTGGCCAAATCTCACTAATAGGAATAATAACGTGCTGGTAAGCCAAACCATCCCGCAATTTTGAAGTCATAATCGATTATTCAAGCTATTTAAGGCAAATAATTTTTTTGAGAAATACTTTACTGACCATGTGAGCGGCTAAAGAGAGAACTAAACGAGCCCCTTCCACCACATAAATGAGTTGCCCCTTCACAAATCAATCGCTTGCTCGAGTAAATTAAACAAGCACATTAAGTCTCCCATTGTAAGGCAATTTCTTCTCCGTACCAGGTTTTTTTCGCTTGTTGAGAATAGCTAGCACTCGTAAATCTCTTCTCATACTTAATCTTCATGCTAATTTTGCCCTTGAAGCATTTGTATGGGAATCTCATTACTTTTTGCTTGCTATAAGAAAAGTGTTTTGCATTTTGAATGCAATAGAATAAAACAGAGGGGCACTAGCATCTTCTTATCTTGCTTCTAACAAAATTCATGAATTTCTCGAATTTGTGAATTTTCGATGATGTGCTTGAACAATTCTGTATAAGTTACATTAGTTATAATCATGGTTGAGCAAGAGGTCAAGCACAAGTCCTTCAAAAACGACCCCTCCCCCCTGTGACCAAACGACACTCCGCTTCACCTCCAAGTCCTCAGGATGTTATATTTTGAAGAAGAATAGCCTTCACTGCAGGTTTCTATTTTTTGAAATCTGTAGGCGCGACTTTCTGCGGTTGCACAACCACACGCAATTTGACGGCAAGTTTCAGATCTGGATTCCCTATTTTCAGAGCTATAATTTTCACAGGGATGGAGTGTCTGGCTCCAAATTTTCAATATAGCAAGAAGAGGCTTTGCGCTCAATACTCACATCACAAAAGGGGCGATTTTTGAATTTTGAAGGCAAGTTAACAGGGTCAGGCGCAACCCCTTAAAAGCTCAGGCGGCCTGACCTTTTGAGGGGTTGCGCCTGACCCCATTAACTTTATTTCCGAAAAAGCTTTTCTACCCAAGTTTCATGTGATTTGCTAGCTCAACCCTCGAAGATTCCACATCATAGTTTGAGCGTGATTCGACTTGTGTCGGCCTTGTGCTGCTAATCCGAGGAGTTGAAGCACTCAACGTGAAAAACGTGCCGGTTGGAATTTCGGCAGCACTTCTTACTTCACTGTTCGAAAGCGGTATGAAGCTCGATTTGTAGCATAGACTTGTAGAAAACATTACTTTGTTATGAGTATACAAAAGCCGACTTTTCTCATTTCTGAAACCAAGTTAACTCTTAAAAATCACGCTTTTTAGACGTTGAGAAATACTTAATAGAAACAGCAGTAGGTAATGGTTTGTAGAGCGCATAGAGGTAACTTGACTTGCTGATTATGGAAATGATATCCATATCACACAGCAAGCTTCCTTGTCGATCTCATATGTCAAGGTAAAAGAGATGAAGATTTGAATTTTGGCTGAAACTTCCATTGTGGAAACAATCAGTATGCTGTTTATGATCGTCATTCCTTCATGTGGTCGCCGACTTTTGATTAGGACCCCCCCCTCAGTCTTATCCTCAATACGATCCCCCGGTCGGGCGCGCCTGACCCCACGCTCAACCCTGGTTATAATTTATCCCTGCATTTCAAAATTATTGCTATTAGTATCTAGTTGTCACGAAATTTCTGCTCTTTTCGCTATCTAGCTGGAATTCCTTTCTTTGTAATTTTATTAGAAAGAAGAAATCCTTTTCTTTGCAAAGCATCTTCATCAATTTTTAGTCACTCATTGCAGAGATAAAAAGTGACAAAGAAACTATTCAGATTTAAATCAATTAGTAAGGTTGCCAAAAATCAGGAAGATGTCAAAAAAATCGAAACAAACTCTTGATTAATACCCAAAGGCCTTAGGAGTAGGGCAACTGCGCTATCCAGCCTCTAATGTGGCCCCTGAATGTAAAAAATGGACCTGAATCCCACGAAAGTGCTGAAGCCACGCCTGCCCTGTCAAGCTCCGCCCACCCAAGTTCTGCAAGTTATCTGTGCTTTGAGAAAAAACCGCTCCGCAAAAATTGGGTTTTTGGGGGGGGGGGGGTTTGCACATTTTGCACTTCAGATAAGAAATCAGCAACCACGGAAAGGTCTGGAATGACAAAAACATGGAAGATGAAGGTTTGGATGGATGCTGCCTTTGATGTGCAAAACATATTAAGCTGAAACCCCGATCAACGAATGTTTGTATACTCAGGTTCCAGATGAAGTGAAATACTAGTTGTTGGCGAAAATTTTAGTAATCAAGAGCGAGCGACTTATCCAAAGCAATTTGCCTATAATAAAATATTATTACAGTATACGTACAAACGTACAAAAATTTCATATTGCCATGATATTGACTCCATGCTACAAAAAGTTGGTCGCAATTTTTTATATCCGCAGTCCTAACTCCTTTTAGCAATGAACTTTTTGTTGACATCAAACGTGCTTCATAACAGTTTGTCATAAAGAGCACTAGTGCTAATGGTCATTTTTATCTAAGAACTAGCTGGCTTGCCCGGCTCCGCCGGGCCTGCCAGCTAGACCCGTGTACGTATGTTCCGAATAGAATTTTTTATTTCTGAACCGATTGGGACCGAACTTTGCACACATACACTTCGGGGCAGGGAGCGTGTCACAGCCCACTTTTCGTTATCGATCGATATCGATTTTATTGATTTTTTGCAAAATTCGAGCTAGAGGGCTGGGATTTGACAGAGGGGGGTAATCGAGCATGCTGATCACCCCCTTCGGGGTGATCAGCATGCTCGATTACCCCCCTCTGTCAAATCCCAGCCCTCTAGCTCGAATTTTGCAAAAAATCAATAAAATCGATATCGATCGATGACGAAAAGTAGCCTATGACACGCTCCCTGCCCCGAAGTATATGTGTGCCAAATTTGGTCCCGATCGGTTCAGAAATAAAAATTTCTATTCCGCACATACGTACAGACAGACAGACAGACAGACAGACATACAGACAGACAGACATACAGACAGACAGACATTCAGCTTTATATATAAGATAAATTGCCAATCCAATAACTCGAGTTATTAATTTGATTTATTTTATCCTTATTCTTACTCTTTTATTTTATTTTATTTTTTCACGTTCTCAAATAGGCATTTTATTCTCGTCTCGTATTGCTTTCACATGGATTTCTATTGCAGAAAATGTGCATTAGTGAAGTGAAACCAGAATTTTCTGGGAAATATCTTGAGATTTTGCAAATTGTCCTAAGTAATTTTTAATGAGTACAATGGACTTTTCCCAAGTCTTCTCATTTTGTTTTCTGCTGCTGCAAATCAATCTCCAAGATCACTTGTATTTGTTATCTCGTCCTTTTCTTCTTTTCCTCTCCCCCCATTTTTCGACTCTTTCTAAAAAATTTTCTACTGTAGATGATATTCTCTGAAGAATGCCGAATTTTTAATCGTGATTTTGTAACAAAATTTGATACTTTTGATTCTTGCAATCGGAATTTGCAATTAAAAATTAACTACGGTATATAAATGTCATGAACTTTTTTCTGCAGTGAAATATGCCATCGATTAAAGGCTATAAATTCACTGCATAATTTATGTTTTTATGTCTTTTCTTGGTATCTTTCGCCTTATTAGAGCTAATTAGAGTCCATTCCGACTAGAGATTGTTAAAGCGGCAGTGTATTTTTCTGCTCACTTAATTTATGGTTTCTTATTTTCGCCACCAAAAATTACTCTTTCATACTGAACTATGTAATCTTCGATTGAACTGGGTTGGCGGCTGGAAGGCGGGGCTTCGTGACCTAATCAAGTCTAGGTAATGATTAGAGAGCACGCGCGCGGGAGAGACGCAGACTGCGTAGCGGGGCGAGCGGCCTCAGTTAAGACAGTTGAATCAAAGGTTACTCCTTCTTTTTGCCAATCTCCTGTTGATATATCCAATACTCAAAAAAATTATTTCTTTAGAGTTACAGACGCCCAAGAACAAAATTATTTTCAACTGCCTAGTAGTGTAACGAACAAGAATTTCAAGAGTGCTTCTTCATTCCCAATTTTTAAGCGGATCATGCAAGCAAAAGGAGTAACGTGAGAACCACACACCATTGCTAATAATGTATGAATCCCGTTCCTATAGCGTCATTGTCGTCGTTAAGTGCCACGGACGTGGAATTGCAAACTTCCATCTGGCATGTGTAATTTCTTCTTCATCAATGAGAATCTGAGAATCTTAAAGTTCTTGTTGAAATCTCTACTTAACCTATTTCAAAGTTTTGCTAAATGAAAGTCCATTACTCGGAAGCGAGCACTCAGTAAGTACTGCCTACCTTGCAGCACAAGTGGCTTCAAACCTTTCCTCACCAAACAAAGCGTACGAGGCGGTAGGACCTCTAGACTATAGCGTTGAGGGACTTTCAAATAAGCTTCTTAACGCTAAATTATAGAGGTTACTTGTTTCTATATGTATAGAAGCGAAATATTAGGTTGGTTCACAATTAATGCAAGTTTTTTCTAATTTTTCTTCCAAAAGCTAGTTTTCGATATCGTTTTTCTCTAAAACTTTAAACAGTGCAAAAGCCCGTCTCTCCTAACTTCTTACATATACTTTCCTTTTAGATCTTTGTTCGAACCAAAGATCCGTGCCTTCAAAGTTAGGGACTCAAGCTTGATTCGTCTTGCTTCTAAATCAATGAAAAATGCTCAAATTTGTTTTAACAACTATGTTTCATAATAGCAAGGATTTGTGCCACAAAATGTTCATCAACCTAAATTTTTCAAAAATCCTGAGCAGTTTGCTGGGATCATTCCGAGTTTTATAAACTAGGTGAGAAGCGAATGCAGAACTTTTACTTCGCGCTGGTAAAGTGAACCAAGGGTTTTCTACTGGTGGGAAAATAGCAGGATCTTCTAGTTTTTCAAATGAGGAAATCTCGAAGGAAATCTAAAAAACGCAGTTTTTTGCCTTTTCTGAAATGCAGAAAAAAGTGGCATTTTTGCTTTCTTGATAGTATTCTTTTCGCAGTAACTTTTTGGTAAAACCGAAGTTTTATACTATTATTGCATCGACCATCGGCTATGCAATGAACAAAGTTTGCTTCATTCTATTCCTTTCGGGAATAAGTAAACTACTCTACCAAACAGAGCTCAACAGAAAAGATTTTCGGTAAATTTTGAGTCAGAAAATCTTTCCCATGGTGAGTATAATTATATAAAAGTATATATTGTCTAGCTAAAGGTTTGCTGTTTATAACGGTCTTTGCGCGCTCAGAAAGATTGTTTTGAAAACGATATAACTTATTTGAAGTGGAAGTTTAGGAAACGTGCATTAAATACGAGCCAACCTAATATCCTATATAGTCTACTGACCCCCCCCCCCCAAAAAAAATTGCTTAGGCTTACGGCGCACTTTTCTTCTCCTAACATTTCGGGATGTAAGCTAGGCAAAAGATTTGATAAGCTTAATTGTGTCTTTTATTCCTATTATTTTGTTTTACTAATAATTAAAACTAAAAAACTCTTAGACCGGCATCGCTAAATACATACTTATTATCGTATTACCCCTGTAAAATTGATTGAAAAAGACCGTCGTGCCTCTATTATTTTTTTATAATGCGCCCGTCATCGTTTATTGTCTCTTGCTCGTTAAATCAAAACTAATGATGCTATATATGTGCTCTGCAAAACACTATAGCCTCAATTGCAAAAAGAAGATCTTATCACGTGTTCACCTAATTCATGTGCAGCAGCTGCTGTTTCAACAACAGTTTTTTCAACAAAATTTATTGTAACATAATTATTCTATCATTTCTGTATCTAAATATATTGTTTTATTATTATGATCGCAGTCAAGAGTCTATGGCTTCCTATTAAGACTCTCTATTTTCCAATTATTTCTGACTGTTGTCAAAGGAAGCTGTGAACCTCACTAATTGCTTTTTGTTGACTATTTTCGTAGTCTTCATATTCTCATTCCATAATTAGTATTTTCTCAAATTTCTTGTTTACGCTGTCATGCGAACACGAACAACGAGTAATTTTGGGTAATTATCATTAATCTGCGGCTTGCACGTCAATTTTCCTACAAAGTAAAGCTCAATTATTGGACGCAGACAACGCTTCCCTTTGTTGCGGCGCGGCTCGCGAAGCTTGTGTATCCTTTCAGAACACCGTAATAAATGACTTGCACATGCTAATATCTTTGCAGTTAGAGAAAAGAAAAGTTTCTAAACACTCCGTTTCGTTCCTTCCCTTAGACGGAGTACAAAATCTCAGAACTCTCCCCAGAACTCCTCAGTAAAAAAGGAAACTCTCCCCGGAACTCCTCAGTAAGGAAGGAGAGTCCATGAGTCCTGTGTAAATTTTGAAATAGTTTTAAGATAGAGTTTTTTAATGCTGTTAAAATAGTTGAAGTCTAAAGGCTCACTGTTTGTATATTACGCATTTAATTCAAGTCTTTCTTTTCATTTATTGATACAAGAACTAATTTTCAAAAAAAGGGTTCCATTTCAGTGGCTTATGTGCCCTTCTCTGTGCTAATTTTGAATTGGATAATATCGGCTACTCTCTGCAACTATGAAACGTAAACATAGTTACTTATGCATTACTAATCTGAGAATTTGCGTTAACCTCGGCGAAAGTTCCTTGAGAAGGAAACACTCGTGGTGCAAAGCATCCGAGCAGTAGTTTTTCGCTCAAGTCATGATGTAATTTTTGTAATTTTTGAAAGCTGAAATAAGAAAAGAACTCTTATAGAATGAAGTATACATGTTGCCATTAAGCTAAAAGTTTACCCACATTCAATGCTTCAAATTTCATCATAAAACTCGTAAAAGTTGAATCCTGCTGACGCACACCCAGTCGCTTCTGCTAAAAAAGAAAGAGAATGATCGATCGAATTTTCGCAAATTCTCTGGTCACCCCCTGAGTCGAAACTATATGCTTTCTAGTTTTTGTTGAATCACCAAAAAATTGGAGATTTTTTTGTCAGCTTGACCCATTCACAACAAGGCCACTTTTTCGATCACTGTCGTTTCGAACTAGAGCCTTTCTTGCTTTGTCAAACTTACAACCCGCCCGTGGGGCGTATTGTCCAAAATCTTAGTCTTTTTGGAAAAGGTCGAAATATGTCTCCGAGAATTTGCTTAGAGGAGTTAACAAAGGCGCTGGATATCATATAACATAATTCAATTTTGGCATTACGTTGTAGGATTACGGTAGTCATTCTGTAGAAACCCAACATCATGGTTTCTTATGAAAAAATGTTTTTTGGGATTATTTCACGTGCTGATCATGAACTGTAGTGCCCACTTTGTTCGCTACTGTCCACTGGAGCTAAGGTAGCAGTACGGTGGAATTTTAGTAAAATCAAAGAACTGATATAAAGAGGCGGTATTAGAACTTGAGACAAACATTTTCGTAATCAGCATTTTCAAAAACTACATATCTAAGATTTCAGCTTCCTGGAATGAACAATGCAAAAATCAATAAGATCGATATTTTTTGATGAGCTGACATCAATCTCTTGTCCGTCCCGAAGCAGCATTCTGCAAAAAATTTGTGCTTAAGTCTATGCCTTATCTCTATCTACAGTATACCTACCGTCACATTACATTACAGTATTCCGGGGCGCGCAGACCCGCACCACTCCGGCTAATGCTTCTCTTGGGTGTCCCCAATCATGTGCCAGATCTTCGTAAAATTCCATAGTAAAATGGCAAAGCTAGAGCTTCAGGAATCTTAGACACACCGGTGGGTCGTATTGTGCGAAATGGAAGAACACGTACGATCCACGGGTGGGTCGTATTGTCGTGAATATGTTAATCAAGGTGTTTTGCGAACGAGTGATAAAATCGCATTTTTTGAGATTTGCCAAAAGAAGGAGCCTACTATATAATCGGTCATTCCTTTGCAACACTAGCAATCTAATATTTGCATAAGAACTCAATTTTAGCTGTTGGTTCTTAAACGTGAGTGCACGATTTTCAATGAATGTCCTTATAATTACATTTTACTTCAGTTTATATCTGTATATCTTACGTAATCTGTGAGAGGAATACGATGGAAATAAAAAGAGATCCCACTAATTTTCCTTTTATCACAAATCTTCAAATATGAAATTCTGCCTCTTCTTTCGCCTAATGAAATGTTTGAGCCCGACCTGGAAATAAACTTCAACGGATCAAAATTTTCCTGTCTACTGAGTAGCACAAGATTATCATTGGAATAATAACAAGTAGTTGTCTTATTCTAAGAGGATTTGTATTCTATATAAGGTCATTTGCACTAACACAGATTGTGATCAACCTAAGCTATTTTTACACTTTTTTTGTATTCCTTGATATACCCTTTTTTGAATTCTTCGATACTCAAATCATATGATTTCAACTAGAAATAAAATTCAAATTACTTCTCCGTTCATTAACAGCAATTATATGCCACCCGTTGTCTTTTTTCTTGCAGATCGGTGCACATAGTCTAAAGAACCATAGATGTGCTTTACCCAATTATCATAACTGACGCACAAGGCCAGCCTAAATGTCGTCAAGCCATGCGTAATGATGCTTATTCGGGCACATTTCCACATCGGGTATTCCTAGAATCAGAGACACCCCCACATTCTTCGCCTCAAGTGATCTTTAAGAGTTGCTCCATGGCTAAGCTTTCGCACTAGATTAGAGCTCAGGTTTGCCTAAAAAAATTACGTTTAAGAACCATAAAGTTCTCAAAATCTTTGAAGGATGATGGGCACTACACTAGGTGAAAACCTAAAACAATTTTTATAGAGTTGCTTTGCAAGATTTCTAGATGTTTCGTATGTTTGTTTTCTTTTGTACGCCCCATTGTCACTTTCGAAGTAAATCTCATAACAAAAATTTTTTTGGTGCCGAAATCTGACTTAGATTTTTGCCAACATTAGGTTACTCAGTATGTTTCACTACACTATAATTAACCCACCTTAGGAGAAGATATGTAAAATCTGACTGCCTACCTGTTCACTTGTCATAAATCAATTTCCATACAAAAATTTCTATCAGAAAAAGCACCTCGCCGAGCTGAGTCGAACGGTGTTACTGGATTCTAATTTCGTTCAACCTGAGCCAAACTATGACGATGCGACGCGGATTTCGGTGAACTTCGCGGAGTTCAGCGACTTTTTGATGAATTGTGAGCGTTAATGTATACCGTGATTATTTTTGTACCGCATAAAATAAGTCAAGTATTGTATTGCTGAGCATTTTTTGTGAAAAAAAATGCAAACGACATTAATGGGATTGGAACTGATCTGAATAGAAAGCAAATCTGCTCTTTTAGCCTGTATCTTCAAACACTGTGACTTGACCACTATACCCTTTGATTAGAGTGGCTTCGCGGCTGGAAGGCGGGGCTTCGTGACCTAGTTAAGGTTAGGTAATGATCAGAGAGCACGCGCGCGGGATAAACACAGACTGCGTCGCAGACGCGAGCGGCCCTAATCAGGTCATAAATCTCCGCCTTCAGCCGCCAAGCCAATTGAATCAAAGGTTATCATATGGAGATTTGCCAAATTTCTGCAAGAGTTGCTAATTGAGAAGAGCATTCCTCTCTTCTTTTCCTATCTCATACTTCTTTACTTTTTTCCACCGCTGACAACCTGCCCATTGAGGCCAAAATTTTGCTCAACACGCTTTCCAAAGTCGTCTTTGTTTGGACGTTCAATAAGCAAAAAGAATTTTGAATAAATAAAGTGTTCCCACTTTCTTTTTCTTCAATCCCTCTTCCCTCTCACGGATGTACATAACTTTTATGTGTCTCGAACCTGGATCCTTTACTTTTTTCAAACCCATTGAGCACTTCCTTGACGTTGCAATCCATGTCTCCCATTTTGTTTACCACTATTGTCATGGTAAGATTTCCACGTGTTTCTTTACTATAATATGTTGCCTGGATACAACATAAATCACCTGGCTACTAAAATTCGAGTCACAACTTTGCACAAAATTTATCCATCATTTAAAGAAATTGCACACACACTGAATATTTTTTCTATCACATCATCCCACAATTTTTCCTTGGAAAAGCCCGTTGTTTCCATTTACTTTCCTAGAAAAATCTGATCTTCATCGTCTTCACGTACAGTGGGCAAGGTCAAGAATTCGCTTCAGAAAGTCTGGGAAAAACAAAATTAATAAAAAATTTTGAGACAACCGGTCAGGTTAGGGTTTTGTGGATCTCATTAGGCTGATGTACATGACTAGAGAAGGGGAGGAG
Source organism: Cylicocyclus nassatus (assembly GCA_958299035.1). Taxonomy (NCBI): domain Eukaryota; kingdom Metazoa; phylum Nematoda; class Chromadorea; order Rhabditida; family Strongylidae; genus Cylicocyclus; species Cylicocyclus nassatus. The sequence continues at coordinate 28,858,232 of CATQJL010000316.1, forward strand.
GGGCGGGGCGCTGGGGGGGGGGGGGTTGATAGTACGACTTTGCTGTGAATGACTTCCATAGATTCTATGATATGAAGTATAATATTTCCCAACTGATACATACCTGCGTCTAGATCAAAAATCGCTCCCCGGACAGGAGAAATTTTTTTGATTGCAAGGCGCCCTCATAGTCTAAAAGTGAGCCATAGATTTCCCGCCATTCCGATTGCAAATTTCTCTTTGAAAATGAAAAAATACTTTGCTTTGTTGGTTCTATGGGGCCTAGAAAATTGTTTTAAATTTTGGGAGCGTCCTTGCACAGCAATACACAAACAGTATGTTGGTATAAAAGTCAGAATGGTCATAGTGTTCACGAGTGTTTTTCTCTATCTTGGCAAATGACTGGAATTAAGCATTGAAATTTTTTGTCCAAAATAAGCGCTAGAAAATAGGTATCTTGGGTTTGCCTTGCAATGGTGTGTTTTTGTGCAGTTGCACATGTTACGTTATATATACCAAGCTACACGTGGGAAATGTAAGTTGAAGTAAATTCAAATTAGCACTGGGACGTACAGTCGTTTCCAATACGTATTGATTTTTTCTACCGTATGCCTTCCAGCCGGTGTGGATTGGTGCGGCGCCGCCGAGAAAAGCAACGCGGCGCAAACCCGACGCGATGCGGCGCCTCATCAATCTATACCAATCCACACCAATCCACTCATGTTGAGGCTGGAAGGCATACGGTGGTGTGGATTGGTGCGGCGCCGCCGAGAAAAGCAACGCGGCGCAAACTCGAAGCGATGCGGCGCAAACCCGAAGCGATGCGGCGCAAACCCGAAGCGATGCGGCGCCTCACCAATCCACACCAATCCACACCAATCCACTTCATGTTGAGGCTGGAAGGCATACGGTAGAAAAAACCAATACGTATTGAAAACAACTGTATGTACTTGCGGAACTTCATTTACCGCCGATTCATTAAACCAATGACGACGATGTCAACCATCGGTGGTCCTTGCACTTTTTGCTACCAGGGATGATATGGACACCGGTGGCCCACAACTGTTGCAAAGTCATATCCTTTGTAGGTCTAGTATTTCTTTTATAAATTGATATCTCCTTTATGTAAGCTCCGTCGTTCGAGAAAAATTTTATAGTTGTTTATAAAACAACCTTGCATTTCGTAAATAACCACGAACCTTCCCGCCGAAACTTTTGTGCAAAATCGCGTCGTCCTACAGCGGCTCCACGCAAATTTGAGCGTCGTCAATGGATTAGCAGAGATTTCTTTTCTGATTTGCACACCTCATTTCCGTGCTTATGTTAAAACATGCGGTTCATCTTCCTGATTTATGTCAACAATTTCCGGTTTCATTTCCTGCTTTTCCTTGTTTGTAGTCCGACCCCATCGCTTCTTCCGAGCGATCTATGGGCAAAGCAGCTATGTTATGCGAGGGAATATGGCATTGCGCCACGCCTTGATGCATTCTTACTTCTCAGATCGCTGCAGACATCTCTCCCAAAAAAGCTTTTACAGATCAAAAATCTTGCGCCTCTACCCCCCCCCCCCCCTTTTCGCTTCCATCTTCATATATTCACATCGCTACTAATAACAACCACTAATCATTATTGCTTTAGTCTCATCAGATTAATTATCATTGCGTGTTTATCCCAATATTACTATGAACTCCTTGCAAAATTATCTTCCCACACGAACGGAAATTATAGAATCACATGACGTTCGTAGTAGGTAGTGGTTGGTCACGCTAGAAAAAATGGATCAAAAAGGGGAATTACGAAAAATACTGCGAAAAAAGTTCGCTGTATCCAGTTCCGGTCATTTTGAACAAAACATGCGCTTCAAGTATTATTTTTTTGCCTCAAAGAATTGTAATTTTCCACAACCAGCTTCAATGAAGATTGAGCGATAATTTTATGCAGGGTGTCTTGTATTTTGAATTCATTTTCTTGTATGCTGTTTCTAAGCAAAAACCTTATCTGAAATTTTTTTCGAAGACCTGTCGCTTCTTGAAAGCAGGCTTTTGGAATGGGTGGAGTTCTAAAAGAACTAAATCATGCTTGACCAGAATGATTTTATGTTTCATAAACTAAAATTTATGGTTGTCTTACGAGTTCTCAAATTTTCGATATCTCTCCAAATCCAATTTTCAATTACGGTTAACTATGCTCATATTTGATAGAGCAATGCAAACTCTACAAGATGGCTACGAAACACCCGCACGATGTCTATTTTGGGGAAAAGGCAAAATTGATAAAATTGTCCGAAAAATCTAATGACTGCAAAAAAATCCTGGGTACCGTACGCAGAAATGATCAGGCTTATGCTCCTTTAAAAATTTCCAGACACACTTGCTATGATTTTATGGCTAAAAATCGAGAAAATAAAAATTGCTGCTTTCATCAAGGTAAGTTGTTGGGTGCTCCCACCAAGGTAATTTTATGCAGCAAACCTTTGAAAATACAGCCATAAATTTTATCTAGCATAAAAAGTTTTTTGTATGTTTAGTGTATTCTTGTTTCTCAATAGCTACAGAAAAATAAGTAAGTGCCATAATATCTAGTGTGGAATACATGCGGCAAGTGTACTGGTCCCTGAAATGTTCAAAGTGGAGGTCCAATTTATCGCGCAACTTCAAAATTTCAAAATTTGGCTCCTTAAGTGCGGGTGTAACAAACTTTGTGCAAGTGTCTACAGACCATTTTCTGAAGCATCCATTGCTCCATCAAAAGTAACTTAATTTCAAAAAACTTATGGGGCTATTAGTTCCCTTTCAAGGAGTTATGGGATTACCGAATTGTTTCCTTTTGAAAACCTTTTACATGAAGAGAGAAACGTCTTAACCGAACCATTACTACAAACTTTTTTCCCCTTACAGATAACCATGGAATAATATTTTCTTTTTCACATGGTGACATCATATAATTAAGTTATGTGCAAATTTCAGCTGCAGATTCAGTTCCACAAGTAATTTATTTAGTCGACAAAGCAGGTGTCTAGCAATGCTAAGAGTATCTGTTGGACGAAACGAAGTAGGAGGGTTGTGCACCGGGCTTTGCAAACTTCAAGTGCCTGGATTTTTGACGTAGCATCAAAGTGCACTCTTCTACAAAGTTATCCTTCGAACTCGGTTCGATAACGTATGTACCACCCAGAGAAAAATCGCTTTTGGACAATCTAACTTGAGTCTTTGCTTGATTTGCAAACCCCTTTGTCATTTGGGCTCAGGATAAAAATCGATCTAGAACATATTTCTCATTCAGGGATTATCGAGATCTGATTCAATCTATTAGATTGACGTTCAAACAATGCAAGTTTTTATATAACTTTTGTCTTTTTGGGCGTAGCGCATGCATTTTCTGGCCATATATAAATCATGATGTAACTGCAAATGCGGACATTTTGCCAAACTTTGCCATCTTGTGTAGGGGTACGATAGGTTTACGGTACAATGCGAAAATTTTTAGATAGCGACGGATTTTGCTGGAACTTGGCGTATGAGGGTTATTCGACATGCTGATCACAAAAATGAGACCCTGCAGGAAAAGGTCTCTTTCGTAAGGTCAAAAATTGAATGTTATCTCAGCGACAAAACGAATATTTTATTCGTGTCGCCGTACTGGGTCACCTTATTTTGCAACGTTTAGCTAATTCTGAGGTTTCGTAGCTTAATTATTGACAGATTGCCATCAAAACTTGACGCTTTTGATTTGTTCTACCTCTCATAGGCGCCTTATCATAGTTTGTCTTCAAATTTCACTCCTTTTCTACTGATCCTAATGTGTCAACTTCTAGCTAGGCGCTGCCTATGATTCTTTTATGATATGTTTGATTCAGGTGTTTTTCAAAAAACCGTGAAACCTCGATTTTCAGCAGTTTTCGAAAAATGCTCAAATTTTTCCTATTACGTTACCAAAAATCAAACTGTTTACGCAGGCTTGCAGCTTACTCACACTCTACATGATGCAAAAAAATGAGAGTGCTACATTTAGTAAGAAGAAAGTCATGGGAAAAGTTGCAAAACTTATGTGCCAGCCTAATATTTTTTGCAATGTCCTTACGAAACTGTTTTTCGTTAAATTAAAAATTATTTGGCTTCTAACAAAGATATGGCTCTATCACGTTCCTTTGGTAAATTTCTAAGTAAGAAAATGGAATTTTCTGAGGTCACAAAACCTGTCTAGCATAGTGGCCCACCATCAGTTTGCATACCTGAAACAAATTTTCAAGTTTGTCTTAATCTGAGCAAACCTAATAATCTATTTGACATGCACAAATAAGAAGATAACTGTAACTTTTAAAATAAACACCATAAATTAGTTCGTAAAGTATGCAAGAAGTAATTTGCTAACTCATTCTCCTTCCGAATATCTTGTATTCACTTTTATTACCTCTTTCCTCCTATATTTAATGTATTATGAACTTACGGTGTCTTTAATTATTACTGCACTAGTTCATCAACTTCACGAAGTTTGAACAACTCCCTACCTTAGTCCGAAAAAGGGAAAGGGACAGAACATTCTCAAAAAGAAACTCCCTTTCTGCTGATCCTCCATTGCGCTTATGATCCCTTCATGCCTTTCAAGGCTTTCTCATCCCTCCCTCACTCTAATGAATAAATTTGCTCACACACTTGACCGGAAGTTTCGCTGGGTATACCCATGGAACAAAATTCTTGCTCGTTGAAAAGTGCTGCAGAGGTTTTCCCAGCAGTCTAGCTTCCAAATTCCTGCGTTTCTGTGTTAGTAAAAAAAATCCTGCGAAACCACTGCAAATCTTTCTTGTTCTGCGAGAGCTCAAGCGCACACACATACAACCTGGAACATCTGCAGGGGTTTCACCAAATGTGCAGAAGTTTGATTGAAATAGTAAATATCATCTCCTAATCCCGGAAGAGGAAGTGGCGGATAATCCGAGGATGACGGATTAGCTGCTGAGTATCATGTGTAGGTCAAACCTTGAAAATAGCAACTTTTGCGTATAACACTAATGGGTCTGTCCTTTTTTTTAGCTCTTTTCGATAGAAAGACGGTAAACGAAAAGCTATAAAAATACCACGTATTATAGCGTCAATGCATTTGTATGGCATTCACATTCACCTTTTTCGTTGCTAAACAACGAATGTGGAAATGTCTTTGTTTATTATTATAGAAGATGTTGATCCTCTTGTTGTAATGCTTAGTAGCAAACCAGAGCGCTCGCGTAAGTCACCTCCCTACTCCGATAATTACTTGCTGAAGTATTTGCTTTTAATTTCCGCAATGACTTTTACTTCGGAAGTTTTTGCTTTGCAAATCGGGATGACAATCAAAATTCCGGGGCAGTTTGCAGAGGTTAAAACATTACTTTGAGTATTGTTAATAATAAAAGTGAAATTGTATGCGATACATTTTCACCCCGTTTCGTTCCTTCCCCGTAGACGGAGTTTAACTTGATTACTAGGTCTTCCCCGGAACTTCTCAGTAAGGAAGGAAGATACAGCATCAAGTAAAAGGGTTTGGTACTTAGAAAATTTCTTCTTATATCATGGTTAATTACAACACTTAAGTTAAATTTATGTAAAATTTGTACAAAAATGTAAGGTTCGTATACAAATGTATAATTTGAAAATGAAAAAAAATAAAATAATGGGTCTAATAACAAATAATGGGTCTCAAAATCTTGCGCTCTCCCTTTTCATGTCAATGAAGTAAGCGCTTCAGACTGGGGAATTTCATATGCTAAGCAAATTCACTTTGTTCAACTTTTTCTCAAATAGTAGAATTTTAGAATGGTTCTTCCAAAAATTTTGTGAGAATTGGTCAAAATATCATAAACATGACATTATATGAGACTATTCTGGAACAAAGCATGTTTTTTATTTGGCTTTGCTGATGCTGACAGTCGGATGTCTATGTCATCATGATAGGGTTTCGGTATTTGTTTTGTCTTGTGTTCCATTTACATAAATCTCTCCTTCCTTCTGTGACTGAGGATTCGCTGCTCTTTTGTCTTTTCCTTTGTGTTTCCAGGTTTCTGTTGGATTTCGGTTTTTAATGGGTGCACCATGATTGTAGACATAAAATAGAAAATATATGAAATTTTTGAAGGAGTCTTCGCATTTTTTTAAGTCCTGGTTAGTGGTTTGATTCGCCAAATAGTAAGAATTTTGTGGTCGTCTGTTTTAAAAAATTGTTGAATTGTATTGTGAGAGTTCCCATCAGTACCAAGCACTTCTCAGGCATAGTTTTGAATTTTGTGTCTTACTTTCACAAAAAGATTGTGATTTTTGGATGGAAAAGTACATGATTGGTTTTCTGCGATAGTGCAGACTATGGAAGATCCTATTTTCTTGCGCTATACTCAAAAACAAGTATATTTTCCGGTTTGACAATTTTAATCTTGAAAAATTTTTGAAAAAGTTGGGTCTGGAAATAAGATCAAGATTCTGCGGAAGTTCTGCACATCTCGGAAGTTCCGACTAGTAGTTGAAGTGTCTTTCAAGTAGCGAAAATTCAAAATCATTGTGATCTACATACTGGCTCAAGAGTAGCTTTGACAGGGAAACTAAATGGTCAAAATTCTGCGCAAGTTCCACAGTGTACGGAAGTACCGACCGGGATCTGAATGCTATCAGATATTAGATATATTCAATAGTTTCCTGATCCCCTTTCCTAAAACTAAAAGTTTGCGAAATCTAAGCAGGTCATGAAGTTCCTATCATCTCGTTTGCTGTGCGCTGTACTTTTTTACAAGACCTCTTTGATTTTGCACCTCTAGTCATAAAAAAACTTTTGGTTGGGGTTCTAAGGTAAAGTGGGCGCAGTGTGCGCCAACTTTTGTATCCACGCTAGGGTGCACGTTGAGAAACAGTTGATCATCGTCTCCTTGTTCTTTTTTTGTACGCAAATGGTTTACCTCTCATTTTCGTTCTTTTTTCGCGCTTTGGAAGACTACCGAAAGCTACCGTACCCAAAGCTTACTGTGCATTTACAGAAATGTGCCAACGATCCGTCGAATACAACAGCAACCGATGTGACGCCTACGCAGCTACGGTAGCAGAGCCCGAAATACGACGGAGCCATAGGTTTGTTACGTTGTAATTATTTGCAATGAAAATTAAATGAAAAGCAAGCAAAATGGCGATTTTTCATGGTTGTGACGCTCCCATAAAACTTCCCGCAATTGTAGGCTTGCTAGATATTCAAAGAAACGTCTAGAACTTCTATGCATTCAATTAGTGAAACGGGAAGTTGCAATGAAAAACAGAGTCACTATTTGTCGAAGACAAAGAGCGCAAAACAAAAACTGAATGCCTTCGAGACATTAAAGGAAATGGAGTGCATGAGAAACACGGATTTTATTCTGCTTTAGATCCTAGTAGCGATCGCTCCTTCTGGTCACTTGCTTTTTTCAAAAATCAATATCACGTGTTATTTTTTGTATTACTATAATTTGTTGCTCTTTGTTTTTTAAGTTCACTGCTGAATTCGCAAATCCCAAGGAATAATGAATCTAATACACAAAGACTCGTAAGCTGCATTCAAAAATTGTCAAGTAGCGGGAAACCGAGCGGGTCCCGAAGCGAACACGCTTTCTAGCACTTGTGATTTGTGATTACTGCTTCAATAGTAGGTAATAAAAGTAATACTTACAATTAAAAAATAAGAAAAAATAATTATTATTAATAAGTGTTAGAAAAACATTTACAACTGAAAAATAAGACATTGACGAATTTTTGCTGAATTTGAAAAAATTTATTGACGATAATTTTACAATGATAATCAAAATTCCACGGAATTCTGACAGAATTCTTACGGAGTTTCCCCAGCAGTGATTCACAAAATTTTCTTTGATTTCCTGTTTCACGCAGTGTTAATAAAACGGATGAGATTTTCTCGTCGTTAGAGATAAGCCACTTCGATGTTGGTATTCTTGAACAATCTTATTGTTAGTGGTAATTTTTGCTTCCAGAAGATCTTTGGTTATAAAATCTGCTGATATCATTCCATTAATTATAAACTGACGATAATTCATTTCGCGGAATTTTGACAGAATTTTTACGGAAGTTCCAAACGCCAAACAAATGAGAAAATCACTGAAATTTCTGGTCTCGCGTAAGGCTGATTAGGGTGGGCCATTAACAATTTGGATCATTTTTATATGATTAGGTTTTTGCATATCAATATCTTAGTAGGAATTTCGTATTTATTTATTAGATCATTCCGGCAGTAATGCTGCATTTCTTAAATGAGCGCACCATTTCGTGGAACAAAGATTTTTGAGAGATTCTGGTAGCTTCCGATCACCTTCTTTCTGATGGTTCTCAATTCTTTGCAGCATAGTCAAAGCTCTCGGAAATTTCTGAAATCTGAAATCCATACCTTTTGCCATGGTTACGTTTCGCAATTTTCAAAATTTTCATAGTTACTTCCGAAGAAGTGCAAGTAGTTTATGTGTAGAGCTATGCCTACAGGGCACAGAACTATTTTTTTGTTTTTCCTTAGCTTGCTTCTTAAGATTTCAAAATCATTTTTTATTGATGTTATCAGTTTCCCTATTTGGCCAAACTCAAACCTCATAGAACGACAACTGGCAAGAAACTCGGGTGTCATTCGATGCACGTTTTTTCTCCTCTTTCCACCAATTGTTTTTTTGTTTCCGATTTGTAGTCTCCGGGGATTGAATCACCAAAATTTATGTTATCGAAGAGCCCTAGCCTGAATTTTTGAAAGTTACTATTTTGAAGCGGTAAATGCTCATTTGTTTTAAAAGTTAGTGTTAAACCATAATTCATTTTCGGAAGTTTCGGATTCTGAAAATCTATCGGTGTTGTTGCGTTTATGTTTGAGATATATAGGCCTAAAATTCAAATCAAAAATTATCAAAGTTATTGCTAAAATTTAGTGGTTTTAAAGAAAGATCTATGAAAAAATTGTAGCGGATTTTCGAAAAAAGGAAAAATTGTAATGTTTTCTAAGGTATACTCTATCCGTCTTTTACATGTACTCCTTCGGAGGGTTATAAGAAATTTGGAAAAATTTTGACCATTTTCGAAAGCATGGATCGCAGATTTTGGTAATTTTTTCGAAGAATCATTTAGATATTGTGCAATAATCTTATAATCACTAGAAAAAGGAGAATTGCCGCACGATTGCTCCCAAGATTTCTTAGAATCTAGGTTTTACGAGATTTGGTGTTCATTTAAAAAAAATTGACATTACTTTCTGAACGACCTAATATTTGCAAGTACGTACATATGACGTAAGCTCTGTGTATTTTTTTATCGATCAATTTTTATTATTTATAATCTTCGTAGTCGCGGGTTATATACTAAAAATATGATATTCAAGCTCGAAACTTCCTATCTCAAAACTTTACAGGAATTAAAAATGTGTTAATTTTGTACAAACCACTGGTTTTTGCTATATCATCCACTCTATTATTTTTGCATTTATAAACGACAAAAATTCCCGTTTCTCACTCATTTTATTAAAGGACATGATCCAGTTCATGGCTGTTTTCCCTTTATTTCTGCTGAGTCTTGCTCTTTCTTTTAAAGGCAGCGTCCAGGCAGATCTGGACCTGTGGGAATTATACGTGGAAAGTATTTTTGGGGCACTAACTAAGGCACTGCCCAAGCGGCAGCTCAGGTAGTGCTGTAATGGCTGAGATATTCCCCTCGAAACTGGCCCCCGCGAACGTATTTGCATGTATTCATGGCAGTTTCGCGCCAGGATCCACGCTTTGCGCCATGAATCCATGCGAAACACGATCGCGGGGTCCAGTTTCGAGAGGAATATCTCAGCCATTACAGCACTACCTGAGCTGCCGCTTGGGCAGTGGCTTAGTTAGGGCCCCAAAAGTACTTTCCACGTAAAAGCCCCATAAATCCAGATCTGCTGGACGTTGCCTTTAATATACAACTACTAATAAGGCAGTGTTGGGCTGCTGGTGTCAATCCACGCCCTATTTGGCGCTGCTACGGTGCTGGCACGGCTTCGGCACGGAGTGATGATAGCAAAAGTCTCACAAGCCATTCTTAAATCCAAGGCCAATCCAGGATAAAATACCTCGGCTTCGCCATTTTCCAAAACTAATCGAAAACTATAGTATATGTCTGAATGAACAGAGGACATATCGACGTAAATAGCAGTCTTATTTTCACAATTATTGCTACCCTTTTTCTGGTCTCTGTCTTATGGAAAATATTTTCAAATGTTTAGTAAACTAATTAATTAAACTCAAAGTCTGCTGCTTACCCCAACTTGATCAAGGGGAATTTACGATTTTCCATAACGAGTGTTCAAGGAACTTCTAATATCATGCTTCTTCCCACTTTCTTAGAGCTGTACAAATGTGGAATTGGCAGCTAAAACTTGCTAGATGCAATTGGATTTGAGAAAATGCTTTTCTAAATTATGTTAGAGAAATCAAAATGACAATCTATTCTGCTCACGAAATATCATTTTTAAAGCCCAACGCTAATACACCTTTTCAAGAATGAAGAGTGTGAGTTGTTTCCAGAAGTTTTTGAAATATTGGCTGCATTGAACCCTTTTTGGTGTGAAACCGCGTGCAAAAAAACAATTTTTGGATTCTACTAGTTTTTCCCGACAGGAAAACTAATGACTGAGCTATAAATTGTCATTTCTGAAAGGATAATCAAAACTAATACAGGGTGCCCCAAAAAATGTACCTACTGTTTGATTGTAATCAACTCTCTTGTAGTGAAGTGTTTTGAGAAGTTTTAGCTACTCTTGCAGAGCGAGGTTAAACTTAGACTTAATGCATGGAACGAATCATCTATCGCTCGTCATTACTGTAGGATTACGGTACAAACTTCTACAAGGATTTTAGACCATTGGAGGCCATATTCTGCCTCGGAACAAAACCAAACAAGCCAAAAGCTCTTGTACTACCGTAATGGGAGCCGCTGATTTCGAAATTGAAATTCTCCCTTTACTGTGATGCTTCTTTCCTAAGTTATCGCCGGTAAATCGTGATAAATCAATTCCTTGCATTTGTCAGAAATGTAATTACACCGTCAATAAAGCTGAAAACACTCGTAAAAAGTTGTTAAGTGGAATCAGCATGCCGAAAACCCTAGTAAATGATTTTCCAGATTTTTTGAAGAAAGTTTTGTTAGGTGGTATACTCACAATGGTTTCATATGCTGGAAGTTCTTACCGTAATCCTACAGTAACGAAGAGAGATCGATGATTGGCTCCATACTGTAAGTCTAAGTTTGACCTCGCTTTACAAAATAGTTCCTAAAGCTTCTCGAAAACTTTATTACAAGAGAGTTTTTAACAATCAAACAGTAGGTACATTTTTTTGGGACACCCTGTAGCAGCATAGAGAAAAGATTTGTTTCTTGAAAAACTTATCGAGATGTTATGAATTCCTTTCTAACGTCGTTCGAAGCATGTTCCCCATACGCAGCTGGGTTAATATGCCCCTCTCCCTGTAGCTGTTCAAGTGATAATAACGTACGTGGATATATTTGCAAAATCAGTTTCGAACAGTTCAGTTGTCATCTACATAATTTCCGTCGTATTCTGATAATTTGAATTGTCTAGCAGTATATAAAAATACTCTGTTTCACTCTGTACAATCGTCGCTCTTATTTAATATTGTGACATTTGTTTTGTACAAAGTAAAACATGCACTTTAAAACTACAGCTAAATTGTTTGTGATGATGTGAATTTTTCGAAAACATCCCCTCAATTGTGTTTCGAGTTTGAAGCCAATCTCAGAGAAATGAAAAATTTCGTGGCAAACCTAAGGGCACGTCCTACCGTAAGGCTCCTTCCAATCAGCAGGCAGAACTGAGTAGTTTTTTACTTGTAAGTAAACAAAATCTCGTAAGTTATATGAGTATCATGTCAAACGTTTGTTTGTTCAATCTGCTTGATTTCCATATGCTCAGCGTCTATCTCAGAAAGAGCTAGAACCAATCAACAGAAAATTCAAAAAAAATCAGCCTAAAGCTGTACCGCACGTTTCTTTTTTGAATTTTAAGGTCATAAGCAGGGTTTGGCACGAGGTGATTTTGGGAAATGCAAAAAAGAAGTCCCCTTGGTTTTCGCGATTTTTTACGAAGTCTCCTTTGACCCTAAACCCTAAACGAAAAAAACGCTAAAACAACGAAACGTCGAATAAAAAACGACGTCGCAATTTTTGCGTCTTTTTGGAATAAACATCAACCACGAAAACCTGTTTGGCACAATACCATTTACAAAACCAGCCCAAAATTTTTTTCGAGCAGATGGCTAGTGTCACACCACTTTATTCGAAATAGTTTTGTTATGCATTTACATAATACCGCTCTTTTATTTTTCCCGTAGGAAGAATAAAAGAATGGGCAAGCAAATGATATCCCCATTGCAGTGGCGTAAGGGGGTCGGGCGAAAATGGGTCGCGAAATTTTTAGAAGTTACTCAAATGTGTTATAAAATTGCGCAAACGATTTCTTTTTACTTGTAAATAATTAAAATAATTTTTAAAAAGTTTCTGAAAATTCAAATTAGCCTTGTAAAAAAACATCTCGGGGGCGTGACTACTCCTACGCCCTCGTTTTTTTTGAAATTTCAGGGTCAGGGAGCCGCAAAAACTTTGGGAAGCATGACGCCATGCACCTCCATCCGAAAAGTTTCAGGTTCTCAATTAGAATATCCGAAAATACTTCTAGACTTTCTGAAAACCCTCTCCCCGTTCTCAGACCGTCAACAAATTCAGAAATTGCAGTTTTTATAAAGTTAGGCTACATCTTTGCAAAATTTGCTCTCACTTTTCTTGAGCTTAAAAAAAACGACAAGTTGCGTTCGGGAGCTTCACAAGCACTTCATATGTCACACATAGATACTCCCTAGGGTACGATAACGCACAATCAAATGGGCCTCACCAAGCCATCAATCATTTTTTTCTGCTTTATTCTTCTCTTTGCAAACAAAGTTAGATGTTGTTTCCTGCAGTGGGTCAGACGTAGGGGTTAGAAGCCTAAAAGGAGAGAAATTTCAAATGTTTTTATTTTTCCAATAGACGACCTCATTATGGATGTTTCAAAATATCAATCAAATCAAAGATTACCTACTGTTTGATTCAAATAGCTTGGCGGCTGGAAGGGGGGGGGGGTTCGTGACCTAGTTAAGGCTAGGGTAATGATGAGAGCATGCGTGCGGGAGAGACGAAGATTGTGTCGCGGGCGCGAGCGGCGTTAATTAGGTCACAAAACCCCGCCTTCTAGCTGCCAAGCCTGTCAAAGGTGTTAGTCTATAGAACAAGATAGAGAGAATTTGAAAAAGTTGGGGTCTCGAAATTCCCGCTTAAGAAAAGACACTTAGTAGCGCCAAGAGCGGTGATTTTAATGATCACAAGACTTGCTATAAGTCATATCTGTTTGAGGAGACGAGGGAGGAGGAGGGGGGGGGAGGTCGGAAGGCAATAGAGAGCGGTCAGGATAGAAAGAGGATGTGGGAGTTGTGATTATCGTGTATCACAAACTCAGACAATTTACCGGAACTTCCGCAGGACAAGCCAGATTTGCAGAAGTTCCGCAGGACTTTGTTCACTGTGGCAAAAATGAAAACCTTGAAAATCGGAACTTCCGTGGGATTTGCATGCCGAACTGGTTGAAAACCGGAACTTTCGCAGGACCTCCTTCAAAATCCTGCGGAAATTCCGAAAATGCCAGAGATTCCGCAGCACTTTGGCATGCCAGTACTCCCGCAGGGTTTAAAATGTGTTGTCTAGTATGATGTTGCCTCGCCAACAACTAGAGTGCATTATCGAACATGTCAGTTTTAGTGCTGAATAGGTGGGTCTCACAGTCAATAGAGTAAGGTTTAAATCTCGCTTCGGTGTTCTCCTTTGTTCTTCTGGTTTGCATTCTTCGGAACTTACGCTGCACCTCATTCGGGAGCTTCTGTAGGTGACCCTGCGGGTCAGTTGTCTAAGAGTTCCTAGACAAGTCTATTTCCAACCAATTTTTTGCCTTTTTTGCGGAAATCAATTGCAGCCAGCAAAAATGCACTGAATACGGCCAAATTGCTGTGGATAGCGATGATTGTAACGCCTTCGCGATTTGGAGCTCTAATAAGCTGCTCGACAGCTTCACATAGAGATGAGTCAGTGGAGACGCTAGTCTCCACATCGTACTCGAATATCCTCGTTATGTTCAGTCAACAACGCCGAAGTCGCATCCGAGCTGCATTTTTCATCTATTTTTGGCTTTTTTGGGAATATTAGAGCAACTTAGGATTTCTTATTCAACATTTTTGCATATATCCTTATGTGAAATTTTTTGTATTCTGTTACTACAATATCCTTAGCAAAATTCGACGGAGTACCTTTCAGCATTCATAGTGATGGTTCCGTAACTCTCTAGGAGGTCAAAATATTTTTGATGAAACTGAAGTCCATTCGCTTCAAATTAGCTTTGTTTTGATAAATTTTATAAAACTTTATTCTAGTATTCAGACAAACGACCGGAACTTCCGCAGAACATTTGCAAGAGTTCCGCGAAGTTTCCTGCGGAAGTTCCCAAATGAGGTGCTGCGGAAGTTTTGAAGAATGCGAACTACAACAGCAATAGAGAACACCTAAGCCAGATTTGATCCTTGCTCTATTACACTACGGCTGAAACGTTCGATATAGCCTCTAGTTGTGGTGAAACATCATCGTAAGAATCACTTCAAAATCCTGCGGAAGTACTGGGGCGTGTCAAAGTGCTGCAGAACCGCTGGCATTTTTCGACAAGTTCCGCAGCGCTTGGTAAAAAGTCCTGCTGAAGTTCCTGTTTTCAACCATTGGCGTGAAAATCCTGCGAAACTCCACATTTTCAACGTTTCCACTTTTGCAATAGTGGACGAAATCTTGCGAAATCTCTGCAAATTTTGCTTGTTCTGCGGAAGTTCCGATGAATTGTCTGAGTGATAAGATTATAAGCTAAAGCATTTTAATTGCGCATTGCATGGACCTCACGGACTTCGAATTACATCGTGAGATGTTTAAACAATTCAAACGATCCATGAACGTCTCCAATTTCGTCTGGGAACTTCACTACTCCCACTACTCCCACCATAATTTCGTTGCGCTCAGAATTCGCGGAAATGTTTACGAAGTCTCACATCACTCAAAAGACTAGAAGATTGGTCTTGATATCCTATTGAGACTGCTTGCACTCTTGCTTTGGATCCATCAAGCCGAAGTTTATCCCTCCTCGTTCTTGCTTGCCTTTTTCGTACGTCTTACCGAGGTTAGTGAAAATAAACAATGATAAAATCTCTGCGCATGAGTGGCAGTGTTATTTCTGTCTCCTCAAATGTTTATCGGTTCGCTTGTAGAGATTTATTCGAGGTAGGAGCATTTTTTGGTTGATTTTCCCTAATTTTTTTGTTTCACAAATACACGTCACCCCCCCGCCCCCTTTTTCTTGGTGCTGGAGGCATGCAACAGCATGAATAATTTGCTGTAATAAGCACCTATTCATCCAAAACAATTGATTAACTTTATCCCAAAAAATTGCGTAGGATCAGTATAATACTATCCATTTTTTCATCGAAAATATATCACCTTTCCCCTCTTTTTGGAACTTAATGCTCACTAAAATAATGGTTTTTTCTGTATTACAATCAAATGTTTTTTTTCTTATTGCACAAACTTGATACCTCTTCGCCGTTGAGCCAGCGTCGTTCCAGCTCCGTGCCTTGACCATAGCTGAAATAACCCGTATTGATCGGTCCAGTGCCATCATCGGCAACAGAACTGCGCTTAAACGATGGGTAAGGGATGTTATGTCGCCGAAAGTGGGAGGTCGTGCCGGACATCTGCAACAAGTACACATTCCAGTACATGCACAGGCTGAGTATCTGCTGCATTTTCCGCGTGGGACTCTCCCAGCGGCGACATATAGTCCTCCACCCTTAAACGATGGTAGCACCAACGACTTTAGGCGCAACCTATAAAAATCGCAGTTTTTTGTCTAAAATCCTATGAAATGTGTTGAATAAAACCAGAAAAACCGCTTTAATCCCATTTATTCTGTTAAACCATGTGAGGTGTCGCAGATACATTTATGGAATTCGAGGAACAGAAAATTTTGAAAAGGAGTGGCATAGCTCTTCGAACTTACACTTTAAAACCGGAAGTTCGCTTGCAGAGAATTTTCTCAAAATTTTTTTCGCGGATTCAATTCACTCAGAAAATTTTTTAATTAATATGAAATTTCACTAATACAAACCATTTTTATTTTTAACTTCCTCGAAAACTGCTATGAAATATGATTTCGCAGATGGTGCAAAATGGCGGGAAAAAGTGGTTAAAGGCTACTTTCGCGCGAATGCAAATAGTTTATGGTCGCGAAGCGGACGCGAACGCGGCAGTGGAGCATCTGTCATCACTGCGGCGCATCGCGGAGCTTGCGCCGCATTCTCGTGCGCCAACCGCATGCGGACGTACGCCTTCGTATGGGACTAGCCTTTATTCACTAGAAACTTTAGATGAAAACATTTTTTTGATATGAAAATAGTCATTATTTTGAGTTCCGTTCTTCTTCTTCCAAAAATGCAATTTTATAATTTTCAATTTTATTTTCGTCATTCATAAAATGCACATTTTCTTGCAAATTTTACAAGTAAATGCTTTTTCTCGAATTTCTGCACGAAAGAAGAACCGGAAATGAACTGTAAAGTTTCGTTTGTTTTCCTTTAAATAAATACGCTTACCGAAATACCACCGGCTCAAAATTTTCATCAATCACACGAAAAGAAATACTTCAAAAAATTCTCACTTTTTACTTCTCATCGAAATTCATGGAAAAGCGCACTTTCTGGATGTATTTAGCATTCCACTGGAAGCTGCCGTGAGCAGAATACATACTCATCCAGTATTAATGGATGAGGATTGAAACAAAGTTTCTGTCCTCCCGAGAGCTCCATGAATATTTTGAGGCCAGCTGACCTCAAAGGATGGCAACATCTGCTACTGTAGCCTTTTGCAATGACGCATTTTTGCAGAAATATTTTCGTTGAACTAGGTAGTTGAGGTCCAAAAAATCAATTTATAGTTTTCCTTTTTTGTGTGATAAATAATAATCCCTTAATTATGGGATAAGTAAATCTAAAAGTGTGCTCTTTTGCTTTTATTGACATTTCATTGAAATTACTGACATTTTATTGTCACTTGACAATGTAAACTGTTTTTATACCAGTCGACGCGCTAGCCCGACATTTAGCTTGTTTTCAAGCAATTATCTGAACAGTTTGTCGATTGTCAGCAATATTACGACAATCAATTTTTTCTTTAGCACGATATTTCCCCTAAGTAATCTTGCCTTTTCGCCATTAATGTCAGATCGTTAAGCCCTTGCAATAGTTAGTGTTCCTCTATTCCTTTCCCTCTTCCGGCGACTTTTCAGCCCACAATTTGCTTGAGATACATAGAATTCTGTAAATTATAAATTG
Source organism: Cylicocyclus nassatus (assembly GCA_958299035.1). Classification (NCBI taxonomy): domain Eukaryota; kingdom Metazoa; phylum Nematoda; class Chromadorea; order Rhabditida; family Strongylidae; genus Cylicocyclus; species Cylicocyclus nassatus. The sequence continues at coordinate 28,875,675 of CATQJL010000316.1, forward strand.
AGTGTGTTAATGATTTTGTTTTGCGACGTGAGAACAACGTAGGACCCCGCTTCGTAAGCGAAAAAATATGCTTTTTTCTGGTAGATGCTAAAATCTAAATTAGAGATTTTGTACAGTACCGTACTCGATTTGAGACTACCGTACTCGATTTGAGATTAGGGTACTGGGCGAAAGTTTCAATCTGAATTTCTCGGCCACGAAAGGATCATGCAAGTTGCCGCTTTGGCAGTGGCTTAGTCAATTTGTCAAAATCAGTATCCTCATAAGAAATTTAAGTATTCAAATTTTTCCAGAAACTGCCTAAAAAGAGTTCTGACGTGTACATCTGACGTGAGACAGCTACCGTAGCTGATGTTGCGTGCCAGAAAGTTTTTATAGCAAAGAAAGAAGCACGAAACTCTTAATTTTTATCTAAGCTTGTTTGGAATGCAAAAGCTTTTCGAAATTTCCCTTCCCGACGAGTCATCGGCTGCGACACACACATACATATGTATGTTGCTGTGGCGGTTCTCAAAATTCTCTCTGGAGAAGTCCCACATTTTCTTGCGAGAGAAGAGATTATTTTTGATGAGATCTCAAGCAACTCTCTCTCCCCCTCAATTTATTGAGGGGTTTTGAATTTTTAGCGAGCTAATAACCTCAAAATATTGAGTAAAAAGCTGCCTCAAATATAAATAAAGAGTTACTAAAATTAGATCGAAATGACCAAAGTAATAAATTTAAAGCTACTATGAAACTCCCATAGGGTTCATACTATGTTTTTTGCCATTTACATATGAAATAAAATCTAAGCATAGTTGTTTACATTCGCACCACTTTCAACGTTTTATAATTCCCCGCCACCTGCTTTTCTCATTAGTATATATACAGACATGTATGTATGCATGCACGTAGCTATTATAACTTCATGCCAAACAAGAAACATGTGACTTTCTATTGTTATTTGCATTTTATCACTTTTGATAGATAAATGGTGCGCAACGAAAATTGATTGCCTCTATATTTATTCTCATTGTCGTTGACATGAGGCCGAGGCTTTGGTTGTTATATGTTTATATCTAACGTATTTGACGTGGATCAGATCAGATTAGTAGATCAGAATGCAATCTTACTATTTTCATTGTTTTTTATATCTATAGGGCTTATCAAATTGAGTGTCGTTTGCATCAGCATCTCCATCTTCGCGCTGGGCTCTGCGTCTCTTCTACGGTACATGCACCCTAATCACTTCCAATCGATTGATGCTCCGCCTTTCCCACGCTCGCCCTGGGAAAGTGCTCAGAGAGCAGCCCAGCGGAAGAGACGCAGAGTCCAGCGCGAAGATGGAGATGCCGGTGCAAACGACACTCAATTTGATAAGCCCTATATGTTTGCCTTTCGCTTAACCATTCGGGCTAACAAGGAAAGGATCCTTGGTGACCCCTTTGCATCTTGAAGCGCGGATTCCAAATCTGCTTTCAGTATCTGCTGTGCGCTCTTCCGAAAGAACATACGAACATTTCTTGCCACAAAAATTTGCACTATTGTAAGACGGGATTCACCAATATCGTTGGAGAGTTTACTTACGCACTGCAAGAGAGCGTCCAAATAAAATAAAGCTTTAAGTGGAGCTAAGGAAAACTGTCTCCGATATATTCGAGTCTAAAAAGCTACTGACGATTCTACTGGCTAGATTTCGAGAAATTATTGTGGAAGAAAGTCCATAAGTTCATTCAGAGAGTCCAACAGCAGAAGATAATGAGCATAGATTTGGAATCAGAGTTCAAGGTGCATCTACGCACTAAACGGTCACGGTCACCAAGTATCTTTCCCTTGTAAGTAAAAATTGTTGCGACACAATGCCTCAAAAATTCCGCAGACGTGATAATGGTACGGTTCATAAATGCCGAAAATATTGTCATCATGTGTTTTGCTTTGGTTCAAAAAGATTAATATACAAAAGGAGAATTTCAGCGTTCTCATTGCCAGAATGGTTTTAGATTACAGAATCATTGCTTAAAAATTACAGCATAAGCCAAACAGAGATTATTTACTAGTATAGTATTGAATCAGCACCTTATCATATCCTTTTACCTTTTGCATTCGTATAGTGCTTAAGATACTTTCGTGATTCAAAATTAACCAAAATGCTTAAGGAAGGGAATCTCGTAACTCGCTAAATAATCTCACCTAATTTTCAACCATTGTAATTTTCATAACGTGAATACCATGTCCAGAACTTTGGAATTAATCGTCGTCTATAACAAAGTTTTGAGACTGTACGGATGAGCGAAATTAAGGCCGTCAATTTTTCCAAATAATCCACAAGAAAAGAAAACGTTAAATTTCTACTAAATGCAAAACTGTTCTCTCATCTTTTCGTTTTCGAATTGTTTCTTCCAGCGCTTATCTAAGAGAAGAAAAAAACCAAAGGTTTTTTATTTTTGACCTCTACAACATCCTTATAAAGTGTGTTTTGGTGAAGACAGAGTTTAAATCGTCGCAGTATCTGAAGGATAGATGCCAAAATTTTCAAATAAATTAGTTGTTCTAATAGGCTTAGTTGACCCGAAATCTGACCTCGGCTTTCAAACGGTTTCTACATCTCAACGTTGTGTTGCGCTATGCCGGCGTCGTGCCAGCGTCGTGCCAGCAGCGTGCCACGACGCACGATGCGGAAGTTGGAGCAAACAAAGGGGACACGTCCACGTGTGTGTTACGACGCGGCTCTGCCACACGCTGGCACATCACTGGCACGAATAACCATAAAACGCACCCTGGGTAGTGTTGAAAGCATTCATTTTGAACATATGGCTTATGAAATTTTGACATCAAGCAAATTTTGTCAATCAACTCCTGGACGAATTCACATGCATATCTTTTTGACATGGAACATACAGATCTGGTAATCATTGACAGCTCACACTAAGGAAAACTCGTCCGAATAATCCGAATTTTGGTTATCCATAAAACTTTGCCTACATATACGTTTGATCTTTATCTTGTTCGCTTGCTGGTCATCGGAATTACATCCGCAAAACAACTGATCCATCCAAGCGTGACGAGAGCATAAGTCAATTCTTCATTTCCGGATATTGCATCTCTTTCATCTCATTCTTTTTTCTGGAAACAGAACAAAGCAGAGGAAATTCCTTATTTCTTTAATTGAATCACAGTATGGGGTGAACCGGAAAATTTGCTAAAATGCTTGCAAAAAGCTGAAAATAAGATTAGTGATAGTATAAAATATATGAATGCATGTGAAATTTAGCAAAAAATTTTATTTTCAAGTGTTTGGGTTTCACTCCCTTTTTCCGCAATGAAGTTCTTTAAACTTTCAAGAGCGGTGGACAAAAATGGAATGGCTTCACCTAGACACTTCACCGGAACTTCCGCAAGACAAGCGAATTTTGCAGCGATTCCGCAGGACTTTGTTTACTATTATGAAGGTGGAAACTTTAAAAAAGGGAACTTCCGCAGGTGACCCGGCGGAACTTTCCCAAGCGTTCTGCGGAAGTTCTGGTCAGTTGTCTGAGCATATGCTTTTAAATATTCTCAGACAATCGCAATTGACTTCCGGGGCAAGATGAATATCTAAAACTTCCGGGGAGCTGCCAGGTAGGTCGGGGTCAGGTAGGGCGGGGCCACCCACACTGCCCAGTAGGAGCGTCTCCCGGAAGTTCTAGACATTCAGTTTGCCCCGGAAGTCATTTGCGATTGTCTGAGTTTTTTTTGAGATTCTCTTCAAAAACTCTCTTCAAAAAAGTTAAAAAGAAGGTCACAAGGCAAGTTTGTTATGTTTTTCAAGCCATTTGTAGTAACGATCATATAGGGCAAAACATATTTGAGACCTTGGCTGTTAGCCAAGTCTCATATTTCTTTACGGCCGTCAGCGCTTAATGACTACACTTTGCTCAACAAAAACGCTCGTTACATATTGGAATTGATGCCTGTCTCCGGTCCAGCCTAATGATGTATACATGTTTGGTTGTTCTCTTCGGGACCACTTTTTTCAAATCTATCTTTTTTAGCGCTAAGGAACATCACAAAGCCAGACTACTTACTCGAACTCTACAACGTAATCGTCCGGCTACAGTACACGCTAAAGTAACGCACGAAGTACCAATGGTAGGTCCCACAAATAAAAGATTACGGTAGAGCAATTGTACAGCTGTTTATAGGTGAATATAACGACTTTATCTAGTCCAACGAGCAGCAGTTATTCAGAACGGCGAAGCCCACAGGATTCTAGCAATGAGGTAAGTAAGATTCATTTATTCCAAGCCGATATAGTGAAATAAATGCGTTCTCGATTATTTTTACTTCTGGTCAGATCATCAACCATTTATTTTGTAGCTTCATGGGAGTGCTCCTAAGTTTCTCAGAAAGCATACGCTGTGCCTAGGTAATTATTATTCCCGGCAATTCTGCTTACAACCCTGTTATCTCTGATTCTGGAAGAAGGTGGCACTGTTACCCAAAAAAGGTAATACACGATCCTGTTCCTTATATTAGAGGTGTATTAAAGTGATCTAATCGAAATGTGAATTTATTTCCGTATGTGATTGATTTGATGTCCAAATATATTTTACTTCGTAGTCCCAATTCGAAAATTCCAGCCGAAATTCAAATTTCTTGTTGTATTTAAAGTTACCGTAGGCTCAAACTAGCCTCTAGCTACTGCCTCAAGTATAAACTTAACAGAACATATTAGGTTGATCACAATTCTTGCATCAAAAAATAATGGAAAGAAATTGTTTTAAAAATTCTCAAACAGACTAATCAATTTAATATGCTTATTGTTATTTATATCAAAAGTATTATATGGTACTTTTTAAGAAAACCAATATGAAACAAAATCGAAAAGTCAATTTTGAAAAAATTGGAATTCGTAATTTCCAGAGACATGCAATCACTACCAGCTCTCTTTGTTGAAAAGAATGTGTCATAAAACTAATCGTAAGATCAAAAATAAATTCAAATTTTAGTAGGCGTTTTAGCAATCTTAGTGACCAAAAATCGAAAAACACTTTTTGGGTATTTCTCTTAATCTTGTATCGTTGCTATGTGCCCCCAAAGAATTTTGACTTTCGCACCATCAGAAGGCGCAAGTTTTTCTTTCTCTATTATGTTTCAAGCCAGAAATTTCATTGAAGCTGGATGAAGTAACAGATAGAAAAATTTTTATTTTTTATTTCTTCCTTTTTATTTCTCAGATTTCAAAAATTTTGGCGCAAGAATTGTGCATCAACTTAATGCTTTCCGCCCATGAGTCGCCCGAATTTTGCTCAAAAATTGTAGACAATGGTATTTCTTTGTTATAAAATATGGGGCTGGCAGTATATGAGCTTTGTGAAAATCACCAGAAATACATAGAGTTTTTGCATCACTTGTGCAGCTCACGAAACCCTTGAATTATCGAAGACATGAATGAACGTCTTCACCATTCATCTCCAGTGGGTATAGGCAGCAATAAAATAGCCCTGTTATTATGTGCGACTCTACCTTTCCTTGTGTTTACGATTTGTGAAGTAGCTTCTTCTTTCTATTCATAAAAAAAAGTTTGGTCGCAAATATACAGAGTGTCCCAAAAGTATGTATGCATTGTTTGATCGTTAACATCTCTCTTCCCAAGAAGCCTTTTGCCACTTTAGGTACTGTTTTGTAGAGCAGGCTTCAACTTAGATTTACAATATAGAGCGAATCAGCGATCACTCACTGTTACTGTAGGATTACGGTAGAAACTTGAAACATATGGTGTCAATGTGGAAAAAGCTGTCGTTTCAAAATTTTTCAAAAAAATGTGAAAACTTATGTAATAGGGTTATTATGGACGCTGAGTTCAATACTCAACTGTTCACAAGATTGCGAAGCTTTCTAAACGGTGTAACCGCACTTTTTAGGAACATTGAAAAAATGGCCGCTGCTGCTTACCTGGCATAAATCTCGAATAAAGCATCATAATAAGCTGGGAACTTTACAATCAGAATCAGCGACTCTAATTAACCTGATGTGAAAGTCTTCAGGCTGTTTTGTTTCCTTGCTGAGGCAAAATGTGGCCTTTCATGGCTCAAAACCCTCTTTGAAGTTTCTACCGTAATCCTACAGTAATCAAGAGAGATGGGTGAATCGTTCTTCACTGCCAATCTAAGTTGAAGCCAGCTCTACAAAACGGTACCTGAAGCAAGGCAAAAGACTTCTTGGGAAGAGAGATATTAACGACCAAACAGTGCATACATACTTTTGGTACACCCTGTATGTCTGACTGGGAGTCCTATCCATTCACATTATTTGTTTGCTAGATACAAAAAGATATGAGATGATGACAAAGATGTTTCGGAGAATGCAATTGATAAGATCATACTATATCAATGCCATATATTGTACCAAATTCTTGAAGAAGTTAAAAGAAGACACAGTGTTTTCGTAAGCTCTAGAAAAGACTTAAACTCTTGAATTATGTAAGTTTAATCCATAAACATTTACAGAAAATTATTGTGAATGCTCGTATGGAAGATGTACAGTACCTCCAACTAGAAATTACTTCAACATTCATCTTGATTACTATTCTAAATATAGTCAGATTAGTGTGCGAACTGCGCTTCTAAAAGGCGTGATCCAAAGCAAGACATGGAGCTTTACACTTTAGTAGTTGATATTCTTTCTTTTGATTGTGATTTTTGACTGCGTTTGCTCATAGAAACCTACTGCTCATTTTGTGAGCAATTCGATAGTCATCTTTATTCGGAAATATGCTTATCTATGAAAATTATTGATTATTTTTCGAAAACTTCGACTGCTAATTTTTGATCTTTTCGATCATATTCTACCTGAAATTGCTTTAAAAGATAAGTAAATAAGCACACTGATCATAATGAAGAAGCAGTTACCAAAATTAGCGATTGTTTTTTTGAATAATTATCAATTATTTTGTAATTGCCTTCTCGATGTACTTGAATTGATGTAGGAGCTAGCCCGATTCAAAGGCAACACTCAGCCGGTTTCCACTTTCAACCCAGCCGCCTGATGTCTTAAGAGCCGGGCATACTCCACGCGATCTCAGTCGCGACGCGATTTGGCAATTCGCCAGAAGTCTTCAGATCCAACACTAGCAAACTGTACATGCAAAGTGTGTATAACTTACGGGAATTGATGAAATGCCCCATCTTTTATACATTTGAAATGTGCTTGCAATGAGTTATGGACAGTTGGAACACTGCCAAATCGCGTCGCGACTGAAATCGCGTGAAGTATGCCCGGCCCTTTACAAGGAAACAATACTTGGTGACCCCAGCCATTTGGTATGCGAGGTATACCATAAGGTGCATCTCGAAACGCTGATTCTAAATCTGTGCTTAAAATCTGCGAAACGATCACATGAAGGCAGTTATGAACTTTCTTTTCAAAATTTGCGCACTTTTAGGTAGTTAAAATCACCGAATTTAATCTATTTTATCGTTTGAAGCTACTGAGGAAAATCTTGAAAGGTGTACGTTGTATTTACACCTATCTAAATCATATTTAGCATTTGAAGAAAAAAGAAGAATTCTTATTAATGATTTTCACCTTCCGCAGTATGGCCATTCATTCCTGAAAAATTAATTATAATTCCATCCAGGTTATCGTTTCGCAGATATGGAAAACAGTATTCGAACCAGCATCAGAAGGAGCATTTTTTGATATTGAAACCGAATGGCCGGGGTCATCAAGTATCTTCCCTTGCTTAGATATAGAAATTCACTGGGGCCTCGTACAAGCCATTACCCAAGCAGCAGCTTATATGCTTTCTAAAAATTGATCTTTACCGTAATTACCGGAGCTGATATTCCTTCGGCGACAGTACGGTCTGGGCAAGGTTCGAAGTTGAATTTTTTTTACCAAGAGTTACATGAGCTGAATTTTTGGCTTGCCTTGGCTAAGAACTTCTGAGCACTCATACTAGAGGTACACGCGCTCATTTGTTCGGACACTGCCTCCGAGATGGGGAATATAGACAAAATTACAGGGTGGTATAGACTTGGCGCTTTTATTTTTCATTTTTCCCTGTATTATCGAAGCAATTATGATAGCGTAATATGGAATTCTGCAAATGCCATCCATCAGATTTATTTCTAATTCTAATTACTTTAGAGCAACTTTTTTTCGCGGCACGTGGGCTGTTAATTGAACAAAATGGCAATTTTGCGAGTAACTAGCAAGGGCTCAGCAAAACCTAGTGTGCTAGCTAATTTTGGTTAGACTACTAATTACTTGCGCCGGGGTAATGGAAGAAAACTCATGCGCTCCAACTTTTGGTTTTTGGTGGTGACGACACAGTCCCGCAAAATTTCTTCCAGTTATAACTTAAGAAAATGCGTTTTGTACTCAAAAAATTTTTTGTTTTACTTTTTTTGCTTTACTCTCCATCGATTTGACTCTTTCTTATTGTTAAATTGTAAATAGCTTTTATGAATAACGAGTAGCTTCTCACAGGGATTTTTTGCGGGGAGTGGCTACCGGCTGTTTTTTAGAACCCATGGTTCCAAAAGCTTGCTGGAAATCTGAGAAACATCAGAATGACTTTTTCCAGACAAAGGATTAGATCAAGAACTTTATCTGACAATGAGAACAGCTTTACGTCTCTCCTGCTCCAATTTAGCGAGACGAAAAGATTTAATTTTTGCAAATTGTGAATATTTCCTTTTTAAAGATGTAAAAAATCACGTCTAAAATAAGAACAACGCGCACAGACAAAGTTTTTTTTAGAATTTCAATATCATTTCAAAGTTTATTTTCTAGTTTTGCTGAAGAATAAGAATTTTGAAAAAGTATTTGTAGCAATTTGATGGCAATTTTTGTCCATAAAAAGCTCTTGTGTATAATCAAACTTTTTCGCTACAGTTCTAATTTAACATAAGATTGAAACTCATAGTAGCTGTGTTCTGCGGTTGTGCTTTATTTACCCCCCCCCCTCCCTTCTCTTATTAGTGTTGTCAAAGTGCACTGTCATATGCCCATGATAAATTTTGTATACCACTACCCTATCAGAAGAAGAGACTTGCCCAGTGGTATTATATTGGACGTAGTGAGTTTCCAATACTATTGCATCGCAACATGTTGAGCAGTGTTCAGAAAAATCTTGGTCCGTGGCTTATGCGGGAACTGATTATAGAGTCCCAGCCAAGCCATTGCTCCGACGGCTCGCATTTTTGACCAAAAATATAACTTTAAATATCATTCATTCTCTGACTAAGAGACACGAGCACGCTTTGCGTACGTCTGATCAACAAGTTCAAGGGCGAGTTTTGACATGTTTTGGTAAATTACTAGTAAAATCTATGAAAGACCATGTTCAAATCGTGTTGTTCAACAAACCTAAACATGTTTTCCACGAATTTTTCTATACTAGTTTACCAAAACGCGTTGAAACGCATACATGAACTTGTTAAGAAAACGTAAAGCGTGCCGTGCCTATTTAGTCAGAGAGTGAATGATACTTTATATGCAATGGGCTATCCTGAAAATTTGATTACTTACAACTCAGGCGAAGGCGCCAAAAATACTGAAATCTTCGAACTTGCAACTATTTTCTTTCTAGAAGAATTTCTAGAAAGTTTTTTTTGTAAAAATTAAGCATTAATAACTATGATTACACAATCATTTTCATCAGAATTCGGATTCGGTGAAAGAGAGTGTCTCGGAAGAAAAAATCAAGTTGTGCATCCTCAAAAATAATTTTGTCCTCAGTTTATCACTATGCTTTATTGAGCTTAGGCTATGAATTACCAATGCCAGCAGAGTTAATAGAGACCCAAATGCTGAGTTTTTTTCTATATTCCAGATCATTGAATTATTATAAATTGGCTCAAACTAACCAACGAACCTGGCCCAAGACCCGGTCTGAGTTCGTTTCTAGGCTTCTTAAAAATAATTTCATCCTTGACTTTCGCGAAATTCTACGAAGTCCCCTTTGGCCCTTGGTCCTAAACGTAAAAAACCCTCAAAAAATGAAACGTCGATAAAGAAACGTTGCAATTTTGGGCTACAAAAACGAAGTCCAGCCTGCTTCCATGATCTGCGCCGAGCCCTGACCTAGCCCCGCCTAGCCCTCTCAATAATATAATTCTAATCAGCATGCTCACTTACCCCATGTGCCAACCCCAGACAGAACCATAATTCAAGTCTTGCAAAAAATTGATAAAATCGATATAGATCGATAACGAAAAGTAGCCTACGACACCGGCCCGCCCCGAAGTGTTATGTTTATGTATGTGCTCGAAGTTTGGTCTGAATCGGTTCTGATATAAATTTCTATTCGGAACTACTTCCAAACAGATAGCACACACATACATGCAAACATTCAACTTTATTAAAAAGAATTCATAGTATTCTCTTGTCGAAGCAATTAGTCTTTGAAGGAGACAGATAGTAATATAGTAAGAGTTGTCACATTAAGTCTAAAATGTTTCTTTTTTTTGCAATTTACGACTTATTGTTTAATGGCATAGCTGGTTGTAATTGTGTTTTTCATGAGCGCTGAAGTCAGCTGAATAGCTCTTACAATTGTTCGCCGTGCATGTGATTTAGTCGAAATGGTGCCTCAAAACTTATCAGTATCTTTTCTGAAATTATACAGGGTGTCCCAAAAAAAAAATGTCAACACTGTTTGATCGTTAATAACTCCCTTGTTTTCATGTCTTTCGGCGAGCCTAAGGCACCATTCTGTAGAGCGAGGTTCAACTTAGATTTACAGTTCGGATCGAATCACCGTTCGCTCTTCGTTACTGTAGGATTACGGTAAGAAATTCCAGCATGTGGAACCGTCGTGAAATATGCCCTCTGACAAAATTTTTTTTCAAATCTGAAAAATCGTATACTAGGGTTTTCGCGCACGCTGATTTTACTACACAACTTTTTACGAGTGTTTTCAGCTTTTTTGACGGTGTAATCACATTTTTGACACATGCTGGAAAGTCAGTTATTACATTTTACTTAGGATAACTTTGAAAAAAAGAATCATAATAAAATGGAAATTTCATATCCACAATCAGCGGCTTTCATTAACATAGTACAAGAGATTTTGGCTTGTTTGGCTCTGTTTCGAAGCAGAAAATGGCCTTTAATGGCCTAAAATCCTTGTCAAATTTCCTACCGTAATCCTACAGTAATGAAGAGCGATCGACGATTCGCTCCATACTGTGGATCTAAGTTTGTCCTCGCTCTACAAAATGGTACCTAAAGCTCGGCGAAAGACTTGAAAGCGAGGGAGTTATTAACGATCAAACAGTGTTAACATTTTTTTGGGACACCTTGTATAAATCCCTTTTCTCATTTTATCTGCGACGCCTAAAATATTTGGAGGATTCTTCGCCTAGGAACTGAATTTTGTGATAGTGTAATAGGTTGCCACTTTCTATAGTGTTTTCCTTTGAACATCGATTGGGAAACTTGAAGCAAAGGCCCAAAAAAATTGTATATAAAAGTCGTTAGCATCATATGGCAGGATTATATGTAGTAAGAAGCAAAACAGCTTAACAAATAACCTTTGATTCAACTGGATTGGCGGCTGGAAGGCGGGGCTTCATGACCCAATTACGACCGCTCGCGCCCGCGACGCACTCTAAGTCTCTTTCGCGCGCATACTCTCTGATCATTCTCTAGCCTTAACTAAGTCATGATGCCCCGCCTTCCAACCGCCAATCTAGTTGAATCAAAGGGTAACCTGCAAAACTTACTAACGTCATGCTTGTCTTAACTTACTCTTTGTCAAGAAAATTATGGTTTCGCAACGAGATTTACTGCTAATAGTAGATAATTATTTCTTAAAACATCTGTAATCATTTTTTTGCTTGCGTAATATACTGCAGCTTTTCCTAAAATTATTCATTCTAACTTCTGTTTCGCCATAGTTTCGCGTTTACCATATTTTCGAAGCTAAAATGATGCATTCACATATGGCCATAGTGGGTTTCCTCTACCATTGCTCAAATAGAAGAAGGGCCATGTCAAGTGGTAATATATATGATGTAGTGAGTTTTGATTTCTAGTAAAATTCCGTATTACTACTAAAATCAGAAAATCATACATGCAAATATTGAATAACATTTAATGGGTCTATTTTTAGCACGAAATTACTGTAAAAATTAATGATGATGATTGATTTTTGTAATTTGAAACTTTGTGGGATGTAGAATTGCTGAGGTGACTATAACACTAATGTAGAAACAAATTTTTTCACAAATAGAATAAAGAATATTGTTGATTAATCTGTCTTTATTGCAGAAGAAGAAAGCGTTCCTTGGCGGCGACATCTCACATTTCCACCGCAGTCTCTCGCCAAATAGGTAAGTGTGCTAAATAGCTTTTATATACAATACTGAATACAATAGAAATTTTAACAAGTGACAAGAAGTGTGAACGAAGATAATAAAGCTAAATTTGAAGTAATGTCATCGAAAGTTGAATATACTTGCAGTCAAAACAAAATCAATGCCAGTTCAACTTTTAATAATTTCACTTGCAGCAATGATTATAAGTGTCTAGAAAAGTATCACACGCTCAGTTCTTTTAAAGCATTTTCGCTCCATATTATATATAAAGCTGAATGTCTGTTTGTATGTATGTCTGTATGTCTGTCTGTGTGTACGTATGTTCCGAATAGAAAATTCCATTTCTGAACCGATCGGGACCAAACTTGGCACACATACACTTCGGGCCCCGGCGGGTGTCATAGGCTACTTTTCGTATCGATCGCTATCGATTTTATCCCACGGGGTGATCAGCATGCTCACTTACCCCCCTGTGCCAACTCCCAGCCCCGTAGCTCAAATTTTGCAAAAAATCGATAAAATCGATAAACTAATATTGTATTCGTAATCGGCATGCTCGATTACATCCCTCTGCCAACTCCCAGCCCCTAGCTCAAATTTTGCAAAAAAATCGATAAAATCGACATCGATCGATAACGAAAAGTGGACTGTGACACCCGCCGGGGCCCGAAGGGTATGTGTGCTAAGTTTGGTCCGGATCGGTTAAGAAATGGAATTTTCTATTCGGAACATACGGCGGAGCCGGGTAAGCCAGCTAGTATTACATATAAAGGCTTTTTGAGCTCTTTCAGCAAGGCGTCCCTAGATCTAGGGACCACTAAACCAAGGAGAATGGGATTTTTTGTTAAAAGACGCTGCAATCGGTTTCTATAAAGAGCAGGGCTCGGCACGAGGTGGCTAGTTGAAAATGCAAAAAACGAAGTTCCCCTTGAGTTTTGCGAATTTTTATGAACTTTGATCCTAGATCATATTCCCTGAAAAATCCCCAAAAAACGAAACGTTGACTAAAAAAAGTTGCAATTCTCCACTTTTTTAGCCACAAAAACGAAACCGCCTCTGCTTTTTGCCCCAAAAACGATATCCAGCTTGCTTGTAAGCCACTTGTGCCGAGCCCTGATAAAGAGTCTAAATTTGCGTGTTTATTTTTTGAACTTTTACAATTTCTTCATCACTAAAAATTGAATCAGCTTACCGTTCTTTTGCCGGATATACTACCTAAAGTCTCTTCATAATGTATAGAGCAAATGTTCTGTAGCTACGCATAAGATTTTTATTTACGACTAAGAAAAATAGCAAAGTTCAAATGTGCGTAGGAATTTTTCATTCCGAGAATTGTGGGAAGCTTTAACCTAATAATTTGTCGCACAGCTTCTCACAAACCTTGTGCATTTTTTCAAAAATTCCCGCATCATGGATTAAAAGCGTGGACAGTTAGTTATCATGACAGCACATTCTTTCAGAATTGACTCACTTCTACGATAATGGGGATCAGATGAAAATCTGAAAAGAAGGGCCTTCAAATATACAAAGTTTCTTTATGTAATACCACTTCCCAGTACTATGAGAGGTATAAAAAGCTGCAGTGATTGTATTCTGGCCTGATAAAAAAGTTAAAGAAAGCGCAAAGAATTGCTTCTTTTGATCTGATGGACTCTAAGCTTGGCGACCACTATGAAAAATATAAACACATCAAATCTAGATCGGAAGTATTTGTAGGAATTTTCCAAACACCCTCAGGAGCAACACGCTTTATATAAAGCAACGTCATAATTTGACTCCACCTTAGTCTAAGATCAAAATTTCTATAACCTTGTTTGTAACCAAATATTAGCAAAAACGGAAAGAATAGACGTTCATTGTTTTCGTACTATTTGTACTATTCGAAAAATATCGTTTACAGTTTGAATCTGATTAATGTAACCTTCTTCCTTTAACGAAAAAATTACGAACGTCATCACTATTAGACGCCCTTGTAAAAAGCACTAGTGAAAAACTCTCTCGTTTGCAATCCACCGATTTGTACCGCAGTAATTTGCAAGAGTTATTTTTGCAATTATTTGTACATCTAGTGTAGTTGGGGAAACACACGGAACTACGCGTCATTGCGGACTCTCTGCGTCTCTCTAAATACGCGCACTCTCATCACACTCATTGTCTGGCGTCTCTTCTAAAGATAAACTCTCTGCGCAATGATCTTTCGCCTGCTTTGCTGTCACCACCTACATATCTGATTATGCAGTGTTTTATACGTTACTAAGTTCCCTCCTAGGTATTTCTTTTGTTCAAGAATTACGTCAGAAGTTTGAGAACTTTGAGAATCACAACTTGTCACATTCTCTCACAGAGTACACTTTGAGTACAAGTAGTGAGATAATTACACCAAATGATTTCTCATAATCGTTCCAGCGGAAACATATTGTGCTCTGTGGCTAAATTTAGTGTCATTCTCAGGTTGTGCTTTGTTTTGTGTGGGTTTCCCACGACGACAACATTCCACTTTTGAGCAGTATCATTTTGTAGACATTTTTATGCGATTGCTGAAGTAGATGTAGAAAATAGCGGAGAACAAACTTTTACTTCAAAAATATTGATATGCCAAAATGGATCTTGTCCTGTGAATTGTTGCATTAAAAAAATGATACTACCGCTCTTTTCCAAAAGTTTTTTGTTTAGAATTGGCAAGACCACTCCATAAGAATTTAATATCTTTTTCTGTTGAATTTCCTGAAAACGCAATATTTAGCCTCCGTTAAAACGTATTTTGACTTTCAAAATTCTTCTATTAATAGGAGAACATACTGAGCATTAATATGGCTTCTGCACCGCAGTAAGTTTTTTTTTTCAAATTTTTGCAGGCTTTGTGCCCTTATGCTCAGAGACTAATGAATATTGAAACCTTTTTGAAAAATTTTCGCTTTTTCAAACAGCACTCGAAACCTCTTTTCTTTGATAGGAATGATTTCCCCAAGCATCACGGACTTTCGCGAAAAATATGAATGTTCTTAACGCAAGGTTTGCACAAACCGTTTGTTACCCTGTAACAACGGACCAATATGAAAATTTTAAAATTTTGGGAGAGGGATATGCAAGGCGAAGTAAATGAATTGTTTTAGCACTTTCTTAGAAGCTGTTTAAAGGTTTCAAAAGGCAGACTCAGCTGCTGAAAGAACCAAGAAATACATTTTCAATTCGAAGTAACCCTACCTATATTTATTTATTAGCTGCAGTCAAAAAACAAAGAACTTTCTACAAGCGTCTAATGGGTAACTCGACACTCAGTTTGCCTACTAAACAAGCAAAAATGGGAAAAATTTCTCGCACTCTGAAATTTTTTCCATTTTAGATACCTTCACTTGCGAGCAAAATTAACCTTGTAGACATTGTAACGAATTTAAAATTGAAAATAAAAACACTAAGAAAAATCAAATTATGAAGTATATGGCACCGATGTTGCTTGCTACATCCTATTTTAATTTTATCGATTTATTTTCCAATAATTTTTCGTAATTTTTGATTACCGCATGTCTCGCGCCATTTTTTTCTTCAAAAAATATTCTTTACGAAATAAATGTAGTGTTCAGGCTTTGCTCAGAATTTTTCTTTTAGTGTTTTTGAGAATTTTTGCAATTTATTCTAATTCTTTTTGCAAAGTCAGAAGATAGCAAAGACTGAAGTCAGCGAATTTATCAGAAGGCGACGAAATTCCTGTTTCAAAACGCCTTTTTATACTTTTCAACTGGAGCCTTGATGATGATCTCGTCGTTATATCAAGATGTAGAGATTATTAGCTTGTTCATTATGTCTGAACTTTTTCTTGGAAGCCCTGTAGGCCACAAGGTTTTTATTCGCTAGCAATCCAGAAAAACTACTACGCGGCATGCGACAGGTTTAAGCAGCACTGGCGCAAATGTTTGAAGAGCTCAAATTGAATTTTTTCAAACTTATTCATTTGCAGTCTTTGAAGCAAGCAGTTTCGTTCTCCTATCTTTTCTCAAACTTCAGCTCACTTTAGTAACTTAAAATATCTGTTTCATTTTAGCTCGTGTTCAGCTGACTCTCAATAATGTTTCTTTCATCTCAGCCCAGCTGATATTAGGTTGTCCCGAAAGTTTTGTCCATTTTTTTAAACCATTAAAAAACCATGCACAATAAAGACCTGAATGGGTTTCAGCATGCATTCGATGCAGCTTTTCCTTCTCTTTCTGATGGATACATTTTCGAGCCACAATCCTGTATCCTTTTTTTATAATTGCCAAAAATCTCCACCCGTCAAGTTTATCTCCGTCTGAAAGTTCCGGAAGAAGTTACATGAACCAAACAGAGCAATTCTCGATCTAGAAGGGAATATTTTTAGATTCTTCTAACCTGTTTTTTTGGCTTCAAAAAATTATTTCTTTGGAAGTTTTGATTTCTGGCGAAGTCATGAAACATGCAACTGCACAAAATGAAAGCTTGTGAAGTTTCTGCGAACTGAGACATGATTCTTATTGAACATTATCTTATTTATTTATGCAACATAATCAAATTTGATTTGCTTTGAAAAGGCAGGTTTTTGGAATTTTCGGTGCTTTTATGCGGTAAACGCAATCAAAAAGCCGCGGTTTTTATCAAATAAAGAACGGATTTGGTAAACGTGGTCCTTATAATCTAAAATGGGTACAATGTAGCTAAAGGTTTGCTTTCTACATAACTGCTCAAAAAGCATGTCGATAACATTGCAAAGACAGAGTGGATCAGTGAGTGAATATAGCTGTAAGAAAGAGGATAAAAGTTTGAGTCAAATGGTGCCTAAGTCGTCCAAAGATTGGTGTTTTCTGGTTTTTAGTGAGCGATGGAAATACGGACAAAACTTTCGGGACAATCTAATCGCACCAATTTTGTTTGCGGCATCCTGAAGTAATTTTTGGTACAATTCTCCAGTAATTTTTGTAATTTTAGATCATCGCATGTTCTTGCGCCATTTTCGACCCAAAAGGAAATTTACAAATAAGAAACCAACTTTGCTTGAAGTTCTTTTTCTCGATGTTGTCAAAAACAACCTGTTCGGAAAAATTCTTTCTGAGCTTACACAGGCCGTAAAAAATGACAGTCAACTATTTTCAGTAAACTTACCAAAAAGCAATGGAAAGTCCTGTTTCATCTTGCGTATTAACGTTTTTGAAAATAGTGTTACAGTGGTAAAAAAGCAAAAAAATTAAAATTGGAAAGATCGGATTGATGAGTTAATCCTATGTTGACAGGCTTATTCATGATCATCCTTCTTATCTACGGAAATAGAATTTCATTTACGAAGGTTCGATTTTTTTAAAATTTACTAACAATCCACTTTTGCGTTGCATGCGGAGCAGCAGTTGCACAAAATAACAAAAAATATTCTTCTTCACCTTCCATTTTTCATTCATTTTTGGTGACTCGAACTATTTCTCGTCTTTCAGCTCATGTTCAGCTGACTTTCATCACTTCTCCCTATCTCTGGAGTCATTTTCAGCTGACATGAAAATCTTTTCTTTTCTCTCACCTCACCTTCAGCTGACTCAAAGCATTCTTTCAGCTCATGTTCAGCCGACTTCCAATATCTTTTCCTTCAGTCGGCTCATTTTTATACACATAATAACTTTTCTTTCAGCTCATCCAGCTGACACAATTTATCATTTTCTCTCATTTATCTTCAGCTGACATGAAACAACGTTTCCTTCGTCTCAGCTTATTTTCAGCTGACCTACAAAATTTCTTCTTCCGTTTTGGCTCATAATCATAACCATAAATATCTTCTCAATCACTTCAGCTCATCTTTAGCTGACTTGAAATAACCTTCCTTCAAAGCTTATTCAGCGACTTGGATTAATTTTTCTTCCCTCTCAATCATCTCCGAGACTTCATCTTTTCTTTCTTCTCACAGATCACCTGTCAGATCATCTTCAACTGTTTGATAGCACCATTTTGATCTCAGCTCATTTTCGTCCTCTTTTCTCATCTTTTTTTTCTTCTCAACTCATCTTCAACTGTTTTGTATCACCATTTTCTTCGTCTCAGCCTGTTAGTTGACTCATTTTCTTTTCTCAGCTCATTTTCAGTCCGTAGCTCATCTTCAGCTCATCTCATATACTTCCTCTTTCATCTCAGCTCATCTTCATTTAACCACGATACCTCTTTTATCCCAGCTTTACTTCTATTCTTTCTTATTAGCGCATCTTCAGCTCACTTGCAGTCCTTTACCCTAAGACCTTTGAACCCATGCAGCTTCTAAACAACAGCACAACCTTGTTGTGCCATAAGTGAATTAGGTGTGCGTCATTACTACTACGAGGGTCCCTCCTCACCCCCTTCGGTTGGATGAGTTTTTTCACATGGGTGTAAACTCATCTACTTGATGAACAAATTCTCCCCGTCGCGACGTCAGCGTACAGCGATGCATCCAGCTGAAGTTCATGCGTATAACTCGATTAGATTCTCGTAACTCAACAGACCAAATATGGTGCTCTTTGACTTTATTCTAGGTTCGCTGAGGGTGGTTTAGACTTAATTATCTACGTGAGAATTACGCAAATGCTATTGTTTTGGACTTCGTCAAGGACGTGAGAGAAGCCCTTTCGGGGAAAGAGAATCGAAAGTACATATAACTTGTATGATTATAACTTTACGAAGAATTATTCCAATGCATCTTTATCCAAATTTACATTAACGAATTTTAGACTTTAAGAAGTATTAGATTGTAACATAATTTTTTGTTACACTTGAAAGAAAAAGCATTTATGTATTTTTCCAAAATTTTTTTCTCATCTCCAAATTGAATGGAGGGCTGTAGCTTTTCCATATATACATGGCACACGTGAAAAATCCAGTTTTTGAATTTTCAAAATTTATCCAAATTATTTTTGGCAAATTTCCAGCTTGCGTTACTGAGCGGTCTAGACCAAACTTCCCTCATATAAGTACAAATGTTCCTAGAAACTCGACAAAAATCTGAGAGCATAATAGGAATGACAGAACTTTTAAGGCAAAAGAAAAAAATGGAGATTTGAGAGCGGTCGCAGAGTTGCCTTTATATTTGTAATCCATATCTGTAAAGGTGGAAATGATATTAATAAATACTCCCTTGTCCACCGCTCATATGTGTCAAATACTAGACTTTGTCAAAGTTCCCAGAGATTTTCAAAAGAAAATAAAAAGTGTCCCAAAACTCATGTTACGACCTAACAGTAAAGATTTTGAGAACGTTATTTTCGCTTTTTTACACTTGCAAAGGCTCATAGACTAGGAAATAAGAAAGATTTATTGAACGTAACTCTCCTCAAATTTGAAAAAATCAGTGGAAGCTTATGAATTAGGTCCGTTTGCTTTTCTATTTCTATAATTTGCAATGATTACGATTTATAGGCCCTTTGAGAAGTCGAAATGGCTCTAGAACAAGATTCCCTAAACAGCATTAACCAGACGAATTATATGTCTATGTCGATTTCGTTCTTCCCCATTGCATTTGCAACTGCCCCTAGGTCTTAAAAAGTCAAAATAGTTTTTTGCAATCTTTAAATAAGCCAATCAATATTATCAACGACTCACAGGCATTTAAGGACAATACGACAATACGTGAATGTCAGAGTTGTTTTTTGAACATTTCTACTTGCAACGACTTAGGGGTTTTAAGCCGGCGAAATTATTTTTTAAAATCATTTTTTGAGAATCACACACAAGTTATTACTTATTAATCTTGTTTGTATTAGGTTGATGCACAATTCCTCCAAAATAGGTACAGACCGCAATAATACATATTTTTCTATATCCTAAATAATTCTTGGTTTTTTTTCGATAGAGCAAAGCTAGCTCTACAAGACAGTGCTCAATGTATTTACAGCCACTTTGATGCAAGCGAAGATTGAAGCCAAAAACGAAAGAGATCCTAGCGCCCACAAAACCAAGAAAAAATTGAAAGTCCTTTCGAAAAAATCCTTGAAAAATGCTAGCTTCCTCGTGCATTGGCATTTCATAAGACATTTCTCTATGCACTTGCTGTATTTTTCTCTCAGCTAGAAATTAAGGGAACGAAGTTTTTTTTAATGTTTTTTTCCAAGACAACGCTGAGGTGTTCTAGCACTGACAGTTGTATAATACTGGACTTCAGAAGCATGAGTGTGAATTTTTGGCTTTTTACAGCAGCTGATTTACGAAAAATATTGAATTTTTGTCAACTAGGCAAGAAAAATTCGGATAATGAATGCTAAATTCGATATTTCTCGTAAACTAGCTTTTCTAAAAGGCTGAAAATATAGGGTGTTACTGCTAAAGGCATATCGTATACAACTGTTAGTGCTAGGACATCTCGGCAATGAAAACAGGGCTCGGCACCGGTGGTCTACAAGCAAGCTGGATATTGTTTTTGGGACGAAAAGCAAAGGGGATTTCTATTTGTGGTCGAAATTACACGAAATTTGCGACATTTTTTTAGTCGACGTTTCGTTTTTCGGAGATTTTTTAGGAATTATGGGCTTGGATCAAGGGGAATTTCGTAAAAATTCGCAAAAGTCAAGGGGACTTCGTTTTTTTTGCATTTTCAACTAGCCACCTCGTGCCGAGCCCTTCATGAAAAGTTTTATTTTCTCATCGTTTAGCTGAGAAAAAAATGCAGCAGCTATATAGATAAATGCCTTACATGGAATGTCTACGCTTGAGCAAGCAAGAACTTTTGTGGGAGTTTTTTGTACGGAGTTGCAATTTTGTTTAGATTTGGCTTAAGGTTTTCGAGAGCGTGGTTTTTTTCAGTTTTTGGCTTAAAACTTCGCGTGCATAGCGCCATTTAGAGCTAGGTTTGCTCTATTTAATAATATTATCCTATTTAGGATATAGATTTAGGATATAGGGGAATTCCGGAGTATTGCGGTCTGTACCTATTTTGGTGCAGGAATTATGCATCAACCTAATACATCTCTATATTTGCACCGACTCAGAGGCTTTGGCAAGGACAAATGATTTATTAAACACGATTTTTTCGGCAGTAATAAGACGGAGTAAATGTAATTTATTGTATCTTTCCAAACCTCTAACATCTCACGGGCTTTGAAAAGCTGGAAAAAATTTCAAAGACAATTTTTTGGAAATCATGATAGAACAACTTATATTAGGTCGTTTCAAAAGTGATTTCGCTTTTTTCAAACGGACACCACATTTGACGGAACAAAGGTTTCTAAGAGGTTTTGAAGGCATTCGATGCAGAATTTCATTCTCTTTCTGATGGTTATAAAATTGTTGCAACAAAGTCAGTGAGCTTTCAGAAAATGACCAAAATCTGCGACCTATGCTTATTGAGATGGTCAAGTTTCACGATTTTTCGAAACTTTCATATCAATCCTCAGAAGGAGTTCAAGTAACGATTCGATAGAGTAAAGCTTATGGAAAACAGGGCTGTTTTTTCCCCTTCTCGTAACTCGCCGTAATGTTTTGAAAGATTTTTTAGCAGAACCATCGAATTCTGGCAGGCCCACTTCAACCACAATCGCATCAAACATCATAATTATTCGGAATTTGAGACTACCAAGATGGTGCTATGAGTTAGCATTAATTTTACAAAGCAAGTGAGGGTTTACGGGTTCGAAATATCAAATTTTGAGTTTTTCGGGTACAGCCTGGGGCTCGCTAAAAAATGAGTTATGATGATTTTTTCCCCGGAAACTAAACGAATCGGAAACAAAAGACGCTTGTTAAAAAAAGGAGAAGAAGCTGCATTGAATAGTGCGCGGCTGCTCTTCTTTTGATGTTCTACGAGGATTTAGCCGCCCAAGTATGGAAATCGGTAGCATCAGTCAAAATTCTGTTAAAAATATATGGCAAGCTATGGAAAGGAGGAAAAAGTAGTGCTATGTTCTATAAGGTTTACTCTATCGAAGCCTTACTTGAATTCCTTCTGAGGACTGATACGAAAGTTTTAAAAAATCGCGAAATTTGGCCATCTCAATAAGCATAGGTCGCAGATTTTGGTTATTTTCTGAAAGCTCATTGACTGTTTTACAACAGTTTCATAACCATTAGAAAGAGAATGAAATTCTGCATCGAACGCCTCCAAGACCTCTTAAAAACCTTTGTTCCGTCAAATGTGGTGCCCGTTTGAAAAAAGCGAAATTACTTTTGAAACGACCTAATATTATTACTCATATAAATCATGCATTCTGCATTTGAAACGACTCAGAGGCTTTAGCAAGTCAAAGCATTTTTTCATGCAATTTCTGTTGAAAAGTGGGGTATTCTTGATAAATAATATTTTTTTCATTTCTTCTGAAAAGCTCATAGGCTCTAAAAGCCTGGTATAATTTTTTAAACAAAAATTTGAGAATCATGATGAGACAAATTTCATTATTACTTATAATTATGCATTCCCACATTTGCAACAACTCACACGCTTCAAAATTTGTGATAGAGTGTGGAGAAAAGTCCATGCTAGGAAATGCTCCCCCTTCCCCTCCTCAATCCCATGAAAATCTCATTGTCTACTCAACAAAGTTGTTGTACTTAGTGTCTCGTTCTCTATTTCGGTGTGTAATTCACTTGAAGTGCTTCCATAATTATAGTAAGGGGAGATGGTGGGAATGAGAATGTGTTCCACAAGGAAGTTCTAGCTAAGCTCACAACATATCAATAAAGTAATCTAATTTTTCTAGTTTCTATTATTTTCGCAAAGCAGTACATTCTCAAATAATCTCGGGTTATTTTAGTGTCTAGTTTTTGCTACACTGAACTTTTGTAGATATGTAGGAGCAAATGCCTTTAGATGCCATCACTGCGGAATTATGGTCCTCACGCTGTATGCTACATCATTAGCATAAATATCGTTTGTCCACGGAAGCAATACCTAAATTTGAATGACATAACCTTTGATTCAATTGGCGTGACGGATGAGGGGCGGGGCTTTGCAACCTAATTAAGGCCGCTTGCGCCCACGACGCAGTCTGCGCCTCTGTTGCGCGAGTACTCTACCGTTATTTAGCCTTAATTAGATCACGAAGCCCCGCCCTCCAGCCGCCAAGCCCGTTGAATTAAAGGGTGCACAATGTGTTCGTCTCTCTAGATATATTCGAGTCGTCCTTACAAGCTTAGATTACGACTTTCTGCTAGCTTAGTTTTTTTTTTATAAACTACTACATCAAAATTGGTCTATTTTTGGCGCCTTTACTTTGCGAATGGGCGGGGCTAGCAAAGAGAGCGGAGTTGGAAACCAAAGGCAACAGCAGATTGATCCCACCATATACTACCGTACAAACCCTTTGATTCAGTTGGCCTGGCGGCTGGAAGGCGGGGCTTCGTGACCTAATTAAGGCTAGATATTGAACAGAGAGCACGCGCGCAAGAGAGACGCAGATTGCGTTGCGGACACTAGCGCTAATTAGGTCACAAAGCCCCGCCTTCCAGCCGTCAAGCCAACTGAATCAAAGATTACCTTCCATGTAATGGCACCCTACAGTCAGTGAGTGATATGTTTTACATATGTGAAATTTCGGAAATTTTGTTTCAATGTGCTTTCCGCTCACATTTACTCGTTTTCTTGGTCGGAGCAGATATGAGTTTGGTTTCTGGTGTTAAATTTAATTCTCGAAACCTACCCGCCCTTTCACTTTTTTAACTAAAAGTGCGAGATATGTAAGTTTTGAGTTCTAATTGCCACTGAGTTTTGGGTTCTGTTATGTTTTCAGAATTGAATGCGTTTTCGCTTGATTTCTTTCGTCTACCAAGACTTCCGCATTTCGGAAGTACAAACGTATGATTTTAATAAGTTGAACTTTACGGTCTGACTTAACAACCAAAACGAACGAGAAGGGCCTTACCCCTGCCTATGTAGTAGTTTTACGGTACTATCATTCAAGGTACAGGTATAATAACTATACGTTTTGCAGACGCTAGTTTGAAGCACAAGTATGATATAATTACTGTCATAGGACTACGGTACGCAAGATTACGGTATTTGATTACTGTAGTGAGATCACAGTGCTCTACGTAAAATTACGTAAACATTAAGTTCATTAATGTGTGATTACGTAATCACATATCGCATCCCATCATGCTTCATTGGCTTTACACATAAATGGTATATGAAACCAATGAAGCGCATTACTCCAATCTCCCTCCCTCCCCCCCCCCCCCCCACACCTACTTCCTCCTTCCTCCTCGGCTACTTTCGTCACATCTCTCTTTTCTTACTCCTTTGCTTTCTAAAACTCGACAAGTGTCTTCTGAAATAAAATATAAAGGAGAAATTATAAGTTTCCCTCTCGTCCCTTTCCTTAGACGGAGTTTCAATTTTCAGACCCTCTTCGGGACTCCTCAGTAAGGAAAGAGAGTCTGGATATTTTCGAATAAAAGACTTTAAAGAAAAACTGTAAATCCCATCTCATAAATATGGGTCTTCTGAGTATTCTGAAGATTCTGTAAAATTCCTATAACGAGTTAAATTGCCTCAAACCCTGAAAAAGATCAACTTTTGCTTGATCACCGCTAAATGTTTCATCTAATTGTAAGAAGATACATCAGATATACTGTAGGAGTTAACTAACATGATTTTTTTAAAATTTGTAGTGGATCATCAATTATTTTAACCTACTTTTCCGGTTTAATCATAGCTTGCCATAAGGCTGAGAGATACAGTATGTAAACGGTAAGAATCAATATTTGATTCTAAACCATTTTCTGATCAAATAGTACCAGTGCGATCACAATTATGTGTTCATTTTTCACTATAAAGCACATCCTGGAGATATGGTAGGCGTACGGTGAAGAACCATACTGTAGAGGTATGGTAGTTAGACGATAGGAACTTACTACTTTTTTCTTTGTTTTAGCGGACAACAACGTATAACACAAAGGTTTTCAAGTCCACATATATTTGAAAAACCTCCACGGTTTCTTAACCTGGTTGCGAATGGATAAAAATCATGGAGAGTACATTAAGCTTTGAAATTTGAGCTTGAACAAAAAGAATAAGAAGGTAAATGAAATTGGCAAACTCCGCCCCCATTCGCCCCTAGACTCTCCCCACTTGCTTTGTTATCAGCTAGACTAGCGGGATTACGCAAATTTTCGAGGATGCACACGCACTGAGTTTCGAGAAATAAATTCAGTTTGAAAATGGTCCGAGAACTTTCGAGACAACCTAATATGATCTCAGAGCAAATTCCCACTTTTTGCTTCGCTATCCTATCAAGAAATGCTTTTTCTCTCATTTTTTATCCCTTACCATTTTGAGAGTTGCACCTATCAAAAGATCTGACTCAAATCACTGAATCATACAATAAGTTGATAAACGATTCCACCCTAGCACCTAATATATTTTCACCTGTCCGTCTCTACTACGACAACTTGAGTCATACGTAAGGGAAACCATTTCCTCCCACAATTGTAACCATGGTGAGACCAAACAATTATGAATTGTTTCTCCAGCTGTTTTCATACATATAATTACTCTACCACTGCCTGCTCACCATGATATTTTTCAAAGAACTCGTTGCTACTGTTAGCTGGTCCTTGAGCGAAAGGGAAATGGATCATAACTTTGCCGTGGTTTTCCTTCTTGAGAGTTATCTTTTTTCACTATTTTTTAACAACTTCTATAGGCGTGTTGATCATCCATCTTTATAAAAAATAGTCTCATTTCCCTCACAGATATTTTCTTGATAAAAGAATGAGATTTTCATGAGGAAAATTGTAGCTAAAAAATGTAGCTCTTCTTCCCCCTCCCCCCCCCCACCCTCTCTCTTTCTCCTTCTCTCTCTCTTTCTTTTTTTCTCTCTCTCCCCCTTTCTTACCTGCCTCATATATCTGCAAAATTTTTCTTATTTCCTTTTCCCCGTTGCTTCTAGCCTTGTTCGTGCATGTGATGTTTATTGATAGTTGATATGTGCTTCTGCAATGCCGACAACACTTGCGCGGAAGACATTAAGCGCACACCTGCAATTTTACGTCCTGTGGCCATTTCCACGTGCAAGTGTTGCTAGCAACGCAAAAACACTGTAATTCGACTTCGCAAACTATTGAATATGAGAGTGTTATGTAGTCCAAATTGCAGGTTGTCAAAATAAATAGCCATAAAATCGCTTCAGATGGAAGAAAGTCGAAGGCGAGTATATGTTTATGATACATGATATTTGCGAAAGCTAAGCTACTTAGACAACTGACTGGAACTTCCGCAGAACGCTTGGGAAAGTTCCGCTAGGTCTCCTGCGGAAGTTTCGCAAACATGCTGCAAAAGTTCCGAAGAATGCAAACCACAACAGCAAAAGGGAACACCTAATCGAGATTCGAACCTTGCTTTACTGACTGCCAAATTCACTCACTATCCTTGTACTACGGATGACATATTAATGCACTCTAGTTTTTGGCGACACAATATCGTGAGAGACAATACATTCAGAAACCCGTTAAAGTACTGGCAGGTCGAAGTGCTGCGAAACCGCATTTTTCGAAAGTTTTGCAGCACTTTATAAGAATCCTGTGGCAGTTCCCGTTTTCAGAGAGTCTGACGTGGAAGTCATGCTGAAGTTCCCATTTTCAACGTTTCCACTTTTCTAATAGTAAACGAAATCCTGCGGAACCGCTGCAAATTTTGTTTGTCCTTCGGAAGTTCCGATGACTTGTTTGAGTACATTAGAAAGTAGCTATAACCACTTACTCAACAGACAGCGATGTTTCAAGGTCAAAACCATCGTAAGCTTGTAAAATTTCGTTAGTTTTTCGAATCTCAGACAAACCCTGAATGTACTGTCCGTTTCAAAATGCAAACATGCATATTTCTGTTACCGTATTAATTCTGCAAAGTTAGTCTGCTAGTTTCCTAATCAAGTGTTTTGAAGCTGCTTGTTCTCGAAAACATCCGCTTCAATAAAGATAAGCTTCATATTTACGCTTGATAGTTGGAAAAGGAAATGATCACGTCTTCCGGTGTATTAAAGATTGTTAAAGCAGTTGCGTATGGCTTAGTGAATGTTTTGCAGCTTAGGTACCATTCGAATTACCTACTTTTTTCTCTATCTGACAGAAAACATCCCCTTTGATCCATGGAGTATTCCCAATGTTAACGCCATCGTTCCTCAAGACATTTGGTTTTTTTCGAAATACAGGGTGTCCCAAAAAAATGTTAACACTGTTTGATTGTTAATAACTCCCTTGCTTTCAACTCTTTCGCCGAGCTTTAGGTACCATTCTGTAGAGCGAGGATAAACTTAGATTTACAGTATCGAGCGAATCATCTAACGCTCTTCGTTACCGTAGAATTACGGTAGGAAATTCCAAAATGTGGAACGTCATGAAATATGCCCTCTGACAAAATTTTTTTTCAAAAAATCTGAAAAATCGTGTACTAGGGTTTTCGCGCACGCTGATTTTACTACATCACTTTTTGTGAGTGTTTTCAGCTTTTTTGATGGTGTAATCACATTTTTGGCACATGCTGGGAAGTCAGTTATTACACTTTACCTAGGATAACTTTGAAAAGAAACATCATAATGAAACTAAAATTTCATATCCGAAATCAGCGGCTTTCATTACCATAGTACAAGAGATTTTGGCTTGTTTGGCTCTGTTTCAAAGCAGAAAACGGGCTTTAATAGCTTAAAATCCTTGTCAAATTTCCTACCGTAATTCTACAGTAACGAGGAGAGTTAGATGATTCGCTCGATACTGTAAATCTAAGTTTCTCCTCGCTCTACAAAATGGTGCCTCAAGCTCGGCGGAAAACATGAAAGCAAGGGAGTTATTAACGATCAAACAGTGTTAACATTTTTTTTGGGACACCCTGTACAATCGTAAATCAAAGTGATTTGTAAATTTTCGAATGGCTATGATATTGGGTTGTCCCATAAGTTCTGGCTTTGATTTTTGTTCCTATGACTCCCATTTTTTGACTTCTAAAAAATTCTAGGATATCATCCTATAGAGCGAAGCAAGACCTACAAAATGGCATTCAAAATCTTGCACAAAATTAGTTCCACATTTTCTCAACATGAAAAGAATACTTTGAATGTGTATTTAAATGTTAGAGGGGTGTATCGTGATCAAACTAAAGCTTCTCAAAAATTTCCAAACAGAGTTTTTTTCGAGTTTTCGGGTTTCTGAAAGCTTAGATTATTTTTAACTTATTGTAGAACAATTCTGTACAAATGTTTGGACGCCACTTTGTAATGCTTGCTTTGCTTTATTGAAACAACTTCTAGGGCTTTTTTGATAATCAAGAAATACGGGACTTATTGGGATGGAAAATGAAAAAAGATGGAACTTGTGGGACAATCTAATAATTTGGTTCTAGTTTTTATCTGCTAAATTTGGGTTTATTTAACTTTTGCAATCACTTCGTCATGTTTTCAACGAATGAAGAAGCTAAGCATCTTGTTAGGCGTATTTACCAAAAGATTTAAAAGCTGAGTTTTCAAGGTAAAATGACTGATTGATTGAAAAAAGAACTTAACGCAATGCTTTGTGATATTTAACTCTTTTAATTTATCAAACTTTCCTTGATTTTTCGGCAATCATGTATTACATAATTTCTTCGAAATTTGATCTTCTTGAAGAGCTCAGAATAAATTCTGCAGGCCAGCAAACTTAGTAAAAGTAAACTTTGACAAATATCTGAAAATCAAAGAACTGAAGAACATAATCGTCAGAAAGAAGAGAAAAAGCTGCATTAGAGTGGAGTTGAGATCAAAATTCAGAAAATTCTGAATGAACTTTATAAAGCTGAAAAAACTTAGCTAATTTGCACCAAGCTTTTCCATTTTTGCCTTAACACTTCAAAAATTTCAAATTGCATAGTTACACCATATGTTACTTCTTTTGAATATTAAAAGAAATTTCCTGGCCAAAAAAGTTGTACGAGTTACCTATGTATTTTCAGAAGAGGTTCGGCAATTCCGATGCTTGGTCGAACATGGAAAAGCGACGATTGTGGAAGAGAAGAAAACGATCCGAATTCTCTAGCTGTACCTCTGTAAGTCTTTAGAGCCAATTCAATGATTTTTCCATAGAATTATCCAACCCATGGGTAACCATAGTAAAAATAAGAGTTCAAGTCAATACACCTGATATTTGACCGTAAATCTTGTTAGTCGGGGAGGGTAAGGTAGCTTGGCCTTCGTAGTACGAGCAAATCTCTTTGTTTGCGACTGACTGAGTCTCTGTCCCCTTTTGCACTTCATATTTTCCCAAATCTTACCCTCCGGGCAATACTCCTGGTCAAAATGCCTTTGCCTTGCCGACAAGCTATTGCTTCCTGGTTAAAAAGTCCGGCGTCTTTTACTCGACGACAGAATTCCACCGTGCCAAGGACTCATAGAAGGTAGTGCTGTGTTGAATTACTGTATGGTTACTGTAATGCTTACTGCATGCAATTTCTACGTTCGTTTTCGAATAGTCAGTCGGATCAACCCAACGCATATTGAGATGTTCATGTTAAAAAATTACTGCGGGTAGATTATTGTATTAAGGTGTCTCATATTTTTCAACCGTTTTTTCTACAACTGTCGTCTTTTGTGTCTTTTGCTTAACTAAAGTGCATAGTGTAGTCATTCTATAGTGCAAAACAAGCTCTACAAAATGACTGACAGAAGTCTGCCAAAAGTATTCCACGTGAAGTTTTGAGATCTGGTAGTAGTCAAAAACGAACTTTACCGTCAAAAATCATGTCTCAGCTCCCAAAAAGTTTAAAAAATCCCCCATTTATCCTAACGTATGCTTGACACATCGCACATTCAAATGTACACTTTCCGAATCTTTTCCGTAGCTAGAAATAATTGAAAAAATAGATGGGGTAAAATGTACATTATGAGACTTTGGTCCTATTTAATTTGCAAATCTAGCTAATCTCGCAATTCGAGCTCTTTTGAAAGCTTATTTTTTATGACAAAGTCACTTGAGTCTTCAAAACTTCTTATCGCATTCCAACTCTCCTTGAAAATTGAATTTTATGCCAATTACATGCCCTCAGGGGAATTTACTAGATGGCCTACTTCAAATGCTCAGCTGAAAAGTTGAGGCCATCGTAGGAATAGTACCCAGAAGCATTGAACAAGTCACAATCTACTTATTGTTTTTACTTAAGTGTAGAAATTATTTTTGACTGGAATAGGGATGCAATTATTTTTTAGCTCTATTTTTGTATAGGTTTTCATCTCAAATTGGTATAGTAGGACAGGCTTCTCTTGCACAGAATACCAAATCTGGCATTGTCCTGATCCTGACTAGTTCCGGCTCTTGTGAGATTTTTCTCCATGCAACTTATGAAAATGTTATTCTGGACGTTCATATCCTAACACAAATAATTCTACATTAGATTCTTTGTTATAATTTTTGAGTAAATCCTTATTAGATGAAATTGATTTCAAACTTGCAGCTCAAGTGCGTGGCACAACGGCTCACGGCAATTTTTTTCCTCGAAATAGGTTTTGCCGCCAAGCACCCTCTTAGCCAAATAAGATCCCGATTTTACGCATTTATCGCTGTCGAAATTCCTATGCCTCATAACTAGTCCACTCGAAGTTTAGATCTTTGGTTTTGATAACGATATAGATCTGACTACACGCTAGCTAAAATGCACAGGAGAAAAATTGTATGAAATTTTTTTCTATGAATTTTCTGGATTGGTTTAATGTGTTCAATAATTTCGCAACTAATCTTGGGTTTATAAACCGCTCTTGGTCTTTCATTACGTTAGAAGAATGTGCAGGGTTTGAAAACTTTCCAAGAATGGACTGATATATTTAAAGATATTGTTTTTCTATAAAAAAAATGGTAAGAAAAGTTTCCATAGTTTACGTCCCCATGAGAATATGATTATGACTTGAAATCTCTACTTTCATTCGCATCATTTCGCTTTTTAGCCTAATTTTGTTTTTCTCAGACAAATTTATTTGAAAATGATAAAAATATAAGATTTTTTCATTCATTCTTTTCAAAACTCGCATGTGCCTCTATCATAACGCTCGAGGAAAAAGTTGAAGAAATAACTGAAAATTTTTGCAGCAATAAACTAATTTCGTTGGAAGGAGGATGCCAAGCAAAGGACATTTTTTGAACTGCAAGAGGACACCCTTATTTTTTCTGCGAGAAAATGAAGAAATGTCTTTCTGCTCCAAAACATTTATGGAAAGACCGAAAAAGTAATGATTGTCAAGGGTGTACTTTGCACGAGTGAAATTGTATTTTCGTCGTTATTATTGAAAATGTAACACGATCGGGTACTACATGCAATTTTGATTGGAAAAAGTTGAAACGCCTATCATTTTCTCCAAAACTACTTCACCATATTTGAATTTGGTTACGAACTGCTCATGTTTAAGCTGTAAGTCATTGCTACTGCTTTCAGACAAACTGATCTCTGCTATATATTCAATAAGTAATGAGAATTATCGAGCGCTAATAGGTAGTTAAGTAGAGGGGGGAAGGGGTTAAGTGGCATTTTCTTATCCGATGCATATCATTAGATAGAGCTCAAAACGCTTATCTCAAATCTACCTTCCCTATCTCTCAAACTCTTTTTTGATACAAGTTATGAGCTACTGTGGTGATGTTTTTGTTAATCATTTTGTGTGATTGCACAGCGAGCGTTCTATCTCACGACTACTCACAGCGGTAATGAAACCGTCTAGTAAGAGCAACTGTTTGAAAATGATTCTTTATACTTTTTTCGAACCTATTCAAGCTTGATGAGAGAAAACGACAAAAATCTAGAAATTAGCACAGTGCGGGCGCGTAAGACGTCGAGCAACGTGCGAGCTGTGCAGTACGTACACATATCGTCAAGTCATTTGTAATTTACTAAGCGTATTGCACATCATGCACACTGTTTGACGACTTGTAATTTCACAACTTGCTCATTTCCAGTGATTTCTCCTTGTTTTTTGTCATTTGCCATTTGACTAGATATGCCAGAATTATAGTACACATTCCTGCAGTCTGTTACGTTGAAAAAGGTTCTCCTGAGGGGCGACTAGCAAAAGTGTCGTCGGTTGCCGCGCATAGTGTGCAAACTACATATTAAGTCACGAATGACTTGAGGATAATGAGTTACAAGTGCAAGCGACTCAAGTGCATATGGATTTTGCGTGCTCATCATTTTGCCAAATCTAGGATTGAGAAGATCCTCATTTGTAGCTCCAATGATAATATATATGAATAAAAATAATTGGTCCAAGAGAAAGAGAGTAAAATAATGTTTATTCAACAAACTCTATAGAAATTCCCAGTCACACAGTTCATTTGCTGCGTGCAACACTTTGTGCAATTGCACCAAATCTAGCGGTGGAAAGAATTCGCTGAAGACAACACAATGCAATGCGTGGCGTAAGCGCGCAAATGCACCTATGGCTCGAAACGTACTATAAGCATATCGAATCATATGGAACATTTTGCATAAAATGCCCCATCAAAAACAGATTTTTGCATATCTTAGCACCTAAACAGCCATTTTACCGACAAATGGCTTTGTTCACAAATTTAAACCTATGTTCATGCATATAGAGCACCTTATAAATTTTTCGATAAAATTTCCAAATAAGAAAAGATGGATCGCGTTTCTGATTCGAGAGCCATTCATTTAAATGCGTTAAGTTTTATATCTCCCACTTCACAGCAAATGTCTCATTCCCTGCTAATTGTAAAAAAAGTCGTTTTATCAGAAAGATTTATTACGCGGACGAATGGCCTATCATTAATTTTGAAGCAAACTAACTGAGTTATGTGATAATGCTCCTCCTCTCACTAATTCTTGAACCCTGCTGAGTCTGCAGGCTTGTTTACATGAAAAGAAATTGCGCGCTGAAGAGATATTTTGCATAATTTTTACTTTATCATCGATCAGCTGATGCCGTTAATGTCAACGCTTCATGCCGGAAGATCTCAGTTTTGCTCACATATCTCCTTTTCTTTTTTCAGTTCTATTTACAAAAAAATTGGGCTCACTTTCTCCACGTTTTTCATTGTTTTTCAAACAAAATTGGAAATGGAGAACATACAAAAAATGTGAGATAATTCACTAAGATTCTGGATTATTCTTTTTCAAGTTTGTCTTTATAACACATTGAACCGAAAGTTCTTTCGCATTATTTTTGAAAAATTGTGCATTGTTTTTTTAACGCAAATTTGACCTCGTAACCTCGTACAAATGGGATATTCTGTCAGTTTCATAGATTAGTTTTTATATTTCGAAAAATCCGTATTTACCTTGCTTCCGCGTGTGTTCGCAAAAGGAAGTCCTAAGCTATTCGTTATCACAAAAATCAAAGATATATTTTCTTTTCTTTTTGAAGCACTGTGACGATACTATCACTTCTTGGTTACGCAAACAAATTGGCGCAATTGTTTTAGGTCCAGATACAAACAAAGTGAATTTTTGTCTATCAAAGCAGTATCCTGCAAAATTCTTTAAATTTGTTTTTATTAGGTTGGCTCGAAAGTTCTGGGACATTTTCAGATAACATCTGCCATTTTTCGAAACTCAATGCATGTATATCCGGTAGAGGTACCATTCTATAGACCAAAGCAATCTCTACAAGATGGTATGCAAAATTTCGCACCAGCTTCAACCCACCGTAAGTTTGCATTCAGAACCTGAGTCGTACTGAAGGCCTCAAAAAATTGGAAAAAATTCATATCTTCGTTTAAATAAATCCTACGGATCTCCAGCTTGCTCAAGCAAATTGCACACCATATCAGACACTCATATGTACCGTTCCTGTATTTTTTCTTCATCTAATCGACAAAACGAAAATTTTCATGTTTGTAGAAAAACGAAGCTGTGCTTGTTCCCACTCATGTAATTGTACAGTACAAGCCATTAGAAGTGTAACCGTAAATATTCAGCCTTCCTCATGCCTTGGTTTTTGAGAAATATTGATTTTAGCGTGGAACACCCGAGCGAGTGCAGCTCAATTTGATAATTTTTGGAAACTAGGGCCTGTAGAAAGCTGAAAATTTGATATACTTCTAATGGCTTGTACTGTACAATTACATGGGTGGAAACAGCACAGATTCGTTTTTATACAAACATGAGAATTTTCGTTTTGTCACTTTCTAGATGAGGAAGAAATACAGGGACGGTACATATAAGTCTGATGTGGTATGCAATTTGCTTGAGGAAGTCGGAGATCTGTAGGATTTATTTGAACGAAGATATGAATTTTTTTCAATTTTTCGAGCCTTCTGTACGACTCAGATTCTGAATGCAAACTTACAGTGGGTCGGCTTTTGCGAACTTTTGCTGGTATCCGTATCGGATGTAACCTTTGATTCAACTGGCTTGGCTTCGAGCGGTTTTTTGTGACGTAGTTGAGGCCGCTCGCGCCCGCGACGCACTTGCGTCTCTCTCGCGCGGGTGCTCGATCACTAGCTAGCCTTAAAGGCAGTGTCACACCAAAGTTGAGGTCGCGCGGATCTTTACATATTCTATTATAGGGACCTCTAAATAGGCCACTGCAACAAGTCCCACTCAATTTGACCTCCTCCACGCTGAGAAAAATTTGCTCAAAGTGGTACGCGGAGAGCGACTTGTACGCGCGGACGACTCCTTCGGTCTCCCCCCTTACGCCTTTGAACATGTCCCTCCACTTGGCATCCACCTCCCCTCTGTTGCTGCCACTGTGGCTGTGGCTGAAGTTGGAGGGCACAACTCGTCCACGTTGCTTCCGCGGGGCCTCCAGAAAACGGGGTTTTTGGGGACTTCGTGCGATTTTAAGCCCATGCAGTGCTAAACAGGGTCCGACAGGCTTGCAAAATGCAAAAATCTCGACAACTAAATTTTGGTGAGACACTGCCTCTAATTAGGTCACGGAGCCCCGCCTTTCCGAAGGCCAAGCCAGTTGAATCAAATGTTACATGCATTAAGTTTCGGGAAAAAGCACATCTAGTCTGAAAATGTCCCAGAACTTTCGAGCCAACCTAATATTTGCCATAATTAATCAGTGTATGGCAATGGCATCCCTCCCCCCCGAGAAATGGTCCCGAAATTTCTGAAAGTTACTTACATAAGTTATAAAAATGTGCAAATGACTTGTTTATACTTGTAATTATTCAAAATAGTAAATTTTTTGGAAAATCATTTTAACCTTACAGAAAAAAATTTTTCGAGGGCGTGGCTGTCGCCGTGCCCCTTTTTTTTTGAAATCTCGAGATTATGGGCCCGCCAAAATTTTAGGAAGCATACAAATTTCGGAGTGCGTGGCTGATGCCACCCACCCTCACCAGAAAAATCCTTCTCGCCCCCCCCCCCCCAGATCAAATTTGACGAAGCCTCAAAGTGCAAAAATGAAACGCCAGACCATTGTAATTGCCCCAATCTGTATACAGGAAGGAGTGAGGAAGAAGAGGGAGGGGCACATAAAGGCGCATTTTCCCTTTATTATCCAATTCAATTCCATATGGTCCCAAAGAGCTAGAGCAACTAAGTATTGCTGGCGGATAGTATATCACCTCATTCAGGAATGGAATGGCTCGACAGCTATCCATCTCCGATGTTTCTCCAGGTGAAACAAGCCCAAGAAAAGGACAACAGCTTTGTCTTAACCTCAAACAGAAGAAAGTGTTACGGGTAAGTTATTTCTCAAAATCCCTGACCTCATAGCAGTCGACAGATTTCAGACAACCTTTGCGCAGATGAATTCCGGTGGAGCATTTCTTAAGTTGATGGAACAAGTATTTCGGAGATTAGAATCAAAATACCCAGATATCAGGTTAGTAGTGGGTAGTCACGGTAAGATTACGGTAAGTGTTGATAACTTTTCTTCCAGGTCAATATTCTTGACAACAGCGTTCGTGAACTCTTTGTCAAGAGAACGATCTTCACCACCTTTGGTTCGTACGGAACATGATCACTGCAAGTGCCTAGTAAGTAGTGTCACGTTTTTGGTTATATAATTTGGGATACGGTAGGTATACCGTAGCAAAGAGCAGCACCATTTAACTCTTTCCACCCTTTTCCTCTCACTAAAATTGCGTGAAATAGACTTGTTAGTAAACAGTGTTCAGCGTCTTGTAGTAAGCTCGCTCACTTAATCGCTAATGCTCATGCTGTGAGATTACGGTAGGTCTACGGTAGCGATGAGCATCACTGTCTAATCCTTTCTTTTCCCATGACATTTAAAAAACATTTTAGGTAGCCTTATTCGAAAAAATCATGGAAAACCTCGACGATGCGAATAATCAGCTCGCTCTTATACGGTCCTATGGAGAGAAGCATGCACAGGTAAACTTCTTTTTCTTTTTCTCTTTTTTCTTTTCATTTTCAACTTTCAAAGAAGCAATTTCCATTTAGATGAAGCAAAGTGGCATGTCGGCCAGCATGATCGAGCATTTTGGAGAGATTGCCGTGGCCGTGATTGCATCTCAGGTCAATTTGAGTATTTAACCCCCTTTAGAAAACAACTGATATAATATGCATAAATCACTATTACACAAAAATTTTGAGCGGAGAAAAACTTTCAAAAAGAAAACATAAAACATTCCAAATTCGGCTGTTTCTGAATCTTGGCATGGAAATGTCCATGCGTTATACTGTTTTAGCGACAACCAAGATTTGTATCAATTCTTTATTGGCTAACGTTTCGGCGATTTCGCCTTCGTCAGAGTAAAGTTCAAGTTCAAGTAATGTTTCACTCAGATGCCAATTGAGTAGTCAGCCTAACACTCGATTGAGATAGAGTAACAACGCGGATTACGGTAGTTGATACCAACCGGAACTCGAAAGGTGAAATGAACACGTTCTAACAAGGTCATTCCCCCGCTCGTTTTATAAGTGCTAGTTCTGTATCAAATCCGCATATGGATTGACAGCATGATAGCTCTTGCATGATAGCAATGCACTCATCCTTAGCGTTCATCTTTGGGATTTTTGCATTTATCCAAAACGCCTCTAAAGTTTTGTGCGTTAGGGTATCAGGCTCGAACGATACGATCATGACTCCAATTTGAAACGCTACATTGTCGTGCCGTGTCATGCGGTGTGAACCCAAAGGCGTGTTCGACTTAGGTTTTTGTCCGTCTAGACGTTCTTTTACACGCAACGAGGGCTCCAGTTTCAAACATCACCACATGATAGGCATGTAATGCCTATAAATTACATATAAACTACACCCGAAGCGTTAGCCAATAAAGAATTGATACGAATCTTGGTTGTCGCTGAAACAGTATAACGCATGAAGATAAAAAACGTTTTTCTAAATATTTTTGACTTCCCCAGAAATAATCTATCTGTAAAGTAAACTCTTTTGATTTTCGTACATCTTCCTGTGCTTCGCAGTTTCATATTCTTTATTCCGAGTTCCTAAGCACATATTTGCATTTTGTATTAGTTCCTGACCAAAAATCATGAAAATAAGGAAAAATGGCGAACTTCTAGCAGTTTTAAGATCCTTCTACCAAGGATTCGTCCACATATCTTCTGAATTAAAACCATGTGCCTTGGTCAAAAAAATATAAATTATGATGAAAATGTGACAATGCCACAGTAGTGGTAACAACTTATTCTGAAGCCTAGCTCGAATTAGATGTTTGAATATTTAAAAAAATTGATCATTAGACAAAAATACCGTTAAATCTTTCCAATGATAGCATTTTTTTCAGGACTACATCAAATACAATCACGATGCTGTGAAGGCTTGGCGACTTCTACTAGCCTATGTAACCGACGAAATGATGGTTGGATTCGATCGTCTCAGCCGAATTTCCGACAGAAGAAATAGCGCTACTCAATGTCCAAGAAAGATTCAAGCTTAATCGCACCATAAAAGTAATGACAAATGGCAACATGCTGTCGCAAGCCAATGTAAACAAGCAAAATATCCTCATTCATACGCATATCGCCTAGCAAGGGAAGGTTACCGAGTTTGTTACACTGTGGTCTAACTGGCCACGCGGATCTGCGGTAATGCGGTCGCGATGTTGCGGCCGATGCACGTCTCACGATTTGCGCATGGCTACTTGTTAACTCTCAACTGCACTGTTCTGCTTTGTCACTTAGTAACCTTCCCTTATTCTTAGCGGCTCACTCTCTTTCTGTACCTTGAAAGTCATCCTGCTTTGCGTTTACCTTGCTGTTTACTTTATCTGTACATACGTATATATATTTGGTTGAATAAAAATGTTGAATCAAGAATAATAAAACAGAAAAGAGTGACGTTGAAAGCTTACCTCTGCATGTTTGTAAACAGACACTACCGTGCGACGCATGACGGATTATACGCATTTCGATTGCGACACCAGTGGAATGTTGTAATTGTGCTAAACGCCCTCGGTGCCGTGCAACGCGTTGTGGTCGATTGTACGAAATCGCCCATATCGCTGTAGACTGAACGTCTGCCAGCGTATCTTGTGCGCGGCCTAATCTGTGGCCTGCAGATTACTTTGCACTGGCGCTTGATGACCCATGCAGTCTCGCAGCGGTTGGACGAGTGCAGTCGACTTTACACCTCAGTGCAAGCGGATGTTAACCTTTGCAGAACTTCTACTCCGGTCGTACCCTTCTGACTCACATTTTGTACTTTCCTTCGACGACTCCTAGAATCATCAGCCACACTTTTATCAATAATGGTCTACGAGTATACGACTTACCGGTGGGTTGTACGTGTCTTGCCATATCGGAAAATAAAGCTTACGGTGGAACTGCAATTCTGGCACATGATTGGAGAAACCCAGACGATGCTGCGACCGGCATAATCCAGCTTCAGCTCACTGTAAAATAGTAACGGTAGGTGTGCAGTAAAAAGTGCACGGGGTCTGTAAAATGAAATTTTGCTCTAATTTTGCGTGCACATGCTTGCAGACGACGTTTTCGTAATAGCTTACCCCGCATTAAGCAATGTTATTGATTTATTGATTTACAAAGCGGAGATTTGGTCTGTAGCTCTCAGGAAGCTGATGACTAGATGGAACAGCCAAACATTACTTTGTTGCTTCCGAATTGCATGTGCATGTTGTTGCCTTGATCTGCCTGCGATCTTTTGCATCTTGACAGCTGCAGTTAAGAATTGCTGAAGATGACTTTTTGTCAGCTTTTGAATTGCTTCAAAGCAATACAAACACTGTTCCCTCAGAGAAATCCGAAAACATTTCTCTCGTCGCGCCACTTTGATGCAGTGATTACAAGAGCGTTTTGCTGTGCATGTATTTGCTTCTCTTCAATTTCTT
This sequence comes from Cylicocyclus nassatus, assembly GCA_958299035.1. NCBI lineage: Eukaryota > Metazoa > Nematoda > Chromadorea > Rhabditida > Strongylidae > Cylicocyclus > Cylicocyclus nassatus. Next base: position 28,915,100 of record CATQJL010000316.1, read on the forward strand.
TTCCGCTACTGCTTTGGGCTAACTAATCGAATTGGTGATTTTTTTATTACCATTGGCTGTGCGTAATTTCGCCTTTGAACACAGCTTGATCGTCTTGATTCCGTAGCGGTGGCGCTTGTTGAATGTTAAATATCCAAACAGTAGCCTTCCTTTGAATGGAACTATCGCTCACCAATGCCAACTTTCTTTCCGGGTCTAACGGTCCGTTTTCACGAGGAATTCAGTGAGTTTGTATAGCCTGTCTGTTTCATTACGCATGGCATTAATAACAAATGAAGATGTGCAAGAATTTTCTCGAATAGAACTCCTGTCATGACGTGAGCGCCGCTTGAATTTCCACCGAAAACATGCCTAGTGCTCCAGTAACTTTTGCAAAGTGGGTAGTTGTACAACTTTCAATCAAAAACATAAGATTGCGAATTTTCTTATTCATTCTGCCTCAGGTGCTTCCGAGGGCTTCTTGCCTAAACAGCGTATCTACTTGTTCCACAACGTAGGGTCAATGGCATTTATAATGATGATGAGATTGGAAAATTCAATAGGAAATGTACACGCTTGGCATTATCAATGAAGCCTTCGTCGAGATGCCAAGCATCATGTACTGTGAAAGTAACTGACCAAGAACTACTAGTACAAGGTTCATCGCCGAATTCCTCATCTACAGTTTCTTCGTCTTCTTCAATTCGTGTATCCTCCGGCGGCTTCCTTAAAACTTTCGATCATGAGCTCGAAACTGTCATTGCTCATTATCGTCAATCCCACTCTCTGTAGAAAAAGCATGAGATACAAAATACACCGTGACTGACTCGTGCACGTACTCAAGCCGATAAAGCGTAACATTGTAGCGCCAAGTTATAATGGAATCGCTCTCTGCACGAGCTCAAAAAAAAACTATGACACTACTACATAGAGCACGTTTGTGAGTCCTTCACAACTTTTCACGAGTTTTGTTATCTTTATTACTTACGAGACCACAGTGATCCAACGCTAACACCTTAATGAGTAAAATGAGTGATATCTCCGTACAGCAACTTCGATGACCACAAAACACAACTATTTACAAATTTTTGTGGTTTTGACCGATACACATAAGCCTATGCTGAGTATCAAACGATTAAAATGAGTATCATTTCCGTAATGAAACATTTGATAACACCCTGAGAAAAGTTCTCGATTTAGTTTCTGAATCTTTCTAAAAACATTACCAATTCGGACATAGGACCCGTGAGTGGATCTTAAAGGCAGCGTCCACCCAGAATTTGGCCCCCATGTTTTCGTCATTCTGGGGCCTTTCCGTGGCCCTGATTACAGTTCCGAACTTCAAACTCTCTAAAATTTACAAAAAACCCGATTCTTGGAGACCCAGTCTTGAGGGCGCGGACGAGTTTCGAATTGCTCGTCCCCGTCGGCAGGCCAGAGGGAAGGAGCTGCAACTGCATGGGTGCAGTTGCATTGCAGTGTGCAGTGTGCAGCTTCTGCTCACTACCTTGTCAATACGTGTCGACAGGCACGTATTGACATGGTAGTGAGCAGTCCCTGGTGGGCGGAGTCTGATATCAGACTCCGCCCAGCCAGGGACTTTCAGGCCCATTATCTCCGTCCAGAGACAACGTTAGAAGACCGGACCAACGCAGATGCACCTTTTCTGGGGCCTACATTCAGGATCGACACTAATCGGAGGGGGTTAGGTTTAGCCTGGACACTGCCTTTAAGTTGGTAAAGCAAAAAAGGCTCTGCCAACTTCCGAAATGGCAGTATCAAAAAAGTGGCACTGTCTGAATGAGTAAGCACTGATAAGCAAAACAAAAATTCGATATAACTCAAAACATATGAGATAAAATGTGTGAAAGGTACAACCACTGACGCACGAATACATAAGGTACAACCGATAGCACCATGTTGTCCAAAGATTCCATTCAAACTCAAGTCAGCCAAGCCCTACAGTAATTAGTAGCCAGGGCCCGGCACGCGTTGGTTTGGAGGTTTTTAGGAAACGAAGTCCCCCATGACTTCACGAAAATTACGAAGTCCCTCTCGATGTGAAAATCAGTAGGGAAACTCTTATTCAACCAAAATAGCAACAAAAAAGCGAAAAAAGCGCATTTTGAGGTATGTAATATAACAGAAAAGCAAAAAGAAAACATTTCGAGTCGATTAAAGGCTCTGCCATTGGGTATAGTACCATTTTGATGCTGGGAATGTCGAAAATCTCCTAGGCCAACCAAATCTGTAGCCTCAACAGTCCTGCGATGCATTTTTCGCCACATATTTCAAAGGACACCGCATGATTGGAGCGCGATATCCATCAACGCGTAGAATTATAGTACTTTTGACTCAAAAATCGGGGAGAGGCAACGGTTTGATCCGCTCTATTCACTATATGATAGATTTTTGACCGTTCTAATCGTCCAAATCAAAAAGATCCAAAACTTATGTTAACTCTCCGATATTTATGCTCCGAACCAACCCAGTTGGTTTGGTAGTTGGTCTAGAAACCAACAAATTCGAGAACGGATATTAGGACACATAAGTCCGGGAAGGTTCATAGATAGGCTCCCACAGCCGGAGCCCCTACATTTTCTCCGAATTATATGTGGTGTCCCCCTCGAATACAAACTGAAGAATGGCTATCCCAGCTCGTCATCCCTACTCTCCGCGGAGATAAAATTCAAAATATGCACTACCGCCTTTATATAGCGCCTCTTACGCTGGAGCTGTGAGCACGAGCTACCCCTAGAAAAATAGAGCTACCAAAACTACATGTCAATGGCCAAATGAGATTACCCCAGCCCTGCAACTCTTAGAGATATAAAGCGCCGAAATCGCCCTTATTGACAGATTTCCCAAGTTCGGCTGTCAATTAGGCACTTTTAATGGAAATTTGTTATTCTACGACCTTCTCTCTAAAAATCATATTTTCAGAGATCTGTCGAATAAAACAAACCCCAGCCCCGTAGCTGTAATATTCGCAGAGTTATTAGCCCCCCAACATGCATGCTCAGGCCGTAAAATCGGCTCCCCCAAAGTTGCTCCGTAATTCCCCCAAAAATCATGTTAGACACCTCTCTTATACCTATACACACCATATTTTTTCCAGCTTCTTAGAAGCAATACACACTGATATAGCGCGCTCTTGGCCTCTCGCTCCTCACTCTTGGCCTCGGCGTAAGATTTGGTTAAAATATTGAAGTTCTCGGATTTACTGTAAACTTCACTCATAGTGGTTTTTGGTCCCGATCTTTACGAAAATCCTATTTATTTTGCACTAGAGAGTCTTACAGTAAAGCTAAAGTGAGATAGAAGTAGCTGGACCAACCAAGATCGCAACTTCGCCTGCATTTTTCCCCCATGCTTAGCACAGATCTTTATTTGAATTGTTCGTCAGATTATGATGTTACAAAATCGCCTTCTCATGAATTGTCTTTCAAATTCGAAGGTCGTGTAATTTGGCAGATATTCTATCCTACAATGTGCCACTAGCAGCAAAACAATATAAGAAATGTTGTTAGCACGTCGAGTACAATACCGCTTACAGAATGTGCAAAATTTCCCTGAATCGCAAAATTCCGAAAATTCCATAACAGACTGCTCTACATACAATACCGCTCATAATTCGTGAAAAAAGTCGCCGGACTGCGGCGGAGTGCGCTAGAGTGCGTCGGAGTGTGGCGAAGTGTGGCGCAGTGCGCCGGAGTGCGGCGGAGTGTGGTGAAGTGTGGCGCAGTGCGCCGGAGTGCGGCGGAGTGTGGTGAAGTGCGCCGCACTCCGCCACACTCCGCCTCACTCCGGCGACTTTTTTGACGAATTATGATCGGTATTGTATCTTGCAACGAGAGAGCAACAATAAATCGATTAAACAAGTAACAAAGTTATGTCAATAAATGGGATCTAACTACAAATATAATGAACTGAGAAAAAGCAAAACTAAATAGCAAAGCGAATGGTTTAAGTAAGCCACGTACAACGATACTTATATGCATGAGTCTACGCCTCTAGTTGCAGCTGCGCGCGACTTCACAGATGACGACTAAAAAACTGTGCATCTGCGCCTTCTCCAGAAACTGTGCTTTGAGATGATTAACATTTCGTTGAACCCTTTTAATTGCACAGGCTGAAGGGCCATCTGTTCCGAAGCGTAGGAGTCACTTGCATCCCAGTTGGATCTTGATGCTGCAGATTTAGACTTCGCCTCTAGCCTCTGGTTGCAAAACTTGCACTTTGGCGCACAAAGTTTGCGCAGGCACCTCTCAGTATCATTCTGATCACGCAATCACATACCTCCATCTCAGTGATGCCCTTCGAATATCCGAAAACGGGTTTCACACCCATGCACATAACTAATGTATGGATGACAGTAGAAGAAGACCTCAAGGGCTTTCTCAGTGGACTAAAATTAGACGAAACAAGTTGTCCCTTTTCTACTGCCTTATCAAGACCCCAAACTTAATAATACTAATTATACTCGCTTAATGGACGGAAAAATGATAGGTTAATTATGTGTCTTAGAAGGGGGCCACTATAAATCAGTATTGCTAGACCAAATAAGTCAGCAATCGACAACCCATTATTAATACAACAGCATACGATATATCATCACGACAACTGTTACATCATACAGACACGCAGTTCAAAATGAATTAGCGTTTTCGTTTATTGAAACAGCAATCTAAAACATAACAAGGATGGTTGGCCTCACACGAACGTACAACACAGATTGTCTGGCCGTAGTGCGATCGAGAAGCGTTATTAGAAAGTCATTAGAAAGCTCAACGAACACTACTAATGCTTGTTTCTCGCAATTAATTTCATCTGCTGTAACATGGGAGGACGTGCATTATACTACAAAGACCTCGCCGCCAAAGCTCGCCGCCATAGTCGGCACGCGCGCCGAGCTGGCTTACTTATCCCGCACCTTTTTTGCACCGGTGGGCCTGAGCCATGGCCCCATTTATTTCTACTCAATCGGCTGCACGGGCGGCCGCGGCGCGTGTCAGTACTGCGCTTAGGTCGCCCTTGCAGCCTCCAGCCATTTCCGCCGTTCTAGTCATAAAATATGTCTTTGAGCGAACGGCACATCATCCTTCCGAGAATATCAAGAACTTTGGCCTTACTTTTCGCTTTGAACTTAACTTTTGAATAGGATAAGTTATTGACTCAAGTAGATAGTACACTGAGCTATTCACTGAAAGTTGCTTTGTCTCATACTTCACAATCTATTGTTTCTTTTTTATATCTCTTTCATAGTTCTTTTCAAGCATTTTTGCAACCCTCTCACGTTTTTGCTAGCTGTCATTTTAACTAAAATCCTTTCACGCTCAGTGATCATGGAGAATTTTCTGATGTTAGCGACCTTTGCTGCAAACTGCTGTGGTGTTCTGACTAATTGCCTTATCAGTCATTTCTACCTAAATTTTTCGAAGATTGCTTTTTTTTGATTGTCAGTTTGACGCCAATCTCACGATTTCAGAATGCGATGGTAACAGGACTGTTTGGTGCGATGATATGCGGAGAGGTATATGCTTGCATGGCAGAATGAGGGGTCGAAACAACGTTAGTCACGGTTCATGTTGAAATTGTGTTCATGTAATCAAAATGAAGTTTGTTTTCAGACTGAAAAGTGCACTATGGAATCACAAGGAGACATGAGAACAATGCTCGTTGCTCATGATTACCCCGGTTCTTCAGTTGATGTCGTACGATTTGGCCTCTGGTAATTTGATTTTCAAGAACTTTTGTCTTTCAGCATGTGTCTTACTCTAACTTTCACTCTTTTTAGAAAATCGGTACCGCTAATTCAGTTATTTTATGAGAAGGGCAGAAAGTCTACTATAGTGTCTATTGCTAGCCGCTTTGTTCAGCATCGAGCTGTTATATTTCCTCCATTTACTACGGTATGATTTACGATACTACGAACAGAGGTGGTGAGTTAATTCATAATTGCAGTTGCAGGATCGGGGCGACTTGTTGACTCTTACTGAGGACCGATTTGTCATGAATGCCACCAAAATCTGATCGGCGTTCCATTACCCAGTGGAAGTCGTTGGTTTGACTAACGAAGGTTTGTAATACGATTATGGTCTCGTCCGCTATTCATTTTTCACACAACATTTCAGCTGCGGTGTCCTACATATCGCTGCGCCATTTGAGCATCGCTTAGATTCTGATGGCCATTTTGGCGGAGTCGTCCATGTTCATTACTTACAGGCGGTGGAGCGAAAGAAGGTATTGTCGCTGATGCTGCTAAAGTTCTTTATTATCACTTTAGTTTTCGCTTGAGATCGAATCACACAAAGTATTCCATTCTCCCAAATTTTGCGAGTCCGAGCCTTTTTTTCATAGTTTGGTATCGCTATTAGTAGCATAGGTAATGTCGTGGATGCACAATGGTTTTAACAGGATGGTATACTGTGGATGACTTACTATGAGGAGTACGTGAAAAGACGTGTTCGAGCTTGTTAAGCAAGGTGTGCAACAGCGTGCTCAGTATCCTGACAACTCACTGGTCCTGACAGGATAACCTGTTGAAACTTGAAAATCCCATTGCTCAAACTTCGCCACAGTTTTGACTTCATCGAATCGCGATGGCATCCCGTTTGCAGCTGTGGGCCTGTTCGAAATGCGCGAAGGTATTACTTTGCAAGAACCTCCTATCACATCTGAGAGTACATAGGCTTTCAGATGGTGACATAAAGCAGGTGAGAGTGGACATGGCTGTCACCTCATCGGCGGCTAGTGAATCTCCTCTATTGTACTGCCCCATTTGCGATGAGGGTCTGAACGATCATGTGAGCCTCGCTCATCATTGCGACGACAGGCACAGCGATGTGGGTGCGAACGGCAAGCCACAAGACTATGCCGTTTTCACACTGACTTTTGGAAGTGATCGTCAGTTCGAAGTAAGATTTCGAATCGCATATTGCATGGTGGCCGGTGTAGAGGAGGGGACGAGGGGGGGGGGGGGGGAAAGGAAAAGGACTAGTAGGGCTGCTGGGCTAAGGAGTGAGTCTTCAGTTTATCCTTAACAGCATTATTGAAAAGCATTGTTGTCTCCTCTCCTTCTGCACTATCCATGTCTATTTACCAGAATTTGTAGTTTGCCATTCTGCACTTGTGTATGTAGGTGTGGCTCAACGAGCAATGTGAGAGGTCCGAAACCACATTTTACAAACGATCAAGCTATGATGGAGGAAAGAGTTACAGCCTAAGGTAAAGCTGATATGTGCCTCGTGAATGCACCCATCGTCAATCCTAGATGTAACCGTGCCGAGTTTACAAGAAGACTACTTCAACAAGAGCAACAAGCAGCAAGAAAGATGTTCTTAGCTGCTCTTGTTTTATCAACGTTCATGCCAAAAATGAAGATAGCATAGAAGTTTATGGCTGCTTCGGGCACGTCGGGCACGAGGTTGAGCCTGCATTATTGCGACTGACGCACACTCAGGAACAAGTCCTTAAGCGTCTGTTAAAAGGTAAGGATATCATAACTTCTTATAACTGAATAAGCTTGTGTTCAATGCAGAGCACTCAATGGATTATATCCTGCACCGCCTAAAAAAAGATTACTCAGCGAAAGAAAACAGACTGTATTTTGTGGATAAGAATGACCTCTGGAACCTCACTTACAAATACGGACTTCGCCCTGGATTCTTGCATAAAAATGACATGGACTCGTTGATGCTACGGGAGTCCGAGAGAGATCCTGACGATGATATCCGCCCACTTCACATTTCGAACGATCAGAGTGGGAAGGGATTTCATTTGGGTAAGAGACCAGCTTTGTTATGCACGTACTTAATGCGACAGATTCAGTAATCATAACCTCGATCCAAATAGATTGGTTGAAAAGATTTTTAAGAAAAGGGATCGCAGTAGATGACACACGTAACATAACCCGCTATAATCTGAAGCTGGCCACAGTCACAGTAGCGGATGAAAAAGATAGAGGGTTACCGGCAGGTTCCAATTTATGCTCTCATTTCGATTAACTTTGTAGTACATTCAGCACGACTGTTATAGCCTTCCTTCTCAGTGGTACTATGACAAGCGAAGATGTGCGTCTACTGTTTACTGAAATTAAGAAGCTGGTACCAGAATTTGACCCTCTGCAAATCGTAACAGATGAAGCACCATGTTTTGTCATTTTCGCATGGCATTTCCGAATTCAAAGGATTACACTATTGCCGATGGCATATCGATCAAACTTTTAAGAGAGCTATCAGGAAATTTGTTGAGGTTATGAGTTTATGCGAGTTGATAAATTCCAAGTCAATTTTTTTTTCAGGCGCGCTTGCGGTCAAGAATCAATAAAGACCTACACGATTTACTTTCAATCAATGACTTGAGCACCTTCGAAGGAAAATTCGCACAGATCCTCGCGTATCTCGAGGTAGAAGGGCAGGGAGCAATGCCTCAGTATCTGAAGGACAATTATCTAGGTGCAACTCATATCTGGCAGAGGCATCTACATTATTCGAATCCTTTTTTAGGTAGAACTCGTAGTTGCGCCTCATTCGCAAATCATGGAGTTCTCGACACCACTATGATAAGCGAGAGGTGGCATCTCCGCCTCAAACAAGATTTTCTTCAACAAAACGCCAACTCCCGCGCCGATTTCTTAGTCGATCTCCTAATCCGAGCCGTCGAAGACATTGCTGACACTGCAGAGATTAGGGTAAAACAGATTTTATCACAAGTAAAACACTTCTGATTATAATTATTTCAGAATCGCCGTCGTTAGCCAATGCCTCATATCGCATCCAAGAAACAACAAAGTGTCATCGGTGGGCTTTGATCATGTATGGGAAAAGGCAAGAGAAAATCACGATGATCGGAGAAAGGAAGTGGCACCTGCAAGGAAAAACTCCCGATGAAGTCTACATAGTCACGCAATCAGACTGCGAGTGTGCAGATGCATTGAGTAGAAATGTACATTGCCCTCTGTGTAACATATGCCCCTATGCATGGAATTGTACCTGTCTCGATAACCGCGCAGGCATCAGCTGCTTACACAGACATGCAACGAAATTATATGGAGGACCGTTAGCGCTTTTATCGGAAACGAACCACAGAAAATCCGGTAGCTACAACACAGGAGTTGGAGAATTCCGTAAATATGACTGAAGCAACTTCCTCTAATCCGGTGACTGAGGCACAGGAACGGAGAGACCAGAGAAGTCAGATACGGAACAATATCAAAAGCGTGAGTTTCGGTTTTCCCCAGTGTTTTCTATGAAAGAGCAGACACTTCCAGAAGTTTTCGGTCATCACTGCGAACGTGAACTCATTAGTCAACACCAATACGGAGCAAGCGTTGAGCTTCCTGAAGGACATTTACGAATTGGTGGATCAGGCGTCTATGATAAAACTTCATCCTGTTTCTGAGGTCAACCTAGCATTTCACCAGAACTTGCCAAGCTCGGGGGAAAGCCACTTCTAACAAAAGCGGAACTTTTTACTGTGAGTTTCTAACGTCATACGTACTGATCATCATGCGGAGTATTTCAGCCTTCCCAGTACCGCAGCAGAAAAAAGCAAATTGGAGAAAAGTAATGTCGAACGCTGTAAGTTGTGATCGTAGCTTGTCGGAAGCATTTCAATTTTCACTGCAATTTGCGTCTTCAGGCACATCGCTATCGTCTTTTCCTGAGTGCTCTTACAAACTCGGCATAGATGTGTTTATGATACTCGATTTCATTTATCTGCTTCATTATTTGTTGCCATTCAATTGAATCATTTTTTGCTTATCTGTCTCTTTCACGAGAGATGCAGCATCATTTGATTTGGTTCCTTTAATGTATTCACTTTTTCGAGACGTGTCAGTATTTGTCAACTCTTTGATCTCTTATATCATTCTCAGAATCTCGACAGTGAATTCATCTCAGTTATTTATATCACGCCTGTTACTCTCTTTTCGCCAGTGGTAGATCCCATTCCTTCCGAACTAGCCATGTAAGTTCCAGAATCTTCCACCTTCTTATCACTTGTTTTGACAGTAACATACTTAACTCATGTTAATAAGTTTTCTTTTATTCTTATTGTCAAAGCAACAGAAAGTTGAGCGGTTGAGCTAGCCTTGGAGGGTTAGTTTAACCCTGGAAAGCAATTAACCCGTATTCATGAAACACAGTGTAGGCTTAAGCCTGAGGGTTAAATCTACCCTTGAGGGTAAACCTTACCCCGAAAGCGATTAACCCGTATTCATCAACAAACCCTGAGGGTTAAACAAACCCTGGAGGGTAGAACTTACGTGATTCATCAGGGTTAATTTAACCCTAGCCTGGAGCAAGGTTAACTCTACCCTAACACTTCATACAAACATTTACACCATCTAATAGTTTTATGGAACACGATCAACGAGTATTGTACTTGGTATTAGTTGTTGTTATAGTATATAGTTTCGACTTCGTTTTATGTTCGAATTCAAAGTACATGAAACACTGACTTCGCGAAAAATTGAATTCTAGCTTTGGTGACAAATGAATGCGACGAGGAAAAATGGTAGCGCATTCCACTCTGACAAGTGCCAAAACAGAAGAACCACTTTATGATAACACGCACTGACCCCTAAAAGAGTAGCACAAGCCCGGTGTAAAACGAACTGCGCAAAGTAGAACTTACACGGCACAATTGCACACATGAAAATAAACTCACGCTGTAAGTTTGGATGCTGCACAAATATGCTAGAGATGTATTATAAAAACTAGTGTTAGAAGCTTATTCGTTGATTTTGCTACTATAACGGTGCAAGAATAGAAGTATAAAGTGAATTTAGCACGTACTTGCATTCTGTGATGTGAGTTTGCACAGCGCACGTGTAACTGACGCCTTTATCCCCAGGGTTAGTTTAACCCTCAGGGTTCATTGGCCGTATTCATCAACCATAGGGTTCGTTGGTGAATACTGCCACCGGTTCGTTAATCGATACGGTTGGATTGCGTTCGGTGGCAAACCCTTCCCTATGGTTGATGAATACGGCCAATGAACCCTGAGGGTTAAACTTACCCTGGGGGTAAATTCAATTCTCAAGGTTCGTTGATGAATACGGCCACTGGCATTAGCTATCTTCTTTTGCCTTGATGAGTTAAGTCCGCAGGTCATCATCGCCGTGTTACTAACCTCAACTTCCAATCTAGGCCAAGGTCACAGCTTGCAGTGACAATTAAGTAACTAAACCATAACAAAAACAAAGCAGTTTCCAAACGAATCTTTTGTTTTTATTTGGGAATATAAACGAACATGGATCAAATAGAAAACAGGAAATTAACAAGTTTTTTTGAAATTTTCACTTTATGCGGTGTGACGGACACCGCACGGTAAAATCTGAAAGAGGAATTTTTTCTGAGTATTTTCATGTAACTTCTTGCAGAATTCGCGACATCGTGGCGCGATGTCGCAACGCGACAAAGCTGACGAGGCTGCATTCGCGCGATTGCCTCATGGCTCAGGCTCACCGGTGCAGAATGTTTGCGGGATACAGTAAGATAGCTCGGCGGGGCGGGGTCTTTGTAGTATAACGCCACGCCGCCGTTACATAAACTGCTTGCTTGTATTGCACAACCAGCTACATTGAATCCAACCGAAGTGAGAATGAAGAACAAATAAGAGAAAAGGTAATCTGACCTAAATTCCCAAAGGCATAGACATATATGGCGATGATGACTACCAGGGCAGATGCATCCCATGACTTACAGACGGATATTTCTGCGCGAAAATGTCTGGAAGCCTTCTGGACTTCACATAGACAGACGGATATTCCTACGCGAAAAGGTCTGGAAGCCTTCTGGACTTCACATAGGAACCCATCAATGATCAACAAAGCAAGTGTTTGGCGATCACAGATACCCTGATTCCACAACTACAAAATGCGCTTTCATTTTTTTTCAAGCAAGAAGCTCGGCCGCACCACTATGTCTTTGGAAATTGCTCTCCCACACGATTCTTCTAGGTGAGCAGCATTACGGTAAAACCTAGAAAAAAAACGGTACTCAACGTAGCGCCGTAGAAGCGGCTCAGGCTGGTAGATACCCGAACGCTAGCTGTACTAATAGTTTATCTGTTATGACATAAAATAGGAATCAAGCAATACACTAAGGCGATCAAATATGACAACATGGATCACTGAGTTGCTGGTCGGGCAGGCATCAGCCAACAGCGGAGGGGTAGCTTGGGCTGCCAGTCGGTATCTTCCTAGCTCAAGGCTTGGTACGGGAATTCCCCCTTGTGCTCTCGGTGGTGGCTTATATAGCATACTGCGAAATGCTATCATTCATCGTATCTGTAACAGTTAATCTTATTCTCATAACATACTAATAGCCTTATCTGTGTCTTATATCTTATTCTCATAACATAGCTCTTTCGCGTGCGTTCCTATGCACCTACGCTTACAAAAGGTCCTTTGGTCGAAAAATTTTTTTGGTGCGCTCAGGCTGGTCAAGCTAAGAAAAAAATGAGTGCGTCTTATACTCGTGGAATTAGCGTAGTATATTCATCTCGTTCGGCGAACAACAAGAGCATGGTGTCCTGATTACAAAGGAGGCATAGTGCTTACTCACAGGAGCATACCTTTTCAACTGAAGTGGCCATCCGAGATGAGATGTATGTTGAATCGGATGCTGATATCAAATCTCCACTTCTTACTTGGTGAACGCTTTAAAAAAAGCTGTGGATCCAAAAACAAAACAAACTCCTGCTTAAGATTTGAACATACGACCTGTGCCTCTGTGCTATGAACGACCGAATGGCACTGCACGATTCTATCATGTTGTTATGCTGCGGTGCGAAATACCCATTGCTGTGTTAAGATGTCCAAATGTGTGAATTTTTCGCAGAAGCGTTTCGCAGATAAAGATTCCAGATAAGAAGTCAGCATCCACCACTGACTTCAGCAATACATCTCATCCTGAATGGCCGTCTCGATTTAACACGTTGACGATTGCTTGACACACATGGTGTGTCAAGCAATGACTACCGCGTGGGACCGCTTGACACACCATGTGTGTCAAGGCTTGAGTTTTGGTAAAATGACTACTATTTTGAAACAAACTCATTCCATGAGCTCTCTTTTGCATAGAATCTAGGAATGACTTCTACCTTTCTTGTCAGCCTTTCAGATCTACTGTAGGTGTACTGTAGATGGCAAAATGCGTAATTATAGTTGAAAAAGTGGGCTGGTCCGTAAAAATGCCTTGGTCCCAAAAGGCAGACAACTAAAATTCTGCATGGTCGTCAATGTGTTAAAGAGGCATATATTGCTAGTACCAGTACAGAGCAGGGGAAGGTAATTGAACAACGTGGTTCATCACCATTACGAAACTAGGCAAGATTATGACACGAATACAGCGAAGCGTGTTTACTGAACAGTTAATGCCATTACTATTTGATGTTCCTCCTTTGGCGCACACGCAGGGTTGAGCCAGACTTCGCGGGGAAGCGGCGTACGCCGCGCAGTCTGGCCCAACCCGCAGAATGCTGATCGGGGTGCACTGTCGTGCCTTTTCCATGTTCAGGAATGCAAATTGCAAGCAGCTCACATTGTTTCTTCCAGCTTTTTTCCATCTTTATTCTGACACTGTATGAATTGCACTCTGTACTGCTGCTTTTCATGAATCCGCATCTGTTTGGCGCCACTATACTTTGTACTCGGATCTCTAGTAATTTTTCGAAGATCTTTAGGGTGTGGCTTGTGAGATCCATCAACCTTTCTTCTTCTTGATTGGTAACGCCGTGCTCTGTACCAGTCGCTTGACATGGTCTTGGATTCTACTATTTGATTAGAAGTCGTGTTAGCCACGACACTTCAGCTTCTTCATAAATCTTCCAGAACTCATTAGAGGTGTCATCAGGGCTGGTTGATCGCCGCTCTTCTCTTCATTATCGCAATGACTTCCTCTTACGTGATGGTCGGCTTTGGTCGCTGAACTGGTTTAGCCGTCGCTATGCGTTCATTGCTCGCGGACGTCATCTCGAGAGCGAGATGTGCTTGCCTGAGCATTCTTACATCTTTGATACTGTGGAAGTGTTCTATGTCTTCCGTAGCGTCTGCTCTGCTTCCGGCAATCAGGTAATTCCCCTTACTCCTTCGTGGCTGTGCAGCTTCCTAAACTTCGCTGCATACTTTTCCTTCGCTTCCCCTTCTTCGCACGTTTCGCATCTAGGCACGTCATCATCTTCTGTTCGGATCTTCTACCATATTCTGTAGGCTGCCTCCTTATTCTTTATTACGAGCTGTACTTCGTTGCTCCACCAACAAGTATCCTTGTTAAGCCTTGCTCTCCAGGGTTCCTTGCAAACTAGTAGGCCTCCAGCGTATGGAGTGGACGTTGTCCTTCAGATGCGTCCAGAGTGTTCTGGATCGTCTTCCCTAGAAGAGTAGATACCATTGCCGCTCCGGTATGAGTGTCGTCTTTGAGCTTCCACTTTTCGATACGCGCTCTTTGTCGTTGCTCTGAACGTTTGTCGAACGCAATGCTAGGATCCACTGAATGTGGCCTGAGCTGCAATTCTTCACATATTTGAGCTTGCACTGCCCTACTGTCCTGCTCCCCTAACATACTAATGAGGTGATTGCTTCTAGCTTCTGAAGTATTCGCTATAGCGAACTCGAAAATGATCGCTTTGTCGTTGCGTGAGCCTCTGTGGTTTTTGAACATTTTCCTACATCTCTTCGTTGTTCTCCTACATGACCAGTATACCTGCTACAATTGGAAGCAACTCTTTTGGTGGTACTGATCTGATGTGACCGTCGAATTCTTGCCAGAATATATCTTCTCAAACAAATCGCGACCTGCTTGTGGCGCGTGGGCAGCGATTATTCGAGGATCCGCTTCCCAGTATCCATTCTGACGCTCATGAGTCGATCAGTCAGTTGATCCACGTCGGTTATTTCTAGTACTCTTCAGTTTTGACTATTCCAAAGCCGTTGCTGCTGTTGCTTGCTCCTTTGTATAAAAGTTCAAAGCCATCTTTTATGTCACGCGGCTTCTCACCGGCCATCTGTTCTCCTGAATGAAGGCGATATTCACTCTACGTTATAGAAGAAGGTCTTCGAATTTTTGATGTTGGGCCGTGAGGGAACCTACGTTGATGGTGGCTAGCCGAGGCGTTTCTGGAACTTGAAGCGTTGCCAGTGCCTATGATGAGCTAGCTTCTTTGACCGTCTCCGCTTATCTTTTATCTTTTAGGCAATCTTCGCTTATCGTTCGCATTCGTCGCACTGCTGACTCAAAGAAAGACGGTATTACACCACCGGTCAAGACACTGGTCAAGGTGGACAAAGCGTTTGGAAGGATAAAGTTCAACCTTAGTCTCGTACCACTTTACACGGGTGAGTAACTTTATGAACGATATAGGCCGTCCGCGCTGCGCGCGGAGAGCAACGCTGTTGCGTCCAGTGAAGATAGTTGAGCGCAGAGTAAAACAGGCGGCGAGAGTGCACGGGCAAAGAGGAGTGACGCGCAATACACACCTTGCGCTCTCTCCGCGCCCTGCGCGGACGGCCTTTAGCATGTGCCGCTGGATACCGTACGCGGTGCACTGATCGCTCCGCCCCTTTGTCAATTAACCTAGGGATGTGTTGCAGCTAGGGAATTCTCTGATATTTCGTTCATGCTTCTTAACTCGGGTGCAATTTGGATTCACAGTAAATTTCAAAATTCCAATTAAATCTAAAATCAGCTTTCAGAATCATTTTTCGTTGTGAAATAGTTTGCAAGCACTTTTTCAATCTATTTCAGTTTTTTGTTCATAGTAGACTAGTCCAAATTTAATTCTCTTTATTTACATCTGTTACCATAATGAAATTCCTTGTTGCGCACTCTCAAGTTCAGTTCAAAAAGAAGTCGGCTTATCGAAGAAATATTATTATTATTGCGGAAATGACCAACACGATTATCTCTTATGGGGAATGGAAGAATGGGAGAATCTATTATGGAAGAATTCAAATTTTTTGATTTTATAATTCAAAATTTTTATAGTATAACTTTTCGAATCAACATAAGAAAATTCATTGATTTTGCTTCCAAAAACTGCTATCCTCAACACAAATCAATTGTGACTCAATCGAAAATGCTTGTGAACCTGTCGTAAGATGTGAGGTCACTCAGACAATAATGCCTGAGGTATTCTAGATTGATCAAACTCCAAAGTAGGATATCCAGGAGACACTCGGTCATTCAATCAATTTAGCAAACCCCTTGCATTTCAAGATCAACACATCATTAGCTCATTGATTCAATAAATAGAGGAAAAGAAGATTCTGTTGATAACCTAGCTTCCCCCTGGCTTGAAAACATGTTTATACTTTCTTATCAGGATCTGCTTTTGGTAAACTAAAGAACATGGTCGAAAACCACTGCTAGAGCTGTAATACAGAAAACTCATCTTGAAGACTCCTGCGTGGAGTTATTCTAAGCAGTAAAAATTTATGGAAACTCGACTCTATCCGCTGCACGGTGATAGCACGAACTCTTGCAGGAACTTCAGTTTGAGGAATTCTAGGATATGCCGGAAGGCATACAGACGATTCATAGCACGCAAAGGCTGCGGTCTTACAGACGTGAATTTATGGTCTTCTCGCACTCGCGACTGTAACACAAGGTAGGCATAGAATTCTCTAATATGATCACAAAAAATGTCTCTCCGAAGCACGAACTATCTTGGCCGGACGCAACGGCGCCCGGTTTTTGCGCGTCATGAACCGCGTATAACTGTGTTGAAATAATGATATATATATATATTTATTTATTTTATTAGAATCACAGCATCAAGACATAACAAAAACAAGTAACAATAAGTTGATATGTTCTCATACTCAACCAAATCAGGCAATTCAAGAACACAAACAGCACTCAGAATCCCCCTCCCCCTCCCCCGCTCCTCCCTAAAAATGAATACATGATCTTTTCGCACTCGTGACAGTGATATAAAGTTTGCTTTTGCCGTAGAATTCTTTGAATCACAAAAAAGCTTATTATTGCATTCCTCGAAGAGATAACATGAAACGAGTTATCAATGACGATATCGCTTGATTTCGTTCTCCCATTTTTTCCTCACTTCGAAGTACAACCGCAACGCAACTCTAGCATCAACAATCTGGAAAAAAAGTTCCAGTATTTGAACATGACTGAAATATCTGATCCGTTAAAGGCAGTAGGTCGGCAGAATTAGACCCGTGGCAAAACAAGGTCACAGGGTGGGAGCCCCCATAATGGAACCAATGGGCAACCAACCAAAGTTCGATCTTTCTCTGCCACTTCTAACCCCCGAAATTTCAAAGCGAAAGCAGCGCTCATCTCCTGTCCTCTCCGAACCCGCCCACCCCATGGACGAGTGAACGCGAAGCCCGTCATGGCGAAGACGCAGAGTCGTTGCGGTACCTCATGCTTATAGCATTGCGGCTGGCGCTCTGACCGCGGAAGTCACTCGTCTGGGGTGGGCGGGTTCGGAGAGGACAAGAGATGAGCGCTGCTTTCGCTTTGAGATTTTGGGGGTTAGAAGTGGCAGAGAAAGATCGAACTTTGGCCCATAGGTTCCATTATGGGGCTCCTACTCTGAGACCTTGTTTTGCCACGGGTCTCATTCTGCCGACCCACTGCCTTTAAAGCAAGTGTCCGAGTAAGCCCAATGCTAAAGAGTGTTCTTCCATAACTGTCATTGCTCAGGTGAGCAGCAACACAACAGCCGAGCGAGAGATCCACTTTGGGGAAAAGAAAGCCTCGCATATGACGCTGCCCATCAACTAAGAATCACGAGTGTGGGCAAAGGAGAATGCGGTTCTGCATCTGCATAGAAAATAAGGGCGATATCGCATCGAGAACTGCATGAATATCCAGACCCAAAGCGTCCAAAACTTGTAATGATTCACTGCGACAAAAAGATCTCGGATAGTACACACAATTTGTCCAATTTTGCAATACGCATGGTAGACGAGGCTTAGGCCTTAGGGTTGCAAAAGTCTCAATAGCAATGCAAGAATACTCAGGGAAATGATGGGATACACACTTGAAAAATAAATGCACAAAAAGGCGATCTCCCACAAATAAAATCATTCGAAAAGTAG
Organism: Cylicocyclus nassatus; assembly: GCA_958299035.1. NCBI lineage: Eukaryota > Metazoa > Nematoda > Chromadorea > Rhabditida > Strongylidae > Cylicocyclus > Cylicocyclus nassatus. The sequence goes on from CATQJL010000316.1 coordinate 28,933,155, forward strand.
TTAAAAACTTACAGAATCATGTTCTCCTTGTTGTATGTCAATACCCAAGACAGCTTTGGCCAGCTTTTTTAGAGAAGGAAACTGGAAAAGTGATTGGAAGGGAAGTATTTATAGCATGCAAAAATACTTACACCATGACAATCAGCCATTTTTCGCAGTATCATGCATTTTGCAGTGTCCCGAGTCAACTTAGCATTATGGTGGAAACAAAGTACCTAAAGTGCACATTCTTGAGCGGAAGAACCAATACATCAGAAATTTTCCCACGCAAAAACAAGTAAAAAATTGAAAAGAGCTTGCCCGGAAGTCATTATTGAGGGCGTGTCCGACTACAATACGGTCCTTCAAAATTGCAGCAACTTCCCTTTGTACGACTTCGAAAGGTAGCCCTAAAAACTGTGTCCTACGATTTCTAGTAGCAGATGAACGGGTCTACCTTTGGCGATTTGAGCCGGCCGAATACCACTAACACTAGTGCGAAAGTCAGTGACGCGTTCTCGAGGCTTTACATACTTATCGTAAACGATTTTCCCTTCCTGGAAAGTCGTAGTATGCCCAAAAGAAGCTCCCAGAGAATGTAGACTCAGAGAACATTCTCAGAGCAAAATAAGACACATAGAAAGAATAAATGCATGCCTGATTCACGATTGACACTCGTGCAAGAATATCGTCGCTTCCATCTGTTCCACCACCAACATACTCACAATCAAGTGCAATAATATGTGTAGCTTCTCCCCTGAAAAAAACGACGATACAGGTGACAAAAGGCTCATTCTCACTGTTAACGTTACTTTGTGACTGCGCCATTTCGATAGACGTATTATGACTTGTAAAAAGGGATGTACAACCGGGATGGAAGAAGATTAGTTGAAGACAATGGCTTAGCAAAGACCCTTGTTGCATACAGTAATGCTAGGTAGACCCTCTAATTACATCAGTTTTATGGTACTCCGAAAAATTGCTTAATCCTCGAAGCTAGCTCCCAAGTTCCATCAACCCAGCGCATCTTCGGTGAGTGCGCAACAGGTGGAACTTCAAAGCATGCTTTCAGGAATCAATGCATATAAGGTAGGTCTGCGGTTACATTGATTCAGAGAGTCTAGTATTTAACACCAATGAAATCCGACAGAAATAAGCTTTCCTAGCGACTGCCTTCAAAGAAAAAAAGAAGGGCGACAGCTCTAGTCACCGTTCCTCACCAATCCGAAGAGAGATATGATAAAAGTTAAAAATACAAAATATGATAAAAGTTAAAAATGCAAAATTGGCGAGAAGTGAAAAAAATGACCAACAAGAAAAACACTCACGAAGTAGTATCGTGAACTATAACTGGAATATCCCGCTCAATTTTGTTTTTTGGCTCATTATCGTCTTCTATCTTCTCAAGTGCTTCCTTAAACTTCCTTTTGCGAGACTTTTTGACCTGAAAATCAACAAGACTACAATTTATGAGTGCTAGATGAGCTTATGTGATCTACCGTAGGAGTGACGTCCATCTTCAATTCAGGCTCTTCCTCTTTCGCTGCTAAATCTTCTTTCATTCTCTAACAAAAGAAAATGAGATGCTTGAAGGCAATGCTGAAAAATATCCTACCATTTGCAATGCTTTCCATGCTGGTGACAACGGATCCTTCGGTCCTTCTCTGATCCGCCTCAATTTGGCGTACTTTTCTAATTCTGGACGAAGCATATTCAAAACCTGAATTCGTCCATAAAGGCAGCGATTGTGAAAATTGTTCGAGGCAAATGGTCCATAGCAAGTTTACAGCTGCAAAATCTCGCGGCGTTACAGCGGAATTTTCCGAGCTCAAGGAGAATAATTTTCAACAAGAAATCAAAGACCGTACGATAGAAAAACAGAAACACATGCAAAATGCAGAAAACAGACAATTTTCATGAAATTCGCGTGAAAAAAATTGAGTACACTGCCTACACTTGAAATGACGCTTATTTTGGAATTTTTTGAAAAAGCCCCTCTCGTTTTGTTCTGTTGTTTAGCCCCGGTTTAGCAAAGGTGAACAACTCTAAATTATCGTTTCTTATGTGCTGTTGAGAAGAGGAAGAATCAAATTGAGGTGCTTACCTTTCATCTTTAGAGGTGTTGCGTCGTGAGAGAAAACGAAAGTGAAAAACTTGTTTTTCCTTCGTTTTCGTGAGGGTCACAGTTTTACTCTCCCATATAATGTTTTACTAGGGTGTCTCCTTAAGGAAAAATTAGATTTCTCACGGGAATCGGTGAAAAACAGCTTCTACGCACATTTCTAGATGATCGTGCGAAGACTGCATCCTGCGAGTATCTGCGCTGCTGTTCAAATAACTTCAACTCGCCTCGTCTCCTCGAAATACCCTAGACCAAAACCTAGACCGTACAGGTGTGGTTTCTGCAAAGCTTAAATCTCTGTGTTGTTATATAAGTACATTCCAGACGGCGCCTATACGAGGCTGCTGTTGCTCCTGTGCTCCCAGACAAGCTGAAAGTATGCACCCGGGATCTGGTAGCAAAGCGTGAGAAAGTTGAGGTTGGTTCTTTACCTATATTATAGTTTCCTTTTTTCATACTCAAATTTACTAATTTTCAAATTTTTTATTTTCGGCTTCTTTTCTTTCCTTTTCTTGCTTAGTGTATCGTGGTGGGAGTAATCAAGACACATTTGTGCCAATCGGCCTTTTTTCCTTTCCGTCCGCGCGCAATCGGCATGTGAGAGCTTCGTGCCACGTTCGAGCGTGGGCGATCGCGTGCATGGCATACAAAGTGGTTTGGTTGACCGTTCCACACGCAAGGCCCTCGCGTAGCCGATGCATGGCTGCACGAAAGGGAGTACGTGTTGACATAGACTGAATACTACCCGAGCTTTTCCCAGACATCTGCATCACTTTTTTACTGTTAGTTCGCTAAGACTACCAGATTGCAGAGAACGATTATAATCAGAAAGTGCCCAGGATTAAGCGGGATTTATGATTATCTCGTTATGTCTATGATTATCTCGTTATTTTCTGGTGGTATTTATGTTCACTGCATATTCTGTTTTCGCTCGAAAGTTTTTGCTGAAGCCGCCTTCTTAACACATTGCTCCTACAGTAGTCTATTCATCTGGTAAAGCTTAGTGACTACGTTTTTTATTATCCATGTGCTATCTCTGTGCCTTGTGCAGGCGTCAGACGCTCTAGATACACCAAGACAGCTTGCGCTCATCTGTGCACAGTATATCCTGTTTGAGTTCTACACAGCTTCGATCATACATCCTCGATTTTGTTCTCTGCGTGAGTGGGCATTGATTATTCGTAATTGTAAGCTTGCGTTATGAAAGCATAACTTGGTACTCTGCGTCACCTTGCAAAACCTGTCGGAATCGCGCAAGGTATGATGATGGCTCATATTTTATCTTGATAGGGGTTCAGCTGTTTAAATTTACAGCAAATTAGCATATGAAGAAAATAAGGGGTAGGCGAAGTGTAGGCAGACAATAAAATTTGCTCTCGAGCATGCAGCCGTACATGCTTGATATAAAACTGCAAGGTTTTTTCTTAGTTCAAAAACGAGGCGTAATAAGGTAGCCATACTTCACGCGATTTCATGGTCATGCGATCTGGCAATATGCTAGCATCAAATCCTATATTGGCAGACTACAATTGGAACATGTTATTTCGTAGGCTGGTAGTATATATACCGTATCTTCTGTACATTGTGAATGCGCTCACGATGCGTTATAAACAGTTGGAAGTTTGTGTGGCCAATTAGCATCATGACCAGAATCGCGTGAAGTATGCTCGAGGCCAGAGATGCATAAGCTTCGTCTAGCTCGTATCTTAGCCGTAAGCAGATCTTTGAAGACTGCTGCGTACAAAAGTCTTGATAACGTTGACAGAGTTTTTGTGGAAAGAAAATTGTGATGGGCGAATGGGTTTATGTTGCTGATCTCTGATCGCTTGCAGTATGATCCTGTCGAGTTAGCTTTGTCCACTATTGTCAAGAAATGGATGATTTCTGAAGAATATCGTGTCATGGCTATATGTCAATTCCTTCCCGTTAGTGGTCGAACGCTCTGGCTGTCAAAAAATCAGTATGTCTACCTTCTTTTCTACTTGGAGATTTTTATTTCTGCAGTTGGTTGTTTTTTTGAGGTTGCGATTGAAGGGAGTGGAGTTCCGTACGTATGGCAATAAGATTATGAAAAAAGTGTTCGAAGGTTTGTTTTGCGTTACAATTTGTTGGTTTGTCCGGCTTTTCTAGTAAATACTTTTCTAGGCACTCCATTGTCTGCACTTGAGCCGGTCCTAGTTGGGTTTAATGCTACTCTATATGGCAAAGACATAAATGCTTTGAAGGTTATGCAGTCCGAAACGCTCAAATTGAATTGGATCGTACCCTTAGGTAAGCCTGCTACTATCAAATTGTTGTTTTACGCATTTTCTTTTCTTACAGTCTATGTAGTGGACTCCCGGATTTTGGCGAAAGAGGACGTTGATAAATTCTGCGCTGTGGGATCATTAGAAGATCATCGTGCTGAGACTGTACAAATATTGTCCTCACAACTCCGACAACTTACCACATCATTGGATTCACAATCTCATCAGCTTACCGCCACGCTTGACCAAGTCGCTTCTCGTCCGAAATCATAATCAAATGTACAAAGTATCTGATAGAAATAGTTTACTTGTTATGTTTGTTAGGAAAATGTTTACTTCTAATAAAAAATCTTTGTAACTCTGGTGATGATGCCTAGTTGCAAAGAAGGTCAGGAACGAATTCGGATGGTTTATCGCAAAGCGGGTGCGAAAGCGATGGTAAAAACGTTGTGAATATCAACAGAAAAGTCATTCTATCTCCCAAATTGTCCTGTTACCTACCTTCAATTCTTTAAGACACTTTAGCGGAGACAGTACCTTATCTTTTAAGATTTTAACTATTTTCATGACAAATATTCACCTCATCTCGTGCTAAAAAATCAAAAGAATCAAGGGATGTCGGACTTGAGCCAGCAGAATTTCGATTACCCCAAAATCTCACGACGGATAAGTCCTTCCATCAGAACGTCCGGACTTATCTGACAGTCTTCGAACTTATCTGACAAGTTTCAGGATATGTATTATATAATGGAAAGGAAAAGAACTTCTACGTAGGGCGAACTCATCTGAAGGGAAATATCCGGGTCAAAAAGCGGACTCATCTGTGAGATTTTAAGGTAGATACTTGGGAATGATTGGCTGATGGAGCATTAAGTCAATTCTCCTAGGCAAAGGCTTCCTCAGATGACCAGGATCAATTCACAAATGCGCCTAGTACTCTTCAATCAAGAATTTCCGAATTTCTACAACTTTAGGACATTTCCGGGATTAACATTTAATGAAATCAAATTATAACAGTTCACTTTTTCTCATAAGAGCTAATGTCTCTACAAGGCGCTTTGTTCAATAAAGGGAGGAATAAATAAATTAGGGGAGGTTCGCAAAATCTCATATGTTTTGAAAGACATAACCTATTCTCATGCTGCAATTGAGACTAAAATCATCATAACTTTTGTTTTACGAGGACTCCGCTGAAGCGGAAATCATGCTGACTACGAATTTCGCTGAACTTGCTGATAAGGGAGCATATCCTGTTCGCAAACCTTATCGTGCCAATGCTATCTGTGAAATAAGCCTTTCTGTTGCCACATGGCTCCTGTGGCTACCGCCTTTCTTCTGCTGGCATTCAGCCAATGGTATTTAAATTATATTTAGCATTATTGCTTTAGATCTTATCCAGATTCTCTTAGCATTCCTGCTGCGCTGATCACCAATCTTCCTGGAGCACCAAACGCAAATTTCAAGCAGTATTCGGGCTACTATACGGTAGGGTCCACAAAAAATCACCAACTGCACTATTGGTCAGTTTTGCATCAACAGGACTACTGTAGCCATAATCCATCGACTGTTTTTTGTGCACTATGTTTCATTTCAGGTTTGTTGAATCACAGAATAATCCAGCAACAGACCCGCTATTAGTGTGGTTGACCGGCGGACCAGGATGTTCTGGCCTATCTGCTCTCTTGACCGAGTGGGGACCATTTATGGTAAAGAATTACTTGCCGTCAAGCTTGTTCACTTGTGCAGTTGCACGATTACTCAAATTTGCATCTCCCACAAACATTTGACTGCCAAGTACCATACCAATGCCGACAATTTGCGCACTCAAAATAGTCGTAAAGCGCAGCTTTCACGTTCGCGCCCGCGGCCACTTTTTTACGCGCAGATGTTGCCAACACCGCAAAGGACTACATAAACTGTCAGATCTACTACAGTAAAGTCTTTATGTCATCAAACGAGCTCAATTTGGATTTTTATAAAAAGTTATTGATCCCATCCTTTCAAACTTCGTGTCTTTCTTAGGTCAACGATGATGGGGCAACGCTAAGGACTAATCCCTACTCATGGAACAAAAAGGCTTCTATACTCACACTGGAATCTCCTGCTGGAGTAGGATACTCATTTGCTACTGATAACAAGTTGAAGACTGGAGATGACCAGGTATGACATTGTCAGAGCTATGATAAGAATCACTGCGAGAGCAATTTGCTCAAGGATTTCCGTCAATATCAACATCTGCGTTGTCATTATCAATAGGATATCCTGAATAACTTTTGCAAAGTACTAATAATAAGTTATCGCATGAGTCTATAGCCAAAAGATGAAAAAAAGTTCTAAAATTTTTTGGAAAAGTCTTCACTATATCACATGGTATATCTTATTACATAAAATTCAAGTTTCATTATTTTATAATAAATCGTAAAGAAAGTTCCAAAATTCCAACTATTCTACCACTCAATCAGCTTATTTTTCTTGTAAAGAGATTAGATCATAGAACCAAGCTGGTCTACGTCAAACATTTTGAAGTTTTAGTACGACTTACTTCCAATTTTATGTTTTGAGCATTCTTTATCAAATTGTATCCTTGAAGCCATTAATCTTTTGCTCTGAAAGCACATGATTTCCTTGGTTGGTATATCTTTCAGAATGAATTTCAATTTTGTTTAGAGAGGTCTACAACCTGTCAAAATTTTGCCAAACAAAACCGACTCAGTAGACATCCAAATACGGGGGCAAAATTTGATCCAACTGGATTTTTCGTTTTCATTTTTGAGTCGTTTCATGAGTTTTCAGACTGCTAGCGAAAACTGGGAAGCTTTGGTGGCATTCTTCAACGGGTTTCCACAGTACAAGAATAATGATTTTTACGTCACTGGAGAATCTTACGGAGGTCAGCGTTTGTTTTCTGCCGAGGAGATAATCTAATCTACCTAAAAATGACTTTGAACTAATTTCACCGTAAACGAGGACATTCTTGGATTACGGTGGCGAGATATCCTACAGTATTTTTTTGGAAGATTTGATGAAGGACGTTTTGCAGGTGTCTATGTTCCTATGCTCATGCAGACAATTCTCGACAGGCAAAATCAAACTCATATCAACATCAAGGTAATATTTTCGTTCTTGCAAAATACAAGAAACAGCCAAATACCATCGGTTCCGGCTTCTGTGAATGTAAAAGCCTCAACTAGACTGTTCTCCAAGCAACAGCTCTTGTGAATGAATTGTGGCCAGGAAAGTCAAATCTAGACTTGCCCATTACCGTATTCTTACGAGCAATCCAGCATTTTCGAGTACGGTTGCGAGCGAGAATTCAGAGTTGATGTTTTAGCTGAATTATAAGAGTGCCTTTTGGGCAGTAGCTTGGCAAAAGTCTCCTACTCATCCACATAAGAACAGGCCCAAAATTTGGCCGGGCACTCATCCAGATATCTTTTGCCAAAGTAATTGTTTTTAGGGTTTCGCAATCGGGAATGGTTGCGTATCGGAAAACGACGGTACAGATGCTTTGGTTAACTTTGAGTATGCCCGCGGAATGATTGATGATAGGCGAGTTTACGACTTGCAGTATATAATCCAAAAAATTAATCTAGTAAAATTAGAATAATTTCTTTTTTAGCAAATGGGAGCGGATAAAATCGCAGTGCTGCAATAACGATACCGATGGATGTCCATTCCATTCATTCAACGAACTTAGTTCATGTGGCGTGTTTGTCCAGACCACAACGACTAGTGCTTGGTAAATTTAGTTTTTCATAAACTCTGGGAGTATGAGCAATGTGTTTTAGCTCTTCAAACCCATTATACGTTTTTGAAATCTACTATAAATCAAAATTCTATTACGAAGATCTCTCCAAGCGCAACAAATTATTGCAAATAGCAAACCTTTAACTGTACAACGGAATCCTTTAGAAGTTCAGAATTTTTCAGAAATTCGGTAGTGGCAACATCATATAGCACAAGAATATGGAATCGTTACGCATATCTTTCAGAACAAATCTGGTCGTTCTTATGGACTTAGGGAAGGAAAGTGAAAAGAGGGAACTTCAAATTTTAGTAACTTTTTTGAAGGCGTAAAACCCCGGTTTGAACAAAGCTTGCGAAAACAAAATCTTATATCAGAAACTGGAATGACAGACACTTTAGAAAATGTTTGGCAAAAATGATTACACTTCATCAGCTGTCTAAAAAAGGTAAAACGTGCGTCAATTTTGAGGCAACCTAATATTTTACACTAATACTTTCGGGGTACTTTAATATTTTCCGACTTTCATTTGTCTAAAATTCGGTATTTTGCGGACTGATCAATAGAAAAAACACATACTTTCCGAAAACAAAAATTTGAATCTGCAATTTTTTATTTTATTTTTTTAAAATGGTTTCACTGTTGAATTCGCAACGATTATTCTTACCATAGCACAAAACAAGCATTTTAGGGAAGGCGGTATCAATCCTTATAATATGTATGATAATTGTGTAAACACACCCGGAACTGAAGTATCAACGCGATTCCGTTTGGAGTATAAACTCCGTACAGGAAAGGAGCTGGATGTGTCCCAGGTAAACGAATTCTCTATGAAATTTCTTAGAACTGTCCATCGCTTGCAGCTTTCTACTGTACCATGCATGAACGAGACGGCTGTCACCGTATACCTTAATAGACCAGATGTTCGTAAAGCCATCGGAATACCTACTTCACTAGGACCATGGGCTATCTGCAGGTAAGAGGAAGGATAGGCGAGTAGGAGGGGGAGGGGGATGAAGGGTAGTCGATTTAATTGGTGTTCACTAAATTACTCATTGTTACACAGTTGGCATGTTTCTTTGCAGTGACACCATCAGCAATACTTATAATCGACAGTATGGAGAAATGGCATCACGGGTAAAGAATGCACTGAATCAGGGGCTTAGAGGTAATTTCAAAAAAGCTAACTCTTTTCTTAGTTTTTTCGCACTTTAAGGAATGATCTACAGTGGTGATGTTGACATGGCTTGCAATTTCCTGATGGGACAAAGATTTTCGCGCAAACTGGGCCTCCAAGTGAGTCTTGCTGAATGCAGTTGTCATAACGAGAACTGGTCCCCGCTGATGTTTGATAATCATCATTGCTACACTAAACAGTTTCCACTAGTGTACTTTCAAATATAATAGTACAAGGCTCAAAACCCCCTAATTTTGCAAAAGACCAGTTCTCGCCTACAAATGTCAAAGGATCTGTATCTGCATTCAGGAAGTCCAAAACAAGAAGCATTACATAGTTGATGGACAAGTTGGAGGCTATCACACCGAATATCAAAATCTCCATTTTGTGACAGTTAGGGTGGGTGAAAAGTTCAACATAATACTTTCTGCTCCCAACTGTTTCCTTCCAGGGCGCTGGTCATATGGTCCCCACCGACAAGCCATCCGTCGCATATCACATCTTAGATTCATTCTTGTATAAAAAGAGCTTCTGATGATAAAACTTTGAGCAGTGTCGATTTTGTTTCTTTCTGCGTTTGATGTGCATTGTGTAATTACAATACGCATTGATTTTGTTATTGAAAGTAGCAGGGGGAGGGGGGAGGTAAAAATACGTGCAAAACGTGAGAAACTTAAGCTACGCACACCTGCGCTCCACAGTCACTACCTTGTCAGGACCTGTTCGACCAAAATCTCAACATGGGCAGAGGAACGAACGCCTCAATTAGGCATCGCCCCCGCGGGCTGCTGGTCCTTTCGTACTGCTGTTGATCGTGTGGGGACCAGTAGTCCGTGGAGGCGGTGCCTAATTGTGTTCGTTCCTCCATCCTCTCAACGCGCGTTTTTGCTTTGAAGGAGAGGGAGGTGGGGGAGAGGGGGGGGGGGGGACTCCTGTAGTTCAACTTGCGCAGACTTAATAAAAACTGCGGAACAGAGACAGACAAGATTTATTGGTTGCCACTTTTCAGAGTCATAATCTTTGCTAGGGAAGTTCGGACAATGTGCAATTACGATAGTCGGTAAGAGGTCGAATGCTTTCATCCATGTGGAACTTTGCATAGGTAGGTTATTCATGCAAAACCTAGAAATCTTTGCCATGAATCCTGCTGCGTTATGCAATGAAGCACGGTAATTATACGGTATAGGGTATTCTATATAGGGTATTCAAATCCAAGTATTTTCTACATTTTTTAATGCATGAGCAAGTTACTTGCGCTAGATGATTACGCTGAAGTTATTTTCCTATAATTCGGTGAACATTGCTATAGCCGTAAAACTCAGCAATCGATCAGTAATTTATTTGCTAAGGACTATGATGTAAGATCACTCAAGTTCACGGGAACTTCACGAGGACTTAGAGGGAACTTTCCGAGTGTCTTCCCGAATTTTGCGAGGGCTTGCGGAATGTCTCCGAAAGCCCTCGGAACATATCGCAAATAAATCCTCGGAAAGATCTCTTTTCGCGTTTTCATTCACTACAGTACTAAATGAAGCCCGCGAGAAGTTTGGCAAATTATTTTGCCCTCGGGTTCCCGCGAAATGTCTAGTAGTTCCTTTCCTTTGCATTGTTGCATCAATTCAATCCCAACTCTGCGATCTGAGCTTTGATTTCCACGGCGACATCTATTTCTCAGCAGCTTTGATAAGTTTATCTTCTCTGCCAGCTATCTGTTGAGCAACAGTCGGACGTATCAGTGTTGTAATACATAACAAATGATTTGCTAGCAGCTAGGTGATTAGATACATTGGTTCTGTCGATTTCTCACCTGAGACAATCAAAAAACTTTCTGCTTCGAAGAGAAGTAATACTTTGCTGGAAATTTGTTTGTAAGATCCGCCAGTCATTGGTAGACGGCATCAGGCTCATATCAAATACGGAATACTAGACAAAATTAGCAGTTATTGCTAGCGTCAAGTTTTTCGAGTAAACTATTAGGTTGTAGAAAAAGCCCCCGGCACTCGCAAAATTTTTTTCAAATCGCTGTAACTTCAAGCAGATTGAATTTTTTTAAAGCTACAAACTTCATTGCAAGAACAATTTTGTGCACAACAGATATTTGTCTTGCTTGCTTTTCAGCACCTCAGTGCCGTCCACCAGCTTGGGCAGAAAGAAAAAAGGCCGTCCGAAAAGTGACCTATTTGTGCAAGATTATCTCAGGCAACGATGAAAGCTGGAGAGCTCAAATGCTGTAGTTATATAGAAGTTTGCTGGAGCTGTTATGGGGACCATTCATGTTTTTGCAGGATTACTTGCAAAAAATTTTTTTCTAGAAAGTTTGAAAAATCGACCATTTTCTGCTCCTAAAAATGCACCATTTTTCGAGTAAGTGACTTTGAAGTCTTGTCGTTCTGCATAGGGTGGACCAAATCTTTGATTACCGCGAACATTATTGGGGTAATGCCTTACACATCTTTTGGACCTATCATCAAAGTTTGGCGATCCCCGCAGAAGGGACGCCAGCTGCGAAAAGAGTTGCAGTCAGAGGCAAGTTCGACAACTTGTAATTTCTGAGCGCAAATCGCAAAACTCGAGTGCAGCTGCGGGTCAAAAGTTAACAGTCTTCTCAATCAGATCACCCATGATTTAGACGAATTTCTTTGAAATGCGCAAAAAAATGGCTGTAGGAAGAAAAATTGTGAAATTTTTATGGTTGGAAAGATTTTCCTTTCAGAATGTGCAGATCAAACACGCCTTGGCATTGATAAAAATCAGAAGCAGTATCGAAATCCTTAGGCTTCCCTCTACTGAACAGTATTAAAAACTTGGTGTCAAAGTCGGACCGGGAGCCGAAAAAATGCGTTTGAAAATGAAATTTCCAAAAGTGCCAGGGAACTTTTTTTGCAACCTAATATATAGGCACTTCTTTTACCCATTTCAAAAAAAATTATACTATTAGGGTGATCCAAAAGTAGTGGGGCACCTTGATTTTTTTTAACATTCTTCAAGATTTCTTTCTGATTAGCTAAGAACGCCTGGCATTTTTAACGCCTTTGTATAAAGTGACCTTCGCAGGTTATCTTGACAGCACCTTACAGCACCTCACCGACATTTCTTCGAGTGGCGCTCCAAAGAAGTCAGACAGACTTTTTTGAACGCCATTCGAATTTGGGACGCTGCACCTGATAGTCCCTCGACATATGGCATTTCGAAAGAGCTTTCCAAACTCTTTCTAATGATTACTTGAATATTTAAAAATTGCACATTATTTTATACAAAAAAGGCACTTTATTCGAAAAAGTGCGGTGTTTGGCGCAGATTTTCAGGCTAAAATTCATGTTTTGGGACACATTCTTTTGAAAATGAGAAAAGTCAAAGTAATTTGCATATGTATGGATAGAGCTTAAAAAGCACTATCAAAAAGCAACTGCTAAGTTTGGGCTTATTTGATTACCTTGATGAAAGAATAAGTAATATGTCTCCTGATACCCGATGCTATATCTTCTGTTCTAAAGCCTTGGGACCACCGAGCTATTGTGGATTTGGTGACAGTCCCCTCACCCATTTCTGCGCACGTATCTCTGGTAGGCTCACTTGTTTTACTGCGGCTGCTGCTCAAAGTTAAGAATTACTTGAAGTGGTGAGCTTCAGTTTTAAGCGCTTATAGAATTAACGCCATGTGACAGTGCCCAACTATAGACCTCGATCAGAAGGTTTTGTTATGTACTAACATCTGCCAAAACTTGGACTTCCAATTAGCTTTTCTATTTGAGAAAACTGCATTCATTCTCTAGCTGCCCCATTACTTTTGGATCACCCTGATAGATCCTTCATTTATTATTTATTCAACTTGGTATTCTGGCAAGAAGCTTCGATTTTCTCATCCAGCCTTCCAAAGAAGAGCGGACAAATTCTCAAATATTTGAAAGGCATTTTGAGTACATGTGCTTTTTGTTACTCTACACTCCTTGGCATCTTATTTCTTGGTACCATCAAAAATAGCAAATTAGAAAGAGAGCAATGTAATAAGTGTTCCTTCCTGCTTCATTTGTCCCTTCACTTCTTTCTTCTCTTGTTGCACGGAGATAACATCAAGAAAAAACTTCTTGTTTGCAGAAGCCAGGTTGGAACATTCCCTATTTCACTGCAAGTCTGAATTTTCAGAGATTGATGAACGTAACACTGGAAGAGACATGGCAGAGAATTTGCCTCCAAAAATAGATGCTTCCGCCTTGAGTCTTTGCACTTAAGTGCATCGAATAGTATGAGCAATAAAAACTAGCATGAAATACCAAAATAGCAGGTTAATAAGAAATCATTTGCGTCATAGTTTACTGAACAGTTATAGAGTATGCGCACACCAGTTTTTAGATACGGGATTACAGACAAAAAAGGAAATCCCATCCAAAACAAAAATTCTTGAATTTTTTCAAACTCTCTGGACTACCCTGATCAGTCCACTAAAAGTGAAAATACTTCCCAGAATTTTTTTAACTTTTATTTTCACTGAATGCCAATGGCAGACAAAATTTTAAGGAAAACATTAATCAGAATGAAAATAGAAACATTCAATGCATTTTAGCAAGTTTGAATTAGAAATATTGAAAATATAGTTACCAATGTTGAGAACCTCGAAACACAAAAGTTGCAAAGTTTTCTACAAGAATCTAATCACTTGATTTTATTTCAGAAATGGCAGATGATGATTTATGATTTTAGAACATGAGAGCTCTACGAATAAAGTGGAGTTCAAGTCCGTTTTTCATGCGAAGAACTTTGGGGATTTTTTTTGAGTAAAACAATATAGAGTTGTTTGAATAGTTGCAACGTGCTTCGAATCCAAGATGACAAAAGTTTCTGCTCATATTTATTCAGCTGTAACTGTTTTTTTTTACATTCTCATTGATTAGCAGACAACTGACATGCGGGAACTCCACCAAAATCATTTCCTTAGTCGAACAGAAACCTTTGATCCATATCTCTTGGTTCAAACATCACTCCAGGGCTCGAGGTATCATAGCCACTGACCCCTGACCCAGTATCAATCACGGCGGTTCTGCCGCCGGCGGCTCCGCCTTCTGCTGCGACCGAGTCCATTCGTCGTCGACCAACGGCTCGAGCGCTATGTTGTGGACGGGACTGCTGTCGCTGCTGGTACTCAGCCAAGCTGAAGAAATCAAAGAATTACCTGGTGTCAGCTTTGAGCTGAATTTCAAGCATTATTCGGGATTTTTCAAGGTTTCGGACACGCATTTTCTGCACTACTGGTGGGTATCTATCCCTATTTTTCCTCAAAGCTTTGGATAAACAGAATTCTTAACCTTACAGGTTTGTCGAGTCCCAAAATGATCCCAACACCGATCCATTGATCTTTTGGTTCAATGGTGGTCCAGGATGCTCATCGCTAGATGGACTTCTGAATGAAATGGGTCCCTACACGGCAAATATGGACGGTAAGAGCCTCAACCAGAACCCGTGGTCATGGAACAAGGTAATTTTTGGATTTTTTTCTTTTTTGATGCTGTGAATATAGCGTTCATGCTTTGCCGACAGCATTTGCGCGTAAACAACGGTTTGGGCCATTTTTGCGCGCACATCGTAAGCAAGTCGCAAGAACAGCATTTATTTACCGAATGTTGTCATCACCGCAAAAGCACGATATTGAACGTCCATTCTACTTATATGTCTTTTAGCTCGCTTCTGTTGTCTACATCGAATCTCCAGCTGGAGTAGGATATTCTTACTCTAGCGATGGTAACATCACCACCAATGATGATCAGACATCTCTAGAAAACTATGAAGCTGTCAAGCAATTCTTCACGGTACTTTTGGACAGCTTGAATTTTTGGATTACTGTAGCCAAAGATCGATATTTTAGACATTCCCACAATTCCGAAAGCAAGCTACCTATATCATGGGTGAATCCTATGGTGGAGTATACGTTCCAACTCTGACAGCAAGAATCGTGGATGGTCAGCAGGACTTCCCTATTAATCTCAAGGTGATTACCGTATGCCATCGTCGTGCCAGCGCCGTGCCGGAATCCACGTGGCAGCCTACTTATCAATCGTTTCTGGCACCGCGTCAGCGCGATACTGTTTAAACGCTGCTTAAGCTCATTCGGTTGCCTAGATTTTTTGTAATTTCAGGGTATGGCCCTGGGTAACGGCTATGTCAACGAGAAAATGAACATCGACACGTCGATACGGTATGCCTACGGTCATGGCATTATCGATGAGAAGACCTGGAATACCCTCGAACGTGACTGCTGCAAGAATTGCATCGATACTTGCGACTTCACTCAGGTGAGCTGGAAATTCTTGCTTTCATAACAATGCCGTCATGTGTTACTGAATCACAGCTCGTCACTCATCACAGTTTAGAAAGGGGGGGAGGGGCTGAGAAAAGTGAGAAGAGTTTGAGCAGCTGTTTGACTAACAAAGTGCAATGATTATTGATGGCAGTGGTGATAGGGTAAAAGTTTCAAGAGCTTGCTCAAAATTCAGACTGCGAAAAATCAATCCTAAGATCAGCACAAAAAGTAATATATGTAGCACACACAGGAGTCAAGTACGAATAAATGCGATATACATCAATATCCAGAATTTCTATTTTAACAAAGTAGCAGGAAATCTAATTATGTAGTACCGAATTGCTTCTAATGAAATCACTAAATATAATCTTAGTGTGGGTGGGTATCCCGAAGAAGCAAGATTTTTTTGTACAAACAAGTTCATACCCATTATAGGCCATAGGTCGAATGTTCCAGCAAACCAAATTTTTCCTGTATTTGTCTTCCTTTTCTCACCTGCATAAGTATTTTGCAGATAAAAATTCTATAAAGGAATGTTCAATAAATTTGGAGTATACTGTTATATTTTCAAAGCAATGGCGGTGCGAGAAAATCTTTTCTGGAAATGAGCGAGAAAAGAAAATCTTTGAACGAACGGGTGGCGTTAACCACCATCTTCATATAATTCTTGAGATAATTTTCAAATTTGCTGACTCATATCCCCATATCCCCAATTTTAAGGAAGGTGCGTCGCGGTTGCCACGCCCACAAAAAATCATACCATAATTCAATCATAACGAACTTGAAAGATTTTCAAAACCATTTTGAAAACAGCTACTCGCTCATTTTCAACTCCTGTAGACCTTCTAAAAGATTTCGCTACACATCTCCGGGAGATTTCGCTACACATCTCCGGGAGAAGGAATAGTACCCAACATGCTCTCATCCTGTTTAGTACTTTTCTTCATGAAAATATCCCAAGAGAAACGCTGTTGTAAAGTACAAATCGCTCAAGCCACTCCAAGAAATAATGTCATCAAAAGATATTATCTATTATCAATGACTTGTGACCTTGTGACACGATCGTAAAAGCTGTGAGGTAAATTTTTACAAACGTAAATCTTCACACACCTTCCCACAAAATAAAAATCAAATATGCTTGGTAACATGGATCATTCGGCAGAACAACTCTTTGCAGGTAACCGGACACTGTGCCACAATGGTCGAAGACATCTTCCAATTCCTCTGGGCTGGAGGTTTGAATCCATATGACCTTTACAGAGACTGTGACCCCAACCCATCTGTCAATGGCGAACGCATGGTCCAGATGCTCAAGGGTACTGTCATCAATAAATCAGGGTTTTCTGAATGATTGAGTTCCTTTTTTAGGCGTTGCTGCCGGTTACGATTATGTAGAGAAGGCAAAGAAGGAAAAGGATTTGATGAGCTTCTTGAGGGTAAGGATACTATCACGAGCTTTCATACAACTGAAAGGCAGTGCCCGGAAACTTCCAATTACGTGATTTTCTTGTAAGGAAACTGATTAGGGAGATTCATTTAGAAAGAAGCAACCAATATGACTTATTATGCCGAAAAATCAAAACCTAAGTTCTCGCCCAGTACCGTACTCCATGTCACTGATTGATGCGAGTACTGTATCGGGCATGGGTTTGAGGAGGAATTTCTTGGTCAAGAATGCACCACATAAGGTGGCAGTTGAGCGGATAAATCTGACCTTATCAGCAATTCTTTTTCAAAAAACTGAATTTAGAAAGTATCGAAATTTTCTTTTAGTCCCACGAGCCTCTCTATGGAGATGCTCCATGCCTCAATGACACCGATGTCATCGTCTACATGAATGATCAAAAAGTGCGAGATGCCCTGAACATTCCATCGAACCTTCCCAAATGGGACATCTGCAGGTAAGCTGGGGAAATTTGATCTAAGGATACCATCGTAATTCTTACCATTCTAGTAATGAAGTCACTTCGACGTACCAGAAACAATACGGAGACATGGCCCCATTCATCAAGAAGATCGTCAAGGCTAACGTACGAGTTCTCCTCTACTATGGTGATACCGATATGGCTTGCAATTTCATGATGGGACAGCAATTCTCAGATCAACTTGGTCTTAAGGTGGGTCAAATAAGTAAAGAAAATATCTGGTTCACACCAACAACGTACAATTTTTAGCGAACTCTTGGCAAAACTCCGTGGAAATTCGATCGTCAAATTGCTGGATTCAAAACTATGTTCAAGGGGCTTACATTCATAACAGGTAGGTCAAAAAATTATAGAAATTTTAGGGCTCAAGCAGGATCAAATTATTCATTTGTAAGCGAATAACTCAAGTCCAAACTCGCGACCAATACCGTACCTAATCAGGGTACTGGGCGAGAGTTCAGAACTAAAAATTTTGAACGCGATTTAAGTATAAGAGCTGAAGCTCTAGCATTCTTCTGCAAATATTTTTTTCTTACGAAAAAGCGTTGAAGATCTAAAAAATGAATACTCGGTGTGAAAAATTTCCAAAACGGTTTTTTTTCAGTCCGAGGAGCCGGTCATATGGCACCACAATGGCGAGCACCACAAATGTACTACGTTATACAGCAGTTCCTTCTTAACCATCCTATTTAAGAATATTACAATAAATATGTTACATACACATGTTTGCAGAACATATTAATGTGCAATTCATCTTAAAATGACAAATAAAAATATATTTGTGAAATATGAGCATTTGCCTTTGCTGCAAAACGCAAAAAAACTCGACTCCTCGCAAATTGCAAAAAGGTATCATTTTATTGATGTCAAATATATGAAAGTGCAATTGAGATTTTTTCAGCACTTGCCTTCTTGCATTTTATCTGATAAAAATATAAAAAATGCCATTATTAGCCCAAAAGTGCAACATTTGTTTCTGGTGCCTAGAACTAGCAATAACGGTGCTCCTCCAGAGATTTCCGTCGGGGAGGGAGGGGGGGGGGGAGCACAAGGTGGCATTAGCCACTTTGAAATTCGGAGATGCTTTTGAATTCTCGAGATCAGAGCTTCTCAGAAGAATTACAAGTACATGCAAGTCATTATGTTTTCATAACTCATGTAAGTAGCTTTCAAAAATTTGCGATCCATTCTCGATGGGGTTGCCTCTGCTTGTAAGAGGGGTTTGAGGTCAGTCCTCACAGATGGTGCAAATTTACTACTTCTGAGTGCGCTACTTTGAGATTTACTGAAAACTACTCAAGGCAAGGGAGACGAAGGGCGAAGGAGCGAGAGGAAGAATGGTGAGCAAACCTTTTATCTCCGCTTTGAAATCAATATCTATCGCTTTCAACAAACTGGAAACCAAGGTACCCTTCGATTTAACTGGCTTGGCTGCTGGAAGGCGGGGCTTCGTGACCTAATTACGGCTAGGTGGTAATCGGAGAGCACGCGCGCGGGAGAGACGCAGATTGCGCGGGTGGCCTTAATTAGGTCACAGAGCCCCGCCTTCCAGTCGCCAAGCCGGTTGAATCAAAGGTTACAAAAGTACTAGCGAATACCACGCAGCCTATGGGTGGTCCGAGTGGGTCTATAGAGATATCCAAAGTTGTCCTCTGCTATATTCAGGCTATGCTACGTTCGGTATGTATTGTTTTCATAAGAAAGTAAAACGAAAACTGGGTGTGTCGGTCTCGAGACTACTGAAAGTGCGGGGATAACAAGCTTAGGTCAATAATTTTGGCAATTCATTAGATAATAGGGGCGCCTCCAAGGAGTTTTTAGCATGCTGACAAACGGATGATAAAACAGAATAATAAAAATCTTTCTTATCGATTATTTTTATAACTCTTTAAACATATGCATCCGCACATTGCAAAAAGGTTCGCAGTGATACTAACCTCGGTTTTACAGAAACTCTTCACAGAAAAAATCTGCGGAAAAACCTGAAACTCTTACTACATTTGTCATCTCCAAGGTGGCAGGATATGATAGTTTTGACGGCTCTCTTTATATTTTAGCCTCTAAGGCTTTAGGAAATTTTTTCGATTTCTTCGAAATAAAATGTATGGGTCCCACTCGCTATATAAAATACCGCTCGTAATTTGTAAAAAAAAATTGGCGGCGGCCGCTCAATTCAGGCGGCGACCACCGAAATTAGAGCACCGAAGTTAAAGGCAGTGTCTCACCAAAATTTGGTTGCCGAGATTTTTGCTTTTTGCAAGCCTGTCAGACCCTGTCTAGCACTGTATGGGCTTACAATCGCACGAAGTTCCCAAAAACCCCGCTTTTTGGAGGCCCCGAGGAAGCAACGTGGACGAGTTGTACCTTCCAAATTCAGGCTCAGCCACAGTGGCAGCAACAGAGGGGAGGTGGATGCCAAGTGGAGGGACATGTTCAAACGCGTAAGGGGGGAGACCGAAGGAGTCGTCCGCGCGTACCAACTCTCTCTCCGCGTACCACTTTGAGCGAATTTTTGTCAGCCTGGAGGGGGTCAAATTGAGTGAAACTTGTTGCAATGGCCTACCTAGAGGTCCCTATAACAGAATATATGAAGATCCGCGCGACCTCAACTTTGGTGAGACACTGCTTTTAAGCGACAAAGTTAGGTAGCGCGAGCGTAAATTCAGGCGGCCGCCACCTAACTTCTCCAGAATTTGTCAAAGTACCCTTATCTCGGTTCAAAGTTCATGAATTCTATAACTAAGCGTACCATTCGATTCAGCTCGGCGAGGCGCATCTTCCAGTACATAGACGTGTCATCAAATTAGCTTTTTGTTTGGAGGATTACTCAGTGGGCTGATAACATTTACATTCATCTGCTGTTGGAGGCACTTTGTGTGGATAGTGTAGGGACAGTAAAAAGTGACTTCGCGCGGATCCGTTTTCGCTCAGAGTGGCTATTTGTTGCGTTGACTGCAATAATTATCAGGGTCGGTAGTAGATCTGTGGAAACTCATAGTTATAACTCAGAGTTAACTCTGAAGGTGAGTTATTTCTGAGGTAACACACCCTTTTGACCCCCTTAACAGGTGCTTGAACAGACCAAATTTAGAAAGCGATGATATGGCAGGATACTCCGTAATCAGTAGTTTATTCCTAGTAGCGCAACATTGTCCAAATCGTTCTGCACGAGACAGCGCCACCAAACACGCAGTTGAGCTCTGAGATAACTCTGAGTTTGGTGCGATTTCCATTCTATCATGGAACTCAAAGATAGCTCTGGGTTTGGTCAAAGAAAGAGAAATAGTCACAAAAGAAGACGGGCAGTTAAAATGTCCTCCGTAGTACATTTTGCTTGTAGTTTCAGCTGGCATGATGGAGGTATTGTGGTGCGGTGTGATTTATGAAATTTTGAAATTTTGTAAAATTCTGGCCCGGGGGGTTGTTCGGTGAGCTGATCACGAATATGGTACTCATTTTTCACCATGGAATCATATAGCAGCCTACAGTTGGTTTACGTAGACAGGAGAAAAACAAAATTTGGCCAAAACCTAGGCCGGTGGGGTTATTCGAGGCGGTGATCACGAATATGGCATGCAGTTTATACTGCGGTGACATTTGGCAAGGTTACGGTAGGTTTACGGTAAATGGAGGAAAATCACGAAACTGATCGAAATTGGTACACCGAAATTATTCGGGCGCAAGTCACAAATATGGTGTGCATTTCTGGCTGCGGATCCATATAGCGGAGTTACGGTAGCTATAAGGTAGATTGAGAAAACCACAAAACCGGTCGCAACTTCGACCGTTGGGGTTATTCGGGGTGCTGATAGCGATTACGGTACGTATATGTAAGTGGGCTAAATCATAGAATAAGGGCAAGGAGGGGGGTTAATCTGTGCGCAGACCCTAAATAGTCCATTCTTACCACTACATATGCCATCCGCTCTCTCTATTGTTTGAAGCTTTCAACTGCGCAAAAGAACAATGCGTGCGATAAACCACCATTTCTCGACAGAAATTAACATGAGTGAGGCTTTGATATAACTTTTGACTTGCTCATGTTAATATGAGTACATTATAGAAAAACTTCAAATTTGAAGGGTGTCATGGTCTAACCAGCCCGGCACAGATGGGGGGCCAAACTGGACTAACTTTTTGAAGTTAAAAGCAACGGGGATATCGTTTTTATAAAGTGTGTTCTCATCAAGTTTGAGAACTTTAGACCGCTGAGCCCAATTTTTGAGCTGAAAAGTTCTCCGAATCTGAGTGAGATGATGGTAGATTTTGAAGCATACCAAGTAATGTTTTTTCTGCCGCGTTCGCAAGCCGTTACTGGACGTCTAGATGACACAACCTTTCCATAAGCGTACAGATCAGCCGATTACTTTTGGACAAGCTAACGATTTGTGCAATTTTTGCGGCCGTTGGGCGTTCAAGCGAATTTGCTCCGTAAAATCTCCTTTTTGGAGATTGATGAATGCCGGTTGCATTGCATATTTCAAGGCTTAGGGGTGCATCTGTAGCCCAGATACTGGAGAGTGACAAGTTTTTCAAAGAAGCAGAAAGCATCAAGCAGGAAGTGGCTGCAAGTTTTGACCAACCCCGATTTTGCGCTTTTCGCCAACTTCCCCGGAGCTCACTTCAGTGTGCTTGAAACTGCATGGTTTTTTGATACAGTGTTAAGCGGTTTGATTTGCGCGTAATATCGAAATTTGGATTCGTTCTGTGCAAAACAGAGTAGGATATAGCAGAGTTTCGGAGTGGCTGCAAACTTTTGACGAGCACTGTATATTTACTACATAAGTAACAGTGCAATAAAATCAACGTCTTTAGCAGCTGAACAATTCGCTGAAGCGGTTTCCCACTTCGGCGTAGAAGAAGAAGAAGAAGAAGAAGAAGAAGAGGAATAAAGAGTTGGAAGTAAAGAGTGCCTTTTGTACATGAATTATCATACGCTTATATCCACTCACTTATACGCTTTTATTACCACTTATATCCTCGCGTGTATACACAATCTTTTTTACTTAATATGATATGTCGTCTGTTCATAGCCAATAAACGATAAAATAAGGATCGAAAATCCAAAGAAAATGTTAGCCGGAAATGAAAACCAAGCTATTTTATATCTTAATCGGCTGTTACTCTTGCAAGTGAAGCGTACATTTTGAAATTTGCATGATAAATATGATATTATTTTGTTGAGTCCCACTACTAAGTCCATTTAGAGATGATCTTTGTGAACGGTATAGTATACACATGTTGTTCATATGATACACATATGTTACTGCCACATATCATATGTGTGATGATCTGACTGTTTTTTTATATCGATGTTTTGGATTATTTTTGTATGTTGCGTCGTTTTCTGTTGTATCGTTGTTTTCTTCATTGGATGTGTTCATTTCTTTTGTGCATTGCTTTGATCGATACCCCAGTTGACTAGCCGTTGATCTACTGCGCGGGTTATGCTATTTCGCAACCTCTATCGATCTCTCTAGAGGCTATAAAAGGCGGCCGCTCTGGCCGCTCATCAGTTCATCCTATTCTGCAGTTTTTTTTTTGTTTGTGCTTTGTTGATAAAGTTTGGTTCCGACGTCTCCACTCTTCCCCCTGACTATCTGGCCCACGCTCCCCTGAGGTGAGCGTGATACATATGCGCATAGACAGATTAAAATTTTTGTGTGTGTTCAAACTGTTTGAAGTGTTCAAACTTTACAAAAAGAACTGTAAAGATTAGAGATAACGTTTTTAGGACCACTTCATCTGCAAAAAGAGTACAAAGTCACGATGAACTTAAGCATCAATGAAGGCTTCTAAAAGATTAGAACATCGTCGACGTGCTAATCACCTCACAATTAGCGCAGAGATCGCGAAAAGCAGCAATGCTTTTTATGATTGACGATTCTATTTCTGCTATTACAAAACTTGGATAAAGCACAAATGACATTTCTTAAGATGAAGAGTGTGCAACTCCGCAAAACATGTGGGTAAGTCATGAGGAAGTTGTTTAGGAACGACTATAAAATGTCATCTTGAGGAATTTCCCTTTCTCACTTCTGGGATGTAGGGTCTATCTGCATTTGACATTCTTGAAGGTGCGTATGAGTTGCCTGGAAGGGTGTGATTTTGTAAAGCTCAAAACTACTTAAGAAGAGACATGGAGTAGGAGTGGAGACTGATGAAGTTGGAGCGTGAGATACTGTCGAGTACGCGTGGGACAATGAAACGACCATAAGAGGGGATGTCTATTTCGAAATGCTGGTCCCGAAGCGCATTGTTTGTTTGTAATATATCGTCGCGGAGTGACTACTATTTCATCATGGGGTTCCAGAGCGATAGAGTCATGCTCTTACATACAAATCACCATCGGCAACTTGTGTGCTGAGACCGGAATTGATCCCCGGCCTCAGCACCCACAGGTCTTTAGCAGACAGATGTTTGAAAAAAATCCGAGGCCAGCAGGGGGCATAAACTCCAAAGATTTCAACATTTTTATCATCCGTGAAGAAACGGAGATGTTGAACGGCAGACAAGCAACAATCAAAAGCCTGGGAATAATCCCGTTCCTAAACCAACAATGGAAACAGCGGAAGCCAACTTACCCTATGTTACAGGAGAGTGCGAGTCCGACATCCACTTCCACCTGGACAACATCGAGCAAATGATCCAGAAGCAGATCGAAGACGGGACAGCAGCGAAGAGATCACCCGATACCTCGTCGATACTGAGGAAGTTACATAGGATTGAAACGATGCTCCTGGAGGACAAAGCTAGACGAACGGAACGCTCTACCTCACAACAGCCACTATAACTCACGGCGCTGGTGCAACAGCAAACCAAGCATCTGGAAAACAAGATCAATGATAGCAGCGAGGTTTTGGTCAATTCAATGATCAATTTGATGACTCAAATCTCCGACCTTCTACGTAACGATAAGCGATCGCCAAAGCCTCACCGGAGCAGTACTCCATCCAGTCGTACACACAAGCACAGACGAAGCCGCTCGCGCCCACCAGCGAAAAGATCACCAAGGGACCCGAAATTAGACTTACTCCAACGCAAGCTCGACCATCTGGCTTACTGCGATAGAAGACAATGCGGAAACGACGCCGCACAATCATCGCATTACCACAAGTGCGCCTTCTGCCATTCCCCACACGACGAAGATGCCTGTATTGAATCAAGAGCGTCGAAAAACGAAGAGATCTTGTGCGCATCCGCGATCTCTGCTTGTTTTGCCTTGGGAAGTCTTGCCAAAGGCCATGCTAATACAGAATGCCATGCAAGTACTGCAAAAATAGTTCGCATCACCATAGCTTATGCCCATTACCGGAAGAGCGCACCATTCTGGAGGAGCAGATCGCCCACTACTACCACTAGAGGCCCCCGAGGTCTGATCCCCGGCCTCAGCACCTCCATGATCTACGGCGCCAAAAATCGTCTATCTAGGCGGAGGCGAAGAGCGCTGGTGGAGGAGTCGATACAAGTGGGCCAGTTCGTCATTTTATCCGATTCTTACATATTTTGTGTTTTCATGTCGCCATTTTCTCGATTTTTGCATTTGTTGTTTATGTGTGTGTGTTGTTGTTTATCTCTGAGTCATTTTTTGCCCACACATACCTGATTTCTATTTTACGCGTATTTCATATTTTGTTCATACACCGCTGTTTGGTTATTGTGCGCACATATTCTTGTTTCTGCATGCCTTATTGTCATACCTATCCGATTTTCAATGAAACTCACTTATTATTGTCAGGTCATATATCTTCCGGTACTCATATGACACGGTTCGTTCGTGTTGAAGATACTCACCCGTTACCATGATGTGTTATTTGTTCATTTTTGTGAAATAAAAGGTTTAATCACCCAAGTTTGAGGTGCTGATGGTGAGCCGGTCAACACCGCAATTATTTGGCAATTCTTTATTCTGGTATCTATCTGCTGTTACGTCTACTTCAGCAATTCCGCGTGGCAGCATTTCTTAGAAGGCGTGCGAAGGCCGAAGGCCATTAACCAACTTACGAATCCAGGATAACAATCCAGCTCCAAAAGGTGGGAAACAAAGTGAACTTCCATTTTTTTGCTTCTTGTTCCTTTACAATTATTTTTGTTGTCTGGGACCCCCCCCCCTTTCTTAGCCCCTGCATTTCCATTGGGGCTCCAGCACACTTGGCGTTGTATATAGGAAAGGTGAAAATGATCGCATGAGGGCAGCTATAGAAACTCTCATTTCTACTACCAGCGCAGAAACTGGAAAGAAGATACTGCTCCAGTGACGTCATTTTGCAAATGTTTGACAAATGTCATTTGTGCTTCATCCAAATTTTGTACTAGCAGAAATAGAGTCATTCCATGTCCGATTGTCACTGAATCTCGGCATCGCGTATAACTTTGAGCTTGTTTTTTGATTAGTTATTGGCGGCATGTTCAAAACGGCCAGGGCAGTCTCGTCGGATGCGTACGGGCGCGCTGCATCAATAAATCTGGCTAAGCAGATCGCGCAGTCCAACGGTTATTTCGTGCAAGGGAGTCTGTCAAAGTACACTTGCCACCCAGAACGCAGGCAGCACACAGTTGACCAACCACCAAAAATTCCATTCTGTGTGCCTTATATTTCAGATGAGCTGAGCAGAGCTATTAGGAAAAGTTTGCAGCACGCAGGTCTCGAAACTTTCGTTAGGGTCGTCGACATACCACCTCCTAGCCTTAAGCAACAATTGATACGCAACCGCGCCTACGATCGCATTTGCACAAACCCAGGTTGCGTGATCTGCCCCGCCGGAAAACCGGGTGATTGCATGGAGTCAGGCGTGGTATATATCATAACTTGTTTGTCATGCGGGGACCAATACATAGGAGAAACAGGCAGGCCGCTGTGCGTAAGAATTAAGGAGCACCTGGATGGTCTTCAAAAATCTAAAACATGCACACCACTGGGCGCCCATCGCAGGCAATGCCATGAAAATCAACTTTTCGAAACATCTGTCACGATCCTATCGCGAGAAACTGAAGTGGTAGCGCGGAAAACATTAGAGGCGTTCTGGATAACATCCAAGAACCCAAAAATGAACCGCAAAGACGAATGCATCGCTGTGACCAACGAACTGGCTCTATATCAAAACCTCTGTGGGTTTTGATCTATGAGGTCGAGGTCAGATGCGTATAAAAGAGGCTAGTTTACTAATGAGGGCATTATCTCAGTCGGTGGTACTCGCTCTGTTTACCGTTAAGGCTGTTGAGGTGAGCGCTAGCTTAGTCTGTCCTCTGGTACCGTAGTAGTGCTTGTTATAATGTTGAGTTTTGTTTCTGTAGGCTGACAAGGTATTTGAGCGGATGAGTCGCAATGTTTCTGACCTTTTCAGGCTCTGAAGAAGGCGACGCCGCCGAAACGTTAGCCCAAAATAAAGGTTATTACCAATCTTGGCTCAAGGCTCAAAAAACAAGCTCAAAGAAATAGAGTCGTCAGTTATAAAGAGCATTGCTGCTTTTCGCGATCTCTGTGCTGTTTGTGAGGAGGTTAGTATGTCGATGATCTTCTAATATTTTGGAAGCCTTCGTTGTTGTTGAATTGTTCATCGTGACTTTGTACTCTTTTTGCAGATGAACTGGTCTTGAAAACGTTGTTTCTAGTCTTTACATTGTAAAGTTTGAACACTTGCCTTAATCTGTTTATCCGCATATGTTATGTGGCAATAACATATGTATATCATACAAATAACACGTATACTATACCGTTAGGGTTCATCTTCTACACGTTCCTCGACTGGTCGGTCATTTTGACCGCTCTTCCCCACCCTACCGGACGTCGAACTCCTTGATCCAGGAAGCCCCGGAACAGCAAGATCAAGTATGTTCCACCCCAACAACGACTGTTGATACATCGGAACATTCAACGTGAACGCCTGCCAAATGAAGTCCAACTACATGAACTGCAAGAAGCTTTGAAGAGAACACGACTCGATATACTGGCCCTAACGAGATGGAGAGACGAGTTTTAGAAGAAGCTTGGCACTTGCAATTGACAAAGAGTAAGATCACTCATGTTAAAAGAATGGATCAGTTTGTTTGGGTGCCGCATATTCTAATAATATAAAAGGCAAATAAATCATAAATTGCAGATCATACTATACTGTTCAAAAAGTTCATCTTTAAATGGACTTAGTAGTGGAACTCAACAAAATAATATCATATTTATCATGCAAATTTCAAAATGTACGCTTCACTTGCAAGAGTAACAGCTGTTTAAGATATAAAATAGCTTGGTTTTCATTTCCGGCTAACACTTTCTTTGGATTCTCGATCCTTATTTTATCGTTTATTGGCTATGAACAGACGACATATCATATTACGGGAAAAAGATCGTGTATACACGCGAGGATATGAGTGGTAATATAAGCGTACTAGCTGGCTTACCCGGCTCCGCCGTATCCGGACCAAACTTGGCACACATACACTTCGGGCCCCGGCCGGTGTCACAGTCCACTTTTCGTTATCGATCGATGTCGATTTTACCGATTTTTATCGATTTTTTCGCAGAGTTCACCTACAGGGCTAGGAGTTGGCACAGGGGGGGAAGTGAGCATGGGGATTCCGAATACAACATTAGTTTTCAGGATCGTCCATTACTTTTATCGATTTTATCGATTTTTTTTGTAAAGTTTGACCTGCGGGGCTGGGAGTTTGCACAGGGCGGTAATCGAGCATGCTGATTACGAACACAATATTAGTTTTCAGGATCGTCCATTACTTTTATCGATTTTATCGATTTTTTTGTAAAGTTTGACCTGCGCGGCTGGGAGTTCGCACAGAGGGGTAATCGAGCATGCGCCGGGGCCTGTAGTGTATGTGTGCCAAGTTTGGTCTGGATCGGTTCAGAAATGGAATTTTCTATTCGGAACATACGTACATACAGACAGACATACAGACAGACAAACAGACATTCAGCTTTATATATAAGATAAGTTAGTGGATATAAGCGTACGATAATTTATGTACAGAAGGCCCTCTTTACTTCCAGCTCTTTATTCTTCTTCTTCTTCTTCTTCTCCGCTGAATTGGGAAACCGCTTCAGGGAATTGTTCAGCTGCTGAAGACGTTGATTTTTTGCACTGTTTACTTACGTAGTAAAAATACATATAACCACTCATCAACTTCGCTTTGTATAACTGGCGAAGGAGGTTCAATCTGTGTTGATTCTGAAATGGAATCATCACAATATCCATATGAAGTTGTAGGGTAGTGGCTGCTTACTCTGTTCTTTTCCGCCGAAGTTTTTTTTTCCTCGAAGCTATCCGCTGTTGCTGCGATGGGTGCTGGGACGGCTGATGCTGTGGGGTTGTGATTGCGGTAGGGAGGTGGCCAAAATGGAGCATATTTCCACGGAGGGTGCGGGTGCAGGAAGGTCACGACCATACTGCAAAAAAGTTCCACTTTTCTAAGTGCTACTTCAAATATGATTATCTTCGTTTTAAAAACAAATTAGCTACTTCTTTTTGCACTCAGCACAAAGCAGTACTCCTTCTTTGCCCACCACAGAAATCCCACTACAAAGACCTTCAAACTGTGGAATTAGAAGCCAACCAAAATCTGTTTCTTCCATTTTTCGCTTTTCATGGCTGTGCTTTCACCAACTGTTACTCATAATCAGAGAAAAGAAAACGAATCAGGCTCAAATCACTTCTGTGAAATCTACGAGGTTTAAGCTATCGAAACATATAAAATTTTACTCGCTAAAAATGTTTAATCATATTCGAACATGACCACCTCACTCAAGTAGCCCAGTATCTGGAAATTTCAGAATTCGAACAAACTTCGTCCACAGTGGTTTGTCATGCTAATTATGAATATATTACTTGTTATGATTGGTAGGCCCTCTTTATCATGCTACGATAAATGTACGATGACGAGTCAAGATTCATGTGCTTGTATTTCGCTTAATGGGGTTATCTGGCAAACCTTACGAATAACATGTCACTATCATGTTACTGTCACTATTATCAGTATTACTCAATTCCGAACCCCCTTCCCGTTTTGACACATCAACACGAACCCCAGATGTGGCGTGCCACACCCCTTTTTGACCCTGCTCTTGATCCAGTATCCTAAAAATACCAAGGCTTCCGCTCCATAGTTGTGTTCAAGCTAAACAAGCTATCCACGGAGAACGAACTTTAGAAAATGACGAATCAAATTCTGCGATTTCAGTTTGGTGCTAGAATATCGCCGAGGGCCGCTAGCTCACCTAAAAAATGTATTAAAATTTCCTACACAACAAAAGCCATAGATTAAGTTGAGAGGCTCCAATCTCGTACGGAAATGGAAAAATAAAAAATTCATGAAAAATGTGCCCAGAGGAGAAATTTTTTGTCGTCGCAATTCTCCACGGAGTTTGAAACCATTTAGAACACTGTAATGCATTTTGGATGAAATTGTGTTCTCTGAAAATTCAGAGAACACAATTTCATGCATAATGAGAGGGTTTTCCTGTAACATTTTTAACGATTTTATTTTTTGCTTCCATACAAAATTGAAGCCTCCCAAGTTTTGCCGTTTAAGTGATTTTCAAAAGTAAGTATACATTTATACATTTATACATTTTTTGGGCCAGCTAGCGACCCTCTGCGATTTTCTAGCACCAAAGTCAAAATCGCAAACTTTGAATAGCTAATTTTGGAAACTTCGTTCTCGGTGGCCAACTCATAGAATGTCACGCTCAATCATCAGTTATGAAGTGCAAGCCTTGCGGTATTTTAGGATAGTGTGCCATGAATTTAGGTTTAGTATGTTGAACATTGATTTTTGTTTGAGTTACGCAACAATTTCTGCACCAACCTGTTAATAATGTAAGTCTGAGTTGAAGCCAGCACCACAACGGTGTGTTTAGACGTACAGTCCCTCCACAGTTGCTGCTACCCTTGGTCTGCGTCTCAGACCTGCCACGTGTGGCTAACATGTAGGCAACATGGCAACAACATGTTTGCAACGTGCCACAACATGTTGGCAGAACATTTTGGCCACTCCAACATGTTGCTGCATGTTGCAAACATGTTGTTGCCACGTTGCCAACATGTTAGCCACACGTGGCAGGTGTGAGACCAGACCAAGGGGTAGCTGTGGGGGGGGGGGGGACGATAGATAGCTTTTCATACAAAAAAATATTAGAAAAGCAAACGTTTTGATGCATATTTTGAACACCCTAAATTTATGTACAACCAAATCCGTTCCTATTGACTAGTAGTGATCTAATCTGAAAATGGCAGGGAACCGTGGAAAGATGCTTTTGGGAACTTTACGGTCTTTCCCTCTTTTCATTAAATTTTCTCGAGACAGTACAACTATGAGCGTTTGGTGAGGGCAAG
Source organism: Cylicocyclus nassatus (assembly GCA_958299035.1). Taxonomy (NCBI): domain Eukaryota; kingdom Metazoa; phylum Nematoda; class Chromadorea; order Rhabditida; family Strongylidae; genus Cylicocyclus; species Cylicocyclus nassatus. The sequence goes on from CATQJL010000316.1 coordinate 28,963,981, forward strand.
CGTTAGGCGACAAAACGTGCAAAACGCACGCAACCGTAAATCCCGTAACTCAAGACTATGCACCACTTTTTCATTAGCGTCGGGTAATGTATCGGCCCCGACCCCCACCCCCCTGTTTTTGGCGGAGGAGACGTTTTGCACGGGGAGTTCTTTAAGGTCCAAAAATTGGGTTTGTCGCCTAACGCCCTACACCCGCTTTGGTTGATCGTTACGAAAACGCCACAAATAAAACCGAGTTTTACCACATATCTACTTTTTGTCCGATAGATTACGAAAGTGCAATATATTCAGGAAGTTTCGCGGGTGAAAACTTTCTTCCAACCCGGAAGTAATTCATAACGAAATGTGGAGCGATGAGATGTACAAGTCGCCCGCTGCAGATCTGTAATCCTGCAAATCCCGCGAATTCCCGCAAATCTCGCGAATTACACCCCCTTCGCGTAGGTATGCCATATTTCATCATCCGTTATAACTGTAAAACCCTTTTTATTTGAATTTCTGATTGAAAAGACGCTTCAGCACATAGAAGATACATTTGCATAGTACTAGACCTTCATAGTGGGCTTTTTGTTCTAGAATTGCTCAACAAAGAGCAATCAAAACACTTGTTACTTCCCATGTTTCTTCGTTGCCACTGCTCACCACCTAGTTCTTAATTCCAAGAATTGTTTCGTGCCTTACATGCCTTGTGATTTTGAGTACAAAATCTACACACTTTGGTTCCTCCGTTAAATCGAAAAAAATTTTACATCTATGGCCACCAAATCCGTCAAAATAGAGATTTATTCATGTCTAAATTGCGTTTAGTGCAGTTTCCATCCCCTATCTGATGACTTATGCTATCATTTCAGACGTCCAAATGCTCTTTAAAAAAGGGAGGGATCTTCTGAATGACTTTCGCTGTCATGCCTCGATACGATTATATTTACAAGCTTTATTTAATGAACTTCCCAAGTTGGAAGTTTGAAAAATATTTATTTTGGAACAGCCGCCGCTTCAGAATCTTCGAATTTTACCAGGGATTTGTGAATTTTTACGTTAGTGCATAACAGTCCTCGCTTTTCCTTAATAATCGCAACCTTCACATAACTCAAATCTGCTTTGTATTAATTACGAAACAAGTGAATCATTGCCTTGGAAGGCCTTTTAGGAGAGAATTTTCTCCAGATAAGAACAAAAGAAGAATTATCGTGATTTTATTAAGTTGGCTAGTAAATAAGTTCGTTTTGACGTGCAAATTCAGAGCTTCATGACAATTTACGTACAGCTAAGATTTTTTTATAAGAAGATAGCTTCAAACCTCTACTCTCATATCTCAAGTAGTCAACATTTTCTGCCACCAAAAATAGCAGTTATACCCATATATGATCAGACTTCTAAAAAATCGCTTTTTGATTTTCTAACTTTCGTTCTTAGCCTGCAGTGAGTGCACAGGCGAGTAATTTGATGGTTGGATACATTCAGCCTCTGGCCAGGTGGCGAACCACAATGGAAAGTGTGACCAGCTCTTTCTGAATTTCTGCAGCCGAAAATGTGAAAATTTCCAGGCATTTGCGCGTGAAAGACAAATTTTGGCCGTTCTAGATCACTCGAATTTGGCCATCTATGGCCATGCAAATGGTTTGAAATTTGGAAATTTGTTGTAGAGGTGCCGAATTTACACTTTACACCTGACTTCACCTCGTTTTTCGGAGTATGATTTTTCAGAAATCGAGGAAAAAATTTGGCTATTCTTCTTTCCTGCACCATTTCGCTATCAGAAAAACCATGCTTGAGAAAGCAGAGTTAGCCATTTGATTGTCCTTGATTTGTTCTTTTCAATGGTATTATATACACAAACAACCGATTTGTGACAAATCTACAAACCGCTAAATCTACCGAACTTACTTTTTTAGCCAACCCAATAATTTCAAGTTAACCAGCCATAAATCAAACATTGTGATAAAGATTAGTCATTATAAACTGAAATGAAAGTTACCCTTTCGAACTGAATGAGCAAAGAAATTTCCATCGAAAATCTCTACAAATTTACGACATTCAAATCCATGACAAAAATAAGCTCAATCTTTTTATTATTACAGTCAAAAATCTAACTATGCCTAGAAAAGCTCAACAACAGCAAAATTGTTCAATCAAGAAATGTAGGTCGTGAATTTCTAACACCAACTTTCTCGTTTTCGTTGTGGTCTTTCCAATTTGAGATGATCTAATTTTTGAAAATTGGTATAAAGTGGTGATCTCCATTTTTCACTTTCAGTCGGCACATTCTTTCCTAGTTAGCGCCATGGTGCTGTTACAAAAACAATAATCACGATAGCAATAATTTTTCGATGTTCGTTAATTAACGCTTCACAGGGAAGCATGAGAGTATTTGCAATAATTACTCTTCCCATTGCGAATTCTTTGCAAATGTTGAATCGCTCACATTGGCAAGAAACCCTATCGACTGTTGCATGTCCACGTGCGATTCACGCGGAGAACGATTAGCGTGCGCGCAGCTCGCGTGATCGCGCGTGGTTCGCGTGCGCACGCAAATGTGGCTGGACAGCAACGCCGCAGATGACTGGCATATTTGTTCGATTGTTGTATTGCTCATAACTTCGTGTAGTCTCACATTCGAATGCTAGATAGCAATTGCTCTTTGCCCATTCTAAAAGCATTTTCAAGCAAGCCAAAGAAGGTGGCATGCATCCTGTTAACCAACTACCCAATGATTGCTTTTATGGCGCGATTTCTTTTCTGATAAAGCCCTGCATGATCGTGGAGGTCGGTGAGATTGCGGCATTGCTCGCGCATTAAGCATCCTCAGTATTCTTTCCCGTCAAACGTTTTTCTGCTAACGGATGTTAGTCTTGATTTTGGACCTTGAAAAGTACGAGGTTGTTCACTGTTTGGGGCCTTTTCTCATGCTGCGTGGGCAATGGCCGCAAATACACCAATGTTCACGATTTGAGAAGCCTTATATCTCGCTTGAAGCGTCCCTTATTGATCGGTACATGTATCTCGCGAGTGCCTCGCGCGGCGTTCGCGAATGCTCGACTGGCAGGCGCCATACTTGATCCGCTTGATCCGCTTGATCCACTTCATCCACTTCACTATTGGTTAGTTCACTGAATTGACCAATGATGAAGCGGATCAAGCGGACCAAGTGGATCAAGCGGATCTAGTATGGCGCGTGCCACTGGTGCGTCAAATCGGTCTCATCGATCGATGGTAGACATGCGCGGCCCTCACCTTGCGATGCGTAGCCGCACGCAAATGGGACACTACAGCTGAAACGAACTGTAATCTATATAACTCAAACATGTAGAAGAACAAAGTGGCAACTGCAGTATTTTTAGGGTTGTACTTCGGTTACTGTGTCTATGTGATATCATGGATGGCAAATTCGCTGCTGCACATCTTGCAACCTTACAAAACGTTGTAATACCACTTACCGATGTTATTGGAAACGCAACTATTGGAAGTTACAGCGAAGTAAGATGGCACGGGACTCTCTTCAAAGCAAAAGTTTGTTTCTCTTAGTTTTCCTTCACATCAATCAAATATTCAGTTTTTTTTAAGATTCTTTACGTCGGTACGAAAAGCGATTGTGAGGAAAAAGCGCTGCAGTCATCTGCAGAGGAGGATTCAGTAGAATTCAAGCCTGTGCCAGGAATTAGCACTGACAGGTACGACTCAGTCTTTTTTGTTTTTATTCGGTCAATCTTTACAAGCCTTTCCACCTTCTTTTGCACAGTTTTTTGCCATTCTTATTTTCTTCGCTTTTGTTCCAAACCTAATAACATGAACAGGCTACTTTCTGAATGGATATTACCTGTTTCGGGTACACTCGGCTTTATTCCGGCTGTCATTTGTGTGATTGCACCACTCTCGGTAGTCAGGTCGGTGATGACATGCAGCAACATCTTCCTGATGACCCTAAGGCACACACCATATTTGACTTGATCCGCTTGATCCATTTCATCCACTTCGCTATCGGTCAAATCAGTAAACTCACCAGTAGCGAAGTGGATGAAGTGGGTCAGGTAGACTCCGCGTTACTATTGGTCATTACCGCTTTGACCAATAACGAAGTGGATCAAGTGGGTCAATGTGGCGCATGCCTAAGGACAACATGTTGTTGCATGTTGTCAACATGTTAGCCATGACTTCCGCTCAGACCTGTGCAATAGTAGCGCGAATCGTGGAGTGGACGATAGCTTGAATAACCAGCAAAACTTCCCGTGTTAACAGGCAGCTTCTGTAGGATTACGGTAGCCATTCAACAAAAAAGCCACGCACATTCTGTTTGATTACTGTGGGCTAAGACTGACCTTATAAAAGTGATTGTAAAGGATCAGATAATTTCAGAACCGACGACCACCCGTCATCTTTGAACTCGCTGATGATAGCCTCTAGTGAGATAATGAATGAGGTGGCAGTGCGCAATGATGAGCTTCTAGCCGATATGTTACGTCACGGACTTAGCGAGGAGTTTCGTGCTTGGAGAGAGCAGACCACAGCTCTTTTGGAAGAAGCAGTGGCATTGAACAGAGAAATTCTGCGAAGGCTACCCGCACCTGTACAGACAAACTCAGGTATGCAGCTTTTCCTTGATAAGTTAATATAGTTTTCCTCGAATCATTTGTAATTTTATATGTGAGCCTGCACACTATGTGCGGCAACCGACGACATCCTTACTAGTTGCTGCTCGCTAAAACCTTTTTTTACCGTAAGAAATTGAATATGTACTACTAACTGCAAATACTCAAATTGAAAGAGACGAAGAAACAAGGAGAAATCAATGAAAATGAGCAGATTCTAATTGTGCAACTCGTCAAATAGCGCACATGGTGTGCAGCGCATATTACGTTACAAATGACTCAACGTATCTAATGAATTTTCCTGATAGAAGCTATCAACTACGGCATCGTCGAGCAAGAGAGGGTGGAGCGACTAAAGGAACTACGCAGTGATAATGTCTCGCAGTTTGCTCTTGATTTGGAAAAATTCGCTTACGAAGACGGTCATCCCGACATGCTGGAGCACGTGGAAAATCGCTTTGCCACCGCGGATCGAGTAGAATTTATACAGAAGGTAATACCTTCGAGTCTTTTATAAGTTAATATGTGTACTGCACACTAAACGCGCACCCACGGTTCATGTTTCTTTTTTTGAAAATCTCTTTCAAAATTCTTTTTTGAACTTGATTCAAATCAAGGAGTGGTAAGTGCGGGCTTATGCAAGACTGCATGCGTTTAATGCCCGTACAGCACCATGCTAAGGCCGTATCGGAGTGTCAGCGACGTTCGTGAATCAATGCGCAGCGCGTCATTTGGATTGCGGATAGCACGGCGGTGGAACGGCGCTGGCACAGCGCAGCGTATGGAAACTGTGTACCAGCCTAGAGAACCGTTTTTGAACAGTCGCCTTTATAAATACGATATCAGTAAATTTTATAACCAGGAATTCGTGGAGTGCGCTCGGTATGTAAATACACAATAAGTTAGAGATAACTACATTATATATCGTAAGAATTTTGGAGATTGTAGGCTATGTTACTTGCAGTGTATCTACAAGTACTACAACGTGCCACTTGATGCCAGGAAGACTGCATGGAAGACGGCGAAGAATGCCCTGAACGCAAGAGCTCGTCATAAGAGAAGGTTGAAAGCCAATGGCGCCATTTCCGATGGAAGCAAACCTGGTACTTGATTGACATTGATATACATTGATTTACTAGAAAACATCTCTAATACATCGAAAATGATCATCATAATAATGTGAGTGAATGTCGTTCAATTGGCGAGCAAGTACAGGTTGAAATATATAGGCTGTACCAACCACCAAAGGCCGCGGCGCTGTTCGTAAATACGCTACACACGCGCGTCGCGCGGAAGAAATTTACCGCGGGCGCGGGTACTAACCCGCAGGAGGTGCAGAGCAGATGGAGGAGACATCATACTGAGATAAAATTGAAGTATACGCGCCAAATAAACCCCTTCTCTCCAGAGTGCCCCAATTTTCCTACTAACAAAGTTATCACGGTGCATTACCTCCAAATCTTGTATGAATTCGAGAAAAAACCAAAAAAATTTGTTGGAAAGTCTTAATACGAAGTAAGGTAGATCTGCCATCTTTAAGGCTATTGATTGAGGAAATAATTCTAGCAATTAATGGAGACTAATTAGTTTTCAAACAGATTGGCTTGATATTCAAAATTGAAAGGGTTTTGCTTAATTTGCAGGAATCGCTGGTATTCTTTAGCGACCTTAGTTCATCTCAACTATATCAAACTGTGGATCTCCGCCATTACACATCATATTCACATTTTCTTGCCTTCTGATGATTAGGTCCCTACGAAATTTGCATAATCATTATCTTCCCTCATTATCCTGTCTTTTATGTTCACCAAAACAGTTTCTTAGTCATTGTTACGGTTTTTCATCTTAATTTCCACTTCATCTTCCTTCTTTGTCTCTCTTAAATGTGATTTTTTTTCGGAAGTGCTTCTTATTTGGTCTTGTGCTTTTTTGGAGATTTTCGCACTTTCTTTGAGACTAGAAGCAGTTAGCCTTCACTCGCCATGTCATTTTTCTTTTTCTTTTTGACAATGTGCTTGTCATGCATATTATGCTGTCTGGAATTTTTATCCGTATTTTTTATATCAATAAATGAGAAACATTATAAGTACAAATCACTGGGTCTGCGCACGGCAAAAAAAATTTGTTCCAAAATAGCAGATGCTGAAAAATAGGATGAATATAAGAGAGAATCATTTATCCGGCAAAACTTGGAATTTTCTGAGTTAAGAAAAGCACTTACATGAGGCTAACTATATCAATACTTGAAGTCCAGAGCATCATTATTCATGAGGAGAGCGTATCTAATAATGAGCTGTCATCGCAAGACCACGTCACAACGACAAAAAATTTTTTTTTGTTCTGATCGCAGCTTATCAAACAGAACACCAATCTTGCCACTAACTATTATATTTGTATGAGTCAGAATGAGTCATTGCAATCATTTCCGCTGCTAAACTTTTTAGATGGCAGTAGAATAGTGAAGTTCATACACTTATGATAGAAAGGTGAACAATGATTGAACATCTGAAACATGAAAGAGAATCTAAAATAGCTCCTTAGCTCCTTATGTCTGGATAACCATTCCATTGATAATTGCGATCAAATCAATAATTGGGGTTTTTTCTAATCTTTGATGTGATAGAGTGTTATGCTAGCATTAGTGGCGGTGTCAGAAAATATTTCGGGCCCGGGAAAGTGGGGAGGAGAAAGACAAAAATTGTTCAAAAAAGTAAGCATGACTTTAAACATCTACAGAATCTGAGATGCTTCTAAACTATAAGAATTATTTTAGAATGCTCCTCGATTTTCTGAAATATTTTCTACAAAGCTAGTTTAATTCTTGTAAAGGCATAATCTTAACTGTTTACAGGCAGAACAAGTTCCAGCATACTTCTAGCTGCAAGACCATTTTCACTTTTTCATTTTAAAGGCAGTGGAAAGGAGAGAGGGCAACACTACATCAACTCAGAGTGCTCTACAGTGAACTACAAAATCTAACAAAAATTGTATATTAGTAAACCTATCTCATAATTCGATCTAAAAAATGTAATTGCCAAGGTTCAAAAAGAATGTAACACGGTTATATTAGTAAATCTATCCATTCGTATACTAGATTACTTTTGTTTGTAAAATTGTTTTGTCCGTTTCCAGCTCCCAGTTTCACATTACAGCTATGATTTCCAAAACGGCAGAATATTCAATGAGTGCAAAAGCCTTTTATATCGCTACAAAAGCACAGCTACAACCAAATATTCGAAGAACACATGAGTTGAAGTTGTGTGCCAAAGCCTATCATTATGAAATGTTCCAGATTTTATAGAAAAATTGTTGTAACTAAGCCGAATAATGTGCTTTGATCTTGCTTCGAGCAGTGTTTGAGAACCTCTCACAATCCGCTCGTTGTGTGTTTTTTGTGCAAAGCTGTTGCCCGGCAGTTTACAGCAGCATGTGCAACCAACTTCCACTTGTCACTATGGCAACTCAGGTCATGCCCTTCATAATAGTGAGTGTAGACAAAATAAATTGCACCCGCATAAACATAATACCTGTTCTTCTTCGGGTTTTCGCCAACGCGGCAACTTTTTGTTTACTTGCCAGCTCTTTGAATCTGCTTTGTAGTCAGGCATCAGCATTATTTCTTGATTAGTTATCGTTATCGCGTCCACGCATAGTTAGTGGTGCGATGTTCCTTTATCGCATATGTCACTCAATTGCCTGTTCTTTGTTATAGAATGAAATCTACAGCTCTTCTTCCTTCAACTTTTTCCGTTTACTTTTATATTTTGTAAAGTTTTATTCTCCATTATATAGTATTTCAAAAGGTTGTATAGATGATATGTTTTATGATAGTCTTCCACAAGAAGTTCTCTCTTACTTCCATCTTTCAGTCATCCATGCATGGTTAATAAAACCAACTCGAACTTCCTCCTTCAAAGAAAAGGAGTGAAAGTATTTCAAATGAAAGATCGAAGAATGATTTTCGAATCGTTTTTCTCTGTGATTTTCCTCCAAGGACTTTTCTCACCTAAAAAAATTTTCTTGAATATTGCACGAATCTTTAGGGGTTCGTAGAATTGAAATTTTGGTAGAAAGAGAGATAGGAGGGGGGGGGGCGGGGAGGGACGGACCTGCTAATTTGATATTCAAAAATTCATGAATCGCTCAATTGTTTACACATAAACAACTTAATTCCGCCTACTCAATTCATCTTTATTTGGGGGAAAAATTTCAGTTTCCAGAAAATTCAATAGTCTGTAATATAAATAAGGAAAACTACTTTCCCACATTTTCTTTATCGTAGCTATGCATTAAATGGGCATCACCTGAGACACTTCCCTTATCTTGGGCTCAAAGTATAGTGACAGTGTCAGCTGCTAGAATTTTCCTTGGAAGAACTGAAACAGATGCTAGCTAATTTCTAACAGCTGAAACCGTCAATTTTCAGTTTTTTTGTTTGTATTTCATGTCCATCAGGTTGTCCCATAAGTTCCGCCCGCTTTGAAAATCAACCATAACACGTCATAACTTTTCTATTTTTGAGTAGGTTTCAGGGTATCATTCGATAGATCGAAGGAACCTCTACAAGGGCTTCTTTGCTTTTGCACTAGCTTCAGTCGATTCCGAAGCCAAAATCTTAAAAGTTGGTTGCCCAAAACATTGAGATAATCAAATAACTAAGTTGGCCCGAATGTTCGCTCGCACTACTTTCATAAGCTCATAACTTTTGAATTTTTAGAATGATTTGCTTGCTTTCACTTTTCTATAAAAGAGTAAATTGAACTCTTCACAACAGTGTCTTTGTGGATTTTTGTTGAGCATACACTGCAATAGGTAGAAGGGGAGAATTACTCAGATTTGTTATTTTTTGTGTTTGATCGTAATGAATTTATAACTTGAAAAATTGGAGGAGTCGGAATTACAGGTTCAATCCTTCTTTCAAAATGAGCAAAATTTGTGCGGATCAAAAGTCTTTATGAAGAATTATGATTTTCAAAAAAAAAAACTGCTAAACAAATCAAATTTGCTATTTCATATTGCTCGCTCAAAATCATAACTTTTCATGAAGATTTTCAATCAGCACAAATTTTGTTTTTTATCAGCAGAAACATAGAAAGAGCAGGTTATAAAACGCAAGACACCAAATACGACTTTTACTGCAAATTTCAAATTTTTATGGCCAAACACAGGATAACAATCCAAGTAATTTTCCTCTACCGCTTCTATCTATGCAATGAATGTTTAATAGACAGCCGCTTCTACTGTCGCATGATTCACTCCTTTAGACAATTTAGAAGCAAGCAAATCGGTTGAATAAATCAGAAGTTACGGATTTTTGAAAATAGTGCGACGACTTTTCGTGCCAACCTAACATTGTCCATAAATTCTGCGGTCTCTCAATCATTCACGCTAAACGCTCCATATTAGACATTTATTTACCGTTGCCGTAGATTTTCCTTCGCCGTAGATTGGAAAAACAAAAAAAAATTTTATGCTTTCGCCAAATGGTTCGGGTTTATTAGGAGAGAGCAGGTTATTGTAAGAGGGTAGGGCTTCAGAGTGTCGTCTGATAGAGTAAGCAAGCTCTACAAGATGGTTTGTGGAAGTTTGTATCAGCTTTGATCCACGCTTTTGAAGGCAGATTCTGAGAAATTCTGGATGCTCAAAAAATCTTATTTGTATCTTCGTTCAAAAAAAATCCTACAAGCTTCTTCCTCACTCATGCATATGCACCCTTGGCCAATCATATACATCGTCTTCTATTTGTTCTTAAAGGCAGTGACCCGGCATTTTTCGTTTCCATCTTTTTGCATGTTTTGGGCCTTTTCGGCCCATAGACCCCGAATTTAAACTTTGAAACGGTTGAAAAGGTCTTTTTTTCGGGGCGCTTACACAATTTTCAAAAGGCAGCTCGGACGAGAATTTCAATGGAATGTTGGGAGGCCCCGGCACGAAGACCCTGCCGCCTGTGCGGCAGTGGGGTCCCGCGCCGAACAGGTAAGATAAGACGTTCCGAGCGCGCGCCGAGTGGGGTTGCAGTTCGAAGGCCATTTTCTCGGCGTGGGAGGGGGGGGGGAACATCAACAAGCCGGACTGGGCCTGGAGGTTAATGAGGTGATCAGGAACTCCACCGCAGCTATAATTCTAGGGTGCGAATCTGCCGGGACACTGCTTCAAGCTAAATGTTGAGAAAACGAAATTTTTATGAATGTACAAAAGCGAAGATATGCTGTTCCCTCATAAATGATTGTACACTACAAGCTTATGGTAAACAGCCGTAAATTATCAGCTTTCTACAAGAGCTACTTTTCTAGAAATATTGATATCATAAATACAAAAAATACAAATACAAATACAGAAATGTAGAAATAATGGAAACCCGATGAGGAGAAGTGAATTCGATATTGTCGAAAAATAGCGTTTCTAGAAAACTGAAAAACTAGGCCATTTGTAACGGCTTGTACTACACAACTGCTGACGAGAGAACAGCAGAGCTTCGATTTTTAAAAACACGAAAATTTTCGCTTTCTTGATTTTTAGCCGAGATAAATATACAGCTTGCTACAAAGATACTGCGCTGCCTGTAGTGGGGTGTATTTGTGTGAGCGGCGAGAGATCGTAGGATTTTTAAGACGAAAATATAACTTTTCTTCCATTTTTTACGTCTTTAAAACTTTTCTATTTAGCTTCAAACTTGCGATGGTTCTCATTTGTTCACATCGATTTTAGACTTACACAATCTTGGTTATCGTCGGTGGCAGCTTCTTTCCATGCACCCGTCTGTCCATCTCGCTAATGGTACTCTTCGGAACGTTTTGCTTTACGGAAATCTACTTTGATGTCTTTGATCCATGTGCCCTCGGTTTCTCTCGTGATGTTAACGGCCCAATGCTTCGCTTTTGCAACGCATTCCGCTGGGTAACAGACGTGATATTCTTCTCATATTTGCCCTGTGAGGTCCCGGATGTTGCTGTCGCTCACCTTCAGAAGACTGAGTAAGGGCAGCGGCTCGGCAGATTTCCAGCCTCGGCGTTTTGACAGATTTGAGGTTATTCCGGCCCCCTGAATCACGATATGAACTCCCCTTAGCGCGAAAATGGGGAAAATCCCGTCTTTTGAAACCCCTCCTGAGACGGGCGCGGAAAAGTGAGCCGTTTTTCTCTGCCGTCAGAGGCGCAGAGTAAGGAGGTAGAGAACTCTGCCCCATGAAGCTACGAATGACGGCGCGTTTTCTAGCGGCGAACATACTCGTCCGCACAAGGTGTTAGGGGAGCGAAAGGAGGAAGGGAAGCAGAGCTTGGCTCGCCTCTGGCTTGCAGAATTCACATTTTCGGCCCGAAGTTGCTCTTTTGCTTTCGACGTGGCTGCAGTTCGACCAGTGCCTCAGCTATGTAACAGAGCGCTGGGTGAACGGTTGATCAACAAGTGGGTCCGAAGCTTTGGATCTGTCAGCTGGTCGGTGGATTCCTATGAACTGTTCTTCTCTGTTAAGTTCTCTCTTAAGTGGTTTTCCATGTTCGTTAAAAGTCCAAGATAAATACGTCTACATGATGGAGGAATAGGGGGCTCATTTTAATTCCGGAATTTCACAAAGGGTGTTCTTTGTGAAGCCCTTCTCCAATTTACGCACAGTTCTTTCTTCTTCCCCGCCTCGCTCAGTTACTTCAACATCGTCTACCGCCTCAATGACTGCTTGAGATGAGAACGATGTCGTCCGAAAAATGAAGATTCGACAGAAACCTCCCATCAACTCATATGCCTCTGTCCCAATCCAAAGACTTCATCACCCACTGCAAGGCCGCGGTGAACGCTTCGCGAAATTTTGTCACCTTGTCGAACTTCTTTCAAATTTGGTGCAAAGGGCGATGGAATGGCTGCATCGTCATTGAGCCCTTGTAGCAATCCTCCTTATATAAGCGGGCCTACTCCTTGATCGACTATCGCTGGCAGGCTGGGTTGATTTGACGCTGTCAAAGGCTTTCCCAAGTCGAGGAATCTAGAAGAGAAACAGGCGGTACTCTCGGCAGAGTTCTGTAATCCTCGAAGCTATTTGGTTGTGATCTATGCAGAAGAAATTTTGCGAAATTCAATTTGTCTTGACTGGGCTTCATCCAGCATCTTGGTATACAAGCGAGGACAAGCCTTGTAAAGAAAAAGTGTGTACAACACGGTAATATGCCGTATTATGCGCAGGTTTGTTGGTGGATCTCCTTATTGGACCTGAAGATTCCGGCTGTCTCGTCTTCTTCAGAGGTCTTGAGTCCACCGCATTTCAGTAAGTCGCACAGCTACTTAGTAACGGACGTCACTTTTGGCATAACACGGCACATTACTGACACTTTACAAGATGCCCAGGTTTGAAGATAAGAGAGCTTTCAATCTACTGTGTACAACATACTCAGCAGACATATTGGACGGTATTTCCAAAGATCCTTTCGTTCGCTCTTTATTAAGAGAAGGAAGGTTCAAGTCTCCACTGGTCGAAAATACTTTCCTTTCAAAAATAAGGTGAAGATCAACGCGAGAATCTCGTGGTGACGTTGTCTTCTGGCTCGCAGAAGTTCGAGATAAAGTTGATCTAGCCCTGGAGTTGTTGACATCTTCATCTTCTGTAGACTTACAAATTCTTTCATTCACATGATTTTTCAAGAAATTTTATACTTTTCTATCGGCCATCGGCGCGAAACTACCCATCAAAATTTGGAGACTCGATATTGCACGTATGGTTCATTTTTTGAATCGTGGCAACGAGTTGACTGCGGTCTTCGCGTCAACACTCATACAAACAGGCAACACCTCAACGCTTAACTCAGTCACTTCTAGCATCTGTGTACTATCATATGTAAGCAGAAATTCTATTTGAGTGGAGATAGAAACTAAGAAATGGGATTGCGTGCGTGTTGCGCGCGGTCGCGCCATCGTCACGATTTTTCGAACGCCCTATACAGTTTTCCCCAATCGGGATCAGGCCGAACCTTGGCGTAAATTTGCGCGCTCGCAGCGCCCGGCGGTTGCGCTGCACATGCGCGCTGTCGGAGAGAGCGAGAAGATCGAAGAGGGAGCAGACAAGCAGGCGTGGGCGTGACCTCGAAATCCTAGCGACGCGGACTCCTGCCATGCCAATTTTGGCATGTTTGGGATTGGGCCAGAGCATACCTTCGATAGTCAAGAGACAGAGGCTAGAAAGTGATAGTTGTTTGAGTTCTTGCCCCCTATAAAAAGTGAAGGTTGTTTCAGAAAAATAGACGAAAATTTAGAGATACAAATTAAATTAGAAAACTTAGAAAATTCATATAAAGCAGAGGTTAGCACATCACCAAATCTGGAACCTTAACTTGGTGCTTTCCTACGCAGAGTTTCGTCTCCAGGATTGCTGGTTAAATTGGGTGGCAACAACAGCAAAGTTCTTTTCCAGTCAAAAAAAGCGCTGTTTAGCTGTGGCGTTAGTTGGGAAACCGAAAGAAGAAGAACTTGTCAACAACTGAATTGAACATGTTAAACATGTCTGTAAAGTTGTGTTGCACATCGACGCCAATGTGATTTTTGATGCGTCCTTTGAATTTTCACCCCCGCATAGTCGTTTCGTACGCTGCGACATTGTCTGGATTCTTCGGCTCATCATTCTGAGCAAGTATCGTCCAAACTGGAAAAAATTCGCTGCAAAAGCACAGAAAGAGAACAAGGTAAAGAAAAACGCACTTTTTTGTATTTTTCATAAAAAAAAACCGGCATAAGCAAAGAAGTAAGCTCGGCGACGTTGTCTACATCATAGACAGAAACAAGACCTATCGAATACACAAAAAAACCGAGTGAAAAAAGTTAAACTGAAGAAAAAAAGAGGTTTTCGAAAACGCCGTTTTTCGAGGATTTCTCGTTTGAATCCTAAAAAGAAGTTCCGCGACGTTGTCAGCGTGAAAATAGAGATCAAGAGCTTTAATACGATATATAGATTATCGAAATTGGGCTCCGAACAACGAAGAAAAGGGTACCAGAGCCAAATGCCCCGCGCCCCGCATTTGAGGTAGCGAGGTAGCGCGCAGCGCGCGGAGACGCAGACGAGCAGCGGAGACAGACCAGAGCCGACGGGGCATTTGGCTCTGGTCGTGAATCTTCGCAGGGTCACAACGAAACCCTGCAACATTATATATCGTTGTGATCCTCATGAGACGGCCAGGAGCACTGACAATGTCGCGGGTCTTGAAAATCACTCCATAACGAGATAGACCAGCATTCATATAGCGACTCTTCGCGCAAGATTTGAGCGCAGTTTTTCGTTTTTATTGAACTCTAGCGGCTTTAATGAACTTCCAACATTCAACCGCAGCTCAGAGGAAGGTTAATTGAGAAATTTTGCTCTAGTTTTTGATTGAATTTTTGAATAAAAACCTTCTTCTCAACAAAAAAGGCCATAAAAACGCAATCCTTCGGTTTTTTTTGAGCTTCTTTTGAATGTCACTGCTATATTTGCCTCATTTGATTTCATCCCTATACGGTTATGTCATTTTATGTCATAATTTCCGGGGCTTCGCCCCGGATGACTTCTGTACTTCTCCCAGGTGAAGGTTGTGTTCTATCATGACGCTCAAAGTGAAGGTTACCAGAGTACATGGCTCTATGTATCGAAGGTATGGGCCAGATATTTACCTCTGGATAAAAATTGTGTTCAAACACGTTGAAATCGTGTGCGCACAGGTTTATGCACAGTTCACGTTTGCAAGGTGTTGATTCAGCTAGTTGGTGAATGACTTTGGAGCTTCAAATTTGGACTTATTAATTGTAAGAGTCGAAACTGCGTTTGCAAAGATTTTGTCAGATTTTCTCACCTCTGGATGCTTTACGGATTCCCTTTTGATTCTTTCTCAAACCGCGAGATCCAGCACGTAAAAGCGCCACCCCTGCTTACCCTGTCTATACTCCAAGAAACCACACCTAAGGGGGTTCGTGACTCACAGTCTTATCTGTAATAAAACAGATGTGAAGTTAGAATTGAGAATTAGAATGTAATTGTCAAGATACAAAATTTCACGATAATTTTTTGCATTTGTTTTTACACTATCCGGTTTCGGGTCTAAGAACTATAACGGTAGTGCAGCTTCCTTGGTGCTAGAGTTTATGTGAGACTCGAGAGCTACGCCATTGCTTATCATAAACACGCATAATGACTGGAAAAACTGAGGCAGCTGCCAGTTCTATCGCACATTAGCGTTTCTGATCTTGTTTGAGCCGTAAAGCAATAGAAGACTACGAGACAGATAGAAGACCATACGCACTTGCCATTGGATTGCATTGATAGTTTGTAATGCTCACATATAATCGTACAGTCAGAATGAAAGCGAGAGCTTGTTGATTTGCACGCCTCACTAGGTACGAATACTGTTGCCGGTTCCTCTTGCTTTGGTACATCACTTTCATATGAGCGAACAAATTTGTGACTAGTATAGTGCATCCCCAATATCTAGTTGAGCGTATGATCGGAAATTTGTAGCAAAAAGTGGAGAGGTTTGTAGTAGATAAATTCGGATATTTTCTCTAACTCTACATAGTTGCCAATCCTATTTGAAAAGGAGAAATCAGCAATTACTATATTTTCTCATACTTTCAGAAATTGGCCAGAGCTATCATGGTAGGCACAACTGTGAGGAAGAATGAGAAAATTCCTTTTCGTTTCTTCCCTTAAAAGGTTCTTAATTTTAGACCCTCTTCGGTTCTTTTACGATGATAATTTCTTTTATTGCTCCTCTTGATTGACCAAGAGTTTATAAATAGTTTCTGGCCGATACACGTATAACAGCAGGGCTCGGCACGAGCTGGCATCAGGGAAATTTCAAAACGAAGTCCCGTTTGATCTTGACATTTCGTACAAAGTCGCTTTGACCTGTTTTGAAGATACGTCATTATTTTTCGATTACGTAAAAGTATGTAATAGGGTTTTCGTGCATGCTGATCTCAAGGAACGACTTTTCGCAGCTTTCTGAGCTTTTTAAGTGGTTGAATCACATCTTGAGAAGCAGAAAAAGCCGATATTTCGACAGCGGAGCAGACCGAGTAATTTTCAGGTGGCCATAAAACGCTGAAAAGAAAACATTATGAAATTGTTTCTTCTCTGTATGTAAACTTTTACAGTGTAGATATATTTTATGTGAAAAAGTAGAAATTATGTGAGCAAAGTGTCGGTGCCAGCTCAGCTGGCACCCAGCTGGCATGGTGCCAGCTAATTCAGAAAAAAGTTCAGTACAGCTTTCATTCACATAAGTTTTCATAAATTTTTCGGCCATAGTTCGGGTCCCCCAACGCGCATGCACACACCAAATTTGATGTTATATTATTGCGTTTTGGCTGAAAACAACGCTTTTGTTTGTTTGATGGACATCATGCCGGTGGGGCGGCATTCTTGCGGTTGTTCCCCGCCCCGGACCCCGAAAAACCATATCCCCTTTGCTTTCCGTCCTAACAACGATATCCAGCTTGACTCGGTGCCAGCTGTGCCGAGCCCTGGCTGAGATACTGAGGAAAAAGTGGAATATCCAGGATTTCCGTTCGGGGGTGAGCGGTGTGGGGGAGAGCGAGAAACAATTTTCGAAAAGGTGCGTGGCGTAAGCCACGCACTCCAAAAAGTTCTTGGGGTACTTCCCAATATTTTCGCGGTCTCATTCTCCGAGATTTCAGAAAAAAAAGGGGCGTGATAGCAAAAAAAAATTTAAAAGGGATTTGAACTTCTAAAAATTCCAAAATTTTATTACTTAGAAGCCTGGACGAGTCACTTGACATGTTTGTAAATCATGTGAGTAACTTCAAAGGATTTCGCGACCCGTTCTCGGGTGGGGGGGCATCAGAGGGAATAGTTTGAATTCGAAATCAAGTTGATTGCGCTTGAAGGCCAAAAATGGCATAATGGCTGACTGTATCTTTCTTAGCTCGTTAAATGCATTAATCAAGACAAGACAAAGCAACTAGCTCGTTGATTCATGGAATTACCGAAAGAGAGTAGTTTGTCGTAGTTTTGAGTGCTACTATCAACTACAGAGAACAAAGTCCGATACCGCCGCTAACAGAATGCCAATGGGACTGAAAATTGGAAACAGAGTTCCTTGGAGGACAAACACTGATAACAATAACCACCACTAGCAATTGCAAAGATTGT
Source organism: Cylicocyclus nassatus (assembly GCA_958299035.1). Classification (NCBI taxonomy): domain Eukaryota; kingdom Metazoa; phylum Nematoda; class Chromadorea; order Rhabditida; family Strongylidae; genus Cylicocyclus; species Cylicocyclus nassatus. Next base: position 28,981,687 of record CATQJL010000316.1, read on the forward strand.
CAAGTATTTGGCCTCAGTATATTGAGGTGAAAAGCATGCATGAACTGATATGAAAAATTATGATCGTGAAGAAAAGTGGTGAATTTTATTAGGCTCATATAAAGGCTCTATCGCTTTGTACAATTTTGGAAAGTGCCTGAAAGACCTTCTATTGTTCATATCTGAGTAGATTAAAGATTAGAGCTTATTTTACTCTCCGTTCCAAAGTTTAGCACAGTGTTCAATTTACTCTTCTTTGTTTTTTTTGAAAATCAACCCCACTAGACTTTGGCACAAACTCTGCTTGCTTATAAATCAATGAAATTTTTGATGCTGATTATTACGGATTTTACCGCAATGTTCTTTCGAATTTTTGACATCCTTTTTAGAAACGGGGCTTGGTGCTAGGTGGCTTTCTAAATATGCAAAAAAGTCCCTTTGACCCGAAATCGGAAACTTCGACTGAAAAAAAAACCTAACTTGTGTTTTTTCCCGACCGCAAAAATGACATCCCCTTTACTTTTGTCCCAAAACCGACATCCAGCTTGCTTATAGGCCACCTGTGCTGAGCGCTATCTAGAAAAAAACCAAATTCGACCAATTTTCTCCGGTTTCGATCTCTTAGAACTGTTATTATTGAAATGCTGCTGCAATGCGCATGATTTTCTACCTCACATATAATTTGCTCCATACAGGATAGTTAGGATGTTAAAAAGCTATGATTTCCTGAAATATGGTGTTACAGAAACTTTGTACCTCTGATATTCTCCTATGACTCTAGCATCCAAGTCTTGAACTCTTAAACATAACTTCGGCGCATTCGTGGTTTATTATTTGCTTTGCATAATGATATAACCTAAATGTGAAATTCTTTCGATTGGTAAAGATTTGGGCTAAAAAATTTTGAAGTAATCAGATCATTCACAGAGTTTGAGGGGAAGATCCGAGATGCACTGTGGTTCATTTTGTCATACTAGAGAATACACATGAAGCAAGACTATCTTTACAGTCACTTTTATGCCTGCATTTAGCCATAAGCAAGCAAATCTGTGACAAATCCCTAAAAAGCTGGGACATCCGGTGCTAATGCCCAGCTTCTCTATGTTTCACTTTCCTCTCAGCGACTAGTTTCTTACTTTGCCGCGGACGATGCTGCCTACAGCGGTTTCTTATACCACAATGATAATCTGTTGCCTGCAGTCAATCTTCTTCCTTAACTTCCCTCTCCTCCAAATCTTCTTCTAGAACCTCTAAACTCACTAATTAACTTTCAGGGTAGCCGAACGCGAAATAATGAGTGTGCTGCAATGGCGGTTCCGTAACGGTTGCGGAGGCGGCAGCAGCTTCGGGTTCGGCGGCGGTTCCGCCCCTCTGAGTGTGTTTATCGCTGCCACTGCTGCTCTACTCACTTTCTACTACATTAATTGGCTTTGTGGTATGACTCGGCTCGAGAATCTCACTGGATTCGTTCATCCCAAATATCAGAAGGTTGAGAAAGTGTTCAGGTGAGGATTTCTTTAGCTTTTATTTATTAGGGTCCTTCTGCCTTTTTTCCCATAAAATGAGACACGTTGAAGCTCTCTTCATTAATCCTTTATCTTTTATACATTCTAGCAGACCCTGGTAGTTTGCACAGCCTTTTTTTCAAGGTTACGATTTATGAAGATTACCGAAAAATATGAGAATTAGATGAAGAAAATGTTCGTCACTTCCTTAAAACTTTTTGGTCCTCAATGAGCTGTAAGATTTTATCCTCTCCTTTTACAAATATCATATCTATGACGAAAAAACGAATAAATTCCATCTATTTCTTTTCTAAAATTCTGATTTTGTTTCCCCAATTTCTTGGTCCTTTACGCTTGTACTGATTGTCTATGTAGAACTCCCTTGAGAAAAAAATTCATTCTATCCTAAGCTAGTGATTTACTAGATTTTAGGGACTTTTCTCAATCGTAGGAATTTTTTTGATTTTTGTTTTTGCCAACATGATGGTGAGCCAAAAATTTTTGTACTCTCTTCTTGAAGACTGGGTTGTTCTTTCTTTTTGTCGATTTCCGTGCTTTCGAAAAAATATATCCAAAATAGTTTCTAGAGCATAGAGAGACGTTTCTAACCCTCTATCCAATCACTAGGGCAAAATTAGCCCTCTCACAAATAATTATGCATATTTTCCCTTGCCAAGATTTTCTCTTCAGTTTTTCCATGAGCTAATCTCCCAGCTGATCCATATGGCATAACAACCGGTTACATATCCAAATTATCGCAAAACCCAAGGTCAACATAGACCCAGTTTTCTCGTTTTTACTCGGTTTACAATTGCTAGTGGTGTCTGGTCTTGTTTTTGAAGATGAGTAGCCGGCGCTGGGATATTTTATGGAAGTTGTTGGACGGAAACATGGTTTCCTAGGGCTTTTCCCTTCAAGTCCATCTAGCAGGATTCAAATGCTGAAAACAGCTTTACTTCAAACTTTTCTTAAATTATCCGAGCCCTCTCTTCCTGCCGAGAAATCTCAGAGAAATGTCTAAAAAATCTCCGCGTAAGATCAGAGACAAAACCAAATTCAACAAAATGCAATATAATTTTTCACGTCTCAAACTTCTGTTTTCTCGTTACTCTCTATGAACCTACCATATTCGTTAGTAATGTTTATGGAAATTATGCCCTGTAAAATTGTTTGGCAGTTGTCTATTCCTTATCGCTTGCTGATTGCAGTTATGCACTTATTCAGCACTTTCTTGCCATCAACATTCGTCCTCATATGAAAGAGCTTGTAAAAAAAATATAGTGAAAAATCTTGAAGTATTTAAATCTGAGCAATATGATTTTTAGCTCCAGAAGAATCAAGATTTTACTAATTTTGAGAGAAATCCGCTGAACAGTTTTGGGACGATTACTGTAGCACACTCTTATGTTTATTTCCCTTATTCATTTGGTTAGAAAGAAATATAAAATGGCCAACCGCTATGGAGATTTGGGATTTTTCCATACCCCTGGTAGAGTTTTGGAAAACATTGTATAAAACAATAAACGTAGGCGCATAAGCTCTAGTTCACATATGAAGTTAGCAAATAGAATTAGAAAAACTTTTATTTTGTTTCTTTCCATAAATATTAAAAAATGCGAGGACCTGCGAATCCTAACATTAGCCATCCGCCAGAGTGAGTGATCGTGACAATGGCCCACAATCGTGACAAACAAATTTCATGCCGGTTTGCAGCAAACATTCGCTACTCGATTTGGTTTTCGTATATGAGAAAAGTAAACAAAGCTTACAATAGTCCTATTTGAGTTATGGTTGTCCAAAGTGGTGCACAAATTCGTAAAAATTGCTACGGCTAAATGCTGCGGTCGTAGGCAATCCTCAATACGCGAAGTGCATGTCTCGGAATTTTCTTGCCTTCATGTAACAATCCAAGAAACGCTGTTAAATATTCTCTTTGCTATCTGAATATAATAAAAACTAAAGAAAATATGCATTTGTGAAAATCTTTGATTTTTTACGCGCGACATTCGGGCTTACTATATTACCTCCATACTCACTCGTCACTGGCAAATATAACTGAAGAACCCCCATTAATGAAAAAAAAACTTCGGTATAGAACTTGCTCCTTGGTATGTTAGTTACTGCTTTTGACATAAAAATTTGTACTGAAGCACATATTGTATTTCTGAAGCACTAAGCAAATTCATCAAGGTATTTGTAAATGCTTGTAAAACCGTTGAGAATGATTAAAGAATCAAGAATATGTGAGGTTTGGCAGATATCAAATGAGCGGTTTGTGGGTGTCACCTGCCAAACCTCATGTAAATAATTTCCGCAAATCATTGAAATGAAATAACCGCCCAACTGTAGATTTGAACATAACTGATTGACGTCTTAAGATCTACAATTTCAATTCTGTCTTAACAGTTTGATCGAAAGCTTTTCTTGGTTCTTTCTGATAAAATGATGCACATATTGTAAAATAACAGCTGAGCTTGCTTCATGCGACTGACTATCTAGGATGAACACGTACGCAAGTTTTTTTTCTTGCTGGTATAGTCCCATCTATTAGATAAAGACATTCACAATTTTGTGCGATCAGTGAATCTGTCTAAATTATGTTGGATTTAAAACTCACGTATGCCCTTGACATATCTGCGGCAATAAATTTTGGTTTTCACCTATTCTAGGGAACCATGATAAACAGACATCCATCCTAATGTGGAGAAGTTTTTTCAAGAGTGGGTGAACGGAAGGAAGGAGAATGTCTGGAAAGTTTAAGATTGCAGGAATATTATTTCGCATCATCAAAGAGAGCATAAAAAGCGTTTAATTGAAATTTCCATTTATCTAGTGTAAATAAAAACTTCTCAAAGGGCATCCACCCTGATTTTCGTCTTCCATTTTATGTCACACTGGGGCCTTTTCGTGGCCATGATTACAGATGTTAAACGCAAAAAGTTCCCAGGAGTCCTATTCCTAGGGCATTGTTGTAGACAAAATGCTATTCGGGAAGCTTGGATTTTGCCTAGACATTGCTTTTCAGCAAAAAAAAAAACGAATTTCTTTTACGATTTTGAATCATGTGATTTTACATCTCTCCCTCCTTATGTTGCTCTGCCATTATTATCAAACCTTGGTTAATGATACTGAGAATAACGAGAAAATTAGATGCGAGTTATTGTGAGTATTTTTGCGGTTATAATAGACTTTTTTTGAAGATTTTGTGTAGAATATTTTCGATTTCAGCATTTGTTTGAAACTGATGCTTATCATAAATGTTGTCAAGTTAATTGTTACAGCGTCAGATTTTCGACGATATTTTTGGAATCCATTATTCGAGTGATTACTTTTAATAATTAATATCCAAGCAAAATATTAATGACGTAATCAAAAATCACCCGAATGACACCGCATCTCATCAAGATTTGACCTTAGCGTTCTATAATCGAGTTTCTTCGATGCTTCGCCTTTGCCAGGGATTTCACTTTCCATCGGTGAACCCGCTTAGGGGCGCGATGAACCGGATTGCCAAGGCTACAGTGTCACCACAACTGCACGATATTAACAAAACTAGAAGCATACGGGACTGTAACTATATAGAATGGAGAGGGGGGGGGGGAGGGCAGTGGAGGGGGCAAAAACTGTTTCGAAGGTTTGCTAACTCGATGGACAGTGAAACAATATCCATTACTTTATACTGAAACTGTCAACCCTAATTTATACATGGTAAGTAACAAATTTGATTGGCACGTGCGCCTTGCGGTGCCGGCAACACTTGCGCGTAAAAAACATCCATTGAGCGCATGTGGCCCCATGACCTTTTTTTACGCGCAAATGATGTCAGCAACGTGGGAACACTATATTAAACGTTAAAACTATTGCATTATAACCGGTAACATCAATTAACACTAGTAATTAGATCATGCCACTATTTGAGTGGAACGCTTACTTCTTGTATAAAGAACCAAACCTATGAGTTTTCAGAAAAAATTTTCATGATGGTTGGGAGCGAGAAGGAGCAGCTATTGCTGTCTAATATCTCCTGCGTGACGAAGGCGGTTGCCCAAATAGGTTGAAGCGTGTCGCGCACGCGGCGCGCGGGCAATTGTCAGCCTCGGAGCGCGCGCAGGCTCGTTCAGCGGTCATCCACGGAGCGCGCGCCGCACAGCAGCTAGCCGGCCGCGTTATTGATGCTAATTTTTGCTGTTATTGTGCACTGCGATGACTCTACTCGTCCAGTGAGGTGAGTTTTCACTTCAGTTTTTCTTATTATGTGAAATTTTGATGCTAGATTTGTGTGCTGACTGTTTTTCATGGCTTTGTGTGCTGCATGCTTGCGCTTTGTGTCTGCATTCCGTTGTTTGTGTGCTCTCCTTGTTCTTAATTGCTCTCCTTGCTTTTCGTTTCTTTTTTCAATCTCCTTTGTAAACTTTCTGTTTGTTGTGAATGTTTTTTCTGCATTGCTGTGTGAATGCTCGTGAGCAGAGGCAGATTTGTTTTTCCACAGCCCTGTCTCTTGACCCCTGCATGCTTTCTGTCTTCACCAATGCTTGTAAGAGCTGTGCGTCTCTGTTTTTGCTTCTTTGTGAGAAGGCAAAACCCTAGATAGCGTGGCTATCAAGCATTTTTGTTTTGAATGCATGCTAAAGAAATACGAACGTTATTTCAGTGCAATATAAGTTATCGACAAGGTGAGTCTTTCCTTACGCTCAGTCTATCGATTTTTTTTTGATTTCGCGATTCATTGCTTACCTTACGCTCACTTACGCATGTTACAAGTCTGTCTATGTTATAAAGCCAGCCGGCCGCGTTATTGGTGCTAGTTTTTGCTGTTGTTGTGGACTGCGATGACTCTACTCGTCCAGTGAGGTGAGTTTTCACTTCAGTTTTTCTTATTATGTGAAATTTTGATGCTAGATTTGTGTGCTGACTGTTTTTCATGGCTTTGTGTGCTGCATGCTTGCGCTATGTGTCTGCAGTCCGTTGCTTGTGTGCTCTCCTTGTTCTTCATTGCTCTCCTTGCTTTTTATTTCTTTTTTCAATCTCCTTTGTAAGCTTTCTGTTTGTTGTGGATGTTTTTATTGCATTGTTTTGTGAAGGCTCGTGAAATGAAGCAGATTTGCTCTCTCACAGCCCTGTTTCTTGATCCTTGCATGCGTCCTGTCATCATCACTGCTTGTAAGAGCTGTGCATCTTCGTTTTTGCTTCTTTGTGAGAAGGCAAAACCCTAGATAGCGTGGCTATCAAGCATTTTTGTTTTAAATGCATGCTGCAAAAGAAGACAGTGTATTTTCAGTGCAGTATATGATGTTTTCTGAAGGTAAGTCTTCTTCATAGCCTTTTACTGATTTTTCTTTTTGCTTTCATTGATCCATTGCTTTCCGTATGATACCTACGCATGTCACTGACCTGCACAGCGGCATGAAACATGCTTATGCTAGTGCAGCATCTCGTTTAGGTATTCCTCATTTCCTTTCATTTTCTTCTGCGCATTGTTTCTTGTGCCTGCATGAACCATTAGCAAAAAAAGACATTCTTCTTCGCACTTTTCTTCGCAGTTCCTCACGAACCGCTCATTCCAGCCATGCATCTTTGGTTTTGCTTCTTTGTGAGAAAGTAAACCCACAAGATGTTGTGGCTAAGAAGCGGTCTACTTAGAGCAAAAAGACGTTTAATTTCAGATGTGATAGCGAATGTCAAATACAGGTAAGTTTAACAAACCCAGTCCAATTATTTTTTGTTTCCTTCTTTGGCGATCATTCTGGTACAATTACAAACTGACACAGAGTCCGGCTATCTTGAATGGTTTTTCACTGATACCATCTTTGATCCTTCAGAACTTAGATTGTGTCAACTGTTTGTAATCGTTGTTTTCAATCTCTCCCAGAATCTTTATGCGTTCACCGTTCAAGTTGGTCAGGCCTTTCTGGTTTCCCTTCTTTTATGAACGTGAAACTTTGAATGGCATGGCTAGCAAAGCGGGCTGTTGAACTTGATCTTCAAACTCCTACCTTTTGATCCTATTTAATAGTCTAATTGCTGCTCAAATGGAATAAGATTGATTGCCTTGTTCAATGAGTAACGTATGGCGATTTTTGGTTGCAAAGCGTAAGATAAGTAAGCTGATGAGTGGGCTTACTCCCTAACGTCGCTTGAGGCTCCCACTTACTCTGCAGGCGACCGGTGTAGGGGTCAATAAAGCGAACTTGTCTTAACTTGAAAGGCGCTGGTCACTAACTCTTGAATAGGAGCTTTGCACCTATCCAAGAGTTAGTGACCACTGTGTGTGAGTTACCAAGCGCCTAAGTCAAGCTTCACTTCTTGAGTTGCTCGTTGCCTTGGACTATAAGTGAGCAAAATTTTGATTTGCAGTGCTTTGAGCATTAGTGTTTGGCCGAAATCGTCTCCATCATGGCTTCAACGACTCCTAACTTCGTGAGTTTCAATAATAAGCATTGATAGACGTAAACATTAGTTTATCTAGTCTTCCATCGCTCGCCGTCTACTCTTGAGCAGAGAGAACTTAAGGGATGATACTCCCACAGTAAGTTAAATCTCTAAAAGATAACAAATGAACATGTTGAACGTCCACAAAAAAGCTTTGATATCTTAGCACTCGAGAAGCGATGAGGTTACTCAAAGGACATCTTCGGAAGATCTCCCTACTACTTCAGTAAGCTATGACTGTTTCCGTCGTCTTCTTTCTTATACTTTGATTATTAGAACCCGGTCACCGACTTGGAGAGCACCATCAGAGGTCTCACATTTGAGATGTTCTCAACGCCATTGGAAGAAGGCTACTCTCCAGTTCGCCCACTTCGTTCCAGTAACACTGAATACAAAGGCCGAGCTTCATTGGATGCTAAGAGCAAAGCAATAGTGGGCAACGTTGAAGTATTCTTTGAAGAGCTGAAGCGCCGCTTAGGAAAGGCAGCTAAAGGGACCATCTTTGACTTTCCTGCAAAGCTGACGAGCATCGCATGCGGAATCGGTCATCGCACAGTTGAACGCCTCAGAGCTGAGACCGATCTAAGTAGAAAGGCCATACCCCGCACCATCGCGCCTGTTGCAATGAACCCGAAACAACGAACGATTGAGGCTCTTGAAGTACACGGGGACGAATGGGGAGACATCGTAAGGCAATTCATGCATCAGAAGTTTAGGCAAGAAAAGCATGTGACCGTGGCAGAGATTCTGGATGAGCTGAAACAACTCCATCCCTCTTTTGACTTAACAGAGACAGCCTTCTATTACCTGCTGAAAGGGCTAGGATTCGCATACAGAAGAAATGCCGGCCAGAGGTACATATTTGAACGTCCAGACCTCGTCAGCAGAAGATCCACCTACCTCGATGCTATTGCACAGGCCAGGAGCAGCAACTGCTGCATTGTGTATCTGGATGAAACCTGGATATACGATTGTATGTCAAAGGCTAAGGGATGGGTCGACACCAACATACCGCGCTTCGCCCCAGAATCGGTGTTCCAGCATTTTTCCCACGGAAAAACTGCCACCAAAGACAAAGGAAAGAGGGCGATTGTCATCAGCGCCATGACTGAGGTTGGAATAGTACCCGGCTGCACTAAAATCATCATCAGTGGCCGCGATGCAGTCGGGGACTATCATCAGGATATGGACCATGAAGTCTTTGAGAACTGGATGCGGGAATCACTGCCCAAAATGCAGACTGTTGCTGGTGGCCGTCGTTTGTGCTTAGTGATGGATAACGCGGCCTATCACTCCCGACAATTAGAAAAGGTCACCTCCCCATAAATGCCTATTGGAACCAATCATATGATTCAGATACCCACCAGGTCCTCCACAAAGGCGGTCATAGAAGAATACCTGCGATCACAGCACATTACGGTGCCACCAAATCTCACGAAGCAAGATCTTGTAGCAGAAGTGACTTATACTCAATTTAGCTTATCCATCTAGCAGCTAAACTGCCCTATTCTTTTCAGCTCGAGAGATTTATCTCCAGTCGGGGCGGTCGATACGCTTTACGCAAATATGCTGCCGAGAGTATTTGTGCCGAGGTAGGAGCAGTAGTGGTAAGGCTACCGCCTTTCCACTACTTCTTCAACCCCATTGAAATGTGTTGGGGTCGAATGAAGGACTATCTCACCAAGTTCGGGAAGCATAACGACACCCTACAAATGGTACAGGTGACTAAACAAAAGCTCCTCCCTGTAAGTCTTTTTGAAGGTAAAACAAAGAGCGCTGCAATGGATGGGTAACGTGCCACAATCGTTGTGTCACGATTGGGTTGCTCATGTTATGCATGAAGAGGAGGCAGCAAGAGAAAAAATTGCCATCGATCTCGAAAATAGCCAAGTAAGAAAGACTCACTGATAGTTTAGCACAAGATAACTCAATATTTTCGTCTCATAGGGTTTGGAATCCTCAAGTGATGTTAGCGATATCGATGAAGCTTGGAGCGCTCTCGGCCTTTAGACCACATTTGAGATTAACTTATTTGACCATAAGCTACTTCATCGGGGTGACTAATAGGAACGGATGTCAACGTTATTCACCTAATTACTCACTTCTTCCATCATAGTACAATCGTTCTCACTTCAATGCGCCTTCCAAAGAAAACCAATCAATACAATGCTCACTTTTACTTCTTTCACCACTTGTATGCCTTTCGCTCTATCTTATTTGCATGCTCGATACTTGTAAGGTCTCTAGTTTCGCACCTATTTAATCATTAATCACAGCTACACTTTAAGTTGATCATGAAGCTCACCAAACGAATAGGGAATCTAATTTCTGAAGGATCAATCAATTCTTCATAAATAAATCTTTTATAACATAGACAGACTTGTAACATGCGTAAGTGAGCGTAAGGTAAGCAATGAATCGCGAAATCAAAAAAAAATCAATAGACTGAGCGTAAGGAAAGACTCACCTTGTCGATAACTTATATTGCACTGAAATAACGTTCGTATTTCTTTAGCATGCACTCAAAACAAAAATGCTTGATAGCCACGCTATCTAGGGTTTTGCCTTCTCACAAAGAAGCAAAAACAGAGACGCACAGCTCTTACAAGCATTGGTGAAGACAGAAAGCATGCAGGGGTCAAGAGACAGGGCTGTGGAAAAACAAATCTGCCTCTGCTCACGAGCATTCACACAGCAATGCAGAAAAAACATTCACAACAAACAGAAAGTTTACAAAGGAGATTGAAAAAAGAAACGAAAAGCAAGGAGAGCAATTAAGAACAAGGAGAGCACACAAACAACGGAATGCAGACACAAAGCGCAAGCATGCAGCACACAAAGCCATGAAAAACAGTCAGCACACAAATCTAGCATCAAAATTTCACATAATAAGAAAAACTGAAGTGAAAACTCACCTCACTGGACGAGTAGAGTCATCGCAGTGCACAATAACAGCAAAAATTAGCATCAATAACGCGGCCGGCTAGCTGCTGTGCGGCGCGCGCTCCGTGGATGACCGCTGAACGAGCCTGCGCGCGCTCCGAGGCTGACAATTGCCCGCGCGCCGCGTGCGCGACACGCTTCAACCTATTTGGGCAACCGCCTTCGTCACGCAGGAGATATTACTACAAAGGAGAGTTGATAGTGGATTTGCAGGTTAGATTACCTAACCGTTTACCTGGTCCTACATGAAAAAAAAAACAAAATTTTAGGGTGGTTATGCTGACAAAGCATCCGGCAGAAAGTGGACACCCGACACGAGAACAGTTGTATTCAGTGCTAGTAAAGTTTGTTTTTCTTAGCTTTAGTATAAACGAGAGTTCTTAACTTTGACTTTTGTACCTTGAACGGCTACCCGGCTAACCCTGTGGTCGGTGTCTGTTACAATTTGTTATCCTGCCGATGATTTGAAAAAAAAAAGATCTTCAAAAGTTAATGATCCTAACAGGCCAAAAAAAAGAACGTTTTTTTTAGAGGATTTAGCAATTATTCTTCCAACTTGTTTGACAGCTGAGTTTCTCATAACCTTCCTTTTCCACCACTCAAATATATCCCTTTACCAACTGTTGATTAACATGTTTATATCTTTTCCAAAAAAGTCCACTTACAGGCAGTCGGTGCCCTATGCGTAGCTATGCTAGTCGATCGTGGATATCTAGCTTATGAAGACAAAATGGTCCAATACTGGCCAGAATTTGGTCAGAACGGCAAGGAAAATGTGACCATCGACTGGTTAATGAGCCATAGGGTGGGTTTTCAGCAAACATATCACCCGTAAAGTTACAAACTATACATTTTACTAACGTTTTGTAGAGCTGGCTTCAACTTAGATTTCCATTATAGAACGAATCACCCATCCTCTTCATTACTGTAGGATTACGGTAGAAACTTGAAACATATGGTGTCAATGTGGAAAAAGCTGCCGTTTCAAAATTTTTCAAAAAATTGTGAAAACTTGTGTAATAGGGTTTTTATAGACGCTGAGTTCAATACTCAACTATTCACAAGATTACGAAGCTTTCTAAACGGTGCAACCGCACTTTTTAGGAACATTGAAAAAATGGCCGCTTCTGCTTATAACTCTTCAATGAAGCATCATAATAAGTTGGGAACTTTACAGTTATAATCAACAATTCTAATTAGCCTGGTGTAAAAGTTTTCAGGCTGTTTTGTTTCCTTTCCGAGGCAAAATATGGCCTTTCATGGTTCAAAACCCTCTTTGAAGTTTCTACCGTAACCCTACAGTAATGAAGAGAGATGGGTGATTCGTTCTATAATGAAAATCTAAGTTGAAGCCAGCTCTACAAAACGGTACCTGAAGCAAGGGCAAAAGACTTCTTGGGAAGAGAGATATTAACGATCAAACGTTCTAAACATTTTTCTGGGACACCCTGTATATTGTATTAGTGGGAACGAGTCTATGAGATATACCCGTACCATTGCATAAGAGGTTTTTGACAAGTTTGTTAGTTTGTTCATCAATTCTTTGTGGATCAGAACCTATTTCGTTATATTGTACCTTTTTAACCATGAACGGTACAGAATTGAACTCTCGAAACGTTCGGAGTGGAAATGCTTCCTTTATGGTCGTCATCTAAAGTAACGCTACTTTTGTCGCAATAGTACCCATACCATGAATAATCTTATCAACAATTGCCCTTCGCATGGATTACGCTTCTTATCTTACAATTAGAGTAAACGTTTGAGCCTCTCATATGCCAAAAGTGCAAAAGTGATGGTGGCATTATTTTTCTTCGGCTGGATAGAAACGTATAGATTTGATGGCTTGGCAGAGGAACAACGTGCCGGAAAATCTTGAAAAGTCCCTATGGGAAAGTTTAAACATTCATTACAGAATAGCAATAGTGTACTAAATACAGTAATGACTTCTGATTGCACTGCCTGCCAAATTTCTCGGAGTGGTATAGTCGACTGCACGAAAACACTCGGGTCACTATAGGCTGAACGCAGCGGCGTGCCTGCAACGCGGCTACCGGGTACGGGCGCTATGAGACTCATGCGCGCGAATGCCAACTTAGCCCGCATAAGACGCGCTTGCGGGCGTTTATCGGCGCTACATATGTAGAATGTAAGGGACCCGTCATACTTTGCAAAAAGCCCAAAAGCGCCCAAACAGCCCGAAAAGCCCAAAAAGCCGGAAAAAGCCCAAAAAAGCGGAAAAAGACCGGAAAAGCCTAAAAGAGCCGGAACGAAGAAACGAACTTTTGTTAGAATTCTGGCATTATTTTGATGTGCAGACAACAAAAAATGAAGCAAAAAGACTCGGTTGCGAAATCAACATACATGCCTTAACGTCAAAACGGGAGGAGCGCTTCAGCTCTTTCGTGCTTCTTTGAGCTTTTGGGCTTTTTCGGGCTTCTTTAGGCTTTTTTCGGGCTATTTTGGGCTTTTTTCGGCCAAGTATGACGGGTCCTTGACATCAAGCAAATTCGCCGAATCTCGAGCAGATCACGATAAGACAGATTTTTTTAGTAATAAAAATCATTTAATATAAAGTCTGATGAAACAATCACTTGATAAAAAGTCAGAAGTTCTCAAATTTTTGGTGTAAGACCTATGCTTCAGCCTGATAGTCGACGAACTGTTCCATAGTGATTTACGGAAATTAACTAGCACGAATAAAAAAGATGACCCGGAAAAAAATTATGGAATTACATCCCACTCATTTTTCAATTTCTAGGCAGGTCTAGCCGCATTGGATGAGCCAATCACCCGAGAAGACGCAAAAGATCCTAATAAAATGGCATACATCCTTGCAAAACAGAAGCCAAACTGGGAGCCAGGCACCAAAAGCGGGTAGATCTCAATTTTTTCCGATATTTTTTGCTCAAGATATAATTTCTGCACATTAGATACCATGCCATCACCTATGGCTGGATTGTAGACCAAATTGTACGCAGAGCAGATCCACAGGGTAGATCTGTAGGACAGTTCTTCAAAGAAGAAGTGGCGGATAAGTACGGTAAGTTGAGAAAGTGCAAATTCACAGTAATTCGTCGATTGATTTGCAGGTATCGATTTCCATATTGGTCTCCCAAAATCCGAAGAACATACTGTATCCCGTTTATCAATGCCATCTACAGCACATCTGTTGAAGGAGATCATTCACGACCCTAGGTTTGTTAAATACGGGGTTTATGTAGAGCTCCCCATACTCAAGAAAGTTACCAAACATGTTTCCTTGATTCCGTAATTGTATTCAATCTCCAAAACAGCAAAGGGGAGAGTTTCCCAGTCTGAATGCTTGGCGCAGTCTGATTTACCACATTCCTCTATCACTACTGATTTTGTCCGAAAAAATGCTTATCCTAACGGAAATCCCCCGGAAAAACTTCGAAAACGACCATGATATTATTACGCATCAACTAGTATGATATGAATGGTGTGGATGGCTATAATTGCGGTAAAAAAATCCGCAAGTAATTTTAGGAGGGATCACTCGTAACTAACAATGATGATGTCATGCAAAATATAAAAAACACATGAATTTTTTTCCATAACAACATGTTGCACTTACTCACTGAATGACTTCAGACTCTTGCTATTTCAGAGTTCTTATTGTTCTTGGCATTTTCCATCTCAGAATGCCTAACTCTATCGCTAGGAAAGTTCGCGATAACCCACAGTGGTTCCGATTAGAACAGGTTCGTTAAGCTTATGACCATTTTCTTGTAAAATAAGTGATCAACTTTTAGGATGTGAATACTTTCAATGATCCCGAGCTACATAGCATGGAACAGGTAGCAGCACTAGGTATCACAAAAGCACGTGATCTCGCTCGGCTGTTTTCACTAATGCTTGAAGGAAAATTCTTTAGCAAGGTGATATTTCCCACTTTCGTTCAGTGATGCAAGTGACTTCGAATTCGAGAGAATGCTTATTTCATGGAAAACCCTTTTTCTTCAAAGATTGCACTTCAGCATTTCTCAACATAAATATGCAAATTAGAAGATTTGGAAGGCGTGCTTTTGTCATTTCTTTTTCCCAAGAAAATTCTACATGGTCATTGCTAGGCGCATACTAGAGCACCTTGAAATTGATATGCATACCATAAGGGCCAGGCATACTTCACGCGATTCAGGTCGCGACGCGATTTGACAATATTCCAACTGTCCATAACTCACCGTAAACACATTTTGAATGTACAGTCGAGTAGATTTTCCGCTTAATATAGTGTGCTTGCCCGAAGATGAAATGCGGTGAAATTTGCGCGTGAAGAAATAGCCACGCAAGTAATGCTCGTATTTTGCGCGGCGTCACAGTCAAAGCTATTTCTTCACGCACAAATTTTACCGCATTTCCACATTCTGTGCAAGCACACTATATTAAGCGGAAAATCTACTCGACTGTACAGAAGATAAGGCATTTTATCAGTCCACGTAATATACACAGTAGTAAGTAGTTATACACACTATGCATGTTCAGCTTGCTAGTGTTGAATCTGAAGACCTCTGGCGAATTGCCAAATCGCGTCACCACTGAAATCGCGTGAAGTATGCCCGACCCTTTTCCGTACTCAAGAATCATTTTGACCATGCTTAAGAAACGAAGCTCATCATTTCCAAGCGAAAGCACGTATAATATGCAAAGGGACAAAAACTCACTCTCGCTATCCAACTATATTTTTCATTACAGAAGCTTCTGCAACGCTTCAAAGATCCTGAGATCAACTCTGGTCTCGATGAAATTGTTATGACACCACTACCAAAAGGACATGGATTCCTTTACGAACGTCACCCAACACCTGGGGTAAGTTCTTTGTTGTTTAAAAGCGTAAACTCAATGTTCTAATTAACTCCTCAACTTTAACATGAGCTTCGAAACGCTCGACTGTAATTCTACGTTTTTCAGAAACAATGGTTGGTAGGACATCCTGGCTATGGTGGAAGCACAGTAATGATGGATCTCGAAGACGACGTAAGTCATATTTTGCTGAATCTGTCAACTTTTATAGAAACAAAAATTACAACAACTGATTATTCAGGTAGTCATTGCCTATGTAACAAATGGACTAAAGACCGGAATGGGTGAACTTACGCGGACGTACAGATATTTGCGAAATGCCGTTTTTGAATGTCTAGAAAAAACAAAGGTGGCGAAAGAAGAGAATCTCTGCTAATCGGAGAAATTTCAACAATTTGCATAAAATTTCCTCACTGTTCCTCGTTTCACTGTGCACATACACTCGCCATTCGCTCACCTAGCCATCTAATCCCGCTTCAGGTGCTTGTTTTCTTAAACCTTTCTATGTACTTATATGACAATATTGGCCATATTTGTATATACAGATGTTTATATGATGATGTAATAAAACTTATTAAGTTTTATAATTGACCGAATTTCAATCACACATTCTATCGCATGAAAACAAATAAATTAATTCATATATTAAAGGGAAATCATTGCTCAACAGTATGAAATCGGATAACCGTACAAGTAAAACAATGAACTAGCCGCCTATTCGTCCATATCATCCTCATCAAGTTTGGCACGTGCCCATTCCTCGGCCGCAGCAACTACATCGACGGGTACCGTCTGAAATTTTGAAAAAAAGTGAAAAGATGGAGCAAAACAGGGAAATTTATTACCTCATGTCGCCCATCTGTAGCTTCTCCAACCCAGCCTAGTTCAATTTGGACATCTTTGTCCTCGAAAGAGAAAAATTCAAAAATTCAAAATAGCTTAGGAATGTGGCAAACCTTGTTCTCATCTCGAATTGCAATAATGATTCGAGCAGCTTCTTTGACTAGATCTTTCATATCAAAGTCTTCCAACTTCAATTTTTCTATTTCCGCCTGAATATGATATAAAGAATTGTGCTGACTTTCACCTCTCTAGAGCAGATCCTACCTTTGCTGCTTGTCTATGCTTTCCAACTGCCCATGCCTTGTATTCATAACAAAGACCTGATGGTTCTACAAGGTACAATTTACCTCCCTCCTGCAACAGTGTTGATAGAGAAGGGAAAAGCAAAATGACTGAAAATGCGAGAATTAACTACCTTCTTGTTCCATGATGTGAAGAAAGCAGAAGCACCAAATGGACGACTGATACCGAGGGTATAGAGGTGGACGTACTGCGCCAGCTAAAAATGACTACTATGACAGATTTGATGTTCTCAAAGCATAGAAGCAAGAGAACGATAGCACAGGACAAGAAATGAGTAGCGCAATAGCATCATAAGCTACAAATTTCTCCACAGGCTACTTTTTTTTTCAAAATAAAATTCACAGGATAAAGGCTGAACTCTGGCGAAGCGGTCGGTTCAGCATGCGAAGCGGATGCGAACCCACATTCCGCATTTGATGAGCATCTTTCATCATTAGGTCTTGTGCGCTCGAGCACGTCGTCTTACAGGGGCAGCCGCCTTCGTCTGGGACTAGCCTTTGGATTAAACTGAGGCTTAGACCGTTTATGTTGCCTCTCTACGATCTTTGTTTTCAAGGTACACGAGCGTATAAATTGATATATTCAGAAATAGCATTTTGAGCTCTGCAATCCTATTATTCTCGAGAACAACTAGAGTCGAAATGATAACAAAGGAACCTATAAAAATGAAGGAAGAAAAAGCATAAACCTGCGGTATGCTCGCAAGAAGAGAAAATGTAAAGAAAAAGTGCACAATGAAACAAGACTCACAGCATCGGCAAGCTTCTGCACTGGCATTGGTTCACGATAATCCTTGAGGTACTTGATCGCCTGTAAGAAATGGCATGCTTTGGGAAAAAATTCACACAGACTTATAAACTACATTAAAAAGAAAAACAACAATGCAGTATATGATCCCCACCTCACTGCAAGCGTAATCTTTCAAAGCTCGACAATCTGGATATACACCAGCAAGAGCAAGACCGATATTCTCATTTGCATTGAACATTCGTGGATTGGCATTCTGAAATGAGAAAAAATCAACCGTTTCCTCAAAACAAAACGAAGTTCAAAACGAAATCGCATAAACTGCTTTAAAACCACACCTAGTTCAGTAAGAGAGTAAGTAAGCATTTGTGCTGTAACGGTTGACGCATGCGCAGACCGAAAGGATTATCTTTCAATTTATGCAATATCTGACATTTAAATGTCCATCTACAACGGAAGTTTGAAATCTTGAACGCTTGTGGGCAAGTTCATAGTAGAACGACGCGAAGTCTCAACCTCAAAAAGAACCTTAGCAATTCGATCCATCTAGCAATAACTGCTGTAAAAGCGCAAGGGAACATATGTAATACAATCTCGAGGCACATGCAGCTGTAACGCAACTCAAGATGTAGACTTTTACTTTGATCCAAACTAAAACAGCAAGGGCATGCAGGAGGCAGTCATCAGTTTTGTTTTTACATCGATCTCAATGGACATGAGATCGATGTAAAAACAAAACTAACGGGAATCTAACAATTTTCTGAAGACAGTATCAGAGAAATCTTGATAGCTCCGTTTTTCAGGCGAAAGGAGACTGGGAAGCACTAACCTAGTCGATGCCTAAGGGACTCGTCATACTTCGCCGTAAAAAAGCCTAAAAGCGCTCAAAAAAGCCCGAAAAAGCCGAGAAAATCCCGAGAGCAGGAACGCAAAAACGAAATCATGGTAGAATTTTGACGTTATTTTGATGTGCAGACGAAAGAAAATGTCCCAAAAAGACTCAGTTTGCGAAATCAACACCATGCCTTAGGCCTCGGACAGAGTTCACGCGATTTGATCGTCGCGATTTCCATTCATTTTCATTTAAGGCCTCGGACAGAGTTCATGCGATTTGATCGTCGCGACTTAACACGTTGACGACAACGCGCATTTTTAGTTGTGTCTGCCTTGTGGGACAATGCCTTCCACGAACGAATCGAAAATTTCTAGCTAAAACCAAGCAGATCGTCATTTTAACTACACCTACACAAATTCTTGAAAGCGGCCAAGAAACGTCAAGGTATTTTCTAGGGTTAGAGCGTAAAAGACCTTAGGAAACGGATGTACCCAGTAATTGTTATTATTTCAAAAAGTTTATGCCGTGACCCACCATGTGGGTCACATTGTCCCACGTGGCAGTCATTTGACCCACCATGTGGGTCACGTTGTCGTCAATGTGTTAATCGCCGCCATTTTCATTCATTTTCATTTTACATTCAAAAATTTCGAGCTGGAAAGTACCACAGCCGAATGCAAGCTGGTCGGCATGCAATGAACTCGCAACAGTTGTCTTGTCGCAATTGAACCGCGACGATCAAGTCGCGCGAACTCTGCCCGAGGCCTTAACGTCAAAACGGAAGGAGTGTTCCGGTTTTTTCGGGCTGTTTTCGGCGAAATATGACGGGTCCCTGAGCGGCACCTCATCGATCATTCTTGGCCATAAAATCAATTTCAAACTCTTGCCCACTACCGTACTCTCTCCGAGGGGACCAGTTAACGTCCTTGAGCAGGGCATGGACGCGAGCCTAGCGTTGAATTTCTCGACCACGAATGATTTTCATTCCTGCCAACTAGATAATGGCTAAGCTAAAGCCTTCTAATCCCATATATGAATTCAGGAAATCAGATCTACCACTGGCGTACCCAGGATTTCGGCTCGGGGGGGCGCGACAAAAATTTTTTTCTAAAGAAGGTGCGTGGCGTTAGCCACGCACTCCGAAAAATTTTTTGGGGTGCTTCTCAAAACTTTTGCGGGTCCCCGACATCTAATGTACAAGAAATCGTTAGCACAATTCAAAAATCTTCCAAAGCGAGAAACCGCGGCGGGTCCCGGTGACACTCTTTCAAATAGCACCTTCAGATTACTGGTTCACTAGTTAGCGCATATGAATATCTGTATGGAAAACTTAGCTCGTCAAAATCAAAAATCAAAAAAAGAAATGGATACCTCTTCGTACATCTTTGACGTAATAACTTTGTCAACAGCTGTCACGACACCATTCTTCCCTCGAAGTGCTATCATTGTACCGCTATTGTCAACTGCTTTTTGTGCATACTCAACTGAAAATGCAATATTTGTAGATGACATTAGAACGGGAGCAGATGCAGCATACTCACTTTGGAAGATTCGTCCATCGGGAGAAAATGTCGATGCGGCCAAGTCATAACCTGTACCGATGGAGCTCATTTCTATAAACTGAAAAATGAGAGGTAAAAAGGATGACGTCCGCTGACCAAAAACGGAGAGTGGCTAGTTGTGAAGCTGAATGGTCACTCAAAGTTGCAAAACGTCTATACAATTTCGTTGAACGAAACCACTAAATTCATTTGCAAGATTTTGCAGGCAAAAGTACTAAGTTAATTTCCAAGACAACATCAAGATGAGAAAATGGAAAGGAAATGCATTTTGTGTGCAAAAGAATGATTTGAAATTGACCGCACGGATGTATCGCTGAACACCGGGTGCACTGTGACGCATCGTTGCATGTGACTCCGCGGTTTTTTGTTTCGTTTCGAAACGGTTGTTTACTGAAGGTTTTGGTTTATTACTTTCTTGGCTTTGATGCTTTTTTACCACAGTAGCATAATGTATCTGTTGTAACCGTAGGCTCTTTCATTTCTCTGCATTCGAGGACCTAGTGAAGTGACCCAGCATTCTTACAACACTCCTTTTTCGGTATATTGCGTTTTGCTCTGTCTACTGCGGTAATCGTTGAAAGAGCTAGTATAGGTTATAACATGCTTTCAGTTGGATGACTCGTTCAAAAAGCTCAAGCGAGTCCGAACAGGATAAGGTACTCTCTCCAAGTCCAAATGAACATGGGTCGAGGAATGCGGGAGAAGAAGAAGTAGCTACGCCTCCTGAAGTGCAGCAATCCGAGGTAGGCAAATCGCTACTTTTATGTGCTTGATAACTTCGAGTGCTTTCTACGTTGCTGAGAAGGTTTGGTGATTCTTCTCTATAATTGTATTGCCGTCTCTAGGCAACAAAATCTCGTTCGAGAAGTCGTAGCAAATCTGCAGACGATGTTCGTTCACCGCCGAGTTCGGGTGATGAAGATGAGGGAGCTAAAAAGAAGGATGATGACCGGTCTAAAGAATCGAAATCTGAGAAACGTCGAGCCAGGGTAGGATAATTTTGGAAAGCTACATATATTCTTAGAAAGTCACAGTGATTCTTTAATTCCTTTTAGTACTTTTCATATCAACGACATAAATAACTAGGAAAAGTGGGAAACTTTTTTCACTAATTCTTTGTGAAGAAAGTCATCGAAGTTCCTCACATTGTCAATTTTTGAGGTAGGGATTATGTGTCTCATTTTCAGTCTCGAAGCCGCTCCAAGTCGCGAAGTCGAAGCCATGATAGAAGAAGAAGAGAAAGAAGCTCTGATGGCAGAAGAGAAAGAAGCCGTGAGGGTAGAAGAGACAGGAGTCGCGAAGACCGCCAAAGGCGCAGAGATGACAGAAGAGATCGAGATCGCCGAGACAGAAAGCGCTCGAGAACAAGAAGCCGAAGGTACCTATTGCTTCTTTAATATTATGGACTTTCAAAGGGTTCTTTCTCTAGCAATGAAAGGAGAGGAGACCGATCCCCAGCAACCCGGCGACGTCGAGAAAGATCTCCTGAAAAGAGAGATGAGCAAAAGAAGGCTGAAGAGAAGAAGGAGGAAGAGAAGAAGGAGAAGAAAGAGCCTATGGATCTGCTGAGAACAAGAACTGGAGGTGCCTACATTCCTCCAGCTAAACTTCGCATGATGCAGGATCAGATACAAGATAAGGTTAGCGTCTTTGGCAAAGTTGACTACGATTTTGATTTGTGGTAGTTTCACCCTATCTTTATTGTTTTCAGCAAGGCGAACAGTACCAGAGAATGAACTGGGAACGCCTGAAGAAGAAAATTCACGGTTTAGTCAACAAAGTAAACACAGGAAACTTAGTCCAGATTGTGCGGTCGCTTTTACAGGAGAACGTTATCCGTGGAAAGTGAGTCACTCCAGCCGTTATTGGTTACCTTCACAGAAATATTCATAATGCTCAGGGGCTTATTGGTACGATCCATAATGCAAGCTCAAGCATTTTCGCCGGTGTTCTCCCATGTATACGCTGCATTTGTGGCTGTAATCAACTCGAAATTTCCACACATCGGTGAACTGCTGCTGAGAAGACTGATTGTGCAGTTCAAGCGATCTTTCAGACGAAATGACAAAGGTGAGATTCTTGTTCGCTATCAATTCGGGTGAAATTATTGGTGAAAATTTTTCAGGGACTACCGTTACGGTGTCAAAGTTCATCGCTCATCTTATCAATCAGAAAGTGGTGAGACATTCAGTATAATTGAACTTTTCTAGGGGTGTTTGTAAAGAACGATAGCTGCAAGTAAGCGTATTGTACTTTTGCGGTTTACGCTATGCCGTGCATGTATTCTTTCTCTCTGAAGCAGTTTGCTTTTCGATAAAGAATGGTATCGAAGAGTAAAAATTAGGGCCTACTAAACTCCAGTATTCTTTCAAATTTTCAAATATTATCGTAGCGTACATATAGACGTGAAAGAGATTGCCGTATGGCTATCGTTCATGTTGGTCGCCTCTCCTTTTTTAGTTTGTAGTCGTATCTCAAGCTCTTGATGCAAATGTTGTCGTCGGATTCAAAGTAATTATCCACTAACAATTGGAATTGTTTCCAGCCTTTCTTATTTATTATGCTTATTTTCAGGCGCATGAAGTGCTAGCTCTAGAGATCATGATCTTGATGCTGGAAACTCCCACTGACGACTCGGTGGAGGTGTCCATCGCTTTTCTTAAAGAATGTGGTGCGAAGCTGGCCGAAGTAAGTAATAGAATTTTCTGATGAGTTTTCTGTAAGTCATAGGTGCCAAATTGGCTGAAGTAAGTGATTTACAATTTTGATTTGATTTCTATTATATCAATTTCACAAGCATCCAGGTCTCCCCGCGTGCTTTGGACACCATATTTACACGTCTTCGTGGTATTCTTCAAGATGGTGATGCTACAAACCTTGACAAACGTGTGCAATATATGATCGAAGTCGTGATGGCTATCCGCAAAGATAAATTCAAGGTATGCCACGCCCTTTGTGCAAGATGCTTGCGGGGCCAATGAGTTCGTTTAGGCCTACCCAGCGGTTCTTGAAGAGTTGGATCTTATTGATGAGGATGATCAGATTACTCATACGCTTTCCTTAGAGGATGCAATAAACCCGGAGAATGAACTGAGTGGGTACTTGTTGTCTTCTTTGCTCAAGTTTTTTTTCTTGGATTTATGTAGACAATTTTCATGACACTTTCAAGTCTTTCGTAGCGAAGTATGTAGGCACTTTTCATGTTAGCCGTCAATTAATGTTATGTGTTTCATCCTTCGTTGTTTGCAGCTAGCACCTTTTTGTTTTGCAAGCGTTTTATAATTCAGATAACTAAGTTTAGATGTGTTCAAAATGGACCCTGAATTCGAGAAGAATGAAAAGCAGTACGAAGAAATCCGTGCGGAAATCATTGGCGACGCTGACGATAGCGACGAAGAAGGTAGCGACGACGAGGAAGGAAGTGGTGGTGAAGTCGATGAAGAAGGTAACATAGCATATATTCATAATCTCTGCTTTTCTCAATTTCTTTGTTTTCGGTGGAGGAGCGGCAGCGCCGTCGGGTACTACGGAGATTATTGATAACACGGAACAGAATCTGGTTGCGTTCCGACGTGAAGTCTACCTTACTATACAGTCATCGCTTGATTTCCAAGAAGCTGCACATAAACTACTGAAAATGAAAGTACCAACGGAGATGGAGGTAAATGATCGCGTTCTTTTCTTATATGTTTGAAAATGAGTGTCTTAGACGGAATTGTGCAACATGCTGGTGGATTGTTGCTGTCAACAACGAACATACGAACGCTTTTACGGTTTGCTCTGTGAACGGTTCTGTCGTTTACGAAAGGAGTATCAGGTACCGTATAACGTTTTCCATCCGAATTCTTTCCAGATTTTCTCCATTGTTCTTCTATAAAATACTTGTATCTGCAGGAGACGTTCGAAAAAATTGCATGCGATACATATGCGACAATCCATAGATTCGATATCACTAAACTGAGAAACATGGCTCGATTGATCTCGCATTTGCTCTTCACTGACGCTATTTCGTGGACGGTATGATTTTCTTTTTTGACGTTCATTGAAAGAAGAAAATGCTGTGACAGTCGGCTAAATGCTAGTCGAAAATATAGATTGGAATTATTGTGTAACCTTTCCGCATTGTACGAAAGCAGAGGTCAAAAACATCAACAAGAGTGCTATCCATAGATCGTGATTTGACCTATTATTCGTCATAATGTGAGAGCTCAATCTCTTGCCGGTTTTGCACCTGATGCTGCTAATATGATATTGCCTTCAAATGTTTTTCCACAAAGTTGGTACTTTCAGATTTTCACGGACGTTAAGTTGACAGAAAATGACACTACTTCGTCCGGGCGCATCTATCTCAAGTACATTTTCCAAGAGCTCTGCGAGTCTATGGGTCTAGCAAAACTCTATGAAAGAATAAGCGACCCGTATGTTAATTTTGGCATGGTTGAGGGACTTTATTTGGACTAAACTGTTTTTCCAGAACTCTACAAACGGCATTCGCTGGCTTGTTCCCTCGTGATAATCCACAAAACACAAGATTTGCCATCAATTTCTTCACTCTTACTGGTCTTGGTGGATTGACGTGAGTGGTCAATATTTGTTAAATTTTTCATACCTTTGGCTTTTGACTACGAAATTATTGTTTCAGACTTGACCTAAGAAAGTTCCTCGAGAAGGGTATGAAAAAGAAAAAAGAGAATTCACTGGATGAATCACCTACGTCATCCTCGTCATCATCCGAATCTTCTTCTGACTCTAGCGACAGTGATGATGACGATGATAGCGATAGCGATGATTCGGGTGAGAATTACGTCGTTTTACTGAGACTTTGCGAGTCGAAATATTTTGCTTAATCTCAGCTCTGAACAAAAGGCGTTGTTTTAGACTCATCATCATCATCGTCATCATCATCCTCATCAGCTGATTCGACAGATGCTAAGAAACGCGCTGCATTGAAGAAGAAGCTGAAGCGAGCACGCTTAGATAAAGAAAATAAGAAGAAAGACAAGTAAGCGAGCTGTTTTTGTTTTTAAACTTTTGAATGAAACTCTTGTTATTTATGAAAAATGTGTTTATAGGGCTGATAAACGGATAAAGGAAGAGCCACCATCACCTGATTCTCCACCGAAACGTGAAAGTAGGAAAGAACGAGAGAAAAATGGAAAAGACAGAGAAGATGTCTCAGATAAAAGAAAGGGAGCAGAAAAGCGCAGGTCAAGGTCTACATCCAGGACAAGAAAAGATGGAAAGTCCCCAAGTCGACGTCATAGATCAAGATCTTCGTCTAGAACAAGGAAAGAGCGGAAATCGCCTAGTAGGAGAGATCGTTCCCGAAATGAAAATAAGTCGCCGTCACGAACAGACGGTGAGAAGTCGCGCAAGGATCGTGACAGAGACTCGCGACGGCGAAGTCGTAGTACTTCAAGGGATAGGAAGACCAAAGACAAAGGTGACAGGCGGGCACGTTCACCAGAAGCACGACTACATGAGATTCGAGTAGATGATAGGCACAGTCGCCGTTGAGAATCTATCATAGCAGCAAGTTTCCTGTTTCATATGTATTTGTTACCTATACTGTGTTGTTTCATCTCTTTTTACATGTAATTATGCTTTTGTTCGGAAATCTATAAAAATTCTTTAATTATGCAAGTTTTCTGCAGGTGACGCGGTCATCGGAAATGGGGTAGGGACTATATGTTGCCGATAGGCTGCTCCTGCGCGATCAGCTAGTACAAATCGAAATGCCTTGTGTGTGGAGCTGCGCGCTTTGTCGCAAATGTACGCGAAACCTCTACGACAAAGCGGACCACCTCTTTTTGGCGCCATATAGTCCTTCACCCTCGGATGCGTTCCGGTGTTTGGACAAATCCTCCCACTAGTGTTTATGTGACGAAAACTCTTGTTTCAGTTTAAGGGGCTTGTAGAACCCGTTGCGATTCCTTTTCTAAGGTTCTACGAAATCCTCTTTCTGCTATAATTCGACGGTCTCCTTTGATCTTAATTGGAAGGACTAATCATATAAAGTAAAAAAAAACAAGCACGAACCGTTTCATGTCAGGTGAAGTTGGGAGTATCTGGTCATATGAACAAACTGAAGTTAAAAAAAAAACAAAGGATAGTAAATGATGTGGATCTGTCTTTTTGCTCAAGGATAGATATTTATTAAAGAAGCAGTCCGTAGAAAAATTTAAAATTATGTGAACTCGAAATATGTGCAATTGCAAAAGTGCAGTTTCAAAGGCTTATATGACGTGATACCTTTCCCAAACCAGTCTTCCCCATTGAAATTCTTTACATAATACTTCCATAAATAATATTCTATACTAGCTGGCTTACCCGGCTCCACCGTATGTTCCGAATAGAAAACTCCATTTCTTAACCGATCCAGACCAAACTTGTCACACATACACTTCGGGCCCCGGCGGGTGTCACAGTCCACTTTTCGTTATCGATCGATGTCGATTTTATCAATTTTTTGCAAAGAGCTAGGGGGCTGAAACTTGGCAGAGGGGTGTAATCGAGCATGCTGATCACCCCCACGGGGGCCTAGCCCCGTAGCTCGAATTTTGCAAAAAATCGATAAAATCGGTATCGATCGATGACGAAAAGTGGCCTATGACACCCGCCGGGGCCCGATGTGTATGTGTGCCAAGTTTGGTCCGGATCGGTTCAGAAATGGAATTTTCTATTCGGAACATACGTACACACAGACAGACAGACAGACATACAAACAGACATTCAGCTTTATATATAAGATACAGGTTGTCCCAAAAAATATGAACACTGTTTGATCGTTAAGAACTCGCTTGCTTTCACGTTTTTCGCCGAGGTTGAAGTATCATTCTATAGAGCGAGGTTCAACTTAGATTTGAAGTATGGATCTATTCATCAGTCACTCTTCGATACTGCAGGATTACGGTATGAATCTCAGCTTAAAGCGCTACTATGGAATAGCCTTTTGATGGAGAAAATTCCAAATAATCTGGAAATTTATGTAGTAAGTTTTCAGGCGTGCTGGTTCCAGTACACAACTTTTCACTATCTTTTGAGCTCATGTAATGGTGTAACCACACTTCCGACGAACATTGGAAATAGAGATGTTACCCTAAACCTGAAATAACTCATGAAAGAAGCATTACAGTGAAGCGCAAATTTCGTATTTGGAATCAGCAACTTCGACTTTCCAGGAAAAAGTTTCTGTCTTGTTTGATTTTTTCTGAGGCAAAAATCGCTTTTTCCTAGAATCCTTCTCATAGCTCATACCGTAATCCTACAGTATGAAGAGTGATTAATAATTTGCTCCATATTTCAAATCCAAGTTGGACTTCGCTTTACAGAACGCTATTTCAAGCGCAGCAAGACATGAAAGGAAGAGAGTTATTAACGATCAACAGTGTTCACATTTTTTTGGGACAGCTTGTATACCAAGTTTGGTGTCAAAGCTATTTGCTTTTAGTCTTGTATTAAAATTTTGCGCGCTTTGTAAATCTTCTGATTTATCGAGAAATAAAGAGCAGTGCTTTATTGAAATGGAAAATCCAACTACAACCTAAGAATTGATTCCTGATAATGCCTATTAATCACACAGCAGTTGCTGGAAAAACGCGTTTTACTTTTTCAATTCTCTCGAATCTTTCGGTGGTGATGGTCTCATGAATAGGTGCTGAGTACATTAGTGGTTCTCTTCCGTTATCATGACGTGTTCTCTGCAATAGTCAAAAATTACTTTCGAATAAAGCTTTTCTCTACCTAACTGACCAAAGGATATCTTTCCTTTTGGATTGGTACAACTCGAACTGTGTGAGGTTCATGAGTGTACATTCTATCCTGTTCTCTTGAGCATGTTCTGCTGAAATTAAATACAGCTAAGGCTTGTACATTCGAATAGATATTCCGCTTACGGTGGCCAGAATTTCGTTAGGAGGCGGGGAGGGGAGGTGTCAACAAATTTTTTTAAATAAAGATGCGTGGCGTTAGCCACGCGCCTTTTTTGGGATGCTTCCCAGAATTTTTGCTGCAACACCCCGAAATTTGAGGAAAAGGGCATGGAGGCAGCCACGCCCGCACCTAATTTTTTCACGCCCTAATTATTCACAAGTATAAACAACCCCTCGCCGCATGGATTTCCATGCATACGAGCCTTAGTTATACAAGCTTGTTGCTGCATAGAGGAACAGGAGGAATGGATACAGATTTCAGCGTTACGGTTCAAGTATACAGGGTGTCCCAAAAAATGTGCCTACTGTTTGATTGTCAATAACTCATTTGTGATGAAGTCTTTCGAGAAGCTTTAGGTGCCATTTTGTAGAGCTGGCTTCAACTTAGATTTACAGTATGGAGCGTGTGGCCGATTGCCCTTCATTACTATAGAAATACGGTAGGAACTTTGGAGAGGGTTTTAAGCCATGAAAGGCCATATTTTGCCTCAGAAAGCAAACAAAACGACTTTAAAACTTTTACGCTGGGCTAGTTAGAATTGCTGATTCTAAGTGTGAAGTTCGAAACTTATCATAGTGTTTCTTTAAAGTTATGCGAGGTAAGCCATACCGGCCGTTTTTCCTATGTTTCCAAAAATTGCGGTTACACCGTTTAGAAAGCTTCGCAATCTTGTACATAGTTGAGTATTGAACTCAGCGTCCATGGAAACCCCAATACACAATATTTCACAATTCTTTGAAAATTTTTGAAACGGCAGCTTTTTTCATAGTGACACCATATGCTTGAAGTTTCTACCGTAATCCTACAGTAAGGAAAAACGATCGGCGATTCGCTCCATACTGTAAATCTAAGTTGAAGCCAGTTCTACAAAATGGTACTCAAAGCTTCTTGAAAGACTTCATTAGAAGAGAGTTATTAACAATCAAACAGTAGGCACATTTTTTTGGGACACCCTGTATATACCAAAATCTTACAATGCCAAATTACACCAGTTTTACTAATTAGACTGTGTACACAGTAGATATTCACTTTGGCATTCTTTTTTGCTCAGCATTTCTTCAAAAAGAATCACTCACCAGTGAGGACAATAGTATGGACTAGCTGCACTACGGGTAGTTGATGTGGGACGATACGGTGAACCTCAAACATTGTTTATTTGTTGTGTAACATGAGCAAGCCGGTCACGTCATTACCATGTACACTTTTCTCGTAGAACTGAGTCCTTTCCGTTGAAGAACGACTAGATGTTCTAGAGGGGGCTCGAATCCTTGGGACCACGTACTCTTCTTGTGGAGGACCTTCTTTACGCGTTTCCTTGTATCCTTCGGCAGGAAGTCTCTCATTCTGTTTTTCATGAAAATCTTCCTCCGGTACAGTTGGCAGCTTGCGAGCTTCCTTAGATGTTTCATAGCTTCGAAATACTCCATCCACTCTCCTATTCGCGTCTGCGATTTCGTCGTCAACAACCGCTGCTTGACGAGAAGAAGCACGACTATCGCGACGGCTATCCTGAGCTCTGCCCCTTGAGTTACCATCCTCCACAACTTCTCTTTCGTAATACATGATGCGGTCTAGGATTGGGGTCTCTCTAGTTGTTTCTGGGGACAACTCAGCACATCGAGAGCATGGTCTCGCTGATCTTCCAGCTTCGGAGCCACGAACAACAGAGCGCTGCTCTTCAGTGATGTGACTTCTTTCATACCTTTCCGTTTCTGAACTGTGCGTAATAGAACGCTCTTCTATACCATCACCAATAGGAATCCTAGAGATGTATGGGCCACGTTCAGTGGATTCTGATGGTGGTGGAGCCGTTCTGAACATTGTTAATATGTGATTCTAGATCAAACAAACGAATTGCCTGGGCCTTTGACGAATAATAGGAGGTCTTAGCTAAGCAATTGCCTAAAGACAGCTTATGGATTTCAATAGTGATCCAGATGACTCCGAACTCCAAAACAGACCGTACTTTATTTCAAGTGACAAACAATGTCCTCGATTTCGATGGCATCTTGCGGGAAACAGAACTAAAAGTCTTGGCCACCAGAATCACATAAGCGTGGTTTTAGACAGTGGCTTTGTTGAGCCTTCATAAAGTTTTCACATTTTTACCCGGGACCGAAATCGGCCTGGACCTTCTGCATTTGATGGCAGGAGGTGATTTACCTTAGTTCTTGCTTTGCACTTATCCTTTCCATCGATTCTCGCTCCTCTGCTTCTCTTAAGGTGATTGTATCAAGCTCTTTCGCCGGGGATATGACTTCTTCTTCAACAATTTTCCCTGTTTGTGCGGGTGGAAGTGTTTCCTAAAACTGTTTCCTGCCTAATTTTTTTCCTAATAATTTCAGTTTGGTCTTACCTTCTCGACTTTTTGTAAAGCATAGTATACAGGTTGCTTGTCATGCTCACAAGTCTCCTGGATAATACACATAGCTTCTTGACAAAAATGTTTTAATGATCCCACCGTGCCGGCATCAACGTATTCCTCCATTCTATATAAAGAATAGTCGTCGTAAAGGGTTTCTGGAGGTTCATCACCAAATCGCACTGGTTCCAGGAGAATAAGCTCACGTCGACCATCGTGACGTGGTTGTACACTTTCGTAGATTTCCTCGCCTGCCCTAAAAAACTTATGTGAACCAACTTTTTTGGGAATTGCCTAAGAATTTAACAGTAGGTTTGTTTGCTTTAACCTGGAAACAACAAGGTATTTATTTGGCTTTTCACAATCGCCTTTCTCGCTATTCTTTTATAGTCGGAAGAACTATGGTACAATACCGCTCACATTTTTTGAAAAATAGACGCGAATGTATGGACATGTACGGACATGTCCATATGTCCGTACATGTCCGTACATATCCATACATGTATGGACATGTCCATACATCAGCGTCGCGTGGCCATATCTCTCTTCATAGTGGACGAATTCTGAATCCAAAGCCACCATTCGATTCAGCTCGGCGCGGAGAATCTTCTGATATGTTGGAAGTAGGGGTACGATATCTTCGATATTCCGTTTCCAGTTTTTTAATTTGTTCTGCGGAGGTCCCTTCGCGAATATGTGGAACAATGCCTACCCAACATAGAAGACTTTACTGAGTACTATTCGATAATACTGTTCTTGTAGATTATTGTGCGCTAAAAATAGGCATCTTCTTTCCGAAGGAGATAGAAGCGTTAGTGAATTTTGGAAAAATCACGCGTTTCTAAATTCTACTCGCCATAACTTCCTTCGGAGTAAGTATATTTTGAATCCGAAAGCAGCGCCTTGCTCAGCTCATCAAGGCGAATCTTCCCATATACAGCATGTCCTTGGTATTTCGATTTCAGTATTCTTGAATCTTTCTGAGGATGCCTTTTCGCGAAGGTGTAAAGCAGCGAGCATTGTCCCGAGTACATTCCAGCAAGGATCTTTCGATAGCACTTTTTCTGTAGATTATGATGTGCTGAATAGCAGCCGCAGGTTTTTTTTTTCAAAGGAAATAGAACGGCTGGTGAATTGTGGAAAAATCCTGTCGTCTTAAATACTACTCGCCATAGCCGCAAGATACGAAGCTATCTTGCTAAGCAGATGTGAGTTTCGAAATCAGCAGGTCGGATAACCTCTGTGAACAAGTTTTCCGATACGTTCGGGTTATTCCATTTTTTCTCGTTTTACGCTCCAGAAGCTCTCCGATGGATTTTGGTCAAAATGTTGATGCTCTTGAATTGTAAGGAAACTTCGCTTATAGAGGTTTTCGAATATGCTCTTTACGAAAATCGTGGTCTTTGAGGATTACAGGGCCTTTTTGGAGAAATACGGTGAGGTGACTGTAGCTTCGTCACGAAAGTGCGTAACTTTGGCCGCACTTCTCGCGTATCTGTCAGAGACCTTGCCTGCTTGCTCTTTTACTAGGAACTGTGCTATCGAATGTTGCATTAGCCAGGCTCCAGTCTGTGAAATTCGCCGAGTTACGAGCCTACGAAAACACGTCCTCATGAATTTTGCCCAAAATGTAAAGATCGCATATCTCGTAGAAATTCCTTCGTGAGCGCTTGTATAACGCGCTGATCAAATCCTTCCACATTTCCAATGGATCTTATTGTGTTGGATTTGGTGCTTTGAGCTCTAGCCACGAAATAGCTTTGATATTCAATTGAGCAGCTGAAGCAGACGCAAGCACCATATTCAGTACAGTGGGAATCGTTCGACGAGGCGAACATAATATCTGCAACGAGCGTCATACAAGCGCTCACGGAGGAATTTCGACGAGATATGCGATCTTTACATTTGGGGCAAAATTCATGAGGACGTGTTTTCGTAGGCTCGTAACTCGGCGAATTTCACAGACTGGAGCCTGGCTAATGCAACATTCGATAGCACAGTTCCTAGTAACTTTGACTGAGAAAAGCAAGCAGGCAAGGTCTCTGACAGATACGCGAGATATGATAGATAGATATATAGATACAGATATGCGGCCAAAGTTACGCACTTTTGTGACGAAGCTACAGTCACCTTACCGTATCTCTCCAAAAAGATCCTGTAATCCTCAAAGACCACGATTTTCGTAAAGAGCATATTCGAAAACCTCTATCAGCGAAGTTTCCTTACAATTCAAGAGCATCAACATTTTGACCAAAATCCATCGGAGAGCTTCTGGAGCGTAAAACGAGAAAAAATGGAATAACCCGAACGTATCGGAAAACTTGCTCACAGAGGTTATCCGACCTGCTGATTTCGAAACTCACATCTGCTTAGCAAGATAGCTTCGTATCTTGCGGCTATGGCGAGTAGTATTTAAGACGACAGGATTTTTCCACAATTTACCAGCCGTTCTATTTCCTTTGAAAAAAAACCTGCGGCTGCTATTCAGCACATCATAATCTACAGAAAAAGTGCTATCGAAAGATCCTTGCTGGAATGTACTCGGGACAATGCTCGCTGCTTTACACCTTCGCGAAAAGACATCCTCAGAAAGATTCAGGAATACTGAAATCGAAATACCAAGGACATGCTGTATATGGGAAGATTCGCCTTGATGAGCTGAGCAAGGCGCTGCTTTCGGATTCAAAATATACTTACTCCGAAGGAAGTTATGGCGAGTAGAATTTAGAAACGCGTGATTTTTCCAAAATTCACTAACGCTTCTATCTCCTTCGGAAAGAAGATGCCTATTTTTAGCGCACAATAATCTACAAGAACAGTATTATCGATTAGTACTCAGTAAAGTCTTCTATGTTGGGTAGGCATTGTTCCACATATTCGCGAAGGGACCTCCGCAGAACAAATTAAAAAAACTGGAAACGGAATATCGAAGACATCGTACCCCCACTTCCAACATATCAGAGGATTCTCCGCGCCGAGCTGAATGGAATGGTGGCTTTGGATTCAGAATTCGTCCACTCTGAAGAGAGATATGGCCACGCGACGCTGATGTATGGACATGTCCATACATTCGCGTCTATTTTGCAAAAAATGTGAGCGGTATTGTATATGAATCGATAACAGGCAAAAATTTTGAAATGAGAAGAATATCCGTGCAAGAGCTCCTCATTTTCGTTTGTTCGAAAATTTGTGCAGAGAAAAGTGAAAGTATCGCAAGAGATATTTTGCGAACAAAGCACCGCTATCGTAATGCAGTCTTTGATTGCTTGCATTTTGCCAGAATTTAAAAATCAGAATTTGCCGTATGAGACATCTTTATGTCTACGAGGCATTATTGTAGTACCAATAAATCATTAGTACTTCAAATTACAGCTAATTCTTTTCGCTGGAACGCTGTAACTAACCGATCACATTCTTCACACTTTGATCAATAAGATGAGAAATCAGCTGATATGCTGCAAAGCTTCAAGCCATTGTTGATATTCAACAATTTTTATATTATGTTACCGTAGGCAAAATAGTCAATAAAACTTGCTTTGGTTGACGTTTGATGCATTTTACGATTTCGGTAGGTGTAGCGCTTGGTGGCCTAAAAGCAGTACAACATTCAGTTTGAACAGTCTATGCGCAACAAATGTCTAACCTTTGTGTCCTTTTCTTTCTGTACACTTCAAGAGATTCTTCTTCTTGCCATGCACTCTCGGGTATCGCCTTGTCGCAAGGGGATACTGAAGTACACTTCTTATGTTTTTCTTTCAAATTGAAAGGGGGAGAGGGGAGGAAGAATAACATTATGCTTGTAGATTTTGACATTAGTGGATTCCGACTTCATTGTTTGTTTTTTTAGAAACTTAGTACGCGTGTGTCATCGATTAATCAACAGGAAAATTTGGCATTTTTGTTTCCAATCTTCTACAGAAACCGTTTACAAAGAGAACATGTAGATTTCAGACTAATCTTACCTTTGGAGGTGAACGTGGAAAAGGTAGCTTGCTGGCTGTCCATCTTTTCTTTGAGTTTAGTTTTAAGAAGTTTGAGGAACGAAGCGCCGAGTAGCTGCAGCAAGTTCGCGGCCGATGTTTTAGAGCACACGCAGGCGATTCATTGCTTTCCGATGAAAGATGATTCGTAGATGGCAGTGAATCACAATCCTTGCGGAAATTTTCCACACATAGTCGTGTGGCGTAACAAAAGCTGGAATACGAAAACAAAATACTACATTCGAAGTGTGATGCTGAATGCATTTCCTGCAAATTCTAAAACAAATTCTAAAGTTAAAAAACATCAAAGCTGACTACCACTTTGCTGTCAAATGAAGGATACTGACAGTGAGTCGTATTGGCGTCTAGCAAGATGGTACATCATATGGTCCTTTCGGGCGGCTGATACAAGATGTACATCATTATGGTCCTCTCGGGACGCTGATACAAGATGTACATCATTATGGTCCTTTCGGGACGCTGATAACGTTTTCCAAATCTGCGAAACGTTTCTGTGAAAGAAGTTGCGGACCGCAGGTTTTAACATTCTGTTTATACAGGCGAATACGAGTGAAGCATTAGTACTACGACAGAAACGTTTTTCAAAACGCAGACATAAGTAAAACTATCAACGTTTCTTATTTAAGATTGCTTCTAGAAAGTAGCAGAAAACGCAAAAGCGACGGTCATCCACGGGAGTTGGATCTACATAGTACTTTTTAGCTGAAAGCCAACTGCTCTAACTGCACTTTCATCGTTTTTATCATTGATGCACCTTTGCTCGTATTCGATTTGGTCGTAGACAGAGCAATACATATGGATATAGAGGTTCGTAATTTCTTTCACATTGCCATTTCGCGGATTTGGAAAACATATATCTTATCAGTGTCCCGAGAAGATTACAATGATGTACATTTTCTCGCTAAACGCCATTGCAAGTCGATATTTTTCCCTGGTGGGTGATTACATGGCTAAGCGTAACTTCCTGACCTGATCACTACAACCTTCACTCATTTGTTCTATGCGTTTCCTAACACAGTGCTATTGTATCAAATAAAGCATCGTTTGCAGTAGCGCATCCGAACGACGATTAGTTCTGCGCCCTAATGTTCTGCCTTCGTTATCTGCCGAGCGCCTCTAGACGTCTAGTTATGAGCGTTTTTTGAGTTGAGAAATTAAATGCATAATTACAATATTCGTCAGAATTGCTCAAACGGTCCAATGTTGATTATCAAAGCTCTTTATTTGAACGATACCTTTTATCCAAAGCACTCATACTTAACACTGCTCTATTTGTGCGCTGAGAAGACCGTAAAATTTTATTTTACTTAAATTATGCGTTCATTTTTTGCACCAAGAAAATATCCATAACTGAACGTCTAGAGGCGCTCGGCAGATAACGAAGACCGATTTGGAATCAGCGTTTAATGCTCTTCATAGTCGTATCATTTTCATGTGAAAAGGCCACTTCGACCGAAAACACCTCCCTTGTCAGTAAGAAAACCTGTGCGTATCATTCATATCTTATATATAAAGCTGAATATCTGTTTGTGTGTACGTGTATCTGTCCGTACTATGTTTCTAAAGAAATTTTTACTTTTGCAGCGATCCGGAACAAACTTGGCACATATACACCTCGTAGCGTTCGAGTGTCATAAACTATCTTCGTTGTCGATCGATCGTTTTTATCGATTTTTTGCAATGTTTTTGAACTACGGGGCTGGGAGTTGTCACATGGAGGGTGAGTATGCTGATTGTGAAAGTAGCTTCAACAGGACCTGACAGAGCCGTTTTGCCAGCTAGTAGTAAATTTTATAGAAGCTACTAGAGCACCATAAAGTATCAGATTCACATTGCGAATTCTGCATCTACAAAAAAAAACTCCAAAATCTCAAACTGAATCACCATAGAATGGAAGGAAAGCATTTGATAGAATAGTCACAAAGTTGAAAAGATGTTCACCAAGAGGAATGTTCTGCTTTGCCATCGATGCGCATTGGCTAAAGAATTCTGTTGATCTTAGACAGGACTGAGCAAGTTGACATAGAGGCAAGATTGATTTCGATTTCTTGGAAAAAGCAAAAGGGGCATCGTCTTTGCGGGATATAAAGCAAAGATCCGATCTATTCCCAAACGTTCTCACCACGGCAATCAGAGAGGATCATCAATTATTACGTGATCTAAAGTGATCATGCATAGTGCTGGAATTTATTGTGGCTCAAACATACACATGAATTCTTAACAACAAACACACCTGCATAAGGAACGTCCAGCTGTGGCTGAAGACTTTATGAAAACGTATGTGAACGAAACCCATCATGGAACCTTTCCAGCAGAGTGTTAACTGCACCGACTCTTGCTCGTACAATTTACAGCTTTTTGTACATGACTCTGATATGCATATTGAAAGCTACAACAAATACCACAATTGCGTACTCCTTCCTCGCTGTTTTTCAAAGCCTCAGAAAGTTTCAGCAGTAACGCAGTTTTACTGGATTGCGAAGC
Organism: Cylicocyclus nassatus; assembly: GCA_958299035.1. NCBI lineage: Eukaryota > Metazoa > Nematoda > Chromadorea > Rhabditida > Strongylidae > Cylicocyclus > Cylicocyclus nassatus. The sequence continues at coordinate 29,018,433 of CATQJL010000316.1, forward strand.
CGCAGGCTCCATATCTCTCAGTCTTCATCATCGATTTCTCATTGTAAAACATGGTGAACCCGGAAGAGGACTTCTTTCTTCCCAAGCGCCGGGCTTTGGCTTCAAAAATCCACACCATTCATAAATAGCACCAGTCGAATGCCAGTAGAAACACTTTAGCGACTCAAACAAGGAAGTGCTCTCATCCCTAGCGAGACGTTTAGAATCAAATTCATTTTTGTCATAATGTGCAATGGTTATTTAACTGGCAGCAAAGCGATCGCCTAACTACAAGCATTTGTGCTTGGCTCAATGCCGTAGCGTAGCGTTAGTAATGTATCATAACCTGAAGACTGACAGCTTGCCTCATATTTCACAAAGTGGGGCAAAACTCAAAAACCAAGGATAAGCTGCTATCAGCCTGACTTTCGTCAAAATTCTGGCGTCAGTCTAAAGTTCGAATTGAAAATTTCTATCGTTTGTCCCTGAGACATGTTCTACAGTCTGTTTCAAACCAGAGTCCAGAGTACATTTCTCATGGACCGCATTGCTGGAGGCTTTGCGTGGCGCTGGCATTTCACTAACAAAAACTGAGGAGAATGAAGAGAACGCAGACATGAGTTCTCAACACGATACGATGTACTGTAGCTGCAAAACGGGGCGAACATTGCGAGGTAGACGCTCGTGATTAAATCGCGCCGGAAGTGTCGCCAGAACGTTACGCCGCGCATACGCCTAGGTCACAATTCCTATCACAGGGGGCGGCTGCGAAAAGGTATGAGACGGGCATGAGCTACATTCCAAGCGCGCCGTCACGATAAGAGGGGGGGGGGGGTTCATTACGGGTCCAGTTGGTAGATTGTATTTGCACTTTGTTCATTCTTTTTTCGAACTTTATAACTTTTACAAAATTATCAATAACAGCGCTATACTGCTCCGAGCGCTTAGCGCTCCCCTAAGCAAATCAGCGCAAAATGTCTCATCTATTCGGTCTATGATAGTAGTCACTCTAAAAGAGGCGAGGTGATCCAGAAAAAAGGCTTCGTGAAATTTCTGCGAGATCAAACGAGAATTTTGTTCCAAAACCCCCCTGATCCCAGCTTGTGCTCAAAGTAGCAACCATGTGAAGGTAGAGACTTGAATGCTTTGAAGGTAAGTCAATGGGGGTGTGGCACAACGCCTGAAAAAGTGTGGCGTCACAGCTTTCCTGAGGTTGTACCACACTCCATTAACTTACCTCCAAAAATTTTTTTTGGCGAACATTGGATGTATAGTTTGATAGCCTGAATCTCGTTTTCATGGGAGTCATTTGGGCCTAATTCGTCTTCTTCGCTCTAAGCAAGCCGGTGAAAGCGCAGTTATTGAAAGCGAAAAATAGGACAAAGAGATTTTGGCCTACTTTTGATTCCGTAGTTTGACGGTAATTCAAAGCAGGATTCATGGCGTGAGTAAACAGGAAGTAGTGCTTTGTAATATGTACAAAATGAGTAAGTAATTCACTTTTGACGGACGGTTAATCATGCTTGAAAATGACCATTTCACTTGGGTGACTTAATATCGGGAACCATCAGATTTTGCTAAAACTTGGCCCATGGGGGTTATCTGACTAATTACGAATATGTTGCTAATTATGCATGCAACTTCTGTTCATGTCATGTTTACGGAAAACTAACGATAATACTGGTATTGACAGGGGAGGGGGAGTACTGAGACAGAAGTTAGAGGGGGTCTTCTTCGGCAATTGTATGCCACATCTCTTGCTCGACTCGACCCTGCATATGACATGGTCAGCACGACGAGATGTCGGCAGGTTGCAGTCCTCAGTAAGCGATCATTTTCCATGCTTTTCTGACACGAGGGCGAGGCGGGCAGCTTGAGGGCGAGATCGTGGCAGGAACCTTAACAAAATAGCTCAGAAGGTTGCCGACAGGTTAAAATTTTAAATTCAAAGTTTGAAGTTGTCAGATTTTTTGGATTTTTTCGACCTCCGTCTGGTATCTAACTCCGAGCTGGGCGATCAGACCTGGAGTGCCAGACTGATTGCTTTGGGGAACCTAGAGAGAGCGAGGCGGTTTTCATCAGGCCAAGATCTCGGCGGGTTGAGGGAAGACCTGCCGGCAAGTAGGGTAGAGTACTACCACCCCATTTGTCGTCCTTATCATAGAGAGTCTGTTCAACAACACCATAGAAACGATTTACGTGAACAGGCTCAGACTGTATTTTAGCCGGCCGCAAGAGCGGAAGATCTCTGCACAATTACCACAAACTATTCATAATCAGCAAAGACAGTTCTTGCGACCAACACGAGACGTTCAAAGCGTTTGAGACAAAGAATGGAATGATTTTTGCTAGAGTACTTAAATATTGCAATATTATTCGTTTTATTTACGCAGCAGCTATTGACACTAGTGCGATAGGGGAAGCAGGGTCCCTTCAGATGAAGGAGGTTCTGGCTAAATCCGACATAAAAAGTGAAGGGGTTAACTGAGCTTCAAAAGATGAATGTTGACGCAAGTGTACATGCCTTACGGGAGCGGGAGTGAAATGTATTAGATTGTAACAAAATTAATGCAGGTTTTGAATTCCAACCGCAATAAGTCATACACTTCTCATTTTCTAAATAGGTTGCAAAACACCATTCGATAGAGCAAAGCAACTTCTACGAGATGGCAATCTTGCTTTAGCAACAACTCTGATCCACCACGAGTTTCGAGCCAAAAACTAAAAAGATTCAACTGTCCGAAAAATTGAGAAAAATCGTAACTCAGTTCCTAAAAAACCTACAAAAATTCTAACTTGCTCACGTAAACACTATTCACATAAGACATCTATATACGCCTTTGCCGTATTTTTTTCTCCGTTGGAAATCAAGTGAACGGAAATTTTCGTGCGTTTGCCAGAGTGATGCTGTGCCCTTTCCACATAAGTAGTTGTATACTACAGACCTATAAAAGTACTAACGCAAATTTTCAGCTCTCTACAAGCTTTAGTTCTCGAGAAATTCAAATTTTAGCTTGGGCCATCTGACTAGGGAAAACTATATTCGATATAACTCGAGAACTCGAGTTATATCGAATATAGTTTTCCCTAGTCAGATGGCCCAAGCTAAAATTTGAATTTCTCGAGAACTAAAGCTTGTAGAGAGCTGAAAATTTGCGTTAGTACTTTTATAGGTCTGTAGTATACAACTACTTATGTGGAAAGGGCACAGCATCACTCTGGCAAACGCACGAAAATTTCCGTTCACTTGATTTCCAACGGAGAAAAAAATACGGCAAAGGCGTATATAGATGTCTTATGTGAATAGTGTTTACGTGAGCAAGTTAGAATTTTTGTAGGTTTTTTAGGAACTGAGTTACGATTTTTCTCAATTTTTCAGACAGTTGAATCATTTTCGTTTTTGGCTCGAAACTCGTGGTGGATCAGAGTTGTTGCTAAAGCAAGATTGCCATCTCGTAGAAGTTGCTTTGCTCTATCGAATGGTGTTTTGCAACCTACTTAGAAATGAGAAGTATATGACTTATTGCGGTTGGAATTCAAAACCTGCATTAATTCTGTTACAACCTAATCCTTCTATATATATAAAACCGAATGGTGTACTTGTCTGTACGCTGGTGGATGCTGTCTGTACGTCCTCGATGGTGTTTTTCTGGTCGATGGTGTTTTCGTGTTTGTTGTTTTCCAGTATGGAAACTTGTTACTGCTTCTACCAAATTTATCGATTACTTGCAAATTTTGAATTACGGGGCTGGGAGTTGGCGGAGGGGGGTAAGCGAACATGCTGATTACGAATACAATATTATTTTTTAGAATTATCATTTACTTTTATCATTTTTTCGATTTCTTGCAAAATTCGAGCTACAGCGTTGAGGGTTGGCACAGGAGGGTAAGCGAACATGCTGATTACAAATTTGGTAACCATTTTCAAAAATGCCCATTACTTTTATCATTTTATCAATTTGTTTGCAAATTTTGAACTACGGGGCTGGGAGTTGACACAGGGGGGTAAGCGAACATGCTGATTACGAATACAATATTAGTTTTTGAAATTATCAATTACTTTTATCACTTTTATCGATTTTTTGCAAAGTTCCAGCTACGGCGCTGAGAGTTGGCATAGGGGGGTAAGCAAACATGCTGATTATGAAATGATAACCATTTTCAAAAATGCCCATTACTTTTATGATTTTATCAGTTTGTTTGCAAATTTTGAACTACGGGGTGGGAATTGGCAAAGGAGGTAAGCGAACATGCTGATTACGAATACTATATTAGTTTTTAGAATTATCAATTACTTTTATCATTTTATCGATTTTTTTGCAAAGTTCGAGCTACGGTGCTGAGAGTTGGCACATGGGAGCAAGCAAGCATGCCGATTACGAATATCATTACCAATTCAGAAAATACCCATTACTTCTGTTGGCTTAATTGATTTTTTGCAATGTTTGAACCACGGCGCTGGGGATGTTGGTATAGGCAGGTAATTGAGCATGCTGCTCCCGAACACGTTCTTATTTTACAAGTTATCAATTACCTTCACTGGCTTTATCGATTTTTTGCAAAGTTTAAGCCACGAAACTGGGATTTGGCACATGGGAAAGAGCGAGCATGCCGATTACGACTGTAATAAGTGTTCTTGAAAGTATTATTATTTCTGTCGATTTTCTATTCTTTGTAAAATTAGAGCTACACGGCTGGTATTTGGCACAAAGTTGTATGTGAGCACGCTCACTGCAAAGATAGTAACCGTTTTTGAGATTACCCATTACTTTTATCGATTTCATCTTTTTCGAAGCTGAAGCTACGAGGCTGAGAGGCACTGGTCCGGGGGTAAGTGAGCATGCTAAGAATTCTATAATCACACTCGGAATTGACCATGACGGTAAATTTACCTAAAGTTGTTACAGATTCACTTTGGCCCGCCTTTACCTTTTAAAATCCTACTTCTGCCCCTATAATCAGAAAAGCACAAAGAGCCTGGTCTCGGGGGAAGAAGAGGCTTATAAACTGAAGCGGCAAGAAATTTTCGCTAAGATTACAAGTCGATATCTAATTATACAGAAATTTCCTTGAAATTTACTTCTGTCCCTTCCACTTTGCAAAAACCATTCTGCCTCTGAAAGCAGAAAAGTGGTCTCTGGGAATGGACAGACCCATGAGCTTTATCCGATAGGACATTTTCACAGAAACTTTTGGTCCCCAAACTTCGCAAGAACCACAAACTCAAAACCACACTTCTGGTTCTAAAAGCAAAAATATGGCTTCAGGCAGCAAGATATTTTCGCCAGAAGTTTCTGGGTGTCAATGATTATACAGAACTTGCTTAAAATTTACTTCTGGCCATTCTACTAAAAGCGAAACAGCACAGATAGCTTGGTTTTGAGGAAAAGACAGAACCATGCGCTTCATGCGACAAACATTTTCGCCAAGGCGTTTGACCCCCTAGACTTCGCAGAAAACCAGTACTTCTGCCCCTAAAAGCAGAACAGCACAGGGAATTTAGTCTCTAGGGAAGGACAACCCATGAGTTTCATCCGACAGGACATTTTCGCTGAGACGTTTGACTCCCAAACTTCGCAAAAACCACAAAACCCAAACTACACTTCTGGTCCTAAAAGCGGAAAAACCACAAAACTCAAAAACCACACTTCTGGCCCTAAAAGCAAAAAAGCGCAAAAAGCTTGGTCTCGAGGGAAGAAAGAGTTATGGCCTCAGGCAGCAAGATATTTTCGCCAGAAATTTCTGGATGTCGATGTTTTTTATAAAGAAACTTGTTTGAAGTTCGTGGCCATTCTACTCTGCAAAACCCATACTTCTATCCTCAAAAGCAAAACAGCACAGATAGCTTGGTCTCGAAGGAAAGAGACTCATAAGCTCAGCCAGCAAGATACTTCCGCTGACATTTCTGGGTGTCCGTGTTTATTCTACAAAAACTTGTTTGAAATTCTCCTGTGGCCATTCTGCTCTGCAAAAATTGACTTCTGCCTCTGGAGGCAGAACAGTGAACTCGAGGGAAAGACAGACCCACGAGCTTCTTGCGACAGTAAATTATCTTTCTGAAAATTTTGGCCTTCTGAACTTCGCTAAAGCCACACTTTTGCCCCTAGAAGCAAAAAAAAAAACAGGGAGCTTGGTCTCGATGGAAAAAAAGACTAAGGGCTCAGGCAGCAAGATATTTGCGCTAAAAAATTTTAGGTGTCAATATTTAATTATAAAGAAACTTGCTGGAAAAGTACGGCCCCTTCTTCTCAACCATACTTTTGCCCCTAAAAGCGGAAGCATAAGGAGCTTGGTTTCGAGGGATGGAAACACCTAGGGTTTTATGCGACAGGACAGTTTCGGTAAGATTGCCCTTCAAAAGAAGGCGTTGGGCAATCTTTGGTCTGTTCTAAAAAATGAGTCCGTTTACTGGCAAGACATCATCGAATAATATACTGCTTCGTTTTATCTACATATCTGAGTTTTCGGCTGCTGGAAGACATAACTTGACGCTTCCTTAACAGGGCACTTTCCCGGGAAACATGAGTTTTGGGATGAATCAGCTGTTCTAAACAGGTGCTTGGAGGTAGCTTCCTTGTTTAAGAGCCTTGGTATCTGGGCGAAGGTATCTGCAAGAGGAACAGCAGAGATATTTTCCGGATAGTCACTGGTAGTAGTTTCTTTTCCTAAGAGCATAGTGTTTTGTTTCTACTACTCACAACACACGAAAGGTCGCCGGGAAGATGAAAATTCTCTTTCTTGGGATTTTCAGTTAATTAATGGCAGATATCAATGTATCTGCCTTCACCCACTCACTAGCGACCCGTAGGGTCGCTAGTCTTATATATAAAGCTGAATGTCTGTTTGTATGTCTGTCTGTCTGTCTGTATGTGTGTACGTATGTTCCGAATAGAAAATTCCATTTCTGAACCGATCCGGACCAAACTTGGCACACATACCCTACGGGCCCCGGCGGGTGTCATAGGCTACTTTTCGTCACCGATCGATATCGATTTTATCGATTTTTATCGATTTTTTTGCTGAGTTCACCTACGGGGCTGGGAGTTGGCACAGGGGGGTAATCGAGCGTGGGGATTCCGAATACAATATTGGTTTTCAAAATTATCGATTACTTTTATCGATTTTATCGATTTTTTTGCAAAGTTTGAGCTACGGAGCTGGGAGTTGGCACAGGGGGGTAATCGAGCATGGGGATTCCGAATACAATATTGGTTTTCAGGATTATCGATTACTTTTTCGATTTTATCGATTTTTTTGCAAAGTTTGAGATAGGGGGCTGGGAGTTGGCACAGCAGGGTAATCGAGCATGCTGATCACCCCCAAGGGGGTGATCAGCATGCTCGATTACACTCCTGTGCCAAATTCCAGCCCCCCAGCTCAAATTTTCAAAAAATCGATAAAATCGAAAAAGTAATGGACGATCCTGAAAACTAATATTGTGTTCGTAATCTGCATGCTCGATTACCCCCCCCCCCTGTGCAAACTCCCAGCCCCGCAGGTCAAACTTTACAAAAAAAAATCGATAAAATCGATAAAAGTAATGGACGATCCTGAAAACTAATATTGTGTTCGTAATCAGCATGCTCGATTACCCCCCTGTGCAAACTTCCAGCCCCGCAGGTCAAACTTTACAAAAAAAAAATCGATAAAATCGATTAAAGTAATGGACGATCCTGAAAACTAATGTTGTATTCGAAATCCCCATGCTCACTTCCCCCCTGTGCCAACTCCTAGCCCTGTAGGTGAACTCTGCGAAAAAATCGATAAAAATCGGTAAAATCGACATCGATCGATAACGAAAAGTGGACTGTGACACCCGCCGGGGCCCGAAGTGTATGTGTGCCAAGTTTGGTCCGGATACGGCGGAGCCGGGTAAGCCAGCTAGTAGGAAAATAAAGTAAGTGTTGTAATATGAAAATTTTCTCAATGCTTAGACTTTGAAATGTCATCCAACAGAGACTTTTTTGACTCAGAAAAGCTTTATGTTTTATCAGTCGGCATGCCATTCGAAAACTCAGGACATCCAGAATCGATGTAGACCGTCTCTTTTTTTAGATCTCCTATGAATTCAGATATAAAAAAATCATATCTAGCTTCTTCATCAGCTGATCTTATGCAACCACTTTGTGCTCCATTTCTGAGAGAGAGGAAAGCTAGAAAAAGAGACGGTCTACGTTTACTGGCGAAGTCTTGCTCTGTAATAGGGTTAGACAACTGGGCATCTTTATCCACTCTTTGCATAAAAATTTCCTCACGAAACACACATGTTTTTACCTAAAATGCCATGTATCTCTGAGTCGAGGGGAGCTAGACTCGTGGCTTTTCGAAAATGAGGTGGAGTTGTTTGCTATTAGCTTGCTTCACCCCTCTTTTGGCTTGTACGGGCCCGGAGCAAGACCTTTTTGGAATGGAAAAGCTTTGCGCACAAACACTTTGCATACCATTCGATAGCTAAGAATACGAGGAATCGACACAAACCTTCTTTCTTTTTCCTAGCTTCTTTATGCTTCATTTTTGAAACCAAGAAGGTCTTTTTGAAGTTTATGTACGATTCGAAAGCCTAAAAAACGTGTAACCTAGCTGCTTTTATTTGTTATTTTTCTCTCTAGTGAAAGGAGATATGGTATGATTCTTGTCAGTGAACACATGCATCCATCACTAGCCAGTCAAGATTTTTTAATCTTGCTCAACTCTTTCTTGCGACAATGTGTATTCATTGATAGAATGTTAAGTATTCGAAGAATCAGACATACTTTTGATTTTTGATTAGGTTTCATTATAACTCCACTTTGAGTGCGCAGGAGGTCTCGAGCATGCGTTTTTTAACAAAACTCTCTTGCTTCGATGCTTTCTTGCAGTCTTGATGTCTGGGGAGAAGAGTAGGAAAGAAGCGAAAGGCGTTCTTTCCAGACATAAAGCGCCGTTGTAACAGCTGTTTATTTTTGCCGTTATGCCTTGATTCTAGTCTCAACTTCAGGTGAAAGGAGTCAGCTAGATGTCGGCTTCAAAGGCAGTGGATCGGCAAAACTTGACAACCCATAATCTTAACGCATTAGGTTCCGTATCGTCCAAGTATTAAAACAGTGCAATCCCGGTGGCACAGCATGCCTTCCCTGTCGAGAAAATCGCTCTCAAATTTACACGCGCAAGCCATACTTGCGCGCACCCGGACGAGTTGGCAACTTCCTTCTCACCATTGGAGGCTGTCCGCCGCAATGCTATAATCATTGGGTACCGCAACGATTGAGCATCATCAGCCTTGCTCCACTCGTCCAAATTTGAAGGGAAGGGGGTTGAAAAAAGCTCATTTTCGCCGTTTTCGAGCTCTCTAGAGTGGATTTTCGTGATCAGCGTATTGAATAACCCCAGGTAAGCGAAAATTTGACTAAGTTGAGATTTGCCGAGCCACTGCCTTTAAAGTGAAGGGGGTCAGAGAAATTCACCCACTTATATCGCATCTATGATTGACGTGCAAGTTTGCTCCAGTCAACCGCACTACGAAAAAAAGACTTCTCAAGTTGGCGGTTTGAAAAAGGCTTTCAGTAACTTTTCACCCACCCCTTGTAATCAGTGTTAGGGAAGAATCGTTGTTGTTGTAGAATGAATCGTTGTTGATGATTTCTGTATCATCAACCATTGAAGTCTATATTTTAGATAGCCTACGGAATCTCCGTAGGCTAAATTGTGAGCTACTCACTCCTGAGTATCTAATCACTCAAGAGTGAGTGGTACCCGTGCGCCAGGAGTGTAGCCAATCGGCGGCATCTCCTTTCGCACCAGCTCCTGTGCATTGTACCTTGTACTCGGTTCAGCTCCGCCTTCCTTCGTATATAAGGAGCCTCCGAATGTATTAGAGGTTGCTCCCCGGTCCACACCGGGGCACCTCAGAATTCTTCTCGAATAATCTACGCCCGTGCAAATAAACCTATTCCACAACTCGTCTACCCCCTAATCACTTGGTACCCACCAAATTGGTGCATCGGCCAGTGATTTACCTTGCATTTCCTCGGCGAATCCTTCTAAGGACACGAGAAATCAAGGCCTAAGACCCGCGTGGCAGGCTCTATTGCCAACTAATCGTCTCTCGTGATTGCTGGTTCACCCACTTTCGCGACTAAGAGTCTTACTAAGCTGTCAGGTCCTATCCACAGCTTAGTAGAGGTTTCTAGCTGACTGACTGGTTCATCCACAGTTAGCGACAGACTCCTCGCACTCTCGGCTACTAATTAGCCAATATTCGACTCTAGTAATTGTTAGTTCATCCACCTTTACCAATACGAGTCTCGCTAAGCTATCAGGTCCTATCCATAGCTTAGCAGAGGTTTTCTAACTAATTGACTGGTTCATCCACAGTTAGTAACAGAACTCCTCGAAATTTTTTTTGGCTTCCATTAGCCAAAAAAGACTCTGTGATTGCTGATCCATCCACTTTCACAACGAGAGTCATCTTGCGAAGCTATCAGGTCATACCTATAGCCTAGCAAAGAGGTTTTTCTAGCTGACTGACTGGTTCATCCACAGTTAGCAACAGAAATCCTCGAACTTTTTTGGCTTCCTTAGCCAAAAACACTCTGTGATTGCTGGTCCATCCACTTTCACAAACGAGTTTCATCTTGCGAAGCTATCAGGTCGTATCCATAGCTTAGCAAGGAGAGTTTCTAGTTGACTGACTGGTCCATCCACAGTCAGCAAAGAAATCTCAACTTTCCAAGCTCATTCACGATTGGTTCACCGATCTTGAGCTTTGGATCGTTACAATCACGGGACAGGTTCCAACACCTTACCGTCCAGTACAGCCACAAGCCAATCAGGCGCGCTTGCTGACAGCTAATAGACGCTCGGCACTCAATTGCCAGCTCACTAGAAAGCTTCCTTGCAACCAGTAAGGACAGCTATCGTATCGAGGCCAGCCCTGCTGTCGCGCCCTCAAGCCAAAGCGATCAACAAAGAAAAGAATACACACTTCCAAATTGGAACGCTTGGAATTACCACACCAGCGCACGACTCTACCCCGTACAGCAGAAAAGGAAATGGCATCGCTCCAGCTTTTCAAGATCAGGATTAACAACGCCTGCAAACTCGTAAAATCCCACGAGTCACAAATCGAAAATATTGATGTCCCCTTCACATTCCCCACACTGAAAAAAAGAATGTGAACAGTACATAAAAGAGAAAACGGGACTGATAACCAATCTTCTCAACTCTCTACACAACGCAGTGAAGCTTCAAGAGACGCAGATCAACTCCGGATCGAATACATCAGCGCACGGAATGAGGAAAAAGAAAGAGACAAACTGATGATGGAGCTCAGCAAGCACCTGGAGATGGAGTCACTTGACCTGGAAGTGATTGTAGTGCAGTGGCGGACAAGGATAGAGTTCAGGCAGCATGAACTGAAAGAACAAGACGCACTTCTGCACTGCGATGCTCCGAGCATACCGAGTCAACCAAGTAGTGATAATGGACAAGCTTGGACTCCAGAACGTAATGAAAGGCAGATCAAAATTCGGAAACCTCTGCTGGAAATTCCTACGTTCTCAGGCAATTTCCGAGAATTTAATAGCTTCTGGACCGTCTTCGAATCTCTCATCCACACGAGGAGCTATCGGATACAGACAAATTTCTCTTTCTGAAGCAAGCACTGAAGGAGAAAGCAGCAGCCTCCTTGAGCTGCATACCCGTCATCGGAGACAGATATCAGACAGCGATAGATATCTTGAAAAAACATTTCGATCGCTCTGCCAACATGGCCGATATACTTATAAACGAGATCGAAAAACTACCCAGGGCCTCAGATGATCCGAGAAGTTGCCGAGACACTTTCGAAGCAATCAACTCAGGGATCATTCACCTGGAGCAAACGGGAGCAAAGATGAACGCAGACAGACTTTGGCGTCGAATAATCTTTTCCAAATTTCCCGAATCCACCTGTACGACCGCCATCCAGAAAGAAGCGGTACAAGATGATCCATTTGATGTTAGCGAAATCCTGAACACCATCGACAGCATCATTTCACTGCGAGAGACAATCTTGCTAGCAACGGAAACTCTTTTTCCAACCATTTACCACCCAAACAACCAAGAAAATGAAAGGACTACCAGATGCAATAGAGAAGAGAACTTCTCGAAACCAAAACGTTTGTGTTTATGTGGACAACCACATTCTCCTCACACCTGTCAGAGGTACACTACACCAGAAGCTCGACGACTTGAAGCAACAAATCGAGGAGTGTGCTGGAGATTTTTTGCAAGCGATCACAACTCAAACGCTTGCACGAATTTCGGTGTGTGCCCCAAATGCAAAGGATCACACCATGGATCTCTTTGCTTGTCAGAAGCAGGAAAACGCAGAGGATTCTCGACGCAATCCCGAGATCCTGCACTTGATCAGCATTCACCTGCTCCTTGGTCATCACGTGACATCAATCAGGATCGTCATGAGAAGTGTAATACGCACGTCGTAGGCTCACGACAAGAAGTCTACAATCCCGAAGTGCTTCCACTTGCACAGGATCAATGCATTCTTCAAATTGTTTCGGCAACTATATTCAACGAGGCAGAGTGGGATTACCAGCCATCACGATACTACTTGACTCCGGTGCACAACGAAGTTTCATCAAATCAGGACTTTGTGAAAAACTCAAGCTTCCAGTCCTCCGTACTACTTCGTTTACTACATCTGGAATGAGCGAACAACAAGGGCAATTCAACTCATCTGAAGTACAAATCACATTGAAAAGTCTTCACAGTTCCGAGAAGCTCAAGAATTTGTCATTGCATACCAAGCAGAAGCTGACTACTGACATGTAAACGGCAAGTCTCACGGAAGCAGACTTGCGTTTCATCTCTAATAAGAAGCTGATAATCGCTCAAGATACGCTCTCCTCGAAAAGCGTCTCACCCGATCTGATCATAGGACAAGACCTCCTAAACCTTGTTACTCTCCACAACGACAGAGTGCATAAGCTTCCTTCAGGCCTCATTCTGACCCCAACCATCTTCGGAAACGTTATATCAGGGACAAGCGGCACTACCACTGCATTAAAAATTGTTGGCACATTCGGCTGCATATCAACGCTGAGGACAACACTGAAGAACAACAGCCCAGCATTTCCACAACACAACGAGAAATTGAAGAAACGCAAAACGTACTCTCACCTCAGCAGTACGAACACACGAACAGGCAACAAGCCATTATTGCCAAAGCAAGGTGAAGGAACAGTCCAGAAGAAAACGATTCCGTTACGAACAAGGCTACAATCATCTTCATCCGAAGGCCGACAATCCAGCTTCACAAGGCGAACAGTCACTGCTTCCATCCTCAGTGAAGCTCGAGCAGATAGACAACGTTGGTTAGCCACAATACGTTCCATGGCAATCTCCGATGTTCGCTCCCGATATCGGATAGAATGGCTACCGCAGCGGTTCACAAACAATGAACCCAAGATAAGGATGACGAATGCACCGAAAAGAAGAAATTACGAGAACCCACATCGTGTAAGAATACCGTCTATCAAGGATATGGTCATCAACGAATCATCTACTAACGTCAAAGTGGAAGAGGAGGAAATGGCGTGGACGACAACCAGCGCCAGACCGCCCAACAGCTCCAGCGACCACTCCAGGAGCTTTTTACATTAGTAATTTATGTTAATAATTGTACTCTTTTGTGAATGTCTTTCTTGCAGCTCCTCCTTCATAGCTCATTGTTCTGTATGCATAGGTATTCTTACCTCCTAGTCAACCTCAAATTTATCTGCTACACTAATTAAAATCTTACCAGATCCCACCTTCCTCTCGCTCGCCCGGAGTGTTGATGATTTCTGTATCATCAACCATTGAACTTTATATTTTAAATAGCCTACGAAATCTCCGTAGGCTAAATTGTGAGCTACTCACTCCTGAGTATCTAATTACTCAAGAGTGAGTGGTACCCGTGCGCCAGGAGTGTAGCCAATCGGCGGCATCTCCTTTCGCACCAGCTCCTGTGCATTGTACCTTGTACTCGGTTCAGCTCCGCCTTCCTTCGTATATAAGGAGCCTCCGAATGTATTAGAGGTTGCTCCCCGGTCCACACCGGGGCACCTCAGAATTCTTCTCGAATAATCTACGCCCGTGCAAATAAACCTATTCCACAACTCGTCTACCCCCTAATCACTTGGTACCCACCAAAATCGTTGTTCATTCCTGAGATGAATATAGGTTATGTAAAATTCGTCGAATTATGTTGTATCACATTTTCAAATCATACTTTATCAAACTCTGTAACGGCAAACAGCGAAGGAACGGTTAGGAATACACGTCCCGTTCCTTCGTCGTCATTAAACTTCATTTTGCTATCTGCTGTCAAATGCGTTATTTTCATTTTGTTACCAGATTCCACAACATTTCTCACTACTTTCTACGGATGCCATCGCATACTCGTGTGTCACATACCAATGCGAAAGTTTTTATGCGCCTCCCTAAATGTCATCTTTCGTCACTTATATGGAAATCTTTATCTGCCTCCACAAACGATTACGAAAGTCTTACCCGTAGCCCAGTTTGCTCATCATTCAAAGTTCACATTGCTTCAATTTCTCCTGCTTGAGCTCGTTCTTCTCACAGGGCGTGCGAAGGTGTCTGTCTTTCAACAAGCCCCCCTTTCTCCCGGTCCCGTAAAGAACAATCTAGTGATCAACGCGTGATGTAATTCTGTTATGGGCAACTTCAATTCTACATGTGGACATCGTTCAGTTCAATTAATTAATGACATTTCCACGATAATGGTCAAATTCAAAGCCTAAGGACGAGCTTTGCTATGGAACGACATATCGAGATGCAAACTAATTACCATAATTTAACGGTCCCAACGCCGACTAGGCGGTGCCACCAACTTCAGACGAGCTGGTCCCCCAAATTACATTTATTACGATATAATCATAAAGATCTAGTCAAGAATTGTAACGTTTCTACAAGGAGATGACAGGGGTAGAGCAACTTGGCAGTATATCTAAAACTAAGAATGCGGTATTCTTTAAAAGGTTGATTATACCATTTGAACAGCTCTGGCAGACCACAAAATCATGTCGTTAGAATTGACATGTAGACCCCATTAAGCAAATTCTTGGATCTATTTAGAAACTATCTGTCTCTAATACAATGAGTCTAATGATGATGGTTTGCTGGAAGTCTTATTTGTGATCAACTAACGGAGGGCAATGATTCGCTCTGTACTGTAAGTCTAATTTGGCCTTCCAGCGCTGTACTCTGAAACACGCACAGGAGTCGGCGCAGCAGACAATCAACAATGTATGCGTACCTGTGAAGTACTGTGTATGTACCATTTCACATGTGGTTACCAATGTGATTATACATATGCGATATCCCAAGAGTACGTGCCCACTGTTTAATTGTGCATGAACCTCTTGTCATTAGTTTTTATGGGACTGCAGCTACCATTTTGTAGTGACTCCAACTCAACAGTACAGGACGAATCACAAATTTCTCTTTGTCAGAGTCACGATAGGGACTTTCAGCATTTGCGATTATGAAATAGCTGCATATTCAAATCTGAAAGGTGTGTAGTGGGTTCTCGAGCACGCCGACTCGACTTTCCTTCATAAGTCTTTTCAGACTGTGTTTTTTTAGGGAAAATTGAGAAAACGGCTGTCACGGTTACCGCATAGCCTATAAACAAACTCTGCCAACAAAGCGCAAATTTCATATTTGGATTCAGCTACTCTGAGTATAATGGTAGATTGCTTTTAGTCCCGCTTTTAAAGCAAAACATGACCCTCAGTGTCTCACCACCGTCTTGAAAATGTTTGCTCAATTCTAAAGTAGGGAAGAGCGATAGGTGCTTCGTTTTGTACTGTAAATTTAACATAAATTGTAGTCAGTTGTTGTTGTAGTTACATAATCCCGGGACAGTTTGTACTTGTAAGAAATCGTCTTTACTTTATTTTGTCTTTTGACAATGGATCTACAGAAAATCGTTTTTATTCAACTTTCCCCTTGAAGCATGTATCTGAAGAAGAATCGTCCTTTTTACTCAAGGGCGTGTCTCACTAAAATTTGGTTGCAAAGATTTTCTGTATTTTACAATTTTATCGAACCCCGTTGAGGTTCAAAATTGTACGAAATCTTCAAAAACCCCGTTTTATGAAGCTCGCATGGAAGCAATATGGAGAAGTTGTGCCTTTCATCCTAGCCTCCGCCACAGTGACAGCAACACCGAGAATGTGACTTAAGTGAATGGACATGTTAGAACACGTATGGAGGAGAAATCGTCGAGTCCGGGTTCGGACCTTGATGCGGACCATTTTGAGCGCATTTTTCTTCTTGTAAATGAGGTCGAAAGGAATTGTTGCAGCCTTTTCGAGGACCCGACAGTAAAATATATAGTTCCGCGCGACCTCGATTTTGATGAGACACTGCTTTTGACTTCTCCGATTGATATGCTGAGAGCAGAACATCAGTTGAAAAATCATCGGTTGTCGTTAAAAGTGGTCCAACTGAGTGCTTGAAGGTACCGTCCATCCAAATCTTTGAACTTGAGTTTTGTCCTTTCTCGCACCTCTTGCGCCCACTGATTCCTAGACCAGGCCTGAAATTGAAAGAAAATCTTAAACTATTGTTCTAAATGCCCTTCATAATCCGTAGTACAAAGAACTCCTTGCGCATGCCGGTCAGCTTCGGGCCAGCTGCTGGTCCATCGCAGGGCAGACACGCATAGAAACGCTTTGTTATTTGGGCATTCTCGCATGATTTGATCAAATTCTTCACCTTTGTGCATGCTCGACGAAATCCTTTGGAAGACGGATTGGGGTGGATGAACGTGCCGCTCACTCAATGGCGAGGAGCCAGCGTGGTGAATCCGTCTTCCGAAGGATTTTCGAAGTGATTTTCTCGTTTTGGGAACAACTTCAGACAGCGCTAATTGGGCAGTTGTACAGCTGAGGCCCCGCAACTGTTAGACATCGAAATCTTATAAACGAAATCATGACGGTAGCAGTGGCTATCCAAAAAGATTTCACCGTGTGTTTGAAGGGGAAAGAGGGCGAAATGTTTCTCGATTGAAGCACTCCGAAATATTTTTGAAGTCTCGAAATTTTCGCTGGGCCCCATACCAGCTTCAAAAAGAGGGCGTGAAGAAAAAAATTTCTCGAAAAATTTCTTTAACAAGCTAGTTCCAATCTTCAAAAGATTTTAGGAATTGCTTCAAATTATTTACAAGTAAACAAACAAGTCATTTATACAGCTTTCAAAATTATCCCACCTATTTTCCCCCGATGTGCCACTGCGTTCAATTATGGTCAATTCCGGCAGAAACTCCTTTCAATCAAACAAATTTAATACTTTGTTCTTTTGATAGAGTTGATAGATCAAAAACTTGCTTAAGTATTTTTAATGATCGTAGTTTCTTCCGAATTATATTGTATAATTCAACTAATGAAAATTTTGTGATCAAAATGGCAAATCGCAGACGTGAGGCAAAACCATGGTGAATAAACCATGTAGACATTAGCTGGAATAGATAATACAAGTGCATGAAATCCGAAATAATACAGAAAGTAAAGTGCTCTTCATAGTGCTGTTGTACCCTATTTTCAGGTGTATAAGCCGCACTTTTTCAAATTTTCGCCCGGGTTGCTCAGCCGCTCCATTGTGTTTCGAGAAGCGATTCTTAAAGGCAGCGTCCAGGCAGATCTGAACCTATGGGGCTTTTACGTGGAAAGTACTTTTGGGGCCCTAACTAAGGCACTGCCCAAGCGGCAGCTTAGGTAGTGCTGTAATTGCTGAGATATTCCCTTCGAAACTGGACCCCGCGACCGTGTTTCGCATGGATTCATGGCGCAAAGCGTGGATCCTGGCGCGAAACTGCCATGAATCCATGAGGATACGTTCGCGGGGGCCAGTTTCGAGGGGATTATCTCAGCCATTAGAGCACTATCTGAGCTGCCGCTTGGGCCCTGCCTTAGTTAGGGCCCCAAAAGTGCTTTCCACGTAAAAGCCCCATAGGTCCAGATCTGCCTGGACGCTGCCTTTAAGCCGCACGATTATATCAGTCAATACGCAGCACGGTATAGGGTCCTTTGATTGCGAGGTCATTTGATGTGTTCGGGCTGGTCAATGTAGGCTAGGACCACCCCGCGGTTTATACACCTGAAAATAGGGTAAATAAAAATTACTCTGTTTTAAGTAATGTCCTTTTTTTTACACACGATAGCACAAACACGTTTCACCGAAACAAGAGACACAACCTTTGTATGACTACGAACCAAGAACAATGTACACCTGCGAAGTGCACAAATGTTATAGGTTATAATCAGTCTGTGTACACTTCATGCATATAAAGCTATCATTGGTGCATAAACACAAGACATTCTAGTAAGTTATCCATTTAAAGCAACATCCATCAAATGCATTCCTTTTCTAATACTTTTTCCGCTCTTCACTCCTTTTCAAACAAATTACCCTTTCTTTTAGAAGTATGCAATAAAAGCATAGTTAGTGCACCAATCTGATCGTAATGTGAATAAACAAGTCATTTGCACATTTTTACAAAGCATGTAAGTAATTTTCAAAAATTTCGCGACCCGTTCTCGGGGGGGGGGGGGGCGCGCCCCCCCCCCCCCCGCCCCCCCCCCCCCTCGGTACGCCACTGTAATGTGATTATGCTTATCGTTAGATCATACTTGTTTGTAACGTCGTTGCAAGTGTTGCTTTTTTTCGAAGTACATAAAAATTAGAAAAACATTGGGACACGTCAAGTTTGAGCTACAGGTTTTGCTGGTCATATATATATACAGAAAATTGCCCCACAAAATCAAATTCCAGTCATTAGTCCGACAACGTTCCGAGCGAGAAATTCTACAAAACTGCAACTAAAACTTCTTCGCTTGACGAACCGGTGTGACTTCTTAACTGAATAAACCTTTCCGAGCATCCGTTGAAAGGAGTGTCCGGCCAGAATGGGGATTATTGGATTTCCTCTTACATCAAAAGTAGCACGACCAATCCACAACTCAAACGAGGGGTCAGCCGGGATCGAGAAGATCGTTCCAAAAAGGTGGTCCAAATCAAGTTTCGGGTCCAGAGCCCGCATTTGTGACATGTCATAATCAAAGCGCCTTGGTATCATTCCGAAACTCAAACTCCAATCTGAATGGACATTGCTTTTGAGGTTTAGAAAAGTTATATCTAAGAAAATCAGAGCAATTTTTGATGCAGTACCACAACATATGTTGAATTGAATTTAGCTCTCTTTTGAAGTCTAACTTGCGTTGAGTTCCACAGAAAAACGGAGCCTGAAGTTGTAGTGACTCGACAAATTCGACGCATTCTCTGCCTGCAAATAGAGGCTTTTATAGCCCATTGACTACAGGTTTCCTTGGGATTCGCGGTCTCAGTTTTGGTGAATAAGCCATTCCAGCGCAGCGAAAAGATATTTGATGATGGTTTGTAAGTGCATGGTAGTAGATGCAAATGTATACTTATCTTACATTAGTAAAGCTTGAATGGTTGAACAAACAAATCGTGCACACGAACCTTTTGTCACGAGTCTTTAATTACCGTACGCAGCACGATCCGGCGCTAAAGAAATCATTCTTTTTTTGAGTGTGTCTCAATATGTTGCCATAGTCTCGGTTTTACTCTCCATTTTCTTAATTTAACGTGTTTACTAACCATGGTTACTAACCATATAGAAATTTTCTTTTTATCAACACCTGGGTTCACCCTTATTCACTGTTTGTGGCTCGCTTGTCATTCACTTTCGGGTAGATGACAGCACTGCTCCTTGGGATCGTAAGACAGTTGGGTTTGAAACCGCATGGCTCCTCAGAAAGAGCCGTTGTATCCAAGCATCGGTGGTGTCAGGTTGGTGGATATACCTGGCCGGAACCAACCGCAGACGTTTCGGACAGCCCAGAAAAGTGGCAATGGCATTCTTCAATGCCAAACACCTGACCTCCCTTTCCAAGGGTATGGGGTGTCACACTTTCCTGTCAAGCTTTTTGCGAGATCATTTTTTTGTACTTTATCCTTACCTCATACACCTGAACGTGTGCCAAAACCAGTGTGTGAGTGAAAAAACATAGCTAGGGTAATGACAGAACGTGTGCCAAAAAACAGTGCGAGTAAAAAAAACATAGCTAGGGTAATAAAGACTAGCCTGTCAACTTCCGTAGCACAAACAGTAAATAAGGGCTACCTCAGTGTTAAGAAACAGGGAATTTCTATTTGGTCAAGGGAGGTCAGGTGTTTGGCATTGAAGAATGCCATTGCCACTTTTCTGGGCTGTCCGAAACGTCTGCGGTTGGTTCCGGCCAGGTATATCCACCAACCTGACACCACCGATGCTTGGATACAACGGCTCTTTCTGAGGAGCCATGCGGTTTCAAACCCAACTGTCTTACGATCCCAAGGAGCAGTGCTGTCATCTACCCGAAAGTGAATGACAAGCGAGCCACAAACAGTGAATAAGGGTGAACCCAGGTGTTGATAAAAAGAAAATTTCTATATGGTTAGTAACCATGGTTAGTAAACACGTTAAATTAAGAAAATGGAGAGTAAAACCGAGACTATGGCAACATATTGAGACACACTCAAAAAAAGAATGATTTCTTTAGCGCCGGATCGTGCTGCGTACGGTAATTAAAGACTCGTGACAAAAGGTTCGTGTGCACGATTTGTTTGTTCAACCATTCAAGCTTTACTAATGTAAGATAAGTATACATTTGCATCTACTACCATGCACTTACAAACCATCATCAAATATCTTTTCGCTGCGCTGGAATGGCTTATTCACCAAAACTGAGACCGCGAATCCCAAGGAAACCTGTAGTCAATGGGCTATAAAAGCCTCTATTTGCAGGCAGAGAATGCGTCGAATTTGTCGAGTCACTACAACTTCAGGCTCCGTTTTTCTGTGGAACTCAACGCAAGTTAGACTTCAAAAGAGAGCTAAATTCAATTCAACATATGTTGTGGTACTGCATCAAAAATTGCTCTGATTTTCTTAGATATAACTTTTCTAAACCTCAAAAGCAATGTCCATTCAGATTGGAGTTTGAGTTTCGGAATGATACCAAGGCGCTTTGATTATGACATGTCACAAATGCGGGCTCTGGACCCGAAACTTGATTTGGACCACCTTTTTGGAACGATCTTCTCGATCCCGGCTGACCCCTCGTTTGAGTTGTGGATTGGTCGTGCTACTTTTGATGTAAGAGGAAATCCAATAATCCCCATTCTGGCCGGACACTCCTTTCAACGGATGCTCGGAAAGGTTTATTCAGTTAAGAAGTCACACCGGTTCGTCAAGCGAAGAAGTTTTAGTTGCAGTTTTGTAGAATTTCTCGCTCGGAACGTTGTCGGACTAATGACTGGAATTTGATTTTGTGGGGCAATTTTCTGTATATATATATGACCAGCAAAACCTGTAGCTCAAACTTGACGTGTCCCAATGTTTTTCTAATTTTTATGTACTTCGAAAAAAAGCAACACTTGCAACGACGTTACAAACAAGTATGATCTAACGATAAGCATAATCACATTACAGTGGCGTACCGAGGGGGGGGGGGGCGGGGGGGGGGGGCGCGCCCCCCCCCCCCCCCGAGAACGGGTCGCGAAATTTTTGAAAATTACTTACATGCTTTGTAAAAATGTGCAAATGACTTGTTTATTCACATTACGATCAGATTGGTGCACTAACTATGCTTTTATTGCATACTTCTAAAAGAAAGGGTAATTTGTTTGAAAAGGAGTGAAGAGCGGAAAAAGTATTAGAAAAGGAATGCATTTGATGGATGTTGCTTTAAATGGATAACTTACTAGAATGTCTTGTGTTTATGCACCAATGATAGCTTTATATGCATGAAGTGTACACAGACTGATTATAACCTATAACATTTGTGCACTTCGCAGGTGTACATTGTTCTTGGTTCGTAGTCATACAAAGGTTGTGTCTCTTGTTTCGGTGAAACGTGTTTGTGCTATCGTGTGTAAAAAAAAGGACATTACTTAAAACAGAGTAATTTTTATTTACCCTATTTTCAGGTGTATAAACCGCGGGGTGGTCCTAGCCCTACATTGACCAGCCCGAACACATCAAATGACCTCGCAATCAAAGGACCCTATACCGTGCTGCGTATTGACTGATATAATCGTGCGGCTTAAAGGCAGCGTCCAGGCAGATCTGGACCTATGGGGCTTTTACGTGGAAAGCACTTTTGGGGCCCTAACTAAGGCAGGGCCCAAGCGGCAGCTCAGATAGTGCTCTAATGGCTGAGATAATCCCCTCGAAACTGGCCCCCGCGAACGTATCCTCATGGATTCATGGCAGTTTCGCGCCAGGATCCACGCTTTGCGCCATGAATCCATGCGAAACACGGTCGCGGGGTCCAGTTTCGAAGGGAATATCTCAGCAATTACAGCACTACCTAAGCTGCCGCTTGGGCAGTGCCTTAGTTAGGGCCCCAAAAGTACTTTCCACGTAAAAGCCCCATAGGTTCAGATCTGCCTGGACGCTGCCTTTAAGAATCGCTTCTCGAAACACAATGGAGCGGCTGAGCAACCCGGGCGAAAATTTGAAAAAGTGCGGCTTATACACCTGAAAATAGGGTACAACAGCACTATGAAGAGCACTTTACTTTCTGTATTATTTCGGATTTCATGCACTTGTATTATCTATTCCAGCTAATGTCTACATGGTTTATTCACCATGGTTTTGCCTCACGTCTGCGATTTGCCATTTTGATCACAAAATTTTCATTAGTTGAATTATACAATATAATTCGGAAGAAACTACGATCATTAAAAATACTTAAGCAAGTTTTTGATCTATCAACTCTATCAAAAGAACAAAGTATTAAATTTGTTTGATTGAAAGGAGTTTCTGCCGGAATTGACCATAATTGAACGCAGTGGCACATCGGGGGAAAATAGGTGGGATAATTTTGAAAGCTGTATAAATGACTTGTTTGTTTACTTGTAAATAATTTGAAGCAATTCCTAAAATCTTTTGAAGATTGGAACTAGCTTGTTAAAGAAATTTTTCGAGAAATTTTTTTCTTCACGCCCTCTTTTTGAAGCTGGTATGGGGCCCAGCGAAAATTTCGAGACTTCAAAAATATTTCGGAGTGCTTCAATCGAGAAACATTTCGCCCTCTTTCCCCTTCA